>CM076851.1:125759538-127174375 GCA_039519185.1 Astragalus membranaceus
GAAATGTGGTCGGTCGTTTATTGGCCATATTCATTGGGGCCGTTTAGCTCCTCGCATTATTGATCACACTCAGGCCATTCGATGGCTCTCGATTGGGCCGTTCGACGGCACTCTTTTGGGCCAGTCGGCGACTCTCGTTTGGGCCATTCGATGGCACTTTTTGTTGACTATTGACCTGGTCGCCGGAGAGCCTCGCGGGATCGACCTGTAGGAAGCAACCAATCGCAGCCTATTCGAGGCTTGACTCGTTGCCCCCCTGTGTAGCCTCGCTCGGCCGACCTACAGGGAGCGACTTAGCGTAAACCGTTGGGGGTGTGGTCGCTGCCACTCGCATGGGAACGTGGTCGTTGCCACTCCAATTGGAACGTAGTCGTGGCCACTCACTTTGCTTGGGCCATTAGATGGCGCTCGCTTTGGGCCATTCGATGGCACTCTTAGTAGGCCGCTCGGGACCTTGGGGCCATTCGATGACACTCGTTGTAGGTCGCTCGGGATCCTATGTTCGATTTGATCAACACGGTGATCTATTTTGGGCCAACTCGGTGGCACTCGCTTGTGTCAATGCGGTGACACCCGATGTAGGTCGCTCGGCGGCCTACGTTTGATTGTGGGTCATTCTGACCCTTGGGCCACTTCGATGGCGCTCGATGTAGGTCGCTCGGCGACCTACGCTTTGTGGGTTATTCAAACCCTTGGTCGCCGGAGAGCCTCGCGGGATCGACCTGTAGGAAGCGACCAATCGCAGCCTATTCGAGGCTTGATTCGTTGCTCCGTGTAGCCTCGCGCGGCCGACCTACAGGGGTGAAGTAGCGTAGCCTATTCGAGGCTTGATGCATCTTGCCGGCCTGCGAACGGTCGGTGGATTGGGCGCCCGGTTTCGACCGTGGTGAACCCGTTGTGTACTTTTGATTCGAAATTTTAATTTTAGTTCCTGTTCGATCGCTCGCTACTTTACTGAGTGTTCGGGCATGCACTCGTACATGTTAACTAAAACACACTTTCAAAAGGTCGAGCCTCAGTAAAAAGAGTGCTCGCCTGTCCTTTATTGATCGATCGAGTATCAGTCCCAGTTTGTAGGGTCGTTTGAATTCATTCTTCAGCTCGCGGGCTGAACTCATCATCTTCCTCTAGAACATACTCCCTCAGCTCTCCCCTTTGAATCAGGTCCTCGATATCATCTTTGAGGGCCATACAATCGTTCGTATCGTGCCCCTTACTACAATGGTATTGGCAGTACTTCTTGGTCGGTCGATGCCTTTCTTTGAGGACGAGGGGGTCGGGTCGCTTCATGTTCAGGAATTCTCTGTTCTGTCGCTCAGAATAGATTTGCGCCACGGGAGTATTCAACTTCGTGCGCTGTTCATATTTCTTAGGTCGGTATTCACGGTGGCTTTCTTGCCCGCTACCTGGCCTGTTGTGCTCCTCTTTGGGTCGCGCTCGGGCGCCCTTCCTTGAGGCCAATTTTTCTTCGTAAGCCATATGATCGTTGGCCCTTCGAAGAAACATGCCGAGGTCGCCATAGTGGTTCAACGTGAACTCTACTGCAAACCTGTGGTCCTCTCTTATACCACGTTGTAGATATTTCAACTTGTCTCTATCTGACAGGTCGCGGACCGCGTCGGCTTCAGTGTTGAATCGGTCGATGTACTCCCTCAGGGATTCATTCTCTCCTTGGACGATCGTGTCCAAGTGCTCTTCATATCTGTACTGGCAGCGGTTGGCTGTATAATTGGCTAGGAACATTGTCACGAGACCTTCCCAAGAAGAGATGGTGTTGGGATGTAGGGTTTCCCACCATTCTAACGCCCGACCTTCGAGCGACTGAGGGAAAAGTCTGCACTTCATTGTTCGTCCTAGCTCTCTATAGCTACAGTAGTTGTTGAAGTACATGAGGTGTTTATCTGGATCCCCGCGACCGTTAAACTTGTTCAGGTTTGGGGGCTTCCTCAGGTCCCTTGGGATGCGATAACGCCTAATTTCGCTGGTGAAAGGCCCTTGTCCAGTCGGGATGGGATTCTGCCCGTAAGGCTGCATGGCGGCATAAGTTTGGTCGACAGGCAAACCGTAAAGGCCGACCGGCTGACCAAGGAGTCTGTCAGCAATTGGAGGGGGTCCATGGGGGCCATGGTATTGTGGAGCATGCGACGACGACCGTCCTCTAGGCCGTTCTGAATAGTTTCTTCTTGATTGGCTGATGGCACGGGAGACATCTCTTATCTCCCCGTTGCGGTAGTCATTAAACTCCTCATACGAGTCCCACGACCTGCTTCTTGATCGGCGGGATCCTGAGGACTCGTCGGACGAGTATCTTGTTGGCGACCTGCTCGACTCTAGTCGGTAGCTCGAGTCAGCGTAGTCGTAATCAAAATCATGGTCGTTGGAAGGGGACCGACGACGTCGTCCGCCCCTATCTGGGGGCGACCTGTGCACCCTGTTCCTACGCGGAGGAGTTCGGCGTGACACACTTCTTCTACGTGAAATGCCTCCTCTAGGCATCGTCCTGTATCTAGGAGGCGGCCTAGGTTTTTGTATTTGATCGTTCCTGCGAGCCGCACGCGGGCGGGTCGAGGCTTCAGCCCGCTCATACTAGGAGATGAGCGCTTCTCGGTCGGCTATGAGCTGATTCTTGTTCTGCAGTATTTGGAGGAATGCCTGGGTCACATGCTCTGGGAGAGGCTCTGTGACTCCGGCATCGGCCAGCTCGGCTGGGATTTCTTGTTGCTGGACCGGCCGTTGAATTCGTTCCAACACCGGTCCTCGACCGCCCTGCACCGTAGGAGATTGGTGAGGGTCGTCTTGTGATTCGTGAATGGTCACGGGCACGCCCTCCGGGGTATGCTCGGGTTGGGCGTTCGACCCAGGTTGATTGAGCCTGGATGAAGTACGTTTCTGACACGGCGGCATGGTTTGATGTGGAATAGCGCTCGGGCCTCCCACTGTGGTCGCCAATTGATCGTACCGGATCAATACGATGGGTTGCTGCTTTTTGATGATGTTGCTCGGTCGCTGGGATGAAGGACCACGGAAGGCAAAAATTCTACAAGAGGGGTAGAGAAGACCGTGAGGTAACAGTGGGACCGGGGTGGCCGCTGCGGTGGACCTGGGCTGTTACATAAAAAGGCGCCTTTTTATGTAACAGCCCAGGTCCACCGCAGCTGCCACCCCGGTCCCACTGTTACCTCACGGTCTTCTCTACCCCTCTTGTAGAATTTTTGCCTTCCGTGGGAATCGAACCTTGCACCTGAGGCATAAGTGCAAGTTAAACCCCCTTCCCACTACCAATTCAGCTCCTATCCCTTGGGCAGTTTACCAAGTATCGACTCAGATCGAACTCGCCCTTGGGGGTGCGACTATTCTTAGGTCGCTTCGATTGTGCTTAAGTTCGCTTAAGCGTTTTGACTGGTCGCCTGGGGCTCTCGGCCTGCAGGGAGCAGCCTAGCACGGCCTATCTGAGGAATGTGGTCGCTGCCCTTCTTGTTGAAATGTGGTTGGTCGTTTATTGGCCATATTCGTTGGGGCCGTTTAGCTCCTCGCATTATTGATCACAATCGGGCCATTCGATGGCTCTCGATTGGGCCGTTCGACGGCACTCTTTTGGGCCAGTCGGCGACTCTCGTTTGGGCCATTCGATGGCACTTTTTGTTGACTCTTGACCTGGTCGCCGGAGAGCCTCGCGGGATCGACCTGTAGGAAGCAACCAATCGCAGCCTATTCGAGGCTTGACTCGTTGCCCCCCTGTGTAGCCTCGCTCGGCCGACCTACAGGGAGCGACTTAGCGTAAACCGTTGGGGGTGTGGTCGCTGCCGCTCGCATGGGAACGTGGTCGTTGCCACTCCTATTGGAACGTAGTCGTGGCCACTCACTTTGCTTGGGACATTAGATGGCGCTCGCTTTGGGCCATTCGATGGCACTCTTAGTAGGCCGCTCGGGACCTTGGGGCCATTCGATGACACTCGTTGTAGGTCGCTCGGGATCCTATGTTCGATTTGATCAACACGGTGATCTATTTTGGGCCAACTCGGTGGCACTCGCTTGTGTCAATGCGGTGACACCCGATGTAGGTCGCTCGGCGGCCTACGTTTGATTGTGGGTCATTCTGACCCTTGGGCCACTTCGATGGCGCTCGATGTAGGTCGCTCGGCGACCTACGCTTTATGGGTTATTCAAACCCTTGGACGCCGGAGAGCCTCGCGGGATCGACCTGTAGGAAGCGACCAATCGCAGCCTATTCGAGGCTTGATTCGTTGCTCCGTGTAGCCTCGCGCGGCCGACCTACAGGGGTGAAGTAGCGTAGCCTATTCGAGGCTTGATGCATCTTGCCGGCCTGCGAACGGTCGGTGGATTGGGCGCCCGGTTTCGACCGTGGTGAACCCGTTGTGTACTTTTGATTCGAAATTTTAATTTTAGTTCCTGTTCGATCGCTCGCTACTTTACTGAGTGTTCGGGCATGCACTCGTACATGTTAACTAAAACACACTTTCAAAAGGTCGAGCCTAAGTAAAAAGAGTGCTCGCCTGTCCTTTATTGATCAATCGAGTATCAGTCCCAGTTTGTGGGGTCGTTTGAATTCATTCTTCAGCTCGCGGGCTGAACTCATCATCTTCCTCTAGAACATACTCCCTCAGCTCTCCCCTTTGAATCAGGTCCTCGATATCATCTATGAGGGCCATACAATCGTTCGTATCGTGCCCCTTACTACAATGGTATTGGCAGTACTTCTTGGTCGGTCGATGCCTTTCTTTGAGGACGAGGGGGTCGGGTCGCTTCATGTTCAGGAATTCTCTGTTCTGTCGCTCAGAATAGATTTGCGCCACGGGAGTATTCAACTTCGTGCGCTGTTCATATTTCTTAGGTCGGTATTCACGGTGGCTTTCTTGCCCGCTACCTGGGCTGTTGTGCTCCTCTTTGGGTCGCGCTCGGGCGCCCTTCCTAGAGGCCAATTTTTCTTCGTAAGCCATATGATCGTTGGCCCTTCGAAGAAACATGCCGAGGTCGCTATAGTGGTTCAACGTGAACTCTACTGCAAACCTGTGGTCCTCTCTTATACCACGTTGTAGATATTTCAACTTGTCTCTATCTGACAGGTCGCAGACCGCGTCGGCTTCAGTGTTGAATCGGTCGATGTACTCCCTCAGGGATTCATTCTCTCCTTGGACGATCGTGTCCAAGTGCTCTTCATATCTGTACTGGCAGCGGTTGGCTGTATAATTGGCTAGGAACATTGTCACGAGACCTTCCCAAGAAGAGATGGTGTTGGGACGTAGGGTTTCCCACCATTCTAACGCCCGACCTTCGAGCGACTGAGGGAAAAGTCTGCACTTCATTGTTCGTCCTAGCTCTCTATAGCTACAGTAGTTGTTGAAGTACATGAGGTGTTTATCTGGATCCCCGCGACCGTTAAACTTGTTCAGGTTTGGGGGCTTCCTCAGGTCCCTTGGGATGCGATAACGCCTAATTTCGCTGGTGAAAGGCCCTTGTCCAGTCGGGATGGGATTCTGCCCGTAAGGCTGCATGGCGGCATAAGTTTGGTCGACAGGCAAACCGTAAAGGCCGACCGGCTGACCAAGGAGTCTGTCAGCAATTGGAGGGGGTCCATGGGGGCCATGGTATTGTGGAGCATGCGACGACGACCGTCCTCTAGGCCGTTCTGAATAGTTTCTTCTTGATTGGCTGATGGCACGGGAGACATCTCTTATCTCCCCGTTGCGGTAGTCATTAAACTCCTCATACGAGTCCCACGACCTGCTTCTTGATCGGCGGGATCCTGAGGACTCGTCGGACGAGTATCTTGTTGGCGACCTGCTCGACTCTAGTCGGTAGCTCGAGTCAGCGTAGTCGTAATCAAAATCATGGTCGTTGGAAGGGGACCGACGACGTCGTCCGCCCCTATCTGGGGGCGACCTGTGCACCCTGTTCCTACGCGGAGGAGTTCGGCGTGACACACTTCTTCTACGTGAAATGCCTCCTCTAGGCATCGTCCTGTATCTAGGAGGCGGCCTAGGTTCTTGTATTTGATCGTTCCTGCGAGCCGCACGCGGGCGGGTCGAGGCTTCAGCCCGCTCATACTGGGAGATGAGCGCTTCTCGGTCGGCTATGAGCTGATTCTTGTTCTGCAGTATTTGGAGGAATGCCTGGGTCACATGCTCTGGGAGAGGCTCTGTGACTCCGGCGTCGGCCAGCTCGGCTGGGATTTCTTGTTGCTGGACCGGCCGTTGAATTCGTTCCAACACCGGTCCTCGACCGCCCTGCACCGTAGGAGATTGGTGAGGGTCGTCTTGTGATTCGTGAATGGTCACGGGCACGCCCTCCGGGGTATGCTCGGGTTGGGCGTTCGACCCAGGTTGATTGAGCCTGGATGAAGTACGTTTCTGACACGACGGCATGGTTTGATGTGGAATAGCGCTCGGGCCTCCCACTGTGGTCGCCAATTGATCGTACCGGATCAATACGATGGGTTGCTGCTGTTTGATGATGTTGCTCGGTCGCTGGGATGAAGGACCGAGTGGTAGGCCGCACGCGGGTGGTACCTGCAAAGGCACTCCAACGCTCAAGTCAGAGGTGCTTCAACGGGCAGGGTCACAAGGTGAGTAAAACGTACCTGATTATGGAGCTCTGCCATGTATTTATAGTGATAGGGGCGCCCTGGCCGTTGGCGCGTCTTGCGGAGCACGCCTTGCGTGGGCCGAATTGGGCCGGCCTTGGTCGAATGGGCCGCTGGCCCATGTTGCACCTGGTTGCTGCGCGCAGCACCTCCTTGCTGCAGGTTGCGCTGGACTGTCTCATTGGGCCTATTGGGCCACTCCAGAACAGTTGCCCCCCCAAGCCTAGGTCGCTTAAGAGCGGGCCGAGGCTTGAATCGTTGCCCCCCTGCATTCGAGTTGTGGAATGGTGACTGACGGTCGCTGCCGCCTATTGATTGTTGAGTTTGGCGTCGGTCGCTGCCGACCTCCGTTTGAGAAGACGTGACGTTTGGCCGATGGGAAGGTGGTCGCTGCCACCGGTGTGGTCGCACGGGACCGGCCGATGTTCTGGGGTCGATGCCCCTCGTTAGGTCGCGCGGGACCGGTGTGGCAGAGGTCGCTCTGGATTCTACTTTAGCGGGTATGAAATCGGTCATGCAAGAGAATGATAGGCTCGCTGGCAGGAAAAGCTTCTTGTCCAGGTCGGCTCGCTTAAGACCGACCTGGGGCTTGAATCGTTTTAACCGGTCGGGTCTCGGCCCTATCCCTTGGGCAGTTTACCAAGTATCGACTCAAATCGAACTCGCCCTTGGGGGTGCGACTATTCTTAGGTCGCTTCGATTGTGCTTAAGTTCGCTTAAGCGTTTTGACTGGTCGCCTGGGGCTCTCGGCCTGCAGGGAGCAGCCTAGCACGGCCTATTTGAGGAATGTGGTCGCTGCCCTTCATGTTGAAATGTGGTCGGTCGTTTATTGGCCATATTCGTTGGGGCCGTTTAGCTCCTCGCATTATTGATCACACTCGGGCCATTCGATGGCTCTCGATTGGGCCGTTCGACGGCACTCTTTTGGGCCAGTCGGCGACTCTCGTTTGGGCCATTCGATGGCACTTTTTGTTGACTCTTGACCTGGTCGCCGGAGAGCCTCGCGGGATCGACCTGTAGGAAGCAACCAATCGCAGCCTATTCGAGGCTTGACTCGTTGCCCCCCTGTGTAGCCTCGCTCGGCCGACCTACAGGGAGAATATTCACAATTAATGAGTTTGAATATTCGTTTGTAACACCCCCTTCTAATACTTAATATTTAATTAATAAAAATCAGAGTTTTCGAAAACCGTTTGAGACGTTAAAAAGGAAAGCGTTACATTTACTTCATAAAATCCATCAACTTCAAAAGCACAGATCAGCAATAAAAGAGTATGATACATAGCACCCAAAAACATAAGGGACGAACCCATAAGCACCTGTTTAGTTTACACCACCATAAACATAATCGACAACGCAGCGGAAAAGCAACAAGTGTATCAAATACTTATACATCGCCAAATAAACAGTTAATCATTAACAGATAAGACAACTACATAAAACTAGAACGCCCCCCCCGGTGCTACGTATCAGAGCAGAGACCAACCGACAAGGAGAAGGTACAGAAATAACCTTCACTCGCTAATACCTGCAAGTTGCCGACATGAGAAGCAACACGAAAACAGTAGGGTGAGTCTCTAAACACATATAATAGAATGGATGATAAGCAATATATTAGGACAAGGCAACTAGAAGCACCAATACACAATTTCATAAGCATACATCATCATCTTACAACATATATATTATAATCACCAAGGCAACATCGTCAATAATAATCACCAAGAGACATCATCGTCAATAAACATAGGCACTAAGGCATCATCGTCAATAATCATGGAATAATGCATGAGATGCAACCCAACACCAAAGGCATAATGCATGTGGTAGCATCACCGTCATTAGTTAGCCATTCGGGCATAATCGTCAATATAAGGCCAACACCTATAATCGTCAATAATCAACCACAAGACCGAAGCCTATAATCGTCAGTAAACAATGCACATGAAGCATGCGACACCATGAGCAATGCATCAATCATCATTCACCAAATTCGTCAATCATTAAACTCACCATAAGGCCAATGCCTATAATCGTCAATCATTAAATCCTCCATCATCATTAATTGCATCGTCAAACAATAGCTCTAAGGCTAGCACCAACTCATATCAATTGAATACACTAAGTACATCGTCAATAAATAGCTCTAAGGCTAGCAGTTAATTCATCAATAATACCATCGTCAATTAAATAGACTATCACAAGTCCACGATACAAGACAGGCACCCTAGACAGAGTCCTACAGCCTAAACAGGCCACACCGACACGCCAACAGGCAAAAACAGACAAAATATCACTTAGACAGTTTTTGGCAACACCAGGTAACACTGCGCCAAAAACTGCGCCCAAACAGCACCTAGACCTCCACCAAACAGTGCCTAGACACCCACCAAACAGCCCCCAGACACTTGACCAAACAGCGCCTAGACAGCGCCCAGACAGCCCCTAGACATTCGTCGAGACAGCACTTAGACATTGGCAAGACAGCACCTAGACATTCGCCAAGACAGCAGCAACATGGCAACACTGCGCCAGGCACACAGGCAACACTGCCAGGCAACACTGGCGCAGCAGACAGCAACATTGGCAGCACACTGCACCAAGGCATACGCCCGGGCAGCAACACTGCAGAATTCCTACAACAGTGCGCCTACTTCGGCGAATTAATTAAAATAGCAAACGACCTCGGGTTTCAACAAAAGACCACTCATTGGAAAGCTCTTTGAGTGTAGTTTCAGCCTATGATTTTCATTTTTCAAAATAAGTATCCAGTTGGTACCGTTTTTCAAAATACTACACTGAGGTACCAATTCGGACAGGTTTGCATGACCAACTTACAACCAACTCTTCTTTCTCTTTTCTTAATGAGATTTGATGAAACCAGTGCTCATTTTGAAGGGAATTGAGTCTACTTTCCAACTAAGCAAGAATCATTAAAAACGGGGTTCGAATGAGGACACAAAACTTGCCAAGACCGAACCTATACACAGATTGGTTCCAGAATTTGACCCGACTTTGGAGACTCATAACTCGAGCTACACAACTCCGATTTAAACGAAACCAGTGCCAAAACGACCGGTATTAAGTCTATTTTTCAAACAATCAGCCGCCTAATTTTCAGACCAACCAAACAGTACCAGTTTTGAAAATACGAAACAGTGTCCAGAAAACGCGCACAACAACAAGGGGGCACGCCACACCCAAGTTGGCGCCCCATGACACAACACTGAGGCACACTTGTGCCACAACCACCAAGGCACCGAGACACAACCAAGCAACATTCAACGAGGCACATGGGCACTTGGCCCGTGCCATAACATGAACAACACACACACGCCTAGGACGCCCACAATATTGGGATTAAGGCCACGTCATGCCCGTGCTACAACAACAATTAATTCAAATATCAAGCGCGCCCCAAAGCGGGTGCATAAAGGCCTCGTCATGCCACGCTACCCAAACAACCAAAGCACATGGGCCAAAGGCTAGGAGCCTAGGCCATGGCACTAACAAACAACAATAACCTCAAGAACAACAACAACAACCACATAGTGGCATAACACCCAACATTTCCAATACCACAATTTAACAACAATCACCAACAAATAATCGTCAATCTCAAGTGCCATTTCACATAGGCAATTCTTCAAACACTTTATAGCACATATTTGCATGCTCATTCTCATTGAGACAATACATCAAACACCTTGTACACATATTCTTTATCATATTCTTTTCAACATCAAAGACATCATAAATCGTCAATTGCAATTTAATACAACAACACATATTCACACCTTTCATCAAACATCACATATTCACCATAAATTCTCTTCAAGTTCATAGAATGATTTCAACAAACACCTTGTAGGCACAATATACTCATAATTCATTTCAACATTAAAACATCATCAATTCATCAATTCAACTTCAAATACAACAACAAATACACGATTAACAACACAAACATATCAACAAGTATCCCTAGAACCTAACCATATATAAAACATATCATTTACTCTATTATAGATGAAAGAGAGCCCCCTAACCTTTTAATTGAAGAACCCAAGCAACAATTAGCAAGCTAGAACCAAGAAACAAGCCCCAATCCTTCCAACCAAGCAAGAAAATCGAAAATGCAAGCCTCTCCCTTGATGAACAGTACCGCGGGTACTATTCCTCTCCTCACTATTCTATTTTTTTTGAGTTGTGTTGGAAAAATGAGACCACACACTAGCACCTTATCCCTCTTAAAACAACTAATGGGCCACTAATGACTATGGGCTTATTAATGAACTATGGGTCTATCATTTACACCTCCAAAATTTATTTATGCACTTCCCCAATAAAATAACATCAATTTAACTAATTAACTCTAACTTAATTATTCCACTTAATTAAATATCTCCAAATTACTTAAACTGACTTAATTAATTATTGTAACTTTAATTAATCCAATTGAATAAATAGTCTAATTAATTTTGGGGCGTTACAACCCTCCCCCACTTAGAATATTTCGTCCTCGAAATCCTACTTGAATCCTTCAACTCCAGACATGCTTCTCGCATCAAACTCTCTAATTCCCAAGTCACATCCTCACCAACTGCTCTCTACCTTACTACTTCCACTTAAAGTCATCTCCTTATTTCTCAAAATTCCTCATTACGATCTCCAATTCGCTGCGCACTCTGATACAAGCAGCTAATTTTCAACGTCTAGTTTCTAGGCTTCTCAAATGCTAGCTAGGAATCCATTATTACTTCCTAACATTCCCACTCTAACTCCCCAAGGACAGACAAATTACACAACAACAACAAATCTTGACCGGAAACGACAATGGCACTTAGAACACGCAAGACAGAACAAAATCCAACTTTCCAACTTATACAGCAGCAAATAAGGAACGAGTAGTACCGATACCAACAATAGCAAGCAAGGAACACCATCCACGAAACGCGTACCTCAAAACTAATCGGTCGCCTCTGACCCTGCGAGAGCAAACACCTTCCCTTCAGACTTCACCTTCTTTGGCTTAGTACACTTGGTACTAATGTGCCCTCCTTCACCACAGTTGAAACAAATCGCATCCTTACGAGCACATTCAAATGCCATATGGCCTTCCTTGCCACAACGGTAACACATCCTAGCCTCAGCTTTGCATTCAGGTCTCTTATGACCAGGCCTTCCACATTTGTGACACACAATGCTTGCAGGGGCATCTCCCCCACTAGGTTTCTTGCCCTCCGCAGCTCTCTGATTACCTCCACCCGTTGGAACCTCATACGGCTTCCTGCGACTCGGTAAACTCTTCTGCTTTTCTCTCATAACTCTAGAATAGGCATTACTGTCTTCTTCGAAGATTCTGCAACTGTCCACCAACTCAGAGAACACCCGTATTTTCTGGTACCCTATCGCTTTCTTAATATCCGCTCGCAACCCACTCTCAAACATAATGCATTTCGAGAATTCAGCTGTCGCTCCACTATAATGAGGGTAGAACTTAGCCAGCTCTACGAACTTTGCGGCATACTCGGTCACAGACTTATCCCCTTGCTTCAGTTCCAAGAACTCAATTTCCTTCTTCCCTCTAACGTCCTCCGGATAGTACTTTCGGGTGAACTCTCTGCGAAAAACGGCCCAGGTGATCTCCTCACCAGCAGACTCCAACCTCTCTCTAGCCTCCAACCACCAGTCATCCGCTTCCTCAGCTAGCATGTGAGTCCCATACCGGACCTTCTGTGCCACGGTACAATGAGTTGAAGAAAAATATTAATAAAAACCATTTAATTAATATTCGGTAATAAAATAATTACCAAGTATAATTCATTGAAGAAGGTGTCATATTAATTGAATATGTTGATTTTCCTCAATCTAAATATGTTGCTTACTCAAATTTAAAGTGCTGTGTTCTTAAAATTAAAATGTTGCTTTCTTGAAATTAAAGGTGTTGTTTCTTGAATGTAAAGGTGCTGTTTCGTCATAGTTTAAAGTGCTGTTTTCCCTATCTCCAAGTGGTTGTAGTTACAATAATTTCTGCCATCCTTATGTTGCGATGCCCAATGTATATGACTAATGATAAATATAACGACGTGTCAATTGTGCCAAGTTACCTATGATGATGATGTGGATGTGATGTGAACGTGTTGTGTGTCGATTAAATGATGATGTGAAGTTTATGTGAGTGTGTTGTGTGCGTGCCCGTGAGGATAGATGAGTGAGATAGAATGCAAGTTAGTCTCTCAGAGTGGCGCAGCGGAGTAGAGAGTGAGCCTGATTGTTACTGCTTGAAGTTACCTGGCTGAACAAGTAGGAGGGACGGCCGCCCAAGCACTTACCGCCGGTAATCAAAGCAATAGTAATCAGCAGGATGGATAGCACTAGTTGTCTAGATGGCTTAGTTGGTTATTGGAGGAGTGTTAGCTTTGGCGAGAAGATTTCGAGCACGAAATATTCTAAGTGGGGGAGAGTTGTAACGCCCCAAATTTAATTAGTCATCTAATTGAATTATTTATTTTAATCAATTGGGGATTATGTGGTGATAGAAAATAAAATAAATATATATGAGGTAATTGGACCTATTTATAAGGTGAGGGCTAGTATTAATTAATTTAGGGTTTTAATTTATTTAGGAGGTGTTGTCATGAATTAGGTGGCGCACATAAAGGGCCCATGATCCATTAGTTGGCCCATGACCCATCATTTATCCTTAAGGGTCGAATATGTAGGGGTTGCTAGGGTTAGTTCATTTTCCCACTTATCACCAAAAGAAAGAAAAGAAAAGAAAAGAGAGAGAGAGAGAGGAGGGGAGTGGCCGAAGCCCTCAAGGAGGAAGGGGAGAGAGAGAAACTCGTGGAAGCAAGAAAGGGAAAGAAGAGGAAGGCTACAATCCTTGGTGTCTATCTCCCTAAGGTTTCTACTCATCTAAATCTAAGGTTAGGGGGCTCTCCTTTGCATCTTTAATAGTGTATGTGATGAGTGTTGTCTAGGTTTAGGTTCTAGGGTGATTTCCATGAATGGTTGGTGTGTTTTAATGTTGTTATCATGCTGAAAATGTGTTTGTGCAAAGACTTGCTTGATTGGTGTTGAGTAGGACACAATATGAATGATGCATGCTAGGTGTTTGATGTTATGACTAAATGGTATTTTTTTTTTGGTGGAAAACGTGATGGTTAGCATTCATAGTGATAATTGGTGTGGGGTTTTATTCAATTCGATGAAATTGTGGTGTTGGTGATTGAGTATGATGAGTCTATTCACTTAGGGTTTTTGGTGCATTCTGATACTGTTTCGGTTTTCTGAAAACTGGTACTGTTTGGTTAATCCAAAAATTATGTGGCTGATTTTTTTCGAAAATAGACTTAAAGCCGGTCGTTTTGGCACTAGTTTCGTTCAATTTGGAGCTGTGTAGCTCAAGTTATGAGTCTCCAGAGTTGGGTCAAATTTCTGGAATCAATCTGTGTAGAGGTTCGGTCTTGGCAAGTTTTGTGTCCTCATTCGAACTCCGTTTTTAATGATTCTTGCTTAGTTGGAAAGTAGACTCAATTCCCTTCAAAATGAGCACTGGTTTCATCCAATTTCATTAAGAAATGAGAGAGAAAATTTGGTTGCAAGTTGAGCAAAAATTCTGTTCCTAGGCGCCTTAGCCATGGGCGCCAAGGTTTGCTGTTCCTGTTGCTGTGTCTGGTGCTAGGCGCCTTGTGCCTGGGCGCCATGTTCCCCCTGCGCCAGTTTTGCTGGGCGCCAAAACCAGGATGTTGCCTAAAATGTTCCAAACTTGTTTTTGACGTAACTTTTTACTCGGTTGTCCAAATTGGGTGGTTCAAAATGCGTTTCGAAGCTAATTTCGGTGTCTATCCAAATGTTCTGGTTTTATGCAAAAAAGGGATTATTTTACTGGTGGTTCTGGACTGAAGTGTTCAAGCGTCTAAGTTGCAATTTTTACTCACATTCCCTATTTTGCGTCAAATCCTAAATTGGTCTAATTGAAATTAGTGTTGGTGTGATTGGTGAGTTTTTTTTGTGTGAGTTTATTGGTGAGTGTATTATGGTGTGAATGGTGGGTGAATTAATAGTTCCGGTGGGCCTATTGATTATTTGGTGTGATGAATTTCATTAATCATTGGTGTGATATTGGTGTGTGACGGTGCCTATTACGACGAGCAGAGGCTTCGGCCTATCATGAGTTATTGGTGTCAGTGCTATGGTATCACTGAGTTGACCTTGGTTGTTGATTATTTTCTGGTGCATTGTTCATTGCGTCACATAAACCATGTGCATATTTGGTGAGCAGAGGCTTCGGCCTAATTTTATTTGGTGAGCAGAGGCTTCGGCCTATTATGACGAGCAGAGGCTTCGGCCTATTATGACGAGCAGAGGCTTCGGCCTATGGATCCACATGCATATGCCCTTGGTGTTGAGTTGCATTCATGCATATACTCATGCATTTGGTGATGTTGGTGTGGTTGTGCCTATTGTTGTTGTTGGTGTTGTTCGGTGATGTTTCTCGATGATGTAAAGTAGTGGTGTGTGTTAATATTGTTGTGAATTGGTGTGCCTAGTTGTCTTCCTAGTTGATGCTTATTCCGTATGCTATTGCCTATGTAAAGAGACTCACCCTACTGCTTTTTATGTTGCTTCTTATGTCGGCAACGTGCAGGTGATAGCGAGTGAAGGTTATCCTCATACCTTCTTCTAGTAGGATGAGTCATGCTCTGATACGTAGCACCGGGGGGGCGTCTTATGTTTACTTGTCATTTTATTTGATGTTGTTAGACTGTTATTTCGGTGATGTATCGAATTATGTTCAAACTTATTGTTTTCCGCTGTGACGGTGATTTAATTCTGTTGATGTAAACTAAACCGGAGATTTGTGGGCTTGCCCCTTGACTGTGTGCTAATGTATCGTGCTGTTATTCTGTGGAAGTATATCAATTCAAGTTGTTTGCTTTAAATGGAGTTTAGTGTAGCACTCTCTTGCGGTTATTTAAAAAGAAAAAGAAACTCTGATTTTATTAACTAGTAATTAAATAGAAGGGGGTGTTACAAGTCGCCTTTCCCCCAACGAAATGACCAGTCCGCGAGGTGTAGACCTCGATGGTCACGTCGACCGGGAGATCGCCTTGAGTATTGATGTCGACCATGTCCTTCTGGTGACCTCCTGTCGTAATGATATCGGTCATATCGGTCGCGCGACCTGATTGGTGAGTGCCCGGGCGACCCTCTGGACCCATAGGAGGAGTTCTGGGACGAGGGCTCGTCCGACCATTACGTGGGGTCCGTCGAAGATGGAGGCATCCTAGGAGGCGTTCTGGACCCCCTTCGGCCCCTTCGTTAGGGGTGGTGATCGGTGGACGAGGTGTCTTCTATGGGGCGATCGATGCCGCCTAGAAGGATTTCCTCTTCTAATCGAAGATTGAATGTCGACCTGGTGTGGTTCGGGCACGGTGTTCACCCGTCCCGAAGCCACGTCATTCAGCATATCTAGAAGTTGTTACACAGCGGTTGCTGGAATCATGATGTTTGACTGTGGTTGGTTAGGGATTCGGAAAGAGCGCCAGGGGTGGTGTTTTCAGCGGTAACCGCGACGCCTTTCGGGGTTGACTGTGGTTGGTTAGGGATCTAAGCCACGCTTTGCAAGCGTGGGTTCCTCCGGCGGGGTGGTCTTCTCCGCGGAGCCATAGGAATGGCGGTGGGATAGCGCCTGGGCTGTCAGTGTGGTCGTCACTAAACCGTACCTCTCTGTCCTGGGAGATGGAACGGCTTGATGTCTGGTTGTGCTTGTTGTATGTATAAGTCGGGATCAGAGCACGGCCCGAGTTGTACCAGCAATGACACTCTGACATCCAAGTTAGTGGGGTAATAGTCAAGGCAGGAGTAATTAATGGGTGAATAGTGTCCCTATTAGTGGGGTTTAACCCCTATTTATAGTGTCTGACAACGCCTTCTAGGCGTTGGATGGTGCGGCCTATTCTCAGCCGTTAATCTCGCTTTGGGTGAGTGTTGATGATAGATCGCCGATGGATTGGGCCAGTTCGCGGCCCACTAACCGGATTGGGAGCTCGGCCCAGTCCAGAACACCATGCAAATGGGAAACCGTTTATGGGTTTCCTTTTGTACAAATAAGGAAGTGTCCATTCAATAAACTTTCTACGTGCCCATATATACATATGCACCATTAAACCTTATTATCCTTGCTTTTATAATTCATAATATGATAGATTATTCAATCATGCATAATATATATATTAGGCAACAATGGCAAAAAATAGAAATGAAGCCATGCACGAAAGCTTTCCTGAGCCTAGCACCGATCTCTTTATAGTTTATACATTTAATTATTTAATATATGTTCTCTGGTTTATATATAGTTTATGAGTGAAACACCCGGCTTTGTTGTCCCCCATGTGTTTTTTCCTTTTATTCGTTCCCTAGGCAAGTATTATCTATTTTTATATTAACTAGTTGTAGCCTCTTTTTTTTCAAAAACCGTGTCTTATTTGATGTGTAGGTGTAGGTACTAAGTATGTGGGCAATTTTATTTTCCTGAAATAGAAAGATTCTAGTATTAAGTTGTAGTTGTCTTTTTTAGTGGAGGAAGTGATAATGTTAGTTTTCGTGGTTTGAATCTGGAACCTCTTATTTGCACTTCTTTGATGTATTGCTTTGGTATTCTTTAACTCGCCAACCGAGCTTACTTGACATATTAAGTTGTTGTCGTTGATTTAGGAAAGACTTGCTAACTAATTCTCCCTTTTGCTATTGCCTATTGATAATATTATTTTGCTACACAGAAACTATAGATACCATGTCCATCCTTTTTCCCAATACCAACCTAAAAGTATCATACTTGCATTTTTTTTAGATAGGCAAAGTGGTTAGTAATTAGTGTATTAGTTGTTAGAGGGGAGGAGGGAGCAGGGTTCGAACCCCGTACGCCTAAAGTATAATGACAATCTTAAAAGTTACAAACAAAACA
Source organism: Astragalus membranaceus (assembly GCA_039519185.1). Lineage (NCBI taxonomy): Eukaryota > Viridiplantae > Streptophyta > Magnoliopsida > Fabales > Fabaceae > Astragalus > Astragalus membranaceus. The sequence goes on from CM076851.1 coordinate 125,777,115, forward strand.
ACCCGTCCACTTAATTTTAAATTTACTCTTATCAAGCAAAAATTAGCTTCAAAAATCTTCTCCGAAAAATAATTGTTCTGGACTGGGCCGGCGGCCCAACACACAAAATAGGCCCAAACCAAGCATGGTCACATAGTGCGTAGTGCCCCAGGAAGCTTCAACGGCTGAGATCAAATCGCCTAATCCAACGGCTAGGGAAAATCGCCGAACTCTATAAATAGAGGACAAACCCTCCCGAAAAGGTACACTTTCTCTTCCTCCCTGACTTGGGCGTCAGAGTGTCGTTGCAGGTACACCCACTCTTGGCTCTGCTCGCGACCTCACTACCCGACAGAGCGATCCAGCAACCACCCATTCCACCATTGGGCGATCAAGGTACAGATCATTTGGAGACCACGGTGGTAGCCCAGGCACTTTCCCACCTCATCAACAATCATATCCTCGCATGGCCTCTCCGAGTAGACCACCCAGCGAGTGGTCCCTGCACTCACCGATTTCGACCAAGATTCGTCATCAACCACAACCCGCCCCTCAGACAAACTCCACGACGGCTACTGCCGCTCATGATAACAACGATATCCGCACAAGAGAAGTCAATACCCCATAGGCGGCGATGGTAATCTCGGTCGGGTTCGCTTTAGAAGGAGGCGAGACTAACAAATCAATGAAGAGGCGATGGAAAGAAGTCATGGCCACCACCACGACTTCCAACCCTACTGATAACTCTAATTTATATAGAGTTATTTATACTTCTAAACGCAACAAATTGCCTGAAACCCAAGTACAATGTGTGTTAAATATAGTGGTATTAGTAAAATAACAACATTCTAGGAATTATGTGGTAAATAAAACATTTTTGTATATATATATATATTGGTATGTTTGATTTGTTTGTTTAGTTTTCCTACAGATGATGCTTCTGCACCACAATGCTTCTGCACCACAAATGCTTCTGCACTTAGTGCTTCTGCACCATCCTGCGCTGAAGATTTATAACCCCACAATGGAAGCACCTCAATTCATACCTCTGCTCCAAAACTTCTATGACATCATGCTTTGTCACAATTCACATGGAGCACATGGCCACATGCATAAGGAGGTGCCCACCATAAACATCATCATGAAAGGCTATTCACCTAAAGACATATGGCCTTACATAATTGGATCTCTTCTTATGGAAATGTGCTGAACTCAATCTCCTTATCTAAAGATCAGAAAAGCAACCAATAGTTGAACATTGAGTTCGCATCATAAGCATAATCTAAGTTTGCTCTCGCATACTAATTTACTGCTTTTCAAAACAATTTATATCATCAAAAACAGTTCATTTTACCCTTTTAAAATGTATATTCAGTTAGGCCTCTGAATAAGCTTTCAAACGCATCTTAGAACACCTCAATCGGGTTCCCGGATCAAAAGTTATCGCGAAAACAAAATCAGTGTACAGTTGCTGAAAATCAGCAAAGCGTCGCGACGCAAACAGCTTTTGTCGCGACGCGAAAAACATCAGAAACATTTCGTTGCAAATTTTTAAGGAGGGTCGCAACACGATGGATGCGCCTCGCGGCGCGATGGATACTGAGAAATGCAGATTTTTGCGGTTTCTCGCGAAATCTACTATTCTGCTAAATTCCGATTCTTGTTCCGATTGAAAACAGTCCAAACAACCAGAAAAACAGATTCAATCAATATAATCAATCAAATCAATCAAAAACTCAATCTAAACGAGTTTTAACAAAAAACGACATATTTCCAAATAACGGTTTTTTTGAGTCAAAATCTTTCGAAACCAATCAACACAAAATTCATTTTCAAAGCGAAACAATCCTAAACGTGAGTAAAACTCACCGATTGTGATGAAAATCACAAATAGCCGAGACTTTCCGCGAAATTGCTTTTCCGTCATAACCACACGAACGCTCCCCGAATCAACTTCACATTCCGGCGACATCCGTATCCGCTCCCAGAGCTTTCCACTCGATCACGAGACATCTTTTTGACCGAATTCCTCGAAATCCCGCCATTCGAACCCTAATCACCAACCAACTTCCAACTCGCGAAATTGAACTTCGTTCCGCACTCAATACGCTTCGGGTTCGTTCCTAATCATTCTTGAATCATCAAACACTATTCATCATCTTCAACCTTCAATCACTATTCACACATAAACCCCAATTTTGGATTTCTCAAACCCTAACCTTCCAATCGAACTTCAATCATCAATTAAACAACCTTGGGTTTGCTCCTAAACACGATCCTAAGCTTTGCTTTGAGCTTCAACCATCAAAACCTTCTTTTACCTCTAAAATCCGAAAATGGTGGAGAGTGAGAGGATGGCTTGTTGGTGATGATTCTTGGATCAAAATGAAGAGGGTGATGAGATGGTGCTAATGGAAGAAAGAAGAAGAACATTTGGTGAGGATTTCCCACTTAGTGCTTCGCCACTTTCTTCCTTATCTCCTCCTTTTCTTTTATTTCTCTTGTTCTCTCCCTCTCTGTTTCTATCTTAATTATCTTCTTTCTTTAATTCTTTTCTTTTCTCTTCTTATATATTAAGTGGTAATGTGGTCAAATGACCACTTTGCCCTTAATCTCTAATTTTTTTTCCAAGTCGTCCTTGCCCCGAATTAACCGGTTAACGATCCTAAGACAACAAATAATTATCATTAGCACTCAATAATTTTACCAATTAAGTACTAAATTAATTCAATTGGGTTAGCACCCAAATAATTCGACTAGTTATTTTGAGGATGTTACATTCTCCCCAACTTGAAAGAATTTTGTCCTCAAAATTTCGTCAAGTCCTTTATTTGACTAACCCAGAATCGACATTCTCAGAAAGGTCTAAATTTGCTGGAAAACAATCTTGAATTAACGAAATGAGTGTAGAAAATCTTCCCAAGTTGGCACGTCAATCTTTAAGTATGTTCTACTACTACCCTAGAACGCTTTAAGGTTATATTTCGATAATGAAATAAATCAAGAGCTAGAAAATTTGCCCGAATATGCAATTCTAGAAGGCATAGAAGAACCAGATATACCTTCTTTTAGTTTAGAAAAGGCTTTTCAAAATCTAGATCTAATAGAAGAAGAAGGAATCTTTATAAACCCAGTTAATACTAACCAGGGATGCAATAAAGTAAAGGAGTACAATAGTGTTATAAGTTTGGCTAAAGTGCTCCCGGGGTCCCTTATCTTTCTTTAAAGTAACGAATTAGTCCTTTATGTTTTTTTTTGTTCCAAATAAGTCCTTTATCTTTCAAATTTTTGACACATAAATCCTTTTCCGTTAACAGTGCTGATTTATGTGTCAAAAAAAAGGATTTATGTGTTAAAAATTTGAAAAATAAAGGACTGATTTGGGACTGAAAAAGATTTATGTGTCAAAAATTTAAAACATAAAGGACTGATTTGGGACAAAAAAAAGATAAAGGACCAAATCGTTACTTTAAATAAAGATAAGGGACCCCGGGAGCACTTTAGCCTATAAGTTTTATCTCTATTATCATAGATAGTATAAAAATATAAATGAAAGTGAAAAACAAGTTTATAATTTAATTAAAGAAAGAATAAAACCAATAAAAGAGATAATAGCTATATCAGATGTAGAATAAATCGTTAAAAATAGATCTATTTATCCAGTAACCTATGAATTTGACGATGTCAAGGTATTAATGGTATCAAAGCAAGATAGATCCAGAATAATAAACGATAATACAGAAGAAAATTACGATATTAAGGTATGAAAAGAAGCAGTTACTAATGGCTAAGATGTAACATCCCCTATTTTTGCTATTTAATAATATTGGCATGATATTAAGTTGAGTGAATTATTTAGTTGATTGAAAACTATTTAAATTGAAAATGACATGTGGATTTATTAATTATGCGATTTGTGTGTGATTGATAATTAATTGGATGTTAGTTAGAATGCTTAGAGCTGATGGGAGTCATAAGGGATAGGAAGGTTAAGTGAGGGGTAAACTTGTCATTGTACCTTACCCTATATAAGCCCTTCTTAGCTGAACCAAATGGAACAACACGCTTCATCTTTTAGAATTTTCAGAAAAGCATCAAAGCCAAGAGAGAGGGGAGAGGGTGCGAAGGAGATAGAAGGGGAAGAGAAGAGGGTTTCCTCAAACTACCTTGCATGTTCAATCCAGTAACACATTCAGAATAAACTCATCTTTTCACTTCCATTGATACCAAACTCGAAATCATCACCCCCTCTAAGCCAAAATCACCACTGGAGACCAAACCAAGCTCACCTTAGCCAAACACCAAATCTGTCCTTTGCATGTTATATTGGAGGGCATTAGAGCCAAGTTCAGGAGCCATATCTCGAACTGGATCAACCAAGGAGTCATTTCAGTTCTGGGTTCAGAGTATAAGCTTAAGGGAACTTGGTTTTCGGTTGGGAGCTTTTGGAGCGAGTTCGGGAAAGTTCGGAGTCCGTTCGTAGAGTTCTTGGTGTTTCGTCTTGCTGAATTCCCGATTGTGTTGTTTCTCATCATCAAAAGGTGAGTTCTATAACTCACTAGGAAATCATGATTATAAATGTGTATGTGTTCTTGATTTTAGGTCTCGTGTTTTATGGGAAACCGTGTCAATCCGCTTTGCGAAAATGCGTTAGAACATGTGTTATGTGATTGTGAATTAGATTGGATGAGCATTTTGATTGATGATGATAATTGATAATTGTTGAATTGATGACTGTGCTGGACTGGATTAGTTGTGTTGAAGGTCTGTTTTTATGTCTCGAAGATTTTAGAATGTCTCGATATCGGATTAAAAGCGAAACGGAACAAAACAGAGTTTTCGAAAAGCCATTTTCAGCACTTCAGCCAACGGTCGCGTCGCGACCATGTATTATTTTTGCAACGCAAAACTTTCAGTCACTTTTCGCGTCGCGACGGAACCAATTCGCGTCGCGACGCTTTGCAGTTTTTCAGCAAAACACACTGATTTTGTTTTCGCGATAACTTTTGATCCGGTGGTCCGATTTAAGTGTTCTCAAGTGTGTTGGAAAGCTAATTAAAAGACCTATTCAGATATGTGAATTAGATTCTGAAATGCCCTGTCTGAAGGTTAAGTTCATGATATAATGTTGAGGGTTCATGCTATGTTAAGTGGAGTATCATTGATGTATTGTGTTTGGACTGATTGGATGATTAGTGTAAGTTAAGTTAATAACTTTTGTAAGCCGTGTGAGATCACCTAATGTTTGTAATTAGATCATGTTAATGATAAGATCATGTTAGTAATGAGATCATGTTAAGTTAAGCTCAGTGTTAAGTTCATTATTATGCTCAGTTCATTGTGATGTTCAGATCAATATTCAGTTCAGGTATATTAAAATATATACATCAGTTCAGTTAGGGTGACGACCCTATTTTCAGTTTAGTGTGCTAGGGGAGGGGAAGTCATGAGCACTATGAACCTAGGCCCCATGAGGGATCCAGCCGATTAGTGGAATGGCTTCATCGGAAGTTTATTTTGCCAAGTGACCGGTGACACGCTAAAAAATTCAGTTCAGTTATGTGTTGCCTCTCATAACCGGCTTGAGGGTTATGAGGACAACGTTAGTTCAGCCACATAGTCAATTTTGAGGACTATGATTTATGAGTTAAAAATAATGAATCAAGCATAATTGAACCGAGAGAATTAGTAAGGGGTCTTGATAGAACTCACTAGACAAGTTGTCTCACCCAATCCATGTTGTTGTTTTTCAGTGAAGTAGGGAAAGAGTCGAAGGCTGTGAAGCATGGCTATGAAGATGCTTGAGGAGTTGCTGACGCTTTTATTTCTTTATGCTATGTATATCAGTCTCTTTTGTATATTAGATTGTACAATTGTACGACTTATGTTTTTAAAGTTGTAAATCGCTTCCGCAGACTTTCTGTTTTGAGTATTGAGCACTAGTTGAGGGTGTGAGGACCGACTTTATATATTTCATGTTCAGTTATGTAAGCACGTTTGATGAGTGATTCATCGAAGTTTAGTATGCGTTCAATATTTTAAAAGGAAAGTCACTCTGATGTATGCCAGTAGTGCATTTCGGTAGTTTCTACAAGTTAGAAATTATCGGTGTGTTACAATTGGTATCAGAGCAGTTCGACCTAGTCGGACATAGAATTCAAGAGTCTCTTATGGCTTCTAAGTGTGATTCCTCTTAGTATGCTATTAGACGTTTAGCCTGATCAACTAAACACTTTGTGCATATTTGGCAGAATCATGGCTGGTGGAAGTAGGAGAAGCGTCCCCGTCGATCCTCATTCCGAATGGATGCAGAATGTCGCCGAGACGCAGCAGAAGATGATGAATGACATGATGTTAATGCAGCAGCAGCAGATGGCTCAAATGGCCCAAATGGGATGATGAATCAACAGCAACCGAATGTTCAACAACCTCCTCCGGAAGATCCGAATAGGACTTATTTCCGTTTTCAGAAGATGAATACTCAATGTTTCAAAGGAGGACCTGAGGTAATGGTATCTCATTTCTGGTTGGATTCAATGGAGAAGATTTTTAGGACTCTTCAATGCAGTGAAGAAGAAAAAGTTCTTTTTGCCGCCCATATGCTCCAAGAAGATGCTCAAACCTGGTGGACCAATGCTCATGAGTTGATGGTAAATCAGGGAACTCTGGTTACCTGGGTCAACTTCAAGGAAATGTTTATTGGTCACTTTTTCCCTCCGGTGATGAAGTTAAGCAAGCAAACCGAGTTTGTCAATCTGAGGCAAGGAAAAATGTCGGTGTGTGAATTCACTGCCAAGTTCGAGAGGCTGTCACAGTTTTATCAGTTAGCAAAGCATGCGCCGAATGATGAGTGGAAGATGCAGATGTACAAGGCAGTTCTTCGTGCGGATGTGGCCCAAGGTCTTAGCTCTTATGCTATGACCAGTTACGCTGGATTGGTGCAACAAGCATATGTTGCAGAAGCGGACCTCACCAGGTTGTATGAAGAAAGGAAAGAGTATCGGAAGGAAAAGAAGAAGGCTTTGGAATTGTCAACCCCAAGAGAGGAGCCGGAGGACAACTCCCGCAAAGGAAAGCAAGCAATGGTATCTGAATTTCCAAGAATCGGTAAGTGTCCAAAATGCGGAAGGCCCCACACTGGAGAGTGTCGTCTGGGAACGACTGTGTGTTATTACTGCAAAGAAGAAGGGCATTATGCTAACGAGTGCTCGGCAAAGAAGAGGAACAGAGAAGAGAATGCAACCCCGCCCGCGGTAGAGTCTACGTGTTAGATGCTCAAAAAGGGAAAACTGACGATGGTTCGGCGAAAGGCACTTTTTACTCCAATTTTGAGGTCAAAATTTTAAAAAGTTGGGGTGATTGTAACATCCCCTATTTTTGCTATTTAATAATATTGGCATGATATTAAGTTGAGTGAATTATTTAGTTGATTGAAAACTATTTAAATTGAAAATGACTTGTGGATTTATTAATTATGCGATTTGTAACACCCCTTTTCTACCCGTTAATTTAATTGTAAAATCAGAGTTTCAAAATTTCTTTTCATCGCAAGGAATGTTACACATACTCAAATCAAAACGTCGTACTTCAAATAAATAATTCAACATCAAATAATTGTGCAATACGTAGCACGCCCCCAATGGGGAAAAACTCAAACATCAGTCATTGTCACCACAACCGTGACATCAATAAAACCAACTACGCAGCGGAAAATATAAATAAGAGGAAAACATCAAATAACATATAACAACCAAAATAGTCTTAAAACATCGAGTTCGTTTCCCCCCTGAGTGCTACGTATCAGAGCATGACGACCCGACTCAAAATTAGTGAAGATACCTAGATCTTCACTCGTGATCACCTGCACGTTACCGCATAGGGGTAACATTCAAACAGAAGGGTGAGTCCAATTCAATCCATATAATAAATCACATGATAAGCAATAAGTCAAAGTCACAACACTAGAGTAACCACATCACAATCAGCCATTACGTCATTACAACAACTCATCACGATGTCATGTGACTATATGAAATGCAACCCACTCGCGGGCATATGCATGAGGTACCTTTCATCATCGTCGCTTAGCCTTTATGGCCTCATCGTCGCTTAGCCTTTATGGCCTCATCGTCGCTGGGTTCATGCACATGGAATACATGAGACACTCTGACATGCGCCACATATAAACACACAATCACAGTCAACTATGTGACTCGTCACTTACCAATTTGCCCAATAAGAGGCACAACACCTATCAGTTTAGAATTACATACAACAACGTCGCTATATTTCATCGTCACTTATTATCATCGTCGCTTAGCCTTTATGGCCTCATCGTCGCTTATCCATAAACGTCATCAAGAAACAATAGCCACTAAGGGCAAAACAGTCATTTGCACATCATCATCAATAATATTAGCCACCAAGGGAAAAAACTTCATTTAACTAGCCACTAAGGGCATCATCGTCAAAATCACCCATTTTGACACTAAAGCTTTAAAACTGTTGGTTATAGACAAAAAGGATTTTTAAAGAACTCAACACGGCTTTACAACGTCACCGTAATGACCACCGGGGACAGCCACTTGGGCGCCCAGAAACCACCAGAAAATAATAAGTTTTTATTTTAAAAATAAGACACACAGGTAGACAATCGAAAAAGCTTCCCAACACATTTTGAAACGTTTAAAACGGATGCCCGAGTCAAAAGATATAGCGAAAACAGTTTTTATAAAAACATTGGGAACATCCTTAAAATGGCGCCCTTGGCGCCCAGCGCCTGGCACCTGGCGCCCAGCAACACAACACACACAACACACGCACACTGGCGCCCTTGGCGCCCAGCGCCCAGCAACACAACACACACAACACACGCACACCGGCGCACATAAGCAACACCCACCGAGACAACTCCAAAATGACACGTGCAAAAATAAAACCACTCGAGCCAAAATGTTTAAAATTGAATTTGGGCACGCAAATACAAAAGATGGCACGGTAAAATATGCCCAGAATTCGAAGTTCCACCTCAAACACCCCATATGCGCACACAAGCAACACCCACCGAGACAACTCCAAAATGACACGTGAAAAAATAAAACCACTCGAGCCAAAATGTCTAAAATTGAATTTGGGCACGCAAATGCAAAAGTTGGCACGGTAAAATGTGCCCAGAATTCGAGTTTCACCCAAAACACCCCATATGCGCACACAACACACGCACACAGCACACACTGGCGCCCTTGGCGCCCAGCACCCAACATACCTGCAGCAATAGAAATCCAACAACAATTCCAGCAACACAAAATCAAACATATGGCGCCCTAGGCGCCCATGCCACAACCAAAAATGGATTTTCAGCCACAAATCATGAAGATCACATATATATCACTAACCAAACATGAAATTACACACAAATCAAGGACATGAATAGATCTAGGGTAACCCTAACTTACAACCTATCATGAACATCTATTATATAGAAAGATAGAACTCCCCTTACCTTGGATTTGAAGAACGGAAGCCCTAGAGACAATCACGAACGAAACCACGGCAACAAAATCACGTCCTTCTTCCTCCTTGAGCTTGCGACTTCTTCTCCTCCTTATCCTCTCCCTACGGCGCTCTCCCTCCCTCTTTTCTCTATTCTCAATTCGCAAAATGCCTAGCCAAAACCCTAACCCCAAAAGACTTAGCACTTCGCCTATTACATTGGATCATGGGCTTGGGCTTTTCACTTAAGCGCAAGTTCCTTCAAGTGGCGCCTCCTTTTCCTAATACCACCAACATAAAATTAATATAATTTTAATTAATTAAATTATATCCAACTAATTAAAATAAATTCCTAAATACTTAATTAAATAAATTAATTAAATATTTAGGGTGTTACACGATTTGTGTGTGATTGATAATTAATTGGATGTTAGTTAGAATGCTCAGAGTTGATGGGAGTCATAGGGGATAGGAAGGTTAAGCGAGGGGTAAACTTGTCATTGTACCTTACCCTATATAAGCCCTTCTCAGCTGAACCAAATGGAACAACACACATCATCTTTTAGAATTTTCAGAAAAGCATCAAAGCCAAGACAGAGGGGAGAGGGTGCGAAGGAGATAGAAGGGGAAGAGAAGAGGGTTTCCTCAAACTACCTTGCATGTTCAATCCAGTAACACATTCAGAATAAACTCATCTTTTCACTTCCATTGATACCAAACTCGAAATCATCACCCCCTCTAAGCCAAAATCACCATTGGAGACCAAACCAAGCTCACCTTAGCCAAACACCAAATCTGTCCTTTGCATGTTATATTGGAGGGCATTAGAACCAAGTTTAGGAGCCATATATCGAGTTGGATCAACCAAAGAGTCATTTCAGTTCTGGGTTTAGAGTATAAGCTTAAGGGAACTGGGTTTTCGGTTGGGAGCTTTTGGAGCGAGTTCGGGAAAGTTCGGAGTCCGTTCGTAGAGTTCTGGGTGTTTCGTCTTGCTGAATTCCCGATTGTGTTGTTTGTCATCATCAAAAGTTGAGTTCTATAACTCACTAGGAAATCATGATTATGAATGAGTATGTGTTCTGGATTTTAGGTCTCGTGTTTTATGGGAAACCGTGTCAATACGCTTTGCGAAAACGCGTTAGAACATGTGTTATGTGATTGTGAATTAGATTGGATGAGCATTTTGATTGATGATGATAATTGATAATTGTTGAATTGATGACTGTGCTGGACTGGATTAGTTGTGTTGAAGGTCTGTTTTTATGTCTCGAAGATTTTAGAATGTCTCGGTATCGGATTAAAAGCAAAACGGAACAAAACAGAGTTTTTGAAAAGCCATTTTCAGCACTTCTGAAAACGGTCGTGTCGCGACCCGTGGCCGTCGCCTCGCGATGCTTTGCAGTTTTTCAGCAAAACACACTCATTTTGTTTTCGCGATAACTTTTGATCCGGTGGTCCGATTTAAGTGTTCTCAAGTGAGTTGGAAAGCTAATTAAAAGACCTATTCAGATATGTGAATTAGATTCTGAAATACCCTGTTCTGAAGGTTAAGTTCATGATATAATGTTGAGTGTTCTTGCTATGTTAAGTGGAGTATCATTGATGTATTGTGTTTGGACTGATTGGATGATTAGTGTAAGTTAAGTTAATAAATTTAGTAAGCCGTGTGAGAACACCTAATGTTAGTAATTATATCATGTTAATGATAAGATCATGTTAGTAATGAGATCATGTTAAGTTAAGCTCAGTGTTAAGTTAAGTTCATTATTATGCTCAGTTCATTGTTATGTTCAGATCAGAATTCAGTTCAGGTATATTAAAATGTATACATCAGTTCAGTTAGGGTGACGACCCTATTTTCAGTTTAGTGTGCTAGGGGAGGGGAAGTCATGAGCCCTATGAACCTACGCCCCATGAGGGATCCAGCCGATTAGTGGAATGGGTTCACCGGGAGCTTATTTTGCCATGTGACCGGTGACACGCTAAAAAATTCAGTTCAGTTATGTGTTGCCTCTCATAACCGGCTTGAGGGTTATGAGGACAACGTTTGTTCAGCCACATAGTCAATTTTGAGGACTATGATTTATGAGTTAAAAATAACGAATCAAGCATAATTGAACCGAGAGAATTTGCAAGGGGTCTCGATAGAACTCGCTGAGACAAGTTGTCTCACCCAATCCATATTGTTGTTTTTCAGTGAAGCAGGGAAAGAGTCGGAAGGCTGTGAAGCATGGCTATGAAGATGCTTGAGGAGTTGCTAACGCTTTTATTTCTTTATGCTATGTATTTTAGTCTCTTTTGTATCTTAGATTGTACGATTGTACGACTTATGTTTTTAAAGTTGTAAATCGCTTCCGCAGACTTTCTGTTTTGAGTATTGAGCACTAGTTGAGGGTGTGAGGACCGACTTTATATATTTCATGTTCAGTTATGTAAGCACGTATGATGAGTGATTCATCGAAGTTTAGTATGTGTTCAATATTTTAAAAGGAAAGTCACTTTGATGTATGCCAGTAGTGCATTTCGATAGTTTCTAAAAGTTAGAAATTATCTGGGTGTTACATATGATATGTTTGATTTTTGTATTAAAGAGTTTTTTGAACTAAAGATAGTTGCAGAATGTTATAAAATACAAATGAAAGATTGGATAGAATATAAATTAAAAATAAAAAAAGGATCAGAAAAAGACATTTTAGATCAGATATACACTATTTTACAAGGTTTAGAATTATGAATCGTATTCAAATACTAAACACAAATAGAAATCCTAGTGAAAAAACAAAGCACACAAGTTTTTATGAAATTAATAAACCCGGATAAATTAGATTCTATAAACGAGCAGTTACAAATTATTAAAAAACAGTTAGAAATAATAAATATACTAATAAATAAGGAGTGGACAAATAAGAAAATAGAAGAAGTAATAGGAAAGCCTCCTGAGGATGATAATAGACAAAGAGAAATTATAAAATTAATAAAAGAAAATGAACATAAAATGTCACCCACAATATTAAGCTTGTATGATTGGACCAAAAAAGAAAAGGTAAATAAGACGGTTGAAGAAGAAAAAGAACTAATAGAAAGCGATGTAAAAGTAAACGTAGAATCTTACTTAGATTTAGAAAATGATAGTGACTACGAAAATGACATAGTTAAGAAATTAAAAACATTAAATATAAATGAAGAATTAGTAGAAATAAAGACAAATATCCCAGTTGTAGTGCGACGACCTAAACAAGAACAAGCTAGCACTAGTGGAGAAAAATGGAAACAAGATCAGAACTGGAAAGATAGCATGGTAACCGAAGACAATGAATGGAGAGATGAAGAAGCCGAGCAAATAAATCCTAGGAGAAAATATATAGATAGAAGACAGTATTTTATGAAAAAGGATGATTCAGTTACTATGAAGTATACCCCCTACAATAAGGAACCACAAGCCTTAAACCCAATAGGAGTTTATCTAGACTTAGATTGCGTAGAAAACAAAGAGAAAATGGTGCTGTAGCAAATAAAGAAGGAATGACTAAAGAGCAAACAATAGATTTTATGAGAAGAACTATGAGAGGAAGCGTAGAAAGATATATAGAAAGCATATCAGAAACGTTCGAAGGAATAAAAAACAATTCAAGTAATTCAGCAATTTTTATCAGCAATTTAGAGAAATTAATAAGATTGGAATTCTTAGGACAAGCCATACAAAGTGGAATAGAAGAAAGATGGGAATTAGAAAGGCAAGAGGCAATACGTGGTATGATTAATATTAATATCTGTGATATGTGCTATTTTGACCAATATACTTGTGAATTTAGCGAACTATTTTATAAAGCAAGATTATCTTCGAAAGGGGTAGATTATAATTTTTATAGTAAATTATATTATGAAAAACTACCAAAACCTTTTAAGTGTTTAATAGATACAGGAGCCTGTACTAGTCATATAACCATAGATCTAGTACAAGGATTACCTATCAAAGAATTAGATAATAAATATTATTATTTATATTATTACAATAATAAAAGGCATATATCTCATAAGGTAGACATAACATAAATAATAGAAAATTATGAAATTCCTCTATCTATTGAAGTCGAAGATAGTGTTAGTACCGAGTTTTTATTAGGAATGTATTTTTTAGGATGTTTTGAAGATTACACCATAAAAGACAAATATATTGAAATAACTTTTAATGGAAAAACAATTACCATTAGTCGAGTGTAAAAAGATAAATCAAAAGAAGAATTTAATAGTTATTGAAGTCATTTATGAAAAAAGGATTTATCATGCATTAATTGATTCAGGTTCAGGTATTAGTCTAACAAGTCATTTCTTTCCTAACCGAAAGGAAATACAGACAGTAAAAGGAAGTGATATACATAATAAAGAATCTATTTTTAATCAATGATATACAGATCTTTGGATTATAATTGGAGAACTGAAAGTAAAATTCAGTAAAATCTATTATTATCCAAATATTGTTTATGACTTTCTTATAGGACAAGATTTTATAGATAGAATTTTACCCTATTTGGTAAACGAGACAAACATATACTTAACTAGTCCTTGTGGAACCCAATTCTCTACAAAAAGAATAACTCAACCCTATAGACACATATACAGTCACAGCCAGCGTGGTGGTATTACTACTATCCCACTCTATCTAAACACCCAAGACTTTCAGATTAAACCAAAAATTTTACAATTACTAGAAGATTGTTACGAAGGAAACCCACAAGCTTTTATCAAAAGAAAAAGTTATTTTGCCAAAATTGATTTACTTGCTAATACACCTGTTTGTGAAAAACCAATGATCTATACTAAGGAAGATGAAAAAGATTACGTAAAGATAATAGAAAGGCATTTAAATTATAATCTAATCAAAGAAACTAAGAGTGCATATAATCCAGCAAGTTTCTTAGTCAGAAATCATAACGAGATAAAGAGAGGAGAACCAAGAATGGTAATTAATTATAAACCTTTAAATAATATTGTAAAGAATTATCCTTATCCTTTACCAAGAAAAGATATGATCTATGAAAAGATAAAAAATGGAAAGATATTTTCTAAATTTGACTTAAAATCAGGTTTTTATCAAATACTATTAAAAGAAGAAAGTAAAGAATGCACAGCTTTCAGTACCCCTCAAGGTAGATACGAATGGAACGTTTTACCTATGGGTTTGAAAACCAGCCCAGGGATTTTTCAAGAAAGATTGGAAAGATTTTTAAAGATTGTTACAACTTTATTATTATATATATAGATGATATTCTCATATATAGTAAAAACATCGAAGAGATCGAAGGAGAGAAAGAAGAGAAGAGAAGGAAAGAAAGAAAGAAGAAGAGAAAGAGGAGAAGAGGAAGCAACACTCACCACCCAAGCCCCAAACTTCATCATCAACATCATCATCATCTCCCTTTCATCTTCAAACCCCAAGAACTAGGTAAGCTCTCCTCCGTTTTTCCCCTTTTTATGGACCTACGATTTTTAAGGGTTTTGGAAAGGGGGTTTGTTGAAATCTTGGATTGTGTAATGAAATTGATGATTAAATCATGATTAGGAACGAAGTCAAGGAAGGTTGAACGCGATTGGAAGCTCGAATCGATGTTGGAAGCGGATTGGTGATTATAGGGTTCCGTTTTTGGATTTTAAAGTCTCGATGATTTCGGCTCGGTATCGACTTTCGCGTCAAGGGTGAGTTTTACTCACGTTTAGGATTGTCCCGTTTTGAAATGATCTTTTCGTGATTTGGTTTCGGAAGATTTTGAGTCGAAAACCGTTATTTCGAAATATATCGTATTTTGATAAAATTCGTTTAAATTGAGTTTTTGATTGATTTGATTGATTGTGTGATGTTGATTGGGTCTGTTTTTATGGTTGTTTGAACTGTTTTTAACCGGAACAATAATCGGAATTGAGCGGAATAGCGGATTTCGCGAGAAACGGAAAAATCTGCATTTTTCAATAGACGGTCGCGTCGCGACCCGTCCCCATCGTGTCGCGACCAGGCTAAATTTTGTAACGGAAATGTTTCTGACTCTCTTCGCGTCGCGACGGTAGCGATTCGCGTCGCGACGCTTTGCAGTTTTTCAGCAACTGTACACTGATTTTGTTTTCGTGATAACTTTTGATCCGGGAACCTGATTGAGGTGTTCTAAGATGCGTTTGAAAGCTTATTCAGATGCGTTTGGACCATCACACCAAACGACAACTTAATGAGGGGTACGGGATCTCTTTTCAATAACTCAGTCAATATATTATATGATTCCAGTGCAACCCATTGTTTTATAGCACAAGCATGTGTAGATCGGTTGGGACCAGCATTATCTGAGCTATCCGAGCCGATAACTATTTTAACGGCTGCCAACGGTTGGGTCCAGACCCAGTCATTGTGTGAAAATTGTCTACTTGTCATAGGGGACAGAAATTTTGTTGTGAAATTTATTTGCTTGCCTATGAGGAGTATGGACATTGTTCTGGGTATGAATTGGATGGCTGCAAATCATGTAACAATCAACTGTGCCGATCGAACCATCAGCTTCGCCTCCGAATCTGTGGGATTGACACCGGCAAATTCCGAAGCAGTTATCTCTTTCACATCAGGGAGCCAATCATTATTCCAAGGTGCGGAAGCTTATATTATTATGTTATCTGCATCCACTGAAATGAGTTTAGATTTGTCATCTGTACAGGTAGTGAATGAATTTCTGGATGTTTTTCCGGATGAAGTCTCTTCTATACCTCCTGACCGAGAGGTAAAGTTTTCTATAGAGTTGGTTCCTGGCACAGGATCAAAATCTATTGCTCCTTATAGAATGTCTCCTTTAGAATTAAATGAATTGAAGTCTCAACTTGAAGAGTTGATCTCAAAGAGGTTCATTCGACCAAGCGCTTCTCCATGGGGTGCTCCGGTGTTGTTAGTTAAGAAAAAGGACGGAAGCATGAGGTTGTGTATTGATTACTGACAACTGAACAAAGTGACGATCAAGAACAAATACCCCTTGCCAAGGATAGATGATTTGCTTGATCAACTTAGAGGAGCAGTGGTGTTTTCTAAAATTGACCTGAGGTCAGGCTATCATCAAATCAAACTTTGAGCCTTAGATATTCCGTAGACTTCTTTCCGTAAGAGGTATGGACATTACGAGTTTGTAGTGATGCCCTTCGGTTTGACTAATGCTCCGGCGGTATTCATGGACTACATGAACCGAGTTTTTCACACTTATTTGGATCAGTTTGTTGTAGTTTTTATTGATGACATATTGGTGTACTCTAAGACCATTGAGGAGCATGTTCAACATCTCCGCATTGTTCTGAATGTACTCCGATAAAAGAAATTGTATGCAAAGTCGTCGAAGTGTGACTTCTGGATGCCTGAAGTGAAGTTTTTGGGACACGTGATTTCTCAATCGGGAGTCGCGGTGGATCCCAGTAAGGTGGAAGCTGTATTGAAATGGGAACGACCTGACGTCAGTCACTGAAATAAGAAGTTTTCTGGGTCTAGCCGGTTACTACAGGAGGTTCATCCAGGAATTCTCACAATTGGTTCTTCCACTTACTCGGCTAACTCGTAAGGGTCAACCGTTTACATGGGATGCTGATTGTGAAGAATGTTTTCAAGAATTGAAGGTTCGGTTGACTTCTGCTCCGATCCTGATTCTTCCGGATCCGTCATTGGAATTTCAAATTTACAGTGATGCTTCTGGGAAGGGTTTAGGATGTGTTCTCATGCAGAATCAACAAGTGGTAGCATATGCATCCAGGCAATTAAAGACTCATGAAGAGAATTATCCGACTCATGATTTGGAGTTGGCAGCGATTGTGTATGCACTGAAGTTTTGGAGACATTACCTGTATGGGTCTCATTTCGAAGTCTTTAGTGATCTTAAGAGTTTGAAATATTTGTTTGATCAGAAGGAGTTGAATAACAGGGAGAGAAGATGGGTGGAGTTTCTGAAGGATTATGATTTCGAATTGAAGTATCATCCGGGAAAGGCTAATGTTGTAGCTGATGCACTAAGTAGGAAATCCATTCACATGGGATTTAAAGCAGATATACTGGTGGCAGGGAATGAAGTTAGAAATTACTGAATTCGTGTCTCAATGCTTGACTTGTCAAAAGGTTAAGATAGAACACCAGAAGCCTGCTGGTCTGTTGCGGCCACTTGAAGTGCCCGTATGGAAATGGGAAGACATTTCTATGTATGGCGTTGCCAAGGTCCCAAGCTGGTAACAACTCCATTTGGGTAGTTGTGGACCGGTTAACTAAGTCAGCTCACTTTATTCCAGTTCGTTCGAATAACAAAGTATCCAAGTTAGCTGGGAATATCTGAGGAACATAGTGAGGTTACATGGGGTTCCTACCAGCATTGTATCGGATCGAGATCCGAAGTTCACTTCTCGATTTTGGAATGCCTTGAATGAAGCCTTGGGAACTAAGTTATTTTCTAGTACCGCTTATCACCCGCAGACAGATGGTCAGACCGAGAGAACTATCCAAAGTTTAGAAGATATGCTTCAGGCTTCCGTGCTCGATAACGGAAAGAAGTGGGAGGATCATCTTCCATTAGTGAAATTCGCTTACAACAACAGTTATCATTCCAGCATAGGAATGACACCATTTGAAGCTTTGTGTGGAAGGAAATTTAGAACTCCATTGTGTTGGTGGGAAGTCGGCGAGAACCGATTGTTAGGGCCGGAGATGATTCATGAAACTACTGAGAAGATCCGGCAAATCGGAGAAAGAATGAAAGCTGCCCAGAGTAGGCAAAAGAGCTATGCTGATAAAAGAAGAAGGCCTTTAGAGTTTGAGTCGGGTGATCATGTGTTTTTGAGACTGTCACCAACAATTGGCACAGGTAGGACATTACGAGTGAAGAAACTCACTCCTCAGTATATTGGACCTTTCCAAATTATCGAGTGAGTTGGGCCACTAGCATACCGTATTTCTTTGCCTCCACCTTTATCAAATCTTCATGATGTATTCCATGTGTCTCAACTACGGAAGTACATTCCCGATCCAAGTCAACCGTTAGATTTTGAAACGATTGATCTTCGGCCGGACTTGTCCTTCCAACCTCATCCAAATTACATCATCGAACGTGGCGAGAGGACGCTGCGGACGAAGACAATTCCCATTGTCAAAGTGGTTTGGGATGGTTTTTCCGCCGAGGAAGCTACTTGGGAGTTGGAGGATGATATGCGGACTCGCTATCCATATTTGTTTCATTAGGTGCGTTGTGTTAAATTTTGAGGACAAAATTCTTTCAAGTTGGGGAGAATGTAACATCCTCAAAATAATTAATCGAATTATTTGGAGGAAGACCCAAACAAATTAATTTAGTACTTGATATGTGTAATTATCGAGTGCTAACGTTAATTATTTGGTTGTCTATAAGGGTGATTTAGAGAAGAAATAAAAGATTAAGGGCAATATGGTCATTTGACCATATCACCACTTAATAGATAGAAAGAAAGAAAAGAAAAGAAAAGAAAAGAAAGAAGAGAGAAGAAGAGATCGAAGGAGAGAAAGAAGAGAAGAAAAGGAAAGAAAGAAAGAAGAGATAGAGAGAAGAGGAAGCAACACTCACCACCCAAGCCCCAAACTTCATCATCATCATCATCTCCCCTTCATCTTCAAAACCCAAGAACTAGTATTGTAACACCCCCAATAAATTCTAACATGTAGAATTACCGAAATGCACTTCATGACATACATCAGAGTAACTTCCTGTTAATGAATATTGAACACAACTAAAAATTACGATAATACATATCAAATGGTTCTCAGAACCTCATTAACTTCCTGAAAATGCTTAAGTTCCACAACTTAAGACTTATACAATCCTGGTGTTCAATACTCAAAACATAAAGTAGCGGAAACGATTTTACAACTTATACAGTGATAGTCATACAATCGATAACTTAAACTAGAAAAAGCGCAAAGGCCTCAACAGTAAAATCAAGTCTCCAATGACGCCATGAGTCGCACCGGCTAACCGTGCTTTGTCGCCTTTCCTTTCCCTTGCTTCTCTGTAAAAACCACAACATATAAAGGGTGAGATAAACATTATCTCAGTGAGTCCTATCGAGACCCCTTACTAACTCTAGAAGTTCATTATTCTTAACTTGTGAACCCATGGCCCTAATAAGCAACCATGTGGACATGTATTTTACCTCTTGTAATTTGTAGCCCTAATAAGCGACTATGCATTACGTTTCTTTTACTTTCATCATTCTAGCATAACACCTCAAGCCTACCTATTCTAAGGCACTTCTTCGACTTTCGGTGAACCCATCCCGCTATTACTAGTGGGCGAAACATGTGAGCCTAGGATTTGGGGCTCATGACTTGCCCTCCCCTAGTATGCTAATCCTCTAAGGGTCGTCACCCTTGACCTCAATTTATATAATTTATATAAATGCACCCGCATTGGGCCGTCTCTTAATTTCATTCATGTACCATCTACCCTTCCTCAAGGGAAGGTATCTTGTATTGAATTAAACATTACTTGTCTTGACTTGTATAAATTAACATGTGTACACTCGCGTTTTACTAATGTACGGTTTTTCCTTAACAGTCTTGACTACCAAAACAGAACATTATACATATTTGATTTCATATATTATTAGCCCTGTTAATAAGGTTTCCAACGCACCAAAGAACACCTCAATCGGACTCCCAGATCAAAAGTTATCGCGGAAACAAAATCGGTAGGGTTTGCTGAAAATTTCACTGCGTCGCGACGCGAACAGGTTCCGTCACGACGCGAAAAGTCACAGAAACGAGAACTGTTACAATTTTATGAAGGGTCGTGAGGCGACGGCCACGGATCGCGACGCGACCGTTGGCAGAAGTGTTCAAAAACGACTTTTCAAAATTCCGTTTTCTCCCATTTCGCTTTCAATCCGGTGTCGAGACATTCTAGGACTTCCGTGACTTAAAAACAGACATTCCAAACAATAATTCCAGTCCAGAGAAAGCGATTAAACAATCAATCGATCCACACAATTTAATCAATTCAGTCGTTTATAAAAATAACGGTTTATCGATAAAACAGTTTTTCGCTATTTTTCACCAAACATTTTCCAGAAATCTATCGGTTCAGAAATGCATTAAGGACTCGACACCAAAACATCCCTAAGCGAGTATAGAACTCACCCGAAGTGATGAAAATCACTCAAACCACAAATCTACGAGTCGATACGATCAAAGTAACCTCACGAATGGTCCCCGAATTGAATCTACGCTACTCCAAAACTGAACCGGTTGAACTCAGCTCCTACCACTTCGAATCCTCACTCCTTAGAGTTGCTGAATTCTCTCCCAAACTATTCAACTCAGCAAGATGACTTCCCTCAAGGTTGTATCCTGGTTCTATGGTGACATGCAAACTATTTGGAGCACCAAAACTCCATTTTGTTCTATGGAGCTTGGAGGGTCGAAATTGGGGTTTGATGAAGGGAAAGATGTTTGCTCTGAAATTTGTATTAGCAGAAAGAGGAGAAGAAATGTGACTGAATGGAGGTTTCAGATGTTACAGGCATGAAGAGTTTGCTGGTTTTCTTCCCTTCTCTTCCTCCCTCTCTCTATCTTTCTCTCTTCAGTTTCTGTTTTTTGGCAAAAATGAAATAGGACTGTTGGGTCTTGGGGGTGGGTGTTCAGCTGGTCCTAACTTAAGTGTGTAAGGACTGAATTACCCTTCAGCTGTTCACTCCCTCCCTAACACCATGACATGGTCTAATTCACTAACTTAGTAAAATTTTCAGTACTAACATACCAACAATTAACTATACCAATAACACTATCTCATATAAATATGAATTATGCTCAATTAATCAATGATAACCTCTTGCTAATTTAATTAAATTAAATTACCTAATTAAGGGATGTTACAATCACCCCAACTTTTAAAAAATTTGTCCTCAAAATTGATAAACATACCTCAATCGAACAGGTGGGGATATTTCACCCACATGTTCTCCTCTACTTCCCATATCGCTTCGTCGGGTGATGCACCGTCCCAAAGCACCTTGACAATAGGAATTGATCTCGTTCGGAGCGCTTTCTTGCCACGTTCGATGATCGTTACTGGAGTAGGCTGATAAGATAAATCCGATCTGATGTCAATCGTCTCATAACTCAGCGGTTGACTCAGATCGGGAATATACTTCCTCAATTGCGATACATGAAACACATCATGCAATCTAGACAATGCCGGAGGTAATGCAATGCGATATGCTACTGGCCCAACTAGCTCGATAATTTGGAAAGTCCAGTATATCGAGGACTGAGCTTCTTCGCTCGCAAGGCAATACCGGTATCAATGGTTGGAGAAAGTCTCAGAAATACATGATCTCCTTCTTCAAACTCTAGAGGCCTTCTTATTTTATCGGCGTAACTCTTTTGCCGATTTTGAGCAATCTTCATTCGTTCTCTGATCTGTCGGATCTTTTCAGTACTCACACGGACTATATCGGGACCCAATAATCTTTGCTTACCTACATCCCACCAACACAATGGTGTCCTACACTTCCTTCCATATAATGCTTCATATGGAGCCATTCCGATACTAGAATGGTAACTGTTGTTGTATGAAAATTCCACCAATGGAAGATGATCGTCCCATCGGCCTCCACTGTCAAGTACACATGCTCTAAACATATCTTCCAATGTCTGGATCGTCCTCTCGGTCTGTCCATCCGTCTGAGGGTGGTAAGCTGTGCTATCACATATCTTCGTTCCCAATGCCATATTCAATGCCCTCCAAAACCGTGATGTGAACTTGGGATCACGGTCATAAACAATGCTTGTAGGAATTCCATGCAACTTCACAATGTTCTTGAGATACTCATCTGCTAACTTAGCAACTTTGTGATTCGAACGCACCGGAATAAAATGGGAGGACTTGGTTAAACGATCCACCACTACCCAAATAGAATCATTTCCTGCTTGGGACCGTGGCAATCCCACGACAAAATCCATAGAAATGCTTTCCCATTTCCATTCTGGCACATTCAACGGTTGTAACTGACCGCCTGGCTTCTGGTGATCTATCTTGACCCTTTGACAAGTCAAGCATTGAGACACAAACTCTGCAACTTCCACTTTCATACTTGGCCACCAATACAACTGCTTCAAATCTCGATACATCTTGGTGGATCGAGGATGTATTGAGAACTGACTCTTATGAGCCTCTTCTAAAATATGCCTCTTAATTTTCTCCTCATTCGGCACACAGATTCTACCATTAAAGCAAATCACACCATCACCGTCTTCGGTGTAATTCGGCAACCTTTTCTGCGCTTGCAGCTCTAAATCAACCTCTTGGGCTGAGCGGATCAAATTTCTTAAGGAACTAGAAATTTGAATATGGCCTAACACCAACTTGTTCCTCCTCGGCTTCACTTTCAAATTCAGGTCTCTAAATGATTCCAACAATGTCATCTCGTGAATCATCAACTCTACAGTGTGGATAGACTTTCTGCTCAAAGCATCGGCCACAACATTAGCCTTCCCCGGATGGTACTTCAATTCAAACTCATAATATTTCAGAAACTCCAACCACCTTCTCTGCCTATTGTTCAGCTCCTTCTGGTCAAATAAGTACTTAAGGCTCTTGTGGTCACTAAAGACTTCGAAACGAGACCCATACAGGTAATGTCTCCAAATCTTTAGGGCAAACACAATCGCCGCCAATTCTAAATCATGAGTTGGATGATTCTCCTCATGCGGCTTTAACTGTCTGGAGGCATAAGCAACTACTTGTTGATTCTGCATAAGGACGCATCCCAAACCCTTACCAGAGGCGTCGCAATAGATTTGGAATCCTATGGACGGATCTGGAAGAATCAGGACGGGTGCAGAAGTCAATCGACTCTTCAATTCCGCAAAACAATCATCACAGTCCGAGTCCCAAACAAACGGCTGACCCTTGCGAGTTAACCGAGTGAGTGGAAGAACCAGCTGAGAAAATCCTTGAATGAATCTCCGATAATACCCAGCTAATCCCAAGAAACTTCCCACCACAGTAACCGTAGACGGTTGTCCCCAGTCTACCACAGCTTCAATCTTACTGGGGTCCACTGCAACACCAGCCTGAGATATCACATGGCCCAGAAACTTAACTTCGGGCATCCAAAAATCACATTTGGATGGCTTAGCTTACAACTTCTTCTCCCGGAGTACGTCCAGGACAATTCGGAGATGCTGCACATTCTCCTCAATTGTCTTAGAGTAGACCAAGATGTCATCAATGAATACCCCAACAAACTGATCCAGGTAGGGATTAAAAATCCGATTCATATAGTCCATGAATATGGCTGGAGCATTGGTCAAACCGAAGGGCATCACTACAAACTCGTAGTGTCCATACCTCGTACGGAAAGCGGTCTTCGGGATGTCCAAAGCTCGAACTCTGATTTGGTGATAGCCGGACCTCAAATCAATCTTTGAAAATACTGCAGCTCCCCTCAGTTGGTCTTGCAAATCATCAATTCTCGGTAGAGGGTACTTGTTCTTGATAGTCACCTTATTCAACTAACGGTAATCAATGCACAATCTCATACTTCCGTCCTTCTTCTTGACAAGTAACACGAGAGCACCCCATGGTGAGGCACTCGGCCGGATAAACTATTTGGAAATTAATTCTTCCAATTGGACTTTCAACTCTTTCAACTCTAACGGCAGCATTCTATATGGAGCTATAGAAATTGGCCCAGTTCCCGGAACCAACTCTATAGAGAACTCCACCTCACGATCCGGAGGTAACGAAGAAACTTCGTCAGGAAACACATCAAGAAATTCATTAACAACTTGCACAGAAGATAGATCTAGACCTGTCTCAGTGGATGCAGACAACATCATGACATAAGCTTCTGCGCCTTGGAACAAATAGTTACTGGCCGAAGTGAAAGAAATAATAGCTTCAGAATTAGGCGGTTGTAGCTCCACTGATTCGGAGGCGAAACCGATAGTCCGATGAAAACAATCAATAGTCACATGGTTGGCCGTCATCCAACTCATACCTAGGACAACGTCCATACCTTTCATAGGCAAACAAATGAAGTCCACTACAGAATTTCTGTCTCCGATGGATAGAAGATTGTTTTCACATATCGCTTGGGTTTGAATACTACCCTCAGCAGCAGTCTTGATGGAGATTGGTTGAGGCAAAGGAGTTAAAGCCAATCCCAACCGATCAACACAGATTTGAGATATAAAACAATGAGTCGCACCTGAATCATATAAAATACTAACGGAGTTATTGAAAAGAGATCCCATACCCCTTAGTAGATTATCTGATGGTGTGACCTTCTGAGCATCCAGAGTGTAGACTCTCCCGTGAGTTGTAGTAGTAGGACCTTCTTCTTGGTTCTTCTTCCTTGCTGGGCATTCCTGCGCATAGTGCCCCTCTTTCTTGCAGTAAAAACACTAGTTGGATCCCATCTGACATTTACCTTGATGATACTTTCCACAGTTGGAACATGTATTGAATCTTGGTGAATTTGACGACTGAACTTGCTTCCCTTTGTTGGAATGGTTCCTGGGACCCATCTGATTGTTGGATGATCCAACATTCTTCTTATTCTGATTGAATACTTTCCTGCTTGCATATAACCTCTTCAAATCACTTTCAGCTATGTGAGCTTGCTGAACCATACCTAGACTCTGAGCAATGTCTTCCCGCAGCCCATACTTGAACCTATCAGTTTTCCACTTGTCATTGGGAGCATACCCGGCTAAACCGAAGAACTGATACAACTCTTCAAACTTAGCCGCGTACTGACCCACAGTTGATCCTCCTTGAGTGAGAGTCAAGAACTCGTTCTCCTTATCAAACCTCATATTTTTCGGAAAGAATTGCTCCAAAAATACCTGCCTGAAATGTTCCCAAGTCTGGGGAGTACCCATGGTGACCATCATGTTCCGAACATTAGACCACCAGTTGTGAGCCTCTCCCTTCAGCATGTGTGTTGCCAATCTCAGCTTGTCCTCATCAATGAC
The DNA here is from genome assembly GCA_039519185.1 of Astragalus membranaceus. Taxonomy (NCBI): domain Eukaryota; kingdom Viridiplantae; phylum Streptophyta; class Magnoliopsida; order Fabales; family Fabaceae; genus Astragalus; species Astragalus membranaceus. The sequence goes on from CM076851.1 coordinate 125,802,592, forward strand.
TTGCATAGTTAAGAAAATCTTCTCTATGTCATCCAGCCAATGCTGGGCTTCCATGACATCTGGTCCTCCTCTGAACTCGGAAGGTTTCATTTTCAGGAATTCAGAGTAGACCTGTCGTGGGTTAACTTGTGGCTCAGGAATTGGTTGAGGCTGAGCTTGACCATTCTGCTGCATTAGCAGCATATATTCCATCATCTTTTGCTGCCTCTCGATCATATTCTGCATCCATGCGGAATGTGGGTCAATTGGTGGGTTATTCCTTGAGGGACAAAACCACCCTAACTATCTAAGCTTGACTAGGTCGAACTGCTCTGATACCATACTGTAACACCCCAATAAATTCTAACATGTAGAATTACCGAAAAGCACTTCATGGCATACATCAGAGTAACTTCTTGTTAATGAATATTGAACACAACTAAAAATTTCGATAATACATATCAAATGGTTCTCAGAACCTCTGTAACATCCTCAAAATTATTAGGTGAATTATTTGGATGTTAACCCATTTGGAATAATTTAGTACTTGACTGGTGAATTTATTGAGTGCAAAAATTATTTATTGGATGTCATTAGATCGTTAACCGGATAATACGGATCAAGGAAGTTTTGGAATCGAAATAAGGGATTAGGATCAGTATGGTAATTGGACCACACTACCACTTATTTATTAATTAAATATGTGTGTGTGTGTTGAATAAGAAAATAAAAGAAAGAAGAGAAGGGAAAAGAGAGAAAGAAACGTGAAGCAGAGAAGAAAGAAGAGAAGGAAAGAAAGAAGAGAAGGGAAAAGGGAGAAGAAGGAAGAAGAGGAAGAGGAATCATCACACTTCAGCCCAACCTCTCAAATTTCATCACCATCATCCCCTCATCTTCCTCTACAAAACCCTATAGCTTGGTAAGATTCCCCTCAATTTTTCCCCCTTCTCATGGCCTACAAATTTCTAGGGCTTTTGGAATTGATTTGTTGAAATCTCAAGTTGTGAGCTGGAATTAATGATTGATTCATGGTTAGGATCGAAGCCAAGAGCGGTGGAACGCGTTTGGGGGTTCGAAACGAAGTTAGGAGCGGTTCGGTGTTGTTTGGGTTCGATTCGGTGATTTTGACACATCGGTGATTTCGGCTCGGCAACGACTCTCGCTTCAAGGGTGAGTTTTACTCACGTTTAGGTTTATTCCGTTTTGGTATAATTTGTGTGTCGATTGGTTCCGAGAAATTTTGAGTCAAAAACCGTTATTCGAAAAATATCGCTTTGGATAAAATCCGTTTAATTACGTTTTGGATTGGATTGATTGATTGTGTGGTTTGTATTGGGTTCATTATACTGGTTGTTTGATCTGTTTTCGATCGGAACGAGAATCGGAATTGAGCGGAATAGCGGATTTCGCGAAAATCGCAAAATCTGCACCAGACAGACCCCCATCGCGTCGCGACCCGCAGGGCATCGCGTCGCGACCAAGTGTATTTTTGGCAACGCAAATGTTTCTGGTTTTTTTCGCGTCGCGACGGTATCCTTTCGCGTCGCGACGGTTTGCAGATTTTCAACAGTTTTTCACTGATTTTGTTTTCGTGATATCTTTTGATTCCGGAACCCGATTGAGGTGTTCTAAAATGCGTTGGAAAGCTTATTCAGAGGCCTAACTGAATATTCTATTTTTAAGGGAAAATGAACTGTTTTTGATATGGAAAATTTTGATAAAAAGTGGTCAACTAGAGTGCGAGTGTGAACTTGGATTTTATAAAATATGGATTAAAGTGTTTCATTGGTTGTCTGATTTGGTGGACTGTGGGATTATGGTACTGTAGATATATATATATTATATCGAGTTTGGGTGACGACCCATGTAGACATACTAGGCGAGGTAGTCATGCACCCTTACCCTAGGCCACTTGCAATAGGGAAAGTACTATTGGTAAGGTGGTTCACCGGGTATGTAGCGTTCGCGCAGTCGGTGGTATGTTGAATTGTTTGTTGTATGTATACCGGGTATGTAGCGTACGCGCAGTCGGTGTCGTACTTGGTTGTAACAGGTTCATCGGGTATGTAGCGTTCGCGCAGTCGATGATTTGTCAAAGGTTAAATAACGCGGTTCACCGAGTATGTAGCGTTCGCGCAGCCGGTGGTGTGTTAAATGGTTTGTCGTGCGATTTACCGGGTTTGTAGCGTTCGCGCAGTCGGTATCGTGCTGAGTTATAACAGGTTTGCCGAGTTTGTAGCGTTCGCGCAGTCGGTAATCTATTGAAAGTTATATGGTGCGGTTCATCGGGTTTGGAGCGTTCGCGCAGTCGATGCCGTATAAAGTCAAAACCATTTCATAATTGGACCGAGAGCGTTAGTAGGGGTCTCGGTAGAACTCACTGAGATTGTATCTCACTGTTTAAATGTTGTTGTTTTACAGATAAACAGGGACAGAAGAAACCTCAGAGGCACGAGTAGGTGGCCCCGGGTGATGGAGGATGACTTAGTTTTATGTTTAAGTTTATTTTCCTTCTGTTGTCCATGTATCACAGCACTATGTCATTAGTGTTATGTTTATCTTCATTCCGCTTTCTTGTATGACTCTGACTACCATAGTTGCTGACAATTTATGGTCTGAGTACCGTATGGTCTTATTTGTGTATAAGACGGTTAAGTTATATTTCAGCAAAAAATTTATAGTGGTATTCAGTGTCTAAGCAGGAATTATTATCTCTGATGTTTTTACTTTGGTGCACTTGGGTATTTTTACATGTTAAATATACCGGGGTGTTACAACCTCATTAACTTCCTGAAAATGCTTAAGTTCCACAACTTAAGACTTATACAATACTGGTGTTCAATACTCAAAACATAAAGTAGCGGAAACGATTTTACAACTTATACAGTGATAGTCATACAATCGATAACATAAACTAGAAAAAGCGCAAAGGCCTCAACAGGAAAATCAAGTCTCCAATGACTCCATGAGTCGCACCGGCTAACCGTGCTTTGTCGCATTTGCTTTCCCCTGCTTCTCTGTAAAAACCACAACATATAAAGGGTGAGATAAACATTATCTCAGTGAGTCCTATCGAGACCCCTTACTAACTCTAGCGGTTCATTATTCTTAACTTGTGAACCCATGGCCCTAATAAGCAACCATGTGGACATGTATTTTACCACTTGTAATTTGTAGCCCTAATAAGCGACTGCGCATTATGTTTCTTTTACTTTCATCATTCTAGCATAACACCTCAAGCCAACCTATTCTAAGGCACTTCTTCGGCTTTCGGTGAACCCATCCCGCTATTACTAGTGGGCGAAACATGTGAGCCTAGGATTTGGAGCTCATGACTTCCCCTCCCCTAGTATGCTAATCCTCTAAGGGTCGTCACCCTGGACGTCAATTTATATAATTTATATAAATGCACCCGCATTGGGCCGTCACTTAATTTCATTCATGTACCATCTACCCTTCCTCAAGGGAAGGTATCTTGTCTTGAATTTAACATTACTTGTCTTGACTTGTATAAATTAACATGTGTACACTCGCGTTTTACTAATGTACGGTTTTTCCTTAACAGTCTTGACTACCAAAAAAGAACATTATACATATTTGATTTCATATATGATTATCCCTGTTAATAAGGTTTCCAATGCACCAAAGAACACCTCAATCGGACTCCGGGATCAAAAGTTATCGCGGAAACAAAATCGGTAGGGTTTGGTGAAAATTTCACTGCATCGCGACGCGAACAGGTTCCCTCGCGACGCGAAAACTCACAGAAATGAAAACTGTCACAATTTTATACAGGGTCGCGAGGCGACGGCCACGGGTCGCGACGCGACCGTTGGCAGAAGTGTTCAAAAATGACTTTACAAAATTCCGTTTTGTCCCGTTTCGCTTTCAATCCGGTGTCGAGACATTCTAGGACTTCCGTGACTTAAAAACAGACATTCCAAACAATAATTCCAGTCCAGAAAAAGAGATTAAACAATCAATCAATCCACATAATTTAATCAATTCAGTCGTTTATAAAAATAACGGTTTCTCGATAAAATGGTTTTTCGCTATTTTTCACCAAACATTTTCCAGAAATCTATCGGTTCAGAAATGCATTAAGGACTCGACACCAAAACATCCCTAAGCGAGTATATAACTCACTCGAAGTGATGAAAATCACTCAAACGACGAATCTACGAGTCGATACCATCAAAGTAACCTCACGAACGGTCCCCGAATTGAATCTACGCTACTCCAAAACTGAACCGGTTGAACTCAGCTCCTACCACTTCGAATCCTCACTCCTTAGAGTTGCTGACTTCTCTCCGAAACTATTCAAATCAGCAAGATGACTTCCCTCAAGGCTGTATCCTGGTTCTATGGTGACATGCAAACTCCATTTTGTTCTATGGAGCTTGGAGGGTCGAATTTTGGGTTTGATGAAGGGAAGAATGTTTGCTCTGAAATTTGTATTAGCAGAAAGAGGAGAAGAAATGTGACTGAATGGAGGTTTCAGATGTTACATGCATGAAGATATTGCTGGTTTTCTTCCCTTCTCTTCCTCCCTCTCTCTCTCTCGCCCTCTCTCTATCTTTCTCTTTTCTGTTTCTGTTTTTTGGCAAAAATGAAATAGGACTGTTGGGTCTTGGGGGTGGGTGTTCAGCTGGTCCTAACTTAACTGTGTAAGGACTGAATTACCCATCAGCTGTTCACTGCCTCCCTAACACCATGACATGGTCTAATTCACTAACTTAGTAAAATTTTCAGTACTAACATACCAACAAATAACTTTACCAATAACACTATCTCATATAAATATAAATTATGCTCAATTAATCAATGATAACCTCTTGCTAATTTAATTAAATTAAATTAGCTAATTAGGGGATGTTACAAGTATTATGTTATGTTACAGTGTTCAGTATCTAAATAGGAAATAATATCTCTGATGTATTAGGGATGGTGCACTTAGGTATTTCTACCTGTTAGAAATACCGGGGTGTTACACATTCCAAGCATGCATTTCCTATATATACATGTTCAAAATCACACGATATTGAGGTAACCTATTTCAAGGCAATACAAATGAGAAATCATAACAACTTTTCCCTCGCTATTCTGACTCTTTTTTTAATTGTGCAATGGTATATAACTTATTTTTTCCATTCACATATGTATATTGTTTTATGTTTTCTTTTATGATCATTGAAAATAGTTCTTATTTGTTACTTATATATAAGTTTTAATTTATTGTTGCAGGTCAAATGGAGACATAACAATTCAAGACAAATTTCCTGATTCTGAATCACAAGTAATGATGGTGGATGCTGATACGTGTTATAACAACATATGCAACTTTCAATGTAGAGGGTTTGGTGGGCCTGGGGAACCAATCGGGTATGGGTTTTGCTACAAACGAAAATGCATCTGTTGCAACGTTCCTCCATTTTCATCCAAAGCTCCACCTCAGTTAGATAGTTAAATATTATATTGCTTGTGAGATAACAATTAAAAAGGCGGTCATGTCTAATTAAAGGCGTAAAGCCTTTATCAACAAAGCATCAAATAAAACATTTTGTTATGATTCAAATGGGGAGATTTGTTGTTTTTACTTTTGTTACAATTTTATTATTATTCTTTTATTTTCATAGTGCGGTGCATATTTTTCTTATGTCTTCCTTCCCAATGACAGTAACACCGATTACATAAAATACAATATTTCCGAATTTCAATTCCATATATCATTAGTCAGAAAAAAGTTTCTCTAATGATAAAACAACACCTAACATTGTTATATGATAAAATAAGCACTTAATTTCATAAATTTGAAGTACATATCTGATAGTGATGACTCCGACTTGCATAGCACATACCCTCCTCTATCCAAAGTCAAAAAATTTTACATAAAGGTTCTTATGGGAAATCAGGATGTTACAAATTACAATACAAAATAAATTTTAAAATATAACTATATTAGTTTATTATTAATAAAATAATAATTAAAGTTAATTTATGTAACACCCTGATAGTTTCTAACTTGTAGAACTACCGAAATGCACCACTTGGCATATATCAGAGTAACTTCCTGTTACAGATATTGAACACAAACTTAAACTTTGATGAAATAGTCATCAAACGCGCTTACACGACTTAACATAACAATTAAACAATTAAAATTCGTTCCTTACATCACTCAACTTAGTGTTCAATACCAAAATAAGAAGTCTGCGGAAGCGATTTACAACTTTTACAAGGGTAAGTCATACAATCGAACAGTCCAAGATACTGAAAGGAAAATACATGACAGAATAACTAAAAGCGTCGGCAACTCCTCAAGTAGCTCCAGGCCCATCCCTCATCATCTTCAACTTATCCCGCGTCTCTAAAAAAAAACAACAACAATTGTAACACCCCGATAATTTCTAACATGTAGAATTATCCTGCATCTCTGAAAAAAAACAAGAACAATGATTTGGCGAGACAACTTTTCTCAGCGAGTTCTATCGAGACTTCTTACTAACTCTTTCGGTTCATTATGCTTGATTCATAACTCATAGTCCTAATAGTTGACTATGTGGCTAATTCTAACGTTGTCCCCGGCTACGAGAGGCAACACTAACACATGATTTTTAGCGTGTCACCGGTCATTTGGCAAAATAAACTCTCGGTGAACCCAATCCACTAATCACTAGTGGGCAAACCTCATGGGGCCTAGGTTCATAGGGCTCATGACTTTCCCTCCCCTAGCACACTAAACTGAAATAGGGTCGTCACCCTAGACTGAACTGATGTATATTTTTTAATATACGTGAACATGAACATAACATAATACTAACTTGACATAAACATAACTTAGTCTTATTCTTAACCTTTGGGCCTTTAGTCCGTCTTATCTTATCATAGCGTGATCTCACTCGTGATTTCTAAAGTTATTAACTAAACTCATAATTATTCACCATTCAATCCAAACACAATTACATCAACCACACTCATCATAATCATAATTACATTCATAATAATCAACACAATCTCAATTAAATTATCACATAACTCGACATCCAAAGCGTATTCTCACAAAGCGACATGACACCGGTTTTCACAATCGAAAGACCAAACCAGACGACATCGGAATTTAGCGAACGACCTCTCTACGGAAAGCTTATGAAGTCTAGTCTTTGGGTGTATTTTTATAATTTCAGAATGATGGGTCAAATAGTACAGTTTTCACAAACAAATCAGTAGGTCCAGAAAATGGGCAGCAACTGTGACCTAGATTGCAATCTTCCTAAAGTGATCAAAACTTACTCAATTAACCTGAAACTTGATCCTACACAGTAGTAAATTAAGTCTAGTTTTCAATGAAATCAAAATCATCCATAAAGGAGCTCAATTGCAACCACAATTCCCAGAACACTGACCCTATGTCCAGAATGTTCCCAGAATTTTACCCTAAATTGTGAAGCCTATAACTGGAGCTATACTACTCCAAATGAGACCAAACCAAATCCAAAATGACATGCATTCAGCCTAGTTTCTAAAATCGTAAGCTATATAATTTATCAACCAGCAAAACAGTCCCAGTTAGCCGAAATCCGAACCTACCCAGAAAGTGTCTACACAGTGAGCTTAGCAACAATTTAAGTATCCAAACAGCAACCAATTCAGCCATCAAGCATAATTTCATCAAGAAACAATCACCACATATATTAACAACAATTTCCCTAGTGAGTATAGAACTCACCTTTTGGTGATGACAATTTCACCCGACGCCGAAACTTCTCGAATATAAACGAACGGTGACTCACGAACTCTCCGAATCCGCTCCAACGAACACAAAATCGATCCCGGGTGTAACACCCCTTTTCTAATAAATTTACTTTTAAATAAAATCAGAGTCTTTTTTTTTTTTGAAAACAATTCAAGCGAGTGCTACATTTACTCCATAAATATCAAGATACATAACACCATGAGAAAATGTTTAGTTCGCATCAACTAAATCCAATCACCATCAGCAGCGGAACAAATATGAGTTCTAAGATTTAAAACCAATACATCACCAATCAAATCTAACAGTTTAGGAAAAATAATGCATAAACATAGGACACCCCCCCTGGTGCTACGTATCAGAGCGTGACACTTCCTACCAGACGAAGGCATAAAGGAAACCTTCACTCATCATTACCTGCACGTTGCCGACATAAGAAGCAACATAAAAGCAGTAGGGTGAGTCTCTTTTCATAATTAATAACATATGGGAATTAAGCACTGCATAGGAAAAGGAAACCAGGCACACCAATTCACAACAAATGGGACAATCAAATCAGCATTCTAATTCCAAGCAGCACTATACAATATATGATTATGCATGTAATGCAACCCAAAACTCCACGGGTACATACATGTCGGATCCGTCACCAAATACAAATAGGCCGTAGCCTCTGCTCACCAAATTAAATTAGGCCGTAGCCTCTGCTCACCAATAATGCACATGTTTCATGAGATGCTATGGAAATGCATCACAACACACCAAGTCCAATCAATTCACCATTTTAAATTCATGATATCACCATAGTACATTAATCAACTCACCAACTTAAAATTAGGCCGAAGCCTCTGCTCACCAATCTCACCTCATCACACTCACCAATTCAGCTCACCACTCACACCAACACCAAATCAAATAGACCAACTTAGAACATTGACACGACATAGGGAAAGTGGGTAAAAATAGCCATTTGGACACTTGAACACCATCAGCCAGAAACACCAGTAAAAATAATTTATTTTTTGCATAAAATTGAGACCATTGAATAGACACTGAAATTAGCTTCGAAACGCATTTTGAACCGTTAAATTTGGATAACCGAGTCAAAAGTTACATTAAAAACAAAATAGGAAAAATATTTAGACATCCAGGAAACTGGCGCATGGGCGCTGGGCGCCCAGGGGCAACACAGAACTTGGCGCAGGGCGCTGGGCGCCCAGGAGCAACACAAAAAAATTGGCGCATGGGCGCTGGCGCCCAGGAGAGGCAACACGCACAGGCGCATAGGCGCTTGGCGCCCAGGAACAACACGCGCACAGGCGCTAGGCGCTTGGCGCCCAGGGAGGCAACACGCACAGGCGCTAGGCGCTTGGCGCCCAGGGAGGCAACACGCGCACAGGCGCGCCCAGGGAACAACAGCAACATGGCGCCCAGGCACTAGGTGCCTAAGACCAACATGCAACAAAATTTATTTTTCTTCGAAATTAATTTTACGCGAGCCAAATGCTCAGAACATGAAAACCCAATAACATTTTCACCAAAAACTGAACATCATTTTTGGCGCCCATGCACTAGGCACCTAGTGAAAACACGCAACTCAACTCCTTTGTTGCCCAAAATCATTTTTCATGAGCCATTTTAACTGAATATGAAAACCGGAAAACAAATTTTACAAAACTATCACCAGGACATTGGGGCCCTTGGCGCCCATGACTCAAGCAACAAGCGCCAAAACTGGCAGCACAGTGACACAGAATGGCAACACAGGCAACAGACACAGCAACACAGTGGCACAGAATGGCAACACAGGCAACAGAATTTGGAAAACTGGCGCAGCACACTGCTGGGCGCCTGGCGCCCATGACTAAGGCGCAACACAGAATTTTTCAGCAACATGCATATGGCGCCCAAGGTGCCTAGGGGCTCCCAAACAGAATTTTTTTCACTTTCATTCACCAAATTACATTCACCAAAACACTCAATTACATGTATATTACTAAAGTGTCCCATGATTCTCAATTTCACCAAATAATCACCGAATAATCATATACTCAAACATATGGTCTCCAATTCGCATTTAGCAACAATTCAACATCAATCATGAGATTCTCAACATAGCAATTCAATCATCAAGCATCACCATATTATGAATTAATTATTCACATCACAAATCATTCATAGAACTAACCTAGAGCCCTAACCCTAGGCAATCACAATTCGCATAATTATTAAGAACAAAAAGAGGACCCCCTAACCTTATGGAAGTCGAATTGCTAGCCAAGCTCCAAGGAAAAATTGCAAGATTCCAATCAAGCTCTTCCTCCTCTTAAGTGGTTCGCCCCCTCTCCTTCTTCTCCTCTTTCCTTCGCAACTCCTTTCTCTTCTCACTCTCTCTTTTACGTTTCTTTTCTTTCTTTTTCCCACTTGAGTCAAAACGAAAACTAGCTTCTAAGACCCCTTGAGAGTCGAATTACTTGACTAGGCAATGGGCCACGGGCCTAATTGTGGATCACGGGCCCTTGCTCGCACCACTTAATTAGTAACAACACCTCCTAATAAAATAAAATAAAATAATTAAACTTGAATTATTTAATTAAATTAAATAAATATTGTAAGCCTTAAATAACTTAATTAAATAAATAATTAAATTATTTGGGGCGTTACAACTCTCCCCCACTTAGGATATTTCGTCCTCGAAATTACCTGAATCAAACAACTCCGGATATGCTTCCCGCATCTTGCTCTCCAGCTCCCAAGTCATACTCTCACCAGCAGCTCCCAACCAAACCACTTTCACCAAAAGAATTTCTTTCCCTCTCAGAGTCTTCACTTCTCTATCTTCAATCCGCACAGGCATAGTCTCCACGGTGAGATTATCCCGCACCTCTACTTCATCCATCTGAATCACATGAGACGGGTCCGGAACATACTTTCGAAGTTGTGACACATGAAACACGTCATGCAAGTTCGAAAGATTAGGCGGCAAAGCCACCCTATAGGCAACACTTCCCACCCTTTCCGTAATCTGATACGGACCAATGAAACGGGGAGTTAACTTCTTAGATTTCAAGGCACGCCCAACACCAGTCACCGGAGTGACCCTCAGAAACACATGATCACCTGCTTGAAACTCTAGATCCTTCCTTCTCTTATCATGATAGCTCTTTTGTCGACTCTGCGACGCTTTCATCTTCTCACGGATTAATTTTACCTTCTCAGTTGTTTCTCGCACAATCTCAGGCCCCAACACTGCACTCTCCCCAGATTCATACCAACACAACGGAGTCCTACATCTCCGACCATACAACGCCTCAAACGGTGCCATACCAATACTAGAGTGAAAACTGTTGTTATAGGTGAATTCTATCAACGATAGATGAGAATCCCATGAACCTCCCTGCTCAAGAACACATGCTCTCAACAAGTCCTCTAACGACTGAATAGTCCTCTCCGTCTGACCATCTGTCTGCGGATGATAAGCGGAGCTCAACCTCAACTTAGAACCCAAAGCTTCTTGCAAACTTTTCCAAAATTCAGATGTGAATCTTGGATCTCTATCAGATACAATACTAAGCGGAACGCCATGCAACTTCACAATAGTCTTGATGTAGATTTCTGCCAACTTTGGAACTGGATAAGTCATATTAATTGGTAAGAAATGAGCAGACTTAGACAACCTGTCCACAACCACCCATATAGCATCAAACCCTCTCACTGTATTTGGCAAACCAGTTACAAAATCCATGGAAATGCTATCCCATTTCCATTCCGGAATCTCCAATGGTTGCATCAACCCCGCAGGCTTCTGATGCTCAATCTTAGACTTCTGACAAGTCAGACACGAATACACAAACTGCGCCACATCCTTCTTCATACCAGGCCACCAGAACATTTTCTTGAAATCTTAGTACATTTTCGTAGCCCCTGGATGAATACTCAACTTGCTCCTATGGCTCTCCTCAAGAATCATTCTCTTCATCTCAGCATCGTCAGGAATGCAGATCCTATCTCTGAATCTCAATACACCTTGGGAATCTAACTTGAAATCTCCATCCACATCTTGATCATTCACAACTAACAGGTCTACCAACTTTACATCTGACTTTTGGGCTTCTCGAACACTAACCAAAAATTCATTGCCGATCTTCAACATCCCCAATCTGACACTCTGCGGTGTCACTTCACAAACCAGACTCATGTCCCGAAACTGCTCAATCAACTCTAACTCTTTCACCATCATAGCCGACATATGCAAACTCTTCCGACTTAAAGCATCAGCCACGACATTAGCTTTGCCGGGGTGATAGTTCAAGTCGAAATCATAATCCTTCAGCAATTCTAGCCAACGTCTCTGTCTCATATTTAGCTCCTTCTGATCAAACAAGTATTTCAGACTCTTATGGTCGCTAAACACTTCAAATCTGGTACCATACAGATAGTGCCTCCAAATTTTTAGCACAAACACAATTGCAGCTAGCTCCAAATCATGAGTAGGGTAGTTCTTCTCATGGGTCCTCAACTGTCTGGACGCATAAGCTACTACCTTACCCTCTTGCATCAATACACCTCCCAAACCCATCTTGGAAGCATCGCAATATACTACAAACGGTCGATCAGGAACAGGCAAAGTCAAAACGGGCGACGTAGTCAACCTCTTCTTCAACTCATTGAAGCTCTCCTCACAGCGTGCATCCCACACAAAAGCTTTTCCCTTACATATCAATTGAGTCAACGGAAGTGCCAATTTCGAGAAACCTTGAATAAATCTCCTGTAATAACCAGCCAATCCCAAGAAGCTTCTAATCTCTGTAACTGACTTCGGGCTCTCCCATTGAGACACAGCATCAACTTTGGCTGGGTCCACGGCTATACCATTGCCAGAGATAATATGACCAAGGAAACCTATTTCATTCAGCCAGAACTCACACTTAGACAATTTTGCATACAATTTCTTTTCTTTCAACACTTCTAGCACTAGCCTCAAATGTTCTGCGTGCTCCTCTTCTGTCTTAGAATACACCAGAATGTCGTCAATAAACACAACTACAAACCGATCCAAGTAACTATGGAAGGTACGATTCATGTACTCCATAAACACACCCGGCGCGTTGGTAACACCAAACGGCATCACAGAATACTCATAGTGCCCATATCTTGTTCTGAAAGCGGTCTTCTGAATGTCTTCATCCTTTACCTTGATCTGGTGATAACCCGACCTCAAATCGATTTTACTAAACACCTTAGCACCTACCAACTGGTCCATCAGATCATCAATTCTGGGAAGTGGATACCTGTTCTTTATCGTCACTTTGTTCAATTGCCTATAATCGACACAAAGTCTCATACTCCCGTCCTTCTTTTTCACTAACAGTACCGGAGCACCCCACGGTGACACACTTGGTCTTACAAATTTCTTCTCAAGCAGATCTTCTAATTGCTTTTTCAATTCAGACAACTCTGAGGCTGACATTCGGTATAGTGCCATAGACACAGGCCTAGTACCAGGTATAAGATCAATAGCAAACTCAACCTCCCTCTCTGGCGGAACACTTGGAATTTCATCCGGGAACACTTCAGGGAACTCACACACTACTTGAACCCTTTCAATGATTGCCTGATTCTCAGCAGACAATGACGCCATCAAAGCAAACAGATGAACTCCCTCTTTCATTACCTTATGCAAATGACCAGCAGGCAACAAAACTGATTCTTCCTCTTTGGGAGGAAAGAAACTCACAGATCTCCGGAAACAATTAATATGCACATGGTTAAATACTAACCAGTCCATACCAAGAATGACATCCAACCCTCCCAACGGCAAACAAATAAGATCAACAAGAAAATCTCTGCCGAAGATTGACAGAGGGCACTTAGCACACACAAGAGAGGTAGTTACTGAACCCTTAGGTGGAGTGTCAATAACCATCTCCCTCATCATAGAAGATAAAACAAGGTCCAATTTCTCAGCACACAAAGCAGAAATAAATGAATGCGTAGCACCAGTATCAATAATAGCAATCAAAGGAATACCATTAATAAAACATGTACCTCTAATCTCATTAGTATCCTCTGATCTTGCGAGAGCAAACACTTTTCCATGGGACTTCTCTTTCTTCGGTTTAGTACACTTAGTACTAATATGACCTGATTCCCCGCAATTGTAGCACACCACATCCCTTTTCTCACATTTCGCAGCCACATGACCTTCTTTACCGCACTTGAAACATTTATTATCCGAGCAGTCAAAACTCTTGTGACCCGGCTTGCCACACCTGTAGCACACAACCTTCGCAGGGGCATCTCCCCCACTTGTTTTCTTATTATCAGCATACCTCTGCTTACCCTTACCAGCTGGAACCTCATATGGCTTACCCCGATTCTGAAATTTACCCCTCAAATCTCTCATGACCTTGGAGTGAGCATTACTATCATCTTCATATATCCTGCAACTGTCGATCAAATCAGCGAATACCCGAATCTTCTGGTACCCTACAGCTTTCTTGATATCAGCCCTCAGTCCATTCTCAAACTTAATACACTTTGAGAACTCAGAATCAGCATCAGTATAGTGGGGATAAAACTTAGCCAATTCAGTGAACTTGGCAGCATACTCTGTCACTGACATGCTTCCTTGCTTCAGCTCAAGGAATTCTATTTCTTTCTTACCCCTCACATCTTCAGGAAAATACTTCCGCAAGAACTCTCTACGGAAAACAGCCCAAGTTATCTCTTCATTAGCAGTGCCTAATCTCTGCCTCACCTCCATCCACCAATCATCAGCTTCCTCTGCCAGCGTATGGGTACCATACCTGACCTTCTGCGCATCATCACAATCCATGACCCGAAATATTCTTTCAATCTCTTTCAGCCATGCCAGAGCACCATCTGGATTATACTTGCCCTTAAAGACAGGTGGATTCTCTCTCTGGAACGTAGCCAAATTGCGCGTCCCGTCACTAACAACACCGGGTATATTACCCATCGCCCCGGCTATAGCCTGCAAGGCAGCAGCAAGTGCAGCATCGTCCCGTCTGGCCATTCTAGCACTGCAACAGAAAACAGAATTCAGAAACGAGTAACAAACTCAATGTTACTCAACACGACGACTCGACTACCGGCCGGACAGACCGAACTGCTCTGATACCACTAATGTAACACCCCTTTTCTAATAAATTTACTTTTAAATAAAATCAGAGTCTTTTTTTTTTTTTGAAAACAATTCAAGCGAGTGCTACATTTACTCCATAAATATCAAGATACATAACACCATGAGAAAATGTTTAGTTCCCATCAACTAAATCCAATCACCATCAGCAGCGGAACAAATATGAGTTCTAAGATTTAAAACCAATACATCACCAATCAAATCTAACAGTTTAGGAAAAATAATGCATAAACATAGGACACCCCTCCTGGTGCTACGTATCAGAGCGTGACACTTCCTACCAGACGAAGGCATAAAGGAAACCTTCACTCATCATTACCTGCACGTTGCCGACATAAGAAGCAACATAAAAGCAGTAGGGTGAGTCTCTTTTCATAATTAATAACATATGGGAATTAAGCACTGCATAGGAAAAGGAAACCAGGCACACCAATTCACAACAAATGGGACAATCAAATCAGCATTCTAATTCCAAGCAGCACTATACAATATATGATTATGCATGTAATGCAACCCAAAACTCCACGGGTACATGCATGTCGGATCCGTCACCAAATACAAATAGGCCGTAGCCTCTGCTCACCAAATTAAATTAGGCCGTAGCCTCTGCTCACCAATAATGCACATGTTTCATGAGATGCTATGGAAATGCATCACAACACACCAAGTCCAATCAATTCACCATTTTAAATTCATGATATCACCATAGTACATTAATCAACTCACCAACTTAAAATTAGGCCGAAGCCTCTGCTCACCAATCTCACCTCATCACACTCACCAATTCAGCTCACCACTCACACCAACACCAAATCAAATAGACCAACTTAGAACATTGACACGACATAGGGAAAGTGGGTAAAAATAGCCATTTGGACACTTGAACACCATCAGCCAGAAACACCAGTAAAAATAATTTATTTTTTGCATAAAATTGAGACCATTGAATAGACACTGAAATTAGCTTCGAAACGCATTTTGAACCGTTAAATTTGGATAACCGAGTCAAAAGTTACATTAAAAACAAAATAGGAAAAATATTTAGACATCCAGGAAACTGGCGCATGGGCGCTGGGCGCCCAGGGGCAACACAGAACTTGGCGCAGGGCGCTGGGCGCCCAGGAGCAACACAAAAAAATTGGCGCATGGGCGCTGGCGCCCAGGAGAGGCAACACGCACAGGCGCATAGGCGCTTGGCGCCCAGGAACAACACGCGCACAGGCGCTAGGCGCTTGGCGCCCAGGGAGGCAACACGCACAGGCGCTAGGCGCTTGGCGCCCAGGGAGGCAACACGCGCACAGGCGCGCCCAGGGAACAACAGCAACATGGCGCCCAGGCACTAGGCGCCTAAGACCAACATGCAACAAAATTTATTTTTCTTCGAAATTAATTTTACGCGAGCCAAATGCTCAGAACATGAAAACCCAATAACATTTTCACCAAAAACTGAACATCATTTTTGGCGCCCATGCACTAGGCACCTAGTGAAAACACGCAACTCAACTCCTTTGTTGCCCAAAATCATTTTTCATGAGCCATTTTAACTGAATATGAAAACCGGAAAACAATTTTTACTCAACTATCACCAGGACATTGGGGCCCTTGGCGCCCATGACTCAAGCAACAAGCGCCAAAACTGGCAGCACAGTGACACAGAATGGCAACACAGGCAACAGACACAGCAACACAGTGGCACAGAATGGCAACACAGGCAACAGAATTTGGAAAACTGGCGCAGCACACTGCTGGGCGCCTGGCGCCCATGACTAAGGCGCAACACAGAATTTTTCAGCAACATGCATATGGCGCCCAAGGCGCCTAGGGGCTCCCAAACAGAATTTTTTTCACTTTCATTCACCAAATTACATTCACCAAAACACTCAATTACATGTATATTACTAAAGTGTCCCATGATTCTCAATTTCACCAAATAATCACCGAATAATCATATACTCAAACATATGGTCTCCAATTCGCATTTAGCAACAATTCAACATCAATCATGAGATTCTCAACATAGCAATTCAATCGTCAAGCATCACCATATTATGAATTAATTATTCACATCACAAATCATTCATAGAACTAACCTAGAGCCCTAACCCTAGGCAATCACAATTCGCATAATTATTAAGAACAAAAAGAGGACCCCCTAACCTTATGGAAGTCGAATTGCTAGCCAAGCTCCAAGGAAAAATTGCAAGATTCCAATCAAGCTCTTCCTCCTCTTGAGTGGTTCGCCCCCTCTCCTTCTTCTCCTCTTTCCTTCGCAACTCCTTTCTCTTCTCACTCTCTCTTTTACGTTTCTTTTCTTTCTTTTTCCCACTTGAGTCAAAACGAAAACTAGCTTCTAAGACCCCTTGAGAGTCGAATTACTTGACTAGGCAATGGGCCACGGGCCTAATTGTGGATCACGGGCCCTTGCTCGCACCACTTAATTAGTAACAACACCTCCTAATAAAATAAAATAAAATAATTAAACTTGAATTATTTAATTAAATTAAATAAATATTGTAAGCCTTAAATAACTTAATTAAATAAATAATTAAATTATTTGGGGCGTTACACCGGGCGAATCCTCAAACCTGACCAGTTACTGAAGCATCCCTGAATGCATCTCAAATCAACCCGAACTACTTCGAACTGCTTTCCAAGTTTGAACTCAGCTACCTGAAATGCTCCTGCTGTTTCCAGCAACAAAGTACCATTTTGCAAAGGACATAACTCGGTCAATTCTCAACTAAACTTAGCAAAACGAGTGCCTATTGTGAAGGGAATTTTATCTAATTTCTGAGGGTGGAACTTTCAAACGCATGCAACTAGTACTCAGAGAGTTATAACGAAGACACTGAAATTGGCTCAAAACTGAGGCTGATTCAGAAACGAAACTTGAGGATATGATATCTCCCTCCACACCTAATGAAATCTGACGATTCTTGGGTCTAAACCGAAGGTTTATTATTAATAAAATTATAATTAAAGTTAATTTATGTAACACCTCGATAGTTTCTAACTTGTAGAAATACCGAAATGCACCACGTGGCATATATCAGAGTAACTTCCTGTTTCAGTTATTGAACACAAACTAAAACTTCGATGGAATAGTCATCAAATGCGCTTACATGACTTAACATAACATAATTAAACAATTGAAATTCGTTCCTTACATCACTCAACTTAGTGTTCAATACCAAAATAAGAAGTCTGCGGAAGCGATTTACAACTTTTACAAACGTAAGTCATACAATCGAACAATCTAAGATGCTGAAAGGAAAATAGATGACAGAATAACTAAAAGCGTCGGCAACTCCTTAAGTAGCTCCAGGCCCATGTAGAAATATTGAAGTGCACTAAATGGCATACATCAGAGTAACTTCCTGTTAATGAATATTGAACACAAACTAAAAATTTCGATACTTAATATCAAATGGTTCTCTGAACCTCGTTAACTTACTGAAAATTCTTAAGTTTCATAACTTAAGACTTATACAATCCTGGTGGTCAATACTCAAAACATAAAGTAGCGGAAACGATTTTACAACTTATACAGTGAAAGTCATACAACCGGAAACATAAAGGAAAAATGGGGACAATGGCTAAACATGAAAATCAGTCCTCAACGACTCCAAGAGTCGCACCGGCTGACCGTGCTTCTTCGCCTTTGCTTGTCCCTGCTTCTCTGTAAAAACCACAAAATATGAAGGGTGAGATAAACATTATCTCAGTGAGTCCTATCGAGACCCCTGACTAACTCTAGCGGTTTATTAAACTTTATCTTTGAACTCGTGGCCCTCATAAGGAACCACGTGGACATATATTATTTTCATGTAACTTGTATCCCTAATAAGCGACTACTCGTTAAATTAATTACTTTCCTGATGTAGACCTAATAAGCGACTACATAACATATTTTAGCTTTGAACTCATGGCCCTAATAAGCGACCATGTGGACACGTGTATTATTTCTTGTAACTTGTAGCCCTGATAAGCAACTACTCGTTACATTAATTACTTTCTTGATATAGCCCTGATAAGCAACTACACATCATATTTTCATGAACTTAGCACAACACCTCAAGCCTACCTTAGTATGGTTATTTCTCCGGCTTTTGGTGAACCCATCCCGCTAATCACTAGTGGACCTAGGATTTGGGGTTCATGACTTCCCCCACCCTAGTATACTAATCTTGGAGGATCGTCACCCTCGATATACTCATATTATTACAAGTATACCATCTACCTTTCCCCGAGGGAAAGTAACTTGATTTGTTTTTACATGGATTGAGAGTTTATATAACTTATATAGACTTACAATCAATTAACCTAACATGACATGATGGAACTCAAGGTTCGTTTTCTTATCTTGAGTTGCACACACTCGCGTTCACTATAGTTCGTTTTTTTTTTCCCAACATTCTTAACTTTCAAAACAGGGAATTTTATAGTTTGAATTAATCCTCTGAATAGACCTTTCAATAAGCTTTTAAACGCGACTGAAAACACCTCCATCGGATTCCCGGATCAAAAGTTATCACGAAAACCAAATCAGTAAAGTTTGCTGAAAATTTACACTGTGTCGCGACGCGAACAGGTTCTGTCGCGACGCAAAAAGTAACAGATAGATATTTCATTGCAAAGCAGTGTATGGTCGCGAGGCGACAGTCACGGGTCGCGATGCGACCGTTGGCAGAAGTGTTCAAAAATGACTTTTAAAAATTCTGTTTTGTTCCGTTTCGCTTTCAATCTGGTGCCGAGACATTTTAGGACTTCAGTGACTTAAAAACAGACATTTCAACTAGCAATCCAAACCAATTGTTCAGGAAAATCAACCACACATAAACATCATCATGAATCATCAAACAATCAATCGATCCTAATCACATAAGTTATTGTTTAAACACAATCTTGGAAAAACGGTTTTCGACTCATTTTCGCGAAACGAATTTAAATAAGTATTGGTTCAGAAAAATATCATGACATCAGTTTTCAAAACAATCCCTAAGCGATTTATAGAACTCACCTTTTTGACGATCTCGCGAGAAATCACGTCCTCACACGAAACGACTGAACCGTAACCTCTAGAACGATTCCCGTAATCACGTACTCGCACCGAACTCGTCCGATACTCGAAACTGAACTTCGAAACAGCAACCAAACACAAATCCCAGCTACTGAGTTCCCTTCCTGTCTACGAAATTGACGTCTCTCGAACTTTGATGACTCGAACCAAAACTTGACGAACCGACATTCCCAGCTCCACACCCGTTTTCCAGCATCAGTGTACAGATTTTCACCACATTTATCTAGGTCAATTCATAGCCAAAATCCCTCAAACCAGTGCCCATTGTGTAGATAATTTTGTCTATTCATATGGTTCAAGTTTCAAACGAATGCACCCAGTATCCAGAGAGTGATCATGAAACTTATAATTCATTTTTCTCCCACCATACTCAATGAAATCCGTTAATTCTTGTGCCTAATTCGAAGCATTTCATGTCTAGTTTCTGAATTGGAAAAAATCAGGATCAACTGAGTTGTGTACAGAGAGATACAAGGTAAACACCGAATATGGTTCAAACGGGTTTCAAGCAGAATCTTGCTTGAGTTGGTACCTTCAATCCCAACCATCAAGATCCACGAATTTTTAGCTCCATACTGAACTCCAAACACTGATAGTTACAGAAACTCTCTTCTACTAGTACATTCATCAAGGTAACTCAGCTTTACCTACCATCTAGTCTCAAATATACATGCAAGTCTCCAAGGCTCCACATGCAAGGTTCAAAACTCAGATTTTTCTCAAGTAGAGCTTGGAAGTTCTTCAATGGTAATTTGAGTTGGAGAAGGGTGTTGGTTATGAAACTGACATCACTTGGTAGAGGAAGAAAAATGGTGAATAATGGTGGTCTCAAGTTGGACATGCATTGAGGGATTAAGTTTTTCCCTCCTCCTCTTCTCTCCCTTATTCTCGTGTACCCCTTTCTCTCTCACTATGTTTTCTGGGTTTTTGTGAAGTGCTGAATGAGGGAGTGAAGGAGTGGCCCAGGTGAGTAATTCAGCTGAGAGAATTTTTAATGAGGGCAGAATTACCATATTGCCCTTATGCCCAATTATCACTTAACTTTCCTTAAACTCTTCTTAATTCAATTCTAATTCCCTAACTAGTCAATAATTTATACAATAATCACATATTGCATAAAGTTGTCTTTAGTGAATGATGGTTTAGCTGAAACACATTTATGGGTGAATAGACGGAAATACCCCTATCTTAGTATTCTCGCCTAAAATCACAATTCGATCACCAATCAGTCAACAATCCAAGTACTAATATAATTTAGCACACAAGCAACACATAATTCACTTAGTCAATAAATTTACCTCATAATCAATCAATTATGCTAATTAATCGCCTTGACCTCTTGCTAATTTTAAATAAATTAAATTAGCTAAATTGGGGATGTTACAACAATGATTGGGTGAGACAACTTGTCTCAGCGAGTTCTATCGAGACCCCTTACTAACTCTCTCGGTTCATTATGCTTGATTCATAACTCATAGTCCTAATAGTTGACTATGTGGCTAATTCTAACGTTGTCCTTATAACCCTTAAGCCGGCTACGAGAGGCAACACTAACACATGATTTTTAGCATGTCACCGGTCATTTGGCAAAATAAACTCTCGGTGAACCCAATCCACTAATCACTAGTGGGCAAACCTCATGGGGCCTAGGTTCATAGGGCTCATGACTTCCCCTCCCCAAGCACACTAAACTGAAATAGGGTCGTCACCCGAGACTGAACTGATGTATATATTTTAATATACTTGAACATGAACATAACATAATACTAACTTGACATAAACATAACATAGTCTTATTATTAACCTTAGGGCCTTTAGTCCGTCCTATCTTATCATAACGTGATCTCACTCGTGATTTCTAAAGTTCTTAACTTAACTCATAATTATTCACCATTCAATCCAAACACAATTACATCAACCACACTCAGCATAATCATAATAACATTCATAATAATCAATCACAATCTCAATTAAATTATCACATAACTCAACATCCAAAGCGTATTCTCACAAAGCGACTTGACACCGGTTTTCACAATCGAAAGACCAAACCAGACGACATCAGAATTTAGCGAACGACCTCTCTACGGAAAGCTTATGAAGTCTAGTCTCTGGCTGTATTTTTATAATTTCAGAATGATGGGTCAAATAGTACAGTTTTCGCAAACAAGACTGTAGGTCTAGAAAATGGGGCAGCAACTGTGACCTAGATTGCAATCTTCCTAAGGTGATCAAAACTTACTCAATTAACCTAAAACTTGAGCCTAAACAGTAGTAAATTAAGTCTAGTTTTCAATGAAATCAAAATTATTCAGAAAGGAGCTCAATTGCAACCACAATTCCCAGAATACTGAACCTATGTCCAGAATGTCCCCAGAATTTTACCCTAATTTGTGAAGCCTATAACTGGAGCTATACTACTCCAAATGCGACCAAACCAAATCCAAAATGGCATTCATTCAGTCTAGTTTCTAAAATCGTAAGCTATATAATTTATCAACCAGCAAAACAGTCCCAGTTAGCCGAAATCCGAACCTACCGAGAAAGTGTCTACACAGTGAGCTTAGCAACAATTTAAGTATCCAAACAGCAACCAATTCAGCCATCAAGCATAATTTCATCAAGAAACAATCAACACATATATTACCAACAATTTCCCTAGTGAGTATAGAACTCACCTTTTGGTGATGACAATTTCACCCGACCCCGAAACTTCTCGAATATGAACGAACGGTGACCCACGAACTCTCCGAATCCGCTCCAACGAACACGAAATCGATCCCGGGCGAATCCTGAAACTTGACCAGTTACTGAAGCATCACTGAATGCATCTCGAATCAACCCGAACTACTTCGAACCGCTTTCTGTAACACCCCAAAAATGATTAGATATTTATTTAGTCATTTGTTTAATTAATTAATTAATGGTGGGTTTTAACACTAATAATGGGTTGTGATGAGGGTATATGGGTAGTTAGGGTTTGGTTGGATTATTTGCGAAGTTGGATTGAAATTGATGATAGTGCGATGTTGCTATTGTTGTTATTTCGCATGATGTGTTGTTATTGAGTCTTCAATGGTGTTTATCTTTATGTGATGATTGATTTTGATGATATATGATGTTGATGATGATTCTTGATAATGGCGGGTGGGTTGTGGTTGTCGATCATATCGTGATGTGAATTCGTTAAAAACCTGGTTTCTAGTGGTTGTTGTGCAAAGAAGGAATTGATGTGCTGAAATTTCGTTTTGAAGCCGTTTTTATAGGTGTCCAGTATTTCTGCGATTGTGACTTCATTATTGGCCCGAATTGCGTGGGGTTTGTTTCATTGGAAAGTAGACACGATTTCCTTCACTTTAGGCACTGGTTTCGCTAAATTTGAGTCAGTATAACTGGAGAAAACGTTTTTACAAAATGGGTAAAAGAATATGAAAAACTGCATGAAACCGTATGGGTATGGGCTCAATGTTTTCTTCATAACTCTTTCCACCGAACTCAGTTTCGGATGATTTTTATCTCATTGTAAACCAGACTCACCGGGTTTCAATTTAGACACGGATTTCGTTTCATTTGGTTGGGAATTCAAAGAGAAAACTGGGTTACAATTTAGCTAACAGAAGCTGTCGAACTTCTGTACCCTAAGAGGTATTTTGAAAAACTGTACTATTTGGGTACCTAAACAAATAAATAAAAATTATTTCTAGAAACTAGACATCTCAAGATTTCCAGAGGATATTCGTTTGCAAAATTCCGACATCGTTTGATATGCTAAATTAATTGTCGGAGTTCGTGCACAGTTGCTGAGAAATACTGCTCCTTAGCTGTTTAGTAAAATGGTCGAACGAATAGGACGTTGTGCTGGTTATTGTCGCTGCCCTTGTGTCCTGTGTGTGGGCGCGCCTAGTGCGTAAGTTCAGGCATTGTCTAGTGGTGCTGTGCACCAATTTGTGGTGTTGCGTGTGTCTGTCGTGCTGGTGTTGTCTGGTGGTGCGGTGCGCCAATTTCTGTGCTGTGTGTGTGTTTTGGTTGTGCGCGCTGTTTGGCGTGATGTGTACAGGTGATATGTGGCAGCTGTGATGCTGTAAACAGGTGAGAGTTACGAGGTAGCTGTGATGCTACGACACGTGGTATTTCTGTGTGATAATATTTTTGGTGGTATGGGATTTATTAATTAAATGCTCTGAGTATGTGTATCTATGCATGATTCATGAGTCGCATTGTCATATGCATCTTCGAGGTAGCTGTGATGCTACAACACGTGATTATTTTGGTGGTATGCCCGTCATGGCCTTTTACGAGATCGGTACCGCATGCATATGCCCAGAGGGGTTGCATTGTTGCATAGTCCATATATATATATATATATATATATATATATATATATATATATATATATATATATATATATATATATAACGTGTTTTGGTGTTCCGTTCGGATGGAATTTGTGTCTTGCGTGGTGCTATGATGTATTGATTTTCGAGGTAGCTGTGATGCTACAACACGTGGTATGTTTATGAAATGATTTTGTAATGAGATATGATGGTATAGCTATGATGTGTTGACTTTCTGTGTTCCCGTGATTTATCCGCTGCTTATATACTGCTATCATTAACTTATTATTTCTGTTAAGCTCACCCCTTCTGCTTGGAATGTTGCTCTTATGTGGCAACGCTGCAGGTGATCGTTAGCACTCGTGGAGGATTGCTAGGTGTAGTTTCCTTCTCGTTGGGTCTGTGTCAGCTCTGATGCGTAGCACCGGGAAGGGTCTTAGTTACCGTTGTCGAACTATTATTATTTATTTTTGGAGTTTTGGTTTAATGTTTAATTATTTTTGAAGATGTTAAATGAGTTTATGATTCCGCTGCTTAGAGATTTATCAACTATATTTTTGAGGATTTAATTTAAATCAATTTGGAGTTTTTATGTGGTGAAAAATGTAGCGCCCTCGTGGTGACTCTGATAATTGCGTGTTCATTTATAATTAGTAAAAGGGGGTGTTACATTAGTGGTATCAGAGCAATGGTTGATCCGTCCGGCCAAGTCGTCGAGTCGTTGTGTCAGTGTACGACCAACTGTTGTCTTTTCGTGCTGACCATTGTTTGCGCTGCAGGTAAACCAAGAGTTGCCAATGGTAAGTGGACTAGTGGGGGAGATGTCCCTACTAGCATGGTGTGCCTTATTGTATTTTCTGTGTGTTTCTTTTGTTAGTAGTCCTTATTGTTGATCCCCTTGTTGTATGTTTCTAAATGATTTACCTTGTCATTTAAATGCTCACACGTGTTTTGACTTGGTATTGAGCTCGGTGTATTCTATATGATGTTCGATTATTTGTTGTTTGTTGTTGGATGTTAATTGGCATGTGCTCGTTTATGTTGGTTTGTCCAAATTATTTTAAGCAGTCGACACTAAGTCTTATGTAAACTATTTTTTTGGTAAAGTGTTTTGGTGTTTGAAAAACTAAATATATTGTTGAATATTTATGTGAGTAATGTTCATATGCCCTAGAATCCTTTTGTGTCTTATCATGATCATTGATGCCATGTGTTGGGTGCCTTGTTTAATTCGCATGTTGAAGAGTAATAACATGTTATCATATGTTGATGCCTTGTTAATTTGTTGTCATGATCATGCGTTATATGTTTTGTTGGACAAGTTTCATGTTAGTTGAATTCCTATGTGCTCATATGTGATCTTATGCCTTGATGAACATCCTTATGTGAATTGATTTAATGTGTGTTTCATGTGTGAACTTGTGTGTAGCTTGCTAGTGGGAAGGTGTTAGAATTGGTGGGTAAAATTTCGAGGGCAAAATTCTTTTAAGTGGGGGAGAGATGTAACACCCCAAAAATGATTAGATATTTATTTAGTCATTTGTTTAATTAATTAATTAATGGATTTAATTAATTGGGGAATAAGTGTAGAAAATAATATTGGAATGAAAATATATTATTTTATGGACCTATCCTAATGTTGGAATTAATAGGATTAATAATATTAGAGAGGGGTGTGGAGAATAGTAATAGGGCTTAAGTTGGAGGAGAGCCCAGGACCCATGTCTATGGGTTAGGCGCCTAGACTAGATGGGAGTTAGGGTTTGGCTTGTCATTAGCACAAACCCTAAGGCAAAAATAGAAAGGAGTTGCGAATAGAGAGAAGAGAAAAGAGGGAAGAATTCAGCACCTCCCAAGAGGAAAAAGAGAAGAAGGTTCGCGAGTTCAAGAGGAGGGAGGAGCCTTGTTGCTGAATTTTGTTGGTGACTTGCTCAAGGGGGTGTTGGTGTTCATCAAAATTTAAGGTAAGGGTGGGTTTTAACACTAATAATGGGTTATGATGAGGGTATATGGGTAGTTAGGGTTTGGTTGGATTATTTGCGAAGTTGGATTGAAATTGATGATGCTGCGATGTTGCTATTGTTGTTATTTCGCATGATGTGTTGTTATTGAGTCTTCAATGGTGTTTGTCTTTATGTGATGATTGATTTTGATGATATATGATGTTGATGATGATTATTGATAATGGCGGGTGGGTTGTGGTTGTCGATCATATCGTGATGTGAATTCGTTAAAAACCTGGTTTCTAGTGGTTGTTGTGCAAAGAAGGAATTGATGTGCTGAAATTTCGTTTTGAAGCCGTTTTGATAGGTGTCCAGTATTTCTGCGATTTTGACTTCATTATTGGCCCGAATTGCGTGGGGTTTGTTTCATTGGAAAGTAGACACGATTTCCTTCACTTTAGGCACTGGTTTCGCTAAATTTGAGTCAGTATAACTGGAGAAAACGTTTTTACAAAATGGGTAAAAGAATATGAAAAACTGCATGAA
The DNA here is from genome assembly GCA_039519185.1 of Astragalus membranaceus. Classification (NCBI taxonomy): domain Eukaryota; kingdom Viridiplantae; phylum Streptophyta; class Magnoliopsida; order Fabales; family Fabaceae; genus Astragalus; species Astragalus membranaceus. The sequence goes on from CM076851.1 coordinate 125,829,389, forward strand.
ACCGTATGGGTATGGGCTCAATGTTTTGTTCATAACTCTTTCCACCGAACTCAGTTTCGGATGATTTTTATCTCATTGTAAACCAGACTCACGGGGCTTCAATTTAGACACGGATTTCGTTTCATTTAGTTGAGAATTCAAAGAGAAAACTGGGTTACAATTTAGCTAACAGAAGCTGTCGAACTTCTGTATCCTAAGAGGTATTTTGCAAAACTGTACTATTTGGGTACCTAAACAAATAAATAAAAATTATTTCTAGAAACTAGACATCTCAAGCTTTCCAGAGGATATTCGTTTGCAAAATTCCGACATCGTTTGATATGCTAAATTAATTGTCGGAGTTCGTGCACAGTTGCTGAGAAATACTGCTCCTTCGTGCACAGTTGCTGGTTATTGTCGCTGCCCTTGTGTCCTATGTGTGGGCGCTCCTAGTGCGTAAGTTCAGGCATTGTCTAGTGGTGCTGTGCACCAATTTGTGGTGTTGCGTGTGTCTGTCGTGCTGGTGTTGTCTGGTGGTGCTGTGCGCCAATTTCTATGCTGTGTGTGTGTTTTGGTTGTGCGCGCTGTTTGGCGTGATGTGTACAGGTGATATGTGGCAGCTGTGATGCTGTAAACAGGTGAGAGTTACGAGGTAGCTGTGATGCTACGACACGTGGTATTTCTGTGTGATAATATTTTTGGTGGTATGGTATTTATTAATTAAATGCTCTGAGTATGTGTATCTATGCATGAATCATGAGTCGCATTGTCATATGCATCTTCGAGGTAGCTGTGATGCTACAACACGTGATTATTTTGGTGGTATGCCCGTCATGGCCTTTTACGAGATCGGTACCGCATGCATATGCCCAAAGGGGTTGCATTGTTGCATAGTCCATATATATATATATATATATATATATATATATATATATATATATATATATATATATATATATATATATATGTAACGTGTTTTGGTGTTCCGTTCGGATGGAATTTGTGTCTTGTGTGGTGCTATGATGTATTGATTTTCGAGGTAGCTGTGATGCTACAACATGTGGTATGTTTATGAAATGATTTTGTAATGAGATATGATGGTATAGCTATGATGTGTTGACTTTCTGTGTTCCCGTGATTTACCCGCTGCTTATATACTGCTATCATTAACTTATTATTTCTGTTAAGCTCACCCCTTCTGCTTGGAATGTTGCTCTTATGTGGCAACGCTGCAGGTGATCATTAGCACTCGTGGAGGATTGCTAGGTGTAGTTTCCTTCTCGTTGGGTCTGTGTCAGCTCTGATGCGTAGCACCGGGGAGGGTCTTAGTTACCGTTGTCGAACTATTATTATTTATTTTTGGAGTTTTGGTTTAATGTTTAATTATTTTTGAAGATGTTAAATGAGTTTATGATTCCGCTGCTTAGAGATTTATTAACTATATTTTTGAGGATTTAATTTAAATCAATTTGGAGTTTTTATGTGGTGAAAAATGTAGCGCCCTCGTGGTGACTCTGATAATTGCGTGTTCATTTATAATTAGTAAAAGGGGGTGTTACACTTTCCAACTTTGAACTCAGCTACCCGAAATGCTCCTGCTGTTTCCAGCAACAAAGTGCCATTTTGCAACTGACATAACTCAGTCAATTCTCAACTGAACTTAGCAAAACTAGTGCCTATTCTGAAGAGAATTTTATCTAGTTTCTGAGGGTGGAACTTTCAAACGCATGCAACCAGTACTCTGAGAGTTATAAAGAAAACACTGAAACTGGGTCAAAACTGAGGCTGATTGAGAAACAAAACTTGAGGACATGATATCTCCCTCCACACTTTATGAAATCTGACGACTCTTGGATCTAAACCGAAGAATTTTCTGTCTAGTTTCTAAAGAAACAACAATGATTTAAAACGGAGGTTTGTACAGTGAGATATATGGAAATTACTGAAGGTGGGTTACACGGGTGTCCTACAGAAGTTCAGCTGAACTTGTATTTTCAATCTCTTGGCTCTATAATTCGAAAATGGCAAATGATGATCTAGGGAGGGTTAGGCTCAGAAGTTTGTACCAGAAGGAAGAGGATGAAATATGGAGCTGAAAGGTGTAGGAGATGCTTACATGCAAGAGGGAATGATGGTGTTGATGATGGCTTCTCCTCCTCCTCTCTCTCGCCTCCCTTCTCCTTTCTCTCTTCTTTCCCTTCTTTCTTTTTCTTTGTTTCAGTTTCTGAATGAGAATGGTTGAGTCAGCTGAGTGCTAGGGTGAAGGGATGAGGGCTAAAGTGGTGTGAAATGACATTAAAACTCCTATAAAGTCGCGACTAATTATTCCACCCAAATTATTAAGTCGTTCACAATTCTCTTATTTCGTACCTTTAAAATTTAGGGATGTTACAATTTAAACATAATTTTAGTGTAAAATAATAAAATTTTTGAATTACAATGAATGAATATTTTAATCTAAATGATACATAAACAAAATTTTTAAGTACTTTTTTAGATTGCGGAAAACGGAACAGATTGCGGGGGTTTTTTTAGGGAGGTTTTAAAAACCCCCTCAATTTAATGTTAAAAAAAGAATTCTTCGGTACTTCAGTTAAAAAATTTGTTTCAATTTAAGGAGTTCTAAAACCCCCGCTGATTGTCAAGAAAAAACCTCTGCAGTTTGTAAAAAAATACCCTTCACACATGTATAAAAAAAACACTTTCCCTCTTTTAACTTTTACTTTTCCCTCTTCTAAATTTCACTGCCGCTTCAAATTCTTTTTACGAAATTTTTTTTCATTTCTCTTCACTTTCCTCAAACCCTTTCACAGTGGGAAAACCCTCTTCTCTATTCTCTTGCCTCTTCTATCTTCTCTGTGCAAACCCTTCTCTTCTCATAATCGCAAACCCTTCCTTCAACTTCGCAAACCCTTCTCTTCTCATGTTTCCCTCTTCACTTTCACAATCGCAAACCCTCTTCTATCTTCTCTAGTCGCAAACCCTCTTCGTAAACCCTCCTTGCTTCAATGTCTCAAACATGAAACCCTCTTCTATTGTTGCAGATCTTGTTAAAGATTCAATTCAAGCCTTGTTCTCCATCTTCTGTTGCTTTCTAATTATTGTTCACCACTGCACGGAAATTCTCATCAAACCCTTGGCCTTACTCTTCTTTGTTCTTCCTTTTGCTCGAAGCCGCAGTCGTTCGCCTTGTTCCATTGCATCCCGCGATTGAACCACTCAGTTGAAACCCTAGAATCGCAATAGGTCTGTTGGAACTCACAAATCGCTCTGTTGAAACTCTGAACATGGAACCCTTGAATCACACTGTCACTCGCTCTGTCCTGGTGAGATTCTTTCCCTTCGATTTCTTCATCGTTTCTTATAATTTGTTTATTCTATTTGGTATTTTTAGGGTATTATTTGCATTAAGATTATCGTTTGAAGATGGTGATGGGAATTAGAACTTGTCTGAGCAGAGGACTGTAGTGTATGTCGTCTCACACCCTTACTTGTTTGTATTTTATTTTCCCAAACATGACATTTGGCTATTGTTTTGGGGTGCTCATATTATAGTACTATTGTTGAATGTATTCCTATGGGATTTTGGCACTTACTGATAAAAAAGTTTGTTATTTCCAAATGATTTAGTTTTCCTTTTCAAAAAACTTTCTGGTAACTGGTATGATATTAATATTATAGAGTATACTCTCTGGTTCACTTGCTTGTATTCCAGTACTTGTGTGACAAAGTGTGTAATTCAAAATAAAATGCTTATGGGTGTATGTGTGTGTTAGGATGCTTGTTATGTGAGTTAATTATGTTTCCTAAATCAAAACTTGAAAAATAGACAAACTAATACATGTGATTTCTTCAAATACTTATTTTTCAGTCAATAAAGAAATTTGACTCTCCAAGCTTCATAAGTGCTGGCGTTGATTGGACAACACTTCTGAAGGTAGTTTTATCTTTGATTTCACTATGTGGTTTCTAGTTGGTCTCTATAATTATAATATCATTTTTTTTGTGCTCATAAGTCCTTTTCAGATTGTTGTTGTCATAGCTCATACGCTTTGTTATTAAATGTGATAATGCCTTTTCTTCCCCAAACCAAGTTTTCCTTTGAACTTGGAATGCTTTTGGCTCATCACTGTAATTTTAATAGTAGGTATGTGCACAACAATATTTTCTTTAGTTTTGCTATTGATGCTGACCTTGAGAAGCTGTCGAATAAACATGTGGATGGTAATTCAAAAACATGGAGCACAGGCTAGCTCAACTGGCTGAGAATGAGCAAGCTACATTTGCTTCACATGGATTTGTTCTATTAGTGTTTTATAAATGTTCCTATGGAAATTGTATTGAAATTAACCGGATTCATTTCGTTGGCCTTTTGGAGTAGATTTTAATATTTTTCCCTTGATGAGGTGATATCTTTATGCTGGTATATTGGCAGTTTGGTGCTGGTGGCAATACACCATTGTGTTGCAGAGTCCTTGTTCCTAGTGGAAAGTGGATTGCCTTGATCTGAAATCAAGCTCTTTGGTTCTTGGCAGCACCGATCTCAGATTACGTCCCATGCAGGAGGTGCTCACAGGATATTGTTCATTTTCTTTGTTGTTTTTTGGCTGAATTACTCATTTTGCTTAACTTTGTAATTATTTCATTGTAGCGTGGAAGTTGGAAAGTGTCCAAAATTTCTGTTGGAGTTGTCATTTTTGTTTGGTTGACTGCTGCAATTTGTTTCTTCATTGCTTTGTCTAATCATTCCTGGCTTTGGCTTCTCTCCATCTTCAAGTAAGTTGTTGTCTCTGCTTGTGTGGTTAATTGCATCTGTTTCATTCTTTTTGACATTCAGTTAACTTCTTTCTTTCTAATATACAAACTTTAGAATCATTGCTTATCGAATCTTAGTGCAAAGATCAGAATGCATTTTGAATTGCTTCAGACCTACCCTTGTTATAGTGCTGGTCTATATTTTGGAGAATCTGAAAAGATCAAGTTGCCTTAGTTTGGATTTGATTGAGTTTTGTTCTAACTTGTTTAAATTGATCTTGTTTCAGCTCAATTCAAGTGCTTATGACTACCATAAAGTACATTCCTCAGGTTAGGATTTCTTTAAAACTTTTTTTTTCCTTCTAGTAGACATCTGTTGAATTTCATTCCTCAGCTCAATTTAGTTTTTTTAATTGTCAAATAAATATATACAAATATAAAATGAATGGAATGAGTATTGGTGGAAGTTGACTCTTACTCTCTAGCTGTGGTATCCACTAATAGTTTGAAGTCTTTCTAAAAAAGCATTGGTTGAAGTATCATTTTTCTATGATTGATGTTAGAATAGCAGTTTATTCACTCAATAAAATAGAAATGCTCTTTACAATTGACCTTGTTCTGGTGAGATGAAATTTGTTTGATACTCTGCCCCCAAAAGAGATTGTTTTTGAAATGTCAACTATAATACTTGCCTAGTTCTCAACAGTGCTGTTGATAACTGATGTAGTACTAAACCTGTAATAGTGAACTCTTTAAACTTGAGTTCTGATCAATCAACACTAGAGAACGTAAGCCATTATTTAAGTTTAGAATGTATATCAAACTTCCCATTGATTTATTAGTTACACTATAAAACATGCAATGCAGTCATACTAACTTGATTTATTAGTTATTCAATAAAACTAGCAGAGACTCATATTTAGTTCTTATTTATTTTGATTTTTGATATTCGTGCAGGTGTGTAGGTGAGCCTCATTCTCCGATGGATGCAAGTGGATCATTCAGTGCTAGCAACAGTTAATGGTTTTAGGATCCTTTAGCTTAGGATTTCTTTGATGCTATTATCATTCTGAGCTGTATGACAATAGATATTTGAGCTCCAATTGTTTCTTTTTATTATGGTTGAGTTGGATGACATTAAATATTTTAGATATTTGACATTACATTTATGTAATCACAGTTATATTTTTAATGAAATTCAGTTTTTTGATTAAGCTTTGTAGTTTATGTAAGATGTATATATAGTTATTAGCGATTAAAATATGATAATGAGATAAGGAAAAAAGAAATTCTCAAATTGCAAATGAAATATTGTGTCTATTATAGGAGGTGATAACCCCCACAAAAAAGTCCTATCAACTATTGCAATAAAAATCTCCACAAAAATAAATCTCCTACAAATCACTTGATTTAAGGAGGTTTATAACCCCCTGAAAAAAAACCTCCACTAATCGTGGGGGTTAAAAACCCCCGCAGTAAAACCCCCGCTAAAAGACATGATACTAGCGTTTTCTAAAAACCCCCGCAAAATGATTGCGGCACTTGAAACTCCGGCGTTTTTTAAAACTCCTGCAGATTACGTTGCGGGGGTTTAAAACCCCCGTTAAGTGACTTAAAAACCCCCCGCAATCTGTTCCGTTTTTTGTAGTGACACCGTGTGTACCATGGGACCTTATCCAATCAAACAAATAATAATAAGTTAATTTGGTGCACATTAATATATCATAAAGACATAATTAATATAAAAAATATCCATTTTCATCTCTATTAGTTACAAAAAAATGCTTTTTTCCAGCTCCTTCTATTTTTTTGGGTAAAATAAAAGTTTAGATTAGGGTAAGAACTAACCCCATGCAAGGCCTAGCCAACCAGCAACCTCATTGATATATTTAAGAAATGTTTTCCAGTTGCTTTTTTCCACTGGTAATTACGGCATCGCCTACCCTAGCCCACAGCGCAAGTTCGCTTTGGATAGGCTATATTTAAGAAATGTGTCAGAAGAGTGAGAGAAGAGTTGTTTTGATTTCTCTTTTGTTTTGCCTTGAAACTGTTACCTCAATATCGTTTGATTCTGAATATGTATGAAAAGAGTAAAGGAGAAATATAATGGTTTATTTTCCATCAAAAAAATAATAATTTATTTTAGTTAGTTTTATAGTAATTTAACTAATTACATATAGGCTTAAATGCACTTTTGTCCCTATATTTTACTCATTGTGCAATTTTGATCTCCCTATTTTATTTTGGGCAATTTTGGTCCCCCTATTTTACAAAATTGTGTAATGTTAACTAAATTGAAATTTCAAACTCTAAGATGCTGATGTGTCAATATTTTAGTTGACATGACAATTGACTAAGCATTATTGACAGCCCACTTCAGTAATTAAAAAACATTTACTTTAATTTTATATTTTAGAAAATATTTATTTAAATTAAACAAATAAATTTTATATGGCTTAAATGATTAAATAATAAAATTTATATTTACAAAGCCACGACCTGTCTTTCTTCCCAGAAATCTAGTTTTTCCATTGTTAATCCCTGATGTATTTAAATTGAAATCATCCCATAACAAATGCAAGGTTCATAATTTTAAATAGATATTTTAATAAATTAAAGTAAATGATTTTTAATAAATGAAATGACGTGGCATGCCTACAAGGCTTAGTCAATTGCGGTGTAAATTAAAATATTGACCCGTCAGCAACATCTTAGAGTTTGAAATTCCAATTTGGTCAACATTACACAATTTTGTAAAATAGGGAGACCAAAATTACCCAAAATAAAATAGGGGTAATAAAATAGGGGAACCAAAAGTGCATTTAAGACTTAAATATATAAAAGTGTAAATAAATAATGATAAATTGAGTCAACATGAAAATCAATTCAACAAATTGTTATAATATATACATAATATTAAATGATTTAGTTACTATATACATAATATTAAATGTAAAGACAATTTATATTTTATTATTGTGTATTGTACAAAAATAGAAAATAAATATTTTTTAAACAAAGGAATCATAATGATATTATAACAATTTGTTGAATTCATTTCGAGTTGACTCAACTTTTCATTATTGTTGTACACCATTATATATTTAAATAATTAAATAATGATAAAGGCATATGAAAAGAACAAAACAAAATATATTTTATGTTTTCTAAGGAAGTCTTTCCAAGCATACATTTCCTATATATACGTGTTCAAAATCACACGATATTGAGGTAACCTATTTCAAGGCAATACAAATGAGAAATCATAACAACTTTTCTCTCGTTATTCTGACTCTTTTTTTAATTGTGCAATGGTATATAACTTATTTCTTTCATTCACATATGTATATTGTTTTATGTTTTCTTTTATGATCATTGAAAATAGTTCTTATTTTTTTCTTATATATAAGTTTTAATTTATTGTTGCAGGTCAAATGGAGACATAACAATTCAGAACAAATTTCCTGATTCTGAATCACAAGTAGTGATGGTGGATGCTGATACGTGTAATAACAACATATGCAACATTCAATGTAGTGGTGGGTTTGGTGGGCCTGGGGAACCAATCGGGTATGGGTTTTGCTTCAAAGGAAAATGCATCTGTCGTAACGTTCCTCCATTTTCATCCAAAGCTCCACCTCAGTTAGATAGTTAAATATTATATTTGTTGTGAGATAACAATTAAAAAGGCGGTCATGTCTAATTAAAGGCGTAAAGCCTTTATCAACAAAGCATCAAATAAAACATTTTGTTATGATTCAAATGGGGAGATTTGTTGTTTTTACTCTTGTTACAATTTTATTGTTATTCTTTTATTTTCATAGTGCAGTGCATATTTTTCTTATGTCTTCCTTCCCAACGACAGTAACACTGATTACATAAAATACTATATTTCCAAATTTCAATTCCGTATATCATTAGTCAGAAAAAAGTTTCTGTAACATCCCCAATATAATTAAGCTACTTATTTTGAAATTAACCCAATTAATTTAGTTTAGCGCTTAACTAATAATGTTATTAATTGAGTGTTAAATTACCTATTTTTTATGATTCAAATGGGGAGATTTGTTGTTTTTACTTTTGTTACAATTTTATTGTTATTCTTTTATTTTCATAGTGCGGTGCATATTTTTCTTATGTCTTCCTTCCCAACGACAGTAACACCGATTACATAAAATACTATATTTCCAAATTTCAATTCCGTATATCATTAGTCAGAAAAAAGTTTCTCTAATGATAAAACAACACCTAACATTGTTATATGATAAAATAAGCGATCATCAAGATTTTCCTTTGCAATAATATTTAAGAATTATTTCATCTTAATTTCATAAATTTGAAGTACATATCTAATAGCGATGACTCTGACTTGCATAGCACATACCCTCCTCTATCCAAAGTCAAAATTTTGCATAAAGGTTCTTATGGGAAATCGGGATGTTACAAATTACAATACAAAATAAATTTTAAAATATAACTATATAAGTTTATTATTAAAAAAATAATTATTAAAGTTAATTTAAACATAATTTTAGTGTAAACTAATAAAAGTTTTGAATTACAATGAATGAATATTTTAATCTAAATGATATGTAAACACAATTTTTAAGTACTTTTTTAGATTTTTAATACACACCGTGTGTACCGTGGGACGTTATCCAATCAAACAAATAATAATAAGTTAATTTGGTGCACATTAATATATAAAGACATAATTAATATAAAAAATATCCATTTTCATCTCTATTAGTTACAAAAAAAAATGTTTTTTTCCAGCTCCTTCTATATACATTATCTAATATTTATTTTATTCTTTTGATAAATATATAATATTTAGTTTTTCACTCGTATCGAAATTAAATATTTTAATACTGTTTGAATGAATAAATTTTCTTAACAATTTTGAAAAAACATAAAACAATATATATATATATATATATATATATATATATATATATGTTTGTGTGTGTGTATATATATATATATATATATATATGTATGAATTTAAAAATAAGTTATATACCATTGCACAATATTTAAGAAATGTGTCAGAAGAGCGAGAGAAGAGTTGTTTTGATTTCTCTTTTGTTTTGCCTTGAAACCATTACCTCAATATCGTTTGATTCTGAATATGTATGAAAAGAGTAAAGGAGAAATTTAATGGTTTATTTTCCATCAAAAATAATAATAATAATAATTTATTTTAGTTAGTTTTATTGTCATTTAACTAATTAAATATAGGCTTAAATGCACTTTTGGTCCCCATATTTTACTCATTGTGCAATTTTGATCTCCCTAGTTTATTTTGTGCAATTTTGGTCCCCCTATTTTACAAAACTGTGTAATGTTGACTAAATTGAAATTTCCAACTCTAAGATTCTGATGTGTTAATATTTTAATTGACATGACAATTGACTAAGCATTATTGACAGCCCACTTCATTAATTAAAAAACATTTACTTTAATTTTATATTTTACAAAATGTTTATTTAAATTAATCAAATAAATTTTATATGGCTTAAATGATTAAATAATAAAATTTATATTTACAAAGCCACGACCTGCGTAACATCCTCAAAATAATTAGTCGAATCATTTGGATGTTAACCCAATTGAATTAATTTAGTACTTAATTGGTAAATTTATTGAGCGCAAAAATTAATTATTGATCGTCATAGGATCGTTAACCGGATAATACGGAATTAGGACAATTCGGAACGTAATAAGAGATTAAGGACAATATGGTAATTTGACCACGTTATCACTTATATATTAAATAAATATATGTGTGTGTGTGTGTGTGAGTGAAAGAAAGGGAATTAAAATAAAGAAAGAAAGAAAGGAAGAGAAACAGAGAGAGCCGTGAGAGAAGAAAGAAGAGAAATGGAGAAAAGATAGGGGGACCAAAATTACACAAAATAAAATAGGGGTAATAAAATAGGGGAACCAAAAGTGCGTTTAAGCCTTAAATATATAAAAGTGTAAATAAATTATGATAAATTGAGTCAACATGAAAATCAATTCAACAAATTGTTATAATATATACATAATATTAAATGATTTAGTTACTATATACATAATATTAAATGTAAAGACAATTTTAATTTAACAATATATATTTTATTATTGGTTATTGTACAAAAATAGAAAATAAATATTTTTTAAACAAAGGAATCATAATGATATTATAACAATTTGTTGAATTCATTTCGAGTTGACTCAACTTTTCATTATTGTTGTACACAATTATATATTTAAATAATTAAATAATGATTAAGGCTTATGAAAAGAACAAAACAAAATATATTTTATGTTTTCTATGGAAGTCTTTCCAAGCATACATTTCCTATATATACGTGTTCAAAATCACACGATATTGAGGTAACCTATTTCAAGGCAATACAAATGAGAAATCATAACAACTTTTCTCTCGCTATTCTGACTATTTTTTTAATTGTGCAATGGTATATAACTTATTTCTTTCATTCACATATGTATATTGTTTTATGTTTTCTTTTATGATCATTGAAAATAATTCTTATTTTTTACTTATATATAAGTTTTAATTTATTGTTGCAGGTCAAATGGAGACATAACAATTGAGAACAAATTTCCTGATTCTGAATCACAAGTAGTGATGGTGGATGCTGATACGTGTAATAACAACATATGCAACATTCAATGTAGTGGTGGGTTTGGTGGGCCTGGGGAACCAATCGGGTATGGGTTTTGCTTCAAAGGAAAATGCATCTGTCGTAACGTTCCTCCATTTTCATCCAAAGCTCCACCTCAGTTAGATAGTTAAATATTATATTCGTTGTGAGATAACAATTAAAAAGGCGGTCATGTCTAATTAAAGGAGTAAAGCCTTTATCAACAAAGCATCAAATAAAACATTTTGTTATGATTCAAATGGGGAGATTTGTTGTTTTTACTTTTGTTACAATTTTATTGTTATTCTTTTATTTTCATAGTGCGGTGCATATTTTTCTTATGTCTTCCTTCCCAACGACAGTAACACTGATTACATAAAATACTATATTTCCAAATTTCAATTCCGTATATCATTAGTCGGAAAAAAGTTTCTGTAACATCCCCAATATAATTAAGCTACTTATTTTGAAGTTAACCCAATTAATTTAGTTTAGCGCTTAACTAATAATGTTATTAATTGAGTGTTAAATTACCTATCAATTGGTGTAAGGTTCTTAATTGAGTAATTGGTTGAAAAGGGTATTTTAGGGTTTTCACCCAACTTAAGTTAATTGTTATTAACTTATATTTAGTAATTTATTTATTTATAATAATATATATATTTATATAAGTATATATAAAGAAAGAAAAGAAATGAAAGATGGGAATTAAGAACGAAAGGAAGAAACAGAGAACGAGAGAAAGAAAAGAAGAGAAGGAGAAAAGAAGGAAAGTGGCGAAGAGGGAGAAGAGAAGAGAGAGTGAGAAATCCTCACCAAATGTTCTTCTTCTTTCTTCCACTAGCACCATCTCATCACCCTCTCCATTTTTGATCCAAGGATCATCACCAACAAACCATCCTCTCACTCTCCACCATTTTCGTTTTTCAAGGGGTAAAAGAGGGCTTTGATGATTAAAGCTCAAAGGGTAGCTTAGGTGAAAGATTGATGTTCCATAGGAGCCATATTGTTGGTTGGGTAGTTCAATCACTCAACTTTTGGATCAGTTGGAGGAATCAAGGGTTAAGGTTGAAAATTGGGGTTTATGTGAATAGGAGCATTTGGAGGTTAGGGATGATGAATAGTGTTCATGGAGGTTGAAGGTTGATGTTGAGGTTCATGGTTCAAGATCAAAGCTTAGGAATCAAGTTTGGGTTTGTGAGATGAATTGTGAAGCCCTAGGAGCATATGTTGGTGTCTAGGTGCAAAGCGGATTTCACAATTCTCGCGAGCCGGGTGTTCAAGTAACGGAAAGTCTCGGCTATTTGTGATTTTCATCACAACCGATGAGTTTTACTCACGTTTAGGATTTTATGTTTTGAATTGATTAATTGAAATGAATTTTATGTTGGTTGATTTGATTGACTGCTTGATGTGGTTGTTTCGGTTTGAAATGCGTGTAAAATCGTTTTGGTCGAAAAACCGTTAAATCGACAATTAACAGATTTTGAGGAAATTGATGTTTGAGTGTTGTGGAATGATATGTTTGATTGATTGACAAATTGATGATTGATTTATGTTGCAATATGACTGGCTGTTTGGACTGGAATATTGCCTGGTATTGTCTGATTTCGAGTTAGGAATCGATCGGAGCGAATTTCAGATTGATCGGAAAGCGGATTTTGCAAAAACAGCAAAATCTGCACATGATAGCAAACCGTCGCGTCGCGATACGCAGCCGTCGCGTCGTGACCAAGTGCGATTTTGTGAGGAAAATGTATCTGTTAGTTTTCGCGTCGCGACGGAAGCAGTTCGCGTCGCAACGCTTTGCAGTTTTTCAGCAAAAGTCACTAATTTTGTTTTCGCGATAACTTTTGATCCGGGAACCCGATTGAGGTGTTCTCAGGTGCGTTTGAAAGCCGAATGAAAGGCCTAGTCATATATATAATTTAAATTGTAAAATGGACTGTTTTTGAAGTTATAAATTGTCTCGAGAAACCGAATAATAGAATACGTGTGAGGACATGTTTTATCGAAAAGGAAACCGGACTTTGATTCATGATATATACATTATATCGACTATTGGAAACGGCCCAATGCGGGTATTATGTTCGATTAACAGTCAAATGTAGATGGACTAAATGTTCATTGAGTGTAGGTGAACTAACCGGTCATCGAGTGTAGATATATTTAATATATATCGAGTTGGGTGACGACCCATGTTAACATACTAGGCGGAGCAGTCATGATCCCTTACCCTAGGCCCGTATACCATTAGGGAAAGTACTATTGGTAAAGGGGTTCACCGGGATTACCATGTCTGGGGTCGGTGTTGTGTTAAAGTTTTACAATACGGTTCACCGGGACTACCATGTCTGGGGTCGGTGCCGTGTTAAAGTTATGTAGTGCAATTCACCGGGATTACCATGTCTGGGGTCGGTGTTGTGCTAAGTTATAGGGGCGTGGTCTATAAATTAAACTACGAGAAAGAAATAAAGTTTTATAATACGGTTCATCGGGATTACCATGTCTGGGGTCGGTACCGTGTTATGTAGTGCGATTCATCGGGATTACCATGTCTGGGGCCGGTGTCGTGCTAGGTGGAAATGAGTGGTTTATAAATTAAATTGCGAGATAAAAATCAAAGATTTCATAATTGAACCGAGAGTGTAGTTAGGGGTCTCGGTAGAACTCACTGAGAATGTATCTCACTGTTTATATGTTGTTGTTTTACAGATAAACAGGGAAAGTGGAGATCCAAGAGGCAGGAGTAAGTTGTGCTCGGATGGTTGCTGAAGACTTAGCGTTATGCTTAAGTTTATATCATTCCTTGTTGTATATGTATCGAGACATTATGTCTTTAGCATTATGTATTTGTTTCCGCTTTCTTGTATGATATTGAACACTATAGTTTGTTGATGATTGATGGTCAGAGAACCGTTGTGGTCTTATTTATGATTAAGACCGTTTTGTCGTTGTTCAGCGAAAAATTTATAGTGGTGTTCAGTATCTAAATAGGAATTTATATCTCTGATATGTTAGGGATGGTGCGCTCAGGCATTTCTACTTGTTAGAAATACCGGGGTGTGACAGTTTCTCTAATGATAAAACAACACCTAACATTGTTATATGATAAAATAAGCGATCATCAAGATTTTCCTTTGCAATAATATTTAAGAATTATTTCATCTTAATTTCATAAATTTGAAGTACATATCTGATAGCGATGACTCTGACTTGCATAGCACATACCCTGCTCTATCCAAAGTCAAAATTTTGCATAAAGGTTCTTATGGGAAATCGGGATGTTACAAATTACAATACAAAATAAATTTTAAAATATAACTATATTAGTTTATTATTAAAAAAAAATAACTAAAGTTAATTTAAACATAATTTTAGTGTAGAATAATAAAAATTTTGAATTACAATGAATGAATATTTTAATCTAAATGATATATAAACACAATTTTTAAGTACTTTTTTAGATTTTTAATACACACCGTGTGTACCGTGGGACCTTATCCAATCAAACAAATAATAATAAGTTAATTTGGTGCACATTAATATATCACAAAGACATAATTAATATAAAAAATATCCATTTTCATCTCTATTAGTTACAAAAAAAATGCTTTTTTCCAGCTCCTTCTATATACATTATCTAATATTTATTTTATTCTTTTGATAAATATATAATATTTAGTTTTTCACTCGTATCGAAATTAAATATTTTATTACTGTTTGAATGAATAAAATTTCTTGACAATTTTGAAAAAACATAAAACGATATATATATATATATATATATATATATATATATATATATGTTTGTGTGTGTGTCTATAAGAAATGTGTCAGAAGAGCGAGAGAAGAGTTGTTTTGATTTCTCTTTTGTTTTGCCTTGAAACCGTTACCTCAATATCGTTTGATTCTGAATATGTATGAAAAGAGTAAAGGAGAAATATAATGGTTTATTTTCCATGAAAAATAATAATAATAATAATAATAATAATAATTTATTTTAGTTAGTTTTATTGTAATTTAACTAATTAAATATAGGCTTAAATGCACTTTTGGTCCCCATATTTTACTCATTGTGCAATTTTGATCTCCCTAGTTTATTTTGTGCAATTTTGCTCCCCCTATTTTACAAAATTGTGTAATGTTGACTAAATTAAAATTTCAAACTCTAAGATGCTGATGTGTTAATATTTTAATTGACATGACAATTGACTAAGCATTATTGACAGCCCACTTCATTAATTAAAAAACATTTACTTTAATTTTATATTTTACAAAATGTTTATTTAAATTAATCAAATAAATTTTATATGGCTTAAATGATTAAATAATAAAATTTATATTTACAAAGCCACGACCTGTGTAACATCCTCAAAATAATTAGTCGAATTATTTGGATGTTAACCCAATTGAATTAATTTAGTACTTAATTGTTAAATTTATTGAGCGTAAAAATTAATTATTGATCGTCATAGGATCGTTAACCGGATAATACGGAATAAGGACAATTCGAAACGAAATAAGAGATTAAGGACAATATGGTAATTTGACCACGTTACCACTTATATATTAAATAATATATATGTGTGTGTGTGTGTGTGTGTGTGTGTGTGTGTGTGTGTGTGTGTGTGTGTGTGAGTGAGTGAGAGAAAGGGAATTAAAAGAAAGAAAGAAAGGAAGAGAAACAGAGAGAGCCGTGAGAGAAGAAAGAAGAAAAATGGAGAAAAGAGAAGAGTTGGTTTGGAGGGAAGAAGGAGAGAAAGGGCCAACATAGGCTCATCAAAACACAATCCTTCCTTCACCAAAAATGATCTCCTCATCATCCTCTTCAATTTGGTACTAAAGTCATCATCATCAACTCACTATCTCTCTCTTTGCCATTTTCGGATTTGGAGAAGGAAAGGGAGGAATATTGAGTTTCTTTCTTCAACAAGTGTTCTAGAGGTTAGGGAAGTCCAAACAAGTGGTTGGGTACTAGCTTGGAGTGGAGAGATTAGAGTTTCAAGGGTTACGGTTTTGAGAATCCAAATTTGGGGTTATGTGTGAATAGTGATTTGGAGGTTGAAGATGATGAATAGTACTTTATAGAGGTTTCGTGATTGAGCGGAAAGATTGGAAGCGGATTTGGGCGTCCCCGGAACGTAAAGTTTATGCGGGGAACATTCGTGTAGTTATGTCGGAAAAGCGATTTCGCGGAAAGTCTCGGCTATTTGTGATTTTCATCACAATCGGTGAGTTTTACTCACGTTTAGGTTTATTCCGTTTGAAATGAATTTTATGTGAATTGGTTTCGAAAGATTTTGAGTCCTAAACGTTATTTTGAAATATATCGCGTTTTGACGAAATTCGTATATGTTGAATTTTTGATTGGATTGATTGATCGAGTGATGTTATTGGTTACGTTTTTGTACTGTTTTGGTGTTGGGATTGGACTGGAACAGGTACCGAAAGTGATCGGAACGACGAAAATTGCAAAGCGGAATGAAAATAGAATGCTGTCAAATGCGCACGATCCGTGTGCCCTGGCGCACGAACCGTGCGTCTGGTTCTGTTTCGATTTCGCAAGTTTTTATAAAAGGGCGCACGACCCATGCGTATGGGAGCACGGACCGTGCGCAGTGTTCTGTCCAAATTTTCCGAACTTGCCCGTAACGATCTCGATCGATTCCAATCCTCTTCTAAGCCTTTCCTCACCCTTCTCCAATGATATTAGGCTTATAATGCCATGAATTTGAACACATTTCAAAAGGTTTTTAATAACGATTTGCAAAGCTAAGTATCGTTTGAAAAACCGAGTAATAGAGTGCGTGAGCAAACACGTAATACTTTTGTTATATGAAACTAAATGTTCAACTATTGGTTTGATGTAAATGAACTAAGAGTTCATATGATGGTAGATATATATATTATATCAAGTTTGGGTGACGACCCATGGGACTAACATACTAGGCGGGGAAGTCATGATCCCCTACCCTAGGCTCCGTGTCAATAGGAGAATGTACTATTGGTAAGGGAGTTCACCGCAGCTTAGCGTTCGCGCAGTCGGTGTCATACAGTGCGGTTCATCGCAGCTTAGCATTCACGCAGTCGGTGCCGTACCAAGTTATAACAGGTTAGCCACAGCTTAGCGTTTGTGCAGTCGACACTATATTAAAAGTTAAAGAATGTGATACACCGCAGCTTAGCGTTCGCGCAATCGGTGTCGCGTTCAAATGGTTGTATAATTGAACCGAGAGTGTTAGTAGGGGTCTCGGTAGAACTCACTGAGATTGTATCTCACTGTTTAAATGTTGTTGTTTTACAGAGACACAGGGACAGCGGAAATCCATGAGGCACGAGTAGGTTGGGCTCGGGCGACTACTGATGACTTAGCGTTTATGCTTAAGTTATTTTTATTTCCTTTTGCTGTCTATGTACAACAACGCTATGTCTTTAAATGTTTTGACTTTTCTTCCGCTTTCTTGTATGACACTGAATACTATAGTTTGCTGATGGTTTATGGTCAGGGAACCGTATGGTCTTATTATTAAATAAGATTGCTTTGTTGTAATTCAGCTTGAAATTTATAGTGATATTCAGTGTCTGAGCAAGAAATAATATCTCTGATGTGTTATTAATGTGCACTTGGGCATTTTTAATAAATAAAAATACCGGGGTGTTACAGTTGGTATCAGAGCAGTTCGACCTAGTCGGACTTAGTTTAGGGTTGAGTTGATTCCTTGTTAGTCCTTGTTATAATTATACTTGTGATGCTAAGAGACATTGAGCCTGATCAACTCAAAACTTAGTGCATCATAAGCGGAATTATGGCAGGATGATCAAGACGCAATCCTCAACCAAGACCAGAGTCTCCAACCGGTGCATCCTCAGGAAAGGTGAAATGACGGTGGAAGAATACAGCGCTAAGTTTGAGAAGTTGTCTCCGTTTTACCAAGTGGTAAAGTAAACTCCGGATGACGAATGGAGAATGCAGATGTATAAGAGGGGCCTTAGTGCTTTTATGGCTTAGGGTCTCAGTTCTTATACTACTACAAATTCTGCTGTCTTAGTGCAACCAGCCTATGTCGCCGAGGATGATCTCAAAGAGAGTACTGGAAAGGAAAGAAGGTAGTTGAATTATCAACTCCGAATGCAAAGTCCTAAGATAATTTCATCAAAGGAAAAGCAGGTGTAGTTCTTCGATTCTTCAAAGGTCAGAAGATGTTCTAACTGTGGAAAGCGTCACAGTGGTGATTGTAAGCAAAGATCTAATCGGTGCTTTTATAGTAATGTACTGGGTCACTATGGTAAAGAGTGCCTAGCAAGGAAGAGTTTCAAAGAAGCCCAAGCTTGTCCAACACGAGGACGAGTCAATACTCTGGATGTTTAGACAGTTACAACTGCAGACAATCTACTGAGGGGTATGAGATCAGTTTTCAATAACTCCGTAAGTATATTATATGATTCGGGTGCAACCCATTATTTTACAGCACAATCATGTGTGGATTGGCTGGGACTAGCGTTGTCTCCACTGTCCAAGCAAATAACTATTTTTACTGCTGCTAAGGGTCGTGTCCAGACCCAATCTTTGTGTCAGAATTGTCTACTTGTCATTGGAGACAAAAATCTCGTTGTAGATTTAATTGTTTGCCTATGAGAAGTATGGACATCGTTCTGGGTATGAAATGGATGACTGCAAATCATGTTATAATCGACTGTGTTAATTAACTATCAGTTTCACTTCAGAATCAGTTGAATTGTCAAGGACAAATTCTGAAGCAGTTATCTCGTTCACCTTAGCCGGTAAATCTTTATTCCAAGGTGCGGAAGCTTATGTTAGTATGTTATCTCCATCCACTGCAACTAGTTTAGATTTGTCATCTGTCCAAGTTGTTAATGAATTTCTGGATGTTTTTCCCGATGAAGTTTCTTCCTTACCTCCTGACCTAGAGGTAGAGTTCTCTGTAGAATTGATTCCTGGCACAGGATCAATATCTATTGCTCCTTATAGAATGTCTCCTTTAGAATTAAAGGAATTGAAATCTCAACTTGAAGAGTTGATACCTAAGAAGTTTATTCGACCGAGTGCTTCTCCATGGGGTGCTCCGGTGTTGCTAGTCAAAAGAAAGATGGTAGCTTGAGATTGTGTATTGACTACCGACAATTCAACAAAGTGACGATCAAGAACAAATACCCTTTTGCCAAGGATACACGAATTGCTGGATCAACTTCGAGGTGCCGTGGTGTTTCCAAGAACAATACTCTGTAACACCCATTTCTACCCGGTAATTTATTACCGTAAAATCAGAGTTTTCAACAATGAAACGGATGTCACACTTTTCGACTTAAAAAAAAAACCTTAAACGGATACATAACACTCATCACTCGGATGAACCGGCAAACGGCATTTTTAGTCTTAAAAACAAATCAACTCTTACTCATTCACGCAGCGGAAAATCATAAGGGTTCAACTAAAACAAACGTAGTGACCATGTAAGATTTATAACATCAAAATCCACAAAATAACATAAACAATATAAATAGTGTTCATCCCCCCGAGTGCTACGTATCAGAGCGATGACACGACCGAACTAGTGAAGTACAACAGTCTTCACTCGTGGATACCTGCACGTTACCAACATAGGGGTAACATTCAAACATAAGGGGTGAGATATCACACAGTTTAAAGAATCGTATGAAAGACCGTATATCTAGGTCAGAAAGTCAGATAATCATAACAGACAACAGGTCAACAACAGCATGGACATAACAGTCAATATCAGCACAACATGCAAATATCATCTAAACAGTCAAATATCGGCCCAACAGTCACTATATAACAACAACAGTCAATATACAACAACAACAGTCAATATACAACAACAACAGTTCACCACAGTCAGTGACTTCAAACATGCGGTATGAATGCAGGATGCTCAACAGAGGGCCAACTACCCTATAATGCATGTGGTACCGGGTCCAGCCAAATGAGGCTTCCAACAAAAATCCATGCCAAAAGAGGCAATCCAACGTGGTGGAGACTAGCTCCGGGGCCAACTACCCCATATGCAAATGATATGCATGCGACACAATGATGCAACACGGACAATCAACAACAAGCAGCATATCTTAGCACACAATGACACAAGACTCAACACTGGCCATAGGCCCACAACGCAAAATCAACAATGGCCACCGGCCTACAACATAAAATCCATGCCTAAAGAGGCAATCCAACATTGGCCACCGGCCTACAACAACGAATCCATGCCTAAAGAGGCAATCCAACATTGGCCACCGGCCTACAACAACGAATCAACAAGACAACAGGGCGCTAAGGCCACCAACAAGGCAACAACAACGAATCAACAAGACAACAGGGCGCTAAGGCCACCAACAAGGCAACAACAACGAATCAACAAGACAACAGGGCGCTAAGGCCACTAACAAGGCAACAACAACGAATCAACAAGACAACAGGGCGCTAAGGCCACCAACAAGGCAACAAAACTAGGGAACAATACTAGGCTCTAAGGCGCCAAAAGGGAAACCCACAAAAATAGGAACAACTCGCGAAGATAGGAACGACTCGCAAAAATAGGAATAGTGCCCAAATATAGGAGCAGTAACAGTAATTTTCGAAAACAGTAACAGCAATTTTCGGGGACTGTTTTCAGAAACAACAACAATTTTCGGAAACAATTTTCAGAACCAGCAACAATTTTCGGAAACAGTTTTCAGAAAAAGCAACAATTTTCGGATCAGTTTTCAGAACCAGCAACAATAATTTCAGCTAACAGCAACATAATTTTCAGCAAACATACCTCTACTTCGGTGAATTAATTAACCTATCAAACGGTATCGAAACTTAGCAAAGGACCCCTCTCTGGAAAGCTAAGAATGTCTAGTTCCTGACTATAATTTTGTTTTGCAAAATGATGGTCCAATTCGTACAGTTTCAGTAAATAAGCAACAACGTTAAGAAAACAGGACAGCCACCATGACCTAGCTTGTGACACCTCTAAAATTATCAAAACTCAGTCAAATGACATGGGACTTGAGCTTAACCCGAGACAAATTGAGTGTAGTTTACAATGAATCAAGAATAATTCAAAAAGGAGTTCAAACGAAAACGTTATACACGAAATACCGAACCTATATCCAGATTGTTTCCAGAATTTTAACCTAACTTGTGACACCTATAACTCGAGCTATACAACTCCAGATGCAGCCAAACTAGTTCCAAATCAACAAGAATTAAGTCTAGTTTCTGAAAACGTAAACCACATAATTTTTGGACCACTAGATTGTTCCCAGTTACTGTATAACCGAACCTATACCCAGTTTTCTTTGCGAATTAAAAACCCCAAATTGATTTCCAACCTCCACAAACATATTCAAACATCAACAAGTGATCTCAAACATCAACAAATAGGTTCAATCATCAACAGTTGGTTCAACAAGGCAACACAAACATATAATCACACATGTGATAAATCATCATACCCTAACCCACATACAACCCTTCATACCAACCCTTATAAAGCATGAACCTCACCCTTACCTTAGCTTTTAGAATCGAAACCCTAGCCTTAGGAAGTACCACGAAATCTAGCTTTCCTTCTCTCTCCTTGTGCTACGCCTCTCTCTCTCTCTTGTGCCTTGTGGATTCACGTCTTTTTCTCTTCTTTTCTCTTTAGCCGTTGCCCTCTCCTCTTCTCTTCTCACTTTCTAATTGTGTTTTGTTTCTAATTATGAGAGAAACCCTAACCTAATTCCCTTAAGTAGACTCATCACCCAGCATGGGCTATTTTCCTTAGCCCTATTCGCATACTCTATTGGGCTAGTTCCCTCCACTTAGTTATTTCCAATCCTAATATGCACCAACACACTAAAATAATTAACTTACATTTCTATTATTATATCTATCACATAAAACTAATATAATTAATTAAATAAATAAATCAATAAATATTTAATTAATTTTGGGGCATTACAACTCTCCCCCACTTAAAAGAATTTCGTCCTCGAAATTTTACCTGATCCAAACAACCTGCAATGTAAACAATGGTTAGTACTAAAAGACAACAGTTGGTCGTTAACCGACACAACGACTCGACGACTTGGCCGGACGGACCAACCATTGCTCTGATACCACTATTGTAACACCCATTTCTACCCGGTAATTTATTAGCGTAAAATCAGAGTTTTCAACAATGAAACGAATGTCACACTTTTCGACTTAAAAAAAAACCTTAAACGGATACATAACACTCATCACTCGGATGAGCCGGCAAACAGCATTTTTAGTCTTAAAAACAAATCAACTCTTACTCATTCACGCAGCGGAAAATCATAAGGGTTCAACTAAAACAAATGTAGTGACTATGTAAGATTTATAACATCAAAATCCACAAAATAACATAAACAATATAAATAGTGTTCATCCCCCCGAGTGCTACGTATCAGAGCGACGACAAGACCGAAGTAGTGAAGTACAACAGCCTTCACTCGTGGATACCTGCACGTTACCAACATAGGGGTAACATTCAAACAGAAGGGGTGAGATATCACACAGTATAAAGAATCGTATGAAAGACCGTATATCTAGCTTAGAAAGTCAGATAATCATAACAGACAACAGGTCAACAACAGCATGGACATAATAGTCAATATCAGCACTGTTGAACCAAGGGTAAACACTCCTTTATTTTGTATGATAACAAATTACATCATATCTACTAATGTTTCAAGTTGAGCAAAGTGCAGGACTTAATTTAAAGAGAAGAAGACACAAAAGAAGAGAAGCTTGAAGAAGAAGCAACATATGAAGTTCAAAACCCTAAATTGTGTCTAAGCCTTTTTAGGACACTTTGTAAAGGTCCTATCACCTAAAGTGTGTGGCACTTTAGCTATTGAGAGAGATGACTTTTCAAAACATGCATGATGCACAAAAATAGTTTTGAAAAATATTTTACAAAATTGCATGCATGCATAAGGTGGCAACCAAAACTAAAGAAATATTTTTGAAGCAAAAGAATCGATTTCACTACATTACATATACTAAGAATCGATTCCTTCTTGGTTTCCTTAGCCTAGGAATCGATTCTCAAGTCATTCCTTAGCTTAATGAATCGATTCTCAATATTTCCACATGGATAAGAATCGATTCTCAGGACCTCCATATGGCCTGAAAATCGATTCATGCCTTACTACATAAGCATTGAAATCGATTCCCTCATTTTCCAAACATCAATGAATCGATTCCTCTCTTATTTCAACTAAACAAACAATCGATTCTTTTATTTTTTAAAGGCAATGAATCGATTCCTTCACATTTTAACTTGATCAATGAATCGATTCTTCACTTATATTAAATGCTTTTCAAAAAATTTCAACGGTGCCTAAGCCTATAAATACCTGGTTGAGCTTCACCTTGAAACCAACCCTTTCTCACAATTTCTTCTCTACTCTCTCATATTTGAATCTCTATAGATCTATTGCTCTTCATTGTTTTATTTTTATAAGCTTTTGATTTTAAATTGTTATACCTTTTTTCAAAAGCTGTTTATAGATCTAGATCTGAGATCCTGTGCTCCAACTGTTTTGAATCTTGTTTTTTCAAAAAGCTTTGCTTTTTTCAAAATCATATCTATATTTTTGAAAGCTTTCAAGCAACCTCAACTTCTATTGTTATATCAATTTTGAAGTGGTTGCAAAAGCAAGATCATCCCTCATCTTATAGAGCATCTATAAAATCCTAAGATCACTCATCTCTTTCAGTTTCTAAACTGACTCATTCTCTGAAGTGATTGGATCATAGAACTTTATTGTGTAATTTATTTTAAGGTGTTTTTGAAATCCTGGGCTTTGCACTTGGGTCTCTCAATCAAGGGATTGAGTTGGTGTTTTGAAATCCTGGGCTGTGTACTTGGGTCTCTCAATAGGGTTATTGAGTTGGTTTAGAAATCCTTAGCAAGAGTGCTTGGGTTCTCAATTCAGGGGAATTGAGATTCACTTATATTGGGGTCGACTGTTTGTATCAAACTCTCTTCAATATAGTGGTTACTAAGTCCAAGGGTTGAAAAGCCTAAGGCCGAGGACGTAGGGGTTTTATCCCGAACCTCGCTAAATTGCTGTGTCTCTCTCTCTTCTCTATCTCTTTATATTTTGCACTTTATTTGATTATAATATTGATATTATCATATACTTGATATAACTGCTTATAATACTAATATTATCATATTCTCAATATAACTGTGCAAGTATATCATATTGTAATCTTATCCAGATCTCTCTATATCCTTCTTCTCATTATCTATTTTATTGCTGTATACAATATAGATCTGTCCATCATCTCATTCTACTCCTCTTGTCCTTCTATATTGGTCAAATATTATTATTCCGCATTTAATCCAAACTAATATCGAAAAAGTTTTTTAAATTGAAAAAGAATCCATTAATCACCTATAACCTTATTCACCCCCCTCTAAGGTTACTTTATAGACTCTCAAGTCTAACAAGTGGTATCAGTAGCTAGGAATTGCATATTAGAGCTTTACATCTCGCAATTCTAAATTTATCCTTTACATATCTGTAATTATGGGTTCTTTCATGAAAGAAGGAATGTCCTCTAATAGGCCTCCTCTATTTGATGGTACTAACTATGATTACTGGAGTAGTCGTATGAAATGTCATGTGCAGGCAATTGACTTCACTCTATGGAGAATCATAGTGGATGGTCCTCTAATCCCGATGAAGATCAAGATCACAAAACCAGGTAATACTGATGGTGACACTTCAAAAATTCAAGCCACCGGCAAAGCTGAAGAAGTACCGGTGGAAGACATCTACACCATCGACCTGAGTGAGTTAAGAAAATCTGAGCTTGACAAGATATCCCTAAATGCAAAGGCCATGAATATCCTTCATCTATCACTCTGTGAAGAAGAATATGGTAGAGTAAAAGGGTGTCAAAGTGCAAAGGAAATCTGGGACTGCCTACAAGCCACTCATGTCGGGACAAGCCAGGTAAAAGATACTAAAATTAGAATTCTCACCTCTGAATATGAAAGTTTTAAAATGAAAGAAGGTGAGTCTGTCGCAGCAATGCATCAGAGATTAAATTTAATTGTAAACAACTTGAGGGCCTTAGGAAAGAAATACACCAACAAGGATTTGAATGGAAAGATCCTTGAATCCTTAACTGGTGAATTCTTCCCTAAGACTTGTGCTATAACCGAAGCCAAAGACATTGGCACTTTACCTCAAGAAGACCTTATTGGATCATTGCTAGCATTTGAGGTAGTTCTGGCTGCCAAAAAGAATCAAGAAAAAGAAACTGTAAAAGAGAAGAAATCTCTTGCCCTTGCTGCTAAAACTTCTAAAGTAGCAAGGAAAGTTGAATCTGAAGAAGAAACCGATGATGAAGATATGGCTATGCTTGCCAAAAATTTCAAAAAATTTATGAGATTCAAAAAGTTTGGAAAGGGTGACTTTTCAAAGAAGTCCGGGTACAACAAAGAAGACAGGTATGAGAAAAAGAATGATCAACCAAGATGTTTCGAATGCAACAAACCCGGTCACATCAAAGAAAACTGTTACAAGCTGAAATCTAAGCAAAAGAAAGCAATGAAAGCAACATGGGACAATACAGACACTGAAAGTGAGACCGAAGAAGAAGAAGTTGCAAATGCTGTCTGCCTCATGGCAAAGAACACATCTGAAGCAACATGGGACAATCTCAGCACTGATGGGGAATCAGAAGAAGATGAGCAGACCGACAATGCTGTCTGCAGCATGGCAAATGATACATCAAAGGTAAGCCTTAACTTTTCTAGTCCCTCTACCTCCTCTATGCATGATGATATGATTTATAATGACTATAGTAGTCACGATCTGAGTGAAGCTTTTGAGGCTCTATATTTCGAACACGAAAAACTTTTGTTAAAATCCAAGAAACTAACAAAGAGCAACAAAAGCCTATCCACTCAAATCGAGACTCTTGAAAGTGAAGTCACTAGATTAAAGAATGAACTACACAAATCAGTCAACCTTGAATTTCGAGAACTAAAACAAAATTTTGAAAAAGTCAAGGTTGAAAATGAATTTTTGAAAGAATCTTTGAAAAAGTTTGAGGTTGGTGAAAAGACCTTGACTCAGTTGCTTCACTCTCAACATCAATATGTTGATAGGAGAGGCATTGGGTACCAAGGAAATTCCACCACCTCCAGCTCAAACAAAAATATCACCTTTGTAGCTTCTACTTCTAGTCATAAACCTACTATCTTCAAATGCACATATTGTCAAAAAGGGAACCATAGCTCTTCTTCATGCCCTATCCGTAAAATATGTGAGCTTGGAACCCTTGTACCTGTTTGGAAGAAACCAAGGTGGATTGTGAAAGCAAACCCCTTGATGACTAACTCCCAAGGACCCAACAAAAAGGGTACCTCGTGCTAGTTGTTAAACAATTCTTTTGCAGGTTGGTCCCTCAGCTAAAAAGAAAAATGTGTGGATGGTTGATAGTGGTTGCTCAAGGCATATGACTGGTGATGCTTCACTGTTTCTAAAACTGAGCAACAAAGCAAGTGGATCTGTAAAGTTTGCCAACAATGAATCTGCTCAAGTAATAGGTAAAGGTTGTGTGGGTAAGGAAAACACAATTAAAATTAAAGATGCTTTATTAGTTGATGGAGTTAAATTTAACTTACTAAGTGTTAGTCAATTATGCGATAATGATTTTGATGTGCACTTTTCTGTTGATAAATGTGTTATCACCCATATGACTTCTAAACTCTACATTACTGGCTTTCGAGAAAACAATGTATACTATGTTGATTTTGATAATGTAAGTGATGAGATAGTATGTATGCCTACCTTGATTGATGATGTGGATTTGTGGCATAGACGCTTAGGACATGCTAGTATAGAACATCTATCTAAGTTAAGTAAGAATGAGCATGTTAGAGGTCTACCTAAATTGAAATATGAAAAAGGCCAATTATGTGATGCATGTCAACTTGGTAAAATGCACAAAACCTCTTTTAAATCAAAACCTGTTATTTCCACCAAAAGTGTGCTTGAACTGCTACATCTTGATTTGTTTGGTGAAATTGATGTCGTAAGTCTAGGAGGGTCTAAGTATGTCTTTGTTATTGTTGATGATTATTCTAGATATACTTGGGTTATCCTACTTGCAAATAAAAGTGATGATTTTAACGAGTTTGCTAAGTTGTGCAGAAAGCTACAAAATGAGAAAAACTTAGCCATCAAAGAAATTAGAAGCGATCATGGAGGAGAGTACGAAAATTCATCATTCAAGACGTGGTGTGAAAAGTATGGCATTCATCATAACTTTTCAGCTCCAAGAACTCCTCAACAAAATGGTGTAGTTGAAAGAAAGAACAGAACTATACAAGAGATGAGCAGGACAATGCTGAATGAGCACAACCTTCCCAAATACTTCTGGGGTCATGCAGTGGATACAGCGTGTCATGTGCTAAATCGTGTATACTTAAGGCCATCTCTCAACAAAACACCATATGAGCTGTGGAATGGTAGAGCTCCAAACATTTCATACTTCAAAGTCTTTGGAAGTAAGTGCTTCGTTCTTAATACAAAGGACAAGTTGGAAAGCTGCTGATGATGAGGATGAAGTGATCGAAGTGATCAAAAATAGATCACCTGAAACTAACAGTGAAAGTGTAGAAGAAGCCGAGGAGGAAGCTGAACCTCAAGAAGAAGTTATAGTGGAACGAGAGCCCCAAGACATTGATGATCATCTCCATGGAAGAACACACGATGATCTGCCCAAAACATGGAAAACAGTTCGAGATCATCCCATGGAGCAAATTATTGGTAGTCCATCAAAGGGGGTAACAACTCGCTCTTCTCTTAATCTTTTATGCTTTCATAGTGCTTACGTCTCTCAAATAGTTCCTAATAATATCAAGGAAGCTTTAATTGATCCAGAGTGGGTTTTGTCAATGCAAAAAGAACTTGAACAATTTGAAAGAAATATAGTTTGGCACTTAGTTGAAAAACCGGTCGATCGGACCATCATAGGAACTAAATGGGTTTTTCGCAACAAACTTGACGAAAATGGAACAATTTTATTAAACAAAAGTCGTCTAGTAGTTCAAGGTTTTAATCAAATCGAAGGGGTGGATTTTGAAGAAACTTTTGCTCCTGTGGCTAGATTGGAGTCCATTAGGATAATTTTGGCATTTGCCTCCTACATGGATTTCAAACTACACCAAATAGATGTCAAAAGTGCCTTCCTAAATGGTTTCTTAGAAGAAGAAGTTTATGTAAAACAACCCCCTGGTTTTGAAGATTTTAAAAATCCCGATCACGTCTTTAAACTTGACAAAGCCCTCTATGGATTGAAACAAGCCCCTAGAGCTTGGTATGAGAGATTAAGCAAACATTTAACTGCCAATGGTTTCAAAAAGGGTAAGATTGATTCTACCTTATTCCTTAAAACCAAGGGCAAACATATCATAGTAGTTCAAATCTATGTTGATGATATTATCTTTGGATCTACTAATGATGATTTGTGCAAGGAATTTTCTGAGATGATGACTAGTGAATTTGAAATGAGTATGATGGGAGAACTTAACTTTTTCTTGGGACTTCAAGTGAAACAATCAAATGAAGGAATCTTCATATCGCAAACAAAGTTCTCAAAGGAATTGCTGAAGAAATATAACATGAATGACGCAAAAGAAATCAGCACTCCTATGGCGACAGCAACTAAACTAGATAAGGATGAGCAAGGTAAACCGGTAAATGAAACTATGTATCGAGGTATGATAGGTAGTCTCTTATACTTAACTGCATCTCGACCTGATATTATGTTTGCTGTATGCTTGTGTGCTCGATTTCAAGCATGCCCAAAAGAATCACATTTAAAAGCTGTAAAACGGATTCTTAGGTATGTTAAAGGGAGCATAGATTTTGGTTTGTGGTACCCGAAATCGAGTACGTTTGATTTAGTTGGTTTTTCTGATGCTGATTTTGCAGGTTGCACTCTTGATAGAAAAAGTACTAGTGGAACTTGTCATTTTCTTGGTCCTTGTTTGACCTCCTGGTCTAGTAAGAAGCAGAACAGTGTTGCTTTGTCCACAGCTGAAGCTGAATATGTGGCTGTTGGAAACTGTGTCGCACAAGTTCTGTGGATGAAACAAACTTTGGAAGACTTTGGTCTAATTTTTGAAAGTGTGCCTGTTCTGTGTGATAATACAAGTGCTATTAATATTGCTAAGAACCCTATACAACACTCTAGAACTAAACACATTGACATACGACATCACTTTATTAGAGATCATGTGTCTAGGGGGAGCATTGCACTAAAATTTGTAGGCACGGATGACCAACTAGCGGATATCTTCACTAAACCCCTAGCCGAAGCTCCTTTTTGTAAAATCCGTAGAGAGCTAGGGATGCTTGATTATGCTAGTTTATAAAATGTTTTTTCACCCCCCTCCTTTTTGATGAAAACAAAGGGGGAGAAAATATGCAAGTTACTATTATATGTGGGGAGAAAATAGGAGAAAATATATGCTTATGCTTAGGGGGAGCTTTTTTAAAAGAATTTTCATTATTATCAAACCCTATGCATAATGTAATTTGTTATCATCAAAAAGGGGGAGTTTGTTGAACCAAGGGTAAACACTCCTTTATTTTGTATGATAACAAATTACATCATATCTACTAATGTTTCAAGTTGAGCAAAGTGCAGGACTTAATTTAAAGAGAAGAAGACACAAAAGAAGAGAAGCTTGAAGAAGAAGCAACATATGAAGTTCAAAACCCTAAATTGTGTCTAAGCCTTTTTAGGACACTTTGTAAAGGTCCTATCACCTAAAGTGTGTGGCACTTTAGCTATTGAGAGAGATGACTTTTCAAAACATGCATGATGCACAAAAATAGTTTTGAAAAATATTTTACAAAATTGCATGCATGCATAAGGTGGCAACCAAAACTAAAGAAATATTTTTGAAGCAAAAGAATCGATTTCACTACATTACATATACTAAGAATCGATTCCTTCTTGGTTTCCTTAGCCTAGGAATCGATTCTCAAGTCATTCCTTAGCTTAATGAATCGATTCTCAATATTTCCACATGGATAAGAATCGATTCTCAGGACCTCCATATGGCCTGAAAATCGATTCATGCCTTACTACATAAGCATTGAAATCGATTCCCTCATTTTCCAAACATCAATGAATCGATTCCTCTCTTATTTCAACTAAACAAACAATCGATTCTTTTATTTTTTAAAGGCAATGAATCGATTCCTTCACATTTTAACTTGATCAATGAATCGATTCTTCACTTATATTAAATGCTTTTCAAAAAATTTCAACGGTGCCTAAGCCTATAAATACCTGGTTGAGCTTCACCTTGAAACCAACCCTTTCTCACAATTTCTTCTCTACTCTCTCATATTCGAATCTCTATAGATCTATTGCTCTTCATTGTTTTATTTTTATAAGCTTTTGATTTTAAATTGTTATACCTTTTTTTAAAAGCTGTTTATAGATCTAGATCTGAGATCCTGTGCTCCAACTGTTTTGAATCTTGTTTTTTCAAAAAGCTTTGCTTTTTTCAAAATCATATCTATATTTTTAAAAGCTTTCAAGCAACCTCAACTTCTATTGTTATATCAATTTTGAAGTGGTTGCAAAAGCAAGATCATCCCTCATCTTATAGAGCATCTATAAAATCCTAAGATCACTCATCTCTTTCAGTTTCTAAACTGACTCATTCTCTGAAGTGATTGGATCATAGAACTTTATTGTGTAATTTATTTTAAGGTGTTTTTGAAATCCTGGGCTTTGCACTTGGGTCTCTCAATCAAGGGATTGAGTTGGTGTTTTGAAATCCTGGGCTGTGTACTTGGGTCTCTCAATAGGGTTATTGAGTTGGTTTAGAAATCCTTAGCAAGAGTGCTTGGGTTCTCAATTCAGGGGAATTGAGATTCACTTATATTGGGGTCGACTGTTTGTATCAAACTCTCTTCAATATAGTGGTTACTAAGTCCAAGGGTTGAAAAGCCTAAGGCCGAGGACGTAGGGGTTTTATCCCGAACCTCGCTAAATTGCTGTGTCTCTCTCTCTTCTCTATCTCTTTATATTTTGCACTTTATTTGATTATAATATTGATATTATCATATACTTGATATAACTGCTTATAATACTAATATTATCATATTCTCAATATAACTGTGCAAGTATATCATATTGTAATCTTATCCAGATCTCTCTATATCCTTCTTCTCATTATCTATTTTATTGCTGTATACAATATAGATCTGTCCATCATCTCATTCTACTCCTCTTCTCCTTCTATATTGGTCAAATATTATTATTCCGCATTTAATCCAAACTAATATCGAAAAAGTTTTTTAAATTGAAAAAGAATCCATTAATCACCTATAACCTTATTCACCCCCCCTCTAAGGTTACTTTATAGACTCTCAAGGCTAACAAGCACAACATGCAAATATCATCTCAACAGTCAAATATCGGCCCAACAGTCAATATATAACAACAACAGTCAATATACAACGACAACAGTCAATATACGACAACAACAGTTCACCACAGTCAGTGCCTTCAAACATGCGGTATGAATGCGGGATGCTCAATAGAGGGCCAACTACCCTATAATGCATGTGGTACCGGGTCCAGCCAAATGAGGCTTCCAACAAAAAACCATGCCAAAAGAGGCAATCCAACGTGGTGGAGACTAGCTCCGGGACCAACTACCCCATATGCAAATGATATGCATGCGACACAATGATGCAACACGGACAATCAACAACAAGCAACATATCTTAGCACACAATGACACAAGACTCAACACTGGCCATAGGCCCACAATGCAAAATCAACAATGGCCACCGGCCTACAACATAAAATCCATGCCTAAAGAGGCAATCCAACATTGGCCACCGGCCTACAACAACGAATCCATGCCTAAAGAGGCAATCCAACATTGGCCACCGGCCTACAACAACGAATCAACAAGACAACAGGGCGCTAAGGCCACCAACATGGCAACAACAATGAATAAACAAGACAACAGGGCGCTAAGGCCACCAACAAGGCAACAACAACGAATCAACAAGACAACAGGGCACTAAGGCCACCAACAAGGCAACAACACTAGGGAGCAATACTAGGTGCTAAGGCGACAAAAGGGCAACCCACAAAAATAGGAACAACTCGCGAAGATAGGAACGACTCACAAAAATAGGAATAGTGCCCAAATATAGGAGCAATAACAGTAATTTTCGAAATCAGTAACAGCAATTTTCGGGGACAGTTTTCAGAAACAGCAACAATTTTCGGAATCAGTTTTCAGAACCAGCAACAATTTTCGGAAACAGTTTTCAGAAACAGCAACAATTTTCGGCAACAGTTTTCAGAACCAGCAACAATAATTTCAGCTAACAGCAACATAATTTTCAGCAAACATACCTCTACTTCGGTGAATTAATTAACCTATCAAACGGTATCGAAACTTAGCAAAGGACCCCTGACTATAATTTTTGTTTTGCAAAATAATGGTCCAATTCGTACAGTTTTAGTAAATAAGTAACAAGGTTCAGAAAACAGGACAGCCACCATGACCTAGCTTGTGACACCTCTAAAATTATCAAAACTCAGTTAAATGACATGGGACTTGAGCCTAACCCGAAAAAAATTGAGTGTAGTTTACAATGAATCAAGAATCATTCATAAAGGAGTTCAAACGAAAACGTTATACACGAAATACCGAACCTATATGCAGATTGTTTCCAGAATTTTAACCTAACTTGTGACACCTATAACTCGAGCAATACAACTCCAAATGCAACCAAACTAGTTCCAAATCAACAAGAATTAAGTCTAGTTTCTGAAAAAGTAAACCACATAATTTTTGGACCACTAGATTGTTCCCAGTTACTGTATAACCGAACCTATACCCAGTTTTCTTTGCGAATTGAAAACACCAAATTGATTTCCAACCTCCACAAACATATTCAAACATAAACAAGTGATCTCAAACATCAACAAATAGGTACAATCATCAACAATTGGTTCAACAAGGCAACACAAACATATAATCACACATGTGATTAATCATCATACCCTAACCCACATACAACCCTTCATACCAACCCTTATAAAGCATGAACCTCACCCTTACCTTAGCTTTTAGATTCGAAACCCTAGCCTTAGGAAGTACCACGAAATCTAGCTTTCCTTCTCTCTCCTTGTGCTACGCCTCTCTCTCTCTTGTGCCTTGTGGATTCACGCCTTCTTCTCTTCTTTTCTCTTTAGCCGTCGCCCTCTCCTCTTCTCTTCTCACTTTCTAATTGTGTTTTGTTTCTAATTATGAGAGAAACCCTAACCTAATTCCCTTAAGTAGACTCATCACCCATCATGGGCTATTTTCCTTAGCCCTATTCGCATACTCTATTGGGCTAGTTCCCTCCACTTAGTTATTTCCAATCCTAATATGCACCAACACACTAAAATAATTAACTTACATTTCTATTATTATATCTATCACATAAAACTAATATAATTAATTAAATAAATAATTCAATAAATATTTAATTAATTTTGGGGCGTTACATACTCGACGCATTGTTCTGAATGAACTCCGAGAAAAGAAGTTGTACGCAAAACCTTCGAAGTGTGATTTCGGGATGCCTGAGGAAAATTTTTTGGGTCGTGTGATTTCCCAATCGGGAGTCGCTGTAGATTCCAGTAAAGTGGAGGTTGTGTTAAACTGGGAACGTCCGACATCAGTCACAGAGATCAGAAGTTTCTTGGGTCTAGCTAGTCATATAGAAGATTCATTCAAGGGTTCTACAAAGATAGTTCTTTCACTTACTCGGTTAACTCGTAAGGGTCAACCGTTTACGTGGGAGACCGATTATGAAGAATGTTTTCAGGAGTTGAAGATTCGGTTGACTTCTGCTCCAATCCTGATTCTTCTAGAACCGTCATTGGAATTTCAAATTTTCGGCGATGCTTCTGGGAAGGGTTTAGGATGTGTTCTCATGCAGAATCAACAAGTGGTAGCTTATGCATCCAGGCAATTAAAGCCTCATGAGGAGAATTATCTAACTCATGATTTGGAGTTAGCAGCTATTGTGTATGCGTTGAAGACTTGGAGACATTACTTGTATGGGTCTCGTTTCGAAATCTTTAGTGATCACGAGAGTTTAAAGTATCTGTCTGATCAGAAAGAACAGAATAACAGGCAAAGAAGAGGGGTAGAATTTCTAAAGAATTATGATTTCGAGTTGAAGTATCATCCAGGAAAGGCCAATGTTGTAGCTGATGCGAGTAGTAGGAAATCGCTCCACACGGCAGATTTAACGATGCACGAAATGGAATTGTTAGAGTCTTTTAGCTCTAAGACAGGGTACATACATAAGTTTCCACTATAGTAGCAAGGTTTTGGTGTTAACCTTTCGCTTGCGAAGGTTAACAATCAGATTGTATTATGTGATTCCATTTGACAAGTCAAACGTGAATATGAGTATGAAAGTGAGGTGACGGCTAACTGTTTTTCACATTTTGAATAACCATCAAAGGATTAATTGATGGATCTGCTTGCAAGTGACTGAAATTTCCGAAGCGAAGCTTGGCGTGCTATATGGTGGTTTTGAAAAATCATTTTTGTTAAAACCCGCATGCTAAAGTTAATTTTGGGAACGAATCAAGAGGCTAATAAAATTTGATTGAGGAAGAAAATGCTAGGAGGATTACTTAGGTTGAGGGGAAGCTCTCAACGCTATTGAGCAATTCGGAAAGGAATTGGGTGCGTCGTAGATAATAATATTGTGAGGAAAGTTACAATAGAGGAAAAAGGAGCTCTGAGTTCAGTTTAATAGTTTCTTTGAAAACAACTTTGAGGTGATTGGTTTGTTTTCAAATTTATTTGATGTCCTCACGGCTAATTTATACTCAAAGTTTTTAGTAAAACCCTTCTTCCATCTTTTTGAAAAAGTCTTATCTCGAAGACTTGGAAACAAGTTAAAGAATTTCACAGATGACTTTTTCGTCACATTTTTCAATGTGTACGAGAAATGTCATGGATTTTTAGAAAATTTGTTGAAAACGTGTTTAAACCCATCAAGAAAATCATTTTTCCTCTTGCCTCAATCGAGGAATCCGGATACGTAAGTTTTGTTTCTACCCAGTGCCTCATATTAAACCCTTTGATTTAGATTAATCAAAGTTGGGGTGTAAACTTGAATAATTGGATTAAAGTTACGGAAGTGTTTTCAAACGCGGTACCAAGCCTATGTAGGCGAATGAAGAGTTTCTAGCGTTGATTCGTAACAAGAGAGTTCGGACTATAACCTTAGAGCGTTCTAGGGTAGTAGTGGATCATACTTAGAGATTGACGTGCCAACTTGGGAAGAGTTTCTACACTCATTTCGTTGATTCAAGATTGTTTTCCAGCAAATTAAGACCTTTCTGAAAATATCGATTCTCGGTTAGTCAAATGAAAGACTTGACGAAATTTTGAGGACAAAATTCTTTCAAGTTGGGGTGAATGTAACGTCCTCAAAATAATTAGTCGAATTATTTGGATGTTAACCCAATTGAATTAATTTAGTACTTAATTGGTAAATTTATTGAGCGCAAAAATTAATTATTGATCGTCATAGGATCGTTAACCGGATAATACAGAATAAGGACAATTCGGAACGAAATAAGAGATTAAGGACAATATGGTAATTTGACCACGTTACCACTTATATATATTAAATAAATATATGTGTGTGTGTGTGTGTGTGTGTGTGTGTGTGTGTGTGTGTGTGTGTGTGTGTGTGAGTGAAAGAAAGGGAATTAAAAGAAAGAAAGAAAGGAAGAGAAACAGAGAGAGCCGTGAGAGAAGAAAGAAGAGAAATGGAGAAAAGAGAAGAGTGGGTTTGGAGGGAAGAAGGAGAGAAAGGGCCAACATAGGCTCATCAAAACACAATCCTTCCTTCACAAAAAATGATCTCCTCATCATCCTCTTCAATTTGGTACTAAAGTCATCATCATCAACTCACTATCTCTCTCTTTGCCATTTTCGAATTTGGAGAAGGAAGGGGAGGAATATTGAGTTTCTTTCTTCAACAAGTGTTCTAGAGGTTAGGGAAGTCCAAACAAGTGGTTGGGTACTAGCTTGGAGTTGAGAGATTAGAGTTTCAAGGGTTAGGGTTTTGAGAATCCAAATTTGGGGTTATGTGTGAATAGTGATTTGGAGGTTGAATATGACGAATAGTACTTTATAGAGGTTTCATGATTAAGCGGAAAGATTGGAAGCAGATTTGGGCGTCGCCGGAATGTAAAGTTTATGCGGGGAACGTTCGTGTGGTTATGTCGGAAAAGCGATTTCGCGGAAAGTCTCGGCGATTTGTGATTTTCATCACAATCGGTGAGTTTTACTCACGTTTAGGTTTATTCCGTTTGAAATGAATTTTATGTGAATTGGTTTCGAAAGATTTTGAGTCAAAAACGTTATTTTGAAATATATCACGTTTTGACGAAATTCGTATATGTTGAATTTTTGATCGGATTGATTGATCGAGTGATGTTATTGGATATGTTTTTGTACTGTTTTGGTGTTGGGATTGGACTGGAACAGGTACCGGAAGTGATCGGAATTGATCGGAACGGCGAAAAACGCAAAGCGGAATGAAAATAGAATGCTGTCAAATGCGCACGATCCGTGTGGCCCTGGCTCACGAACCGTGCGTCAGGTTCTGTTTCTATTTGGCAAATTTTTATAAAAGGGCGCACGACCCATGCGTATGGGAGCACGGACCATGCGCCGTGTTCTGTCCAAATTTTCCGAACTTGCCCGAAACGATCCCGATCGATTCCAATCCTCTTCTAAGCCTTTCCTAACCCTTC
The DNA here is from genome assembly GCA_039519185.1 of Astragalus membranaceus. Taxonomy (NCBI): domain Eukaryota; kingdom Viridiplantae; phylum Streptophyta; class Magnoliopsida; order Fabales; family Fabaceae; genus Astragalus; species Astragalus membranaceus. Next base: position 125,866,682 of record CM076851.1, read on the forward strand.
TCCAATGATATTAGGCTTATAATGCCATGAATTTGAATACATTTCAAAAGGTTTTTAATAACGATTTGCAAAGCTAAGTATCGTTTGAAAAACCGAGTAATAGAGTGCGTGAGCAAACACGTAATACTTTTGTTATATGAAACTAAATGTTCAACTATTGGTTTGATGTAAATGAACTAAGAGTTCATATGATGGTAGATATATATATTATATCAAGTTTTGGTGATGACCCATGAGACTAACATACTAGGCGGGGCAGTCATGATCCCCCACCCTAGGCTCTGTGTCAATAGGAGAATGTACTATTGGTAAGGGAGTTCGCCGCAGCTTAGCGTTCGCGCAGTCGGTGTTATGTTAAATTATTTGTTGTGCGATACACCGCAGCTTAGCATTCGCGCAGTCGGTGTCGTACAATGCGGTTCATCGCAGCTTAGCATTCGCGCAGTCGGTGCTGTACCAAGTTATAACAGGTTAGCCGCAGCTTAGCGTTTGCGCAGTCAACACTATATTAAAAGTTAAAGAATGTGATACACCGCAGCTTAGCTTTCGCGCAGTCGGTGTCGCGTTCAAATGGTTGTATAATTGAACCGAGAGTGTTAATAGGGGTCTCGGTAGAACTCACTGAGATTGTATCTCACTGTTTAAATGTTGTTGTCTTACAGAGACACAGGGGCAGCGGAAATCCAAGAGGCACGAGTAGGTTGGGCTCGGGCGACTACTGATGACTTAGCGTGACTTAGCGTTTATGCTTAAGTTATTTTTATTTCCTTTTGCTGTCTATGTACAACAACGCTATGTCTTTAAATGTTATGACTTTTCTTCCGCTTTCTTGTATGACACTGAATACTATAGTTTGCTGATGGTTTTTGGTCAGGGAACCGTATGGTCTTATTATTAAATAAGTGTAACATCCCCTAATTAGCTAATTTAATTAAATTAAATTAGCGAAGAGGTTAAGATAATTTATTTAGCTAAATCGAATATTTAGCACAAGAGGTTTATTATGAGTTGATTAATTAACATAAAATTATTTGATTATGTGACGTTTGAAATAATCATTTATTTGTGTGTGCATGATTAAAACATTGTGCTAAGTAAGTTAGTATGGGAAAATAGTTGGGTTAGAACTAGTTTAAGTGAGAAACTAAAGACATGGGTATAACGGTCTTTTTTCCCCTTTTATCTCCCAGCCATTTCACACTTGCAGCTGAACACACAACACAACTCACATTCATTTCCTGAACTTAGGAAAGAAAAGAAGGAAACACTAGAGAGAGAGAGAGAGTAGGCGTGAGAGGGAGAAGAGAAGGAGGAGAGATCATCCCCATTGCATGTCTCATCTCTTGCCACCATAGTAATCAGCTTTCCTCCCCCTATCCAGTGATACCCCTTTCACCACCATCTAGTGAGTTCTGGAGCTGACATTGTGGTGGAGAGCATCATCTAGCCAAGGGAGCTTTTGGAGTTTGATTTTTGAAGTGCATGTAGTCGAAGTGAATCCTAGAAGCCATAATGAGTTTGCATGTCAGAAATTGAAGTAGAGTAACATGTTTTGGGGAACTACATAGAAACCAGGAACTGTTGGAGAGTTATAGAAGCTCCATCTCGTGGTTCATAGTGAAGGGAGTGGAAGTTATCAATTTATGGCAAAATCTGCAGAAAACCCGTTTTGGCAGTCTTTGATAGTTCCTTCGCAACTCCCTGTACTGACCTCCGTTTGAGCTCATTTCCGTCTCTTTAGAAACTAGACAAGAAGTGATTCAGTTTAGGCCCAAGAATCATCCGATTTCATTGAGAATAAAAGGAGTTATCGTGTTCACAAGGTTCAGTTTTTAATTAGAGCCAGTTTTAACCCAGTCCCCTTGTTTCTGTGTTAGCTCTCTGAATACTGGGTGCATCTGTTTGAAACCTGAACCATATAAAACTAGACAAAATTATCTACACAATGGGCACTGGTTTGAGGGGTTTTGGCCACGATTTGACCAACATACACGTGTTGCAAAACTGCTCACTGATGCTGGAAGACGGATGTGGAGGTGGAAATGTTGGTTCGTCAAATTTCGGTTCGAATCGCCATAGTTCGAGAGACGCTAATTCCGTAGACAAGAAGGAAGTTAAGTAGCTGGGATTTGAGTTTGGTTGCTGTTCCAAAGCCAGAATCGAGTCCTAGACGAGTTCGTGACACTTTGGAGCGGATTCGGGAGTGTTCGGGCGTTTCGATTCGTTCGGATTCGTTAAAGTCTCGGCATTTGCGATTTTCATCGCAATCGGTGAGTTCTATAACTCGCTTAGGGATTTTTTTGAAAATAAGTCATGATATTTTTTCTGAACCAATAAATACTGAAGTTCGTGTTGAGAAAATAGCGTAAAAACTGTTTTATCGAAAAACCGTTATTTTACAACCGATATTATTGATTGAACTATTGTTTGAATTGATTGAATTGTTGATTGATAATATGATGTGTGTTTGTTTGATTGTTCTGGACTGGATTGGTTGTTGGTTATATCTGTTTTGATGTCACAGAAGTTATAAAATGTCTCGGCGCAGGATCGAAAGCAAAACAGAACAAAATCGAAATTGTGAAAACTGGTTTTCTGCACATCATTCATCCATCGCGTCGTGACCCGTGCCCGTCGCGTCGCGATGCTTCAAAATTTTTACAACGGAAAACAATCTGTTTCTTTTCGCGTCGCGACGGACCCTGTCCGCGTCGCGACGCAGTGTAAATTTCAGCAAAACCTATTGATTTTGTTTTCGCAATAACTTTTGATCCGGGAGTCCGATTAGGGTGTTTTCAGATGCGTTTGAAACCTTCTTGAAAGAGCTATTCACATGTCTAATAAAAAATGTATAATGCTCTGTTTTGAAAGTTATGAATGTTTGGAAAACCGAACTATAATAAACGCGAGTGTATACGAATCGTGTTAAAAATAACGGACCTAGGGTTCCATCATGTCAAGTAAATTATTCGATTGTAAGTCTATATAGCTATATAAACTCTCAATCCATGTAAAAACAAACTAAGTTACTTTCCCAAGAGGAAAGGAAGATTACTTTCTCAAAAAGAAAGGTAGATGGTATACACCAAATAAAATGTGTATATCTAGGGTGACGACCCTAAGTTATTTAGCATATTGGTCAATCAAGATTGTCTAGCATTATATCTCGGGTTGTGTTAAGCTAAAGAAAAGTAAAAGACAGGATATGTAGTCGCTTATTAGGGCTACACCAAGAAATGTAATGCGTAGTCGCTTATCAGGGCTACAAATTACAATAGGTAAAATATATGTCCACATGGTCGCTTATTAGGGCCATGAGTTCAAGTTAAACATAATAAACCGCTAGAGTTAAAAAGGGGTCTCGATAGGACTCACTGAGATAATGTTTATCTCACCCTTTATATATTGTGGTTTTTACAGAGAAGCAGGGGAAAGCAAAGGCGACGAAGCACGGTTAGCCGGTGCGACTCATGGAGTCTTGGGAGATTTGACTTCATATTTAGTCCTTTGTAGCTTCTTTTGGTTATGTTACCGATTGTATGACTTTCACTGTTTAAGTTGTAAAATCGTTTCCGCTACTTTATGTTTTTGAACATTGAACACCAGGGTTGTATAAGTCTTAAGTTGTAAAACTTAAGCATTTTCAGGAAGTACATGAGGTTCTGAGAACCGTTTGATATTTATTATCGAAATTTTAGTTTGTTTTCAACAGTCATTAACCGGAAGTTACTCTGATGCGTGCCATTTAGTGCATTTCGGTAATTCTACATGTTAGAAATTATCGGGGTGTTACATTATGGTATCAGAGCAGTTCGACCTAGTCGGGCTTAGTTTAGTTTAGGGTCGAGTCGATTCCTTGTTAGTCTTTGTTGTAATTACACTTGTGATGCTAAGAGACATTGAGCCTGATCAACTCAATACTTGGTGTATCATAAGCGGAATTATGGAAGGATGACCAAGACGTAGTCCTCGACCAAGACCAAAGTTCCTTAAAACCCGTTTCATCTTAGGGAATGCTGGAAAGGAGAAGGTAGTTAAGCCATCCACTCCGAATGTAAAGTTAGAAGGTAACCTATCAAAGGAAAGAAAGTACAGTCGTATTATTCCTCAAGATTCTCCAAGTGTTTTGCTGGTAGGAAGCCCAAGAGGTGAATGTCGTCCTAGTGCGACTCAGTGGTCATATTTTAAGAAAAAAGGGTCGCTCAATCCAGAGTGCCCAAATAGAGGAGAAGAAAGAGTCAGTAAAGCCTACTTCAGCTCGAGAGAGAGTCTACACTGTAGATGCTCAGAAAGTCAAGGATACAGACACTCCACCGAGAATGTGGATATTGTCCTAGGTATGAGTTGGATGACTTCCAACCATGTGACTATAGATTGTTTTCATCGGACTATCGGGTTCGCCTCCGAGTCAGTGGAGCTACGACCAACCAATTCTGAAGCTGTTATTTCTTTCACATCAGCTAGTAACTGTTTGTTCCAAGGCGCAGAATCTTATGTCATGATGTTGTCTGCATCCACTGAGACAGGTCTAGATCTATCTTCTGTACATGTTGTTAATGAATTTCTTGATGTATTTCCTGATGAGGTTTCTTCGTTACCTCCGGATCGTGAGGTGGAGTTCTCTATAGAGTTGGTTCCGGGCACTGGGCCAATTTCTATAGCTCCGTATAGAATGTCTCCGCTAGAATTGAAAGAGTTGAAAGTCCAATTGGAAGAATTAATTTCCAAACAGTTTATCCGGCCGAGTGCCTCACCATGGGGTGCTCCCGTGTTACTTGTCAAGAAGAAGGACGGAAGTATGAGGTTGTGCATTGATTACCGTCAGTTTAACAAGGTGACTATTAAGAACAAGTACCCTCTACCGAGGATTGATGATTTGCTAGACCAATTAAGGGGAGCTTCTGTATTTTCAAAGATTGATTTGAGGTCTGGCTATCACCAAATCAGAGTTCGAGCTTTGGACATCCCGAAGACCGCTTTTCGTACGAGGTATGGACATTACGAGTTTGTAGTGATGCCCTTCGGTTTGACCAATGCTCCAGCCATATTCATGGATTATATGAATCGGATTTTTAATCCTATCTGGACCAGTTTGCTGTAGTGTTCATTGATGACATCTTGGTGTACTCTAAGACAACTGAGGAGCATGTGCAGCATCTCCGAATTGTTCTGAACGTGCTCCGGGAGGAGAAGTTGTATGCTAAGTCATCCAAATGTGATTTTTGGATGTCTGAAGTTAAATTTCCGGGCCATGTGATATCCCTATCCGGTGTTGATGTGGACCCTAGTAAGATTAAAGCTGTGGTAGACTGGGAACAACCATCTACGGTTACTGAGGTGAAAAGTTTCTTGGAATTGGCTGGGTATTATCGGAGATTCATTCAAGGATTTTCCCAGCTGGTTCTTCCACTCATTCGGTTAACTCGCAAGGGTCAGCCGTTTGTTTGGGTCTCAGACTGTGATGACTGTTTTGCGAAATTGAAGAGTCGTTTGACTTCTGCAGCTGTCCTGATTCTTCCAGATCCGTCCGTAGGATTCCAAATCTATTGTGACGCCTCTCATAAGGGTTTAGGATGTGTCCTTATGCAGAATCAACAAGTAGTTGCTTATGCCTCCAGACAGTTGAAGCCACATGAAGAGAATTACCCGACACATGATTTAGAGTTGGTGGCGATTGTGTTTGCCCTAAAGATTTGGAGACATTACCTGTATGGGTCTCATTTCGAAGTCTTTAGTGACCACAAGAGCCTTAAGTATTTGTTTGACCAGAAGGAGCTGAACAATAGGCAGAGAAAGTGGGTAGAGTTTCTGAAAGACTATGAGTTTGAATTGAAGTACCATCCAGGGAAGGCTAATGTTGTAGCCGATGCTTTGAGTAGGAAGTCTATCCACTGCAGAGTCGATGATTCATGAGATGGCATTGCTGGAATCGTTTAAAAATTTTAATTTGAAAGCGAAGACGAGGAGGAACAGGTTGGTGTTGAGCCATATTCAGATTTTGAGTTCCTTGAGAAATATGATTCGCTCAGCCCAAGAACTTGACCTAGAGCAGCAAGCGCATAAGAGGTTGCCGAATTACACCGAAGATGGTGATGGTGTGATTTGCTTTGATGGGAGAATCTGTGTGCCGAATGATGAGAATATTAAGAGGCAGGTTTTAAAAGAGGCTCTTAAGAGTCAATTCTCAATACATCCTGGGTCTACCAAGATGTATCGAGATTTGAAGCAGTTGTACTGGTGGCCGTGTAACACCCCAAAATAATAGATTAAATTATTTAATTAATTAAATTAGATTTAGGTGGTAGAAATAATAATATAATTACTATTTATTATTTATTAAAATATGGGGACTTATTGTTGGGGCTAGGAATAGTAAGTAGGGAGGTGTAAATAAAGGCCCATGACCCATTAAGTGGCCCAAGTTCAACTAATAAACCTAGGGGTCTTATGAGAAGGTGCTCATTTGTGCAAAGAAAGAAAAATAGAAAGTGAGAGGAGGGAGAGAGGGATCGGCGGGCGAAGCTCAAGGGGAGGAGGAGAGGAGGTTTTGGCTTGAAGAAATCCAAGGGGAAAGGGAGGGAAGCTTGCTTGGTTGGTGATTCTTGTTGATTGCTTGGAGTCTTGCTTAGTTCCTTCAATTTCCTAAGGTTAGGGGGCTCTCTTTCATTCATAATAGACTATATGATGAGTGTTCTATGTGGGTGAGTTTCTAGGATAATTAATTGATTGATTGTTGTGTTGTTTTCGTGGTTGATGTTATGTTTGAACTCAATTTGATGAATCTATGTTGTTTGTTGTTGAAATGAATGTGATATGAACTGTGTATGCAAGGTGTTTGATGTATTATCTCAATGAAATTGAGTATGAATTTATGATGGTCGCAAGGTGTTTGATGAATTGCCTAAATGAATTGGTGTTGAAATTGGTGATTGATCATAATGAGTTTTACTTGCTTATGGTCTTTTGTGCGTTTCTGGACACTGTTTCGGTCCTTCTAAAACTGGTACTGTTCGGTTGATCCAAAAATTATGTGGCTGATTGTTTTTAAAAATAGACTTAAAGACGGTCGTTTTGGCACTGGTTCCGTTCAATTTGGAGTTGTGTAGCTCAAGTTATGAGTCTCCAAAGTTAGGTCAAAATTCTGGAATCAAACTGTGAGTAGGTTCGGTTTTTGTAGGTTTTGTTTTCTCAATCGAACTCCGTTTTGAATGATTCTTGTTTCAATGGAAATTAGACTTAATTCTCTACGAAATAGGCACTGGTTTCACGAAATTTCATTAGAAATGAGAAAGAAAATTTAGTTGCAAGTTGGGTAAAGAATTCTGTCCGATTTTGGTACCTCAGTGTAGTGTTATGAAAAACTGTACCAACTGGATACTTATTTTGAAAAATGAAAATCAGAGGCAGAAACTACACTCAGAGCTTCCCAATGAGTGGTCTTTTGTTGAAATCCGATGTCGTTTGCTATTTTAATTAATTCGCCGAAGTAGATGCACTGCTGTAGGAATTCAGCACTTGTGTTGTGTTGCACCTGGGCGCCAGTGTGCTGCCCAGTGTGCGCCTGTGTCTTAGTTGTGTTACAGTTTGTGTTGCTGTCTGTGTTGCCCAGATGTGGCGCAGGTTGCCTCTGCGCCAGTTTTTGCTGTCTGTGTTGCCCAGATGTGGCGCAGGTTGCCTCTGCGCCAGTTTTTGCTGTCTGTGTTGCTGTCTGTGTTGCCCAGATGTGGCGCAGGTTGCCTCTGCGCCAGTTTTTGCTGTCTGTGTTGCCCAGATGTGGCGCAGGTTGCCTCTGCGCCAGTTTTTGCTGTCTGTGTTGCCCAGATGTGGTGCAGGTTGCCTCTACGCCAGTTTTTGCTGCTGTGTTGCCTAGTTGTGTTGCTGTCTTGGCGCAATGCTGCCAGTTTGCTGGCGCAGTGCTGCCCGATGTTGCCCGAAGTGTTTAAGTGCAGTTTTGCTTATTGTTGCCTGTCCCGTGTCAATGACTTAAAATAGTCTATTTGATTGGTGTTGGTGTAATTGGAGGATTAATTGCTAGCCTTAGAGCTATAATTGGAGGTGTGTTTATTGGTGTTGTATCTACTGGTGAAATCAATTATTGGTGATGGGTCTATGACCTCTTTTCGTGATGGTGAATTAATTAATAGCAATGGTGAGTCTATTAATTATTGGTGATTATGCTTATTGCTCATTATGGTGAATATGGTGTGTTATGGTGCGTTGTTCATGGTGTCACATAAACCATGTGCATTTATTGGTGAGTAGGCTTCGGCCTTATTATAAATTTGGTGAGTGCCCTCAAGGCTTATTTTGGTGATGGATCCACATGCATATGCCCTTGGAGTTGGGTTGCATTTCATGCACTAATCATGCATTCGGTGATGTTTCTTGGAGATTGTAAATTTAATGGTGTATGTTGATATCGTTGTGAATTGGTGCTTCTAGTTGCTTTCCCTAGTATAATGCTTATCCTATATGCTATTATTTATGTAAAGAGACTCACCCTACTGCTTTTATGTTGCTTCTCATGTCGGCAACGTGCAGGTGATAGCGAGTGAAGGTTATCCTCATACCTTCTTCTAGTCGGTTGTGTCTGGCTCTGATACGTAGCACTCGGGGAGAAAATGAATGCCTAGTTGTACTTTATGTTTATCAGGTTGTATTGTTGTTGAGTTGCTTTTAAAGAGCCTTTAAAAGATGTTAAGATTTGTTGAAGTTAAACCTTTTGAAAATCCGCTGCTTAATGAATGAGAATTTGAAGTGCTGTGTATCCGGTATGTTTACAAGTGAATTAGATACGTTCGTTTCGAGTTCAAGTGAAAATGTGGCACTCCTTTCTGGTGTAGCAAAGAAAAGAATTTTTGAAAACTCTGATTTTATCAATTAAATAGTAGTAAATTAGAATGGGGTGTTACATTAGTGGTATCAAAGCAATGGTTGGTCCGTCCGGCCAAGTCGTCGAGTCGTTGTGTCGGTTAACGACCAACTGTTGTCTTTTAGTCCTAACCATTGTTTGTGTTGTAGTGTTGCTCCTGCAGGTACAGGTAAACAGAAAGCTACTGATGGTAAGAGAACTAGTGGGGGAGATGCCCCTACTGGTATTGTGTGCTGTATTATGTTCTAATGTGTGAACTCTGTGTCTTTTGTTTCGACTTTTTATTTTTAGCCCTCTTGTTGTGCTTATATGCTTCTAGTAATTTGCTCTGTTGCTGGTTACTCGCATATGTTTGATGATTGATGTGTTCATATAAATTCATATGTCATGCTGATTTTGGGGCCCTAGGTGCCCTGTCCCTCTATTTTCCGTGTTGTTGTCTGATTGCTGATTCAGGCGCCCTGCTCCTGGGCGCCGTGCCTTGTGCATGTTCCTGTGTGTGTGGTCGCTGTTGAAGGCGCCCTGCTCCCGGGCGCCATGCTTGTTTTGTTATGGTTTGAGGTAGGCGCCCTGCCCCTTGGTGCCTGTACCTAATTCTGTCCCATTGTTGCTGTTTTATTGTTACTGTTTTAAATTGCTGTTACTGTTTAATTATTTTTGCTAAAATTTAAGTTGCTGTTTTGCTGAAATTTAAGTTGTTGTTTTACTGAGAAGCAGTGTTGCTGGTTGCAGAAAACTATTTCCGAAAACTGTTGCTGTTGCTGAAAACTGTTTTAATTGAACGACACTAAGTCTTATACAAACTCTTTTGTAGTGTGTTTTGACATTTGAAAACTAAATGCATGGTGAAAAAAAATAAAAAATTGTCTGGTCGATTATTTTAAGTCGTTACTTTACTGTTAACTGTCGTAGTGTTTTAATCACTACGAGTGAAAATGTATTCGTCCAAATGCTATTGTCGACTTCCTTTTTAGAAAATTGCATTTAGATGAAACGATTTTAGTCGAGGGCTACCATCTCATGTGATTACTACTTTCATTATCTTCTCTATTTGCTTAGTTTATCTCAAGGTGTTATCTTGTACGCTTGAGTCGTATGACATGATTTTGGCTGTTAGATCCTTAAGGTTCGTGCTGCGTGGTTTCGAGTCTAATAATAATAATGTGTATTGAGAATGCTCGTACCCTTGTACTAAATGAACTGTTTTTACTACTGTTAATCTTGTTAAGTTGTTAAACTGTTAGCCCGATGTTGCTCTATCAATGATGTTGATTTGTCGTTGCTGTTTGTTGATAATGTTGACTTGTTGCTGCCTTGTTAATGATGCTGACTTGTTGTTGTTTTGTTGTTGATGTTGTGTTGTTGATTTAGGCGTTGGCCCGGAGCTTGTCTCCAACAGTCGTTGATGTTGTTAATTGTTGTGTTGTGGGTACCGCCGATATGGCCCACATTGTTGTGTCGTGGGTAGCGCCGATATGGCCCACGTTGTTTTGTTGTGGGTACCGCCGATATGGCCCACATTGTTGTGTCGTGGGTAGCGCCGATATGGCCCACGTTGTTTTGTTGTGGGTACCGCCGATATGGCCCACATTGTTGTGTCGTGGGTAGCGCCGATATGGCCCACATTGTTTTGTTGTGGGTACCGCCGATATGGTCCACATTGTTGTGTCGTGGGTAGCGCCGATATGGCCCACGTTGTTTTGTTGAGGGTACCGCTGAATGGCCCGAAATGTTTTAAGGGATTTTGTGCTGTAGGCCTATGGCCGATGTTGTGGTTTTGTCGTTGTTGATGTCGCCTGAGTGGCAAAGCTAGTTGTTGATGTTATCGTTGTTGTTTGTTGATGTTGTTGTCGTCGTTGTCATGATGTTGTGATGAAACAATGAGGCACCGTAGAGATAGATGAGTGAGGTAGAACACAAGTGATGCTTATATCTACAAGTCAGTTTATCAGAGTAGCGCAGCAGAATCATTGTATGCTAATAGGAAGGAGCTTTAATAGAGCTTGGAGGTGATCATGTGGTACCGACATGATTACGCCCAAAAACTCTATCGGGGATCCTTGCAGAACCGTTAGAGAGTGAGTCTGATTGTTATTTCTCGAAGTTATCTGGCTGAATAAGTAGGAGGGACGGCCGCCCAATCACTTACCACTGGTAATCAAAGAAATAATGAACAGCATGCTAGATAGCACTAGTTGTCGAGGTGACGTTAGTTGGATAGTGGAAGAGCGTTCGCGTCGGTAGTAAAAATTTCGAGGACGAAATTCCTTTAAGTGGGGGAGAGTCGTAACACCCCAAAATAATAGATTAAATTATTTAATTAATTAAATTAGATTTAGGTGGTAGAAATAATAATATAATTACTATTTATTATTTATTAAAATATGGGGACTTATTGTTGGGGCTAGGAATAGTAAGTAGGGAGGTGTAAATAAAGGCCCATGAATCATTAAGTGGCCCAAGTTCAACTAATAAACCTAGGGGTCTTATGAGAAGGTGCTCATTTGTGCAAAGAAAGAAAAATAGAAAGTGAGAGGAGGGAGAGAGGGAGCGGCGGCCGAAGCTCAAGGTGAGGAGGAGAGGAGGTTTTGGCGTGAAGAAATCCAAGGGGAAAGGGAGGGAAGCTTGCTTGGTTGGTGATTCTTGTTGATTGCTTGGAGTCTTGCTTAGTTCCTTCAATTTCCTAAGGTTAGGGGGCTCTCTTTCATTCATAATAGACTATATGATGAGTGTTATATGTGGGTGAGGTTCTAGGATAATTAATTGATTGATTGTTGTGTTGTTTTCGTGGTTGATGTTATGTTTGAACTCAATTTGATGAATCTATGTTGTTTGTTGTTGAAATGAACGTGATATGAACTGTGTATGCAAGGTGTTTGATGTATTGTCTCAATGAAATTGAGTATGAATTTATGATGGTCGCAAGGTGTTTGATGAATTGCCTAAATGAATTGGTGTTGAAATTGGTGATTGATCATAATGAGTTTTACTTGCTTATGGTCTTTTGTGCGTTTCTGGACACTGTTTCGGTCCTTCTAAATCAGGTACTGTTCGGTTGACCCAAAAATTATGTGGCTGATTGTTTTTGAAAATAGACTTAAAGCCGGTCGTTTTGGCACTGGTTCCGTTCAATTTGGAGTTGTGTAGCTCAAGTTATGAGTGTCCAAAGTTAGGTCAAAATTCTGGAATCAAACTGTGAGTAGGTTCGGTTTTTGTAGATTTTGTTTTCTCAATCGAACTCCGTTTTGAATGGTTCTTGTTTCATTGGAAATTATAATTAATTCTCTACGAAATAGGCACTGGTTTCACGAAATTTCATTAAGAAATGAGAAAGAAAATTTAGTTGCAAGTTGGGTAAAGAATTCTGTCCGATTTTGGTACCTCAGTGTAGTGTTTTGAAAACCTGTACCAACTGGATACTTATTTTGAAAAATGAAAATCATAGGCAGAAACTACACCCAGAGAGCTTCACAATGAGTGGTCTTTTGTTGAAATCCGATGTCGTTTGCTATTTTAATTAATTCTTCGAATTAGGTGCACTGCTGTAGGAATTCAGCACTTGTGCTGTGTTGCACCTGGGCGCCAGTGTGCTGCCCAGTGTGCGCCTGTGTCTTAGTTGTGTTGCTGTTTGTGTTGCTTCCTGTGTTGCCCAGATGTGGCGCAGGTTGCCTCTGCGTCAGTTTTTGCTGTCTGTGTTGCCCAGATGTGGCGCAGGTTGCCTCTGCGCCAGTTTTTGCGGTCTGTGTTGCTGTCTGTGTTGCCCAGATGTGGCGCAGGTTGCCTCTGCGCCAGTTTTTGCTGTCTGTGTTGCCCAGATGTGGCGCAGGTTGCCTCTGCGCTAGTTTTTGCTGTCTGTGTTGTTGTCTCTGTTGCCCAGATGTGGCGCAGGTTGCCTCTACGCTAGTTTTTGCTGTCTGTGTTGCTGTCTGTGTTGCCCAGATGTGGCGCAGGTTGCCTCTACGCCAGTTTTTGTTGCTGTGTTGCCTAGTTGTGTTGCTGTCTTGGCGCAATGCTGCCAGTTTGCTGGCGCAGTGCTGTCCGATGTTGCCCGAAGTGTTTAAGTGCAGTTTTGCTTATTGTTGCCTGTCCCGTGTCAATGACTTAAAATAGTCTATTTGATTGGTGTTGGTGTAATTGGAGGATTAATTGCTAGCCTTAGAGCTATAATTGGAGGTGTGTTTATTGGTGTTGTATCTAATGGTGAAATCAATTATTGGTGATGGGTCTATGACCTCTTTTGGTGATGGTGAATTAATTAATAGCAATGGTGAGTCTATTAATTATTGGTGATTATGCTTATTGCTCATTATGGTGAATATGGTGTGTTATGGTGCATTGTTCATGGCGTCACATAAACCATGTGCATTTATTGGTGAGTAGGCTTCGGCCTTATTATAAATTTGGTGAGTGCCCTCAAGGCTTATTTTGGTGATGGATCCACATGCATATGCCCTTGGAGTTGGGTTGCATTTCATGCACTAATCATGCATTCGGTGATGTTTCTTGGTGATTGTAAATTTAATGGTGTATGTTGATATCGTTGTGAGTTGGTGCTTCTAGTTGCTTTCCCTAGTATAATGCTTATCCTATATGCTATTATTTATGTAAAGAGACTCACCCTACTGCTTTTATGTTGCTTCTCATGTCGGCAACGTGCAGGTGATAGCGAGTGAAGGTTATCCTCATACCTTCTTCTAGTCGGTTGTGTCTGGCTCTGATACGTAGCACTCGGGGGGAAAATGAATGCCTAGTTGTACTTTATGTTTATCAGGTTGTATTGTTGTTGAGTTGCTTTTAAAGAGCCTTTAAAAGATGTTAAGATTTGTTGAAGTTAAACCTTTTGAAAATCCGCTGCTTAATGAATGAGAATTTGAAGTGCTGTGTATCCGACATGTTTACAAGTGAATTAGATACGTTCGTTTCGAGTTCAAGTGAAAATGTGGCACTCCTTTCTGGTGTAGCAAAGAAAAGAATTTTTGAAAACTCTGATTTTATCAATTAAATAGTAGTAAATTAGAAGGGGGTGTTACAGGCCGGGTATGAAAGTCGAAGTTGCAGAGTTTGTGTCCCGATGCTTGACTTGTTAAAGGGTCAAGATGGAGGACAAGAAGCCAGGCGGTCAGTTACAGCCGTTGAATGTGCCAGAATGGAAGTGGGAAAGCATTTCTATGGATTTGGTCATGGGATTGCCACGGTCCCAAGCCGGAAATGATTCAATTTGGGTATCTCAATATTGTCTAGCATTATATATCGGGTTGTGTTAAGCTAAATAAAAGTAAAAGACAGGATATGTAGTCGCTTATTAGGGCTACACCAAGAAATGTAATGCGTAGTCGCTTATCAGGGCTACAAATTACATGAGGTAAAATATATGTCCACATGGTCGCTTATTAAGGCCATGAGTTCAAGTTAAACCTAATAAACCGCTAGAGTTAGTAAGGGGTCTCGATAGGACTCACTGAGATAATGTTTATGTCACCCTTTATATATTGTGGTTTTTACAGAGAAGCAGGGGAAAGCAAAGGCGACGAAGCACGGTTAGACAGTGCGACTCATGGAGTCTTGGGAGATTTGATTTCATGTTTAGTCCTTTGTAGCTTCTTTTAGTTATGTTACCGATTGTATGACTTTCACTGTTTAAGTTGTAAAATCGTTTCCGCTACTTTATGTGTAACATCCTAGGCCCTTTTCTTACTTAGTAGGCTACCCAGCGATGCACTCATGATCTTCTCTACCCCCCATGTAGAGTTTTTGCCTTCCGTGGGAATCAAACCATGTACCCTGAGGCTTAGGTACATGCTCAATGCATTCCCACTACCAATTGATCTACTAGCTCAATTGGTAGTGGGAATGCATTGAGCATGTACCTAAGCCTCAGGGTACATGGTTCGATTCCCACGGAAGGCAAAAACTCTACATGGGGGGTAGAGAAGATCATGAGTGCATCGCTGGGTAGCCTACTAAGTAAGAAAAGGGCCTAAGATGTTACATTATATTTTTGAACATTGAACACCAGGGTTGTATAAGTCTTAAGTTGTAAAACTTAAGCATTTTCAGGAAGTACATGAGGTTCTGAGAACCGTTTGATATTTATTATCGAAATTTTAGTTTGTGTTCAACATTCATTAGCCGGAAGTTACTCTTACGCGTGCCATTTAGTGCATTTCGGTAATTCGACATGTTAGAAATTATCGGGGTGTTACAATAAGATTGTTTTGTTGTAATTCAGCTTGAAGTTTATAGTGATATTCAGTGTCTGAGCAGGAAATAATATCTCTGATGAGTTATTAATGTGCACTTGGGCATTTTTAATAAATAAAAATACCGGGGTGTTACAACTTGTCTTTCTTCTCAGATCAAGTTTTTCCAATGTTAATCATCCCATAACAAATGCAAGGTTCATAATTTTAAATAAATATTTTATTAAATTAAAGTAAATGACTTTTAATAAATGAAATGACGTGGCATGCCTACAAGGCTTAGTCAATTGTCGTGTCAATTAAAATATTGACACGTCAGCAACATCTTAGAGTTTGAAATTCCAATTTGGTCAACATTGCACAATTTTGTAAAATAGGGGGACCAAAATTACCCAAAATAAAATAGGGGTAATAGAATAGGGGAACCAAAAGTGCATTTAAGCCTTAAATATATAAAAGTGAAAATAAATAATGATAAATTGAGTCAACATGAAAATGTAACACCCCGATAATTTCTAACTTGTAGAAATTACCGAAATGCACTACTGGCATATATCAGAGTAACTTCCTTTTTAAGATATTGAACACAACTGAATATCGATGCAAAACACATCAAGCGCACTTACATAACTAAACATAACTTAATTAGAACAATTGAAATTCGTTCCTTACATCACTCAACTTAGTGTTCAATACCAAAATAAGAAGTCAGCGGAAGCGATTTACAACTTTTACAAACGTAAGTCATACAATCGAACAGTCTAAGATACTGAAAGGAAAATACATGACAGAATAACTAGAAGCGTCGGCAACTCCTCAAGTAGCTCCAGGCCCATGCCTCATCATCTGCAACTTATCCTGCATCTCTGAAAAAGAACAACAACAATGATTGGGTGAGACAACTTGTCTCAGCGAGTTCTATCGAGACCCCTTACTAACTCTCTCGGTTCATTATGCTTGATTCATAACTCATAGTCCTAATAGTTGATTATGTGGCTAATTCTAACATTGTCCTCATAACCCTTAAGCCGGCTATGAGAGGCAACACTAACACATGATTTTTAGCATGTCACCGGTCATTTGGCAAAAGAAACTCCCGGTGAACCCAATCCACTAATCACTAGTGGGCAAACCTCATGGGGCCTAGGTTCATAGGGCTCATGACTTCCCCTCCCCTAGCACACTAAACTGAAATAGGGTCGTAACCCTAGACTGAACTAAAGTATATATTTTAATATACCTGAACATGAACATAACATAATACTAACTTGACATAAACATAACTTAGTCTTATTCTTAACCTTGGGGCCTTTAGTCCGTCTTATCTTATCATAATGTGATCTCACTCGTGATTACTACGTTCGTTAACCTGACTGATATAAATTTACAATTCAGTCCAATCAAAATTACTTCAATCACAACCAACATAATCATAAACATCAAACAATTCATTGAAAACATAATCCACTAAAGAAGCAATAATTCAAACATTCTAATTCAGCAACCGTACCTAAACTTTGAGAATTTATTTAACCTATCAAACGGCCACGAAATTTAGCAAACGACCCCTCTACGGAAAGCTAAGGAAGTCTACCTTCTGGCTGTATTTTTATAATTTCAGAATGATGAGTCAAATAGTACAATTTTCGCAAACAAGGCAGTAGGTCCAGAAAATGGGACAGTGAAAGTGTCCTGAGTTGGAACTCTCCTAAAGTGGTCAAAACTAATCCAAATGACCTGAAACATGTGCCTAAACAGTAGAAAGTCTTGACTAGTTTCCCAATAAACAGAAATTATGCAAAAAGGAGTTCATTTGAAAGTGCTATGCCCCAAATATCAAACTTATGTCAGGACTATCACCAGAATTCTAACCTAACTTGTACTGCTCATATCTTGAGCCACACAAGTCCACTTGCAACCAAATCAAAGCCAAAATGTCAAGCATCGAGTCTAGTTTCTAGAATGGTAGGTTATAAATTTTTTGGATACCTAGATCATTCCCAGATACCCAGAAACCGAACCTATCCCTAGATTGTCTCCAGAATTCTACCCTAACTTGTGATGCCCATAACTGGAGCTATACTACTCGAAATGCGACCAAACAAAATCCAGAATGACAAGCATTCAATGCAGTTTCTAAATAGGTAAGTCACATAATTTTTGAACTGGTAAAACAGTCCAAGTTACCAGAAAACCGAACCTATCCAGAATGTCTCCACACAGTGAAATTAACAACACATATATTAACATCAATTTCCCTAGTGAGTATAGAACTCACCTAATGTGATGAAAATCACACAATCAACAATCCCGCGAGATGAACAATCAAGTGACTCCACGAACGGTTCTGAATTTGCTCCAATAATCGAATCCAAGCTTCTTTATCGCCTATCCCTCGAACACAGCAACCCAACCAAGATCCCAGCCACTGGAACTACTTTATAACTCACATGCAACTTCACTAGCAACTTCCAAGACACCAAGGGAACCCAAACAAGCCATGAAACCTCTATTTCCTCAATAATGGAGATGGGGTGCGAAAATGGTAGTTCAAAGGAGGTGATGATTCAGTGTTTAATATTAGCATCAATGGAAAGAGGAAGGAAAATGGGATGTGTTTCTGCTCTTGGGTCAAACATGCATTGGGACTTTCCTCCCCTCCCTCTTCTTCTCTCCTCCTCGCGACTGTCCCTCTCAACCTCACTAACTCTCCTCTGGTTTTGTGTTTCTGAAATAAAGGATGGAATGGGGTGCTGGGTGAGGGTTTAGCTGGCCATTTAAAAGGGTGAGGAATTTACAAGTTTACCCCTCAGATATTTATCCATATATTCTAACTATTACTTAACTTAGTAAAAACCAAACTAACATATCAATTAAGCACATTAGTATGACAATTCATTAACTTAAGTATTTCATTTCCTAACATAATAAATCAATTAATCACAAGCAATGACAATCACTTAGTTCAATCACCTCATAAAATCCAATATTTCCAAGAATAATTAATTATGATACCGAGGCATTCGATTAGTTAATTACTTAAACCGCGGTCGTTATTCTAATACCAACCGACGAAACTTCTAAAAATTTAGGGGATGTTACAGAAAATCAATTGAACAAATTGTTATAATATATACATAATATTAAATGATTTAGTTACTATATACATAATATTAAATGTAAAGACAATTTTAATTTAACAATTTCTTTTTTATTATTGTGTATTGTACAAAAATAGAAAATAAATATTTTTTAAACAAATGAATCATAACGATATTCTAACAATTTGTTGAATTCATTTCGAGTTGACTAAACTTTTTCATTATTGTTGTACACCATTATATATTTAAATAATTAAATAATGATAAATGCTTATGAAAAGAACAAAACAAAATATATTTTATGTTTCCTATGGAAGTCTTTCCAAGCATGCATTTCCTATATATACGTGTTCAAAATCACACGATATTGAGGTTAACCTATTTCATGGCAATACAAATGAGAAATCATAACAACTTTTCTCTCGCTATTCTGACTCTTTTTTTAATTGTGCAATGGTATATAACTTATTTTTTTCATTCACATATGTATATTGTTTTATGTTTTCTTTTATGATCTTTAAAAATAGTTCTTATTTTTTACTTACATATAAGTTTTAATTTATTGTTGCAGGTCAAATGGAGACATAACAATTCAGAACAAATTTCCTGATTCTGAATCACAAGTAGTGATGGTGGATGCTGATACGTGTAATAACAACATATGCAACTTTCAATGTAGTGGGTTTGGTGGGCCTGGGGAACCAATCGGGTATGGGTTTTGCTACAAAGGAAAATGCATCTGTCGTAACGTTCCTCCATTTTCATCCAAAGCTCCACCTCAGTTAGATAGTTAAATATTAGATTCCTTGTGAGATAACAATTAAAAAGGCGGTCTTGTCAAATTAAAGGCGTAAAGCCTTTATCAACAAAGCATCAAATAAAACATTTTGTTATGATTTAAATGGGGAGATTTGTTGTTTTTACTTTTGTTACAATTTTATTATTATTCTTTTATTTTCATTGTAACATCCCTAACTTTTAAAGATTCGAATTAAGGAAATTGTGAACGACTTAATTATTTGAGTGAGATAATTAGTCGCGACTCGAATGTGGGGTAGTTGAGAAAATCTATGCCTAAGGGATAATCATAGGATTATAGGGGATTAATGGGCCAAGGGGAGTTTGGTCATTTTACCATCACTTAGCCCTCAGCCCCATTCACACACACCCAGTTGAACCCACCCTTCTTCACTTATTCCAAATCTGAAACATAAAGAAAAAAAGAAAAGGAAAACAGAATTGGAGGAGAGAAAGACAGAGTAGGGGCGAAGGAAAGGAGAGGAAGAAGGAGCCAACACCACCATCTCATCTTCTTGCATGTCAGTCCCTTCTCAGCCATTTCACTCCATTTTCCACCCTCTTCCTCCTAATACAACTTTCAGAAGCTAACTATCCCTGCATCTTGGCTTGCCATTTTCGACCATAGGAACTCCAAATGGAAGAAATGGAGTTTTGACACACTTGATGCCTTGCATGTGCATTTAGAGCTAGAAGAGTGTAACACCCCGGTATTTCTAACGTGTAGATATACCGTAATGCACAATTATAGCAATAATCAGAGGACACAATTTCTGGATAATTATTGAACATATAAACTTTTTCCGAAATTAAACATAACGTTCGGAACATCCGACTTCATATAATAGAAGTTACTCGGTCCACAGCCGAAAGGATTACAACATCCGAGTTCGATAACTAAAACAGGAACACAAATACGGTTCGTACAACTCATAAACGATACAAGTCATACAACCATGACAAAGACAAAAAAAGGAAACATAAGAGGATCAAGACTAGGTCCTTGACATCTCCTAGATCATGTCACCTACTCGTGCCTTACAGTCTTCTTCTTTCCCTGCTTCTCTGAAAACAACAACAATGATAGGGTGAGATAACAATATCTCAGTGAGTCCTACCGTGCCCCCTCACTGACACTCGGTTGAATTATTAAACCGTTATCGATATATTTAATTAGCTATCACAAGCCATAATCGAAATGCCAAGCAAATCGAGTTCACAATCAAGTTTTCTTTAGTTTAACACAACCCGAGATATAATGCCAGACAACTTGATGTTGATGTTCGAGTTGTTTTAGAAAAATGTGACATCCGTTTTATCGTTAAAAACTCTGAATTTACGCTAATAAATTACCGGGTAGAAATGGGTGTTACACCGGCCGCACAACAATTTGCTAATCCCGGTAACCCACGAATTGACCACGCCAAGACGTATACAGGGCCTAGGGTGAGGGTTCATGACTTCCCTTCCTAGTATGCTACTTGTCGGATCGTCACCCAACGCGATATATATGACATTACATATCAATTCTCGAGAGTTAGATAATCTATATCTTTTTGATCACCAAAGGATCAATCACATAAGCCTTTTAGATAATATATATCTTTATCGATCTCTAACCCGTTTAGATGAATTCAATAGTTAGACATCCGGCGGTATAATCATTATTAAGTTTAACATATACGAATGTATATTCAGTCCATCCATTTAATAGGCGTACCCACACGTGTACTAAGTTTCGGTTTTCAAAACCATTTGTCTTCACAAGACTTCTCAAAATCATGAGTCAAACTCTTTCAAAACAGAGAATTTCAGAATTCAAATCACACCTTTAAATAGGGTTTTTAATATGCTTCAAAACGCAACTGAAAACACTTCGATCGGACCACCGGATCAAAAGTTATAGCGAAAACAATTCCAATTAGGTTTTCTAGAAATTTACACTGCGTCGCGACGCGGAAAGGGTCCGTCGCGACGCGAAATTACTCAGAACCAAAATCTTTGAAAATTTTTGACATGGTCGGGTCGGGACAGACACGGGTCGCGACGCGATGGTCACCAGAAGGTTCAAAATTCAGCTGTTTCGAAATCAGTTTCTCCCCAAAGCGATTCCAATTTATTCCGAGACTTCCCATGAACCCCGAGACTTAAAAATAGATGTTTGTCGACAATATTCAGACCATATTCCAACACATAACCAGGGTATAGATATATGTATTTTCACATAAATCGTAAAATAGCGTTTTCCGACGAAAACAGTTTTTGACTTGGTGAAAATGTTTCTCGGTTCTTAAACTTTTGAAAGCTGAGTATTCATTATAGGACTCAAAATCAGTTCAGTTTCAGAATAACAACATATCCCTATTCGTGAGTAGAACTCACCCGTTGACGATCGTTTTAGAAGTCCCGATGAAACGCGCGATGACCGGAACGAGAGAACTAACGAACACTTCTTGCTAGACAACAACTGAGTTGCAGGCTTCAAGACAGCAGCTCAACCATGCTAGACTTGACTTCAAAATGAAATGCAAGCACAAGACTCCAACTTCCTACTGTCCAAATGAACATGCAAACAGGAAAAGTCTTAGAATTCCATCTCTTTCACCATTGAAGCTTTAAGTCCGAAAATGGGGTGGAGAGAGTGGGTGAGAATCTGGTCTTGAAAGTGGTATCAATGGATTGGAAATCGAAAATGGAGTAGAGGGAAGGTTAGAAGACTTACATGCAGCTGGGTTCGATGAAGGATCCACCTCCTTCTTCCTCCTCTACTTCACGCCCTCTTCTCCCTCTTTTCCTTCAGTTTTCCTTTCTTTCTTTCTTTCTGAAAATGATGAGAATTGATAAGTGACTAAGTGTGAGAGTGAGGGAGGGTTCAGGTCTAGGCTGAAGCATTAAAGGGGGTAAAAGACAGATTTGCCCCTTCAGCTCATTTCTTCCTTAAAGCTATGATTAGGCCACCCTTTAATGACTGACAAATTCCGACAAATAATTGATCGGCCTCTGGCATCATAATACGAGTTTTTAAAAATTAGGGGTGTTACAAAGCCTTATGTGAAAACTGTCTTCTATCCATTGGAGACAGAAATTTTGTAGTGAACTTCATTTGTTTACCTATGAAGGGTATGGACGTTGTCCTAGGGATGAGTTGGATTTCTGCCAACCATGTAACTATTGATTGCTTCAAGCGGACTATCGGTTTTGCTTCCGAATTAGTGGAGTTACCACCGACCAATTCCGAAGCGGTTATCTCATTCACTTCCGCAAGTCATTGTCTATTCCAAGGCGCAGAAGCTTGCGTCATGATGTTGTCTGCATCGACTGAAACAGGTTTAGATCTACCTTATGTGCAAGTTGTTAATGAATTCCTAAATGTATTTCCAGATGAGGTTTCTTCTTTACCTCCGGATCGTGTGGTAGAGTTCTGTATAGAATTGGTTCCGGGCACAGGACCAATTTCTATAGCTCCATATAGATTGTCTCCTTTAGAGCTTAAAGAGTTGAAAACCCAACTTGAAGAGTTGATTTCAAAACAATTTATCTGACCTAGTGCTTCGCCATGGGGTACGTATTGCTTGTCAAGAAGAAAGATGGGAGCATGAGATTATGCATTGATTATCGTCAGTTGAATAAGGTGACTATCAAGAATAAGTATCCTCTGCCAAGGATTGATGATTTGCTAGATCAACTTAGGGGAGCTGCAGTGTTTTCAAAAATTTATCTAAGGTCGGGCTATCATCAAATCAAAGTTAGAGCCTTGGATATTCCAAAGGCCGCTTTCCGTACTAGATATGGACATTACGAGTTTGTAGTGATGCCCTTCAGTTTAACCAACGCTCCAGTTGTATTCATGGATTACATGAATCGAATTTTCTATCCTTATCTTGATCAATTTGTCGTGGTATTCATTGATGATATCTTGGTGTATTCTAAGACTATTGAGGAGCATTTGCAACATCTCCGAATTGTTCTGAACGTACTCCGAGAAAAGAAGTTGTATGCCAAGCCATCTAAATGTGATCTATGGATGCCTGAAGTGAAATTTCTGGGCCATGTAATATCTAAATCTGGCGTTGTAGTGGACCCTGTAACACCCCCTTTTACTAAAATTAACTAAACACACAATTATCAGAGTCACCCTGAGGGCGCTACATTTTTCACCACATAAAAACTCCAAATTGATTTAAATTAAATCCTCAAAAATATAGTTAATTAATCTCTAAGCAGCGGAATCATAAACTCATTTAACATCTTCAAAAATAATTAAACATTAAACCAAAACTCCAAAAACAAATAATAATAGTTCGACAACGGTAACTAAGACCCTCCCCGGTGTTACGCATCAGAGCTGACACAGACCCAACGAGAAGGAAACTACACCTAGCAATCCTCCACGAGTGCTAACGATCACCTGCAGCGTTGCCACATAAGAGCAACATTCAAAGCAGAAGGGGTGAGAATAAGAGAAATATTAAGTTAATGATAGCAGTATATAAGCAGCGGGTAAATCACGGGAACACAGAAAGTCAACACATCATAGCTATACCATCATATCTCGTTACAAATCATTTCATAAACATACCACGTGTTTTAGCATCACAGCTACCTCGAAAATCAATACATCATAGCACCACACAAGACACAAATTCCATCAGAACGGAACACCAAAACACGTTACATATGTATATATGGACTATGCAACAATGCAACCCCTCTGGGCATATGCATGCGGTACCGATCTCGTAAAATAAGCCACAACGGGCAAGAGGCCGAAGCCTATACCACCCAAAAATAGTCTCAAAGAGGCCGAAGCCAATACCACCAAGGAATGCATATGACAATGCGACTCATGACTCATGCGCCAGTTACACAAACTCAAAGTATTTAATTAATAAATACTATACCATCATGCCCGTTATAAATCATCTCATAAAAATACCACGTGTTGTAGCGTCACAGCTACCTCGTAATTCTCACCTGTTCACAACATCATAGCTGCCACATTTCATACTTATGAAACAAGACCTTTAAATTGGAGAAAAACAGCACACTCGAATTTAAGTAAACATCACACTTAAATTTTAGAAGGCAACACACACACACGCGCACAACACAGCGCCCATGGCGCCCAGCGCCCAACAACACGCACACACACGCACACAGCGCCCTTGGCACCCAGCGCCCGGCGCCTGGCGCCCAGCGCCCAACAACACGCACACACACGCACACAGCGCCCTTGGCGCCCAGCACCTGGTGCCTGGCGCCCAGCGCCCAGCAACACACGCACACACGCAACACAGCGCCCATTGGCGCCCAGCGCCTGGCACCCAGCGCCCAGCAACACATGCACACACGCAACACAGGCACACGTGCAACACAGGCACACACGCAACACGGGCACGCCGTCTTTGGCGCCCACTCACCGAACACACTCTCACACACATAGGGCGCCTATGGCCCGTAGGCACTCACCAATACACACAACACCTTTGACACACACCTCAATTCACTCATACAATGTCACAAGCACCTATCCATCAACAAAATTTCATTCTCAATTTTCATAGGGTCAACACATCAAACACATCACATACATACTTAGTCTCATAATTTATTCAACACCTAGCAACCTATGGTCACGCCAATTCGCATAGTTTCACTAATTTAAGTTTCAACATGATATAGAACACAATGACAACATATCAATCTTCAAGAAATCGTCCTAAGGCCTAACTACCCATAAGCCACCATCATAACCCATTATAAATGTTAAAACCCACCCTTACCTCGAATGCGTAAGCTCCTAGCACGAAGAAGATGGCCACGCACGAAAACACCGCAACACGAACGATCTCCTCTTCACAAAAAATTTGCGAAATCTCTCCTCCCTTCCTCTTCTCCTTCGCGACTTCTCTCTTCTCTCTTCTCCTTTCTTTCTTTCGTTTTCTTTCTTTTCCCTTTGTTACACAAATGATGCGATTTGCATCATGCCCGAAACGCCTAGGAGCGCCTAAGCTAATGGGCTTGGGCCTCATGGGCCATTCCTCACCACCCCGGAGTTACCAATATCACTCCCTTCAATTTAAAAATAAAATAACTTATTAATAACTTATTATAATAACAATAATAATAATAATAATAATAATAATAATAATAATAATAATATTGCAACACTTAAATAATTTAATCAAATATTTAATTAAATTATTTCGGGTGTTACAACTCTCCCCCACTTAGGAAATTGCGTCCTCGAAATTCTTACCTGACTCAAACAACTCTGGATAAGACTCCCGCATCTTGCTCTCCAGCTCCCAAGTCAGGCTCTCACCAGCAGCTCCTAACCAAACCACTTTTACCAGAGCAATCTCCTTCCCTCTCAGAACCTTCACTTCTCTATCTTCAATGCGCACAGGCATAGTCTCCACAGTGAGATTATCCCGTACCTCCACATCATCCAGACTAATCACATGAGACGGGTCCGGAATATACTTTCGGAGTTGCGACACGTGAAACACGTCATGTGTAACACCCCTTTTCTACCCGTTAATTTAATTGGGAAAAAATCAGAGTTTCAAAAATTCTTTTCATCGCAGGGAATGTTACACATACTCAAATCAAAACATCGTACTTCCAATAAAACAGTTCAACATCAAATAAGTGCGTAATACGTAGCACGCCCCCAATGGGGAAAAACTCAACATTATTCATTGTCACCACAACCGTGACATTAATAAAACCAACTACGCAGCGAAAAGTATAAATAAGAGAAAAACCATCAAAATAACATATAACAACTAGATAGTCTTAAAAACATCGAGTTTGTTTTCCCCCTGAGTGCTACGTATCAGAGCATGACGACCCGATTCAAAATTAGTGAAGATACCTATGTCTTCACTGGTGATCACCTGCACGTTACCGCATGGGGGTAACATTCAAACAGAAGGGTGAGTCCAATTCAATCCATATAATAAATCACATGATAAGCAATAAGTCCAGTCACAGCACTAGAGTAACCACATCACAAATCATCAATTACATCATTACAACAATCAACATCACGATGTCATGTGACTTATGTGAAATGCAACCCACTCGCGGGCTTATGCATGAGGTACCTTTTCACAAACGTCGCTTAGCCTCTTGGGCCTCATCGTCACTTAGCCTTTTGGGCCTCAAACGTCACTGGGTTTATGCATATGGGATACATGAGACGCTATGACATGCACCACGCACAAACACACAATCACGTCACTTACCAATTTACCAAATAAGAGGCACAGCACCTGTCAAATCATAATTACACACGACAACGTCACTTAGCCCTTTGGGCCTTATCATCACTTAGCCTTTTGGGCCTCAACGTCGCTTACTTTCATCGTCACTTATTCATAAACATCATCAATTCAAACAATAGCCACTGAGGGCAAAAATGTCATTTACCAGCCACCAAGGGCATCATCGTCATTTACACCTCGTCATCAATAATATGGGCCACTTAGGGCAAAAACGTCATTTAGCTAGCCACTAAGGGCATCATCGTCATTTACACATCATCATAAATAATATTAGCCACTAAGGGCAAAACAGTCATTTAGCTAGCCACTAAGGGCATCATCGTCATTTACACATCATCATAAATAATATTAGCCACTAAGGGCAAGACAGTCATTTAACTAGCCACTAAGGGCAAAAGATAGGCAAAATTACACTTAGACACCTTGGGCAACATCTGCTCAGAACCATCAGAAAAATAACTCATTTTTGCCTAAAATTAGAATATCCAGGTAGGCACCTGAATAAGCTTCGAAACGCATTTTGAACCGGCAAATTTGGATAACCGAGTCAAAAGTTATGATTGAAACAAAATCAGGAAAATACTTAGACATTCTGAAACTGGCGCCCAGGCGCTGGGCGCCCAGGAGCAACACTGGACTGGCACAACTGGCGCAGGAACTGGCGCAAGGGAACACGGCGCCCATGCACTAGGCGCCTAAGGCCAACACGGAAAACAGCTCATTTGACTCCAAAATTAATTTTGCACGAGGCATTTACTCAGAGTATGGGAACACAGCAAAAATTTTGGCAAAATATGACACGCAACATCGGCGCCCACGGACTAGGCGCCTAAGGCCAACACAGGGAACAACTCATTTGACTCCAAAATTTATTTTACACGAGCCATTTATTCAGTGTATGGGAACCCAGCAACAATTTTGACAAAATATGACACGCAACATTGGCGCCCTTGGCGCCCAGCGCCCAGCGCAACACACACACACACGCACTGGCGCCCAGCGCCCAGCGCCCAGCGCAACACACACACACACAGGGAGCTTGGCGCCCATGGCGCCCTGCTACAGTAACTTCAGCATTTTCTTTTTCTTCAAATTTTTACATGATCCATCACAATACCAATTTACAACAATTCACGAGCACATATAAAATCATCAAAATCATCCACCAAACATCAAAATTCAGCAACATCACAAGCACACACATGGCGCCC
The DNA here is from genome assembly GCA_039519185.1 of Astragalus membranaceus. NCBI lineage: Eukaryota > Viridiplantae > Streptophyta > Magnoliopsida > Fabales > Fabaceae > Astragalus > Astragalus membranaceus. The sequence goes on from CM076851.1 coordinate 125,894,156, forward strand.
TAGGTGCCCAAACACTAACTACGGATCTTTGAGCAACGAATTCATCAAACAACATGCTAATCGTAACAACAACAAGGAATCACGCATAATTCATGCTCATGGATTAGATCTAAGCTATTCCTACTTAAAACCTATCATACGAATTATTATAAAAATTGATAGAACTCCCCTTACCTCGAAGTTGAAGAACGGAAGCCCTAGAGACAGTCACGAACGAAACCACAGCAACAATTCACGTCCCTCTTCTCCTTGGACCTTGCAATCTTCTTCTCCTCTTCCTTCCCTTTGTACGGCGCCCTCACCCTCTCTATTCTTCTCTCTCAGTTTCGCAAAATGATAACAAAAAACCCTAGCCTCACATGACCTCACAACTTCGCATGTCTCAACGGATCATGGGCTTGGGCTTTTCACTTAAGCCCAGCTCATGCAAGTGGCGCCTCCTTTTCCTAATACCACCACAAAATTAATATAATTTTAATTAATTAAATTATGCCCAATAAATTAAATAAGTTCCTAAATACTTAATTAAATAAATTAATTAAATATTTAGGGTGTTACAACTCTCCCCCACTTAGAATATTTCGTCCTCGAAATTCACCTGTCAACGCCAACACTCTCCCTCTAAGGCCACCTAGACAACTTGTTCTATCTTTCATGCTGATTACTATTGCTTTGATTACCGGCGGTAAGTGCTTGGGCGGCCGTCCCTCCTACTTGTTCGGCCAGGTAACTTCAAGCAGTAATAATCCGGCTCACTCTCTACTCCGCTGAGCCACTCTGATAGACTAACTTGCATTCTATCTCACTCATCTATCCTCATGGGTATGCAAACTAACAACCTGCTAATGGTTTGGTTCTATGACAAAATTATTACAACAACGCAATATTAACAACTCAGTCGCAACAATCGGGCACTAAGGCACCGGCAACCGCTAACAACATAGTAGAAAGAACCAAACACACGGAACGGTCATCAATTAAAATAGGCACAACTCATAAAAGTAGGAGCAGTGCACAAAATCAGGGACAGTAACAGAAATTTTCCGAAAACAGCAGTAACAATTTTCAGGGAACAGCAGTAATTATTTTCAGAAAAACAGCAACTGCAACCAGCAAAACAACAGCAACAATAACGTCAACAACATCATGAAAGTTTACTAAGTGCGTAGTTATAGCAAGACAAGTCACAAACTCCCAAAACGGATAATTTAATAATTAGGAACAGCGAACACTCATTGTACAAAACTCCAAACAACACGGCAGTCACACAATTGGCATAACACTAAACGCGATACTCATTTTACACCAAAATGTTTATAAGCGGTAGTGCGGAAAACGAGTAAGAACGATTTTCTCTCTTCAAACAAAATCAACAATTTTACTTTTGGAAGTAGTTTTCGCAAGTGAAGGATGTCACAAATCGGAGCGCTCAATCTTTCCAATCGGTTGAGAAGATTCAAAGAAACCTCGATAACATTTTCTTTTGGGTCTAAACGAAGTAACCACTACATTTTTCGAAAACTAATTATTTTCCAAACCAGCAGGAAATCAAAGACCAAGTTCAGTGGCATCAATCTCTAATTCACGAAAATAATACTAACAATCTTTTAGAGTAAATGACATCCATTCCACATAGTTCAGCATAGGGGAAAATAATTTAACTCATGGAACAGCAGTTAGAGTATTAAAATAGTTAGAAAGGTCAATCCACGGGAACATCAATTCATAGCTAACGGCACACATACGAAAAGGTACAATCACACGTATGCACAATTACTTATTTAGAATTTCCGACATGGAAGATATATCACGTTATGGAAATTGATTTTCTCTATACAAGATTAAACATCAACTTTAACAATTTGAACAAAGCATTCTTAAGAACATACGGCAATAAAAGCTAACTCAATGAAATACACAAACCGTGCCAATGCGCTTTTTAAATGTTTATGGTTTCTCAAAATCACGTAGCACCAATTATAAAGAGTACAACAGCCAAAACAAAATCAGGGACAATCCAGTGTAGGAATTACAGCTCACGGTCATGAAATAATTCGCAAAGATTCGGAGTTGGAAACATCACATGTCGAGGAAAATTAGGATGATAACTACAACATAAAATATAGTCCACTTTTCAAAATCATTTCACGGGGTTGTGGAAATAGGAGATAACAATAGTTGTAGCTTTCAAACCAAAACTTTATCATTCACAGCATAATTAGCAAAACCATTCCACACGGCACTTAGTGCGTAACATAAATGCGAAATCAAAACCATACTGTACAAAAATCTTTATACAAAATCAGTGTTCATTTATTAAAATAAATTTCATACCAATATTAGCACTCAACCACAAAATTGTTTTACAGGTGTCCAAAAGCAACTTCAGAAACCACTTTATTTTTCAGATCTCAAAACCACATAACACGATTCAAGAAGTAACGACCAAAAATTTTCATAAAATCCAAGCGTACAATATCAAACTCCAAGTAGCATGGAAATTGCAAAACAATTCATGAAGACCCTACACGTACAACGCTGCATGTCAAAACAATCAGGAACAACACCAAAAATAAATAACTAACGCAAAAGATGTCATAATTCCTTAAATAAATACAGACAGTCTCATCATGGGAAACAATTATAAATCAAGGAACATCAAAACTCAACATTTTTAAGCATGGACGACATCACTTAGAGTGATCAAAACATTTTTGTGTGTCGGGTAACAGCTTGACGTAATTTACCAAAACAATTTTCACAATGCACTTAGACTCCACATCAAGACACACCACCCAAGAGTTCATACAAGACCTAGTGTCGAAACAAATTTAAACCAGTCGAAACACATGTAAATATTAAACAACAAGGTAAGTTATTGAAAACCACACAAACGAAATCAGAATTCGTTCCATAAGAAAGTTAAAGAACAGCAACCAACAACAGGGACACAAAGTTCACACACGGAAATGCAATACAACACACAGTACCAGTAGGGGCATCTCCCCCACTAGTTCACTTGCCATTAGCAACTCTTGGCTTACCTGCAACACAAATATTGGTCAGCACTTAAAAGACAACAGTTGGTCGTACACCGACACAACGACTCGACGACTTGGCCGGACGGACCAACCATTGCTCTGATACCACTAATGTAACACCCCTTTTCTACCCGTTAATTTAATTGGGAAAAAAATCAGAGTTTCAAAAATTCTTTTCATCGCAGGGAATGTTACACATACTCAAATCAAAACATCGTACTTCCAATAAAACAGTTCAACATCAAATAAGTGCGTAATACGTAGCACCCCCCCAATGGGGAAAAACTCAACATTATTCATTGTCACTACAACCGTGACATTAATAAAACCAACTACGCGGCGGAAAGTTTAAATAAGAGAAAAACCATCAAAATAACATATAACAACTAGATAGTCTTAAAAACATCGAGTTTGTTTTCCCCTTGAGTGCTACGTATCAGAGCATGACGACCCGACTCAAAATTAGTGAAGATACCTATGTCTTCACTCGTGATCACCTGCACGTTACCGCATGGGGGTAACATTCAAACAGAAGGGTGAGTCCGATTCAATCCATATAATAAATCACATGATAAGCAAGAAGTCCAGTCACAACACTAGAGTAACCACATCACAAATCATCAATTACATCATTACAACAATCAACATCACGATGTCATGTGACTTATGTGAAATGCAACCCACTCGCGGGCATATGCATGAGGTACCTTTTCGCAAACGTCGCTTAGCCTCTTGGGCCTCATCGTCACTTAGCCTTTTGGGCCTCAAACGTCACTGGGTTTATGCATATGGGATACATGAGACGCTATGACATGCACCACGGACAAACACACAATCACGTCACTTACCAATTTACCAAATAAGAGGCACAGCACCTGTCAAATCATAATTACACACGACAACGTCACTTAGCCCTTTGGGCCTTATCATCACTTAGCCTTTTGGGCCTCAACGTCGCTTACTTTCATCGTCACTTATTCTTAAACATCATCAATTCAAACAATAGCCACTGAGGGAAAAAATGTCATTTACCAGCCAGCAAGGGCATCATCGTCATTTACACCTCATCATCAATAATATGGGCCACTAAGGGAAAAAACGTCATTTAGCTAGCCACTAAGGGCATCATCGTCATTTACACATCATCATAAATAATATTAGCCACTAAGGGCAAAACAGTCATTTAGCTAGCTACTAAGGGCATCATCGTCATTTACACATCATCATAAATAATATTAGCCACTAAGGGCAAGACAGTCATTTAACTAGCCACTAAGGGCAAAAGAAAGGCAAAATTACACTTAGACACCTTGGGCAACATCTGCTCAGAACCATCAGAAAAATAACTCATTTTTGCCTAAAATTAGAATATCCAGGTAGGCACCTGAATAAGCTTCGAAACGCATTTTGAACCGTCAAATTTGGATAACCGAGTCAAAAGTTATGATTGAAACAAAATCGGGAAAATACTTAGACATTCTGAAACTGGCGCCCAGGCGCTGGGCGCCCAGGAGCAACACTGGACTGGCGCAACTGGCGCAAGGGAACACGGCGCCCATGCACTAGGCGCCTAAGGCCAACACGGAAAACAGCTCATTTGACTCCAAAATTAATTTTGCCCGAGGCATTTACTCAGAGTATGGGAACACAGCAAAAATTTTGGCAAAATATGACACGCAACATTGGCGCCCATGGACTAGGCGCCTAAGGCCAACACAGGGAACAACTCATTTGATTCCAAAATTTATTTTACACGAGCCATTTATTCAGTGTATGGGAACCCAGCAACAATTTTGACAAAATATGACACGCAACATTGGCGCCCTTGGCGCCCAGCGCCTGGTGCCCAGCGCCCAGCGCAACACACACACACACACACACACACACACACACGCACTGGCGCCCAGCGCCCCAGCGCCTGGCGCCCAGCGCCCCAGCGCCTGGCGCCCAGCGCCCCAGCGCCTGGCGCCCAGCGCAACACACACACACACGCACTGGCGCCCAGCGCCCAGCGCCTGGCGCCCAGCGCAACACACACACACACACACAGGGAGCTTGGCGCCCATGGCGCCCTGCTACAGTAACTTCAGCATTTTCTTTTTCTTCAAATTTTTACATGATCCATCACAATACCAATTTTCAACAATTCACGAGCACATATAAAATCATCAAAATCATCCACCAAACATCAAAATTCAGCAACATCACAAGCACACACATGGCGCCCTAGGTGCCCAAACACTAACTACGGATCTTTGAGCAACGAATTCATCAAACAACATGCTAATCGTAACAACAACAAGGAATCACGCATAATTCATGCTCATGGATTAGATCTAAGCTATTCCTACTTAAAACCTATCATACGAATTATTATAAAAATTGATAGAACTCCCCTTACCTCGAAGTTGAAGAACGGAAGCCCTAGAGACAGTCACGAACGGAACCACGACAACAATTCACGTCCCTCTTCTCCTTGGACCTTGCGATCTTCTTCTCCTCTTCCTTTCCTTTCTACGGCGCCCTCACCCTCTCTATTCTTCTCTCTCAATTTCGCAAAATGATAACCAAAAACCCTAGCCTCACATGACCTCACAACTTCACAAGTTTCAATGGATCATGGGCTTGGGCTTTTCACTTAAGCCCAGCTCATGCAAGTGGCGCCTCCTTTTCCTAATACCACCACAAAATTAATATAATTTTAATTAATTAAATTATGCCCAATAAATTAAATAAGTTCCTAAATACTTAATTAAATAAATTAATTAAATATTTAGGGTGTTACATCATGCAAGTTCGAAAGATTAGGTGGCAAAGCCACTCGATAAGCAACACTTCCAACTCTCTCAGTGATCTGATACGGCCCGATGAAACGAGGAGTGAACTTCTTCGATTTCAGCGCACGCCCAACACCAGTCATAGGCGTGACCCTCAAAAACACATGGTCACCGGTTTGGAATTCTAAATCTTTCCTCCTCTTATCATGATAACTTTTCTGTCTGCTCTGCGACGCTTTCATCTTTTCACGAATCATTTTCACTTTCTCCGTAGTTTCTCGAACAACTTCGGGCCCAAGAACAATACTCTCTCCAAACTCATGCCAACACAACGGAGTCCTGTGGATACCTTGTATTGCAGGTAAACTAATATTGCAGGATATGTTTTGATGATGAAAAAGACAAAGGTAAAGTTGATGGCCAAAGTCAATAAAAGTGACTAAACGTCAAAGTCAATCCAAGACAAACAAGCTCAAGAATTGAAGATTCAAGTTTAAGGGTAGTCCTTAAATATAAGGGTAGTCCTTAGGGTTTGGGTGTGTCTTAGGAAAAAGTGTAAGCTCTTTCAAAGGTCAGCTCGTACCTCAAAGTCTCACACACTCACAAAGTTTTTCAAAGATGTATGCATACTTACGTAAACATTCTTATCATATTTAAAAACATAAAATCGATTTCCTCATTGCATAAACATACATCAAAATCGATTTTCAGGTAAAACAGAAAAGGAAGAATCGATTGACAGGTCATGTAGTTTCATTGCATAAATCAATTTTCAGGCCAAACAAAGAATCGATTCACTCTCTTTTAAACTAAGCTGAGAATCGATTCTTACTTATCTCAGGCAAGCTGAGAATCGATTCATACAAGTTTTCACTAAGTATAGAATCGATTCCTAGCCCTCCATGGTACTCAAGAATCGATTGTCCCTATTTTTCAAACAAAGATAAATCGATTCCTCACTTAAATAAATCGATTTCTAGATCAAATGCATTCAACAAAGAATCGATTCCTACACTATTTTCAACGTAAACTTGATTTCCTCATAGCCTATAAATAGGCAGTGCTTCACGTTCATTTACACACAACCCATTTCACGAATCAGAGAACTTTTGAGAAAAACTCTTTACGCTTTTACTTTTGCTCGTCACGCACCGTTGGTCCGTCTGAGCTGATCTGTTGCTAAGAGTTAGTTGGGGTTGCGTTCTTCAAGTTGTAATATCTGCCTTCATTAGAGGTATTTCTGTCTTTACAATTGTTTATTATTTAATTGTTTGTGATCTGTACTAGGGAGTGGGGTATCTCTCTGGGGTAGCTGTTTGTACTAGGAAGTGGGGTATCTTTCTGGGGCAGCTGATTGTAACAGGGGTGGGGTATCTCTTGTTATTGTTATATTAGATTTGAGGGCTCTCCATAGGTGGGGTATCCTAGGAGGAGAGTGCCTGAGTCTGTAAAGGTTTTCCCAGGCACCTGTAAGCCTTGTTGTTTTGGTTAGTGGAAAATCTCACAAGGGTGTGAGGACTGGACGTAGGTCACTAGGAGGTGACCGAACCAGGATAAATCTCTGCGTGCTTTACTGCTTTCCTGCTTTACTGTTATACCGCTTTACTGCTTTATATTCTAATTCCTTCGCTTCCACTTAACCTGCGCGAAATTGATCTAAGTCATTGAAAAAGGGGAAAAACGTTTTCGAAAGATCTGAAAAGTTTTAAATCTCAATTCACCCCCCCCTCTTGAGACTGAAGCCACTTGGTAACAAGTCCTACACCTCCGACCATACAACGCCTCGAAAGGAGCCATCCCTATACTAGAATGGTAATTGTTGTTGTAAGTAAACTCAATCAACGGAAGATGAGTATCCCACGCACCTCCCTGCTCTAGAACACAAGCCCTCAATAAATCTTCCAACGACTGGATGGTCCTCTCTGTCTGCCCATCAGTCTGAGGATGATAAGCTGAACTCAACCTCAATTTGGACCCCAATGACTCTTGCAAGCTCTTCCAGAAATCAGAAGTGAATCTAGGGTCTCTATCAGACACAATACACATCGGAACACCATGCAGCTTCACAATCACCTGGATATAGATCTCAGCCAACCTCGACACCGGATACGTGATATTGATAGGAATGAAGTGAGCAGACTTCATCAATCTATCCACAATCACCCAAATTGAATCATGTCCCTTCACCGTATTAGGCAACCTAGTAACAAAATCCATAGATATGCTATCCCATTTCCACTCTGGGATCTCTAATGGCTGCATCAACCCTGCAGGCTTCTGATGCTCAACCTTCGACTTCTGACAAGTCAAACATGAGTATACAAACCGAGCGACGTCACGTTTCATACCAGGCCACCAAAACAAACGTTTCAAATCTTGATACATTTTTGTAGCCCTCGGATGGATACTCAACTTGCTTCTATGACCTTCTTCTAAAATTGCCCTTTTTATCTCTTCGTCCTCAGGAACGCAAACTCTTCCACGGTATCTTAACACATTCTGCGCATCTAACTCAAGGTCCTTACTCTCGGATTGACCAATCCCAACCATTAGGTCTACTAGCTTAACATCTAACTGCTGGGCTTCTCGGATACTAGTCATGAACTCATTATCAATTTTCAACATCCCCAACCTGACACTTTGAGGAGTCACCTCACAAACCAGACTCATATCTCTGAATTGCTCAATTAGCTCAAGTTCTCTAACCATTAGTGCCGACATATGCAAAGTCTTCCGACTCAAGGCATCAGCAACGACATTAGCCTTTCCTGGGTGATAGTTCAAACCGAAGTCATAATCCTTCAACAGCTCCAACCACCTACGCTGTCTCATATTCAACTCTTTCTGATCGAATAGATACTGCAAACCCTTATGATCACGGAACACCTCAAACCTCGATCCATACAGATAATGTCTCCAAATTTTCAACGCCAACACCACTGCTGCAAGTTCCAAATCATGAGTAGGGTAGTTCTTCTCATGGGTCTTCAACTGTCTAGACGCATAAGCTACTACCTTACCATCTTGCATCAGCACACCTCCCAAACCCATCTTGGAAGCATCACAATACACCACAAACGGTTGATCTGGAACAGGCAAAACCAAAACAGGAGATGTTGTCAACTTCTTCTTCAACTCATTGAAGCTCTTTTCACACCGAGCATCCCACACAAAAGCTTTACCCTTGCAAGTCAACTGAGTCAACGGCAATGCTAACTTAGAGAAACCCTCTATAAACCTTCTGTAGTAACCTGCCAAACCGAGAAAGCTCCGAATTTCAGTAACTGACTTCGGAGACTCCCACTGTAACACGGCCTCAACTTTCGATGGATCCACCGCGATTCCATTACCAGAAATAATATGACCCAGAAAACTAACCTCTTGCAACCAGAACTCACATTTGGACAATTTAGCATATAACTTTCAGTCCCTCAGAATTTCCAAAACCAACTTCAGATGTTTTGCATGTTCCTCGCCTGACTTAGAATAGACCAAGATATCGTCTATAAACACCACCACGAACCGATCCAGATACTCATGGAAAATACGGTTCATGTACTCCATAAATACTCCCGGTGCATTGGTCACACCGAAAGGCATCACAGAATACTCATAGTGCCCATAACGGGTCCTGAAAGCTGTCTTCTGAATATCTTCGTCTTTCACCTTTATCTGGTGATAACCCGATCTCAAATCTATTTTACTGAACACCTGGGCACCCACCAACTGGTCCATCAAATCGTCAATCCTCGGGAGCGGATACTTGTTTTTGATCGTCACTTTATTCAACTGCCGATAGTCTACGCACAGTCTCCTACTACCATCTTTCTTCTTTACCAACAATACGGGAGCTCCCCACGGCGACACACTCGGCCTCACAAATTTCTTCTCGAGTAGATCCTCAAGCTGTTTCTTTAGTTCAGACAACTCAGATGCAGACATTCTATACGGTGCCATAGACACAGGTCTAGTACAAGGTACAAGATCAATGGAGAACTCTACCTCTCTCTGGTGGTACATCGGGGATTTCGTCAGGAAAAACTTCGGGAAAATCTCGCACCACTGCCAACTCACCAATTTTCGCCTGACTCTCGGAAGACATTGACGCTAACAGTGAAAACAACTGAACCCTCTCCTTCATCACCCTCCGTAACTGACCAGCAGGCAGCAAACTAGATTCATCCTCCTCAGCAGAAGAGAAACTCACAGACCTCTCACTACAATTGATATGGACACAGTTATCAACTAACCAGTTCATACCCAGAATAATATCCATCCCATCCAACGGCAAGCAAATTAAATCAACAATAAAATGTTTGCCGAAAATCGACAAAGGGCATTTAGCACAAACAAGAGAGGTAGTTACTGAACCCTTCGTCGGAGTACCAATAACCATCTCCCTCAACATAGAAGACCCAATCTATCAACACATGCGGCAGCAATAAAACAATGGGTGGCACCAGTATCAATAATAGCAATGAGAGGAGAATTATTGATATAACACGTACCTCTAATCTCATTTACCACATCTGACCCCGCTAGAGCAAACACCTTTCCGGTAGACCTTTCTTTCTTTGGTTTCGGACACTGAGCACTGATGTGTTCTCCCTCACCGCAGTTGAAACAGAGTGCATCCTTACGATCACAGTTAGTTGCCATATGGCCCTCTTTCCCACATTTGTAGCACCTTTTTACATCACCCAGACAGTCTGGGCGCTTATGGCCAGCCTTCCCACACTTATAACATACCACACTAGCAGCAGCATCTCCCCCACTTGGTCTCTTGCCCCCCGCAGCTCTCTGATTACCCTTACTCGTTGGAACCTCATACGGCTTCCCGCGACCCGGGAAACTCTTCTGCTTTTCTCTTATAACTCTAGAATGGGCATTACCGTCTTCTTCGAAGATTCCGCAACAGTCCACCAACTCAGAGAACACCCGGATTTTCTGGTACCCTATCGCTTTCTTAATATCCGCTCGCAACCCATTCTGAAACTTAATGCATTTTGAGAATTCAAAATCAGCATTAGTATAATGGGGATAAAACTTAGCCAATTCAGTGAACTTGGCAGCATACTCTGTTACCGACATGTTTCCTTGCTTCAGCTCAAGGAATTCTATCTCCTTCTTTCCCCTGACATCTTCCGGAAAGTACCTCCTCAAAAATTCTCTACGGAATACAGCCCAAGTTATTTCTTCATTAGCAGTTTCTAGCCTCTGCCTAACCTCCATCCACCAATCATCAGCTTCTTCTGCCAGTGTGTGCGTACCATACCTGACCTTCTGAGCATCATTGCAGTCCATGACACGGAAAATCCTTTCAATTTCTTTCACCCATGCCAGAGCTCCATCAGGATCATACCGACCCTTGAAAGTGGGCGGATTCTCCCTCTGAAACGTGGCTAAACTGCGAGTTCCAGCATTTTCACCAACATTTGGCTGGTTCCCAACAGCCTGAGCCATAGCTTGTAGAGCAGCAGCAAGAGCAGCATCGTTTCTCCCAGCCATTTCAAATTATCACTGCAGCACAAACAAAAATTTAGAACTAATCTAACAATTTCTTAATTGTCATAAGACACTATGACAGGACAACATTGGCCGGACAGACCGAACTGCTCTGATAGCACTAATGTAACACCCCCTTTTACTAAAATTAACTAAACACGCAATTATCAGAGTCACCCTGAGGGCGCTACATTTTTCACCACATAAAAACTCCAAATTGATTTAAATTAAATCCTCAAAAATATAGTTAATTAATCTCTAAGCAGCGGAATCATAAACTCATTTAACATCTTCAAAAATAATTAAACATTAAACCAAAACTCCAAAAATAAATAATAATAGTTCGACAACGGTAACTAAGACCCTCCCCGGTGCTACGCATCACAGCTAACACAGACCCAACGAGAAGGAAACTACACCTAGCAATCCTCCACGAGTGCTAACGATCACCTGCAGCGTTGCCACATAAGAGCAACATTCAAAGCAGAAGGGGTGAGATTAACAGAAATAATAAATTAATGATAGCAGTATATAAGCAGCGGGTAAATCACGGGAACACAGAAAGTCAACACATCATAGCTATACCATCATATCTCGTTACAAATCATTTCATAAACATACCACGTGTTGTAGCATCACAGCTACCTCGAAAATCAATACATCATAGCACCACACAAGGCACAAATTCCATCAGAACGGAACACCAAAACACGTTACATATGTATATATGGACTATGCAACAATGCAACCCCTCTGGGCATATGCATGCGGTACCTGTAACACCCCTTTTCTACCCCTTAATTTACACGTCATTATCAGAGTAATCTCTTTTTCAATTAACAAAAAAAATTATTTAATTAGTAGAAAAGACATGTCACATCGTCATTAATAAAAACTCAGCATTTGCACCATCAAAGTTTGTGCAACAATGTAATCGTCATGAAACTTAAACTTCAAAATAATCTCTTCACAGCAGAAATAAACAGTAACTCACTGGTTCCACTCAAACACGTCTCACAATCATCAACATAAACATTATACAGTGAATTAATTGATTAACCAAATCCAACCACACCCCCTAGGTGCTACAGTATCAGAGAGCGACTCGACAACGTCCCAACAGCTAATAAAGAAGGCAGCAGGACCTTCACTCGCGGTCACCCGCAGCGTTGCCACGATAGAGCAACATTCCAAGCAGAAGGGGTGAGAATTCCAACAAGACATAATCAAGTACATAATTGAGTAATGTGGACAAGCAATCATACAACATCGTCATTCATCATCACATCATCGTCACAAGACACCAACTCAAACCACAATTATTAACACAAGCCATGATCATGAATGTGCATGGAATGCAACCCACACCTGGGTATATGCATGATGGTACCATACTCGTCATAATAAGCCACTAAGGGCACACCGTCACTGTTTTCACCAAAAAGAGGCCGAAGCCTATTCGTCATAAGAGGCCGAAGCCTATTCGTCATAATATGCACATGCTATGAGACACTATGGACCCATGTGCAAATTACCAAATCACTCCCATGGAGTACTCGTCATCATCGTCATAAAAACACTCATAGAGTGTACTCGTCGTAATTCATCACAATCACATTACAGCATCACTATAATCATACTCATAGAGTATATTCGTCACAAATCATCATAATTCATGTTACATCATCATCATACATATCACCTTTGAATTTTGGGTAACAACACGTTTAGAGTTTAGAAAAACATCCCGTTTTAATTTATAAAACTTCACACCTTAATTTGAAGGACATCACATTTTAAATTCGGAAAAACACCACATTTTCAAGCTTGGGAAACACTACATTTGAATTGGGGAAACGTCACATTTTTATTTGTGGAAACATCACATTTTTATGGAGGAACATCATATTTTTGTGGAGGAAACATCACCTTTAAAAACTGAGAAAACAGTGTGAAAACAACAAGCAAACAGTGAGAAACAGTGACTCGTGCTTGAAGCGCGAGCAGGGCGCGACTGAGGCGCGATTGGGCAGTAACAGCGTACCACAGCGTAACACATATTATTTCTCTTGATTTAATCACACCTCTAATAAATTTAATAATTCAATTAAATAAATTACTTAAATTATTTCCGGGGTGTTACAATCCTCCCCCGCTTAGAATTTTTCGTCCTCGAAAACATACCTGATTCAAACAACTCCGGATATGACTCTCGCATCTTATCCTCCAGCTCCCATGTCAGACTTTCACCAGTTGCTCCAAACCAAACAACCTTCACCAGATTGATCTTCTTACCTCGCAGGGTCTTCACCTCCCGATCCTCAATTCGTACAGGCACGGTCTCCACCGTGAGATTATCCCGTACCTCCACATCGTCTGGTCGAATCACATGGGACGGATCCGCAATATTCATCCGAAGCTGCGACACGTGAAACACGTCGTGCAAGTTCGAAAGGTTAGGTGGCAAGGCCACCCGATATGCAACACTTCCAACTCTTTTCGTAATCTGATACGGCCCAATGAAACGAGGAGTCAACTTTTTCGATTTCAGGGCACGCCCAACACCGGTCATAGGTGTGACCCTCAGGAACACGTGGTCTGTAACACCCCGATTTTCGTGCATTGTGCTTTGTTACTATGTGCTTGTTTTATAAACTATTTTCAATTGATAAGATTAAATTATCTTGTATTTGAGTTATTAAAATGGGTTGAAATCTTATTTAATGTATTTTTCTATGTTACCGGTAATATATAGTTGTTATTATATATTTATTTTATTTTTATAAATATTAGTATTTTAGTATTTATGTATTCTACAAATTATTTTGGGACTATTAGTGTGCTAAAATAATAGTTGTAGTTGAAATGAGCTTTTAAAAATGATTTAGAGTTGATTTTGGGCCTTGCTACTAGTATACACCCCTTCTGTTCGCTACTTGCACCCCCTGTGACACATTAAACCCACTGATGGTCCAGCCCACACATACAGTTCGCACAGCCCACACCCATGACCCGACCCAGTCTCTTCTCCACTGCGCAGCTGCTCCTCAGCAATCCCTAAATTCGATTTCTCTCAAAACTCTCTCATCTCCTCTCTTCTCTTTCCCCATGAGCCACACCCCACCCAACCTCCACGAAACAGCCACTGACCACCACCAAGCCACACCAACACCATCAGAAAAGCTTCAAACCCGAACCCCCATTGAAGCCCGGTTTCGATTTCGTTCTCGCACCTTCACGCCGTCGCAAGGGAGGGCACAGTTCCGCCCCAAACACCCCTCTGAATAACTCTCCTCCGTGACTTCGTATTCCTGGCGCTGTCCTATGTCTCCGTTGCCACTCTAATGCTGCTCTGACCATTAACAAATTTTACTCTCCTTCTCGATGTTTGGTCTATGACAGCCTCGGCTTCCACCCTCCTTGCTCCTTCATTTGCGAGTTCAATCCCCTAACCGTTGCGAATCACTTCCCTCCTCTCAATGATTACTATGTTCAGTTTTGATAGCCCTACACGCCGCTAAAGTTGCTTCTCCGATCTTCTCCGCTTCCATTACGCAACTCCGCTAAAGCGCGACCGCGCATACCTGTGCTGCATCTGTTGTTCCTCACTCAACATGCTTCATCCTATTCGAGCCTTCTTGTAACGATGAGTGCGTCGATAATTGATTCATTGCAGGGAGATTTTCCCGGAAGTGATAGAGGAGTATTTGGAACATGGATGTATGAAATGCATTGCCTTCAATCGTCGTGGTACCCTTCTCACGGGTAACTATCATTGACCCCCTTCTTAGTGATTTCTTCTGTTCCTAGAATTTACTTGCAATTGTTTTTGGAGCAAGTGTGTAATTATGCAAATAATCCTGATCTTGAATAATTGAATGTTTCTAGTTTTTAAAAAACTATTTAAAAATTTAACTTAACTTAAATTTAGTAGCAATACTTTAGTATACTTTTACGGTAGTTAGCCCTTCTTACATGAATCCAAAGTTGGACTATGATTTTGATTAATTTAGTATTGTTAGTATATGACTTTTGTATTGTCATTGTTGTTGTTGCGCGATTGTACGCATTCGAGTCAATCATTGTCCTGCTGGAATGGATTCACGCTTGAGGACTCGTAATTTGTCTCTGTAGATATTTGCCCCGGGAAGACGCTTCGATATCAGGTAAGGGTGGGTCTCATCTTCTCTATAATAGGGTCTTATGATGGGGACTAAGTAGGGGTAGGCTCTATGTATGCCATTTTATGTATTTCTAGTGATTATTGATGAACCCTAGGCATATGACAACTTGTTGTTGAGAAATTGTGGTTTGCGTGCTAAGTGCCTGGATACTCCTTGATGGTATTGTGATTGATAATGATTCAGTGGATGATTTTTGATGACTCTTTATGTGTTCATGATTGATTTGTGATGTGATATTATTTTTACGGTTGATATGCGATTTGAAGTTGTTTGTATGAATTGTATGTGATTTGATGAAGTTGTGTTGCTCGAATTGTTGTTGCTGGATTTTGTTGTCTAGGTGCAGAATTAGGCGCCCTAAGTGGGGCGCCCTGTGCCAAGCATTGTTGTTGCTGGAATTTTGGCCACGGAATTAGGCGTCCTCGCGATTGGGCGCCCCGTGCCAAGTTGTTGTGTTTTTGGTTGAATTCTCCATTGCAGGAATTGGCGCCCTTGTGCAGAGCGTATGAGCCAAAGTTTGTGTTGCTGAATTGTGCTTGCTGTTGTGCTGAATTATGCTTGCTGAGTGTGCGTGTCAGTGTGCGTGCGTTGTGTTGCTTCTGGATGTCTAAGTTGTGTCTTAGGCGCCCAGTGCCTGGGCGCCATTTTCAGGACGTTCCCGATTTTTAATACAAACTGTTTTCGCTATAACTTTTGACTCGGGTGTCCGTTTTAAACGTTTCAAAAAGTGTTGTGAAGCCCATCTCGTTGTCTATCAGTGTGTCCTATTTTAAAAGCGAAAGCTTATTATTTTCTGATGGTTCTGGGCGCCCGAGTGGCTGCCCCGATGGTAGTTGTTGTTGCGTTGCAAAACTGTTTTCGGTGTCTAAAACCTTTTTGGTGTCAATGACGATCTTCTAAAGAACGTTTCTGCCTTAGTGGCCAACTTTAATGATAATGATGTGTAAATGACGATGATGCCCTTAGTGGCTAGTTAAATGACTGTTTTGCCCTTAGTGGCTACTATTATTTATAATGAAGTGTAAATGACGTTTTTGCCCTCAGTGGCTATTGTTTGAGTTGATGATATTGATGTGTAAGCGACGATAAAACCCAGTGACGTGTAAAGCCCGAAAGGCTAAGTGATGTTAAGGTCTAAAAGGCCAAGTGACGTTGTGTGTTGATTGTGAATTGACAGGTGATGTGCTTCTTGTGAGCAAACTGGTAAGTGACGGGTCACATAGTTAACTATGATTTGAGTATTTGTGTATTTGTGTGTTTGTGAGTGGTGCATGTCATAGTGTCTCATGCCCATATGCATAAACCCAGTGACGTTTTTGAGGCCTGAGTGGCTAAGTGACGATGAGGCCTTAAGGGCTAAGCGACGTTTGTGAAAAGGTACCTCATGCATATGCCCGCGAGTGGGTTGCATTTCATACTCCTGCATGACATTGTGACAACTCGTTGTGCCGAGTAACTTGATGATGAGATTGACTGTTTACCCTTGCTGATGGAATTGACTGTTTTATCCTTGATGATTGACTTGATGTCTCGTGGTGTGGTCTATGTAGTGTCATAACTCTAGCTTAGTGCTTATCATATGCTTTATTATATGGTTAGATGAACTCACCCCTTCTGTTTGAATGTTACCCCTATGCGGTAACGTGCAGGTGAGCGCAAGTGAAGGCTTAGGAACCTTCGCTAGCTGAGTCGGGTCGTCTGCTCTGATATGTAACACTTGGGGGAAATAGAATGTTGTTTTAGTTTATTCAAGACTGTGTATAATTGTTGGACTTTCCGCTGTGAAGTTGTAAATTTATTTGAAAATGACGTTTTGGAAGTATTATAAGACTGTTTTCAAAAAGTGAGTAATTTGGCGTATGATGTTTAACGAAGTAAGTGTGACATCCCTTGTGGTGTAATTAAAATTTTGAAACTCTGATTTTTACGCTAATAAATTAACGGGTAGAAAAGGGGTGTTACATGGTCACCCGCTTCAAATTCTAAATCTTTCCTTCTCTTATCATGGTAGCTTTTCTGCCTACTCCGCGACTCTTTCATTTTCTCCCGGATCACCTTGACTTTCTCAGTAGTCTCTCTGACTAGCTCAGGTCCAAGTATTAAACTTTCCCCAGTCTCATACCAACATACCGGAGTCCTACACCTCCGACCATACAGCGCCTCAAACGGCGCCATCCCGATACTGGAATGATAACTATAGTTGTATGTAAACTCGATCAATGGAAGATGAGTATCCCACGCACCCCCTGCTCTAGAACACATGACCTCAACAGATCTTCCAACGATTGAATTGTCCTCTCTGTCTGCCCATCAGTTTGAGGGTGATAAGCTAAACTCAACCTCAATTTCGAACCCAACTCCTTCTGCAAACTACCCCAAAAGTCCGAAGTGAACCTTGGGTCTCTATCCGACACAATGCACAAAGGAACGCCATGCAACTTCACAATCACCTGAATATAGATCTCTGCCAATCTTGACATCGGATACTTAATGCCAATTTTCAACACACCCAACCTGACACTCCGAGGTGTGACTTCACAAACCAAACTCATGTCCCTGAATTGCTCAATCAACTCAAGCTCTCTAGCCATCAATGCCGACATATGCAAGGTCTTCCGACTCAAAGCATCTGCAACCACATTAGCTTTACCCGGGTGATAACTCAACTCAAAATCATAATCCTTCAATAGTTCTAACCACCGGCGCTGCCTCATATTCAACTCTTTCTGATCAAACAGATACCGAAGGCTCTTGTGATCACTGAACACCTCAAATCTCGATCCATACAAGTAATGTCTCCAAATTTTCAATGCGAATACCACAGCAGCAAGTTCTAAGTCATGAGTAGGGTAATTCTTTTCATGAATTCTCAATTGCCTCGACGCATAAGCGATCACTTTCCCATCCTGCATAAGCACACCACCCAAACCCATCTTGGAAGCATCGCAATAAACCACAAACGGCTCA
Organism: Astragalus membranaceus; assembly: GCA_039519185.1. Classification (NCBI taxonomy): domain Eukaryota; kingdom Viridiplantae; phylum Streptophyta; class Magnoliopsida; order Fabales; family Fabaceae; genus Astragalus; species Astragalus membranaceus. Next base: position 125,912,630 of record CM076851.1, read on the forward strand.
ACCGAATTAGGCAGGGTCAACACTGGGGACGTAGTCAACCTCCTTTTCAATTCACTGAAACTCTCTTCACATCGGTCATCCCACACAAAAGCCTTGCCCTTGCAAGTCAATTGGGTCAACGGCAGAGCCAACTTCGAAAACCCCTCAATGAATCTTCAATAATAACCTGCTAGTCCCAGAAAACTTCTTATCTCAGTAACGGACTTCGGGGATTCCCACTGCAACACCGCATCAACCTTAGAAGGATCCACCGCAATCCCCTCACTAGAGATCACATGACCGAGAAAACTGACTTCTTTCAACCAAAACTCACACTTGGATAACTTCGCATATAACTTTCGATCCCTCAGAATTTCCAACACCAACCTCAGATGTCCCGCATGCTCCTCTTCAGACTTAGAATAAATTAGAATATCATCAATGAAAACCACTACAAACTTATCCAAATACTCGCGAAAGATTTGGTTCATGTACCCCATGAATACCCCCGGCGCATTAGTCACACCGAAAGGCATAACGGAATACTCATAGTGCCCATATCTTGTCCTAAATGCCGTCTTCTGGATATCTTCATCCTTTACCTTGATCTGATGATAACCAGACCTTAAGTCAATCTTGCTAAATACTTTAGCACCCACCAACTGATCCATCAAATCATCAATTCTCGGTAACGGATACTTGTTCTTGATTGTAACTTTATTTAATTGACGATAGTCTACACACAACCTCATACTACCATCTTTCTTTTTCACTAGCAACACTGGAGCTCCCCAAGGCGACACACTCGGTCTTACAAACTTCTTTTCTAATAAATCCTCAAGTTTCTTTTTCAATTCTGCCAACTCAGAAGCAGACATTCTATATGGTGCCATAGACACAGGCTTAGTGTAGGGAACTAGATCAATAGTAAACTCCACCTCTCTCTCTGGTGGTACATCCGGAATCTCATCAGGAAACACCTCAGAAAACTCGCGCACTACCTGCAACTCATCAAGCTTCGCTTGGCTCTCGGCAGACAACGACGCTAACAGAGAAAACAGCTGAACCCCTTCTCTCATCACCCTATGCAACTGACCCGCAGACAGCAAACCAGATTTCTCTTCAGGCAAATCAAAAGTCACGGACCTTTCACGACAGTTGATATGAACATGGTTATCAACTAACCAGTCCATACCCAGAATGACATCCATTCCACTCAGCGGCAAACATATCAAATCAACCAAAAATTCTCTATCATACATAGATACAGGACATTTGGCACAAACAGAGGAAGTAGTCACCGAACCCTTAGCTGGAGTATCGATAACCATTTCCCTCAACATATCAGACAAGACAAGACTTAGTTTCTCAACACATGCGGCAGCAATAAAACTATGGGTAGCACCAGTATCAACGATAGCAATAAGAGGAAAATTATTGATATAGCACGTACCTTGAATCTCATTCACCACATCAGATCCAGCCAAAGCGAACACTTTCCCAAACGACTTCTCTTTCTTGGGTTTTGGACACTGTGTACTGATATGACCACCCTCCCCACAATTAAAGCATACCACCTCTTTCTTATCACAGCTAGAAGACATGTGCCCCTCTTTCCCACACCGATAACATCTCCTCTTATCCTAGCTTGGGCAATCTGGGCTCTTATGACCTGCTTTCCCACACGTGTAACAAGTAACACTGGCTGCAGCATCTCCCCCGCTTCGCTTAGACTCACCAACAAACTTACCAACAAACTTCCCTTTGCCCTTACCAGCAGGCACCTCATATGGCTTACCACGACTCGAGAAGTTCTTTTGCTTTTCCTTCATAACTCTGGAGAAGGCATTATTGTCCTCCTCAAAAATCCTGGCGCTATCAACTAACAAGGAAAACACACGAATTTGCTGATATCCTATGGCTCTCTTAATATCAGCACGCAACCCGTTTTCAAACTTGATGCATTTGGAGAACTCAGTACCCTCTCCATCATAGTGCGGATAAAACTTGGACAGCTCAGTAAATTTTGCAGCATATTCAGTTACAGACATGCTACCTTGTTCAAGCCTCAGGAACTCAACCTCTTTCTTTCCGCGGACATCTTCCGGATAGTATTTCCTCCTGAACTCTCTCTCGAACACAGCCCAAGTAATCTCCTCATTGGCGATCATCAATCTCTGCCTAGCTGTCATCCACCAATCATCAGCCTCTCTCTTCAACATTTGCGTACCATAACGAACCTTTTGGGCATCGGTACAATCCATAACGCGGAAGATCCGCTCCATCTCTCTCAGCCATTCAAGGGCACTATCAGGGTTATACCCGCCTTCAAAAGTAGGAGGGTTCTCACGCTGGAACGTAGTCAAACTGCGCGTCCCATCATTAACAGTACCGGTTATGTTTCCCATAACCCCAGCTATAGCCTGCAAAGCAGCAGCAAGTGCAGCATCGTTCTGTCCTGCCATTCTAGCACTGCAAGAGAAAACAGAATTCAGAAACGAGTAACAAAACTCAAATGTTACTCAACTAGACGACTCAACACCCGGCCGGACAGATCGAACTGCTCTGATACCACTAATGTAACACCCCTTTTCTACCCCTTAATTTACACGTCATTATCAGAGTAATCTCTTTTTCAATTAACAAAAAAAATTATTTAATTAGTAGAAAAGACATGTCACATCGTCAATAATAAAAACTCAGCATTTGCACCATCAAAGTTTGTGCAACAACGTAATCGTCATGAAACTTAAACTTCAAAATAATCTCTTCACAGCAGAAATAAACAGTAACTCACTGGTTCCACTCAAACACGTCTCACAATCATCAACATAAACATTATACAGTTAATTAATTGATTAACCAAATCCAACCACACCCCCTAGGTGCTACAGTATCAGAGAGCGACTCCACAACGTCCCAACAGCTAATAAAGAAGGCAGCAGGACCTTCACTCGCGGTCACCTGCAGCGTTGCCACGATAGAGCAACATTCCAAGCAGAAGGGGTGAGAATTCCAACAAAACATAATCAAGTACATAATTGAGTAATGTGGACAAGCAGTCATACAACATCGTCATTCATCATCACATCATCGTCACAAGACACCAACTCAAACCACAATTATTAACACAAGCCATGATCATGAATGTGCATGGAATGCAACCCACACCTGGGTATATGCATGATGGTACCATACTCGTCATAATAAGCCACTAAGGGCACACCGTCACTGTTTTCATCAAAAAGAGGCCGAAGCCTATTCGTCATAAGAGGCCGAAGCCTATTCGTCATAATATGCACATGCTATGAGACACTATGGACCCATGTGCAAATTACCAAATCACTCCCATGGAGTACTCGTCATCATTGTCATAAAAACACTCATAGAGTGTACTCGTCGTAATTCATCACAATCACATTACAACATCATTATAATCATACTCATAGAGTATATTCGTCACAAATCATAATAATTCATGTTACATCATCATCATACATATCACCTTTGAAATTTGGGTAACAACACGTTTAGAGTTTAGAAAAACATCCCGTTTTAATTTATAAAACATCACACCTTAATTTGAAGGACATCACATTTTAAATTCGGAAAAACACCACATTTTCAAGCTTGGGAAACACTACATTTGAATTGGGGAAACGTCACATTTTTATTTGTGGAAACATCACATTTTTATGGAGGAACATCATATTTTTGTGGAGGAAACATCACCATTAAAAACTGAGAAAACAGTGTGAAAACAACAAGCAAACAGTGAGAAACAGTGACTCGCGCATGAAGCGCGAGCAGGGCGCGACTGAGGCGCGATTGGGCAGTAACAGCGTACCACAGCGCAGCGCGCTTGTGCTTGGAGCGCGACTGCAGCGCGAGCGAGGCGCGAATGGGCAGCAACAGTGCAACGTGCAGAAACTCAGAAAAACTTAATTTTTCACCCAACTCGATCACCTCACAATTCTTTTCCGCACATCACCAACACCAAAAACACGTTTTATTCACCAAATCAATCATCAAATCTCACTAATGGTTCATCAAAGAACATCAACAATTCATCAACATAACTCATCAAATTTAATCAAGGACACCATCGAATTTTCATTCCAACAAAATCATCAAATTCTTCAAATAACATCAATTTCATCAAAACAACATCAGAACTCTTCAACAATATCAATTCATCAAACATCATTAATTTCATCAACAATATCAATCCCCACAAACCCCACAAAATCCCACTATATACCCAATCATGTTAAACCGAAACGCTCACCCTTACCTCTTAAATGTAGGCTCCGTAGAAGACGAATGGAAACACGTACAAAACCACAGCAACCCACGATCTCAGCTTCCCTTGGAACTCGCGACTTCTCCTTCTTTTTCCTCTTCTCAGCGCGCCGTGGCTCTCTTCTCACTCTCTCAATTCGCAGCTCTCTCAATTTTTCGCAAGTGAGAGAGTTTGGCTTAGACTCCTAGGGTTTAAGCTGTGGGCTCAGTGAACACTGGGCCCTCCACGCCAACACCACTCCCTTTATTCGTTTCACCTCCTGTATAACACATATTATTTCTCTTGATTTAATCACACCTCTAATAAATTTAATAATTAAATTAAATAAATTAATTAAATTATTTCCGGGGTGTTACAGTACCGATCTCGTAAAATAAGCCACAACGGGCAAGAGGCCGAAGCCTATACCACCCAAAAATAGTCTCAAAGAGGCCGAAGCCTATACCACCAAGGAATGCATAAGACAATGCGACTCATGACTCATGCGCCAGTTACACAAACTCAAAGTATTTAATTAATAAATACTATACCATCATGCCCGTTATAAATCATCTCATAAAAATACCACGTGTTGTAGCATCACAGCTACCTCGTAATTGTCACCTGTTCACAACATCATAGCTGCCACATTTCATACTTATGAAACAACACCTTTAAATTGGAGAAAAACAGCACACTCGAATTTAAGTAAACAGCACACTTAAATTTTAGAAGGCAACACACACACACACGCGCACAACACAGCGCCCATGGCGCCCAGCGCCCAACAACACGCACACACACGCACACAGCGTCCTTGGCGCCCAGCGCCTGGCGCCTGGTGCCCAGCGCCCAACAACACGCACACACACGCACACAGCGCCCTTGGCGCCCAGCGCCTGACGCCCAGCAACACACGCACACACGCAACACAGCGCCCCTTGGCGCCCAACGCCTGGCACCTGGCGCCCAGCGCCCAGCAACACATGCACACACGCAACACAGGCACACACGCAACACGGGCACGCCGTCTTTGGCGCCCACTCACCGAACACACTCACACACACATAGGGCGCCTATGGCCCGTAGGCACTCACCAATGCCATCACACACAACACCTTTGACACACACCTCAATTCACTCATACAATGTCACAAGCACCTATCCATCATCAAAATTTCATTCTCAATTTTCATAGGGTCAACACATCAAACACATCACATACATACTTAGTCTCATAATTTATTCAACACCTAGCAACCTATGGTCACGCCAATTCACATAGTTTCACTAATTTAAGTTTCAACATGATATAGAACACAATGACAACATATCAATCTTCAAGAAATCGTCCTAAGGCATAACTACCCATAAGCCACCATCATAACCCATTATAAGTGTTAAAACCCACCCTTACCTCGAATGCGTAAGCTCCTAGCACGAAGAAGATGGCCACGCACGAAAACACCGCAACACGAACGATCTCCTCTTCACGAAAAATTTGCGAAATCTCTCCTCCCTTCCTCTTCTCCTTCGCGACTTCTCTCTTCTCTCTTCTCCTTTCTTTCTTTCGTTTTCTTTCTTTTCCCTTTGTTACACAAATGATGCGATTTGCATCATGCCCTAAACGCCTAGGAGCGCCCAAGCTAATGGGCTTGGGCCTCATGGGCCATTCCTCACCACCCCGGAGTTACCAACATCACTCCCTTCAATTTAAAAATAAAATAACTTATTAATAACTTATTATAATAACAATAATAATAATAATAATAATAATAATAATAATAATATTGCAACACTTAAATAATTTAATCAAATATTTAATTAAATTATTTCGGGTGTTACAGACCCCAGTAAGATTGAAGCTGTGGTAGACTGGGAACAGCCATCTACAGTCACTGAAGTAAAAAGTTTATGGGGATTAGCTGGGTATTATCGGAGATTCATTCAAGGATTTTCTCAGCTGGTTCTTCCACTCACTCGGTTAAATCGCAATGGTCAGCCGTTTGTATTGGACTCTAACTGTGATGAATGCTTTTCAGAATTGAAGAATCGTTTGACTTCAGCACCACTTCTAATTCTTCCAGATCCGTCTATGGGATTTCAAATTTACTATGACCCCTCTGGTAGGGGTTTAGGATGTCTTCTTATGCAGAATCAACAAGTGGTTGCCTATGCCTCCTGACAATTGAAGCCTTGTGAAGAGAATTACCCAACTCATGACCTAGAGTTGGCGGCGATTGTGTATGCCCTAAAGATTTGGAGACATTACCTATATGGGTATCGTTTCGAAGTCTTTAGTGATCACAAGAGCCTTAAATATTTGTTTTATCAAAAGGAGCTGAACAACAGGCAGAGAAGAAGGGTAGAGTTTATGAAAAATTATGATTTTGAACTGAAGTACCATCCAGGAAAAGCTAATGTTGTAGTCGATGCTTTGAGTAGGAAGTCTATTCACACGGCGGAATTAATCATTCATGAGATGGCATTATTGGATTCTTTTAGAGATCTCAACTTGAAGGTTAAGCCAAGAAGAAACAAATTGGTGTTGAGTCAAATTCAGATTTCGAGTCCCTTGAGAAATCTGATTCGCTCAGCACAGGAGATTGATCTAGAGCTGCAAACGCATAAGAGGTTTGTAACACCTCGGTATTTTTAACATGTAAAAATACCCAAGTGTACCAAACCTAAATCATCAGAGATATATTTCCTGTTTAAATACTGAACACCCCCATAAAATTTTCACTGAATAATGTAACACCCAAAATAATTTAATTAATTATTTAATTAAATTATTTAAGTGTTGCATTATTATTATTATATTAAATTATTAATACAGTGTTTTATTTTAATAAAGGAAGTAGTAACCGGTAATTACGACGTGGTAGGATCGGCCCAAGCGCCCAAGGCCCATTGAATTAGGCTCCTAGGCACAAGGGTTTGAGACAAGCGTCTCATTTGTGCAAAAGAAAGAAAGAAATCGCAAAAGTGAGAAGAGAGAAGAGAGAAAAAGAAAGTTTGCGAAGAGAGGAGAAGGAAAAGAAGGGTGTACGGCGCGCAAGGGAGAAGAGGAGAAGGAGAGGTGCGATCGGCCAAGAGAGAAGAGGAGCAAGGAGCTGGTGCTGTGGTTACTTCGGTGCTTTCGTAGAGGTCTCATCATCTTCGGAAAATCTAAGGTAAGGGTGGGTCTTACCTTATTATAGGGTTCATAATGGGATGTATGTGGGTTTAGGGCTTATATCGCTATCTTGTATGATTTATGACGATGTTGTAATGTATGATTGTTTGGATGATGAATTGATGCACATTAAGTGCTTGTTGAGAAGTACATGACTTGTTAGGCGTATGTAATGATTGAAAATGCATGTTAGGTACTCGTTAAAATGTGTGTTTGAATATGTGAGAATGAACCTGTGATAGTTGAAATATAACCATGTTGATTGAAGTCTTTGATTGGTAGTGGCGTGTTGAAATTGGGTGTTTTGATGATGATTATAAAAGAAATTGGTGATTTGATGTTGTCATGGATGCGTATGAGGTATTGGGAAATTTAGTGATGTTGATGTCCAAGTCCTAGGCGCCTTAGGCGCCATAGTTGTTGCCATTGTCATGCGTGTTGCTGCTGGCTGGGCGCCATGGGCGCCTGTTGCTGTCTGTGTTGCGCCTCAGTGTTGCTCTCTGGGCGCCTTGGGCGGAGGTTCCCTGTGCCTGGGCGCCAAGGGCGCCTAATTTTGGCTGCCCGTGTTGCGTTCCTAAGTTGTGTTTCTGGGTAGTTATGTCGCTTGGATGTCATTGGTGCTGAATTTTGGTTGCTAGGTTGCGTATTCTGAAATGTCACTAGGATCCCCTCCCCTGGGCGCCAAGGGCGCATGTTGCCTGCTGTGTTGCTGTTTGTGTCTGTGCTGGGCGCCAGGTTCCCTGTGCCTGGGCGCCAAGGGCGCCAGGATCCCTGCCTGCGCCAGTTTTCTGTGTCTGGGCGCCAGGATCCCTGCCTGCGCCAGTTTTGATGTTGCGCCAGGATGTTGGCGTAGAGGGGCGCCTGGGCGCCAGTGTTTCTGCCCAGCGCCAGTTTTGTGTGCTGCTGTTCCCTGCTAGGCGCCCAGTGCCTGGGCGCCATTTTCAGCATGTGTCTCAGTTTTGTTCCTATTTTGTTTTTGACATATCTTTTTACTCGGGTGTCCGTTTTAAGTGCTTCAAAGTGCGTTGCGAAGCTTATTCAGTCCTCTATATGTATATTCTACTTTAAGGTGAAAAATGATTATTTTCTGATAGTTTCTGGACGCCACTCTAGTGCTGCCATGTTGATATTATTGATGATGGGTCTATTGACCAAATTATACTGATGATGTTATTGACGATGGGTCTAATGACCAAAATGACAATGATGATATGGATGACGTTGTTGTTGTGATGATTATGTTTTGTTGGTTGTTCATGAAATCACATGCATACATGTGCATATATTGATGATGTAAGGCTGCGGTCTCGAGCTAGTGACGATGAATAAGGCTCAAAAAGTGACGATGTGCCCAATTGGCAAAATTAGTGACGATGATGGTACCACATGCATACTTGCACTTCATTCATTCATTCTCATCATTGACAATTATTATTTTGGTCGGTGTGCAATATATTTGTGTGGCAAATATAAATGTTGACATAGTTGTGTAGTGAGCGCTGTATATATATGTATATATGTTATTATAGTTGTTATAAATATATTAAAAAGTTGTTACATATATTGGGGTGACTGCTGCTTATAAATGTATTACTATAGTTGTTACATATATATATATAAATTGTAAAAATTTGTAAGATATATATATATATATATAAATGTATATATATGTATTGCTGTGATTGGTATAGTTCTGTACTCTGGCATACTGCTTATTATAAGCTTTATTATACGGTTACACTCACCCCTTATGTTGATTATTACTACGGGTAACCGTGAGTGAAGGCTTTTAACCCTTCATCCCTCGAGTCGGTCATGCTCTGATACGTAGCACCTGGGGGGCGAATAAATGTTATTTTTGGTTTTATTTTATGTGACACTGATGGATATGTATTGATGTTATTACAATTATGCTTGGAAACTATTTCTTTTAACCCGCTGCGCGTTGATGAACTATTTGTTGTAGACTTTCGAGTACTTGAGGGTTCGCCCAATTTATTGAGGAGCTACGTATTATGTTTTTCTTTGAAATGAGGAATTTTATTATCAATTGTGTATGCTGGAATTGAAGTGAATGTAGCATCCCGTTTGGATGAATTGAAAAATAATTTTTAAACTTTGATATTTTTAATTTTAAATTGCCGGGTAGAAATGGGGTGTTACATTAGTGGTATCAGAGCAGTTCGATCTGTCCGGCCAAGTTGTCCAGTCATAGTGTCTTATGACGATTAAGTGTTGTTAGATTAGTTCTAAATTATTGTTCGTGCTGCAGTGCTAAGTTGAAAATGGCTGGGAGAAACGATGCTGCTCTTGCTGCTGCTCTGCAAGCTATGGCGCAGGCTGTTGGGAACCAGTAGAATGACGGTGAAAATGCTGGAACTCGCAGTCTGGCCACTTTTCAGAGGGAGAAGCCGCCTACTTTTAAGGGCAAGTACGACCCTGATGGTGCTCTAGCGTGGTTGAATGAAGTGGAAAGGATTTTCCGTGTCATGGATTGTAATGAAGCTCAAAAGGTCAGATATGGTACTCATATGGTGGCAGAAGAAGCTGATGATTGGTGGTTGGAGGTTAGGCAAAGGTTAGGGACTGCTAATGAAGAGATTACTTTCCAGAAGATGTCAGGGGAAAGAAGGAGATTAAGTTCCTTGAGCTGAAGCAAGGAAACATGTCTGTAACAGAGTATGCCGCCAAGTTCACTGAATTGGCCAAATTTTATCCTCACTACACTGATGCTAACTCTGAGTTCTCCAACTGTATCAAATTTGAGAATGGGTTGAGGGCTGACATTAAGAAAGCTATTGGGTACCAGAAGATTCGGGTATTCGCTGATTTGATTGAAAGTTGTAGGATTTTTGAGGAAGATAGTAGTGCTCACTCTAAGGTTATGAGGGATCAGAGGGGTAAATTTCAGAACCGTAGTAAGCCATATGAGGTTCCTGCTGGTAGGGGTAAACAGAGGTATGCTGATGGTAAGAAGTCCGCTGAGGGTAAGAAGTCTAGTGGGGGAGATGCTCCCGCTAACCTTGTGTGTTTTAAGTGTGGTAAGTGTTACCAAGTGGCTTCAGTCTCAAGAGGGGGGGTGAATTGAGATTTAAACTTTTCAGATCTTTCAAAAACGATTTTCCCCTTTTCAATGACTTAGATCAATTTTCACGCAGGTTTAGTGGAAGTGAAGGAATTAGAATGTAAAGCAGTAAAGCGGTATAACAGTAAAGCAGGAAAGCAGTAAAGCACGCAGAGATTTATCCTGGTTCGGTCACCTCCTAGTGACCTACGTCCAGTCCTCACACCCTTGTGAGATTTTCCACTAACCAAAACAACAAGGCTTACAGGTGCCTTGGAAAACCTTTACAGACTCACTTGATCTAGGAATCGATTTATTTAGGTGAGGAATCGATTTATCTTTGTTTGAAAAATATGGGAAATCGATTCTTGAGTACCATGGAAAGCTAGGAATCGATTCTATACTTAGTGAAACTATGTATGAATCGATTTACAGTTTGCCTGAGACATGTGGGAATCGATTCTCAGTTAAGGTGTAAAAGAGTGGGAATCGATTCTTCCCTTAAAAATTGTTTGGCTCAGAAATCGATTTATGTACTGAAAATACATGACTTGACAATCGATTCTACCTTTTCTGTTTTACCTGAAAATCGATTTTGATATTTGTTTATGCATGAGGAAATCGATTTTATTATTTTAAAGGTGATAAGAATGTTTACGTAAGTATGCATGCATCTTTAAAAAACTTTGTGAGTGTGTGAGACTTTGATATACGAGCTGACCTTTGAAAGAGCTTACACTTTTTCCTAAGACACACCCAAACCCTAAGGACTACCCTTATATTTAAGGACTACTCTTAAACTTGAATCTTCAATTCTTGGCTTGTTTGTCTTGGATTGATTTTGACGTTTAGTGACTTTACCTTTGTCTTTTTCATCATCAAAACATATCTTGCAATATTAGTTTACCTGCAATACAAGGTATCCACATTCTCCCCCTTTTTGATGATGACAAAACATTAACTCATCTCAAGGTGGGAGGTTAGTTCAAACAGATAATGTATATGATACTCCCCCTATCATGATGCTCCCCCTGTTTTATTGACTGTATGCAAGTGAATGCAAATGCATGCTGAATATTAAAACTTTATTCTAAATATTAAAACTCTATTCTTCTCCCCCTTTTTGTCATGATCAAAGAGGGCAACATGTAATGAAAATTGTGAATCTAACAGCACAGTCATTTAATTTAGAAATAATTTAATCATTGCATTAAAACAATTTGGTAACCAACAAAAGAGCTAATAGTCATAGGCTTATAAGAAAAGGGTTATGCCAACAGGGCACAAAGCATAAAAGTAAAATGCTGACTCATAATCTAAAGATCTTGCATCCAATGTGAAAAGGAATTGTTTCGAGCCTCAAATTCTGTTAGTCGATTGTTTAAGGCAGTAATTTCGCGACTGTGGGTCTCTCTAGAAAGGATGATTTCTTTTTTTAATTCTTCCTGCATTTCGCGCTGTTCTTCTTGAAAGATGTTGAGTGCGTGCAAGAAGTGATTGAGGGCTGTGGATGGGGCTGCAGCAGCAGCAGTTTGGTTTGGTTCTGTTTGACCATCCTCATGTATGGTGGAGTTTGTGTTTGGACCAGATGGCCTGTTTGGATCATATTATTGGGAAGATGCTATGCCTATGGAGGAGTGATGCCATGTATATCCAGATTGGATGAATTGCATCTGGTTTAAGGTGGAGGTGTTTATCATGTGATAGGCTGCTTTCCCTTTTATGATTTTCTCCCCTAAGAATGGAATGTTGAAGTGATGGAGGAGATTTGTAATGAGGACACAGTATGGAAGAGGTTTGTCGCTTGTCTTTGTGTGTCGAATCATGTGGCTCATGATCAGATGTGCCCAGTTTATGTTCTTCTGGTGTTTGATTCCCCAAAGTAAAATTACTTCATCATAGGTTACCTGAGCAATGTTTGAGGTTTTCGGAAGGATTGTTCGGGCTATGATGTAGTGGAGAAGCCGATTTTGGGTTGTGAGTGATTTTGCTAGAATAGGCTTTTTACCAACTTCGGCCAGAGCATGACAGATGGACACGCACGTTTCTCCAAGGTCAAATTCGGACCAAGATTCCGGAGGGTTCATATGGATTAATTTTTCACCATCACAGGGTAAGCTGGTGAGATTACTGAACTGAGCTAGGGTGAGGTGGATTTTGGTTCCTTTTAGTTCAGCTGATAGCGTTTCAGTTGTATCGTTGTAGCTAAGTGTGGTGTAGAAGGCTCTAACCATGTCTGGAGCGACTGGACCTGTTTCAGTTGCAAAGTCTAGCAGTTTATGGTACTCTAACCAGTCAATAAATTCAAATCCCTTTTGACTTTGAAACCAGGGTAAGTCTAGAGCATAAGTGGTTCCTAATCCTCTGAGTGAGAAGTTTTTGCTGTAGAGGTCAGCTTGTTCAGGGCTGGTGAAGTATCTGGAATGAAAGGAACTTTCGGTCTCTCCATCATGTAGCTTTTTCCTTTTGACACCCAAATTCTTGGTTCTTGGAGACATTGAATTATGCTCAAGGAAGGGTTTGTTTTTGGGTGAGTACACTATAAAAATAGTGAGATGGGTCGCTACAAAATACATTTACTAAGATATAGGGATAGGCGCCCAAGAAAATAGGAGAGGATGTGGTGAGATAGTTTAGGGATTTTGCGCCTTTCTTGTTGGAGAGGATAAGAGATTAGCGCTAGTTTTCCTAAGTTTTAGGAAGGGATTGATTTGTTGGAGATTTTGCAAAGATCATAATCGATTGAAAGTTTTTAGAGAGAGATTCTATATAATCGATTTTTGAGCTAAATGATAGGCCTTTGGAAGTGGCTTGGAAATCGATTCATGTCATGAAAAAAATGCCCAAAAAGAAAGATCTATGAAACTTATAGAAATAGAGTAAATTGTTTTTTTTGCAATGGTTCGAAAAAAATAATTTTGACTGGCCGTTAAACGACACGACTAACTTTTAATCATGTATGCACATATTAGAGTCATGGGTTCTAGGATGATGGTTCCCTTTAATTTATATATGAAATAAAATATGGAAATGAAATTTTGCACTTGTATAGACCAATTTCATGTTAAGAGATTGAATTAATAGTTCTATAAAAGCGGACTAACCTTTCCTGAGGATTCTTTCCTCAGTTTTATTTTTGATGTAAGTCACATGACTGCTTAACCTGGGGTGGAGTGTTTTAAGATCTGCTTCTTCCCAGTCATGAGCTTTTGTGATTCTGCTTTCAAGGTACCAATTTGTCCCCCATACCTTGAAGCATACCTGCAATGATTTAAACAAGGGTTCTAGGTACCCAAATTTCTTTGGGTCCTTGTGGGTTAGTACTTAGTATGGTCCTTTTGGGAACCCATACTTTCTTCACATTTTGTCTTTCTCTTGCCCTGCAAACAGAAGTTGTATGTCCATTTTTACCACAATAACTACATCTGATGCATGATCTAGATCTATGATACATATGCCTTTTAGTGTAGTTTTTTTTAGAGTGTTTAGGATGTGTCTGCTGTAAGCTAGATAGTTTTCCTACTGTCCATTCTAGTTCATGGACTTTCTTTTCAAACTCAGAACATTTGTCACAGACATAATTTGCTTTAAGGTAACCTAGGCTGTAGTTTTCCTTTCTAAGTTCTAGCCTTTCTTTAGTTAATGCAATTACTTCATTTTGAAGGTGATTAATAACTTTCTTTGCTTTTCCTAAAGCTTTTGTTAATTTTACAGAATCATCATGCAATTCAGTGAAAGCTTCATATAAATCATCATATGCATTTTGTAAAGAGTCAGGGTTAGATATTACCTCGTTTTCATTCTCGCTTTCATGATCAGCCATTAATGCAACTTGAGCTTCTTCATCTTCTGATTCATCTGATGAATCCATGCAGTTGTCTTCCCATGCGATGTAGGCTTTTCTTCCTTTGTTATTTTTGAATGCCTTCCTTTCAGATTTGGAGTCCTTTTTCTGTAGATTAGGACATTCCATTTTCATGTGCCCGGGTTTCCCGCATTCATAGCAAGTAGGAGGACCGGATGTACTTTCTTTGCTGGAGAACCTTTTTGATTTGAAGTTCTTCCTTGGATAGTTGTTGCCTTTCATGAACCTTTTGAACTTCCGAACCATAAGAGCCATATTCTCTTCACTTTCATCAATTTCATCATCTGAGTTGTCACTATCATCAAATTGACTAGAACAAGATGCTTTTAGAGCCAAGATTTTCTTTTTCTTATCTGTATTTTCGTACTCAGCTAGACGGGTGAGTTCTAGTTCATGCTCTTGAAGTTTACCGAACAGAGTAGCTAGAGTCATAGTAGCTAAATTTCTTGATTCAGCTATAGCAGTAACCTTGGGTTGCCATTCTCTATTCAGACATCTCAGAACTTTGTTGATTAGATCCTCTGCAGGAAATGACTTTCACCTGTATTCATTCTAAATAGTTCGTACTCTCTGATAAGAGTATTTGTTCTTGCCCTTTTCACTTCATTTGTACCCTCATGAGTAACTTGGAGATTATCCCACATTTCTTGGGCAGATTTACAGTTTGAAACTCGAAAAAATTCATCAGGACTTAAAGCAGAAGTAATAATATTTTTGGCACGTAAATTATGTTGCACTTTTCTTTTCTCATCATCAGACCATTCATTTCTACTTTTAATTGTAAGAATACCATCTAATATGTGTGTGGGGACATAGGGTCCTTTTTCCACAGCATCCCAAACATCTAAGTCTACCTCTTCAATAAAGATTCTGATTCTTTCTTTCCAATATGCATAATCTTTCCCGTTGAATCCCGGAGAACGGGTAAGAGAAGCACCCTCTTGCGTAGACCAACCTGAAGCCATTTCTCTTGAAGCGGCTAAGCTCTTTATACAAGAGTCTAGCTTTGATACCACTTGTTACCAAGTGGCTTCAGTCTCAAGAGGGGGGGTGAATTGAGATTTAAAACTTTTCAGATCTTTCAAAAACGATTTTCCCCTTTTCAATGACTTAGATCAATTTTCGCGCAGGTTAAGTGGAAGTGAAGGAATTAGAGTGTAAAGCAGTAAAGCGGTATAACAGTAAAGCAGGAAAGCAGTAAAGCACGCAGAGATTTATCCTGGTTCGGTCACCTCCTAGTGACCTACGTCCAGTCCTCACACCCTTGTGAGATTTTCCACTAACCAAAACAACAAGGCTTACAGGTGCCTTGGAAAACCTTTACAGACTCAGGCACTCTCCTCCTAGGATACTCCACCTATAGAGAGCCCTAAAATCTAATATAACAATAACAAGAGATACCCCACCCCTGTTACAATCAGCTGCCCCAGAAAGATACCCCACTTCCTAGTACAAACAGCTACCCTAGGGAGATACCCCACTCCCTAGAACAAATCACAACAATTAAATAATAAACATTTGTAAAGACAGAAATACCTCTAATGTAGGCAGATATTACAACTTGAAGAATGCAACCCCAACTAACTCTTAGCAACAGATCAGCTCAGACATACCAACGGTGCGTGACAAGCAAAAGTAAAAGCGTGAAGAGTTTTTCTCAAAAGATTTTCTAATTCGTGAAAATGGGTTGTTCTGTGTAAAATGAATCGTGAAGCACTGCCTATTTATAGGCTATGAGGAATTTAAGTTTACGTTGAAAATAGTGTAGGAATCGATTCTTCGTTGAATGCATTTGATCTAGGAATCGATTTATTTAGGTGAGGAATCGATTTATCTTTGTTTGAAAAATATGGGAAATCGATTCTTGAGTACCATGGAAAGCTAGGAATCGATTCTATAGTTAGTGAAACTATGTATGAATCGATTTACAGCTTGCCTGAGACATGTGGGAATCGATTCTCAGTTAAGGTGTAAAAGAGTGGGAATCGATTCTTCCCTTAAAAATTGTTTGGCTCAGAAATCGATTTATGTACTGAAAATACATGACTTGACAATCGATTCTACCTTTTCTGTTTTACCTGAAAATCGATTTTGATATTTGTTTATGCATGAGGAAATCGATTTTATTATTTTAAAGGTGATAAGAATGTTTACGTAAGTATGCATGCATCTTTAAAAAACTTTGTGAGTGTGTGAGACTTTGATATACGAGCTGACCTTTGAAAGAGCTTACACTTTTTCCTAAGACACACCCAAACCCTAAGGACTACCCTTATATTTAAGGACTACTCTTAAACTTGAATCTTCAATTCTTGGCTTGTTTGTCTTGGATTGATTTTGACGTTTAGTGACTTTACCTTTGTCTTTTTCATCATCAAAACATATCCTGCAATATTAGTTTACCTGCAATACAAGGTATCCACAGTAAGTCTGGTCATAAAAGCTACGAATGCAAGTCGGGAGTGAGAGTGTGTTTCCGTTGTGGCAAAGAGGGTCATTTGGCGTCTGACTGTGAACGCAAGGACGTGGTTTGTTTCAACTGTGGTGAGGTGGGTCATATTAGCACCAATTGTTCTAAGCCGAAGAAAGAGAAGAGTAGTGGGAGGGTGTTTGCTCTCGCGGGATCAGAGGAGACTATAGAGATAAGAGGTACATGTTTTATTAATGGTATCCCTTTGATTGCTATACCAAAATCACCATAATTATGCAGTAGCATGCTCACCAATAGTTAATCAGCTCACCAATCGAGAAGGATCCACGATCCGGTTTGCTATGGCAAAAACATTATCTCACACGCGGTCTAAGTTTCGGTTTTCCTTTTTTTTTCAATAATTTAAACCTTCAAAAACAGAGTGTTTTATAATTCAAACCACATATTTGATTAGGTCTTTTAATAAGCTTTCCAACGCATTTGAGAACACCTCAATCGGGTTCCCGGATCAAAAGTTATTGCAAAAACAAGTTCGGGAACTGTTTAATGAAAACTGCAAACCGTCGCGACGCGAAAAGATACCGTCGCGACGCGAAGAGTGACAGAAACCTTTGCGTTACAAAATTTACTGGGGTCGCGACGCGATGGCCACGGGCCGCGTCGCGATGGAAGCCAGAATTGGCTGAAAACAGCATTTTGAAACCGTTTTGTACCGTTTCACTTTCTATTCGACCCCGAGACATTTCCTAACCATCAAGACTTCAAAAACTTCACCAACACCAACGAAGGTCATAGACCCCACTCACCAATAGTTAATCAGCTCACCAATAATTATTCACACCATTTTATTTATATCACCATCATTACATCTCCAATTAATTGTCCTGAGGCCAGCACGCCAGTTACGCCAATAACCAACAAATTGTACGGACTAAATTGTCACAAGGGACTAAAACTACACCATGAGGTACAACACAGCACCAAAGGACTAAAGCAGCACCAAATATAAACACCAAACAGCAACATTGATAATACAGAAACCTTAGAAAACAGCAACATTTATCTTAGAAAAACAGCAACATTTATCTTAGAAAAACAGCAACAGCATAGTTGAAAATACAGCAACAGCACCATGGAAAATACAGCAACAGCACTATTTTAAAAATAGTGACAGCAACATCTTAAAACAAAAACAGCAACAGCAACCTTTTAAAATAGTGACAGCAACATTTTAAAACAGCAACAGCATCATTTCAAAAACAGTGACAGCAACATTCTAAACCAAACAGCAACAACATCATTTTAAAAACAGTGACAGCAACATTCTAAAACAAAAACAGCAACATACACGCCTATGGGCAGCCACGTTTTGGCGCCCACCTACCTAGCAAACACACACGTACAAAATCAAGCATCATGCCACACGTCTAACCGACAACACGGACACACAACACGCATGGGCAGCCACTTTGGCGCCCATGACTAGCACACACAACAACACCTTGTCACACACTTTAATCACCTAATTTCAGCTCCAATTTAGTCATGCAATACAACAACACCCAACAATTCATCACATCCTCATTCTCAATGACATTGATTCATTACAACAAACGTCTAACATGCATAATTAATCTCATATTCACCTTAACACCAATTGACATAGGATTCAACATGATACTTAGCATACACACAACATCTCAATTCAAACAACAACACCACAATTCAATCATCAACACCACAAATCAATTAATTAAATCATTCCTAAACCTAACTCATATGGTACTAATCCTATAGGTTATTAAGAATGTAAGAGAGAGCCCCCTAACCTTTGTTAATTGAAGAGTTCAACAAGATTTCTAGCAAGCCACCAAAGACACCAACGATCCAAGCTTCTTCTCCCTTGAAGCTCCACGCGAACCTCCTTCCTTTGCCCTAGCACCGCCGCGCCTCTTCCTCTCCTCTCTCTCACGTCGCGACTCCTTTCTTTCTTTCTTCTCTCTTTTCTTCGAATTCCTTCTTTCTTTTTGCACAAATGAGACACTTGTCTCAAACCCTTGTTACATGCGCCTAGGCCTAAGTCAATGGGCTTCGGCTTGGGCCAATCCTACCACCCCGGAATTACCAACATCACTCCCTTCAATTTAAATAAAAACAATGTATTAATAAGTTAATATAACAATAATAGTGCAACACTTAAATAATTTAATTAAATAATTAATTAAATTATTTTGGGTGTTACAGGTGGGGTTCTAACTCTATAATAGGGTACATGAAGGGCTTTATGTGGGAAAATAAGGGATCCTATGTGTTTGTTTAATCCTTGAAATCTATTGTTGTTGTTTGAAAACTATTGTTGATGTTTGAAAACTATGTGTCAATGTTTGACTATATCTGTTGGTGATTGAAATAAGTTTAGGGGTTTTTGAACACAATGATGCACAAAATTGGGTCCCTGGGCGCATAGGGCGCCGTTTACTGATGTACTGGGCGCACTGGGCGCCATGGGCGCCATGTGTGGCTGCCCCTTGTTGTCTGCTGGGCGCACTAGGCGCCATGGGCGCACTAGGCGCCATGTGTGGCTGCCCCTGTTGTCTGCTGGGCGCACTGGGCGCCATGTGTGGCTGCCCCTGTTGTTTGCTGGGCGCACTGGGCGCCATGGGTGCCATGTGTTGCTGCCTGTTGCTTGCTGTCTGTCGGTTGCTGGGCGCACTGGGCGCCATGGGCGCCATGTGTTGCTGCCTGTTGCTTGTTGTCTGTTGGTTGCTGGGCGCACTTGGCGCCATGGGTGCCATGTGTGACTGCCTGTTGCTTGTTGTCTGTTGGTTGCTGGGCGCACTGGGCGCCATGTGCGGCTGCCTGTTGCTTGTTGTCTGTTGGTTGCTGGGCGCACTGGGCACCATGGGCGCCATGTGTGGCTGCCTGTTGCTTGTTGTCTGCTGGTTGTTGGCCGCACTGGGCGCCATGGGCGCCAGGTGTGGCTGCCTCGTTCGTTTGCTGGGCGCATTGGGCGCCGTCATGTGGGTTGTTGGGCGCTTTAGGCGCATTAGGCCCACGGTTGTCTAATTGTTGGTTAAGTCGTTAAATTGTTAATCGTTAATTTGTCGAGTTGTTAACTGTTGGTTGAGTTGTGAAACTGTTAACTTGTTAAGTTGCTAAATTGTGGGCTCAGTTGTTGATTTGTTGATGATCTTGCACCTAGTTGTGATCACCATTGTGTGAAGTTAGCGCGTGTATCTGGTTGGATTGCCTCTATTTATTGGCAAGATATTATGTTGTAGGCCTATGGCCAACATTGAATTCTGTTGTTGTTGTGTTGCTATGTAATCATTGTTGATTGTTTGTGCATTCACAACGCGTCGCATACATAGCATTTTCATGTTGGAGCTATGCTCAAAACACGATGGCCTGGACTGGCAAAGTGACGTGAAGGCTTATGCCTTGTTGATGCCTCTATTTACTGGAAGATTTTTACGACGACGACGGGAGTTCTGCTCCAATGGTACCACATGCATGTGCATAGTATTGAGTCGCATTCATATTACATACTTTAGCGATTATGCTGATGACTTGTGATTGATTGGAGTTGTTTGAGGGCTGCAAAGTGGTGAATTCATATTTTCTGATTCTAACATACTGTTTTTCATATGTCCTATTATATGGTCCGATATCTCACCCCTTCTGTTTGAATGTTACCCTCCTGTTGGTAACGTGCAGGTAATCACGAATGAAGGCTGCTTACCTTCGTTAGATCGAGTCGGTGTCGTCGCTCCGATACGTAACACTCAGGGGGGATGAACACTTGTTTTCCTTATTTGCTATGTTATTTTTATTGTTGAAACTAAAAGTTGTTACTATGAAGAGTTTTGCTAAATCTGAGCTGTCTTAAGTTGGTTAAAGATGCCACGATTATTTCGAATTGACTTTTGTTGTGAATCCGCTGCGTAGTATTGAAAGTTGACTTGTTTTAAAGACTAAAAGGATTTGTTTATTGGTTCATCCAAGTTAGTGTGTTATGTATCTGATTTCACAGGCGAATTGATTATGTTGTTTTGTTTTTAGTTGAAAGTGTAGCGCTCCATTTATTTGTTGGAAATTTTTATAACTCTGATTTTCGTATTATTTTACCGGGTAGAAATGGGGTGTTACATAAGTGGTATCAGAGCTGTTTCGGTCCGTCCGACCAAATTGTCTAGTTGTTGTGTCATTTGACGATCGAGTATTGTCATTTAGCTCTAACTATTGTTTGTGTTGTAGTGATACGTTAAGATGGCTGGAAGGAATGATGCTGCTATCGCTGCTGCCTTGGCAGCTATGGCACAGGCTTTGGAGAATCAGTCGAACGTTGGAGAAAATGCTGGGTCTCGTAGTTTGGCGACTTTTCAAAGGGAGAATCCGCCTACCTTCAAAGGAAAGTATAATCCTGATGGAGCGTTGGCTTGGCTGAAGGAGATTGAGAGGATTTTCCGTGTGATGGACTGCACTCCAGCGCAGAAAGTTCGTTATGGTACTCATATGTTGGCAGAAGAGGCCAATGAGTGGTGGCTAGAGACTAGTCAGAGATTCGAAGCTGCAGGTGAAGAGATCTCTTGGTGTTCTGGATTGGGCCGCAGCCCATAATGAATGCTGGACCAACACGACCGGCCCAGTACGTAATCAGCATTACACGACTTTTTGGACCGGGTCGCGACCCGTAATGAAGTTTGGGCCTACGCGAGCGGCCCAACATCGACTAGCGCCAACTTATACCCACGATGGGAGGATCTACGGTAGAGAGGAATTCTCGCAGATCCAACGGCCGCCCTTAGCATCCAGGTGCTATATAACGAGACCCTGACATCATATGAAAGGTACGTTTTTAACCTGTATTACTACACTAAATCACCCCACTGACTTGGGCGTTGGAGTGCCATCGCAGGTACACCCCGAGGAAGCTCTGCACGCGACCTGCTTACGCACGGGAACGACCTCAGGATCTTGACAACAAGCTCCCAAAACAGCACGAACATAACAGATTTATTTCAACAAAAGGAACGATCGCTCGGAGAAGAGTCTGGTTCATTAACGCGACCTGCTTACGCACGGGAACGACCTCAGCATCTTGACAACAAGCTCCCAAAACAGCACGAACATAACAGATTTATTTCAACAAAAGGACCGATCGCTCGGAGAAGAGTCCGGTTCATTGGCGACGTACTGACCCGACGTACTGGCCCGAGGAAGAGTCCTATCAAGAATCTTCGTACGACTCCTCTGGGTCACTTACTCGATCCAGAAGTAGATCACAGGAAAGAGTCCCTCGTCCCTACTGGGACGCGCCTCCTCCACGGGCTCATAGGTATGAATCACCTCCTCCACGACGTGGTCATCGGGGTCGCTACCCCGAGGACCGACCATCTCGTAGGAGGACGGGCAATGACGGTCTGGGACCATTCACCCGAGGAATCGACGAGTTCCCTATCCCGCGAGCACTGGAAAAGCCACCCTCTGACCTCAGGATGTATAACGGGGTAAAAGACCCCAATGCCCACCTACGATATTTTGACTTGGTAATGAAGTACAGGCGGGCAGACGGGCCGGTCAAATGCAAAATCTTTCCACTAACCCTAGAGGGACCCGCTCTGGAGTGGTTCACTGAATTAAGGCCCAACAGTATCTCGTCCTGGGAACAATTGGCTCGAGTTTTTAGTGCCCGCTTCACCGCCTCAAGGGTGAAGCCTAAATCACATGCCATCTTGAAAACCATTAGGCAGGGCCCGGATGAATCGCTCCGTGAGTATGTTGAGCGCTTCAACAGGGAAGCCTCAAATGTCCGTGGGTTGGACGACGATATGCGCCTATGGTTTCTCAGGGACGGCCTCCGAACTGGCAGTTTATTTGAGATAGAAGTTGGCGTGAACGAGCCACCGGACCTCGAAACTTTCCTACGCCGGTCTCAGAGATTTATGAACTATGAGGAAAGGGCGATCGCGACCCAAGCCGTCGCAGGGCAAGCAAAGGATCTCCAATCGAACCGGGTCCAAGACTCCAGGAGGGATAGAGGAGACAGAGAAGGACCATCCAGGGAGTTCAGGCAGAAGAAATTCGCTGATCGGACCAAACTGAATACCTCGTACTCTCAGATCTTGGCCGAGTGCGCGAACACAGAATTCAAAGAGATTAAGAGGCCCGAACCGCTAGTCCTTAAAGAGGGACAGCGCCCGTCTCGTCGGTACTGCCGTTATCATAGAAGTAACGGACACGACACCAACAATTGCATGGCCCTTAAAGACGACATCGAAGAACTAATCAGAAAGGGAAAGCTTACCCAGTACGTGAAGAAAGGGCCTGCAGAGAAACCAAAAGAGAAGGACAGAGATCGGTCCCCTCGAAAGGGTAAGGCCATCGTGAACGAAGTTGGGAAAGGCTCAAAGGAGGACGAGGATGAATACAGTGAAGAAAGAAACGACCACAGGAGGTCAAGGGGACGCGCGGTCGCGATGGTGATTACTGGAGGGTGCCCTATGGAAGGAGGGGAAACGACCAAATCATTGAAAAGACGCTGGAAAGAAATAATGAGCGTCGCCTCGACGTCCACGCCCGGTCGACCCTCAAAAAGGCCGCCTTTGGCATTCGGCGACGATGATTTGCTCGATGGGAAGCCTAATAAGTATGTCCCACTAATCGTCACCGCGGTAATGGCTAATGTCGAGGTCAGACGAATCCTGGTCGATCAGGGGAGCTCGGCTGATATCATTTTTGAAGACCTCCTCGACATCTTGAGGATACCAAGGGGCGAGTTGACGGCCTATCGGGGATCTGACCTAATAGGTTTCAATGGATCATCCACAACACCTCTTGGGATGCTGGAACTCATGGTAACCTTCGGGGACGACAGCGGGGAGAAACCCAAAAGCAGAGTTGTGAAAGTAAATTTTTTGGTATTACCATGCAAATCGGTATACCAATGTATCATCGGTCGTCCCACTTTGGGAAAGCTGGAAGCCGTGACCTCGACCGTCCATCTGAAGATGAAATTCTATTCGGATAGCAATGAGGTCGTCACCGTCCCGGCAGATCTGCAAGCCGCTCGACGATGCCACTTCATGAGCATGAAGGAACACGGAGAGCATGAAACGAAAAAGACGAACGCCGCGAATAGGGGCGGGAGGCAAGTCAATGTGGCTGATCTAGATGCCCGCTATGACCCGGATAGTGATCCTGAAGAAGGAGATGATGACCTTACCTGAGAGCTCAAGAAAAGAATTAAAAGACCTGAGCCGCACGGGGAACTCGCTCAAGTACAACTGGGGAACGACCCAGAGAAGACTGTGTCATTGGGAAGCGACCTTCCCACAGAGATACGAGATCAGTTGATCCAATGCTTGAGGGAACACGCTGATGTCTTCGCATGGAGTGCCGCGGACATGCCAGGCGTCCCACCAGAGGTAGCTTGTCACCACCTGGCCGTTAATCCAACTGCAAAATGGATCGCCCAAAGAAGAAGGGTGCAGGGTGACGAGAAAGGGAAAGCCGCCAGTAAGGCGGTCGATGATTTGCTGGAAGCCGGATTCATAAAAGAAATAAAGTACACGACCTGGCTATCTAACGTGGTTCTGGTCAAAAAGGCCAACGGGAAATGGCGCATGTGCGTCGACTATACTGATCTTAACCGGGCATGCCCTAAAGACGCGTTTCCTGTACCAAGCGTTGACCGGTTAGTTGACAGCGCAAATGGCTTCAGGTTACTCTCGTTTTTAGACGCTTACTCGGGTTATAACCAGATTTCAATGCACCCACCCGACCAGGAAAAGACGGCATTCATGACGGCAACAGGGAACTACTGTTACTTGGTCATGCCTTTTGGACTGAAAAATGCCGGCGCGACTTATCAGAGAATGATGAATAAAGTTTTCCAGTCTCAGATCGGCAAAACGGTCGAAGTGTACTTAGACGACATGATCATAAAAAGTAAACAAGACATTGATCATGTGGCCAACCTAAGAGAGATATTTGTAGAAGCCCGCAAAAACTCGCTAAAACTGAATCCTGAGAAGTGCACGTTCGGCGTCAGAGCGGGTAAGTTTTTGGGTTTCTTCTTAACAGAGCGGGGGATTGAGGCGAATCCGGATAAATGCAGGGCCGTGACAGAAATGAAGTCACCCACTAGCAAAAAAGAGATTCAGAAGCTGAACGGGATGATAGCCGCGCTATCACGATTCATTTCAAAAGCGGGCAGCAAGTCTCTCCCACTTTTCAAATTACTTAAGAAAGAGGCGAAGTTTGAATGGTCGGCCGAATGCGACCAGGCCCTAGATCAGCTGAAAAAGGTTTTGTTGCAACCACCCATCCTGACCACCCCAGAGCCCGGGGAAACGTTGTACCTATACCTCTCTATCAGTGATGAAGCCCTAGCAGCCGTACTGGTGCGGGAAGACGGGGAGAAACAGAATCCCGTGTATTTTGTGAGTAAAGCACTCCAGGGACTAGAACTCAGGTACCAAAGGATCGAGAAGCTAGCTCTTGCACTAATCGTGGCTGCTCGAAGATTGAGATCGTATTTCGTGGCTCATCAAATCGTCCTCAGAACAGACCAACCCGTTTGACAGATCTTACATCGGCCCGACTTAGCAGGAAGGATGATCAAATGGGCAGTAGAGCTCTCAGAGTTCGGCGTGAAGTATGAGACAAGAACGACCACAAAGGCACAAATTCTAGCAGATTTCATAGCCGAGATGACTCCGATCCAGGAAGAAAGGCCTGATCCGACCTGGACGCTATACGTGGACGGCTCCTCAAACTGCAAAGGGAGCGGGGCAGGTTTGATCTTAGAAAGCCCAGAAGGAACGACCGTGGAGGTGTCCTTGACATTTTCCTTTTCTACGTCGAATAACCAGGCGGAGTACGAAGCATGTATTGCAGGACTTATGCTCGCCAGGGAGTTCAAGGATCGAGAAGCTAGCTCTTGCACTAATCGTGGCCGCTCGAAGATTGAGATCGTATTTCGTGGCTCATCAAATCGTCCTCAGAACAGACCAACCCGTTTGACATATCTTACATCGGCCCGACTTAGCAGGAAGGATGATCAAATGGGCAGTAGAGCTCTCAGAGTTCGGCGTGAAGTATGAGACAAGAACGACCACAAAGGCACAAATTCTAGCAGATTTCATAGCCGAGATGACTCCGATCCAGGAAGAAAGGCCTGATCCGACCTGGACGCTATACGTGGACGGCTCCTCAAACTGCAAAGGGAGCGGGGCAGGTTTGATCTTAGAAAGCCCAGAAGGAACGACCGTGGAGGTGTCCTTGACATTTTCCTTTTCTACGTCGAATAACCAGGCGGAGTACGAAGCATGTATTGCAGGACTTATGCTCGCCAGGGAGTTCAAGGCACGACGGGTCGAGCTCCGTTCTGACTCCCTGTTAGTAGTGTCCCAAATTGGAGAAACGTATGATGCCAAAGATGAAGTTTTACGGAGGTACCTCGCTAAGGTACGAGAGCTGCTCGATCATTTCGAAAGCGCAGAAGTCTGACACATCCCCAGGTCAGAAAATGGCAGGGCGGACGTACTTTCGAAACTGGCGAGTACAAAAACCCCGGGGAATCACAGGAGCGTAATACAGAAGGTACTCCCTCAACCCAGCGTCCAGCTAGAAACAGCTCCAATTTCCGATGTCTGTATGATCGGTCAAGGGACGACATGGATTGACCCCATCCTGAAGTACATCGTGTTGGGGGAAGAGGAAGACGACCCAAAAAAGGCGGCTCTCACACGAAGGCGGGCATCATCATATTCGGTTATTGAAGGCAAATTGTTCCGCCGGGGCTTCTCAACCCCGTTACTGAAGTGTCTGACACCACAAGAGGCCAATTATGTGTTGAGAGAAATCCACGAAGGGATATGTGGGAATCACCTAGGGGCACGAGCACTGGCCAAAAAAGCACTTCGAGCGGGATACTATTGGCCAACGATGGAGGGTGATGCCAACGAGCTAGTAAAAAAATGTGATAAGTGTCAGAAGCACGCAGACATACATATCGCCCCCCCGGTCGGATTGAACTCCATTACCGCTCCCTGTCCGTTCGCGTGGTGGGGAATAGATCTTCTGGGCCCGTTCTCAGCAGCCCCAGGGCAGCTTAAATACCTAATAGTAGCAGTAGACTACTTCACCAAGTGGGTAGAGGCCGAGCCCTTAGCGACTATTACCTCCAAAAACTGCTTGAAGTTCTTCAAGAAAAATATACTAGTTCGATTTGGAGTCCCTCAGGTCGTAGTCTCGGAAAACGGCACCCAGTTCACTGACAAAAACTTCCAAGAATACATGTCAGAACTAGGTATCAAGCAGCGCTTCACATCGGTCGAGCACCCGCAGACGAACGGACAAGCAGAGGCTGCCAACCAGGTGATACTGCGCGGGCTGAAAAGAAGACTGGACGAATCCAAAGGAAAGTGGGCAGAAGAACTCCCCTTCGTACTATGGGCATACCGGACCACCCCACACTCCACCACAGGCGAAAGCCCATTCAAATTGGTATATGGGGTGGAGGCACTCATCCCGGTTGAAGTTGGAGAGCTCAGTTGGAGAACTGCACATCCCAAAGACACCAATGAGAACGATCAGGGACTCAGAGAGGAACTCGACTTGGTTGAAGAACTCCGCACCAAAGAGTCGTTAAAAGAAGCACTTGTGAAACAAGGGATGGCAACGAGACACAACTTAAAGGTCGTCCCTAGAGAATTCACCATCGGCCAGCTCGTCCTCAGAAGAGCGTCGATAGGACAGAAGTTCGCAACTCAAGGGAAACTCGCTCCAAACTGGGAAGGTCCCTACCGAGTCGTCTCGAAGACGGGGAAGGGCGCCTACCAACTTCAAACCATGGGAGGCGGGGCGGTGCCAAGAACATGGAACGCGGCCAACCTCAGACGATACTTTGTTTAAACTTTTGACTAAATTCAATTGTAACTGTATCATTGACACTTATTGAATGAATAAAGCAAGTACACCGGGCGGGACACTCTTTTCCCACTGGGTTTTTATTGAGGCCCGCCCGACCATCATGACAGATGGTATATTCTTATATGTTGTCTCATCCTTTTCTGTTTTCCATACAAATCAATCAACCGCCAGGCGGGTTATAATCAAACCGAGTTTGATAAACCACTTGGCGGGTTCAGCAGTACTTAGTCGATCTAAGTAACACAAAGCGATCTTAATCGATAATCGCAACGCCAAGGGCGAGTTAAATCTAGGGACGAACCCTGGTAAACGACCCGAAGGCTAAAAACACGAATTAAAAGAAACGAAGCGCTCCTAACCGAAAGTCGCACCCCTAAGGGCGAGTTAAATCTAGATACGAGATCCAGTAAACTGCCCGAAGGCTAAACGAATTAAACAGAATGATTAAAATAGCGATTTCAAAAGCAAAGTACATATTACAAGAATGGGACGACTCGAAAGCCGCCCAAAAACAAAATACAAGTACTTAGAGCATATTACAAAGATTCTAATTGGAACGATCAAAAACAACCATTTCCTACGCTAAGACGTTTCCTTCCTCGTCCTCCTCAGCAGGCTTGATGATCCGACCGTCCACATAATTATGGGAAAAATTGATAACACCCGTGTCCAGCACGAGGTCCGGGTAGACGCACCGCACCTGGACCAGAGCCTCATCAAACCGCTCCTTGCAAATTGAAACAGTGGAATGAACGAGCCGATCGTATTGGGCATAAGCCTCTTCCCGCTCCTTCTTCAAAACCTCAATGGACGCTTTCATTTCAGCAACCTCCAGATTCAAGCCGCTCACCTGTTCAGTCAAATCGCTAACCTTCCCCACCTCAAGCTGCAATTTCTTCTGGGCTTCTGTTAATGCGACCTGGGCGTCATCTCGCTCTTTGGTAACGATGGAGAGCGACTTCTTTGTTTCGTCAAGGGCAGCGACGGTAGGCTGAAGGGCGGCCTCTGAATCTTGCAGTTTCTTCTTGAAAGCTTCCAACTCCTCCCGAACTTCTGAGATATAAACATGAGCACGGCTAAGCTTGTCGGTTTTGTCTAAGTTATCACTCTCCAACCATAAATTTTGGGCGAGGAGAATATTACCTTTTGTCCGCTCCATTTCTCCGTGTTTCAATTTCGCGACCAGGTGAGACCCAGCCTTGACCACCTCGGCCGCAAACAGTAGGGGGTCTTCGCGGAATCCTCTGATGATGTTCTCATCGGTCATTTCCTCCAGATCGACCGCCAGGGCCGAACTCCTCTGAGATCCTTTATGGGCCCTGGACCGTTTATGAGCATGGTCATCCTGCGTCAGATCGACAGTAGGAGGAGGGCGTCCCCGCTTCGTCCCAGCAACAGGCGGGCTACTCTCGCCACCTTCAGCAGCCACAGAACCCTCAGGCACAGGTGAAAGAGTAACCGCAGGGGTGGATGGGCCGATCTGGGACCTCCTCCCTTTCTTAGCTTGTTTCATCAACTCGCCAAAACCTAGACCGGCCATTTCACCTGCGAAAAAGGTAAGAACACGGTTAAAAATAAATAAAAAATAAAAAAAAGGGGCGTGGTACGACTACCCATACCAAGTGCGACTTTGAAACTATTATCATCGGTCGTTTTCACCAATTGGTGACATTTGATCAGGCCTTCCTCCATCCAAGAGGCCAAGTTCTCAAGCAACCTCAGAGTCTCAGTATTTTCCTCGCGAAGTTGACAGCGGGTTCTGTACGTGGCGGGCATGCGACGAAAATGAGCGTACGTCCACGCTATAGGATATTGCATACCTGTTACTCGCCCACCGGAGTCAACCGTCCCCACCATCCGCTGAGATGCCTCGCAAACTGGGACTACCCATAGAAAGGACGATTTCCATGGTTTGAGCGAGTCAGAAAACGGCTTGAAAATCTTGTAGTCCGACTGAGCCTTAAGACTCAGATGCTCCCACCGATTTCGATCGCTGTCCGGTTCTGGACGCCTGCTTGTCTCAAAAATTTTGAAGAAAGTTTGCCGATTGCACTCTCGCCCCATCACTCTCAATAACTGCTCGAACACCTTGATAAACGCCCACGAGTTAGGGTGCAGCTGCGAGGGTGCAACCCCAAGATAACGAAGTATACCGCGCTGAAAACATGTAAATGGCGGACGAATCCGCACGTCACGAAGGACAGTGGCATACATGGTGAATTTTAAGGTGGCCGGAATCGTAGCCACGTGTTCCGTTGAAGTAGGGCCTTCGACCGCCCACACCTGGTCCGGCGCGCCAACCAGCCCGGCAAAATACGATAACACTTGGTCCCCAGGCTTGAATATTGACGGTATACGGCCTACCACGGCCGACGAGATCCAAGAGCGATCCTCCCCTAGAGAGCCTCTCCAATCGGCCTCCCCTCTCTCTGGGTTTGGCTGGATTACCCGCTCCGTAGGGGCCGAGGACGTAGAAGGCGGATCATTACTTTCCATCGTTTGGAAGTGTACAGGGCGATCGGGTGTCGCAACATCCGATCCCTCAGCAAGAGGCGTAGAAGTAAACCCACCCTCCGAAGTCGTCCTATCTGTAGACGTTCGGGAGCTGGATGACAGGTCGGTGGAGGAAACTGGCGGGCTTCCAGGTACCTGGGCGGTCAGCTTCGTCCGCGCCATAAGAAAAGAAAACCTGCAAGAAGGGAGCATGAAAGTCAGACCATAGAAGATGACCTACGGAAAGGGGTGACATGATCGACCCCGGGTCTGACACCCCCTCCTCGCTCATGCTAATGTTAACAAGAAGAGAAATGCGATTTAAATTACTAGCCCAAAAGTAAAACTACATACCAGGATCGGGATACAGTTTCGTTGCACTATGAATCACTAGAATGAGGCGATCGGAAGTTAGATCACGCCGGAGTTTGAAGTCGCTAATCGGGAAACACCGTGCCAGAGTAGCCGGAAAATAGATCGCTCGTCGGAGAAAGGAAGTCGCCCTCAGAGCAAAAAATCCGGAAAGTGAACAAATTAACATAAGGGTGCCCCATATTTATAGGGAGGGGAAGCCAGAACGCGAAGGGACACGTCCCTTCCCCTTCTAAATTAATGATCTTCGTCGAAAATTGAACCGTCATCATCAAGCGCCCCCTTTTTGAAAAGCGTGAAGCATGGTGACAGTCCCATCGAAGCGTCACGCCTGTCCTCTCAAAACGTCATATCTGTCAGAACAACGCGTCGCTAGAAGGTGCGAGGAGCCTCAATCGAGCGGGCACACGATCAGGTCCTCTCGACGCAGGCCAACGCACGCGGCCAATTTGGAGGCAACCCGCCTCATCGAAAGGAATGGGACTCTTAGGCCTGAACCTGTTCCATTGAACGACTTCGGCCTGGGGGGCAACTGTTCTGGATTGGGCCGCAGCCCATAATGAATGCTGGACCAACACGACCGGCCCAGTACGTAATCAGCATTACACGACTTTTTGGACCGGGTCGCGACCCGTAATGAAGTTTGGGCCTACGCGAGCGGCCCAACATCGACTAGCGCCAACTTATACCCACGATGGGAGGATCTACGGTAGATAGGAATTCTCGCAGATCCAACGGCCGCCCTTAGCATCCAGGTGCTATATAACGAGACCCTGACATCATATGAAAGGTACGTTTTTAACCTGCATTACTACACTAAATCACCCCACTGACTTGGGCGTTGGAGTGCCATCGCAGGTACACCCCGAGGAAGCTCTGCACGCGACCTGCTTACGCACGGGAACGACCTCAGCATCTTGACAACAAGCTCCCAAAACAGCACGAACATAACAGATTTATTTCAACAAAAGGACCGATCGCTCGGAGAAGAGTCCGGTTCATTAACGCGACCTGCTTACGCACGGGAACGACCTCAGCATCTTGACAACAAGCTCCCAAAACAGCACGAACATAACAGATTTATTTCAACAAAAGGACCGATCGCTCGGAGAAGAGTCCGGTTCACTTGGGTTGTGTTTCGTAGGGAGTTTACGAGGATGTATTATCCTGAAGATGTTCGGGGTAAGAAGGAAATTGAATTCCTTGAGCTGAAGCAAGGAAGCCTATCGGTTGCTGAGTATGCTGCTAAGTTCGTTGAGTTAGCCAAGTTCTATCCGCACTATAGTGAAGCGACTGCTGAGTCTCGAAGTGCATCAAGTTTGAAAACGGGTTGCGGCCCAAGATCAATAAGGCAATTGGGTATCAGAAAATCTGTGTCTTTTCTGATTTAATTGATAGCTGCAGAATCTATGCAGAGGATAACAATGCTCATTATAAGATTATTAATTAGAAGAGGAACAAGCATTAGAATCGTGGTAAGCCGTATGATGCTCCGGCTGATAAAGGCAAACCGAAAGTCGCTGATGGTAAGAGAACTAGTGGGGGAGATGCTCCTGCTGGTATTGTGTGCTTCAAATGTGGTAAAGCTGGTCATAAGAGTAATGTGTGCAAGGCTGAGACGAAGAGGTGTTTTCGATGTGGTAAGACCGGGCATGAAGCGTCTGAGTGCGAGCATAAGGAGATAATTTTCTTCAACTGTGGCGAAGGAGGACACATTAGTAGTCAGTGTCAGAAACCGAAGAAGGAACGAGCTAGTGGAAGAGTGTTCGCTTTGGCAGGGACAGAGACTTCTGAGGAAGATTGACTTATTAGAGGTACATGCTTCATTAATAGCACTCCTCTAATTACTATTG
The DNA here is from genome assembly GCA_039519185.1 of Astragalus membranaceus. NCBI lineage: Eukaryota > Viridiplantae > Streptophyta > Magnoliopsida > Fabales > Fabaceae > Astragalus > Astragalus membranaceus. The sequence goes on from CM076851.1 coordinate 125,945,085, forward strand.
TTGATACCGAGAAGCATTTCATTTTTTGACCTTGGCGTTGGGCTTACGAAATTTTCGAGGACGAAAATATTCTAAGTGGGGGAGAGTTGTAACGCCCCAAATATTTAATTAATTATTTAATTAATTTAATCAATAATTAAGTGTGAGAATTGTTGAAGTTGGGAATTATTAGTATAGTTGCTACGTTGACTTTTATTTAATTAATAGGTTAATTAGGTGTGGAAAATAATATTAGAGTAATAATAATATATTATTTTATGTGGGCTTATGTTTATGTTAGAATTAGTAATGTAAGGGGGTGTGAAGAGCGGCCCATGAGACTAATCAGAAAAATAAAGAGAAGTATAAGTAAGTAAGAATTAGAATTTAGTTAGGTTGTCATAAGCTGAAAGAAAAATAAGGATTAGAGAAAACCTAGAAGCAAGGGGAGAAGGGGGATGCACAACTTTGGTGAGAAGTAGAGAGGGGGGCTGCACATTCTTTCATCCAAGAAAGGAGGTGACTGCGAAATCTTCAAAACCCAGGTAAGGGTGGGGTTCTAACTCTATAATAGGGTACATGAAGGGCTTTATGTGGGAAAATAAGGGATCCTATGTGTTTGTTTAATACTTGAAATCTATTGTTGTTGTTTGAAAACTATTGTTGATGTTTGAAAACTATGTGTCAATGTTTGAATATATATGTTGGTGATTGAAATCAGTTTAGGGGTTTTTGAACACAATGATCCACAAAATTGGGTCCCTGGGCGCATAGGGCGCCGTTCGCTGATGTACTGGGAGCACTGGGCGCCATGTGTGGCTTCCCCAGTTGTCTGCTGGGCGCACTGGGCGCCATGGGCGCCATGTGTGGCTGCCCTTGTTGTTTGCTGGGCGCACTGGGCGCCATGTGTTGCTGCCTGTTGCTTGTTGTCTGTTTGTTGCTGGGCGCACTGGGCGCCATGGGCGCCATGTGTTGCTGCCTGTTGCTTGTTGTCTGTTGGTTGCTGGGCGCCTTGGGCGCCATGTGTGGCTGCCCCTGTTGTTTGCTGGGCGCACTGGGCGCCGTGGGCGCCATGTGTTGCTGCCTGTTGCTTGTTGTCTATTGGTTACTGGGTGCCATGGGCGCCATGTGTGGCTCCCTGTTGCTTGTTGTCTGTTGGTTGCTGGGCGCACTGGACGCCATGGGCACCAGGTGTGGCTGCCTCGTTTGTTTGCTGGGCGCATTGGGCGCCGTCTTGTGGGTTGTTGGGCGCTTTAGGCGCATTAGGCCCACGGTTGGCTAATTGTTGGTTAAGTCGTTAAATTGTTAATCGTTAATTTGTCGAGTTGTTAACTGTTGGTTGAGTTGTGAAACTGTTAACTTGTTAAGTTGCAAAATTGTTGGCTCAGTTGTTGATTTGTTGATGATGTTGCACCTAGTTGTGATCACCATTGTGTGAAGTTAGCGACGTGTATCTGGTTGGATTGCCTCTATTTGTTGGCAAGATATTATGTTGTAGGCCTATGGCCAACGTTGAATTCCGTTGTTGTTGTGTTGCTATGTAATCATTGTTGATTGTTTGAGCATTCACAACGCGTCGCTGTTGCGCCCGAAAAAGTCCCCGAGGGGGAACCTTCCTCGTTCACAACTTTTTCTAAGACAATGAAGCCGCCACCAATATTTATTAAGGAAAATATTAGGAAAACCTTTTTTTGAAAGCGATTGGTCTTGCGAAACTAGAGAATAGGGTTCGGGGGTCGGTTACGCGTAGGGAAGGTGTTAGCACCCCACATGTCCTCTCTACTGAGAGGGAACCTTTAATTAAATGTGTGGTTTTAGTGTGTCGACTTGAAAATACTTAATTTTGCCTCTCTACTTCTTATTGAAAAACTCTTTATGAAAATCTTTATTTATTATGAAAAAAGGGGGGAAAATGGGTTTTTAGAAAAAAGTGCTTGACGGGACATGGTCCGCTCCTACGTATCTCCCGGTGCGATGGAGAATTCAAAGCTACGTAGTTCTTGGTTGTCTTTTTTTGTTTTTTTATCTTTTTTGGTGAGTTTTTGAAATAGGACGAGCATTAGTGAGTGATTAAACTAGCAGAGGCTATGAGTAATCACCGCTAAGTACTCTAGAAAATGAGGGTCAATACCACTAGTCAGACGAACAAAGGTTCCGAATGACTATTAGTAGCAACCCGTTTTTATTTGCTCTTTTTGAAAGTGGTCTTTGAAAGTGATTGATTGCAAGATGATCAAACTAACAAAGGTTATGATGGATCATCGTTTATTATTCTTATGAGAAAAGGACATTGCCACTAATAGCTAAACGAACAAAGGCTCTGATGAGCTACTAGCAACAATGGGTTTGAAAATGATTCTTTTTATTTGTTTTATGAAAATGATTTGTTTATGGTTGCGAAAAGGATTTTTACTTGTTGCGCTTGACGAGAACGGGACTCGCTCCTACGTATCCCAAATGGGAATCAAAGCGACGTAGTTCTAACGAGCCTTAAAAATGAAAATCTTTTTGAAACGTCTTTTGAAAATGAAAGCTAACAAAGGTTGTGATGGATTGCCACTAGTAACCTGCTTTATGCTTACGAAAATTCTTTTGAAATTGAGGCTTTCATGACAATCAAACCAACAAAGGTTGTGATGGATTGCCACTAGTAACCGTTTTTGTGCCCGGTCGTTTAGAAATGAAAACAATGAATGCAAGAAAGAATTGGTGTATTCAAGCATAACACAATCAGTGGAATCAAATCATTAAGCAACAATATTTGAATTCGCAAACAAAAATCAAGCCTAAACTACACATATTAGATCACAACACATAGATAGGCAAGGAAGGAACTTGAATTGGGCATTAAGCAAAATACAAGAGTAGGCGAGATTGAACCTAAATGCACATCTAGTGGAAGATGCTAGGCGAGAACCATACTCAAATATTTCTACAAAACGCAAGGGAATCTAAATGCACATCTAGTTGAAGATGCAATGTAAGGAATGGACCTATCTAAGTATTGATGATATTCTATATGAGAGTAGACGATGACACTGTAAGCTCAAGCAAAAGAGTTGCCTCAATCATGATCATTGGCCAGCATAAGCAAGCAAATTATTTAGCGACCAAAGTATCAAAAATGTTGAATCACTTTGGTCAATCCTCACACTTAAGATTAAGTGCACAAGTGCACAAGTGTGAATCACATCGCCAATCATCAACTTAAACAACATATAAACTAAAAGGGTTGAATCATCTGAAACCATCTTCACCACTTAGAACATGATGCACTAGGCATAAGCCGGAATCATATGGTTCATCATCAACAATGACACTATAGCTAAGTTAAATCACATAGGGCAATTTTGGCATGGATCACAATGATTAAATATTAACAAATGTAAAGACAGAAAATACCTCTGATGAAGGCAGATATTACAACTTGAAGAACGCAATCCCAACTAACTTTTGGCGAAGGATCAACTCTGACGGACCAACGGAGCGAATAGAGCAAGAGAATAAAGCGTAGGAGAGTTCTTTTTCTAAAATGTGAGAGATTTCGAAAAATGGGTTTTTTCTCTCATCTCCTCCAAAAAAATGTCTGTCCGAAGAGTGACTTGAGGCTGCCTATTTATAGGCTTTAGGAAAGCGTAGATCTGAAAAAACATTTTAATGAAATGAAAGAATCGATTGTTGATTGTAGTTAAAATATAGATGAATCGATTCTTATCATTTTAGAAGCCTCAAGAGTCGATTCTTTGGATAGCTGAAATAGTGATGAATCGATTCTTTATTCTTTGGAAAACATGGGAATCGATTCTTTGCTCTTTGAAAACAAGTAGGAATCGATTTTTAGGACATCTATCATAGGTGAAAATCGATTCTTCACATAGTTAAAACAATTAGGAATCGATTCATGGCCTATGGGATGGCTTGACAATCGATTTCAAGGCCTATGTAAAAAGAAGGAAATCGATTTTAGCTTTGCCTTGAGTATATGTAGAAATCGATTTCAAGCTTTAAACACATGATTGAGAAATCGATTCTTGGCCTTTAGGATTGCTTGAAAATCGATTTCATGGCCTTTAGAATATACTATAAATCGATTCTTGGCCTTTGGTATATAATAGAAATTGATTCTTGCTTTCCACAAAATTGTTTTTAGGTTTTTTCCATGCATGCATAAAATATTTTCCAAAGCTTGCCATGCATGCATAACATATTTTCAAAAACCCTAATTTTGATGCATGAGGCTCATTGCAAAAATTTTTATAGACCCTTTTGTGAGAAATGACCAAAATGCCCTTTTGACCCTAATTTCCCAAAACGTGCATTCTAACCCTAAAAATGATTTCAAAAACTTTGGAATGGTTTCTAGGACCCAAAATGCAATGCATAATTTATTATATATTTTTTGTGTGGAAAATTAGGGTTTGGACCTAGGCCGGACAAAATTGGGGTATGACAGCTGCCCCTCTTTATTTGGGTTTTACCAAGAAATATGAATTGTGCGAGACATATTTCGAAGGTAAAATAGAAATAAAGAATTCAGAAATTATACCAATTTTGTCCATTTGGAGAAATCCGAATTTTCTTTCTTCTTTTTTTTTTTTTGGAAAGATAGACACTTTCATGTTGATGCGAAAACGGTAAATGAACACTGACGTGCAGACTGAAAGGTAAAATGGGCACTTGGCGTGCAGACAGAAAAGGTAAAATGGGCACTTGGCGTGCAAACAGAAAAGTAAAATGGGCACTTGGCGTGCAGACAGAAAAGTAAAATGGGCACTTGGCGTGCAAAAAGCGGTAAATTGCCCAGGCTGCCTAAAACCTGTAATCCTTAAACGAACTCTTGACGAATCCGAGTTTGCACGTGGCTTTGAGGAGCACGCTCTTCCTGTTGGCCTTTTCGAGCGACCGGGGGGATCGTTATCAGCTCCGGAACTGATATACTGATCAATGCACGACGTTCACTGTATCTTAGGCTGATACAACTATTCCGTTGAACCTCACATGGGGCTGCGGTCCATCGCGTTGCTCGTACGCGACGTGAGACCTCTCTTTTGCGCGCTTGGGCGCTCTCTTTTCTTTCGCGCGCTTGGGCGCTCTCTTTTCTTTTCTTTGCGCGCGTGGGCGCTCTCTCTTTTTTTTTTTTTTTTTTGGACCCCCAACCAGGGGAGCGCTTTATAGAATCTGAAGGCGAGCATTAACACCGAAGTTTTTATCCTCTCTCACTTGTCTGTAGCTGAAAAATGAACCAATGCATGCAATGCAAATGCCATGATTGCTTTGTGATGTGATGCAGGAGTTTCTTTTTGTTTGCACGAGTTTTTTCTATGTTTGATGAATGTAATGTATGAATTTTATTTGCTTTGCTGTTCTTTTGTTCTCTTTTCTAATCCCCCTTTTTTTGTTTTTTAATTTCTTTTCTTTTGCTCTTTTTATGCAGTGCTGGTATGCAAATGCAAAATTTGGTATGTAATGCTCTTGCGTTTTGATGAAATGTATGCGGTGATTGATGCTTTGATGAATGAAATGCTCCTGTTCTAACTTCTGTTTGTTTCTTTTTGCTTCTTCTATGAAATGCAAACATTAATATGATGCAATGCTCTGATGTTTGATGCAAGGATTCTTGTTCTTTTTTCTTTTATGGAAATGCTAACGTTAATATGATGCGTATGCACTGCTTTAATGTTTGATGATTGAATGACAAAGGAATGCTTGTGAAATGATGAATGATATGGAATGCTGGATGGCAGGGAATGTTTTTGTGTTGCTTTTGTGGTTTCTTTTCTTTGTTTTCTTTTTGCTTTCTTTCCTTTTTCTATGGAATATCTGATGCAAAATGTAATGCTCTAATGATGAATGACATGCAATGATTTTGTTCTTTTCCTTTTTTATGAAGTGCGAACATTAATATGATGCCAATGCAATGAAAAAATTTCTGCTTTTTCTTCTTTACTATTTTCTTCTATGAAATGCAAGTATTAATATGGTGCAACTGATGTGGAACGTTTTTTTCTTTTTACTATGTGATGAATGCACAAAATGTGAAGATGCAAATGTAATGCTTTGATGCATATACTATAATGCCTAGACGCATGAGGAAAATATTTTTGTGATGATGAGATGCGAGACTTTGAATGCAAGGACTTGAGATGATTATTGACCATTCTGTTGAAAAATTGAATTTGATTCAAACTCTGGTGTTCTCAAGGTTTTTATTTACAAACAACCTCACTTGTTTTCTCTTTCTTTCCATGATGACTGAATTTTAGATATCACGTAAACAACTTGTGTTCTCTCCTTTGAAGCATTGTCTAGTAAGCATGCATAGGAGTGCAAATGTGAATGAATGAGTCAGTTAACTTGGCATTGGTTTAGGGCATGGACATTCATGGCAAGTGAAGGAATGACAGACATGGTTATTGCCGAAGCTTATGAGGGACCAAGAGATACAAGATTGCCCCAATTCAGGTCTTTGACGAGTGAATAACTTGCCCCTGTCTAGTGGTGACAACAACTAGGGGTGTAGAAGATGATGAATTGGGAACGCTTCGGCTCTTGGGATGAAAGCTGGAATGAAAGGGGTTTTGCTTCAACCCACAGAATTTTGATGTTGCCCCAGTCATAACAAGGACAAAGCTGCCCCAATATGAATGACAAGGTCTTGTTTTAGGATAGTGAGTTGAGAGATTGCCCCGGTGAGGTTTTTATGGGAATGAATGAGGTGAAGGAATGGGAATGCACTTGCCCCACTTTGGAATGACATTGACAACTGGAGTGACATGGGATGGGCCATGAACGGACTTTCCCAAGACTAGGGTGTGTGGGTGGTGAAGAGAATGCCCCAACTTTTGGGTCTGAGTGGTATTCTTAGTGCAAATCTTTGGTTCTCTACTGATGTCTTGACTTTTGGTGCGAAAGAATCCTTACCTGGTGATCACTAAACCTTGTTTTAATGCATCTTGAATGTGTTTTGGAGTGCAAGTCCCTTTTTTTTATTTTGTCAGCTTTCTTTTTTCTGACTGTTCGTTTTTGTTTCCTCAGTTCTCTTTTTTCTGAGGGTTTATTCTTTCTTAATCAGCTTTCTTTTTTCTGATCGTTTGTTTTTCTTTTGAGCTAACACATTGTACATAGATAAGCTTGTTCGTCCTAAGATTAGAATTTGAGTGAACAAAAGCAACCGGTCATTGATCGGAATGGACTTTTTGGGATTGTGGTGTTTTGTGGAGGAAGGAGGGTTAGGTTTAATGAAGTGTTTGAGGCTAATGGGAGGATGAGTTTTGTTCGGCGCTGATTGACGGTTAATGGTCTATGAGGAAGATGGTTATTGGGCTTGTTTGGGCTCTGTTAAAGCAAATTCGTGTCTCATGGTAGAATGACTAAAGGGTTTGATGTTGAGGCCAAATGAAGTGTTTGAAGGTTTATGGAATCAGGTGTTGGAAAGATGAAGTGTTTGGAGGTTTATTTAGACAAGGATCTCTTGTACCAGCTCACCACTTACATTTCTTTTGTATTTTCCTTTGTTTTGGGATTTTCATTTTTGAATCCCCTTTTTTTTTTCTCTTTTTCCCCTTTTTTTTTATGATTCTTTTCCTTCTTCGACTCGGGTGAGCTGATAAAAAGTGATGCACTATTTTTTTATTTGGGGTGATCCTTGTCTAGGGTGATTTTTGGATTTTGGTTTTTCTTGGCTCAAGGTGGGAAGGAAAGGGACTTTCTGGGATTTTGGGGTTTTTGAGGAGATGGCCAAACTTCATTTCAAATCCCGATTGCTTATTTCTATAAGACTTAACTTTAGAACAATAATTTATCTATCTTCATGTGTTTGCTCTTTTTCCTTTTTTGTGCCCTAATTTTTGCCTGGACCGCTCTTTGCGATTTTTCGGTCCACCGGGCACTCCTTTTTGCTTAGGCCGCCCTTTGCGGGTTTTCAACCTAGCGAGCTTGTTTTTTTTTATATTATATTATTATTATTATTATTATTATTATTATTATTATTTTGAGAGACTTGCACTGAAGGAATATGATATTAATCAAGGGGAATTAATGATCACAGACTTGCCCCTAGCATGGAGGACTTGAACCAAAAGTCAAATACGCACTGATGGGGAGAATATGCACTTTATGGGTGGACGGGGCGGGACTAGACTTGGACGGGAAACCGTGGTAAGGGAGGAAAACCAACGGACTCAAACAAGAGAACGTACTCATAGCATGCACGCTCATTAGAAGAATGCTTCACAGAGAGTTAACATCAGTTAAAAAATTGTTTTTTTTTTTTGACACACTATTTCAGTCTTTTGTCATAGAATGGATGGGATGTAGTGTTTTTGAAAGAAATGCAAGTGAGCTATTGATTTGAAAAACTGAGTACCTTGGAACACTTTGAGTTTGCAACCAAGTAAGGATAAACTTTTTCAAAAAGGATGATTGTTTCGCAAGAACGTCTCGCTTCTCATCACAACTCTTATTTTATGCAATGAATGAATGAACAAATTATGATATGCAAGTATGATGCAAATGCGTGGAGAATGACCACTTGAAGAGTGTGGCTTATTCTAAATAATTTTGTTATTTTTAATGCAAGACAAAATATGGAATGCCAATGCGAATGATGCAAGAATGACGCCCCTTTTTTTTTCAAAATGATTTTTGATTTTGATTTTTTTTCTTTATTTTTTTAAAGGCGAGACAAGGTATGAAGTGCCAATGCCCTTTTTTCTTTTGAATGATGAAAGATGCAGGAATGATGATGATTTTTATTCATGATTATGAACGAGATGCTTTCTTGTTTTCATTTTTTGTGCAATGAAATGCATGATACTCACAATGATTTTCTTTTTTTGTTTTTTAGTTTTGGAACATGATTTTGAAAATTATTTGGAGATGCAAATGATTTATTGGAAAAAAGGTTTTAGAAAAATGTGCTTGACGGGGTATGACCCGCTCCTACGTATCCCCATTGTAATGAGGAATCAAAGCTTACGTAGTTCTACTGTGTCTTTTTTGAAATAATGCTTATGCATGGATGTCTCGTCTTGAATGAACTTGACGAGGATTTTTTTTTGCATGATTATAAATGAAATGCTTATGCTATGCAGATGATAATTGTTTTTGTTTTATCTTTATGTGATGAAAGGGAATGCAAGATGAATGGTTTTTTTTTCAAAATTGGAATTTTATGTAATGCAAATGATGCAATGATGCAGTGATGCAATGATGTGATGATGCAAGGATGCTTTTTTTTGTGTTTTTGCAGAAAGAGGATATTTACAGGTGGTGATTTGAAAATTTTCACACTATATGCCACCTCATATAGGCGTTTATTGAAAAGGGAAAGCATATCTTTTTTTTTTTAATTTTCAAAAATTTTGAAGGAAAAATTGATTGAACTGAATGCAACGATGCAACACACAATTTGGAAAGCCCTTATGACCTAAAAGGGGGTAGAACCTATGATCTAAGGTATTTTAGGGATAATCTTCTCATGTAGCTCTATTCACACCCTTACAATGGCAACCAAGAGCTAAAGTCTCTCTCATGATGGCACCCACAATCGTAGAAAGCTACCGAGTGTGAGGCATCATGACAAAGCGCACTCTTGGGCGGAACTTTCATGAGAGCCATACAGACAAAGGTCTACGAATGGCAGTCACTAATCGTTCCCACTCTCCTAGGTTTTTGTTCAGACCTTGGGTTTTAGGCCCCATTCAATGCTCACAAGTATAGGATGTGAAGTGTGTGTCGAGGGTACAACACCTAGGAATAACTACCCTTCCCCACCTGCAAATGAAAATCCAGAGCAGTCCAGACAAATAGCATGTTGTTTATCCTAGGGTTCAATATCGATCCAATATAAACTAATCTAGGGTGCCAATAACAATGCACTACTTACCTCAAGAGAGGGAGCAAAGAAGAGGGGGACATGGTAAGAAAGGGGAAGAAATGCATGAGGGAACTAAGCAAAGAAGTAACTATCTATCGCTTTAAACAAAAGCAAACATAGAAGAAGAATGCACATGGATGTAATATGCTTATGAAAAAGGAAGAAGAAGAGAGGCAAAGCAAGATATTCGAATCATTCATATAGACCACACACTTAATTAATTAGGCTTGACCCACTTTTAAAAAATGTTTTTTTTTAGTGTCCCCAGTGGAGTCGCCAGCTGTTGCCCCCGAAAAAGTCCCCGAGGGGGAACCTTCCTCGTTCACAACTTTTTCTAAGACAATGAAGCCGCCACCAATATTTATTAAGGAAAATATTAGGAAAACCTTTTTTTGAAAGCGATTGGTCTTGCGAAACTAGAGAATAGGGTTCGGGGGTCGGTTACGCGTAGGGAAAGTGTTAGCACCCCACATGTCCTCTCTACTGAGAGGGAACCTTTAATTAAATGTGTGGTTTTAGTGTGTCGACTTGAAAATACTTAATTTTGCCTCTCTACTTCTTATTGAAAAAATCTTTATGAAAATCTTTATTTATTAAGAAAAAAGGGGGGAAAATGGGTTTTTAGAAAAAAGTGCTTGACGGGACATGGTCCGCTCCTACGTATCTCCCGGTGCGATGGAGAATTCAAAGCTACGTAGTTCTTGGTTGTCTTTTTTTGTTTTTTATCTTTTTTGGTGAGTTTTTGAAATAGGACGAGCATTAGTGAGTGATTAAACTAGCAGAGGCTATGAGTAATCACCGCTAAGTACTCTAGAAATTGAGGGTCAATACCACTAGTCAGACGAACAAAGGTTCCGATTGACTATTAGTAGCAACCCGTTTTTATTTGCTCTTTTTGACAGTGGTCTTTGAAAGTGATTGATTGCACGATGATCAAACTAACAAAGGTTATGATGGATCATCGTTTATTATTCTTATGAGAAAAGGACATTGCCACTAATAGCTAAACGAACAAAGGCTCTGATGAGCTACTAGCAACAATGGGTTTGAAAATGATTCTTTTTATTTGTTTTATGAAAATGATTTGTTTATGGTTGCGAAAAGGATTTTTACTTGTTGCGCTTGACGAGAACGGGACTCGCTCCTACGTATCCCAAATGGGAATCAAAGCGACGTAGTTCTAACGAGCCTTAAAAATGAAAATCTTTTTGAAACGTCTTTTGAAAATGAAAGCTAACAAAGGTTGTGATGGATTGCCACTAGTAACCTGCTTTATGCTTACGAAAATTCTTTTGAAATTGAGGCTTTCATGACAATCAAACCAACAAAGGTTGTGATGGATTGCCACTAGTAACCGTTTTTGTGCCCGGTCGTTTAGAAATGAAAACAATGAATGCAAGAAAGAATTGGTGGATTCAAGCATAACACAATCAGTGGAATCAAATCATTAAGCAACAATATTTGAATTCGCAAACAAAAATCAAGCCTAAACTACACATATTAGATCACAACACATAGATAGGCAAGGAAGGAACTTGAATTGGGCATTAAGCAAAATACAAGAGTAGGCGAGATTGAACCTAAATGCACATCTAGTGGAAGATGCTAGGCGAGAACCATACTCAAATATTTCTACGAAACGCAAGGGAATCTAAATGCACATCTAGTTGAAGATGCAATGTAAGGAATGGACCTATCTAAGTATTGATGATATTCTATATGAGAGTAGACGATGACACTGTAAGCTCAAGCAAAAGAGTTGCCTCAATCATGATCATTGGCCAGCATAAGCAAGCAAATTATTTAGCGACCAAAGTATCAAAAATGTTGAATCACTTTGGTCAATCCTCACACTTAAGATTAAGTGCACGAGTGCACATGTGTGAATCACATCGCCAATCATCAACTTAAACAACATATAAACTAAAAGGGTTGAATCATCTGAAACCATCTTCACCACTTAGAACATGATGCACTAGGCATAAGCGGGAATCATATGGTTCATCATCAACAATGACACTATAGCTAAGTTAAATCACATAGGGCAATTTTGGCATGGATCACAATGATTAAATATTAACAAATGTAAAGACAGAAAATACCTCTGATGAAGGCAGATATTACAACTTGAAGAACGCAATCCCAACTAACTTTTGGCGAAGGATCAACTCTGACGGACCAACGGAGCGAATAGAGCAAGAGAATAAAGCGTAGGAGAGTTCTTTTTCTAAAATGTGAGAGATTTCGAAAAATGGGTTTTTTCTCTCATCTCCTCAAAAAAAATGTCTGTCCGAAGAGTGACTTGAGGCTGCCTATTTATAGGCTTTAGGAAAGCGTAGATCTGAAAAAACATTTTAATGAAATGAAAGAATCGATTGTTGATTGTAGTTAAAATATAGATGAATCGATTCTTATCATTTTAGAAGCCTCAAGAGTCGATTCTTTGGATAGTTGAAATAGTGAGGAATCGATTCTTTATTCTTTGGAAAACATGGGAATCGATTCTTTGCTCTTTGAAAACAAGTAGGAATCAATTTTCAGGACATCTATCATAGGTGAAAATCGATTCTTCACTTAGTTAAAACAATTAGGAATCGATTCATGGCCTATGGGATGCCTTGACAATCGATTTCAAGGCCTATGTAAAAAGAAGGAAATCGATTTTAGCTTTGCCCTGAGTATATGTAGAAATCGATTTCAAGCTTTAAACACATGATTGAGAAATCGATTCTTGGCCTTTAGGATTGCTTGAAAATCGATTTCATGGCCTTTAGAATATACTATAAATCGATTCTGGGCCTTTGGTATATAATAGAAATTGATTCTTGCTTTCCACAAAATTGTTTTTAGGTTTTTGCCATGCATGCATAAAATATTTTCCAAAGCTTGCCATGCATACATAACATATTTTCAAAAACCCTAATTTTGATGCATGAGGCTCATTGCAAAAATTTTTATAGACCCTTTTGTGAGAAATGACCAAAATGCCCTTTTGACCCTAATTTCCCAAAACGTGCATTCTAACCCTAAAAATGATTTCAAAAACTTTTGAATGGTTTCTAGGACCCAAAATGCAATGCATAATTTATTCTATATTTTTTGTGTGGAAAATTAGGGTTTGGACCTAGGCCGGACAAAATTGTGGTATGACAGTCGCATACATAGCATTTTCATGTTCGAGCTATGCTCAAAACACAATGGCCTGGACTGGCAAAGTGACGTGAAGGCTTATGCCTTGTTGATGCCTCTATTTAATATCAGATTTTTACGACGACGACGGGAGTTCTGCTCCAATGGTACCACATGCATGTGCATAGTATTGAGTCGCATTCATATTGCATACTTAAGCGATTATGTTGATGACTTGTGATTGATTGGAGTTGTTTGAGGGCTGCAAAGTGGTGAATTCATATTTTCTGATTCTAACATACTGTTTTTCATATGTCCTACTATATGGTTCGATATCTCACCCCTTCTGTTTGAATGTTACCCTCCTGTTGGTAACGTGCAGGTAATCACGAATGAAGGCTGCTTAGCTTCGTTAGATCGAGTCGGTGTCGTCGCTCTGATACGTAACACTCGGGGGGATGAACACTTGTTTTCCTTATTTGCTATGTTATTTTTATTGCTGAAACTAAAAGTTGTTACTATTTAGAGTTTTGCTAAATCTGACCTGTCTTAAGTTGGTTAAAGATGCCACGATTATTTCGAATTGACTTTTGTTGTGAATCCGATGCGTAGTATTGAAAGTTGACTTGTTTTAAAGACTAAAAGGATTTGTTTATTGGTTCAACCAAGTTAGCGTGTTATGTATCTGATTTCACAAGCGAATTGATTATGTTGTTTTGTTTTTAGTTGAAAGTGTAGCGCTCCATTTATTGGTTGGAAATTTTTATAACTCTGATTTTCGTATTATTTTACCGGGTAGAAATGGGGTGTTACAAAAAACAGCAGTACTCAAGGCAATATGTAACGCCCCAAAAATAATAGATTAATTTATTTGATTAATTAAATGAAATTGGGTGGTAGAAATAATAATATAATTATTATTTATTACTTAAGAAAATAATTATAGGTGTTATTATATGTGAGCCTTAGTTGGGTTGGAAATAATTATTTTGAGGAGGGGTGTGTAGCGTTCGGGCTTAAGTGGTGGAAGAAAGCCCGTGATCCAAGCCCATTGACTTAGGCCTAGGCGAATTTTAGCAAGGGTTTGAGACAAGTGTCTCATTTGTGCAAAAGAAAGAAAAGGATTCGAAGAGAGGAGAGAAGAAAAGAGGAAAGAAACTTGCGAAGAGGAGAGTGAGAAAGAAGGGCGCGGCGGTGCTAGGGCAAAGGAGGAGGGTCTTTCGCGTGGAACCTAAGGAAGGAGGAGAACTTGGATCGTTGTGGTGTTGGTGAATTTCTAGGGTGCCTTGCGAGTTCTTCACTTCTAAGAGGTTAGGGGGTTCTTCTTTTCATCTTTAATAATGTATGTGATGAGTGTTGTCTAGGGTTAGGTTCTAGGGTGATTTCCATGAATGATTGGTATGTTTTGATGTTGTTGCTATGCTGAAATTTATTTGTGCAATGACATGTTTGATTGGTGTTGAGTGGAGTGCAATATGAATGATGCATGCTAGGTGTTTGTGGTGATGACTGAATGATTTTTGGTGGAAAATGTGATGGCTACTATTCATCTAAGTATTTGGCATTGGTGATTTAATTTGGCATTTTTTTGTTGAGAGGAACTCAAAAAGTGTTGGAGCCTTAGGCGCCCTAGGTGTGTGTGTGTGTTGCTGGAAATTTTGCCCCTAGGCGCCTTAGTCAAGGGCGCCATTGTGTCTTGTGTGTTGCTGAAGAAATTGTCCTATTGTGTCACATGATGTTGCTGGAAAATGGTCCCTAAATGCCTTAACGATAGGTGCCAAGTGTTTGTGCCATGGCTGAAAAATACCCCTAGGCGCCTTAGTCATGGGCGCCAAAGCATGCTGTGTTCTGTTGCTGTCCCAGGCGCTGGGCGCCCTCCTGGGCGCCTGTCTCACTGTGTTCCCAGTTCTGGCGCTAGGCGCCTTGTGCCATGGGCGCCAAAGGCCCCAACTTTCTGGTGATTGTTTTGCCAATTTTGGCTTTTGGTTTTCATGTCCAAGTTAAATGGCTCGTGTAAAATGATTTTGACCATCAAAAGAGTTGTATCCCGTATTTTACCAAGGCGCCCTATGCATGGGCGCCGTGTCCCCTGCGCCAGTTTTTCCCAGTTTTGGTGCTAGGCGCCTAGGCCATGGGCGCCAAGGGCGCCACTGTTGTGTTGCTTATTTTCTCAAAATTCCTTTTGGGTTCTCATATACTGAATAAATGTCCCGTGCAAAATTAATTTTGGAGCCAAATGAGTTGTTTTCCGTGTTTCCCTTAGGCGCCTAGTGCATGGGCGCCGTGTTCCTCTGCGCCATTTTGCCTGTGTCTGTGCCTGTTCCTGGGCGCCCTGGCGCTGGGCGCCAAAATCAGGATGTTGCCCAAATTTTTCCCAAACTTGTTTTTAATGTAACTTTTGACTCGGGTGTCGAAATTTAACGGTTCAAAATGCGTTTCGAAGCTAATTCCGATGTCTTTTTAAATATTCTTGTCTTAGGCAAAAATGGATTATTTTCCTGATGGTTCTGGACTGAAGTTGTTCAAGGCGTCTAATTGAAATTTTTATTCACTTTCTCCTATTCCGTGTCAATGTCCTAAAACGGTTTAATTAAATTGGTACTGATTTATTTGGGGAATTTATTGGTGAGTTTATTGGTGAGTTTATTTGGTGAGTTATCTGGTGAGTTTATTGGTGAGTTTATTTGGTGAGCTTATTGGTGAGTTATTTGGTTAGTTTATGGTGAGTTGATTAAATGGTGAATTGGTGAATTGTGTGGTGTGTTGTGGTGCACTGTCATGGCGTCTCATGAACCATGTGCATTATCGGTGAGCAGAGGCTTCGGCCTAATTTTATTTGGTGAGCAGAGGCTTCGGCCTAATTGTATTTGGTGACGGATCCGACATGCATGTTGTAACACCCCTTTTCTACCCCATAGTTTACACGTCATTTATCAGAGTAAGAAAAATCTTTTTCGCAAATATTGATTTCAACTGATAGAAAAGAAATGTTACATCGTCGTTAATAAAACTCGTCAAATGCGCTCATCAAGGTTTGAGCAACAAGACACCCGTCATGAAAATTAGACTTCACAAAATTCACGTTACAGCGGAATAAAAACGATGACTCACCAATACCACTCAGACACACCGTACATCATCAACAAAATCGTTAAACAGTTAATTAATAAATTAACAAACTCCAATCACGCCCCCTAGGTGCTACAGTATCAGAGAGCGACTCGACAGACATCCCAACAGCTATCAAAGAAGGTAGTAAGACCTTCACTCGCGGTTACCTGCAGCGTTGCCACAATAGAGCAACATTCCAAGCAGAAGGGGTGAGAATTTCAATAAAACATAATTACGCATATAATAAAGTAATATGAGCATCAGTCACACAACGTCTTCATTAACATCAACTTCATCGCATACAGTCACACAACATCATCATTATCATCACTTTCATCGCAGACAGTCGTAAACATGTATATGCATGAAAATGCAACCCACTCCTGGGTATATGCATGATGGTACCATACTCGTCACAAATAAGCCACTATGGGCACACCGTCACTGCCACTATGGGCGCACCGTCACTAAGAGGCCGAAGCCTATTCGTCGTAATATGTACATGCTATGAGACACTATGGACACATGTGCAACCACCAAAACACTCACCTGGAGTACTCGTCGTCGTCGTCATAAGACACTCATAGAGTGTACTCGTCATAATCATCACAAACATATCACATCATCATCGTAAAACACACTCACAGAGTGAACTCATCATAATCATCACAATTTATCAATCATCATCGTCATAAGCATCACATTCGAAATTAGAGTAACAACACCTTTTAAGTTATAAGTAACAACACATGGAGTAACAACATATTTAAATTTTGGAAGACATCGCATTTTCATGATTAGGAAACATCACATTTAAAACTGAGAAGACGTCACATTTTCGAAGTGAAAATCATCCTGTTTAATTTGGAGGAACAGTAATAAAACAACAATATTTTTCGGGCCAAAAACAGCAGCAAAACAGTGGCCTTTTAACGCAAACAGCAGCAGGGAAACAGTGGCATTTAGCGCAAACAGCAACAGGAAAAACAGTGTGGAAAAACAGCAGTATTTTTCTTCATAAAAACAGCAGCAAAATAGTGCTATAGAACCAGGAGGAAAAATAAGCCATAGAACCAGGAGGAAAAATAAGCCATATCCTTTACAAACAGCACACATTATTTATAAAGAAAAAAAAAACAGCAACATAACTTTTTATAAAAACAGCACACATTCTTTATGAAACAGCAACATAGTTTTTTATAAAAATGGCACAGCAACTCTTTTAATAATAAGACAGCAAACAGCAACTTTTATTTAACAGCAACAGCAACTATCATTTACAGCAACAGCACTATTATTTAACAGCAATAGCAACTATTATTTACAGCAACAACAACTATTATTTACAGTAACAACACTATTATTTAACAGCAACAGCAACTATTATTTACAGCAACAACACTATTATTTAACAGCAACAGCAACTATTATTTACAGCAACAACAACTATTATTTACAGCAACAACAACTATTCTTTACAGCAACAACACTATTATTTAACAGCAACAGCAACTTAATTTTATTCTCAATCGCTTGGTATTGATCAATTTACTCATTCATATGTTCTCATCCCTAATTCATGAAATCGATACTAACCACACTAAAAACCATCAAAAATCGAAATTCATCTCACCGTCTCATATGATAGATCACGTGACAACGCCAATAATTTAACAAAACCACATCACAATTAAAACAATCCTTCATCAATCTTACCCATATGCATCTCAATTTCACAATAACATCAACCCCACAAAAACCCACAAAACCCCACTATATACCCAATCATGTTAAACCGAAACGCTCACCCTTACCTTAATTATGATGAACACGAAACCTTCTTGACGAGAAATCACCACGTAGCCAACAGCAACAAAGCGCCCTTCTTCTCCTCTCTTGTGCGCCGTACGGCTCCCTCTCTCCTCCTCTCTTCACGATTTCTTTCTTTCTTTCCTCTCCAAGGCGCACTCTCTCTTCCTCTCTAGGCCTCTCTCAAAATTTCGCTAATGACCCATCATAGTCCTAACCCCTATTCACTTATGCGAAATCCAATGGATCATGGGCCTCCAACACAGCTTAAGCCCTTTATCTAATTAGTTGTCGCCACCAAATCCCTAATACCACACCTCCACATAATTAATATAATTTCTAATAATTAAATTATATCTATTAAAATAATTAAATTAATCAAAAATACCTAAATACTTAATTAATTAACTTAATTAAATATTTAGGGTGTTACACATGTGCCCGTGGAGTTTGGGTTGCATTTCATGCATAACCATACATTTTGTAATGTTGTTTTGGATATTGTAATTTTGAGGTGGTTGCTGCCATTGTTGTGAATCGGTGTGCCTAGTTACTTTTCCTATGCAATTCTTATTCCATATGTTATTAATTATGAAAAGAGACTCACCCTACTGCTTTTATGTTGCTTCTTATGTCAGCAACGTGCAGGTAATAACGAGTGAAGGTTACCCTTATGCCTTCGTCTGGTAGGAAGTGTCATGCTCTGATACGTAGCACCGGGGGGGGGGCGTCTCATGTTTATGTGTTATTTTATTTATAATGTTAGACTGTTATTGGTGATGTATTGGACTTGTTTTCGAACTTATTATTATTCCGCTGTGGTAGTGACTGTATTTAGTTGATGTGAACTAAACGGTATTTTATGGTGCTATGTATCTTGTGGCTTTTAGCCGAACTATGCAATTTGAAGTTGTTGATTTAATGGAGTAAGTGTAGCACTCTCTTATATTGTTTTCAAAAAAAAAAAGAAACTCTGATTTTATTAAATAGTAAGGTTATTAGAAAGGGGGTGTTACATTAGTGGTATCAGAGCAATGGTTGGTCTGTCCGGGAGTAAGGTTAATTTATTTGATTAATTAAATGAAATTGGGTGGTAGAAATAATAATATAATTATTATTTATTACTTAAGAAAATAATTATAGGTGTTATTATTTGTGAGCCTTAGTTGGGTTGGAAATAATTATTTTGAGGGGGGGTGTGTAGCGTTCGGGCTTAAGTGGTGGAAGAAAGCCCGTGATCCAAGCCCATTGACTTAGGCCTAGGCGAATTTTAGCAAGGGTTTGAGACAAGTGTCTCATTTGTGCAAAAGAAAGAAAAGGATTCGAAGAGAGGAGAGAAGAAAAGAGGAAAGAAACTTGCGAAGAGGAGAGTGAGAAAGAAGGGCGCGGCGGTGCTAGGGCAAAGGAGGAGGGTCTTTCGCGTGGAACCTAAGGAAGGAGGAGAACTTGGATCGTTGTGGTGTTGGTGAATTTCTAGGGTGCCTTGCGAGTTCTTCACTTCTAAGAGGTTAGGGGGTTCTTCTTTTCATCTTTAATAATGTATGTGATGAGTGTTGTCTAGGGTTAGGTTCTAGGGTGATTTCCATGAATGATTGGTATGTTTTGATGTTGTTGCTATGCTGAAATTTATTTGTGCAAAGACATGTTTGATTGGTGTTGAGTGGAGTGCAATATGAATGATGCATGCTAGGTGTTTGTGGTGATGACTGAATGATTTTTGGTGGAAAATGTGATGGCTACTATTCGTATAAGTATTTGGCATTGGTGATTTAATTTGGCATTTTTTTATTGAGAGGAACTCAAAAAGTGTTGGAGCCTTAGGCGCCCTAGGTGTGTGTGTGTGTTGCTGGAAATTTTGCCCCTACGCGCCTTAGTCAAGGGCGCCATTGTGTCTTGTGTGTTGCTGAAGAAATTGTCCCATTGTGTCACATGATGTTGCTGGAAAATGGTCCCTAAATGCGTTAACGATAGGTGCCAAGTGTTTGTGCCATGGCTGAAAAATACCCCTAGGCGCCTTAGTCATGGGCGCCAAAGCATGATGTGTTCTGTTGCTGTTCCAGGTGCTGGGCGCCCTCCTGGGCGCCTGTCTCACTGTGTTCCCAGTTCTGGCGCTAGGCGCTTTGTGCCATGGGCGCCAAAGGCCCCAACTTTCTGGTGATTGTTTTGCCAATTTTGGCTTTTAGTTTTCATGTCCAAGTTAAATGGCTCGTGTAAAATGATTTTGACCATCAAAAGAGTTGTATCCCGTATTTTACCAAGGCGCCCTATGCATGGGCGCCGTGTCCCCTGCGCCAGTTTTTCCCAGTTTTGGTGCTAGGCGACTAGGCCATGGGCGCCAAGGGCGCCACTGTTGTGTTGCTTATTTTCTCAAAATTCCTTTTGGGTTCTCATATACTGAATAAATGTCCTGTGCAAAATTAATTTTGGAGCCAAATGAGTTGTTTTCCGTGTTTCCCTTAGGCGCCTAGTGCATGGGCGCCGTGTTCCTCTGCGCCAGTTTGCCTATGTCTGTGCCTGTTCCTGGGCGCCCTGGTGCTGGGCGCCAAAATCAGGATGTTGCCCAAATTTTTCCCAAACTTGTTTTTAATGTAACTTTTGACTCGGGTGTCGAAATTTAACGGTTCAAAATGCATTTCGAAGCTAATTCCGATGTCTTTTTAAATATTCTGGTCTTAGGTAAAAATGGATTATTTTCCTGATGGTTCTGGACTGAAGTTGTTCAAGGCGTCTAATTGAAATTTTTATTCACTTTCTCCTATTCCGTGTCAATGTCCTAAAACGGTTTAATTAAATTGGTACTGATTTATTTGGGGAATTTATTGGTGAGTTTATTGGTGAGTTTATTTGGTGAGTTATTTGGTGAGTTTATTGGTGAGTTTATTTGGTGAGCTTATTGGTGAGTTATTTGGTTAGTTTATGGTGAGTTGATTAAATGGTGAATTGGTGAATTGTGTGGTGTGTTGTGGTGCATTGTCATGGCGTCTCATGAACCATGTGCATTATCGGTGAGCAGAGGCTTCGGCCTAATTTTATTTGGTGAGCAGAGGCTTCGGCCTAATTGTATTTGGTGACGGATCCGACATGCATGTGCCCGTGGAGTTTGGGTTGCATTTCATGCATAACCATACATTTTGTAATGTTGTTTTGGATATTGTAATTTTGATGTGGTTGCTGCCATTGTTGTGAATCGGTGTGCCTAGTTACTTTTCCTATGCAGTGCTTATTCCATATGTTATTAATTATGAAAAGAGACTCACCCTACTGCTTTTATGTTGCTTCTTATGTCGGCAACGTGCAGGTAATAACGAGTGAAGGTTACCCTTATGCCTTCGTCTGGTAGGAAGTGTCATGCTCTGATACGTAGCACCGTGGGGGGCGTCTCATGTTTATGTGTTATTTTATTTATACTGTTAGACTGTTATTGGTGATGTATTGGACTTGTTTTCGAACTTATTATTATTACGATGTGGTAGTGACTGTATTTAGTTGATGTGAACTAAACGGTATTTTATGGTGCTATGTATCTTGTGGCTTTTAGCCAAACTATGCAATTTGAAGTTGTTGATTTAATGGAGTAAGTGTAGCACTCTCTTATATTGTTTTCAAAAAAAAAAAAGAAACTCTGATTTTATTAAATAGTAAGGTTATTAGAAAGGGGGTGTTACACAATATGTGCAAGTTTTCAATAGACCACCGAGCCTTCAATTTGTTTAACTCCAGGTCCTTATTTTATTCTTCTGGTTCCTCAATTATTTGTCTTTTGCAAGCAGCCCTTGGCCCACCTCACCTAGTGATATTGTTTTGGATAATAGAATTTATATGCGGTCCCTTTGATTACTCTTTGCAGACATTGAAACAAACGAGTGTTTGGTAAATGATGGTGGTTAGTGGCAAAACAAAGCTGCTAACATTACTGCATGCTTGGCACTTAGTTAATTCGTGATTAACTCATTATATGCTTGTTTGTGATAATGGATATAGATAATGTGTTGTGAGCCATTCCATGCTTGTTTTAACAGTTTCATACAAATATGCTATTTCTCTTTTTCTGTATTTGTTCAAGATGCTAATGTTTTTTATGGGAAAATGTGAATGCCAAGATGCTTCTGAAGCAACATATAATAATTATTCTAATGCTTGTTTTAGTTTATGTTAAGCATACTCTCATAGCCGTCCAATTGCTCCCACCGTGCAGCTAACTCTCAGCCCTGCTAATCAGTTCCTATCCGTCCAATTAATCATTATTGATTTTGGTTATGTATTTTTATTTTTATCAGTTCCTTTCTGTTTATGCAATGAAACTACATGACCTGACAATCGATTCTTCTTTTTCTGATTGACCTGAAAATCGATTTTGATGTATGTTTATGCATGAAGAAATCGATTTTTATGTTTTTAAAGATGATAAGAATGTTTACGTAAGTATGCATGCATCTTTGAAAAACTTGTGAATGTGTGAGACTTTGAGATACGAGCTGACCTTCGAAAAAGCTTACACTTTTTCCTAAGACACACCCAAACCCTAAGGACTACCCTTATATTTAAGGACTACCCTTAAACTTGAATCTTCAATTCTTGAGCTTGTTTGTCTTGGATTGTGACTTTGATGTTTCGTCAATTTTATAAACTTTGGCCATCAACTTTGCCTTTGTCTTTTTCCTCATCAAAACTTATCCTTGAATATTAGTTTACCTGCAGTACAAGGTATCCACAACTCGATGTTAAAAAAACTAGGCTATGATTTGCAGAAAAAATACAAAAGTAAACAATTAGGCTAAGAGGGGCTAACAAAGGATAAACATTTTTTTTTAGGTGGCTTGAAAGGCTCCGGGCTCCAAAAAATTTTCCTCAGTGTGTATGTAAAGCACATGCAAGATAGTTAAGTACAAGTTCAAGTTCTGTAGACTAATGCAAGCAAGGAATAATCACACAATGAATAGAATAAGTGTTTGGGCTCAAACCTCACAGCTGAGATTTTTAAGAGATGGAACTCGAGAGAATGCCCACAGATGATCCAGATCTTCCTCTGCTATTTTCTTGACCACTGATAGTACTTGATGATAAAAATTGACATGCTAGTAATCACAAGGTAAAATGTAAAGCATGTTAAGCTAAATACCACAAATCATCATAATTGAAGCTGCTTCTAAAAGCTTAAGGAAGTGGTGCCTCAATATAGTACAGGCCAAAATGCCAAATAAAGTCAAAAGGGAATGAAAGTAAACACTCAAAAAAAATAATGTCTCAAATAAGCAGTAAAAGATAAAGTGAGCCTCCTGCTCACGGAAAAGAACAGTTCCGCTCAATAAACTCGTCCCCTGACAGTAGTAGGTCCTGGGAATCTGGTTGCGCCTCTGCTGGTGCTGCTGATGATGATGGGCCTGCTGCTCAGTTTGCGGCCATGTACTCCTGGGCCGCAAGGTGAACTCAAGCTGATGCCATGTGGGAGGTATCCACGCCCTGCTGCTGTAATAGCATCGACGTCCCACACCAGTTGGCCATATGGCGGTCATACTGGAATGAGGGGTCGCTGCAAAACTGATGGCGGTAAGATGGGCCTGCTGGCTGCTGCTGAGGTAGGGATGATGGCTATGGTGGTACTGCTCTCTCCATCGGCCCCTCGGGCAGCTTCCTAATCCAAGCTGCTGTGATAGGCTCCATGGGGTCAATCAGTAGGTCATCAGGGTACTCAGGGCAGCCTTGCTGCTTGTATAGAGCATGGATCAAAGAGGCGTGCCCCAATCTAGCCATGGGACACTTGACAATTTCTGCAATGCTGTGGGAGATAATGTACCCCAAATTCAACTTCTGCCCTCTCATGATAGCTAAGATTCCCATGGCTTCCTTGACTTTCACATCTGAGGAGTTTGAACATGACACAATGGATTGGTTGAAGAATGAGTTCCAAGCCTTTGGAATAGGCTTTAGTGCCATGTTGTTGAAGCGGCTGGGGAAGCTTTGCCCTCCTGGTGCATATTTGTCCCATTGTGCTCCCTGGCGGCACAATTCTCTCAGAGTGCCCTCAGAGTCAATTTCACTAGTGCAGGCCAATGCAACTCTCAGCGCACAGTACTGTGACTCAGGTAGTCTAAGGAGGATGTTGATGCTTTCCGGAGCATCAGAGACATTTTCGCCTCTGACATAGACAGTTGTGGATTTGTGCTTATCTTCCTCCCAGTAGGCATTGGAGTAGCACTCTCTCACTAGGCTCTGGTTAGCCTGCTTAATCATGGCATTGAGAGTGAGCCACCCCAATTCCCGAAGTGTGGAGCTAATGATTGGGAACTCTCCTGTGTTGAGGTCAAATGCCCTCTCTAGATTTATCTTTTTTCCCTTGACCACTTGTTGGTACCGCTCCTCGTGCTCTGGTGACTTGAATCTGTTAGCACTGAATGGGGCTTCTTCTTCTCTCGGTTTCCCCGCCTCTTCCTAGAAGGACCGGTTTTGGCTCTCTTTTCCATTGTACACCTGTGTAATACAATTCCTGCAAACAATTATTAGTTCTCGGGAACCATTGTGTGGGTCCCACTCAACACTTCCAAGACAAAATAGTAGCAGCAGAAAATTTGACCACACAGCTGATTTAGACATTCGAGATCTCGAGTCGTCTACCCTAGAGTTCATTTTCCTTGACAAAAATTAGAGCATAATCCAGCAACCAAAAAGTTCGTTCAGGCATTTTCACAAACAGTTGGTTTGCATGGAAAAAATTCATGGAGACATTTTATCAAACACTTGGCCTACACAGATTTTTCATTGAGTTTTAAATTTAAGTACAAGAGGGAGGATTACAATACCTGGAAATGTTTGACAAAGAGAAGTGCGTGCAAACTTGTGCTCTACCACCACTTTTGGTGCGAAAACCGTAAGGGGAGGGGGAGAACTATCGTTCACGCACAAGAAGAAGGGGGAACAATTTGTGTTGCTGTCTCTGCCAACCGCTTGAGTAATTAGGCTTAATTGCCTCGTGTCACGACGCGACGCGACCTCATCGCGAAGCGATGAAAGATAGAACCGTTTTCTTTTGAAAAAATTTGGTCTGTCGCGACGCGACACAAGGGCTTCGCGACGCGAAGGGAATTAGTAGTGTTTTTCCTTTGAAATACATCTCTTTCGCGAAGCGAAATTAGCAGAACCCAGTTTTTTGCATAAAGAGTAAAAGAAAATTAAACTAAATAGTCAAAATTAACCTAAATAAAGACTGGTTACCTCACAATGGGTTGCCTCCCACTCAACGCTTCTTTAACGTCACTAGCTTGACGGTTAAAGAATGTCTCAGTTTGGCTTAGGTGGAGCACTCAGCTTCTTCAGTGCCTCTTTCAGCACTCTTTTGGCATACTCTACCTCCAGCTTGCATTTATGATCAGATGTACCCGAAACTTCCTTAAGGTCTTCCCATACAACAGATGACTTCTCACGGGGTGAGTGGATGTGAGTTCTATTTCCAACCATCAGAGAATTAGTTGTCTCAATGCAGTGGCACCCTTCTTTTTCCTTCTTTGGGGCGGTGGACTCAAGCACATTGAAAGTCACAGCTTCATCTTGGACTCTCAATGTCACAGTCCCATCGGCCACATCAATTACTGCTCTACTGGTAGCCAGGAAGGGTCTTCCCAAAATGAACGGAATGTCATTGTCTCCATTCATGGAGCTTTTGACACCCGTATCCCCATCAAGTTGCAAAATTACAAAATCCACTGGGAAGAGGAATTTGCCCACCTTCACCAGGACATCCTCTACAATCCCATAAGGATGCCTGATAGACCTATCAGCAAGTTGCTAGGTCATGGTTGTTGGTTTCACCTCACCTCCGCCCAGTTTTCTTCACATAGCCGAAGGCATTAGATTTATGCTCGCCCCCAAATCACAAAGGGCCTTGTCAACCTTTTCATCACCAATAGTGCAAGGTATGGTGAAGCTCCCAGGATCTTTCAACTTCGGTTAGAGCCACGGTTTCATCATCTTTGAACCTCCTCTTCTTAGTCAACAATTCCTTCATAAACTTTGCATAAACGGGCATTTGCTCTAAGGCTTTTGCAAAAGGAATGTTGATTTGGAGACGCGAGAAAATCTCCCTGAACTTAGTGAATTGCTCCTCTTTCTGATTCTTCTTGGGCACTTGAGGGTATGGCAACTTCATGTATGAAGGAATTTCGTTGGGCTTGTCGTCTACCTGCAATTTTTCATTGAACAAATTTTCTTTTTGGTTAGACTTCACAACTCCCTCACTTTTTTTGCTCAACTCATTTTCGACTCCTTCACTTTTCCTTTTCAACTCCTCCCTCAACAGTTCAGTTTCACTACTCTCCTCTCTAGGTTTGGGTTTGGTCACCTCAACAGGGTTCAACTCTCTACCACTTCTCAATGAGATAGCATTGCAACTCTCATTCTTGGGGTTATCCACAGTGCAAGTAGGGAAACTGCCATTAGATTTCTCAGCAAGTTTCTTTGACAACTGACCAATCTGAATCTCCAAGTTCTTCATTGATGCTTCATGGTTCTCTCCCAAGTTTTTCATAACTTGTTCTTGGGATTGGAACGTATCCTTGGTCATTTGCATGAATTGGGTCAAAGCATCTTCCAACCGAGAAGAGGTCTTTTGTTGTTGGGTAGGTCTCTGAGACTGTTGTTGGGTTGAACCTGATGCTTCATTATTCTTCAAAGAGAAGTTGGGATGATTCCTCCACCCAGGATTGTAGGTGTTAGAATAGGGATTCCCGCCTTGCTTTTGAAAGTTTCTCATAAAATTAGCCTGTTCAATAGTCTCTCCATTAGTCGCACAATCCCCCTCATGGGATTCTCTACCACAATAGTTGCACCCACCTGTTTGCACTGCTTGAGCGGTTGCTTGAGTTTTTGAACCTACATCACAAGCTGAAGTTAGTTGCTTAGTGAGAGCCTCAATTTGCATAGACATCAACTTTTGTTGGGCTAACACAGCACTGGTTGAGTCCAATTCCAACACACCCTTTTTACTCACAGCTCCACAATCATTCTGGATCCTATATTCATTAGAAGCCATATCTTCCACCAGCTCTTTTGCTTCCTCCCAAGTCTTAGTACCTAGAGATCCTCCAGCGGAGGCATCTAACATCATTCTAGTCTGAGGCCTCAGCCCATGGCAGAAAGTTTGCAGCTGCAGAAAGTCATCTATACCATGCCCTGGGCATTTCTTTAGCAATAACTTGAATCTTTCCCAGGAATCATATAAGGACTCTGAATCCCCTTGTGTAAAGTTGGAGATATCAGCTCTCTTCCTGATAAACTTGGAGATTGGGAAGAATCGTTCCAAGAACTTGTTTTCGAGGTCATTCCAAGTGTTAACTGTTCCTGGGAGAGTATTCACCCAATCCTTAGCCCTGCCTGTTAGGGTGAATGGAAACAGACGTACTTTCTTTGCATTATCAGTCACTCCCTCAGGGTGTGTGGTACCACAGATCTCATAAAACTGGAAAAGGTGTTGATTGGGGTCTTCAGCATCTGACCCTGAGAACTGCTCTGATACACCAAGTATTAAGTTGATCAGTCTCAATGTCTCTTAGCATCATAAGAAGCAAAATAGTAGAATTACTCGAGGGACAAAACCACCCTAACTGTCTAAGCCCGACTAGGTCGAACTGCTCTGATACCATAATGTAACACCCCGATAAATTCTAACATATAGAATCATCGAAATGCACTAAATGGCATACATCAGAGTAACTTCCTGTTATTGAAATATTGAACACAACTAAAACTTTCGATAATACATATTAATGGTTCTCTGAACCTCATAAACTTCCTGAAAATGCTTAAGTTTCAAAACTTAAGACTTGTACAAAATCCTGGTGTTCAATACTCAAACATAAAGTAGCGGAAACGATTTTACAACTTAACCAATGAAGGTCATACAATCGGTAACATAGAAACAATAAATGGGACAAAGGTCTAAAACATGAAACTCGGTCTTCAATGACTCCAAGAGTCGCACCGGCTAACCGTGCTTCGTCGCCTTTGCTTTCCCCTGTTTCTCTGTAAAAACCACAAATATGAAGGGTGAGATAAACATTATCTCAGTGAGTCCTATCGAGACCCCTTACTAACTCTAGCGGTTCATTATGTTTTACTTTGAACTCGTGGCCCTAAAAAGCAACCACGTGGAAATATATTAAGTTCCTGTATCCTTTATGCTCATGGCCCTCCTAAGCGACACATGAAGCATACAATATTTTACCTCTTGTAATTTGTAGCCCTACTAAGCAACTACGCATTACATTTTGTTCCATGATTTTAGCATAACACCTCAGCCTACCTATTTTATAGGCACTTCTTTGGCTTTGGTGAACCCATCCCGCTATTTCTAGTGGGCGAAACATTCTTGAGTCTAGGTTTTAGGGCTCATTGTAACGCCCCAAAATAATTTAATTATTTATTTAATTAAGTTATTTAAGGCTTACAATATTTATTTAATTTAATTAAATAATTTGAATTTAATTATTTTATTTTATTTTATTTATTAGGAGGTGTTGTCACGAATTGAGTGGTGCGAGCAAGGGCCCGTGATCCACAATTAGGCCCGTGGCCCATTTCATTGGCATAGGAGTCGAATCATTAGGGGTCTAGGGAGTTAGTTGCAATTCACTCAAGTGAGAAAAAGAAAGAAAAGAAACGTAAGAGAGAGTGGGAAGAGAAAAGTTGCGAAGAAAAGAAGAGAATAAGAGGAGAAGGCGAAGCTCATAGAGAAGAAGAGGAGGCTCGTTGGTGGTTTGCATTCTTCCCTTGGAGCTTGGCTAACATTTCGACTTCCATAAGGTTAGGGGGTCCTCTTTTTGTTTTTAATAAGATATGCGAATTGGATGCTTAGGGTTAGGGTTCTAGGATAATTCCCATGAATGAATTATGATGTTGATGAGTAAATTATAACATTGTGATGCTTGATGCTGAAATTATTATGTTGAAAATTTTATGATTGATGCTTGAATTGTGGCTAAATGCGAATTGGGTACCCTATGTTTGATCATATGTCTCATTGGTGCTTGCTTGGTGAAATTGGGGATCATGGTGTCACTTTAATAATATATATATATATATATATGGGAGTGTTTTGGTAATTTTAATTGGTGATTGAAAGTGGGAAAAATTCTGTTTGGAAGCCCCTAGGCGCCTTAGGCGCCATATGCATGTTGCTGAAATTTTCTGTTTTGCGCCATGGTCATGGGCGCCAAGTGCCCAGCAGTGTGCTGTGCCAGTTTCCAAAAATTCTGTTGCCTGTGTTGCCATTCTGTGTTGCTGTGCCTGTTGCCTGTGTTGCCATTCTGTGTCCCTGTGCTGTCAGTTTTGGCACTTGTTGCTTGTGTCATGGGCGCCAAGGGCCCCAAAGTCCGGGTGATAGTTTTGCGAAAATTGTTTTCAGGTTTTTATACTCAGGTAAAATGGCTCATGAAAAATGATTTTTGGCAACAAA
This sequence comes from Astragalus membranaceus, assembly GCA_039519185.1. NCBI lineage: Eukaryota > Viridiplantae > Streptophyta > Magnoliopsida > Fabales > Fabaceae > Astragalus > Astragalus membranaceus. The sequence continues at coordinate 125,974,433 of CM076851.1, forward strand.
GGAGTTGAGTTGCAAATTTTCACTAGGTGCCTAGTGCATGGGCGCCAAAAATGAGGTTCAGTTTTTAATGAAATTTTAATTTGGTTTTCATGTTCTGAGCATTTGGCTCGTGTAAAATCAATTTCGAAGGAAAATAAATTTTGTTGCATGTTGGCCTTAGGCGCCTAGTGCCTGGGCGCCGTGTTGCTGTGCTGAGCGCCTGTGCGTGTTGTTCCCCTGGGCGCCTAGCGCCTGTGCGCTGTTGCGCGTGTTGTCCCCCTGGGCGCCTAGCGCCTGTGCGCTGTTGCGCGTGTTGTTCCCCTGGGTGCCTAGCGCCTGTGCGCTGTTGCGCGTGTTGTTCCTGGGCGCCAAGCGCCATGCGCCTGTGCGTGTTGCCTCTCCTGGGCGCCAAGCGCCCATGCGCCAAGCGCTGTGTTGCCCCTGGGCGCCCAGCGCCCATGCGCCAGTTTCCAGGATGTCTAAGTATTTTTTCGGTTTTATTTTTAATGTAACTTTTGACTCGGTTATCCAAATTTGACGGTTCAAAATGCGTTTTGAAGCTAATTTCAGTGTCTATCCAAATGTTCCAATTTTATGCAAAAATAAATTATTTTTACTGGTGTTTCTGCTGATGGTGTTCAAGTGTCCAAATGGCTATTTTTACCAACTTTCCCTATGTCGTGTCAATGTCCTAAGTTGGTCTATTTGAATTGGTGTTGGTGTGGGTGGTGAGCTGAATTGGTGAGTGATGATGAGGTGAGATTGGTGAGCAGAGGCTTCGGCCTAATTTTAATTTGGTGAGTTAATTAATGCACTATGGTGAGATTAGAATTTAAAATGTGAAATTGATTGATTTGTGGTGTGTTGTGATGCATTCTCCATAACACCTCATGAAGCATGTGCATTATTGGTGAGCAGAGGCTACGGCCTAATTTTATTTGGTGAGCAGAGGCTACGGCCTATTTGTATTTGGTGACGGATCCGACATGCATGTACCCGTGGAGTTTGGGTTGCATTACATGCATAATCATATATTGTGTAATGCTGTTGGAAATAGAATGTTGATGGGATTGTTCCATTGTTGTGAATTGGTGTGCCTGGTTTCCTTTTTCCTATGCATTGCTTAATTCCCATATGTTATTAATTATGAAAAGAGACTCACCCTACTGCTTCTATGTTGCTTCTTATGTCGGCAACGTGCAGGTAATAACGAGTGAAGGATTTCTTTATGCCTTCGTCTGGTAGGAAGTGTCACGCTCTGATACGTAGCACCAGGGGGGGTGTCCTATGTTTATGCATTATTTTTCCTAAACTGTTAGATTTGATTTGTGATGTATTGGTTTTAAATTTTTGAACTCATATTTATTCCGCTGCTGATGGTGATTGGATTTAGTTGATGCGAACTAAACATTTTTCTCATGGTGTTATGTATCTTGATATTTACGGAGTAAATGTAGCACTCGCTTGAATTGTTTTCAAAAAGAAAAAAAAAAAAGGACTCTGATTTTTATTTAAAAGTAAAGTTATTAGAAAAGGGGTGTTACACTCATGACTTCCCCTCCCCTAGTATGCTAATCCTCTAACGGTCGTCACCCTTTTTCCTCTTGTATTTATTATACATTATATTTACATGTACCCGCAATGGGCAGTCAGTCATTTCAGTCAAGTACCGTCTATGATTTCAGTCATGTACCATGTATCATTTCACGAGGGAAGACATTTTACCCTGAATTATCATTTCTTGACTTATGTTCTCTCGCGTTCTCTAAGTACGGTCTTCCATTTTGTTCATAATACACAAGTTTTCTTTTAAATATGTTCAATCTCATGACATCGGTATCTTTACATTGTTGGGGGACCTTGGGGAATGGATTAGAAGGGGATTGGAATCATTTGGAATGGATTAAAAGGTACTTTGAATTTGAGGATCAGAAGGTCTCACACGGGTCGTGCGCCGGTCTCACACGACCCGTGCGTGTAGGCGCACGACCCGTGCGCTATTGAACAAAGTTGTAGAAGATTTCCAGAAATATACGCATGACCCGTGCGACTAAGCGCACGATCCGGGCGTTGTTGAATAAAAGTTTCAGAAGGATACACACGACCCGTGCGACTAGGCGCACGATCCGTGTGTGTTTAAAAACTCAGTTCGTGTAGCATCAGATGGGGGCGCACGACTCGTGCACAGAGGCACACGATCCGTGCGTCTCCATCAGTTTTCCAGAAAACAGACTTTTCATGAGTAATTCCATTCCGTTCCGATTCCAAAATCTCTTCCGATCGAGACCCAAACTTAAACACGCATTGAAACAATATATTATAGCAATCCCAATCAATCCAATCCGGTACACCCAAACAATCGATCAAGCAATTCATAATTTAAAATCACAATCTTTTTGGTAAAACGGTTTTCGATAAGTTTCCTTTCGATACCAGAAACGCGTGACAAGGGTTTTCGAAAAGTGTAGACTCAAACACACACACATCCCCTAAGCGAGTTATAGTACTCACCGTATTGTGATGAAAATCACAAACAACCACGACGACAACTTGACTTCAATGTGAACCGAAATTTCACGAACCGGCTCCGTACTCGTCTAACCACTTCCAAAATCGAACCCAAAGCTATACCAGCTGCCAAACCTTTTCCTCTTCCTTTAGAACCACCATGAGGGTTCTGGACTTGTCCAATTTCGCTCCCAACCCAACATGCAAGCTACATCCAGCTACTAGACTCCATTGTTATGAATTTTGAGCTTTGGAGTGTGAAAATGGTGGATTGAGAAGGAGAAGGAGATAGGTTGCAACAGTAGTATCAATGGATGGAGAATAAGAAACTGAGTCTAATGGTGGAGAGAAATGTGACATGCATCAAACTTTGGTTCCCTCTCTTCTTCCTCCTCCCTCGCGAGCTCTCTCTCTCTCTCTCTCTCTCTCTCAAGCTCCCTCTCTTCTTTTCTTTCTTTGCTTTCAGAAAAAAATGGGGATGAGGGAGGGTGTTTATTATTTGGCTTCCAGCTGAGGGTGAGTTAGGTGAGGGGGAAAAGACTATCCTGCCTCCACCCAAGTGAGGTAAAGGACTGGAATACCCCTCCTTTCCAACTCTCTCTTAAACACTCCTAACACTACAATACTCCCATAAGTTACTATCTTAATACCTTATTTTGATTATGCATGACTACAATTATTTATTTCAACTTCATATAATTAAATAGCCTATGCAATTAACTTAATTCATGATGAACCTCTTGCGCTAAATACTCGACTTAGCCGATGATTACCTTAACCTTTTTGCTAATTTAATTAAATTAAATTAGCGAATTAGGGGATATTACATTTACTTTCTTGCCCTTTATTTCCCAAGTCATTTATTTTCTTCCCCTTTATTTTCCAAGTCATTTACTTTCTTGCCCCTTTATTTTCCAAGTCATTTACTTTCTTGCCCCTTTATTTTCCAAGTCATTTATTTTCTTGCCATTTATTTTCCAAGTCATTTATTTTCTTGCCCTTTATTTTCCAAGTCATTTATTTTCTTGCCCTTTATTTTCCAAGTCATTTACTTTCTTTCCCTTTATTTTCCAAGTCATTTACTTTCTTGCCCCTTTATTTTCCAAGTCATTTATTTTCTTGCCCTTTATTTTCCAAGTCATTTATTTTCTTTTCTCCTCTTTTGTCTACAATGATCATGAGTGAGTAGACTTTACTAAAACATTTCTTCTTTCTAAAAACACTTTCTTTTCAGTTAATCAAATTTGAAAAAATTAAATTGGTAATCACCTAGGCTCTCCCTGTGGATCGATAACTCTTTTTATTACGCGACAAGACCGTGCACTTGCGGCCTATCAGACAGTTTTTCATAAACCTTCTCAACTGTCTATCATTGTTAAGAAGACTATTTTCATTCACCCTTCTCAACTAAGAACACTCACTATCTTAATATCTAATCATGCTTGTGAAGATAGTTATCTTGTTTCATGTTATTTTTAAAAGGGTCACAATTCCAACCCCCCTTCCTTGTGACACTTATTGACTTCAATTGTCCTAAATAATTAGTCTTAATCATTGGGGATTCACTACATACTTCTTATGCCCATCTAGGGTTTACATTCTACTAGTACATAGAGCTTAAGGGCTTAGGTAGAGTATGATTACTTTCTCGAACCAGGATAGAACACAGCCCAAAATCCATTGGTATGTGTAGACAATTTCGTTACCTTTCCAACGCATCCCGGAATACATAAATCGGAGTTCCGGATCAAAAGTTATGGATAAAACAAGTTGGAAGACTAGCGAAAATTTTTCACAAAGAGAAACTGACACGATCTTAATCGGAGGGTCGTGATATGGTTACTTCTATTGACATGAAATACTAGTCCCTTTTTGATAGGAACCCAACTTAGAGTTTTGACAAGGAAATTAGTCTAATAAACACTGGGTGATACTACTTGTTAAAATTGCAGGGGCAGTGATAGTTTACTAGTTCGGTTTCATAGCTTTGGGTAAGGTATTTCTTAGGAAAGGGAACATGATCTATAACCATGACTATCCAGAAGGATCTCACTGGGCTGAAATATAAGTTGGAGTTAATTTTTATTATGCTACAGGGTAGGGTTGACTACTTAACATCATCTCAGTAACTGAGAGATTGGTCGGACAACAATCTGGGTTTTACGGTGCTCACTAGTCCTGAATAAATCTAGGACACTAACACTTCTTCTCCCGGAAGGTTTTCCACAACTTATAGCTCTCTAGGTGACCTTTTACGATTTACGCGATGACACAACGGTCCAATCGGCTCAATTGACTAGACGGTCGTCCACAATTCCTCGAGCCAACCCGGATGCCCATTCTTTCGTTCCGTAGCATCGTCTGTAGCCCACTACTTCTGCTGCATGCATTGATGAAACGAGAACACCAGGAATCCTAGGGTTTAGGGTTTCAGACATTTTTGGGGCTGAGGCAACCAATTGTCATTACTCTCAGTACGTTGCATGAAATATTGAGTGGATCCGGGCTCAATGCCCCACACAGAATACGGAAAGGTTCTGACAGTTAATTGTCGAAGTCCCTAGCTGATTCGATCTATCTAATCTTTTGACCGTAAGGTCACTAAGCCCGACAAGGTCGAACTGCCCTGATACCAAAATGCAACACCTTAATATCACAACTAGGTGAACTAAAAACATTAACATAATCATAATAAATCAGAGTATAACCTGCTTATAAGTTTGGACCAAATTAAAACTAAAGCAAATTGAAACCACTTAATATAGCTTTGAGATAAAAATTTCTCAAATATAAATCCGAAATAAGTACTTAATAGGTACAGATTCGATAAAATAAACATGATTATGGTCCAACTACAAGACAAGGTTATAAAATACTACATGACATTAGCAACATCTTGCTAATCTTCCATGAAACTGTGATGCTCAACTTGAAAACCCTTGGCCTTGCCCCATTAATTCCTCAATCAATATCTGTAAATCTGAAAAACAGTCAACAATAAACAATGAGATTACATAATTTCAGTGAGTTCTTTCGAGCCCCCTCACAATTCCTCTCTCGGTGTTTTCCTTGCCAAAAAGTCAGCACAAGCATTTTCTTCCCGAAGCGTATGGCTCAATTGCACTTGCCAATCTTTATGAAGAAGGTCCTTGATGTTCAAAACAATAGGCACATACTTGCTCCACCTGTTGAGGGGAGAAGTGACAAGCTGCAAAGCATTCTAAGAGTCCGAGTAGCACACCAACGAACGATGTCCTCTATCCCATGCAAATAATATACCATTGTACAAGGCTAGGAGTTCAGCATGTAGGTTATTAGAGATGCCAATGTAGCCCATAAAACCACAAATCCAACCTCCATTGTTATTCCGCAAGAGACCACCAAAACCAGACCTCCCAGGGTTGCCAAGGCTGCTAACATCAACATTTAAAATGATTTCATTGTCCCTAGAGGGGTGCAAGGAAAACAACCTAGGTGGGGTAGGAGAGGACACTTCACTAGAGAAACACTTCTTGATGGTGATCACTGCAAAGTTTTGAATCGTTAACTTAAGAGAGTAGTTGTTAATTGTTTCATCTGCTAAAAGAGTTGCATTCCGAGATCTCCAAAACCACCACACAAAAGAAAGGAAGATATAGGGGTTAGTGCCTCTGATACCAAGCATGAACCACTCCACAGGGTCAGCCACATTATGGAACGAGATTGAATCAAAGCCAAGAGACCTCCAAATATTCTTAGGGAGGTTGCAGTCCCTTAAGCAGTGCAAGACTGTTTCATCGCCATTCCCACATCTCTGACAAGAATCTGAGTTCAACATTTCCCTGTGATGCAGCATGCTAGCAGTAGGGATTGCATTATGAAATGTTGTCCAAATCAGGAATCTAATCTTCTCGGGTCCAGGGAGAGACCAAATCTACTTCCAAGATCTAGTGTCATCAGTTAAAGGATGCCTCTTATCCCGAAGCCAATTATATCCAGATTTTGCACTGTATTCACTAGCTAAATTGAAATCCCAAATCCAAACATCGTCCACCTCAGCATTCATATGAAAGGAGAGTCCATTAATATGCTCGAGAATTCAGTTAGGGAGTTGAGTATAGAGAATTGCAAGCTTCCAACCATCCCTGTCATAGAGATCAGAGACTCTAAGGTTAGTATTGTGAATGTCTACATAAGGGACAAGTTTAGCTAGAGCTCCAAAATCAGTCCAAGTTGAGTTCCAAAAGGAGGAGCTTCCATTGCCCATTCTAAATTGAAAGCCATCTTTTAAGATATCCCTAGCCTTCGTGATTGAATTCCAAATGTAAGAGCCGTTTATTTTTGAAACCTGCAAAATAGACTCACTCCTCATATATTTGTGATTCAATAACTTGGTCCAGACTTTGTCTTTCCTAGAATGTAAATCCCAGAGTAATTTGCCCAGTAAAGCTCACTGACCACTCTTATTCCTAACCCTCCATGTTGCTTAGATTTGGTAATAGTGTCCCACCCAACAAGATTGATGTCACGATCACGAGAACCTTTCCAAAGGAAGTCACGAGTGAGTCTGTCAATTTGATCACACACAGTTTGAGGAACCCAGGCGACTTGCATATAGTACACTGGAATTGAGTTAAGCACCGATTTGGCCAAGGTTAGCCTACCTGCTTTATTCAACAACTTGTTCTTCCAAGAAGATAACCTCGACTGAATTCTTTCAAGAATAAACTGAAAGTCTGTCTTTGTAACTCTCGCTTGGAACATAGGAAAACCTAGGTATTTTTCAAATGAAGTAGTTTCCCTAATGCCAGTGATTGTTGCAATATTATTTCTCTGGCTATGGGGCACTCCTTTAGAGAAGAGGGACTGGGATTTAGTTACACTCACTTTAAGCCCTGACTCTTCAACAAAAGCAGTGAAAATCTCAGCCACAATTTTGGCATGGGAGGCAGAGGCTTTAGAGAACAGCAAAACATCATCCGCAAAAAAGATGTGAGAAAGAGCAGGCCCATTATTCGAAAACTTCATAGGCTTCCATTTCCCCTCATTCACAGCTGCCATAATAGTATGAGACAACTTCTCCATACAAATAACAAAGAGATAGGGAGAGAGGGGGTCCCCTTGCCTAAGCCCTCTAGTAGGAGAGAAAGAAGGCATACGCTTACCGTTCCAAATGATGGACATCTGGGAGGAGGAGAAACAGTTTATAATCAACATGACAATAATATCATGGAACCCAAAATCAATCAGGCAAGCCTTTAGAAAATCCAAACTAACATGATCATAAGCTTTTCCTAGATCAATTTTATAGGCCACATCCCCCTTTTTCTTTCTAGATTTTTTCATAGAGTGAAAGACTTCTTGAAGGACAATAGCATTATCACAAGTTCCTCTCCCAGTTAAGAAGCTACTTTGGTAAGGACCAATAATGTGATCTAAGAAAGGTCTTAATCTACTAACCAGAACCTTGGTAATGATTTTATAAAGAGTGTTACAAAGGCTAATTGGCCTAAAATCTTTGAATGTTCTAGGGTAATCTACTTTGGGAATTAGAGCAATAAGGGTTGCTGCTATATTTGGAAAAGAGACCGTAGAAAAAGCACTAGCAACAAGATTAAACACATCCTCACCTACAATCTCCCAGTAGTGTCTAAAGAAAATACCTTGGAAACCATCTGGGCCAGGGGACTGGAAGGGATGCATATGATGGATGGCTTCATAAATCTCCTCTCGAGTTACAGGTTTGGCAAGCTCATGTTTAGCTTCAAAGCTAAAGGTGGGGATATTAATACCATTTCCAGCATGTCTCATATCATGGTTAGCACTAGTACTGCAAAACAAGTTCTTGAAGAAGGATAGAGCTTTGTTTTGGAGAATATTGTCATTTGTACACCAGTTTCCATCCGGAAGGCTAATGCCATGAATTTTATTCCTCTTCCTCCGAATCACCGTTTGGGCATGGAAAAATTTAGTATTACGGTCACCCAGTAGAATCCACTTCTCTCTAGATTTCTGATACCAAAGAATTTCCTCTCTCAAAAGGATTGTATCAGATTCTTGTTGAAGTTGCCTCTTCAAATAGACAAGCCTAGCTGAATCAATTCTTTCCAACGTATTCTGGATACCCTTAATTCGACGCTCCAGCTTCTTTTTCTTTCTCCAAATGCACCCAAACACTTCTCAATTGAAAATCAGAGAATCATCTCTAACATTATTGCGACCAATGACAGGGCTGGTTTTATCACGATCCCAAGCATTCCTGACCACATTACCATAGTCAGGGTGAGTGATCCACGCTGCTTCAAACAGAAAGGGACGATTCCCAAAGGTTTCAGGGAGGCCTCCACAACGGAGAAGAGGGTTGTGGTCAGAGTGAAAGCGGCACAAAATCGCTATAAACGCATCAGGAAAGTGGTGTCTCCAATCAATGTCAGCTATAGCTCTATCTAGTTTCCTAGCCAGCCTAATTTGACCCCTACAATTGAGCCACCAAGTAAAATTACCTCCAGTTGTAGGCATGTCAGTCATATTGCACTGATCCAGAACCTTCAACAAAGCATTGGCTCGGTTCAAATTAAAATTTCCCCCTCGTTGCTCACTAGGAAGAATGATGTCGTTGAAATCCCCAATCATGAGCCAAAGTCCAGTGAGGTGGCTACGAAGGGAGATTAAGTAGTCCCAGAGATCCAAGCGTTTAGAATAGGAAGTACTTGCGTAGATTCCATAGATAAACCAATACTCAGCACCCCTAAACAGCTTAAGAGTGATGGTATCAGAACAAGAGTCGACAATTATACAATTAACGCTACTTCCATTCTGCTTCATGATCCAAATACCCCCAGATTGACCTCTTGCTTCAACAATAACAACCATAGAGTACCCAGCTCGATTCCAAAAGGCATTAATTTTGTCAAAGGAAACATGGGTTTCCATAATAACCAAGAAAGTTGGAGAATACTTCCTTATTAAATCCATAGCATGTCAACGGGCCTTTCTGTTGTGAGCTCCCCAAATGTTCCAGGAGAGCACAGAGACATTATTGAAACCTAACATTAAAAACCAGATGGAAGGAGATTGCCCCAAAGGGAGGGACTTAATGGTCCACCGCATCGTGCCATGACTCCCAAATGTTGGGAGTTTGCTGAACCTTCTCTTGAGCATCACCCACCTGGGTGGAGGTGTTGGTGCCTTCAATCGCCTCGTCCTGAGAGGCCGTAGTTGAATCTTGAGCCTTCGCCGAAGAGAGATATGTGATCATCTCAAAATCCAGTTCCGTAGTGAACCCCTGCTTGTTAGGTGGTTTGTTTGCACAAGTAACACTTAGACCCCCGAGGTCCGACCAAGCATATTCCTTCTATCACCACTTTGAATTAATTTCGGTCCTTTGATTATGATCTGAAGCCCCGAACCCTTGGCCCACTTAGCATTAGGATTGGGATTGGATCCTTTACCACCGTATAAAGAATAAGTACCGTCAACCTGTTTCTATTTCTGCAAATGCAACTCCTTGGTGGGCCCATTTTTTCCCCCTTGGCTTTAGCGATAGCGGAACTAGAGGGGACCAACTTTCCCTTCCCTTTCTCATTTACCTGACCATGAGAGGGAATATTGGCAGAGTTATCTTTTTTTTAACTCCTTCAATTCCCTTTTTTGGAGCTGATTTGGTGGATCCATTAATGCTCTTTTTACGAGTAACCACCATCCACTCCCCATGCATATCACCATTTTCCTTAATTGTCTCACCCACGATTTCTTTCTGGCTTTTCAGATTTGTCACCACGATTTCCGCCCCCTTTTCACCAGTAGGTTGCTCCAAAGTAACCCTAACTTGCTCCGCCGCATTTGCGGATTTGTCGTTGTCATGGTTCTGAGGTGTAGGAGCCTCATCAGTAGTCTTTTTCTGGCCACAATCCCTCGAATAATGTCTGTAGCATCCACATGAGGCACAGATGATGTGAAGGCCTTCATATTGGACCTTGTACCAATGTCGATTAACACAAACCTTTCCAACGACTGGCTTGGTGAGGTCAATTTCGACACAAATTCTCTCAAAACGACCTCGTTGGACCAGCAATGTGTTCGAGTCCACTTTCACTGGGCGTCCCACCGCTGCTCCTAGGGCAAGGAGAAAACTCTCATCGTAAAACACTAGACTTAACCCAGGAAACCGGATCCACACTAGTGTTTTTTCAATTTGCGCCTTTGGCGAGACAAACTCCGGCGTCCATTGAAATACTCCCAAGTAATGATCAAATAACATCCATGGACCTACTGATATGACCTTCTCTCTATCACTCAGCAAATCAAACTTTGCCATATAAAACCCGTTATCAACGTCTATAATGTCGAAATCTTCAGTAGTCTTCCATAGCTTCTTCAGTCGTTCCTTTAGCACATAGTACCCCACAGTCTTTCCCAAAAAATTAATGACAAGTGCCTCCTTCCATGGATTGCAAAGCTCTTGAAAATACTTATCTTCAAGCATGACTTTTGGAAGAACACGGTTCCCCCCTTCATAGGAGATCTGCACAAGACCTTGAGCAAGAAGGTCAACTTTTACCTTCGGAGGATGTCGTACTTTTCCTTCTATCAACAAGTCTCTGAATGATGGTTTGGCGGCAGGATGTGAACCGCCATTCGGCGGCTGCCTAGGAAGTTGCGGAGCAGCAGATACCAAGGTCTCTGCACCCTACAGAGCAGCGCTCATTCTCGCTCGAAAGGGTCGAACTAGAATAATCAAAGCAATTGCTGGAGTGTCGGATAAATGAAGACGAAACCCTAACCCCAAATCACCAAGCGGAAGCAGAGAAAACACAAACATAAGCACACAGAAATACAAGAAGAGAGAGAACCTGGGAACTTGCTTGAAAGCTAATCGAACAATCTGCAGAAACCCAGCAACACTATCCTTCCGGTATCACAAACACAGAACGGACCTTTCCTCACTGTCGCAATCCCTCAATCTCAGCAAAACCCTTAATCCCAACACGCTGGCAACAGATGCAATGAGAGAGAAGACGATTGCAGAACGCTCCAGAGATATGGTTGAGCCACCGAGAGATTGAGAGAGAGATCGTGCAATTGCGTCGATTGCCACCGAACAGACCTTTCCTTGCCCTCAGAATTGAATCTAAAGGACGAGGTTTTGACGAAGAAAGGAGAGGAGGGTGATGTTGCCTCAATGCAAAAATGATATGATTTGTTTTTTGTACAGAAAAATGATATGATTAAGTCAGAGGTTTAATTTGGTCAAAAAAAAATAGAGGTATAATATATATTAAGTTATGTCGTAAGTTACAGTTTGACTAAAAGCACCGAAGATTTTTATTTTTTAAGTCGGATAGCTTAGCGTCCGACTTAAAAAGGTTAGTGATAGAAGTTTATTTTCCTTTTAATTAAAAGTTTGCCACCGCGTCTACTTTTTAGGTCGGATATCTGGTCAACCGACTTAAAAGGTCTAATTCTTTCCCAATTTTTGAACTAGTGAGTATAAATTATCAATTGAGTCTGCCCAATGATCATATCAACATAAGCATCTTCTATATTTGCAATTATTAAATGAGAGTTATTAATTAGTCTATATATATATATATATATATATATGTGTGTGTGTGTGTGTGTGTGTGTGTGTGTGTGTGGATCTATCTGAATTTTTTGTGTCCCATCCACAATAAGTCTAAAATCAAGAACAGATTAAATTAAAATAATATAAGTGTTGCTTCTTAATATCTTAATCTCTCTCATGATAACTAGTTTATAATTTTAATCAAAAAGACATTAACAAATTAGCAATTTAACTAAACAATCGGTATGATAATAATAAATAATACTTTATTAAATGCAAAATATTTACATGATAGATTGGATATTGGGCACAACTAATTATTCCCCAACAAAAAAACCCAATACAATTTGGTTTCAAAATAAAAAATAAGGCCCTAAATTAAATGACTCAAAAGTAAAACAACAAAAAGGAGGCAATAGGATAATCTCTTAGCACCACTGTCATTGGTTGTGTTAAGTTCACCATAGTACTGGGAAAGCCACTCATGCATAATCTTCACCTCTTTCTTACGTTGGTAGATCAACCATTTTGGATCCCCTCGACGTGTATGTAAGAGATCAAGACAATGAGCTCCTGAAAAATTAACATTTGTCAAACATTGTGCCATTTGATTAATTGGTTTTAATTTTGATATAAAATTAACTGCTACCTAATACAAGATACAAGATAAAAATAAAAACTAAAAATAATTTAATATTATTTGTTGGGTTGCATTATTAAATAAAGTTTAATAGATGCTTATCAAAAAAAAAGTTTAATAGATAGAATCTAAGAGAACGTAATATAAAATTTTGTTCTTTTTTTTTTTGGTTAGATATAAAATTTTGTTGTATATCTACTACATAATAAAAATTGAATAAAACTAAGTAATGTTTCGGTGTCTTTTCTCGTTAAGGAAATCAATGACGAACAGTTCTTAAGAAGAAAAAAAACAAAGGAATCTAGAGTGTTTATTTTACGGGAACTAGGGTTATTTTTATAAATGTATAATAGAATATGTGTGTCAAAAATATAAATAAACAACTAAATTGTATATATTCACATGATAAAAGACATACCGTTAGTTGTATGGACAGCAACAACACTATCCGATAGATTATTAAGAATCCTGAAATATGTAAAAGTAACACAAGTTAATTTAAAACATATTTTCAAAATAATGAAGACAAACTTAAGTTTCAAATTTTACTGTCTTTACCCGCCACTGCTATAAGGGTCTCACTCGAAAAAATGATGTTTATTTCCCATTGTTAATATATGTTATAATTGAAAATGATATATCAATGTAGACAACTTTTCAATTAATACAGAAAACCATTGGAGAATTATATAAGAATTAATGTTAGTGAGAAATGGGAAAAAAAGTACTCACGAGGCCTCCATAGAATAAAGGGACCCAGTCAGGGCGAGGTGGGACACCAAATTTAAGCTTGCATGCTTCACTATATGCCTTTGAGTCATAAGGTTGAGGTGGGAACATGGAACGATTTCCAATACTAATTGGTATCACCAATTCAGTGCATTTCTGAGCATAAAGAGCATTGATCATATGGCTTTTAAATCAGCAATCTATTTATGCACGAGACAATATTTAAAGTAAAAATAAGAAGTTCATTACTCTTTAAATATTATAAAATGATGGAAATATAAAGAGATGAGAAAAAATGAGGTTACCTGCCACTCCCAACCATCGAATCTTGCAACATTCCCTGAAGACCCAGATGGCTTAGGTGTACTTTTGAAGTCATTGATCTTGCAGGTTCCAGATATCCTTCGTAGGCCACCAAGCCTCCATATATTCTGCTGAGGGTATCAGCACCATAATATAAGCAGCTCCATCAATACCCTTGCATATTACACTAACGGGATAATTGGGAGGGAAATCATATTGTGCTGCATATATATACATAAAATGCAGCTTGTCTACCAAATCTCCAGATGAGGTTAGCGGACTGCAAAAAGTAACATCATGAATAAATTTAGTTAATTAATACTTAACAATCGGTCCAAATAAAATAAGGAGGAGGGAAAAGATAGATAGATAGATAGATAGTCATCTTACTCGCAAGTATTGAATTTTTGGCTTAGGATATTAAGGCCATTTGGCAGAGACGCTACTCTATCGATTTCTGACCAGGAATTTAATATTGCTTCATAGCAAGTCTCGCTGGCCTCCTACATACAAGTTAATCAATTCTTCATCAACAAGTCATCTTAATTATTTTTTCAATGAATAAATTAAGAAACAAATTTAATGAAGTACCTTGAAGTCTCTAGTAATAACATCATAGTATGCATCGTGTGGTGTGATACCATCAAAATACAGGATCGGGGACATCTGTGCTTCATATGCCTCCTTTATATGCATTATAACCATTGCATAATCTACAATGGCTTGGGTAGAGGTGAAGGCCCCCAAATTCTTTGCATCCCAAAATGCTTCATCATCTGATGCAAATGGTATTGATTCCCCATAGAAGCGATGCTACAATTAGAAAACTAAGTGTGTCAAACACTCAACCAAACACATGACTTTGAAGAATAGCAAATGGTATTGATTCCCCATAGAAGCGATTCTTTCTTTTCCTAATTATATGACTATCATTGACATGCAAAAGAAATAGTTCTCGTCATTCTTACCTCTATATATACTAACATAGCTTTCAAGGAAGCAGCATTGTCAGCCCCGCCCCAATACTTAAAGTTAACCATGTACCTCTGGTTAAAGGTTTGGAAGCTCTGTGGAAAAAACTTATAGTGGTCTAAAGTTTGTTGGTACATAAAAGTTTGAATATTTTCTGTATCGGGTGAAGGACGTTGGTCCCGTAAAGTTATTTCAGAGTTTGCAAATGGGGTCATTCGTGGAACTACCATAGGGTTTCCACAAGGTGAACACATTACAAAAATTAAAAGAAAGGAATACAAATAGATGAGTTCCATCTCACTAAGTTTTTTTTTTTTTATAAGTAAATGTTAGTGGGAGTGGGGGAATGTTAGTTTCCAGGATTCAACCCTGGACCTCCTTCTTGCAACTTTGCAACTCCTTCATGTCCCTTAGCTCGCCAACTGAGCTAAGTTGTTGTGTCCGACCAAACCTGCAATTTTAAATAAATATAAAAAAGATATTTCAGAAAATTATAGATAAAAGGTATACATGGTTACAAAATGCATAACCTACAAGTGAAGGTTATGAGAAAGATTATCAGAAACGTTTATATTTCATAACTAATCAAAAAGAAGGTTCATATATATTAAATTCTTCTTGAGATATAGGCGTAAACAAACAAGATCTTTTTAAAGTCGTTTTAAAGGAAAGAAACAATATGCTGGGCTTTCTAATGAACTTCATTTGTGACCAAGAAAGGTTCTCTTGGAAAAAGATTTAAGATTCTCTCTATTGAGTGAACTTTTCAAGTGTAAGGTCCTAAGTATGGTCCCTAGAGTCAAAGATCCCAATTGAGAATAATGATCCCAACAATAATTAAACTATTGAAAGTGATAGTATCCTCAAAAGGAATCAAACGCTTGGTGAGGCTTTCATGACCACCAAACCAAATGTACATCGAGAATGCCATCACTATGCATTTCTAGCGTAACCGATAGAAATTGAGGATGTTATGACTAAAATGAACCACTATATATATATATAATTTAATAATATATATGACAAAGAGATGGCTATGAAATGAATAATGATGACACCACCACCAGTTAAATCTCGATTCCAACTCAATTGAAGCTATAAAATTTACTAACAAAATTTTTCCATATAAAAACAGGGGATCGAAATAAGAAAACACTACTAATATAAAAAAGTTAGCAATTAAAAAGAAAGGAATTGGCTGTCAAAAAAAAAGAAAGGAATTGATATATGACCAGGAGGTTGCTGTTTATAATAAGATATTGAAGCTATATATAATAAGAAATTAAATTTTAGTACAGAACATGCTTCCAAACTCAATCCAGTCCAGGTAATTGAATTAATTAGTAACTAAATTCATAACCAAAAATTTTCCACATGGAAACAGGAGATGGAAATGAAAATATATTATATTATTCATAGATATAGTGTTGAGACTAAAATCTAAATCATCTATATATATATATATATTTATATAATAAAAATTAAGAAATTGAAATTCAGTACGGAACATGCTTTCAAACTCGGTCCAGTCCAAGTAGTCGAATTAAACAGTCACTAATAAAAACATGATAGTCCACAGAGATAAGTATAAAATGAATGAAATTAAACAAGTTAGATGATGAAGAAAGTTTGTGCATATATAAGATGCGAATTAAGAACAGGTGGTTATAATAGTATATATATATATATATATATATATATATATATATATATATATATATATATATAATTTCAAGCTGTAAATCTAGCTACACAGAGATGATGAAGAAAGCAGCATGCAATATATATTTTTAAATATTGAAACTGATAATGACTCTTTGCTAACATTAATTAATTTCTGATAACAAGGTACTGTAACTGTATTCAAAAATCTTTGATCGAGTCCTAATTACCTTTGTCGAAGGAAGAAGAAGAGAGCTTGAGTGAATTGAAAGAAAGAGAGAAAGAAGAATTGAGTGAGTGTTTGAGTTACTGAGAGAAAAGTGAGTGAAAGAAACTTCAAAACTGAGTCCGATAGATTTAGAGAGAGATATAATGTAGGAACATATACGTGGTATTTATATAGAACAAAAAGAAGGCTAGCTAGCATGGACTTTGCTTAATGGTTAGTGTGTGTGATTGCCAGCAAATCAAATCAAAGCGAATTTAATTTGTTGGTTTGCTAAATAAAAATTACTAAGATATAAAAGTTAAGATATATTATTGTGTCTCAATTAAGGTAAAACTTATAGATGAAGGCTACACAACACACTTCAAAACTAGTGGCCATTCCATTCAATTCTTCTTCGCTCCCTGGCTTTATGTTTTTAGTCTCAACATTGTGGTGCTTTTTATTTTTGATATTAACATTGTGGTGCTTTAAACTTTAAGGCAATGGTTCTTAATTTCGGTGGTGCTTTAAACTAAGATTTGATGGCATGTATTGTATATCTCTCTCCAAGGAAGAAGTTTCCACGCAATGGAAAACCTTTAAATTTTGAACCAAAACCATATATAGATTGATAGACACTCTATTGGGTTAAGCTTTAGTGCATGGAATGGAATCCCCACTTTTGACGTAGACAGTGTATGCTTCATTTCTTTTCATGCTAGTGGAATCTACGTTCCCTTATTTGATGAATACACCTTGAAAGGTTGAAGGAGTATGCCCATGCAAAAAGAAGAAACTTAGAAACCATTCTCAGTTTCTATGTTAGACAATTGGAAATAACTTGTTAAATATGTGATGCAAAATAATTATAAATAAGTTGTGGAAATGAAGAACAACCGACTTAATTCCAAGACAATTATATATGGATAAAAGGCTACTTTGGTGGATGCAAGGCTACTTAATTCCAACAAAATAATTATAAATGCTTAATTAATCAACGGTTTATGAAAGTGGTAGTAAGCTTTGGTGGATGATTGCAAGGCTACTTTTGACGTATGAAGTGTGATAGACACTTCCTTATTTGATCAAAGGCAAAACCGTACGTGGAGGCTTTTCTCATTATACATGTTTTCAGTTCTTAACAGATGGCTAGCTAGCTAGCTAAATATTTAAAATTAATAATTATATATATGGATCGAACGCCTGAATTGATCCGTACCTTAATCGCTCAAGGGTGGAACGGGTTGCTTTTGGGTCGCTCTGTCGGGTATTGAGGTCGCGAGCAGAGCCGAGAGCGGGTGTACCTGCAAAAACACTCTGACGCCCAAGTCAGTGGGGAAGAAGTCAAAGCAGGAAGTGAGAGATGAGATGATAGTGGGTACCTTTCCGTGAGGAGCTGGCTTCTATTTATAGAGTTCGGTGGTGCCGCCCAGCCATTGGATGCGGCTTGATCTCAATCGTTCATGTTTCCTGAAGCACTTCGCGCTACAACGACCATGCTCGGTTTGGGCCGATTTGGTGGGTTGGTCCGCCGGCCCAGTCCAGAACAGTTGCCCCCCATGATCTGACTCTTCTCTTCTTTGAGTTTTCCGAAGATGATACTTCTCAAGTTGATACTTCTTAAGTTGATGCTTCTCATGTTTTTTTTATAAGCAATGCTTCTCATGTTGATGCTTCTCATATTGATGCTTCTCATGAAGATACTTCTTACATGACTCTTCACAACTTGGCTGTTCTCATCATGATTCTTCTGATCTAGACTCTTCTTATCATGATGCTTCTCAACTTGATTCTTCTCATCTGATGCTTCTCATCTTCACTCTTCTTGTGATTCTTCTCATGTAGACACAGATTATGATGACCCTTCTCATGATGATCTTTCGAAAGTTTACCCATCCGGACTTGATCTTTGATCATGTCAAGAGAGTTCTTCTTCTTTGTTTTTCTTTGTTCAACACTTTTTGTTAATGCTTCAAGTCTTCTCAACATGGATGCTTCTCATAAGCATATGTATTCTTTAGAATAGGCTAATTTAACCTGTTCTTATATTTCACTCAAGAAGAGACATTAATAGCATATGAAATCAGATAACTTAAGCTTCTCACATTTGAAGTTTGTTAACCATCAAAACTAAGTTGAGATTTTGCCTCAACAATCTCCCCCTTTTTGATGTTTGACAAACTCTTTGGAGATGGATTAAGTTTTCTGATATGTTTTAAAAAATTTCTAAGGCTTAATCATTTTACTCCCCCTGTGAATGTGCATATATGTTTGACAGTTAAAATAAACACATTTCAGATACCAAACAAGAACATATATTTCTTTTAGCTCGTCAAAAAGAATCATTGATATGATTACAAGAGTATGTTCTTAGCATGTGCCTAGAAAATAAAAACAAGTGAGAAGAATACTTCTCAAAAAGTGTCTAGTATACAAAGACATAACTAATACAGATCATTCAAAAAGGTGGAGGAAGACAGAGACATTAAGCTTCTACTTGGATGTGGAAGACTCATCAGAAGAAGAGGAAGTAGCAACTCTTGGAATGTTTGGAAACTGAGGGAAATGACAAAATTCTGGAGTGGAAAGAGTTGGAGCAAGTGTGGTCATCCCTTACTGCAGTATACAGTTCTGATACTGCTCATCTCGAGCTCAAGCTTGAGCTCTCTGACCTTGTTGAAGAATAGCTTGACCTTCAAGCACACTCTTCAACACTACCTTCATTCTTCTCATCATTTTCTCCATCTTTGACATGCAGGACACAAGGGCTCACTACAAGAATTTTGGGGATTACCGGCGGACAAAATCCGCCGGAAATGGACACAATCCGCCGGAAATTGGTGATTACAGGCGGATTTTTTCCGCCCGAAATTCGCCCGCAGGTAACGGTTACCGGCGGAAAATCCGCTGGTAACTGCAAGAAAAACGGCTGTAAAAATCCGCCGGTAAATACTGTATTCCGCCGGTAATTACCGGCGCCAAATCCGCCGGTAAATTCTGTCGTCCGCCGGAAAGTTTTCAAAAAAAACCGCCGGTAAATTAACAGAATCCGCCGGAAATCTATTTTATTTTTTAAAAAAACGGTTTTTTAGTGTATTTAAAAAAATAATATATTCGTTAATTAAAATATCAATTATTTAATTCAAAAAAAATATAATTAATTTTATTATATAAATATTTATTTTATATAAATGCTAATTAAACAAGAATTGAATAATGCTTTAAAATGATAAAATTTGCATCAACATCCAAGATCCAAGAATTAAAATATTTATTACATTTTGTCAAAAAAAAAATGCTAGTCATAGTAGCGCTCGGACGACTCGGACGGGTTGTTGTTGAGGTCTGGATTATTTAGCCATGTTTCAAAATCAGTGTTGAGGTCTAGATCTGTGTTGACCTGAGGGTGTTGCATTTGCTGGTACTGTGCCCATAACCTTTGTGATAACGACAATACTTCTTAGAGGTTCGACCTTTCCTTTGCACGAGAGGTTCGGGGTGTTTGATGTCCCGAAACTCCGCGTCGAGGCATTCGGGAAGGATCTCAGCCTGGCATGTGTTTAGCAGGGTGTGCTCTGAGAAGCGACCTTGTCGGGGTCGAGATTCCCGAGGAATTCTCTCATCTTGGGTTCCCTTCTGCCATAGTTCTTCAATGGCCTTGTAAGCCAGCTCTTCCTCCTTACTGCCAACTTTTGCTTCCTCTCGGTACGCCATGTTGTCTTCTTCATAGTCCATGTACTTTTGTGCCTTCCGAAGGAACTCGTCCAAGCTTCGGGGTTTGTTAACCCCCGCGTCCCTTTGAAACAGGCTTCCCTTCTTGAGTCCATCCTTCATCCAAAAGAGCCTCCTCTTGTCTTCAATGTTCCTGACGTTGGCAGCCTCCTTGTTGAAACTTTCCAGATATTCTCTAAGTGTTTCTTTCTCTCCCTGCCTGATTGCCCTAAGAACCTCTTCATATTTGGGTTTCAACCGGGAGGCAGTGAAACGAGCTGTGAACATTCTCGCCAGCTGACTCCATGAGGAGATGGAGTTTGGCTTTAGCTCTTGAAACCACTCTAATGCGGAATTTTCGAGAGTGAGGGGGAAGATTTTACAGTGAACAGGCTCTCTGGCGCCTCTATAGCGCATCATCAGGGAGAAGTGTGCTAGATGGCGGTCTCGATCTCCGGTTCCATCATACATCTTGAGAGCTGGCAGCTTTTCCAAGGCCCTTGGGATTCAGCATTCATCCACCCTTCGAGTGAAAGGTCCTTCATCGGAAAACCTTCTTGAGTTTCGAGAGGAGGTGTCTTCATAGTCTGAATCTCGAT
This sequence comes from Astragalus membranaceus, assembly GCA_039519185.1. Classification (NCBI taxonomy): domain Eukaryota; kingdom Viridiplantae; phylum Streptophyta; class Magnoliopsida; order Fabales; family Fabaceae; genus Astragalus; species Astragalus membranaceus. Next base: position 125,995,288 of record CM076851.1, read on the forward strand.
ACCTGCGCCGGTCGGGGGATCTCCTCGATGGCGATCCCTGGTGGTGCCTCTGGTAGGTATTGACCTGACTCCTTGACCTCTCACGAGAATTAGGAGATGCACGTGAGGAGGTCCTGGAGTGGGAGACGTGAAGCTGGTAGGTATCATATGGAGGGGATGGAGGGGTCCTTGGAGGTGAGCCTGATCCTCCATGCCTGCGCTGCCTAGGGGGAGAGCGATGTACGTGCCTTCGCCTTAGGGGGAACGATGGACGTGATGCCTAGGAGGGGGAGACCGATGGCGTCTTGAAGCCACCATTGTCGGAGGAGGGGTTCCCCAGCTGGGTGGAGGCTGCTCGGGCAGGGAAGCCACACGCCTTTCAATCTGCCTTGGGCGAGCTTCCTGCTGCAGCATAGCTTGAGTGCGATTGCACAGGAGATCCAAAAGTTGGCTCACATTCGAGGTCTGGGCAGGCTGGCTGGTACCCTCGTCAGGCATGCTGGCGACGTTGCCCTCAGGAGTACCCTCTGGTCGGGGTGCGGGTATGGCAACACATTGAATCGGGGGTCTGCCTCTGGGAGCCATGGAGTAGCAAGAGAAAAGTTCAAGGAGTAGTGATGATGTGAAAGATAGATATCTCCCACTGTGGTCGCCAATGTTCTGTACCTTGCAGTATTGGGTTGACTGCAGTTGGTAGGTCTCTTGATGCCTGGCCGGAGGTTAGTGTGAGCCTGGGGGGTACTTGTGAAGCCACTCCGACGCTCAAGTCAGTATTGAGAACAGATGAGTGATTTAGCTAGGAATGAGAGTGTGTACCTTATGATGGCAATAGGAGCCGGTATTTATAAGAAATCGAGCCCGTTTGTGGATCGTCAGATCAGTAGAATTGATCTTAACCATCCGAGTGTGATGGCCTTAATTGGGCTTGTATGTTGTGGATATGGGCCGAAATGGTTGGGTCAATCCATATCCAATTGCTAAATAGACCCCTGGGTCCGGTCCAGAACAAAATGTACGCTTGGAAACACTTCAATAGGAAACATATAACATATTTTGTTTTGTACAACTGTAGTACCTCAAAGTAATTGAATCAATCAATTACTTTGGGTATTAGTTTTCAATTTCATCTAAAAAAAATATGAGTGTTTGGATGCTTGGCTTATTTGCTTGATTTAATAAGTACTTTTGTATTGAGATTGTTTTAAAGTTTGGTCTCATGAGATAGACAATAGGAAGAGTATTGGGAAGGGCGTTAGCAAATTAGCTAATCAACTAATTAATTGCTATGATAATAATAATAATAATAATAATAATAGTAAATACCTTATTATATCTAAAATGATTACATGATATATTGGATATTGAGCACAACTAATTACTCCACAAACCAAATGGGCTTGACACAAGTGGTAAGTTGTTTGGGCGCTTAACCATTTGGTCAGGGGTTCGATCCCTGGCCGGTGTGTATGGAGAGACATCGCTTGGGAGAGGTCGGCCCTTAAATGAACTCCAGTACCTCGAGGGATTAGTCTCCACAGTCGCTGTGGAGGATACCCGAGTTTACCAAAAAAAAAACTACTAATTACTCTCCAACATAAAGACCCAATCCAATTTGGGTTCAAAAGAAAAAATTAGGACCAAAATAACTCAAAAGAAAAACAACAAAAAAGAGGCGATAGGACAATCTCTTGATACCGCCGCACTCATAGGTTATATTATGCATCGCATAATACTCGGCAACCCACTCATGGATAATCTTCACCTCTTTTCTACGTTGGTGAATCAACCATTTTGGATCTTCTCGTTTTGCATTTAAAAGGTCGAGGCAGTGAGCTCCTGAAAAATCAACATTTATCAAACATAGTGCCATTTGATTACTTGCTTTTGAGTTTAACACACAGATTCCACATAATATAAATTTTGTTCTATATCTAATAGATAATAAAAATTGAATAAATAATGTTTCGCCCTTTTTTTCTCGTTAAGGAAATCAATGACGAACAATTCTTAACAAGAAAAAAAGGAAACTAAAGTTATTTTTGTATATTTATAATATAATATAATATAATATACATGTTATACTATAAAAAGACAACTAAACTGTATATATTCACAAAATAAAAGATATACCATTGGTTGTGTGGACAGCAACAAGACTATCCGATAAACTATTAAGAATCCTGAAATATGTAAAAGTAACACAAGTTAATTAAAAACATATTTCTAAAACAGTGAATATGAATTTCTTTTTTTCATATTTTACAATGTTTACCCGCTACTGCTGTAAGGGTCTCTTAGGCCATTCGAGAAAATAATGTTGCTTCCAAACGTTTGAAGAGCCAACCGAAGGAATCCTTAGCAAATAAGAAAAGAAGTACTTAAACTTATAAATGTGGTTACCTGCCATTTCCAACCGTACGTTAAATCCTCCATTTTCCCCTGAAGTCCCAAATGGCTTAGGTGTACTTTCCAACTCATTGATCTTGCAGGTTCCTAATCCTTTGTAGGCAACCAAACCTCCATATATTCTACTTAAGGTATCAATACCAAAAGCAGCTCCATCAATACCGTTACATATTACAGTAACTGGATAATGGGGAGGGAAATCATATTGAGCCGCGTGGACATATTACATATTCTGTTTAATACCAAAAGCAGCTCCATCAATATCGATTTCTCACCAAGGATTCAATATAGTCTCGTAGCAAGTCTCGCTGACCTCCTACATGCAAGTTAATCAATTCCTCATCAAGCCATATTAATTATATTTTTAATGAAAATATAAAGAAATAAACTAAATGATCACAAATTAATAAACTATATACCTTGAAGTCCCTAGTAACAATATCATAGTAGTCATATTGTGGTGTATCAAAATAGAGGATCGGGGCTGAAGAGGCTAATGCCCCGATGGCGACGTGGGGAAACTTCAACCTAAGCCATGCAGCAAGAACTGCAAAATTATATCAAACATATGAAAATTGTCAACAAGGAGAATTTTTGGGAGACAATTAAAGAGACGAGTTGAGGAGCCAACTTCCACCGTATGATCCTCCAATGACAATCACTGGGGACATCTGAGCTTCATATGCCTCCTTTATATGCATAATGACCATTGCATAATCTACAATGGCTTGGGCAGAGGTGAAGGAGCCCAAATTATTTGCATCCCAAAATGTTTCTGCATTTGATGCAAACGGTACCGATTCCCCATAGAACCGATGCTACAATGAGAAAACTTAGAGTGTCAAACTCAACCAAAACACATCAGTTTTAAGAATATAGCATGTTTAATTCTCTATAGCTAGGTAAGTTGTGGACTATCTTATGTCTGTTTTATGGAGATATATACTTCCTAGCTATACTTTTTTGGAGAAATCAAACCAAACACATGGTTCCTTTCTAGTCTAGTAAAGGAGCCATCGACTCTCATTGTCTTGTGGTTTGATACAAGAGAAGAAATGATGGGATTAAAGAGCAGGACATAGTCAAAGTATTTTTATTATTATTATTATTTCTACTTCTTGATGCCACAAGGCTTGGATTGGTGACTCCCTACTTCGGGAAAGGTTCCCTAGATGGTTCTTGTTGGCTGCGTATTTAAAGGTCTTAATCAGTAACAATACGCAGCCAAGTAGTACTTTCCCTGTCCTCTACTTATGGTCTTCTATCGAAATCTTATGCTATATTATAGTGCTTTGGATACGAGATGGGAAAGTGGTCGAATTTGGAAGGGCTTTCCTTAAAGAGGGACTGGGTCCAAATGATAAAGAAACTAAGTAATTGACATGAAAAAAAAATAGTTCTCGTTATTCTTACCTCAATATATACCAACATAGCTTTGAATGACGCAGCATTGTCTGTCATAAACCCTATGATTGCAGGCATATCATCCAATGGAGCTTCAGCACCCAAATACACAAATATTGGAGCACTAGAATTAGCCCCGCCCCAATACTTCGAATTAATCATGTACCTTTGGTTAAAGGTTTGGAAGCTCTGTGGAAAAAAGTTATAGTGATCTAAAGTTTGTGGGTACTGAAAAATTTGAATATTATTTGTATTGGGTGGAGGTTGGTCCCGTAGAGTTATTTCAGAATTTTGGAATGGGGTCATTCGTGGAACTTATTGAAATTTTCACTCATATAATGATTTGTTATCTTGCAGGTAGTATAATCACAAATCTGGGGTGCAAATACTGAAAGGCCCAGTCCAAATGCAGCTGGGTTGAATTTTACCTGTGCGGAACCCAACGGGTTCGCACTATTCAGAGGCGTGAATCTGGACACGCGTAAACGGGTTGCGGAATCGAATCAGTATAAAAGGGCTTCTCAGAAACCCTAGTTCATTTTCCTTCAAGATTTTTTCCTCCGTTTCTTGAAAGCTCTCTAGTTCTTCGCCTCGTCTTCTCCACCGAACCACCTGGGTTCTTGATTTCTTGCTGGCTCTTTGATGGAACTATCGTAGGGTTTCCACCCGGTAGACATAATACCACAAAAAATAAAATAAAGGAATACATAAAGACAAATTCCATCTCACTGAGTTGTGGTGGTTAAAGAAATCTGCAATTTTAAACAAATATAAGAACCATATTTTAGAAAAACTATAGGTAATCAGCATACATATGGTTGCAAACTGCACTAACCTAGAAGTGAAGGATATGGGAAAGCTTATAAGTGAAGGATATCACTAAGCAACCTCGTATTAATCTTAAGCTGCACTCGAGTCCGATGCAGGATTAAAATCATAGGTGTGATGATGTGTAAATATGAAGTGTGTGTATGAACAAGGTTTGAAAGTGTACCCCCAACTACAAAACAAACAACTCGTATATAAACAAAAGAAATATAATACTCTATCGTAAAGCTCAACATCATACAAATATATAACATGCGATGAGAGCATGCGAAGATTAAAAGAGAAAAGATAAAATAAAAAATAATTAAATTATGTTTTCATAATCAATTAAATTAAGTTTGACTCTGTAAAATTGTCCTTATTTGTGAGATAAGTAATTGCAAATTGAAAGAAAAAGAATCAAAATATTTATTTATTTTTGTGATCTCATATATTCTCGTGTTTTTATAATCATTTCTTGAACTCTGTTTTTTGTAATTTTTTCGATTTTATGTAATTAATCATTAAAGTTCCTTTTTTTCTACCCCATATGACTATATATATATATATATATATATATATATATATATATATATATATATATATATATATATATATATATATACACAATGGATTTACTTCTATTCTCAAATCTCAACCTAAAAAAAAGTAAACGAGAAATGGTTAAAATTACAAAGGATTTTCAACACTCTTGAGAAAAAAAAACTAGCAATAACAAGGATTGGAAACGGAGCAACGTTAAAACTCTGGGCCAGCTGTCCTGCCCCTCGAGGCACCTACAATGAACGAGGGATTAGTCAATGCTGTCCGTGCGGTGGATACTCGGGTTTACCCAAAAAAAAAAGGATTGGAAGCCTAGTTTGGACGTGTATATTGTTGTATTTTATTGAAAATAAAAGGATATTTCAAAAGTGAGAAGTCCCACATTGCTTGGCTTTGGATTCACCAAAGTCTTCATATACTAAAGCTTAATGAGAGCTAGTAAACAAGTAACTAAAAGGGACTCCCTCGCGCGCACAAGCAGGGACCAACATGGCTTGGTTCAGTGCGAATCTTTCGATTCCCCCCCCCCCCCTGCGCGCTCGACTGGCTTTGTACTAATTTTATTAAATGAAATAATTTGTAACGGAAAGCTCAGGTCGAAAACTGCAAGTTGGTCGAACCGATTGGCAATACAATCTGGTCGAAAACTGAAAGTTGGTCGAACTGACTGGCGAAAAGATTTGGTCGAAAACTGAACCTTAATTCCCTTTATTTTGTAACTGTCAGTTTCTTCCAACGACTTCTTTTTCTTTTAAACCCATTTATTCCGTAACCGCAGAGTTAAAACCTTTTGATTACAATTGATTTTCGAAACGGTTTTGACTGGCTATTGATTGCTGGAGCCTATGTCTCTAACAGCTATTTTTCTTAAAGCCTATATAAACAATTTCGGGTTGCACTTGAAAGATATATCAGAAAACTCATTTTCCTACCTTCTTGAAAAAGAGCTCTGGGTTGCTCTCCTGTTACACAATCTATTCTTGTTAGTTCTGATACCTCTTTCGCTACTGCGATTGAGAAGACCCGGTTGTACCTCGGGGAATTTGCGCTGTAGAGGCGGATAAATTCTTCAGGGCAGTCGCAAGACGCCTCCGGTTGTTTATATAACATTTCTGTGTTTGCAGGTTTAATTTCGACAGCATCAGTACAATTCGACAGAAGGTCTTCCTCTTCGATAGTTTCTATTCCTGCACATTTAGTTCGCAGCGTCCTTCACACTCAACAGCACCAGTCGAAATTTTACTTCTGAAATTCGACTATAGAATTTCGACTGCAGTCAGCATCCTTCGACTACAGCCATATCAGCAATTTTCGACAACAATCTGAAGAATTTATCATGGCTGACGCAATCAACAACGATGATAACGGTGCTCCCATCAACAACAACAGCACTATTATCATCCCTTCTGCTGTCCCGGTAACTTATGCGAAACCTTTCCCTGACATCTCTAAAATTGAGGTCTTCGCAGGCCAAAATTTTCGCAGGTGACAGGAACGCGTGAGTTCCCTTCTTGACATGCACGGAGTTGCTGCTGCTCTTACTGACTCCAAACCTGTCGAACCTGCTACTCCCAAACAGGTCGAAGTTTGGACCCATGCCAACAAGGTGTGTCGTCACACAATTCTCAGCACCCTCTCAAACGAATTGTTCGACATCTACTGCACCTACAAGGAAGCTAATCAGATCTGGGAATCAATGATTCTCAAATACACCGCTGAAGATGCAAGCAAGCAGAAATTTGTCATCAGCAACTACTACAATTGGGTCATGAGTGAAACTGGCGAAATCAAAACTCAAATCAACCAGTATCACAAATTACTAGAGGAAATGAAGGCTGAAAACATAGTTCTCCCTGACGAGTTCATTGCAGGTATTTTGATTGAGAAGCTGCCAGAATCATGGAAGGACTACAAGCAACAACTGAAGCACAAACACAAGCAATTGTCACTAAACGAGCTGCTGACTCATATCATCATCGAAGATACCAACCGAAAAGAGAGTAACAAGACAAAGGCGAAATCAATGGCTTCACGGGAAAACATGGTGATGAACAACCCTTCAAGGTTCGACAAAGGCAAATCAGTCTCTCCAAACAAAAGGTACGATCCCAAGAAATCATCTAATCAAAAGTATCACAAAAAGAACAATGATCATTATCCTGGTACTCATAGCACTGAATTCAAGAAAAGAGGATACTGCTTTGTTTGTGGAAAGCCAGGACACTATGCACCTAAATGCAGGCATAGGGCGAGAAATGACAATCCTCCTAAGGCTAACGCCAACTTGGCTGATGCTGGTGGAGATGATAATGAGGATGACGATGTCATTGCTGCTGTCGTTTCTCTGGTCAACATGGCAACTGATGTGAACAAATGGGTGGTGGATTCTGGAGCCACCAAGCACATTTGTGCTAATAGAGAAGTTTTTACCTCCTACACTGCTGTAGGGGAAGGAGAAGAAAATATCTATCTGGGTGACTCACATCCAGCCCCAGTTGTGGGGAAAGGAAAAGTTCTTCTCAAGCTCACATCGGGAAAAACTCTGGCTCTCACAAATGTGCTTCATGTGCCTAACATAAGGGCAAACCTGATCTCTGTTGGGGTTCTGCTGAAGCATGGTATCAAAGTGACATTTGAATCTGATAAGATTGTTCTTACCAAGAACAACATTTTTGTTGGAAAGGGATATTATGATCATGGACTTTTTGTACTCAACACTTTTGATTTCAATAACAATGTTTCGACTTCTGCTTACTTGATTGACTCTTATAATATGTGGCATGCTAGACTAGGTCATATTAACTTTCAGTATGTTATTAAATTGCAACGCCTTGGCATGATTTCGACTAGTGATAATCAACATAGTAAATGCGATGTATGTGTTGAATCCAAATTAACAAAGAAATCGTGTCCCCCAGTACATCGTGAAACTGAACTACTTAGTTTAATTCATACGGACCTAGGAGATCTAAAACAAACTCCAACTAGGGGAGGAAAAAATTATTATGTAACGTTTATAGATGATTTTTCGCGATACACTAAGGTGTTTCTATTAAGACAAAAAGATGAAGCATTTGAAGCTTTTCTTTCATATAAAGCTGAAGTAGAAAATCAATTAGATAGAAAGATTAAAAGAGTTAGATTCGACCGTGGAGGAGAATACATATCTTTTAATGATTTTTGTGAAAAGGAAGGTATAATACATGAAACAACTCCCCCCTATTCACCTGAATCTAATGGCATAGCCGAAAGGAAAAATAGAACATTGAAAGAGATGATGAACGCAATGTTAATAAGTTCTAATGCGCCAACTAACTTGTGGGGTGAGGCTATATTAACTGCATGTTTTATACAAAATAGAACTCCTCATAGGAAAACCGGAAAGACACCCTATGAACTGTGGAAAGGTTATCAACCTAACTTAAAATATTTAAAAGTGTGGGGGTGCTTAGCTAAAGTTACGTTGCCTGATCCTAAGAAAAGAAAAATTGGTTGCAAAACCTCTGATTGTGTTTTTATAGGATATGCAGAACACAGCGTTGCTTATAGATTCCTTGTTGTGAAAAGTGATGTTCTAGATAATAATACTATCGTAGAAACTAAAAATGCTGAGTTTTTTGAAAACGTTTTTCCTTTGAAACATGATAGTATATCTAGACAACCATTAGCAAGTACTAATGATGAAACTCATGAGGAACCGTATCAAGAACTAAGGAGAAGTAAAAGACCAAGAAAAGAAACATCCTTCGGAAATGATTTTTATACTTATCTTGTCGAAAAAGATCCAGAAACCTTTTTTGAAGCAACTTCTTCTTCTGAGTCGAAATTTTGGAAAGAAGCCATTAAAACTGAAATAGACTCAATTTCCAAATGTAACACTTGGACCTTAGTTGATTTACCACCTGGGGCAAAATCAATAGGATGCAAGTGGATTTTCAAAAGAAAATATAACCCTGATGGGTCTATTGATAAATACAAAGCTAGATTAGTAGCAAAAGGTTTTTCTCAAAAACAAAACATTGATTACTTTGATACTTTTGCTCCAGTAACAAGAATTTCTTCTATTAGAGTTTTAATAGCTTTGGCTTCTATCCACAAACTGGTTATTCATCAAATGGATGTTAAAACCGCTTTTTTGAACGGTGACTTAGAAGAAGAAATTTACATGAATCAACCCGAAGGATGTATAGTTTCAGGTCAAGAAAACAAAGTATGTAAACTCCTTAAGTCGTTATATGGTTTAAAACAAGCACCAAAACAATGGCATGAAAAATTCGACAGAACCTTAGTCGAAGATGGCTTCACCACAACTGAAGTTGATAAATGTGTTTACACTAAAACTGTGAGTGGAGAACATGTGATCATATGTTTATATGTAGATGACATGCTCATATTTGGTACTTGTCTGGATATTGTTATCAAAACAAAATCCTTTCTTTCATCTAGTTTCGACATGAAAGATATGGGTGAGGCAAATGTAATATTAGGAGTTAGAATCATCAGGGAGGGTGATAGTATCACACTATCACAAGATCATTATGTGGAAAAACTTCTTAGGAAGTTTGGACACTATGACTCAACCCCCTTGAGTACCCCCTATGAAGCTAACTCACGCTTAAAGAAAAATAGAGGTGATCCTGTTGACCAACCTCAGTATGCCCAAGTAATTGGGAGCCTACTGCATTTGATGAACTTTTCTCGACCAGACATTGCACTCGCAGTCGGTCGTCTGAGTAGGTATACTCACAATCCTGGTCAGGATCATTGGAAGGCAATTGCTCACCTTATGAGATATTTGAGAGGTACCACAACTTATGGTATTACTTATAGTGGATTTCCCGCAGTATTAGAGGGGTACTGCGATGCTAACTGGATATCTGATTCAGATGAGACAAAATCCACTAGTGGTTACATTTTCACACTTGGTGGTGGTGCGGTAACTTGGAGGTCAGCCAAACAATCCATTATTGCTCGATCGACTATGGAGTCGGAATTTGTAGCTCTGGAATTGGCTGGTACTGAAGCTGAATGGTTGAAGAACCTTTTAGCTAGTATTCCTTTGGGAATAAAACCGACACCATCAGTGTCAATACATTGTGATAGTCAATCGGCAATAGCCGTTGCAAAGAATAAGACCTATAATGGCAAAAATAGACATGTGCAATTAAGACATAATGTTGTCAAACAATTGCAAAAGTATGGAGCAATATCGATAGATTATGTGAAGTCAGAAGTGAATTTGGCCGATCCTCTGACAAAACCCTTAGGGAAGAAAATGATATGTGAAACATCGAGGGGAATGGGACTAAAAGCCAACCGATATTAAGAAGTGATGGTAACCCAACCTTTGTGATTGGAGATCCCATGAATAAGGTTCAATGTGGTAAAAACAAGTTACTTCTTGATAGTGCTAGCACTGGAAATTAATTCAAGTAATTAATTTCATTATTATCCCTTCCTATGGTGTTATTGTGATGGTGCTAGACTGCAGGGTTAAAAGGATAAGCTTACAGCTTTTAATGATTTTCATAGCCCTTATGGGTGGTGTATGACTTGCAGCATACACTTGATGAAATCACCTATATGAGTGTCAAGTGAGGCCGCTTGCATGAGATCCTGGCGAGGTCTCTAGAGCACTCATGAATACCGAGCACGCGCAGGGCCTAGTAGCGCAACACCGCGAAAACAGCAAGAATTGTGGGGGTGTAATGTGATAATGAAACCTCTAACATATAATATGCGTCTTGGGTTCCATAGCTTGCTATACCAATTCACAGTATGTTATGTTTTATCTATCTAGGACTGGTTCCATAGCTTGCTATACAGCTCCGAAACATTACATCTACGATGTTAACCCAGAAAACCTCTTTTATAAATTTATTTTTCAACTTTTGAAATATGTGGGGGATTGTTGTATTTTATTGAAAATAAAAGGATATTTCAAAAGTGAGAAGTCCCACATTGCTTGGCTTTGGATTCACCAAAGTCTTCATATACTAAAGCTTAATGAGAGCTAGTAAACAAGTAACTAAAAGGGACTCCCTCGCGCGCACAAGCAGGGACCAACATGGCTTGGTTCAGTGCGAATCTTTCGATTCCCCCCCCCCCCCCCTGCGCGCTCGACTGGCTTTGTACTAATTTTATTAAATGAAATATTACTTTTATCAGCCTTTCCGTATACGCCCAATCATGGGTCGAAATGTTTTATGAAATAATTTGTAACGGAAAGCTCAGGTCGAAAACTGCAAGTTGGTCGAACCGATTGGCAATACAATCTGGTCGAACTGACTGGCGAAAAGATTTGGTCAAAAACTGAACCTTAATTCCCTTTATTTTGTAACTATCAGTTTCTTCCAACGACTTCTTTTTCTTTTAAACCCATTTATTCCGTAACCGCAGAGTTAAAACCTTTTGATTACAATTGATTTTCGAAACGGTTTTGACTGGCTATTGATTGCTGGAGCCTATGTCTCTAACAGCTATTTTTCTTAAAGCCTATATAAACAATTTCGGGTTGCACTTGAAAGATATATCAGAAAACTCATTTTCCTACCTTCTTGAAAAAGAGCTCTGGGTTGCTCTCCTGTTACACAATCTATTCTTGTTAGTTCTGATACCTCTTTCGCTACTGCGATTGAGAAGACCCGGTTGTACCTCGGGGAATTTGCGCTGTAGAGGCGGATAAATTCTTCAGGGCAGTCGCAAGACGCCTCCGGTTGTTTATATAACATTTCTGTGTTTGCTGGTTTAATTTCGACAGCATCAGTACAATTCGACAGAAGGTCTTCCTCTTTGATAGTTTCTATTCCTGCACATTTAGTTCGCAGCGTCCTTCACACTCAACAGCACCAGTCGAAATTTTACTTCTGAAATTCGACTATAGAATTTCGACTGCAGTCAGCATCCTTCGACTACAGCCATATCAGCAATTTTCGACAACATATATATGTGACAAGAGAGAAACACTCGATCACTTATAATATTGGGGCAACTCAAAATCTTGAAAAGTAAAACATCTTTGGGGAGAAACATAATATTGGGCCATTACACTACAAAAAACGGAACAGATTGCGGGGGTTTTTAAGTCCCTTAGCGGGGGTTTTAAACCCCCGCAACGTAATCTGCGGGAGTTTTAAAAAACGCCGGAGTTTCAAGTGCCGCAATCGTTTTGCGGGGGTTTTTAGAAAACGCTGGTATCATGTCTTTTAGCGGGGGTTTTACTGCGGGGGTTTTTAACCCCCACGATTAGTGGAGGTTTTTTTGAGGGGGTTATAAACCTCCTAAAATCGATTGATATGTAGGAGTTGTTTTTTGTGGAGATTTTTTATTGCCATAGTTGGTAGGACTTTTTTGTGGAGGTTTTTATTGCCATATTATTGAGGAGTTTTTTTCGTTGTTATCATTTATAATTGAGGAGTTTTTTTCCTCATCACATTATCACACTTAAATTACTAGCACCCATATATTATTTATATCTTACCAAACATTCCATAAATTATATTACATAAAAAAAATTCAATAAATTTAATCGAAGGTCTCAAAATTTCATTAAAAATATAACTATGATAACAGAAAATGTATTTCAAACATTTGTACATCAATTTAAAATAGCTTAAAAGAAATTTTATACTAAAAGACAACATAATTCCAAAATCTTAACATAATTCCAAAATCTTAACGGTGGCTTCAGGTAGCCTGGGCTGTACATGCAACTCTCTGCATATTTGACAAGATCCTTTGGTCGAGGTAGATGAGAAGCCAAACCTGTCAACCAAACATAGAAGACAAACTTAAGGACGGGAGGAACAAAACAAAGACAGCTTTGTCTCAATTGAACACATTTCATGAAACTCACCAAGTTCATATGTCTTAGCTGCCACTTTAGCAGTAATGTGAGCTATGTTTCTGATATTTGTGAATGGAGGGTAAAGAAATATAAACTGCAACTAAAGAAATATAATGCAGTTAAAGAAATATAAACTGCAACTCTAGTTAATGATTCATTTAGAGATTTGAAAGTCCCAAGCTTTATCCCACTCGATTGGAAAAATAGAACCTGTATAAAATTCATAATTAACATGTAAGTATCTAGCAGGCGTCATACCTTTCCGACAACATCTACCAGTCCTTTAATAATCTTACCTAGTTAGCAAATGTACAATTGTCAGTTAATATGTCACTTAAAAATCCAAGCCTTTAAAATGCTCGGGACAAATATGTATCATAATATGAACTGCTGAGGACTCACTGTTCGAATAGCAGAAAACGTTTCTGTTATACAATCAGACATGGATGCTTGAGCCAACTCATGTGCTTTTAAAAACAGGCAAAGTTGATCTCTTGTAGACAGCTTCAGCAAACCAAAATGAATCAACATTAGGGGAAGAAAACATAAAATTACTACTATCATGGCACACCTTTTTTCGTATTATGATGTATTAATAATTCGAGCTATATACAATTGTCAGTTAATATAAATGAACTATTTGTGAAATAATGTAGCACCATGCCCTATCATTTGGGAAAGGAAGAATAAATGCACAGATTATTATATTTCTGCAGTTTATGAGAACCATAACAGTATTAAAGGAAAACCTAAAACAATTTGGTCGTTAGTAGTTATGATAAAAAAGAAGCAATAGAAGTTTACCAATTGAAACGGAAACTGCAATCATCAGAATACCAAGAATTGGAGCCAGTTGAGGGGATAAAGCAATGAGTATAAATATAGTTCCAGTGACCTACAAGGAAAACAAAAAGCAGCAATGAACACATGAACGTAACAGCAAAGTGTGAACCAAATTATTCATGAATACAAACTAAATGACAATAAAAGCCACTCCTCAAACAAAACATTTGTGGTACAAAAGCCACTCCTAAAGTAATGAAGGAAATTCGGCCCAACAAATGAAAAATAAACGAATCATACACATGCTAGTTTCTGTTGACAGAGAGAGAGAGAGAGAGAGATGTCAAGGCATTGGTTGTACATGTAAGTAATGATTTCTGGGTTAAATAATTTCTGTTTTAATATGCAGTATCTGGTTTAATATCTATTTTAATTTGCAGTATTTGGTTGAAACTGCTACTGATATGTTTTAGCTCTAGTAGTTTTAGTTGTTAATACTACAGATATGTGTTAGTAGTTTTAGCTCTAGTAGTAGTTTTAGCATTCTATTTTTCAGTTATTGCTTTTGTATAAACTCAAGTAGCATTCTATTTTCTAATTCAAATTGCTATTGATATGCTTTTGTTTCGAAGCACTCATAATGAAAAGAGTAGTGAGTATAGAATCTATTGTTCTTAATGTATCTGCACAGTTATCTTGCTATAGTTGCTATTGTTTTTAATGTATCTGCACAATCAAAAGCAAGGGTCTAAATATTTCAATTGAAATGGTTCTGAAATAAACACAACACTTTAGAATGAGATAAGTTACAAGACTAGTCACTAGTTTGATTTAGAGTCCTGTGTCTGTCTTTAGAGACTTTTCCGTATAATTTCCTTATAGTATAGCTGATAATCATTTTGCAGAAGCTGTTTAAACAGATAATGTTCCTTTATCAAAACCATTTAGTTATCAGTTAGCTATAAAAAAGACACTGGATAAAATAAGAAAACACCGAAACAACTTTTTTGTTGCAATGATTTGTCAATATCAGTCACATTGACAGCCACAGTAGCATTGGCAAGCAAGTTCATCTACACTTAAAGTCAAAAATAATACAAGGCATGTTTTCTTCAATAAATTAAAATATCATTATCTTCCAGCAAAAATACAAAATATCATTACCTTTTCTTAGCTGACATTCAGATTTATCAGAAGACTTGGCATCATTAGTAATTCTGCACAAAACCACAATTCATAGCCATTAAATCTGCACAAAACCAGCAAACAATAAGGCTTTATTTCCCGTTGCTATACAGTTGTGAGAGCATCCCCTTCTCATGAGATCAATGCCACTGGAGAAGACAAACGTGTAACTTCTCTAATCAGAATTCAGTTCACACTTTATTCTACCTGCAGTTCACACAATGTCAACAAGAATATGGTGAAGAATTATGTGCATAGACACATAAAGTTTCAACACCCAAATCAGGAGTAGCTACTACAACTGTTAATGCAACTGCCACAGCAAAAAGAGGATCCAGAACACCTCACAGAAAATGGAAAAATGAAAACACCTATAGTATAAACGATTCCATATACATACCTTGTATTTGTCAAAAAAAACTCAACCTGCATAAATAAAAAGGACACCATATGATTAAACAACCAAATCAAAATTTCTTCAATTCCATAATCAAACAACCAACACATTCTAACAAATAACTATATCCAAGCATTTTCAGAAATATAAATTATAGAATTACACTGAAGCAAAAACTTCAAGAAAGGGTTTCGTGAGAAAAGGTTTCAGAGCATATTAGGGATTCAATGTGAAGAAAACTTCAGAAATTCTCAAAATCACACAGAATCAAACAACTTAAATCTCAAAATCACACAAAAAAATCAAAACTGCAGAAAATCTTAAAGATTGAGAACCTTACCTCAAAATAGCTTCAGATCCAGAGACGCAAAAAGCAAAGAAGAATCGCAGGAGAAGACCAGAACCCTTTCCTTCCTCCTTCCAGAACAACGAACGCGGCTGAGGGAGAAGAACAAAGCTAGGTCACGAGATGGAGGGAGCAACACCGAACGCGAGAGAAAGGGTTTCGCCAGATGAAAGGGTTTCGCGAGATGAGGGAGCAACACCGAACACTGTCACCGTTTGGAGAGAGTGAAAGGGTTTCAGAAGGAGACTGGGTTTTGTTGAGTTTTTGCGAGAGAGTTGCTGAGTTTGTGCGAGTGTTGCTGAGGAGAAGGAGACTGGTGGGAGGAACGGAGGAGAAGGAGACTGGTGCGAGTGTTGCTGAGGAAAAGGAGACTGGTGTTTGCGAGAGAGTTGCTGAGTTTTAGCGAAAGTTTTTTGAAGTAGTGAAAGTGAGAAGAGAGAACGTGAAACTGCTGGGGAAACGGGTTTAGTGAAGTTTTTTTTTAGTTTTTTTTTACATATAGCGGGGGTTTTTCTTGACATTCAACGGAGGTTTTAAAACCTCCGTAAATTGAATCAACATTTTCAACTTCCTGCCCGAGGAGTTCCTTTTTTATTGTTAAACTGAGGGGGTTTTTAAAACCCCCGCAATAAAACCCCCGCTATTTGATCCGTTTTTTGTAGTGTTAGAGTGAGAGCCCCACTTGTACATACACTTTCAAGAGGTTGAGAATGTTTTCTAGCAAAAATTTAAGCCAACGTAGTCTTCATCTTATACTTAGGCCACATAAGCTTCTCAAATCAGGTCGCCTGGCCTTCAAATGCAAGGTGTTCCTGTACTTTGATTCATCTTTTCTTGTCAAAAAAAGTATTTTCTCGCGATCCTCGAAATGCATGCAATATGACATATTTGATTTATTTTTTATGAAAGGTAAAGAAAGAAAGATGTATGAGACTTGTAGTTTTTTTTTTGATAAGCCATGAGACTTGTATTGACTTTATCTAAAAAGATTTTGTGAGAAGGTGAAATGGATTAGTACCGTTCACTTGAATGAAAGGGTATCAAACTCTTTTGTGGCCTAGAAGGGTTTCTTTAGGAAAAGATCTAAGACTCTTATATTGTGTGAACCTTTCACCGGTAGCTCTACAAGGTCCTAAGTATGGTATCTATAGCCAAAGATCCCATTTAAGAATACTGATTCCAACAATAGATAAACTATTAATAGTGATTGTATCCTCGAAACGAATCAAGCTCTACGCGAGACTTTCGTACATCTAGAAGGTCATCACTATGCAGCCTCATACTAATCCTTTTTTTCCTTATTTTTTTTATTTTAATTTTAATTTTTTTTAGGAAAGATAAACCAAATGGAGGTCTATGCTCAGTGTGTGATAATTTGCTTGTAGACCAACTAGGATCGATCAAGAAAATAAAAGACAAAGAGCAAAGAACCACAATCTATATATACGGTTCTTGCATGAATCTGGAATTAATATGAATCTGTGTGGATTATATATGAATAAATCATGGGGGCCCGCCGAATTAACTTACTAGTTTTCGAAACAAATTAAGAATATGCATGCTTTTTTGGAAAGACTTGGAACATACAAAAACTTTGTAGAAGCTAGGCAGGAAGCAAGCAGTGTTTCACCAGATTTTCTGTTTTTGAAAAGAGAAAAAGACTATTAGTAAGTGTTTTAGTGGACAGAGAGCAAAACTAAGTGAGCAAACCAAAGTTTAATCAAAAACTCACTCTTCGATTGGTGAGAACATATGTTTTGTTTTGAACAAAACACACGGTATTATGTTGTTATATATATATATATATATATATATATATATATATATATATATAGATATGAATGTATGAGGAAGAAAAAGAATCATATTACCGTATATGTATAAGCATACATTAATTTTATTTTCTAAACTTAGAAAAAAAAGGAAAAAAGTTGGTGATTTTCATTTTTAAGAAAACACTATGTTGATGCAAATGAGGTTCATAATTAGGTAGACCGTAGAATGCCCTTGTGTCCTACATACCAAAACTAGGGAATTTTATATATACTAATGGTCTAGGGTCACCTTTGTGATCGTTTTTCTGGGTGGCTTTAATCACTCCTTCACAAAAGTCTCCAAATCTTAGGTCCTCTTTATGATATTATCCACAACGATAGATGACTACCAGGTGAGGAATGCCATAAAAGGGCGCATTCTGGATGAGATTCTCGTGATAGTCAAATAGAAATCTAGAATGACTATCACTAACAATCTCCACTCGTCCTAAGTTTCACACAGACACAGGTATAGGGTCTCACTCAAAAGTTTGCGTTAATGTGTAAGTGGTGTGCGTGATAAGAGCAAAATACATAGACTTCCCAAACTGCAAAAGGATCACTTGGATGTGGATCTCTAGAAACCCGTGCGACGGGTTGGTCTTCATAGGGCGCCCTAGCGCCGCGGCGGTGGCCGCCATGGCTGGATCCCCCACCGATCTGCTCCAGATGGTTGCGAGGCAGCCCGCAATTCACGACAGGGACGTGGCTCGCGACGCGGTGCTGTTCCCGGAGGCGGCGGTGTTCGACGCTACGTTGGTGGATCCGGCTCGCGACGAGTGGCTTTTCCCCGAGATGGCTGTCGTCGCACCTGCGAAGGTGGATCCGGCTCGGTCAGTTGCGTCCCCGGCGTTTGCTCCTTCGCGAGTGGTGGTCGTCCCTGCGAAGATCGTGGGTTGGGTGGTTCTGTTAGCCGTGGCTGGTGAAGCTACCTGGTTCGGATCTGTTTCCTATCTGAGTCGGATCTATTGGGTGCTGTGGATCTCTCCCCCTGCGGTGGTTGCTCCTGTCCCACCACCGCCTGAGCCTCCTCCCTGCGCCCGTCTGTTGCGAATCTGGCGCTGAAACTGGGTTTCGTTCGGGTTCGGGTTGCTGGTTGCGTTCGGGTCCTGGGTTGCTGGATTGGGCTTGGTTGCTGTTCAGATTGCTTATTGCTGACTGTTTCTGATTGCTTAATTGGTTGCTGTTCAGATTGCTTCTTGCTGACTGTTTATGGTTTGCCTCGTTCGTGGATGCCGACTGTTCCTGGTTTGGCATCGGTGGCGGTCGTCATGAAATTTGGACCCGCAGTCTCGCCTCCCCCCATTTCGGTGTGGGCCCTTTTCCCTGTCGCTCGCGGTTCTGCTTGATTGTGCCTCGGTGTTGGCTGAGGGCGCAATACCGCGGTGGTGGTTGGTGGCTCGACCTCCTCGATCAAGCTAGGTGCTGTCTCGGTGTTGGCCGGTGGCACGACTTCGCGATGTTGGCTAGGGTCCTGCCGCCGGTGGTCTGGAGTGTGGTGACTCGATTGTGGTCTAAGTTTGTTTAGTTTAGAGGTCTTTGTTAGACTCTCTTTATTGTCCTTATTTCCAAGGGTTTTGGCATAGTCCCCCCTTGTGCTTTTTGTACTATTTTTATTTTTTAATAAATTCGGGCCTAATGCCTGGTGCTTAAAAAAAAAAAACTGCAAAAGAAACAAATATATAGTGTAGTAAAATATAAGTGTATACACTAAGTTCAGGAAAATATTTACATGTTTAATTGTATAGTTTTACGAATAGTGTAATTGCACCCATGTGTTGAAAGGAAACAATGAATCTTAAATTAAAAGGGAGAATCCCAAAAAAGAAGTTAAAAAAGAAATGAGGCAACACTTTTGCTTAAACAAAATTAAGAATATGCAACTGCCACCATCGGCCTTACAGCAACGCCTGCTGTTTCTGTTGTTGTTGGTTCGGCCAGCAGTGGTGGTCCAGCCGTAGGTGCTTCAGCAAGCAGCGTGGCTCCCGTAGCATTGGCCGTCAACGATGGCAGCGTGTGGAAGCAGCTCTGGAAGAACGACGTGCCTTCTAAAGTGCTGATTTTTGGGTGGAGGGTGTTGCTTAACCGAGTGGCAACTCGGGGGGCACTACACTATCGTGGTATCTTACAATCTAATTTGGACAAATGCTGCGTCTTTTGTTTCGAGGAGGATGAATCGACGGCACACTTGTTTCTTAATTGTCGGGTGACCAAGGTGGTATGGCAGAAAACGTTTTCATGGATGGGGGTATCATTCATTGCTTCGGAGGATGTGGTCTCGCATTTTTTGGAGTTTGGGGAATTCTCATCCGATAGGAAGCAAAAAGGAGTAAGTCACCTTATTTGGTTGGCAGTGATTTGGAATATATGGATCACGTGAAATAAAATCGTGTTCAAAGGAGAGGTGGTTTCGATCTCAACGTTGGTATCGGGTATTATGGATGGCACTTGGAGCTGGTTCAAAGCAAGGAAGGGGATCTCCTGCGGACTCGGATGGTCAGATTGGTATACTTTCCCTCTGGGCTGTCTTGAGTGAGTTTCATCCAGTGTAATCATTATGTATTTTTGACGGGGGAGAAGCAGTGAGCTAGGACATTAATCCCCACTGTTGTGCAGTTTGTGCGAGGTACTCTTTTTCCTACCTGAGTCTTTTTCCCAATGGGTTTTGGCTCAGGGAGGTTTTGAGGAGGCCCTCCCCCTTTCTTGATTTTTATTGTAAGGGTTGGGGACCCCTTGTGCTCCCTTCAATGGAATCTTTGCTTATCTAAAAAAAAAAGAATATGCATGCTAAGGTCTAATAGAAATAGAAATAAAAATTATCATATATAGAATTAAACAACATGACAGTGGTTAGACAACTCAATGATCCTAACCTACTACTGAGTTACAGAATGCATGCAGAAACTGTGGTCAAATAATGTCATTGCTAATTAAACTCTAGGCGAGGCTTTCGTGACCACCAAACAAGATGTACATCTAGAAGGCCATCACTGCGCAACCTCATTACTAATCTTAAAAATAAACTATTATAATATATAAATTCAATATGTATATTATATTAAGCACAAAGTTGATCATCAAAAAATTAAATTGTGTACCTTAAAGTAATGCTCTACGCGTTCCAAGCGACTTGAAATCTTCAATAATAGACTCAGATACGGACAAAGGATATTCTTCTAGACGGATGTGATACGGACCCCAATTCAGATAAGCTCTTTGTATTTCATCGACTTGATTTGGTGGAAATGTCCATATTGGAGAACGCTTTCCAGGATCACGTTCTAAAGAATTCAAAAAATCATCTAGATTATTCAATTTTCAATTCTTTGAATTCTTGGAACTTTTACAGGTTCAGATGTAGAAGCTATCCATTGTTCATCTCTTTCATCCTCAGAAGCTTTCCTCTTAAAAAAATAATCAATTGTTCCGGTAGTCTTCATCTTTACAAATTTAAAATCAACAAAAATCATACTATTAGCAAAACTTTCTTGGGGATAAAACACGTGAAAGAGAGAAGAAAGGAAGTGGCGGCGCTAAGGACAAGAGGAATAAGAAGGGCAATATAATATTAGGTAAAAGCTGCACTGAATTTCATAAAAGTAGGTCAGGATTACATGCTACTGACATCAGTATATATATACAATGAAACAGGCCCAGGCCCATAATTTCGACTAGCCCATTCGACTGGCCCATTTCGACTAGGTTTCTAACTACACCTACTATAATTACAAGCAATAGAATTACTAGGCATATCTCAATATTCCCTCCTAATTCACATTGCTGAGCGACATCATTCCAAGCATTGTTCTCAGTTCTTCGAATCTTCCCTTTTGCAATGGCTTGGTCATTGCATCAGCTACTTGAAGTTCCGAACAGCAATATTCCAGATTCAGCTTCTCATTGTTTACTTGATCACGCAGGAAGTGATATCTGGTCTCTATATGCTTCGACCTTCCATGTGCGACAGGGTTCCTTGCGAGATCTATCGCAGACTTGTTGTCGATCAACAATTTCATTGCTTCGACCCTGTGCACTCCAATTTCGACCAGTAGCATGCTCAGCCATGATGCTTGACATGCTGCAAAGGAAGCAGCTACATACTCTGCTTCACAGGAGGACAACGCAACAATACTTTGCTTCTTCGAGCACCAAGAGATGGGTGTCGAACCATACATAAAGACATACCCACTTGTGCTTTTTCGATCACTCCTGTCTCCACTCCAGTCGGAGTCAGTGTAGCCAAACACTTCATTACCACTCTTCGACACACTCTTGCTAGGGAACAGAATACCATAACTTTGTGTTCCCTTTACATACCTTAGTACTCTTTTTGCTGCTATCATATGAGAGCTTTTCGGCTTCTCCATGAATCTGCTGATCATTCCGACACTAAACATAATGTCAGGTCGAGTGTTGCACAAGTACCTCAGGGAGCCCACAATCTGTTTGAACACGGTGGCATCTACTTCAATCCCTTCGTCGTCTTTCGACAGCTTGCTGCTAGTGTCTGATGGTGTCGAAACTTCCTTGCAGTTGCTCATGTCGAATCTTTTCAGAATATCAGCTGCATACTTCGACTGGTGCAGGAGTATACCCTTGCTTGTCTTGGTAAACTCCATCCCCAAGAAATATGATAGATGTCCCAGATCACTCATTTCAAATTCTGACATCATCACTTTCTTGAAGACTTCGACTTCGACTTCATTGCTGCCAGTTACAAGTAGATCATCTACGTACAGGCACAACAACAACTGAGTCGAGGTTCCATTCTTCTTCACATACACTCCATGTTCATTAGTGCATCTAATAAACTTCTGAGCCAAGAGGAATCCATCAATTCTCTTGTTCCACGCTCTTGGAGCTTGCTTGAGCCCATACAGGGCCTTCTCCAGCTTATAGACTTTGTCTTCTTTACCCTTCGACTCAAAACCAGGTGGTTGACAAACATAGACTTCCTCCTCCAGAGGTCCATTCAGAAATGCTGACTTTACATCCAGTTGATGCAGGGGCCAGCCTCTATGACTTGCCAATGCTACTACCAATCTTATGGTTTCGACCCTGGCTACTGGGGCAAAGACCTCATTGAAATCCAAACCGGGTTTCTGCAGAAACCCTTTGGCTACTAGCCTGGCCTTGTACTTGGCCACTTCTCCATTTGGCTTGACCTTGGTCTTGAAGACCCACTTCACCCCTATGGCTTTCTTTTCTTTTGGAAGTTCGACTAGCTTCCAAGTATCATTCTTTTCGATTGACTTCAACTCGTCAACCATTGCTTCCTTCCACTGCTTGTGACTAAGGGCTTGCTCCAGGCTCACTGGTTCTGCTTCTGCCATTAGTGCAAAGTGTGTCAGGTCCCCCTCTGCTGTAATAGCAGAATCTGGATAAGTGTCGAATCCTTCTAGTCTTACTGATCTCTGCCTTTCCCTTTGCGACCTCCTTAAAGGTTCGACAGTAATGGGTTCTTCTGGCTCTTCAGTTTCGACCTCTTCATTCTGATTATCTCGATCAGAGACTTCGTCGAAGTCCATCATTGTAGTTTTCTCACAGCCTTCTTCCCAGTTCCAATGTTTCGACTCATCTACTACGACATCTCTGCTTTTCACTATTTTCTTCTGCACAGGATCATACAGTTTGTATGCTCCTGTCGAATGATAGCCAACAAGGATCATCTGTTGTGCTCTATCATCCAGCTTGCTTCTTAGTTGCTCAGGGACATGTCTATAGCATACTGAGCCAATTATTCTGAGATGCTTGACACTTGGCTTTCTTCCTAGCCAAGCTTCTTCAGGTGTCTTTCCAGTCAATCTCTTTGTGGGACATTTGTTCAGAATGTACACTGCTGTGGCTACAAGTTCTCCCCATAAACTATGAGGTAGCTTCTTCTCCTTCAACATACTTCTTACCATGTTGAGGATGGTCCTGTTTTTCCTCTCAGCAGTACCATTATGCTGAGGCGTGTAAGGTGCAGTGACTTCATGCACAATTCCTTCTTTCTCACAGAATTCGACAAATCCATGAGAATTGTACTCACCACCTCCATCGCTTCTAAGGGTTTTGATTTTGCATTCACTCTGCTTTTCAATCATTACCTTAAACTTCTTGAATATTTCCAGTACTTCACTCTTTCTTTTGATCAAATACACCCAGGACATTCTAGTGTATTCGTCAATGAAGGTGACAAAGTACTTATTCCCTCCTAAGGAACATACTTCGAAAGGACCACAGACATCAGAAAATATCACCTCTAGCTTCTTCTCTGCTCTGCTAGGTACTTCTGATTTAAACGAGTTTCTTGGTTGCTTCGACTTGCAACAACTCTCGCAAACTTCGACAGGTACTTTTACTGCAGGCAACCCATGAACCATCTTCTTTTCATGTAGTTGACTCAAGCTCTTGAAGTTGAGGTGGCCATATCTTCTGTGCCACTTCCAGTGCTCCTCTTCGACAGTGGTCTGGAGACAATGTTCTTCGACTACTTGCAGTTTGATCTTGAAGGTTCTGTTACTCTGCATTAACACCTTCAGGATCAACTTCTTGGTCGAATCAAACAGGCTGAGACTGTTATCACCCATTTCGACGGTGAAGTTTTTCTCAATCATCTGCCCAATACTCAGCAGATTGCTCCTCATATCTGGTACATAAAATACCCCTTGGATGTAGCACCACTTACCATCTTTCGACAGGAACTTTATGGTACCTACTCCTTCAGCAGTAACTCTACTGTTATCTGCAAACCTTATCTTTTTGCTTATCTGCTCCAGTTCGACAAACCACTCCTTGTGACAACACATGTGATTTGAGCATCCTGTGTCGAGATACCATTCGACAGACTTCTCTTCAGTCGAATTTGTATCAGCCTTCAACAACAGTAATTCTGGGTCAGTAGCTGTCATGAATGACAATTCTTCATTATCATTGCTGGCAATGTTGGAGGCATTACCAGTGTTGCCACTGCCCTGCCACACACACATCGCACAAGTATTTTGAGCATCACAAGTGAATCCACTTATACAAGTGTTCCCACTATTTTGCTCGCTACTTTCAGCAATTCCTACATCGAGTCGAATCTCATCTTCGACAGCCATCAACATTAACTCCTCTGAGTCAGAGTCTGAGTCATCATCATTAGCAAACTTGGCTTCTGCATCTTTATCCCTAGGAACTTTCTTGTTTTTACACTTGTTCCTATAATGCCCAAATTGCTGACAGTTATAACACTGAACTTTCGACAGGTCTCCCTTCTTCTTGTCGAAAGATCCTTGTTCTTTCTTCTTACTGCTTGATCCCTTTTCTCTACCCTTCTCCTTGTTGCCTGCCTTCCAATTTCTCTTAGAGGAGTATGAAAGCAAGGCTTGTTCAGTTTCTTTTTCTGAACTTCTCTGCCTTATTCTCAATTCATGCGCCTCTAAGGAACCCTGAAGTTCATCTAACTTCAATGTATCCAGGTCCTTGGATTCTTCAATAGCAGTAACAACGTAGTCGAATTCCAGGGTTAGGGATCTGAGTACCTTTTCGACTTTCTTTACTTCAGTCACAGTTTCACCATTACCTTTCATTTGATTAGTTAATGCTACTAACCTCGTAATGAAATCTCCAATCGATTCTCCATCTGTCATCTTCAAGCCCTCGTACTGCTTCCTGAGCGACTGTAGACGTATCTTCTTCAGCCTATCTGCTCCTCCATACGAGTTCTTTAGGATGTCCCAAGCTGCCTTTGCTGAATCACAGTCGATGATCAGGTTCAGGATGTTGGAATCAACGCATTGGTGAATCAAAAACAACCCTTTTCCATCTTTCTTCCTCAGCGAATGGTGGTTGTTCCTCACCGCTTCAGTGGCGTTTGCTGCCAAGGGTGGAACACCATCATTCACGACATCAAGAACATTTTGATATCGGAACAGCACCTTCATCTGCGCACACCAACGTTCATAATCCTTTCCGTCGAAGATTGGGAGGTTCCCCGGAATACCTCCACCAGAGTTGTCTCGCGCTGCCATGAAAGTTGATAGATTTTGTAAGGATCTAACAAGCTCTGATACCAGTTCTTGGGGATAAAACACGTGAAAGAGAGAAGAAAGGAAGTGGCGGCGCTAAGGACAAGAGGAATAAGAAGGGCAATATAATATTAGGTAAAAGCTGCACTGAATTTCATAAAAGTAGGTCAGGATTACATGCTACTGACATCAGTATATATATACAATGAAACAGGCCCAGGCCCATAATTTCGACTAGCCCATTCGACTGGCCCATTTCGACTAGGTTTCTAACTACACCTACTATAATTACAAGCAATAGAATTACTAGGCATATCTCAATAAACTTTTGATTAATAAGATAAAAATCAAATTAAATTGTGCAAAGAACAAACACAAAGTAATAAACATAGAGCTGAAAACTAAACAAGCCGGCCACTAAAATTCAAAGAACAAACACAAACACAAACACTGTTAATGACAAATTAAATTGTCAAATTAAATGCAAAGAACAAACAAACACAGTGGCGGTGCCGGCTTGTGGTTGTCAAATTAAATTGTCAAACACAAAGCAAAGCCACAAACATAAACAAAGAACAAACACTAAAATGCAGCAACCACAGCCACCAGCAAGCCAAAAAAAATGATAAAATGTTAATCAAAAATGAAACAAGGCCAAGAAAGAAGGCAAAATCAAATGACAAAGTGTTAATAAAAAACGAAACAAGGCCAAGAAAGAAGGCAAGAACGAAACACAAACACTTACACTGTTAATGACATACAGTGCCAGTGGCTGGTTGTTGACTGTGGTTGTGGAGAAGAACGACGGCGACGGCAATAAACGGAGACGGAGAGGAATGAAGCGTACGCCGCTTGGTTGGTCGTTGATGGACGATGGTTGCTCAGCTCACGGCGACGTCGCGTGCGTTGATGGCTGGCTTGCCGCTTGTGTGTTGTCGTCGTTTCAGACTTTCAGTTGATGGCTGGCGAGAGAGAAAGATGAAGCTTTTCAAACACGTTTAAGTTTCAACTTTTCATTAACATTGAAGGTAGTTTTGTAATTTCCAGTATATAAAAAAAATCATTTTTTTCCTGGGGCGGGCCGTGGCCCTGCCCAGCCCATGGAAAGAACCGCCCCTGGGTGTAGGACTATGTTCATGTGTGTGAGGATGTGAAAATGTGAAGTTAAAAAAAATATATGAAAAGTATATCAAAATAGGTAAATGGCATACATGGTTGGAAAAAAGCATTAACCTCAAAAGAGTAGCAAAAAGCAGTAATCCTAAGTGGAAGATGTGTTAACTAAATGCAAACCCAATTGATAGAGCAGTGAAGGATAATAGACACATTTTATAGTTAATAATTAAAAACAAAGAAGAAAACTTGTAAGTGGAAACAAATACGTGCACAACAAGTTAAAAGAAATGGTAAATTATAGGTGGTGATAATGATGATAATAAGGTTGTCCAATAAGTATTCAGACAAAAAGCTTAAATAAAACGTATGAGTCTTAAAAAAACTTATAGTGAGGAAGCAAGCAAAGCAGGAAGAAGAGTAGTGTTTGAGTGAACAAAAGAGAAAAAGGAGTGAGTGAGTGAGTGAGTGAAAGAAAAGAGGGCAAGAAAGACACTAAGTGAGTGTTAAAAGATGTGGGGTATTTATAGGCGAAAACAGTAGTGTTGTGTTGTGTCAACTTCGCACCAAAGAGATATGCACTTTGGTTAGTTTAAGTGAGTGAATGCCAGCAAAGACTTGTCGTTGCATTTGTTAGTTTGTTATTGAGAGTAACTGAGTGTTAGTACTACCTATGCTTTTGACAAAGACACCATGTAACTCTTCTCATGCATAGATACACATTCAAATGGTTCAATATATCTCGTGACTTCTCTCTCACCCAGTGAGTGACGGTGAAATTAGTGATCAAGTTCTTAATATAGATGTTACTTACCTCACAAGAAGATGAAAAGCTCTACGCACTCAAATAAGCAACCATCAATTCTTACTCTATATATATCATCATTTCCCTTTTATAAACATACTAGATACTCTTGTTTTTTATCCTACTTATTAACTTCAATTCTTTTCTTTTGCCAATGTTGGGAAAAAGGATATGGACCACAGGGAATCAATCTATAATACTGATGGTACAGTAGTGAGGAATTAATTAAATTGAATTTCTGATGATATTATCATACCTTACGCACCACTATTGCTTAATTAATTAGCAAAAGAAAAGTTGCCAAAAGGATAGTTTATCTTCAAAGAAATAATATATATATATATATATATATATATATATATATATATATATATATATATATATATATATATATATATATATATATGAGACAATTTTTGAACAAATGAGGCTACATTAATTAGTTGATATAATTTTTATAAAATAATAAATAATACTTGGGAGAAATATCAGGGACAACATTGAGACCAAGACTAAAATAAATAAGGCAAGGGAATTAGAAAAAAGAAAACACAACTTTCATTGTCTCTGGATATCTATTTAGGAATAGGATCATTTTTATTGGGGGTGTTAACAATGTATCTCAAATGGTAACCAAATCAAATTTTTGTCTTGGGGTTGGGTTGCTAACAAGAACAAGGTGGGCAATAATATATATCTAAGCTTGGAAAGTTGGTGTAATAATTCCTCAGTTTGTTTAGCTTTAATCACTTGATTTGTATATGGGTTGAGGTACCCCGGCCTTGACTCATTGGCGGACCCAAGACCCTAGGTTAGGGGGTACAAAATTTCTCAAACACACACATCTATAAAAATATAACTAAAATAATACTTTAACAAGTTCACAACTTGTGCTGCACTAGACCAACACAAATTAAATAAAACTAACAAATTCCTAAATACAAATTATAATGGATGGTTAGTGATTTGTTTATCCCTTTAGACAAACATATAAAGAATTGCGTGCTCACTATTCACTAGTGCTACTGACATATGTAATCACTTAACCAGCTCAAAATCGACCTTTTTGTTACTTATTTCTTTTGTCTCTTTTTTATTTTCTCACACACTAATAGTAATATTTGATATTATTTTTCTCATGGTTTTATTATGGTGGCGTGGCAGAACAAAAGGGATCAGAATTCTGACAGCAAGCATACATCATAGGCATTAATGAAGTCACCATCTTGCATCGCCTTTAACCAAATATAACATTACTTCAAAACAAATCAACTACCTTTAAATTTTTCAATTTGGGACATAAAGATTTAAGCATATCCTGTGAGTTTTAAATAACCACGACCATGAGTCATATATATGTTTTATTATTCATTAAAAACTAGTTGTCTCTTTACTAAATCTCTAGCGACAATAGAGACGTAACTTAGTGCTATACAAGGAAGTTTTCAAAACCATAAAACTTGCATCTGTCAATCCATGTACGACAACTTGTTGGATTTTCTCTATAATTATGGATTAGCTTAATCAATTAATTAAAACATATATTAGATAATTATTATATCAATTATATACATATATACTTACTTAAATAATGCACTTAAATATATGAATAGGGCTATAATATATGAAGAGATCTGTGATGGGTTGGGTCATTCTAAAACCTAGCCCGTTGAGAGGTCCTGACCCCCACTCCGCACCTATAAATACCGCATCACCCTCATATATTAGGTACGCTTTGCTCATTGGTACATTTCTTTGACTTTTGATTGCTGACTTTGGCATCAGAGTGTCTGCAGGTACCAACCCCACCGAGCTCGGCCTCCTTAATCACTTGATTTGAATATGGGTTGAGGTACCCCGAACTTGTGCCTCTTTAATACATTTTGACTTATCAAAAAAAGTGACTATTTAGGAGCACATTGTTTTCATAATTTGTTTTACGTCGTAACTCTTATTTATAGATGCTTATAATTGAATTTGAATCATCAATTTTTAAATAATGAAAGTAATAGTATGCTTTGGTGGATGCATCATGGCTACTTTTGACGTATGCAGTGTAATAGATACTTCCTTAGTTGATCAAAGGCAAAACCATGGAGGATTTCTCATTATGCATGAATCTTTTCACTTCTTCACAGCTGACTAGCTCCATGTTCAAAAATAAAATTATGTATTTTTTTGGTTAGGACAATCACTGGCTACCCACGGAGTGTCCCAGCGCTTTCAACGAAATACTAATCTCCGCTCGTGCTTAGGATCAAATTTTGTAGTGGCCAACACCGAATTTGTCCACTGCGGGAATCAAACCCGAGAGCACCGAGTCGACCCCCGTGTCTTAGGGTAGATTAAGCCACTAGGCCAACCGCTGTTTCGTCTTTGTTTCCTTTTGCTAATTATTTTTGATAAACTTTTTATTTTTCATTTGATAACTTGGCTTGCTACATAAAGAATGATAATGAGATTATGCAAGGGATAATGAGCTTAATTTGGCGCATGGGCACTTTTTGACATAAAGAGTGGTTGACTTAATTTCTAAGTTTTCCGCTTAATTCGTTGGCTATTATTACTCACAATCGATCAAGTGGAATGTACATTTCCTTCTTTGGTTTGAAGGGTTTGTCCATTCTAAAAGAAAGAAGAAAAAAAACTTTCAAGGGCCAAAACTTATTGGGAAAAAGACCCAGAGAAGAAAAAGAGTATGCCAAAAGTACATTAATTACATATTATCTTAACGAATACAATCAACATCACTAGCTATAACAGTATTGCCGAAGATAACATGAAAACAAAGGAGTTGGCCTGGGGTACTCTTTTTCTTAACGGGTTCTTTTTCCCATGGGGTTTTGGCCCCGGTAGGTTTTAACGAGGCTCCTGGTTTCTATCTTTGTAATGGGTTGGCGCTTTTTATAATCCATTAGGGGCGCTTTCGGGCGCCTCTAAATCTGGCGCTCCTGTTGCCAAACCTTCTACAGGAGCGCCTAACAAGCGCCTCTAATTATTAGGAAACAGGGGTGCTCGCAAAAAAAGCGCCCCTGTTGGTCTTAGCGCGTTTGACAATCAGGGGCGCTTGCAGTTAAAAGTGCCCCTGTTGGCCTTAGTGCGTTTGACAATCAGGGGCGCTTGCAGTAAAAAGCGCCCCTGTTGCCTTAGCGCGTTTGACCAACAGGGGCGCTTTTTACTGCAAGCGCCCCTGTTGGCCTTAGCGCGTTCGACCAACAGAGGCGCTTTTAACTACAAGCGCCCCTGATTATCAAGTGCGTTAAGACCAACAGGGGCGCTTTTAACTACAAGCGCCCCTGATTCATTGTTTTTTTTTTAAATATTTTTTTTTGTTTCTGTTATACCCAATATTTTGCATCAACCAAGATCATCAACTGCATAAACCAGAAACCAGAAACAGAAACAACAACAACAACCAATATCTACTCAACAACCAATATCTACTCAACAACCAAATTTCAAATCAACTAACCAATTGCAAATTAAATTCCAACTAACAAAATTATATACCCATCTAATATACATACAAAAATTACATAAATCATTAACCAATTAAGTGCCTAAATGCCAACATAGACAACAAACATGACATGATCGACATACAATGTGAGGAACCAAAAACCAACTAACCAAAGTAATTACATGAATTTCGATTTTCATTAATCAAACAGGCAACATGATGACACCACTCTCCCTTGACCTCAGCAAGTTGGTCACCAGAAAATGGAGCTCCAACCTCGTGTTCAGGAAAATACTGCAAAAATAAAATAAAATAAAATAAAATAAAATAAACTTAGAATTAAGTGGTTAAATGCTAAATATAGAATTAAGTGGTCAAAAAACAAACTATATAAATTACATACATTTTCTGGAATTTTCATTTGATTGTGAGTGATTATGTCCTTCATAAACTTCATAACGTAATACCCGCAATCATCGTTGTTTGGTTGTCTCGAACACTAGAAATCAAAATAACAATTAATTATTAAAATGCCAGCAATATTTACATGGATAAGAGTGTTGATTATAAACTTACCTTAACAACTATCCATTTGGTTTTCACATGCCTATCTCTAGCCTTGGCCTCATTCGATCCCCAATAAGTCATCAAACAACTTAAACATATACATATAACTATATTAATTAATCGAAATACATACATAATGTAAATGATAAAACATGCGATGTATCTAAATACACACCTTTCAAACACTCCTCTCATTTTGACGTGGTTGCTATAATGACCATGACACGAATCCAAATAGAAAATTTTATTTCTTTTAGGATCAACTACCAACAATATCCAGTGTATCCTACAAAAATATTGAATAACCAAATAAATAACAGATATTAATTTCAAAAACACGTTATATATATATATATATATATATATATATATATATATATATATATATATATATATATATATATATATATGTATATGTATAGATTAAATTTGTTACCCTAAGTTGATAGGTGCCGAAAACAAGCTATCACAGCTGCTTCCATGTGCCAAAGCCAAGCGTCTATCAATATAGGCTTTTACAGCTTCATTATTTGCTTTAATCGCTTTCTTCACGTCTTTAATAATATCTTTTGACATGCCTTTTTCAAAGTGGGCGTTGCGTAGAAAAGTTCTTTCGGGACACAAGAAGATAAATCTTTGTGTTCGTTCCATGGAGATCATAATCTCATAGTACAAATACCTATAGTTAAAATGTATAAAAATAAATTAACAAATAATAATAATAATAGTAATAATAATAATAACAATAATAATAATAGTAATACCTGATGTATATTGTAAGAGAAGCTCCAGATGCCCACATGTGATCATATACCTCTTGCAGTTCCACCTTTGAAGGGCAGATTTGGTGGATATATTCCAAGATGTCTGGATCAAGCGATGCAGTTATCAAATCTGCACCCGTCATTGTTGAGGCATGAATCTTTAGATAACTGATAAATTCCTTAGAAGGGGGGGTGGATTGAATCTGTTTCCCTTTATCTACTTGTCGAGACACTAATTTCTTGCTAGCAATAGAAGGGGGTGGGTTGGGATTGAATCTCATTCCCGCTAGATTCTCGCCTAGACACATGCTTCTTGCGACCAATAGAAGGGGAGGGTTGGGGTGTGCCAACATGCCCAGAAATCTGAGATGTTGCTTTCTTTACCTATATTAGAAATATAATTAGTTATTAATATATGACAATAAGCCAATGAATTATTAACAAATATATTAATTGCTCCATACATTGATAAGATTTGTTGGCCATGCCACAAGGGTGTCAAGTGCATCAATCACAGCCAACAAAGTCATCTGTGCAGTGTCAATTGGTACCGGCAATAATGCATCCTCCACAACAACAAAGTCAACTCTGACTCTCACGTGATTTGGAGGCATGGGTAGATTGTGCAAGGTGGAGTCCTCATTGTTACAAACAAAGCCCTTTGCGACCAACGTAAGCAGATTTAATGTATAAAATTCAAAATTATTATTTTTACCCTAAATTAAATGATAACCAAATATTAATACCTATAAGTTAATGTAAATGATAACCAAATTAAATGATAATCCAACTCCCATATGTGTTCAATGACACCGAAGTATGACATATTCGTGTAAATGGGATTTCTGTCTTTGGCACTTGATGTATGCATAGATTCAGCTACAAGAGTCACCCCACTATTTTGCATTTTACTCTGATCACATGGGATTTTGTATAGAACGTGTACCTGTTTTGTAGATAACTAGTGTAAGAGAATATATGTATATTTGGACCTTTTGCTAACCATCTCAATCTTTCTGAAATCGAGGTAGGATTTGAAACAAACTCAATATCAATTTGAT
Source organism: Astragalus membranaceus (assembly GCA_039519185.1). Taxonomy (NCBI): domain Eukaryota; kingdom Viridiplantae; phylum Streptophyta; class Magnoliopsida; order Fabales; family Fabaceae; genus Astragalus; species Astragalus membranaceus. Next base: position 126,028,583 of record CM076851.1, read on the forward strand.
CTTTTAGCCATTGTATGAAACTCCGATTGTGTTCTTTTTTTAACCAGACTTGACTCTTAGTTGGGTGATCACTCTTAAGAATCTCCATGTGTTTGGCAACATATGAATCAACCTGACTATCATTGTGCAGAACATATAAGTGTGCTTGCTCTAGTTCACTATTTTCCTTCCTGTCATCCCTTTACCAACGCTTCCTGTGTGACGCACCCTTGGTAGCCCAATAGAATATTCAACACTAGATAGATAGTCGGTGGAGAACTCAATAGCTTCTTCAACTATGTAGCGCTCAGCAATGCAACCCTCGGGTTGTGATCGGTTTTTAACATATCCTTTTAATATCTTCGTATATCGCTCAAACGGGTACATCCATCTCATGTAACATGGGCCACACAATTGTGTCTCTCTAATCAGATGAACTATTAAATGAATCATTATGTTAAAGAATGAAGGCGGAAAAAACATCTCAAGCTCACATAAAGTCACAGTAATTGATCTTTGCAGAGCTGGCAACTTTCCAGGGTCAATCACTCTACTACAAATCGCCTTAAAAAAGAAACAAAGTTTAGTTATGGCCTGACGCACTTTGTTGGGGATAATGGATCATATACCAATGGGTAGCAAATTCTCCATGAGAACATGACAATCATGAGACTTTAGAGACTTTAACTTGAGGTCTTTCATCGATACAAGGTTCGTAACATTTGAAGAGTACCCCTCTGGAACTTTAATTCCATGAAGAAACCTACAAAAGATGGTTTTCTCCTTTCTAGATAGAGTATGAGCTGCCGGAGGTAGATATGTACGTGTACCCTTCTTTATCGGGCCCAATTCGGGTCTCAACCCCATACTAACCAAATCCAACCTTGTGTTGATGGTATCTTTAGTCTTCCCTGGCATATTGAGTAAGGTACCAATGACACTTTCGAATACATTTTTTTCAACATGCATCACATCAATGAAATGTCTTACGTGTAATGACTTCCAATAGGGCAACTCAAAGAAAATCGACTTTTTCTTCCACCCTCGTTTGGCAAGCTCTCCTGCAAAAGGCTTCCCAAACTTAATGTTCAAATCTTTCACCTTTTCAAATAGTTGTTCCACTTCAAGAAAACAGGATTTTTCGGCGGGCAAAATCCGCCGGAAAAGCCATATTTCCGCCGCAAAATTGGACTTTGCGGCGGATTTTTGCCGCCGGTAGTCAGCTCGCAGCAAACGCTTTCCGGCGGAAAATCCGCCGGAAAAGCATTTTGCGGCGGATTTTTTTAAAAAAAAAAATTTTTTGGAATTTTCCGGCGGATTTTAAAGGCATTTGCGGCGGATTTGAAAAAATTTTTTTTTTTTTTTCGAAAATTTTTTTTTTTTTAAAAATCCGCCGCAAATGCCAAATATCCGCCGGAAAAGCCAAAAAAAATTTTTTGAAAAACCGCCGGGAATGCCTAAAATCCGCCTCAAAATCCAAAAAAAAAAAAAATTAAAAAATCTGGCGGTAAAAAATTTGAATTTTTGAATTTTTTCAAATTTTAATGTTTAATTTGTATTTTAATAAAAAGTAAGAAAAAATGAAAATGAAGTAGAATATGAGAAAAAATGATATAGAAAAGAATGAAAATAAATAAATGAATGAGAATGTAGAAGTAGGAAGGAATAAGAATGAAAGAGAATATTAGAAGAGAATGATATAGGAGAGAATGTGAATAAAGAAGTAAGAAGAAATAAGAATTAAGGAGTGAACGAAAAAGAATGAAGAATGAAGGAGAAATATAGAAGAGAGATATGTAGAGAAATTTATGGAGATGAGAGTATAAGAAATATAGAAGAGAGATATGTAGAGAACTATAGAAGAGAATGAGAATGAAATAAAGAGTGAAATGAGAGAATGAGAGGAGTGTAGGAGAAATTTTTATTTATAGGCGAATTTTTTCCCTCCGAATTTTCCGGCGGATTTTTGAAATTACCGGCGGATTTTTTGAAATTTTTTTTGCCTTTTGCGGCGGATTTTTGGCATTTGCGGCGGATTTTTTAAAAAAAAAAAAAAAAAATTTTGGCTTTTGCGGCGGATTTTTTGGCATTTGCGGCGGATTTTTTAAAATTTTTTTTTTTTTTCGTTTTTGCGGCGTATTTTTGAAATTTGCGGCGGATTTTTTTAAATTTTTTCTTAAATTAAAAAAAAAAATTTTAAATTTTTTTTTTTAAAATCCGCCGCAAATGCCAAAAAATCCGCCAGAAATACCCCAAAATCCGCCGGAAAGTCCTAAAGTCCGCCGGAATCTTTTTCGGCGGATAAAATCCGCCGGAAATTCCTAAAATCGGATTAAGTCCGCCGGAAAATCCCATTATTCTTGTAGTGTTCACCGGTCAAAGGCGAGGGAGCTTTACGAGTTTCTGAATTCCCATTGAATGCCTTTCTCCACACCCGATATTGATGAGTTAGAGGCAAAAATCTACGATGGCCAAGATATATATTCTTCTTACCATGTTCACACCACATCCGATCTGTATTATCTTCACATATAGGATATGCACACTGACCTTTGTTACTGTACCCAGATAGATTGGCGTATGCTGGAAAGTCATTAATTGTGCCAAAAATCATAGCCTTCAAAATGAAACTTTCTTCTCTAAACACATCATACACCTCTACCCCCCAATCTCCCACATTTGCTTCAAGTCTTCTATTAAATGAGCCAAGTATACGTCAATATCATTTCCTGGTTGTTTGGGGCCAGAAATTAATAAAGACAACATCATATACTTGCGTTTCATGCAAAGCCATGGAGGTAAGTTATAGATCGCCAAAATCACAGGCCATGTACTGTGGGAGCTACTCTGGATACCGTGCGGGTTAAATCCATCGGCAGACAATGCAAGGCGTAGGTTTCTTGGGTCATGCCCAAAATCAGGATAATCAATATCAATCTTTTTCCACTACGGAGAATCCGCCGGGTGTCGTAGCATGCCATCTTTAATCCTTTCATCATCATGCCAAGTCAACAGTTTTGCATCTTCCGAACTATAGTACATACGCCTAAATCGAGGAATTATGGGAAAATACCACAATACCTTTTCTGGAGCAGATTCTTTCTTCTTATACCGCGGTGCATTACATTTAGGGCACGACTTTAACAATGCATGTTGATTCCGAAATAAAATGCAATCATTCGGACAAGCATGTATCTTCTCATAGTTCAAACCAATGGTGCCTAACATTTGTTTTGCATCATACGTCCGAGAAGGGAGAACATTGTCTTCCGGCAACATATCTTTCAATAGTGCGAGTAATTCCGTGAAGCTCTTATCCATCCATCCGTGGCAAGTTTTCAAGTTATACAGCTTTATCATAGCCGATAACTTTGTGAATTCAGTACAGCCCGCATACAACGGTGTCTCCGCATCGGTTATCAACTTCTCAAACATTTGAGGAGAATCATTAAGATCGTCTTCAACCGCCTTTGCCATCTCTTCAAATTGGTCGCCATCAAATGTTTCAGGATAATCAACCGGATCACATCTCTGAGTACTATTATCCATATTTGAAGGTTCACCTCTTTTCTCAACGTGCATTGTCCAACAAATATAACTTTGATTGATTCCATTGGCCTTTAAATGTCTTCCCAACTCAACTGCAGTAACTCGATTGGCGTAACAACATCTTAAACAAGGACACTTGAACTTACTAGAAGTTCCTAAACGTCGAACAGCAAAGTTCACAAAATATTCCACTCCCTCAGCATATTCTTTCGACAGACGATTGGCAGACATTCACTTTCTATCCATATTAGACCGAAATTTATTATAAATTCCTGATAAGAGAACTTAAATATGTTATAGGTGAAAAACAGACAGAGTACAATTTTTAAAAGTTTTTCAATTCATATCCAAAAAAAACAAACAAACTTCCTCTTTTAAAAGTTTTTCAATTCCTCTCCCTATTTTCCCAAGCTCTATTTCCTATTCTATTCTTATTCTCGGTCCTATGGTAAAGCCAAATGAACCAAATTCTAGTCTTCCATTAGCAATACAAAAAATCAAGCAAATTCAAAATGATTGAACATTATCGGTAACATCCCCAATAACAGTTTTATTCTAAATATGTCCAAAAATATCAAAAACTAGAGAACAACAAAAGTACCTGAAAAGCTAAGAGAGATGAACCGCAAAGCTAAGAGAGATGAACCAGAGAGAGCGCAGGAGAGAGATCAACGATAGCATGTACCAATAAATAACTTTCTTAAAGTTATTATAATCATTATTATGAACCCAACAAAATTCAAAATGATTGTTAAGACTTTTATCATTCATTTGCAAATAAGATAAAAGGCTTAAGGACTAAAAGGCTAACTGAACAACAACTAAAAAAATAAAGATCCAACTTACTAAAATTCTACACTTTTTTTGACAAACCCAAAAAAAGTAATCATTCAAAATACTCTATCATTATCTATAAAAAAAAAATTTATCATTCAGGAACCGAAATATCAAGAAATAATTCCTAATCATTCACGAAAAATTACTTCAACATGGTCAGCAACATATATAACTATAAATATCCAAAAAATACATCAACATGGTGAGCAACATATATAACTATATAACTATAAATATCAAGAAAAAAAACAACACAAATAATTCCTAATGCCTGGGCTGCGAAAGGAGAAAGGAAAAGGAAACCTTATGCCTGGGCCGCGAACAGATGGTGGTGACCACAGGTGGTCCGCCGCGTCTGAGAGCAGGAGGGTGAGGCGCGCCGTTTGGGTGAGAGAGATCGAGGGGGAAAGAGAGGCGTGCACCGTTTTCGAAATGGGGGTGAGGTTGCGAAGGGTGCGGTTCTGCCCGGGCTGCGCGCAGATGATGGTGGCCACTGGTGAGGCGTGCGCCGCCGCGTGTGAGAGCTGGGAGGGTGAAGTGTGCGCCGTTTGGGTGAGAGATATCGAGGGGGAAAGAGAGGCGTGCGCCGTTTCCGAAATGGGGGTGAGGTTGCGAAGGGTGCGGTTCTGCCCGGGCTACGCGCAGATGGTGGTGGCCACTGGTGAGGCGTGCGCCGCCGCGTCTGAGAGCTGGGAGGGTGAAGTGTGCGCCGTTTGGGTGAGAGATATCGAGGGGGAAAGAGAGGCGTGCGCCGTTTCCGAAATGGGGGTGAGGTTGCGAAGGGTGCGGTTCTGCCCGGGCTACGCGCAGATGGTGGTGGCCACTGGTGAGGCGTGCGCTGCCGCGTCTGAGAGCTGGGAGGGTGAAGTGTGCGCCATTTGGGTGAGAGAGATCGAGGGGGAAAGAGAGTATACTGAGAGTGAGAGGGAAAGGAAACAAGGGAGGATATGTAACGCGAAAATCAAAATAAAAAAAAATAGGGAATTGGGGGCGCTCGTGGAAAGCGCCTGTGTTGGTGGATCCGGTTTTAGGCATCAGGGGCGATTTTTAAAAAGCGCCCCTAAAGGCTCTGCGTGTTTTGGGCATCAGGGGCACTTTTTAAAAAGCGCCCCTAAAGGCCCTGTAAAAATTTCCAAGGCACCCGTAAGCCTTGTTGTGTTAGTGGAAAATCTCACAAGGGTGTGAGGACTGGACGTAGGTCATTGACAGGTGACCGAACCAGTATAAATCTGCTGTGTTTTTTATTTCTTTATTTTCTTTTTCCTTCGCTTCCATTAACCTGCGCGGAAATTAATCTAAGTCGTTAAAAAGGGGAGAAGTTTTTAAAATCTCAATTCACCCCTCTCTTGAGACTGAAGCCACTTGGTAACAGCTTAAACTGAAATGAAAAAAAATTATAGTGTTGAATAGCGCCATTGCATGGCTAATCTAAAGTTGTCAGTAGTGATTTGAAGGTGTGCGGAGGAGATCTGAAACTTTGACGAGGAAATCTGAAGCAAAAAGAGAGAGAGATGATACGGCGTTCTTAGAGGGAAGAACAAAAAGAAGAGGATACGAGTCACATGAGAACATTTTGAGATGAGAGGTTTGTATGTACTTGTGAGGGAGATGAAGTAAGGGGAGAGTGAGAGAATCGGAGATGAGGGAGAGTGAGGCATGGGAATGAGAAACTCTTGCTTTACATATACTAATGTTGGAATTATTTTCTTTCATGGTTTTTTTACTAATAGGATTGTTGTGGATTGCACTGGGTTTGTTTTTTGACTACATGGGTAATTTTAATTTATTTGTGATTTGTCATTTCTTTTTGATATTTTTTCTAATATGTATGATTTTAAGTTCTTAATTTACAAAACAGTTCTGAGGACCAAAAAATGACACGTGTTCATCATTTCAAAATAATATAATTTACTAAATATGTACATAAATAGAAGACTTTCAAAATAATATAATAGGCAGGAAAATAATATAATAAATGTAATAATACATATAGTAACATATTATTATTATTTATTATAATATGAATATCCTAAAAAAAACTTAATAATATAAATAAACTACATAATAAATTTGTAGAGGGAGAGCTGTAGGGAGAAACAAGTTTGGCAGGCCAAAGATATCAAAAAGGCCATAAATAAGTGAGATGAAAGGGTTTGTTTGAAATGACGAAGATGATAGGATGAAAAGTAGATGAGAATTGAGAGATGAGCTACATTACAATGGGAAACTTCTAGAGATATGAACACATAGAGAAACGGATTGTAACACCCCAATATTTCTAACATGTAGATACACTGAGATGCACATCTGTGTCAACAATCAGAGGACACAATCCCTGTTTAGATATTGAACCTACTAAATTTTTCTGATAACAACACAATGTCTCGGATCAACCTGTCTGCAAGTCCATAAAATTTACTTGATCCTCAACTCAAGTAGAATACAAAGTCTTATTGTTCAATATCATAATCAGAGAAGCGGAATAGGTTTATACAACTCATGTCAAATATAAGTTACATAACCATAACAAAAAAAATAACAAGAGAAACATAATCGAAAACTCAAGACTACAAGTCTTCGGCATCTCCATAAGCACCTCACCTACTCGTGCTGTCTTGTCTTCCTCTTACCCTGTTTCTCTGTAAAAACCACAATAATGATAGGGTGAGATAACATATCTCAGTGAGTTCTACCATAACCCCTCACCATCACTCGGTTCAATTATAAAACCGTTGCAGCATAGTTTAATTTATAAACCACTTGCTCATAAAACCGTAGCCCATCGCCGACCGTGCAACAGCCACAATCTCGGCATATGACGTGCTATTCAATTATCTCCAAGCCTTGTAAGTTAATCTATAATTACAAGCTTACTAATTGAAACACCGACCATGGAACAGCCACAATCTCGGTGAATCTTGTACCTAGAATAACATCGGCCGTGCAACAGCCACAATCCCGATAAACCCCCGCTAGAACTTTACCTAACGTCCAGGGCCTAGGGTAGAGGCTCATGACCTTCCCCGCCTAGTATGCTACTCGTCGGATCGTCACCCGACATTGATATAATTTATATATCATACCCGCATTAGGCCGACTTCTATTTTCAATATAATCTATGTATCGTGGTACTATAACCGGTCTAGATGAGGTTACAAATATCCCACATCAATTATGATTTAACAACGAAAACCGTTTGGATCGTTTCTTTTAGAAAACCTATATTCGCAAACGTAAGTCCTAATTCGGTTTTTCAAAGTATTTGTAGGTTTGAAGACAATTTCCCAAAACCATCTTGAACATGTCAAAAACAATGTTTTTTATGTTAAGAATCATCACAAATGGTTGGAAAGACGATTAGAAGAGGTTTGGAATCGAAAGGAGAGGCGAAACGAAATTTTAGCAATCGGTGGCAGAAGGTCTTGCACGACCCGTGCCAGACCTTGCACGACCCGTGCTAGACTGAAATTCCACATTTCAGTTCAAACATAAAGTTCAGCACGACCCGTGCTATAGGTGGCACGACCCGTGCTGCCTGTAGCAGATTCGTTATTTGTTCGTTTCGTTCCATTTCACTTCTCCGATCGTTTCCAATCGAAACACAATCCAATTTCCAACAAAACAATCAAACATACCAGCAATATACCAGTATAATCTCAGTTCATACAATCAAATATAAAATTCGATAAAAACCGTAAAACGTTATTTTCCGAAAAACGGTTTCGACTCAATAATCTTTCGAAATTCAAATAACGATTTCAACCAACATTTCAACAATCAAAACATAAAACCCTAAACGTGAGTAAAACTCACCTAACGTGATGAAAATCATGCAAAGTCTAAAACACTTGGAGCTCAACGAAGTTCACGAACAATCGAATCACACGAACAATCCCCGAATGTCTCTAGCGTTCCTACGAGCTCGAAATCACTCCGAAGCTAGCTCAAACTCGAATCCAGTAACTGAAACATTATTTCTTGCTTCTGAACTTCCTTCCTATCTACTGAATCGATGTCTCTCGAAACTTTGACGACTCGAAACCGAAATTCGACGAACCGACATTCCAAACTCCACTTCTGTTTTACAGCATCAACATGCTGTTTTGTAACGAATGTATCTAGACCAATTCTCAACTAAAACCACTCAAACAAGTGTCCATTGTGTAGGGAATTTTGTCTAGTTTCATATGGTTCAAGTCCCACACTGTTTCGACGAGTATTCAGGGATTTATGGCTACAATACGGTGACTGGTTCAAAATCGGTACTGTTACAAAAGCAAAACTTGTAACTAACTTTTCTCCCTCAATACTCAGTCAAATAAGGCTGTTCTTGTGCCTAACCTGATGCTTTTTGAGTCTAATTTCCAAAGAAATTAAAACTAGCTTCAAAGGAGGTCTGTGGTGAGATATACATCGATATTTCCAGACACTGCTCCATATGAGTTTGCTGCAGACTTTTCCAGCAACATATACTTTTGATCAAACCTTCAAGTCTCCACGAATTAGAGATCCATAGCTACCCCAAACACCCAAAACAGAACCACGCTACCCACACTCTTTAGTAATTTCGAAATGTGGTTGGTGGATGTATTCTAATATGGTTATTGAACTTCAACAATTGATTATGAAGCTTCAATAGCAACATGCAATGGTGTAATCTCCAACTTGGTCATATGAGCTTGAAAATTCGAAAATGGTGGAGAAGGAAGGATAGTGAATGAGCTTACAAAACTAGGATCAATGGAAAGAGAATTTCAAGAGGAGAAGATTGGTACCAAAATCAGTCACATGCATGGAGAATCATGAAAGTGCTCCTTCCTTCTTCTTTCTCCTCTCTTAACGCCTCTCTCCTTCTCTCCTCCACTTATTTTCTGAATTTTAGTTTTGCTGGATTGAGTGGCAAGAGAGTGGGAAATCAGTTGGGTTAAAGGCTGAGGTGTCTTTAAAAGAAAGGAAATGACCATTTTGCCCTTATGTGCAATTGTCACTTAAATTCTCCTTTCTCTCACTTCCACTTCTCCAATTATGTTTCCAATTTGCTGAATGAGAGTGTGGGAGTGAGGGGAGGTTATTGTTCAGCTGAAGGTTTAAATGATTGGGAAAAGACCAAAATACCCTTGGCTTATTAATTCATTCTAAACCGTTATTTTTGCCCAAGTTCTCTCTAACTTGCACCTTAATTCTATGGTTTATCCATTAAACGTTGTTTTCTCTACTATTCCATATCAATGACATGATTTATCTTTCATTCGAATAATAAATCACTCGTAAATTCCATATATTGAATTTAACGAAATTAAGGATGTTACAATCACACCAACTTTTAAAATTTTGTCCTCAAAATTGAAAAGACACACCTCAATGGAATAGATATGGATATCGAGTCCGCATGTCATATTCCAATTCCCATGTAGCCTCTTCAGTCGAGAAGCCATCCCAGACCACTTTGTTATTGGGAATAGTCCTTGTCCGCAGTGTTCTTTCGCCATGTTCCAAGATATAGCTAGGATAAGGCTGGAATGATAGATCCGGTCGGAGATCAATCGTGTCAATACTCAGCGGCTGATTCGGATCGGGACCATATTTCCTCAATTGAGAGACATGGAAGACATTATGGAGATTTGATAAGGCCGGAGGCAAAGCAAGACGATAGACAACTGACCCAATGCGCTCGATGATTTAGAATGGTCCAACATATCGAGGACTAAGCATCTTAGCTCGCAAGGCTCTACCGGTACCTATGGTTGGAGAAACTCTTAAGAATAGATGATCACCAACTTCGAATTCCAACGATCTCCTTCGATTGTCAGCATAGCTCTTTTGCCGACTCTGAGCAACTTTCATTCTTTCTTGAATCAGTCGTATCTTCTCAGTAGTTTCACGAATCACATCGGGTCCCAAAAATTTATTTTCACCTACTTCCGACCACCACAATGGGGTTTTACACTTCCTCCCATATAGTGCTTCAAATGGTGCCATTCCAATACTGGAATGATAACTGTTGTTATAGGCGAACTCTACCAATGGAAGATGATCCTCCCATTTTCTCCCGTTATCTAGCACACATGCCCGAAGCATGTCCTCAAGAGTATGAATAGTTTTCTCTGTTTGACCATCAGTCTGAGGATGATAAGCAGTGCTAACAAGCACCCTTGTCCCTAAAGCTTCATTCAATGCTTTCCAAAATCTGGAGGTGAACTTAGGATCTCGGTCTGACACAATACTAGTAGGGACTCCGTGTAATCTTTTAATACTCTTTACATATTCCTCTACTGGCTTCGAGACTTTGTAATTCGAGCGAACGGGAATAAAGTGAGCGGATTTAGTTAATCGATCCACCACTACCGAAAATGGAATCATTACCGGCTTGCGATTTTGGTAAGCCCAAAAACAAAATCCATCGAGGTATCTTCCCATTTCCAGACTGGCACATCAAGAGGTTGCAGTTGACCAGCAGGTCTTTGGTGCTCTGCTTTAACCCTTTGACAGGTTAAGCATCAAGATATAAACTCAGCAACATCATCTTTCATTCCGGGCCACCAATACATCTGCTTTAAATCCAGGGTGTACGGAATATTGACTCCGATGAGCTTTTTCTAATACCTGTCTCTTGATATCTTCATTATTGGGAACACAAATTCTACCATTGAAACAGATAACACCATCACTGTTTTCGGTAAAATTTGGTAATCCTTTCTAAGATTGCAGCTCCACGTCTACCTCTTGAGCTGCACGAATCTGATCCCTTAATACACTGGTAATCTGAATATGCTGTAACACTAATCGATTCCTTTTCTTTGTCACCATGAGATTCAAGTCTCTAAAAGACTCTAACAATGCCATCTCATAAACCATTAACTCTACGGTGTGGAGAGACTTCCTGCTTAATGCATCTGCCACAATATTAGCCTTCCCGGGATGTTACTTCAATTCGAAGTCATAATCCTTTAGAAATTTGATCCACCTTCACTGTCTGTTGTTCAGTTCCTTCTGATCGAACAAATATTTAAAGCTTTTATGATCACTAAAAACTTTGAAACGAGAACCATAAAGGTAATGTCTCCAAATCTTTAGTGCAAACACAATAGCCGCCAACTCTAAGTCATGAGTTGGGTAATTCCGTTCACGAGTCTTCAATTGCCTGGATGCATAGGCCACAACATGTTGATTCTGCATAAGAACACACCCTAAACCCTTCCGAGAGGTGTCACCGTAAATTTGGAATCCCAGGGACGGATCCGAAAGAGTCAGGATTGGAGCAGAAGTCAACCGAACTTTCAATTCGAGGAAACATTCCTCACAATCAGTATCCCATGTAAACGGCTGATTCTTGCGAGTTAACCGAGTAAGTGAGAGAACTAACTGTGAGAAGCGTTGGATAAATCTCCTATAATAGCCTGCTCAAGAAGCTTCTTATTTCTGTTACTGAGGTTGGAATGATAGATCCGGTCGGAGATCAATCGTGTCAATACTCAGCGGCTGATTCGGATCGGGAACATATTTCCTCAATTGAGAGACATGGAAGACATTATGGAGATTTGATAAGGCCGGAGGCAAAGCAAGACGATAGACAACTGACCCAATGCGCTCGATGATTTAGAATGGTCCAACATATCGAGGACTAAGCATCTTAGCTCGCAAGGCTCTACCGGTACCTATGGTTGGAGAAACTCTTAAGAATAGATGATCACCAACTTCGAATTCCAACGATCTCCTTCGATTGTCAGCATAGCTCTTTTGCCGACTTTGAGCAACTTTCATTCTTTCTTGAATCAGTCGTATCTTCTCAGTAGTTTCACGAATCACATCGGGTCCCAAAAATTTATTTTCACCTACTTCCGACCACCACAATGGGGTTTTACACTTCCTCCCATATAGTGCTTCAAATGGTGCCATTCCAATACTGGAATGATAACTGTTGTTATAGGCGAACTCTACCAATGGAAGATGATCCTCCCATTTTCTCCCGCTATCTAGCACACATGCCCGAAGCATGTCCTCAAGAGTATGAATAGTTTTCTCTGTTTGACCATCAGTCTGAGGATGATAAGCAGTGCTAACAAGCACCCTTGTCCCTAAAGCTTCATTCAATGCTTTCCAAAATCTGGAGGTGAACTTAGGATCTCGGTCTGACACAATACTAGTAGGGACTCCGTGTAATCTTTTAATACTCTTTACATATTCCTCTACTGGCTTCGAGACTTTGTAATTCGAGCGAACGGGAATAAAGTGAGCGGATTTAGTTAATCGATCCACCACTACCGAAAATGGAATCATTACCGGCTTGCGATTTTGGTAAGCCCAAAAACAAAATCCATCGAGGTATCTTCCCATTTCCAGACTGGCACATCAAGAGGTTGCAGTTGACCAGCAGGTCTTTGGTGCTCTGCTTTAACCCTTTGACAGGTTAAGCATCAAGATATAAACTCAGCAACATCATCTTTCATTCCGGGCCACCAATACATCTGCTTTAAATCCAGGGTGTACGGAATATTGACTCCGATGAGCTTTTTCTAATACCTGTCTCTTGATATCTTCATTATTGGGAACACAAATTCTACCATTGAAACAGATAACACCATCACTGTTTTCGGTAAAATTTGGTAATCCTTTCTAAGATTGCAGCTCCACGTCTACCTCTTGAGCTGCACGAATCTGATCCCTTAATACACTGGTAATCTGAATATGCTGTAACACTAATCGATTCCTTTTCTTTGTCACCATGAGATTCAAGTCTCTAAAAGACTCTAACAATGCCATCTCATAAACCATTAACTCTACGGTGTGGAGAGACTTCCTGCTTAATGCATCTGCCACAATATTAGCCTTCCCGGGATGTTACTTCAATTCGAAGTCATAATCCTTTAGAAATTTGATCCACCTTCACTGTCTGTTGTTCAGTTCCTTCTGATCGAACAAATATTTAAAGCTTTTATGATCACTAAAAACTTCGAAACGAGAACCATAAAGGTAATGTCTCCAAATCTTTAGTGCAAACACAATAGCCGCCAACTCTAAGTCATGAGTTGGGTAATTCCGTTCACGAGTCTTCAATTGCCTGGATGCATAGGCCACAACATGTTGATTCTGCATAAGAACACACCCTAAACCCTTCCGAGAGGTGTCACCGTAAATTTGGAATCCCAGGGACGGATCCGAAAGAGTCAGGATTGGAGCAGAAGTCAACCGAACTTTCAATTCGAGGAAACATTCCTCACAATCAGTATCCCATGTAAACGGCTGATTCTTGCGAGTTAACCGAGTAAGTGGGAGAACTAACTGTGAGAAGCGTTGGATAAATCTCCTATAATAGCCTGCTCAAGAAGCTTCTTATTTCTGTTACTGAGGTTGGAATGATAGATCCGGTCGGAGATCAATCGTGTCAATACTCAGCGGCTGATTCGGATCGGGAACATATTTCCTCAATTGAGAGACATGGAAGACATTATGGAGATTTGATAAGGCCGGAGGCAAAGCAAGACGATAGACAACTGACCCAATGCGCTCGATGATTTAGAATGGTCCAACATATCGAGGACTAAGCATCTTAGCTCGCAAGGCTCTACCGGTACCTATGGTTGGAGAAACTCTTAAGAATAGATGATCACCAACTTCGAATTCCAACGATCTCCTTCGATTGTCAGCATAGCTCTTTTGCCGACTTTGAGCAACTTTCATTCTTTCTTGAATCAGTCGTATCTTCTCAGTAGTTTCACGAATCACATCGGGTCCCAAAAATTTATTTTCACCTACTTCCGACCACCACAATGGGGTTTTACACTTCCTCCCATATAGTGCTTCAAATGGTGCCATTCCAATACTGGAATGATAACTGTTGTTATAGGCGAACTCTACCAATGGAAGATGATCCTCCCATTTTCTCCCGCTATCTAGCACACATGCCCGAAGCATGTCCTCAAGAGTATGAATAGTTTTCTCTGTTTGACCATCAGTCTGAGGATGATAAGCAGTGCTAACAAGCACCCTTGTCCCTAAAGCTTCATTCAATGCTTTCCAAAATCTGGAGGTGAACTTAGGATCTCGGTCTGACACAATACTAGTAGGGACTCCGTGTAATCTTTTAATACTCTTTACATATTCCTCTACTGGCTTCGAGACTTTGTAATTCGAGCGAACGGGAATAAAGTGAGCGGATTTAGTTAATCGATCCACCACTACCGAAAATGGAATCATTACCGGCTTGCGATTTTGGTAAGCCCAAAAACAAAATCCATCGAGGTATCTTCCCATTTCCAGACTGGCACATCAAGAGGTTGCAGTTGACCAGCAGGTCTTTGGTGCTCTGCTTTAACCCTTTGACAGGTTAAGCATCAAGATATAAACTCAGCAACATCATCTTTCATTCCGGGCCACCAATACATCTGCTTTAAATCCAGGGTGTACGGAATATTGACTCCGATGAGCTTTTTCTAATACCTGTCTCTTGATATCTTCATTATTGGGAACACAAATTCTACCATTGAAACAGATAACACCATCACTGTTTTCGGTAAAATTTGGTAATCCTTTCTAAGATTGCAGCTCCACGTCTACCTCTTGAGCTGCACGAATCTGATCCCTTAATACACTGGTAATCTGAATATGCTGTAACACTAATCGATTCCTTTTCTTTGTCACCATGAGATTCAAGTCTCTAAAAGACTCTAACAATGCCATCTCATAAACCATTAACTCTACGGTGTGGAGAGACTTCCTGCTTAATGCATCTGCCACAATATTAGCCTTCCCGGGATGTTACTTCAATTCGAAGTCATAATCCTTTAGAAATTTGATCCACCTTCACTGTCTGTTGTTCAGTTCCTTCTGATCGAACAAATATTTAAAGCTTTTATGATCACTAAAAACTTTGAAACGAGAACCATAAAGGTAATGTCTCCAAATCTTTAGTGCAAACACAATAGCCGCCAACTCTAAGTCATGAGTTGGGTAATTCCGTTCACGAGTCTTCAATTGCCTGGATGCATAGGCCACAACATGTTGATTCTGCATAAGAACACACCCTAAACCCTTCCGAGAGGTGTCACCGTAAATTTGGAATCCCAGGGACGGATCCGAAAGAGTCAGGATTGGAGCAGAAGTCAACCGAACTTTCAATTCGAGGAAACATTCCTCACAATCAGTATCCCATGTAAACGGCTGATTCTTGCGAGTTAACCGAGTAAGTGGGAGAACTAACTGTGAGAAGCGTTGGATAAATCTCCTATAATAGCCTGCTCAAGAAGCTTCTTATTTCTGTTACTGAGGTTGGAATGATAGATCCGGTCGGAGATCAATCGTGTCAATACTCAGCGGCTGATTCGGATCGGGAACATATTTCCTCAATTGAGAGACATGGAAGACATTATGGAGATTTGATAAGGCCGGAGGCAAAGCAAGACGATAGACAACTGACCCAATGCGCTCGATGATTTAGAATGGTCCAACATATCGAGGACTAAGCATCTTAGCTCGCAAGGCTCTACCGGTACCTATGGTTGGAGAAACTCTTAAGAATAGATGATCACCAACTTCGAATTCCAACGATCTCCTTCGATTGTCAGCATAGCTCTTTTGCCGACTTTGAGCAACTTTCATTCTTTCTTGAATCAGTCGTATCTTCTCAGTAGTTTCACGAATCACATCGGGTCCCAAAAATTTATTTTCACCTACTTCCGACCACCACAATGGGGTTTTACACTTCCTCCCATATAGTGCTTCAAATGGTGCCATTCCAATACTGGAATGATAACTGTTGTTATAGGCGAACTCTACCAATGGAAGATGATCCTCCCATTTTCTCCCGCTATCTAGCACACATGCCCGAAGCATGTCCTCAAGAGTATGAATAGTTTTCTCTGTTTGACCATCAGTCTGAGGATGATAAGCAGTGCTAACAAGCACCCTTGTCCCTAAAGCTTCATTCAATGCTTTCCAAAATCTGGAGGTGAACTTAGGATCTCGGTCTGACACAATACTAGTAGGGACTCCGTGTAATCTTTTAATACTCTTTACATATTCCTCTACTGGCTTCGAGACTTTGTAATTCGAGCGAACGGGAATAAAGTGAGCGGATTTAGTTAATCGATCCACCACTACCGAAAATGGAATCATTACCGGCTTGCGATTTTGGTAAGCCCAAAAACAAAATCCATCGAGGTATCTTCCCATTTCCAGACTGGCACATCAAGAGGTTGCAGTTGACCAGCAGGTCTTTGGTGCTCTGCTTTAACCCTTTGACAGGTTAAGCATCAAGATATAAACTCAGCAACATCATCTTTCATTCCGGGCCACCAATACATCTGCTTTAAATCCAGGGTGTACGGAATATTGACTCCGATGAGCTTTTTCTAATACCTGTCTCTTGATATCTTCATTATTGGGAACACAAATTCTACCATTGAAACAGATAACACCATCACTGTTTTCGGTAAAATTTGGTAATCCTTTCTAAGATTGCAGCTCCACGTCTACCTCTTGAGCTGCACGAATCTGATCCCTTAATACACTGGTAATCTGAATATGCTGTAACACTAATCGATTCCTTTTCTTTGTCACCATGAGATTCAAGTCTCTAAAAGACTCTAACAATGCCATCTCATAAACCATTAACTCTACGGTGTGGAGAGACTTCCTGCTTAATGCATCTGCCACAATATTAGCCTTCCCGGGATGTTACTTCAATTCGAAGTCATAATCCTTTAGAAATTTGATCCACCTTCACTGTCTGTTGTTCAGTTCCTTCTGATCGAACAAATATTTAAAGCTTTTATGATCACTAAAAACTTCGAAACGAGAACCATAAAGGTAATGTCTCCAAATCTTTAGTGCAAACACAATAGCCGCCAACTCTAAGTCATGAGTTGGGTAATTCCGTTCACGAGTCTTCAATTGCCTGGATGCATAGGCCACAACATGTTGATTCTGCATAAGAACACACCCTAAACCCTTCCGAGAGGTGTCACCGTAAATTTGGAATCCCAGGGACGGATCCGAAAGAGTCAGGATTGGAGCAGAAGTCAACCGAACTTTCAATTCGAGGAAACATTCCTCACAATCAGTATCCCATGTAAACGGCTGATTCTTGCGAGTTAACCGAGTAAGTGGGAGAACTAACTGTGAGAAGCGTTGGATAAATCTCCTATAATAGCCTGCTCAAGAAGCTTCTTATTTCTGTTACTGAGGTTGGAATGATAGATCCGGTCGGAGATCAATCGTGTCAATACTCAGCGGCTGATTCGGATCGGGAACATATTTCCTCAATTGAGAGACATGGAAGACATTATGGAGATTTGATAAGGCCGGAGGCAAAGCAAGACGATAGACAACTGACCCAATGCGCTCGATGATTTAGAATGGTCCAACATATCGAGGACTAAGCATCTTAGCTCGCAAGGCTCTACCGGTACCTATGGTTGGAGAAACTCTTAAGAATAGATGATCACCAACTTCGAATTCCAACGATCTCCTTCGATTGTCAGCATAGCTCTTTTGCCGACTTTGAGCAACTTTCATTCTTTCTTGAATCAGTCGTATCTTCTCAGTAGTTTCACGAATCACATCGGGTCCCAAAAATTTATTTTCACCTACTTCCGACCACCACAATGGGGTTTTACACTTCCTCCCATATAGTGCTTCAAATGGTGCCATTCCAATACTGGAATGATAACTGTTGTTATAGGCGAACTCTACCAATGGAAGATGATCCTCCCATTTTCTCCCGCTATCTAGCACACATGCCCGAAGCATGTCCTCAAGAGTATGAATAGTTTTCTCTGTTTGACCATCAGTCTGAGGATGATAAGCAGTGCTAACAAGCACCCTTGTCCCTAAAGCTTCATTCAATGCTTTCCAAAATCTGGAGGTGAACTTAGGATCTCGGTCTGACACAATACTAGTAGGGACTCCGTGTAATCTTTTAATACTCTTTACATATTCCTCTACTGGCTTCGAGACTTTGTAATTCGAGCGAACGGGAATAAAGTGAGCGGATTTAGTTAATCGATCCACCACTACCGAAAATGGAATCATTACCGGCTTGCGATTTTGGTAAGCCCAAAAACAAAATCCATCGAGGTATCTTCCCATTTCCAGACTGGCACATCAAGAGGTTGCAGTTGACCAGCAGGTCTTTGGTGCTCTGCTTTAACCCTTTGACAGGTTAAGCATCAAGATATAAACTCAGCAACATCATCTTTCATTCCGGGCCACCAATACATCTGCTTTAAATCCAGGGTGTACGGAATATTGACTCCGATGAGCTTTTTCTAATACCTGTCTCTTGATATCTTCATTATTGGGAACACAAATTCTACCATTGAAACAGATAACACCATCACTGTTTTCGGTAAAATTTGGTAATCCTTTCTAAGATTGCAGCTCCACGTCTACCTCTTGAGCTGCACGAATCTGATCCCTTAATACACTGGTAATCTGAATATGCTGTAACACTAATCGATTCCTTTTCTTTGTCACCATGAGATTCAAGTCTCTAAAAGACTCTAACAATGCCATCTCATAAACCATTAACTCTACGGTGTGGAGAGACTTCCTGCTTAATGCATCTGCCACAATATTAGCCTTCCCGGGATGTTACTTCAATTCGAAGTCATAATCCTTTAGAAATTTGATCCACCTTCACTGTCTGTTGTTCAGTTCCTTCTGATCGAACAAATATTTAAAGCTTTTATGATCACTAAAAACTTCGAAACGAGAACCATAAAGGTAATGTCTCCAAATCTTTAGTGCAAACACAATAGCCGCCAACTCTAAGTCATGAGTTGGGTAATTCCGTTCACGAGTCTTCAATTGCCTGGATGCATAGGCCACAACATGTTGATTCTGCATAAGAACACACCCTAAACCCTTCCGAGAGGTGTCACCGTAAATTTGGAATCCCAGGGACGGATCCGAAAGAGTCAGGATTGGAGCAGAAGTCAACCGAACTTTCAATTCGAGGAAACATTCCTCACAATCAGTATCCCATGTAAACGGCTGATTCTTGCGAGTTAACCGAGTAAGTGGGAGAACTAACTGTGAGAAGCGTTGGATAAATCTCCTATAATAGCCTGCTCAAGAAGCTTCTTATTTCTGTTACTGAGGTTGGAATGATAGATCCGGTCGGAGATCAATCGTGTCAATACTCAGCGGCTGATTCGGATCGGGAACATATTTCCTCAATTGAGAGACATGGAAGACATTATGGAGATTTGATAAGGCCGGAGGCAAAGCAAGACGATAGACAACTGACCCAATGCGCTCGATGATTTAGAATGGTCCAACATATCGAGGACTAAGCATCTTAGCTCGCAAGGCTCTACCGGTACCTATGGTTGGAGAAACTCTTAAGAATAGATGATCACCAACTTCGAATTCCAACGATCTCCTTCGATTGTCAGCATAGCTCTTTTGCCGACTTTGAGCAACTTTCATTCTTTCTTGAATCAGTCGTATCTTCTCAGTAGTTTCACGAATCACATCGGGTCCCAAAAATTTATTTTCACCTACTTCCGACCACCACAATGGGGTTTTACACTTCCTCCCATATAGTGCTTCAAATGGTGCCATTCCAATACTGGAATGATAACTGTTGTTATAGGCGAACTCTACCAATGGAAGATGATCCTCCCATTTTCTCCCGCTATCTAGCACACATGCCCGAAGCATGTCCTCAAGAGTATGAATAGTTTTCTCTGTTTGACCATCAGTCTGAGGATGATAAGCAGTGCTAACAAGCACCCTTGTCCCTAAAGCTTCATTCAATGCTTTCCAAAATCTGGAGGTGAACTTAGGATCTCGGTCTGACACAATACTAGTAGGGACTCCGTGTAATCTTTTAATACTCTTTACATATTCCTCTACTGGCTTCGAGACTTTGTAATTCGAGCGAACGGGAATAAAGTGAGCGGATTTAGTTAATCGATCCACCACTACCGAAAATGGAATCATTACCGGCTTGCGATTTTGGTAAGCCCAAAAACAAAATCCATCGAGGTATCTTCCCATTTCCAGACTGGCACATCAAGAGGTTGCAGTTGACCAGCAGGTCTTTGGTGCTCTGTTTTAACCCTTTGACAGGTTAAGCATCGAGATATAAACTCAGCAACATCATCTTTCATTCCGGGCCACCAATACATCTGCTTTAAATCCAGGGTGTACGGAATATTGACTCCGATGAGCTTTTTCTAATACCTGTCTCTTGATATCTTCATTATTGGGAACACAAATTCTACCATTGAAACAGATAACACCATCACTGTTTTCGGTAAAATTTGGTAATCCTTTCTAAGATTGCAGCTCCACGTCTACCTCTTGAGCTGCACGAATCTGATCCCTTAATACACTGGTAATCTGAATATGCTGTAACACTAATCGATTCCTTTTCTTTGTCACCATGAGATTCAAGTCTCTAAAAGACTCTAACAATGCCATCTCATAAACCATTAACTCTACGGTGTGGAGAGACTTCCTGCTTAATGCATCTGCCACAATATTAGCCTTCCCGGGATGTTACTTCAATTCGAAGTCATAATCCTTTAGAAATTTGATCCACCTTCACTGTCTGTTGTTCAGTTCCTTCTGATCGAACAAATATTTAAAGCTTTTATGATCACTAAAAACTTCGAAACGAGAACCATAAAGGTAATGTCTCCAAATCTTTAGTGCAAACACAATAGCCGCCAACTCTAAGTCATGAGTTGGGTAATTCCGTTCACGAGTCTTCAATTGCCTGGATGCATAGGCCACAACATGTTGATTCTGCATAAGAACACACCCTAAACCCTTCCGAGAGGTGTCACCGTAAATTTGGAATCCCAGGGACGGATCCGAAAGAGTCAGGATTGGAGCAGAAGTCAACCGAACTTTCAATTCGAGGAAACATTCCTCACAATCAGTATCCCATGTAAACGGCTGATTCTTGCGAGTTAACCGAGTAAGTGGGAGAACTAACTGTGAGAAGCGTTGGATAAATCTCCTATAATAGCCTGCTCAAGAAGCTTCTTATTTCTGTTACTGAGGTTGGTCGTTCCCAATTTAACACAGCTTCAACTTTTCTAGGATCGACTGCTACTCCCTCCTGGGAAATCACATGACCTAAGAACTTTATTTCTGAGGTAAAGAACTCTACCTCTCGATGCGGAGGTAAAGAGGAAACTTCATCAGGAAAAACATCTAAGAATTCGTTAACAACTAGGACAGAAGATAGATCTAAACCTGTCTCAGTCGATGCCGACAACATCATGACATGAGCTTCTGCGCCTTGGAATAGATAATGACTTGCAGAAGTGAACGATATAACCGCTTCAGGATTGGTCGGTTGTAGCTCCACTGATTCGGAGGCAAAACTGATAGTCCGGTTGAAACAATCAATAGTTACATGGTTGGCAAATATTCAATTCATACCTAGGACAATGTCCATATTCTCGGTAGATTATCTGTAGCCTTGCCTTTCTGAGCATCTGCAGTGTAGACTCTCCCGTGTGCGGGAGCAGCTTGCTCCTCTCTGTTCCTCTTCCTTTCCAATATTTCCTCTATACTTCTCTTTGATCATTCGGCACATAGACAGCAAACCAATCCAACTGGGCCAACTTAGCATATTCAGCAGTGTACTGCTCTACTGTTAGGTCACCCTGTTCAAGGGCTAAAAACTCCCTTCATTCTTACTTTGAAAAGTTCCAAAAATCCTTTCTGCCTTATCTATCTGATGTTAGGCTTCCATCACTTCAGGTTCTCCATTCCCTAAGATGAAACGGGTTTTTAAGGAACTTCGGTCTTGGTTGAGGATTACGTCTTGATCATCCGGCCATAATTCTGCTTATGATGCACCAAGTATTGAGTTGATCAGGCTCAGTGTCTCTTAGCATCACACGTAGAGTCACAACAAGACTAACAAGGAATCGACTCAACCCTAAACTAAACTAAGCCCGACTAGGTCGAACTGCTCTGATACCAATTGTAACACCCCAATATTTCTAACATATAGATACACTGAGATGCACATCTGTGTCAACAATCAGAGGACACAATCCCTGTTTAGATATTGAACCTACTAAATTTTTCCGATAACAACATAATGTCTCACATCAACCTGTCTGCATGTCCATAAAATTTACTTGATCCTCAACTCAAACGGAATACAAAGTATTATTGTTCAATATCATAATCAGAGAAGCGGAATAGGTTTATACAACTCATGTCAAATATAAGTTACATAACCATAACAAAAAAATAACAAGAGAAACATAATCGGAAACTCGAGACTACAAGTCTTCGACATCTCCATAAGCACGTGCAACAGCCACAATCTCGGAGAATCTTGTACCTAGCATAACATCGGCCGTGCAACAGCCACAATCCCTATAAACCCCTGTTGACTCCCAATCATATGATGTAAGTTAGGCATTTTTAGGGCCAATTGTGCAGGGTTTTCATTGTATCACAGTCATTATCTGGGATTTAGTTCAGTTTTAGATAATTGTAGTAGGAAGTTCAATTGTAAGTAATTCCTTCACTTTTGGAGGTAAATGGGACTTGAAGACCTCTTAATTGGTTGTGGCATCTTTCGGCGAACCAGACACTTGCCCGGAAATGCAGCGATCTGGAGGAATTTTGCGAGTCAGAACCTTCTGTTGATTTTCGCGTCGCGACCAGGAGGGTTCGCGACGCGACCTGGAGCAGTTCTGCGAGGCCTGAAGCTTCTGTCTTTTGTCGCGACGCGACGGACACGGGCCGCGTCGCGATGGTGCGTGAAAATTAGGGTTTTTAAAGCAGTTTCAGCAATTTTTCATGGGACTTCGTTTTGGGATTTGGAGCCACACTTTGGAGCAGCTGGAGGGTTCGATTTTGGGGCCTTCTCACCACTTGGGAACAAGGGATTGAAGGTTCTAATGTCTTCCTTTATGTTTGTATTCTATTTTATGTTGGTTTCCACTCTTAGGATGATTTGTAACTAATTTGCTTAGATTAGGGAGAGATGAATCTCCCAACCCTATCATGTGAACCATTGCTCTAGTCAGTTCAGTTGTTATTCGATTTGTTTGTCTAATTACCTATGTTCTTAATGCTTTTCAATTACATATGATAATTGCGATGATCCAGGCTAGTAATTGCATAGGGATATGAATTAGTAGCTGGAAATTGGGTAGTTAGGTCACATGCTAGTAATCATCATAGGAATATGTGGTAGCTTATGTGAATTCATTATAATTCTTAATCTTAACGCGTTACCCTCTGGCATGACTCACCTAAGGAATTAGGGTAACTCTTAGGGTAATAGGGGTCTTGAGACAAGGAATTGCCCTTAACCTTAATTAGTGAATTGAATCTAGAAATTGAATAATTAACTTGAGTTGGCTAAGGTTGATGTGATAGGCGAGGTGAGAGGATTCGATCCCTAGTCGTTTTTCTCGCATTATTAATTCACGTTTGTGTACTGTTACCAATTACTCAAATTATCAAATCTCTACAATCTACGAATTTACAATTTTGCTATTGTTGTCAACGCGCAATCCCTGTGGAATCGACTGGTTCTTACCGATATTTTATTACTTGCGACGACATTTGGTACACTTGCCAAAGTCCTAACAAGTTTTTGGCGCCGTTGCCGGGGATTGTTGATTTCGTTGTCAATAAGGCAATTGAGTAAATTCTTAGTTGTTTTATTTTGTTTTATTTTATTTTAGTATTTATTTTTTTGTTTTATTTATTTAGATACTTAGTTAGTGTGTTGGACTTGTTAACGGTTTGTTGAAGTGTTTCAGTGAACTGTGTAGCAGGGGCAAAGTTCGAAAGAATAGCTGTTTGTCCCGAAAAAAAAAATCATGGAATCCACTTCTCGGATGGAAGATGCTTTGGCCCAGTTTAGGCAAATGACTGAGACTATCTTCCAGCCTAAAGAGCAAGTTTCTCGGTTGGAAGATGCTTTGTCCGAGTTTATGCGAATGTCCGAGACCCTCTTCCAACCCCAAGAGCAAGTGATGATAGAGTCCTCGCCACCCTCACTTAGCGGCAATTTTTGTGAAGAACCCCACTTGAATGGAAAATGTGTGACACACACCTTTTGTGATTCTTGTGGGGAGTATCTTGTGGAGTGCAACTGTGAGGATGAGTGGGTAACTATATCAGAAAATTACCCATGGTTATGCACTACCAATGAGGAACAAGAAGAACAAGCCCCAACAAAAGAAGAATCTGGGGAGGATAAGGAAGATGAGGAAGAAGAAAAGATTGAAATGGAGGAGCATGTAGTTTGGAGGGAAGATCAAAGCTCCCAATGTGGGGAAGGAGTGAAAACCCAACAAGAAAAAACCCAACAAATCATGGTTCCTATTATTCTTCCAAGTAGCAAGGAGGATAGAAGTGAGGAGATTGACATATACTTAGACTCCTTCTATGCCTTATTCATCACCCTTCACCTTAAAAGGGTATGGAAGCATCTACAACTATGTTTCAAATTCATGATGTTCCTGCCCCAGAAGCGAAAGAAGAAGGATGATGTTTTCTTTGTGTCATATCAGCCACCTTAATAGTGGGATGACAAACGTCAAGCTAGTGACGTTAAATAAGCGCTTGGTGGGAGGCAACCCACTGGTGAGCGCCACTTTTCATTCCCTTGAGCAGGAGGCTCATTTATCATTCTCTTGTTTTATTCAGACATTTTATTTTGCACTTTTAGTTGTACTTCTCCCTTTTTGACTTTATTTCGCACTTTGGTCTGTACTTATTATTATAACTTACTCTGTGATATTGGGGCACCACTGCCCTATATTTTGTTTTTGTTTTGTTAAAGCAGCTTCAATAGTGATGATCTGTGGCAATTGGGGTCGCATGTTGCATTTTTCCTTTTGATACTCGCACTTCAAGTTTTATCATCAAGTAATAGCAGGGGTCATGACAAACGTTGCGGAAGTTCTTTATCATCTGTGAGCAGCATCTCTCAAGTTCCATCTCTATGATCCCAACTGTGAGGTTTGAGCCTAAACACGTGCTTATATATTGTGTGTATTCCTTGCCTGCATTAGTCTGCAGAACTTGACATTGTGCTTAATTGTTTTTGCATTTGATTTTCATACACACTGAGGCATTTCTTTTGGCACCCCTGAGCTTTTCAAACCACACCTAATTAATGTTTATCCTCTGCTAGCCCCTCTGAGCCTATTGTTAAAAATTGTATGCGGTTTCTTTGAAAATCATAGCCTAGTTAATTCTTAACTTGGAGTTAGGTAACAAAAGCTGTGAGAGTGGGGAAATTTTTAAGTTTGGGGTTGCTCGTGGAATAGCAACAATATAAGTTTGGGGTGGTATACAAGAGAAGGAACAAGAAAAGAAAAAAATATATATGTATATATATATACATCAAAAAAAAAGAGAAAAATAAATAAATAAAATCCTTCTCTTGTTTTGTTAAATGCTTTGGGAAAATGGGTGAGTATTGCGTGAAAGTGACAAAAAGAGAGGTAGGCCTAACTCCAAGTGCAACCTACTTATCCAAATGTATCCACCCTTACCTAAGCCCCGCTATAACCTTTAAAGTCCTCAAAATGTGTGTATGCATTTCATTTGTCTAGAATGATATAGAACTCTGTCAAGCCTATGAAACGATGATGCAGGTACTGTGAATTGAGTGAATACCCGAAACACCTCAAGAGTGAAACACTGGTGAGATGTGCGTACAGAGAAAACTTGAGAATGCTGCCTGCTTATGATTCGTTATTTCCAATTCAGTTGTCCTGCCACTGTGTTAGATTGATGATGATAATTGATGTGCTGATGTGTTTAAGGTGATGTATTACATGTAACAGCTAAATAGAAAAATCAGCCACAGTCTGAATTGATTGTTTGCTTGAGGACAAGCAAAAGTTTAAGTTTGGGGTTGTGTTGACTCCCAATCATATGATGTAAGTTAGGCATTTTTAGGGCCAATTGTGCAGGGTTTTCATTGTATCACAGTCATTATCTGGGATTTAGTTCAGTTTTAGATAATTGTAGTGGGAAGTTCAATTGTAAGTAATTCCTTCACTTTTGGAGGTAAATGGGACTTGAAGACCTCTTAATTGGTTGTGGCATCTTTCGGCGAACCAGACACTTGCCCGGAAATGCAGCGATCTGGAGGAATTTTGCGAGTCAGAACCTTCTGTTGATTTTCGCGTCGCGACCAGGAGGGTTCGCGACGCGACCTGGAGCAGTTCTGCGAGGCCTGAAGCTTCTGTCTTTTGTCGCGACGCGACGGACACGGGCCGCGTCGCGATGGTGCGTGAAAATTAGGATTTTTAAAGCAGTTTCAGCAATTTTTCATGGGACTTCGTTTTGGGATTTGGAGCCACACTTTGGAGCAGCTGGAGGGTGCGATTTTGGGGCCTTCTCACCACTTGGGAACAAGGGATTGAAGGTTCTAATGTCTTCCTTTATGTTTGTATTCTATTTTATGTTGGTTTCCACTCTTAGGATGATTTGTAACTAATTTGCTTAGATTAGGGAGAGATGAATCTCCCAACCCTATCATGTGAACCATTGCTCTAGTCAGTTCAGTTGTTATTCGATTTGCTTGTCTAATTACCTATGTTCTTAATGCTTTTCAATTACATATGATAATTGCGATGATCCATGCTAGTGATTGCATAGGGATATGAATTAGTAGCTGGAAATTGGGTAGTTAGGTCACATGCTAGTAATCATCATAGGAATATGTGGTAGCTTATGTGAATTCATTATAATTCTTAATCTTAACGCGTTACCCTCTGGCATGACTCACCTAAGGAATTAGGGTAACTCTTAGGGTAATAGGGGTCTTGAGACAAGGAATTGCCCTTGACCTTAATTAGTGAATTGAATCTAGAAATTGAATAATTAACTTGAGTTGGCTAAGGTTGATGTGATAGGCGAGGTGAGAGGATTCGATCCCTAGTCGTTTTTCTCGCATTATTAATTCACGTTTGTGTACTGTTACCAATTACTCAAATTATCAAATCTCTACAATCTACGAATTTACAATTTTGCTATTGTTGTCAACGCGCAATCCCTGTGGAATCGACCGGTTCTTACCGATATTTTATTACTTGCGACGACATTTGGTACACTTGCCAAAGTCCTAACAACCCCCGCTAGTACTTTACCTAACGTCCAGGGCCTAGGGTAGGGGCTCATGACCTTCCCCGCCTAGTATGCTAATCGTCGGACCGTCACCCGACATTGATATAATTTATATATCATACCCGCATTGAGCCGACTCCTATTTTCGATATAATCTATATATCGTGGTACTATAATCGGTCTAGATGAGGTTACAAATATCCCACATCAATTATGATTCAACAACGAAAACCGTTTGGATCGTTTCTTTTAGAAAATCTTTATTCGCACACGTAAGTCCTAATTCGGTTTTTCAAAGTATTTGTAGGTTTGAAGACAATTTCCCAAAACCATCTTGAACATGTCAAAAACAATGTTTTATAAGTTAAGAATCTTCACAAATGGTTGGAAAGAAGATTAGAAAAGGTTTGGAATCGAAAGGAGCGGCGAAACGAAGTTTTAGCAACCAGTGGCAGAAGGTCTTGCACGACCCGTGCCAGACCTTGCACAACCCGTGCTAGACTGAAATGCCACATTTCAGTTCAAACAGAAAGTCTACCACGACCCGTGCTATAGGTGGCACGACCCGTGCTGCCTGTAGCAGATTCGTTATTTGTTCGTTTCGTTCCGTGTCACTTCTCCGATCGCTTCCAATCGAAACGCAATCCAATTTCCAACAAAACAATCAAACATTCCAGCAATATACCAGTACAATCTCAGTTCATACAATCACATATAAAATTCGATAAAAACCGTAAAACGTTATTTTCCGAAAAACGGTTTCGACTCAATAATCTTTTGAAATCCAAATACCGATTTCCACCAACATTTCAACAATCAAAACATAAAACCCTAAACGTGAGTAAAACTCACCTAACGTGATGAAAATCATGCAAAGTCTGAAACACTTGGACCTCAACGAAGTTCACGAACAATCGAATCACACGAACGGTCCCCGAATGTCTCTAACGTTCCTACGAGCTCGAAATCACTCCGAAGCTAGCTCAAACTCGAATCCAGCAACCCAAACAATCTTTCTTGCTCCTAAACTTCCTTCCTATCTACTGAATCGATGTCTCTCGAAACTTTGACGACTCGAAACCGAAATTCGATGAACTGACATTCCAAACTCCACTTCTGTTTTACAACATCAGCATGTTGTTTTGTAACGAATGTATCTAGACAAATTCTCAACTAAAACCACTCAAACCAGTGTCCATTATGTAGGTAATTTTGTGTATTTTCATATTGTTCAAGTCCCACACTGTTTCGACGAGTATTTAGGGATTTATAGCTACAATACTGTGACTGGTTCAAAATCGGTACTGTTACAAAAGAAAAACTTGTAACTAACCTTTCTCCCTCAATACTCAGTCAAGTAAGGTGGTTCTTGTGGCTAACCTGAAGCTTTTTGAGTCTAGTTTCCAAAGAAATTAAAACAAGCTTCAAAGGAGGTCTGTGGTGAGATATACATGGATATTTCCAGACACTGCTCCATATGGGTTTGCTGCAAACTTTTCCAGCAACATATACTTTTGATCAAACCTTCAAGACACTGCTCCATATCCCTATTCCGCTCAATTTTGATTCTTGTTCCGATTAAAAACAGTCCACACAGCCATGAAAACAGATCCAATCAACATCAAACAATCAATCAAAAATTCAATCTATACGAATTTTGTCAAAACCCGGTATATTTCAAAATAACGGTTTTCGACTCAAAATCTTTCGAAACCAATCAACATAAAATTCTTTTCAAAACGAAATAAACCTAAACATGAGTAAAAATCACCCTTGACGCGAGTGGGATGATTTTGATTTTGATGATGAGTAATAACCATAAAATAAACCTAAACATGAGTAATCAACATAAAATTCTTTTCTCTCCTCTGTTTCTTCTCTTCTTCGATTCCTTTCTTTCTCTCTTAATTCTCTTTTCTTTCTTTTCTTTCTTATATATATATATATATATATATATATATATATATATATATATATATATATATATATATAAGTGGTAATATGGTCAAAGACTATATTGCCCTTATTCCGTATCATCCGGTTAGCGATCCTACAACAACCAATAATTAATTTTAGCACTCAATAAATTTACCATTCAAGTACTAAATTAATTCAATTGGGGTAACATCCAAATAATTCATTTAATTATTTTGGGATGTTACATGTTCGAAACCTGATGTTGCCAGTTTTTTTTCTCTATATTTTATGACGCGCTGGTGAGAGAGACAAA
Organism: Astragalus membranaceus; assembly: GCA_039519185.1. Taxonomy (NCBI): domain Eukaryota; kingdom Viridiplantae; phylum Streptophyta; class Magnoliopsida; order Fabales; family Fabaceae; genus Astragalus; species Astragalus membranaceus. Next base: position 126,058,263 of record CM076851.1, read on the forward strand.
TAATATGCTAAAAAAATTATCAAAATACGACCAGCAAAGATCGATCCCACTACTTAGAGCTGGGAACTACACATATTTACCAATAGGTTAAAGTCCTGTATTTGTTAATGTATAAAAATGTTAATATACATATATATATATATATATATATATATATATATATATATATATATATATATATATATATATATATATATATATATAGATTTTCCCCAAATAATATTTCTTTTTTTACAACAAAACATATTTACATTGCCGGGAGTTGAACCCGGAATTCAAGAGAATTTAGCTAGATGTGCTACTCTCTCTCTCTCTCTCTCTCTCTCTCTCTCTCTCTCTCTCTCTCTCTCTCTCTCTCTCTCTCTCTCTCTCTCTCTCTCTCTCTCTCTCTCTCTCTCTCTCTCTCTCGCCCACACCAAGTATCGCATTTCGCTACATTTTTCATCGATGTAAGAGCCTAGATATCCGTTGCCGAGAGTCATTATGTATCATGTGACAAGGCACCACCGCTGAAGCACCGTCTCCGGGCCGACATGGCACATTGATCGAATTTTAGTTCCTTAGCGCATTGAGCGCCAGGGTTTGTGTTCGGGCAGGAGGGGGAACGTATTGCGCGCCACTCCCAACCCAAAGGGAGGTCATGGTGCAAAACACCCCAGCCATCCCTAAGTATTGAAACAGATCCACGAGTTGGTCTGCATGTAAGGCATCGACAATGATCCTTCCGCAGGTTCACCTATGGAAACCCTGTTACGACTTCTCCTTCCTCTAAACGATAAAGTTCAGTGGACTTCTCACAACGTCACGGGCAGTGAACCGCCCACGTCGCCGTAATCCGAACACTTCACCGAACCATTCAATCGGTAGGAGCGACAGGCGGTGTGTACAAAGGGCAGAGACGTAGTCAACGCGAGCTGATGACTCGCGCTTACTAGGAATTCCTCGTTGAAGACCAACAATTGCAATGATCTATCCGCGTCACGATGAAATTTCAAATATTACCCGAGCCTGTCGGCCAAGGTTATAGACTCGTTGAATACATCAGTGTAGCGCTCGTTCGGCTTAGAACATCTAAGGGCATCACAGACCTGTTATTGCCTCAAACTTTCGTGGCCTAAGCGGCCATATTCCCTCTAAGAAGCTGGCCGTGGAGAGTTACCTCCACATAGCTATTTAGCAAGCTGAGGTCTCGTTCGTTAATAGAATTAACCAGACAAGTCGCTCCTATAAGTAAGAACGACCATGCACTACGACCCATAGAATAAAGAAAGAGGTCTCAGTCTGTCAATCCTTACTATGTATGGACCTGGTACGTTTCCCCGTGTTAACTCAAGTTAAGCCGCAGGCTCCACTCCTGGTGGTGCCCTTCCGTCAATTCCTTTAAGTTTCAGTCTTGCGACCATACTCCCTCCGGAACCCAAAGACTTTGATTTCTCATAAGGTGCCAGCGGAGTCCTAAAAACAACATCCGTTGGTCCCTGGTCGGCATCGTTTATGGTTAAGACTAGGACCGTATATGATCGTCTTCGAACCCCCAACTTTCATTCTTGATTAATGAAAACATTCTTGGCGATTCTTTCACCTCTGACTATGAAATACGAATGCCCCCGATTGCCCCTGTTAATCATTACTCCGATCCCGAAGGCCAACACAATAGGATCAGAATCCTCTGGTGTTATCCCAAGCTAATGTATCCAGAGCGTAGGCTTGCTTTGAGCACTCTAATTTCTTCAAAGTAACAGTGTCGGAGGCACGACCTGGCCAGGACGCATCGCCGCAAAAGGGACGAGCCAACCGGTGCACAAGGTCCAACTAGGAGCTTTTTAACTGCAAAAATTTAAATATCCGCTATTGGAGCTGGAATTATCGCGGCTGCTGGCACCAGACTTTCCCTCCAATGGATCCTCGTTAAGGGATTTAGATTGTACTCATTCCAATTACTAGACTCGATGAGCCCAATATTGTTATTTATTGTCACTTCCTCCCCGTGTTAGGATTGGGTAATTTGCGCGCTTGCTGCCTTCCTTGGATGTGGTAGCCGTTTCTCAGGCTCCCTCTCCGGAATCGAACCCTAATTCTCTGTCACCCGTCACCACCATGGTAAGCCACTATCGTACCTTCGAAAGTTGATAGGGCAGAAATTTGAACGATGTGTTACCAGCACAATGGTCGTGCGATCAGACAAGTTATCATGAATCATCAAAGCAACAGGCAGATCCTGTGTCGACCTTTTATCTAATAAATGGATCCCTTCCAAAAGTCGAGGTTTGTTGCACGTATTATCTCTAGAATTACTACGGTTATCCGAGTTGTAGATACCATCAAACAAACTATAACTGAATTAATGAGCTATTCACAGTTTCACAGTCTGAATTAGTTCATACTTACACATGCATGGCTTAATCTTTGACACAAGCATATGACTACTGGCAGGATCAACCAGGTAGCATCCATCAATGACACTGCTCCAGTTGCAAGCTTTGCACCCACTGGTGGGAAGCAAACCATGCAAAAAAAAGACGGGCATCAGTCAAGACAACCGAAAGTAAAGGGACATGACGGGAAAAGAGACCCAGATTCACCTCATGCATTGCATCCAAGAATACATCGAGCACGTACGAACCAAAATAGTCACCGTGGAGCATGACCAAGTGAGCACGCACGAGTCGCTTCCAAGCCCTCCACGACCCCACCGAAGAGGCTGAGATGGGATGAGTTCAGCAAGCCAAACAAGTGCCTTCAATAGGTAGCCAACACAGGAACCGAAGCAAAAACCAAAGCACAAGGCATAAGGTGAGTACTGGAGAGGGTTGCACGCAGACTGTTCGATGCACAAGCATCGAGCCAGCCAGCACAAACATCCCAAATACCACTCACACGCCCACGCGATTGCTAAGACTAAACAACAACGAACCAACCAAACCCCCACTGAGAATGGCATATCAAGGATATGGAGTAATCCAATGGAGCCTTGTCCGTGCCGCTAAGCTTGACAAACTTCAAAAGCCACCATTAAAAAGCAACAAACCACAACATGTTTTGCCCGAGACCAAGTAGCGCAAATGAACGCAATTTGAGGTAGAACTAATAGGGGTTGCGTTGAGGCGACATGTGCACCCACATATACATGTGAATGCATATGGATGCCCCACGCCGCGACGTTTGGGTAACAAACTTGTCACATCACATTGTGAGAGAATCGAAGACACGCAAAGAAACCGTCGGGGCAATGAAAAATGATTGGCAATGTCTCATGGCAAGCAAAAAAGTGGCAACTAGCAATGGGTAATGCAAGCGGCAAGGGTAGGAGAACAAAAGGTTTAAATGAGGCAACCACAACCCTTTGTGCCATGACGAGCATATTTGAACCATGACCAACATTCCTGGGCTAATGAGGGCCTCGAGTTACCAAAGGAACAACCCAGTACCTGTTGCTCATGGGACGCCAATGCTTGAACAACGCACGCCGAGAGCGACAGTGAAAAATGGTTGGCAAGAGGGAATATGGCAAGAGGCAACCACATCACCTTGCGCCTTGACAGGAAACTTTGATCCCTGACAAACATTCCTGGGCTAAATAGGGACTCGTATTTTCGAAGGGACAGCCCGGTACTTGTTGTTCGTGGGATGCCAATGCCCAACAAGACACGCGGTGAGTGGCAGGGTAGAAAGTTTGCAGGAAAAAAGGTGGAAAAGGTAGCTTGGCATGCTGAAAAAAGTGTCCCAAGGTCCAAGAAGAGCCAAGGCACCTGGCGCCCAGGCAGGGTGAAAGTTTGTGGCAACGAAAAAAAATGGTGGGCAAGCTTGCATGGCACGAGAAAAAACTGTGCCAGAATCCAAGGGTGGGTGAGGCACTGGCGCCTAGGCAAAGGGTGCACAGGAACCTGGCACCCAGGCAACAGGCGCCTATGCACCCAGCGCCCTAGTGCCCACACAGTGATACCGAAAGCTAACCACATCACATCGTGCCTTGCCCGGCAAATTTGTCCCACAACCAACGTTCCCAGAAAGCCCAGTACTTAGCTTGTGTGGTGCCAGTGCTAGACAAGCCACGATATGATGTCCCCAAGGCAACAGGCGCCAAGGGGGTGAAGGCGCTCAGGCACAGGGCACCAAAGCATCCAACACCCAAGTCCCCTCATAGGGACATCGAAAGCCAACCACATCACATCTTGCCATGTCCAACACATTTGTCCCACAACCAACGTTTCCGGAAAGCCCAGTACTTTGTTGCTTGTGTGACGCCAGTTCTAGACAAGGCACAATATGATGTCCCCAAGGCAGCAGGCACCAAGGCACCCGCGCCAAGGGGTGAAGGCGCCCAGGCACAGGGCGCCAAAGCACCCAGCACCCAAGTGCCCTCATAGGGACATCGAAAGCCAGCCACATCACGTCTTACCATGCCCAACACATTTGTCCCACAACCAAGGTTCCCGGAAAGCCCAGTACTTTGTTGCTTGTGTGGCGCCAGTGCTTGACATGGCATGATATGATGTCCCCAAGGTAACAAGCGCTAAAGCACCTGCGCCAAGGGGTGAAGGAGCCCAGACACGGGGCGCCAAATCACCCAGCACCCAAGTGCCCTCAAGGCGCCCAGGCACAGGGCGCCAAAGCCCAAAGCAACCAAGTGCCCTCAAGGATCCCAGGCACAGGGCGCCAAAGCACCCAGCACCCAAGTGCCCTCAAGGCGCCCAGGCACAGGGCGCCAAAGCATCCAACACCCAAGTGCCCACACAGGGACATCGAAAGCCAACCGCATCACGTCATGCCATGTCCGGCAAAGTTGTCACACAACCAACCTTTCTAGTTTTGTCTGGTTAATTACGTTAATGAACGAGACCTCAGTATGCTAACTAGCTATCTGGAGGTAACCCTCCACGACCAGCTTCTTAGAGGGACTATGGCCGCTTAGGCCACGAAAGTTTGAGGCAATAACAGGTCTGTGATGCTCTTAGATGTTCTGGGTCGCACGCGTGGCAGTGGCGTCATTGATGATGTCATGCTGACGTCATCACTGTTAGCCATGCCAGTTTTTTTTGATGGAAAATTGACCAAGGGGCTTAACCGCAAACACTTAATATTTACAAGGGTCATTTTTAAAAAAAATTTTACAGGAACTTAAATGGATTATGGCCATATTTGCAGGGGCTGATCATATATTTAAGCTAACACAGTGGCAACATCAGGTTTCGAAGTCGTGACCCTTTATTAAATTAATGCACCTTAACCACTAGACCACGATATTAAAACAGTGATGTTGGCATAAAATGTTTATATATTTAGTTGTTGAGTTTTAAAAAATAGGGGTATTATAGTAATTTCAAATTTTTTGGGTGGGCCGTGGCCCACCCGGACCCTAACAAATATCCGCCACTAACAACAATAGTTACCGATATAGTGCACTATTACAATTCATACATTAGCACAATAGTTACTGAAAAACATGTTACCGTCAGTTGCACTTTATTTGAAAATAAAAAGCATTGCAAAATATAATAATGTAATAATCATAATATTTTCGTAAGTTATTAATTGGAATTGTGTAGTACAAATGTATGAATTGGATTGCTAGTGCTGTGTAATAATCAGGTTATATATCCATAGTTACAGCATTAGATATGTTTTATTTTTCAAAATATTCATTTCAATATAACAATGAGTATGTTATACTTTTATCCTTTTTAATTTCCATTATATAAAATGTGAGCTATTCCGAAAAGCCCGCGGCCCACATTAGGTCGGGCCCGACATCCGGTGGGTTGGTCCTGTCAGTCATTGAACTCAGATGTAATTTGATCCTTGGGGAAAGTGAAAAATTTAAGCAAACAAAAAAATTAAGAGTGTTAATTACTCTATCCAAACAAGAAATTTTAAGAATGAAGAATTTTATATATATCATCCAAACAAATAATTTTGAAAACGAAAGAATTTCAATTGATGCATTTAAATTGTCTGGAGTTTAAAATTCTCTAGAAAAATTTTCAAATGCCCCATCCAAACACACTCTAAGGAAAATCTCAATAATTCCTTGTTTTATCATTACAGTGTAAAGTGTTGTTTGTTCATTTGAGAATTTAAATTTGGAAGTATAGAGTTAATCGGTGACGATGATTTTGGGAAAGAGAACATGCATAAAACCTATATGTTTATGAAAATGAAGGGATAATAAGAAAAAATATAATCAGCAAATCAATCCACTAATATCATAACAAAATGTTTTATTCCATGCGTTGCTGATTAAGGCTTTATGTTTTTTTCATTTAGTATTATCTAAATCTATACTTATTATTTGTGAAAAAAACACTTATTGTTCTTCATTTGGACATGACCACCTTTTTAAGCCACATCTCACTAGGAATTTGATATCTATATGTTAAACTGTGGTCGAGACTTAGATGAATGAATTGGAGGAACACAAATGCATTTTCCTTGTTTGTCGCAATATCCATATCGAAAACGTGGCATAAAACCAGGTGGCCCCATACAGAATACATTGCAAGTGTTATCACACGCATTATCCACCACTACTTGCGGTTCAGAATGATAATCTTTGTTCTCATTTATTATGTCTCCATTTGCCCTGCAACAAAAAATTAAAACTAATATGTAAATACATAAAAGAACATACACTACAGTAAATACATGAATGAGAGAGATAACCTAAATACCATTGTACTATTAAGAAAAGAGTGAGAATAGCGAGAGCAAAGATGTTTTGATTTCTCATTTGTTTTAGCTTGAACATACACTACAGTAAATACATGAATATTTTGTGATCATGAGCATGTATATATAGTAATAAATGCACACATACCTAGAACAATTAATTCCCTTTGAGACATAATATTTTTAATGTGTTCTTATCCTAAGCATTTAATTGGGTCAAAAAAAATCCTAAGCATTTAATACAACTTATTTCATTTAATATATAAAAGTCAACAACAATAATAAATTATTTCTATAGAAATTGTCAAAAAAATATTTTTCATATAAAAGTCTTCAGAAATAACTTTTAATGTGGTTTGTTCTAAACATTTATTATAGTTTATGTCATTAAATATATAAAACTCTACAACAGTAGAAAAAATTCAGTCAACTTGGAATTAATTCAACAAATTGATATGATAATAATAATAATAATAATAATAATAATAATAATAATAATAATAATAATAAGGCAATACATTTACTCCAAAATATCAATTTTGTATTTTTTGTGTTATAAACAATAACGACATATACATTTAAAAAAATAAAAAATTTCTTTGCAGTTACAGCTATGTTTATGATGACTTAATCATTTTTTTAATACAAAAAACTATGAATAATAACTAGTTAATATCACAATAAAAATAATTAAATAATATCCCCTACAGCCAAAAAGCTTTCACCAAGATCGCCAAGATAACCATTTGTTATTAAAAACCTTTTTGTATCACCAACATTATTATTATTTTTTTGATAAGCAAAAAAATTATATTAAAAAGAACCGAGATTTGAGTCATGGAATAAACCATTTGTGAGATTGCCCTACACTTAATAACTAAGTCGTAGTAATAATAAACATAAAAATGTTTAGTATACGTTAACACCCCAAAATAACTAAGTCGTAGGCCGAGGGCTGAGTGAAAGAATGGAGTGGAATTAGAGTGCTGAGGCAGGCCAATAGACAAAGATTTAGGTGATAATTGCCAAAAAGAAGAACTCAAGAGAAGCCCTCGGTGCATACCACAAGATAACTCCCCGAGGAAGGGGTCAACCCGAGGAGCAATGAGCGAGGCCGAGGGAGAGTAAAGCCTCAGCCTATAGAGTGCCACGGCCAGGGTAGGCTCGGGTACCTGAGTTACTATCCGAGGACGCAGGCTAGCTGAGTAAGCCAAGTGGATGAGGTAAGGCAGGTTTACTTGGAAGGCAAGACAGAGGAAGCACGAAGATAGATTGTGGGAGAGAGGAGCGAGGCCATGAAAAGCGGAGCGAGGGAGTTCCCCACACTAACCGTCGTGGGTGGTTACTCTGTTTCTTTAGGGCTTAGGAATGATGATGATCGTTGATCTTAGACCAATCCAACGGTAGGAAAATGTTGGCTAGAGTAGTGGCCGACTGTAGCACCCCAGTATTTCTAACTTGTAGAAATACCAAAATGCACAGCATGGCATGCATTAGAGTTGACTTGTATGCCTGGAATATTGAACACAACCAAAAACTTGGATAAATATTTAACAAACAGTTCTGTGAACCTCATCAAACTTAACATAAAGTACTTAAGTCTCATGACTTAAGACCTATACAACCTGGTGTTCAATATTCAGAACATAGGTAGCGGAAACGATTTACGACTGTTAGCGAGTAATAGTTATACAATCGATAATACAAAGACAACAAAAGGCAAAAGGCATAATCATAAAATTGATTCTTCAATAACTCCATGAGTCACACCGGCTAACCGTGCTTCTTCGCCTTTGCTTTTCCATGTTTCTCTGTAAAAACCACAATAATAAGAGGTGAGATAAACACTATCTCAGTGAATCCTATCGAGACCCCTTACTAACACTAACGGTTCATTATACTTGACCCTTTAACTCGTAGCCCTAATAAGCGACTACGTAGGATTCTTATTCTTTTGTAGCCCGATTCTGGATAGCTACGCGCTTTATCTTTTACTTGGCATAAAATTATGCTCTATTGTCCGTAGCCCAATTCTGGATGACTACGTACAATCTTTTCTTTAACTTAGCACAACACCCCAAGCAACTTTCTTTATTTTTCTATAGGCTTTGGTGAACCCAATCCAGTAACCACTAGTTAGCGGGAAAACCTCATGGGGCCTAGGTTTTGGGGATCATGACTTCCCCTCCCCTAGTATGCTAATCCTTGGGGTCGTCACCCTCGATATACATATATAATTATATGTATGCCATCATTCTTTTCTTTAAGGAATTAATCTGACTTGTGTAAACATAATGTTCCATTAATAAAATCTTGAACTTAGCCTTGATGTACTTATAGTCCATCTCTGTCGACTATGGGTGGTTACGCCGTCGTCGACAACGACGATGGCGAGTAAAACTTAATTTAGTGTAGCTGCGGTGGGGGTACTGTGTTTGGTGGATGGTGTTTACGATGGAGAGAGAGAGAGAGAGAGAGAGAGAGAGAGAGAGAGAGAGAAGAGGGGTGTTGCGACGGTGGTGGGGGTTTGGTGCGATGGTTCGTGGAGGAAGAGGAGTGGTGGTACGGTGGTTTACAGTTTGCGAAGGTGTGGGTGAGGCCGTGGTGGTTGGGTGAGGTTATTGACGGTGGTTTGGTTGACTACGGTGGGGGAGTGGTGCGATAGGGGCTATGGTGATGTGACTGTTGTGAGGTTGGTGGGCTACGGTGATGTGGCTGTTTGGGGGTTGTTGGGTGGCGTGAAGAATTTGACAGTGGTGGTGGTGGCCGTGTAGGGGTGAATGGCCGTTTGGTGGTGGCTGGCTGTGAGGGAGGGCGGCGATTCTCTAATTCTATTATGTGTTGTCTTTATCTGTCTGCCTGACTGTGTTCCTCTCCATCTCTTTGTTTTCTGCGAATTTGTCTCTCAATTTCTGTGTCTGTATTGTGTGCGTATGTTACTGTCTATGCCCCCCCCCCTTAATTGTGTGCTACTGTTTGGTATTTATAAGCCGGTTGATGTGGTGCTAAGGAGTCAAAAATGGCCAGCAAGCAAAAGGACAGCAATTAGGGAAAATTTAGGGCACAAAAAGGACAGCAATTGAGGAAGAATCAAAAGGACAAAGGACAGCTATTTGAATGGGCAAAGGACAATAGGTGGCAATGGAGGAAGGACAACATCCAAGGAGAGAAACCCTAGCTAGGGCAGCTGCAAGCTGCGCCCCTCTTTTCTTTTTTTTGAAACTTTGTATTTTAATTTTGTATTATTTTTTTGTTGTTTTTTTTGTTTATATGTGTAAAAAAAACTATATTATATAACAAAAAAAACTTTTGACTATTCAGTTCCTTCATTTATTATTATTTTTTGCCCCAATAACAATAGACTAAATAATAACAATAACTGCAAAAAAAAATAAAATAAAACGAGCATCAAAACAAACATTGTACGAGAGCGCCAAGGACACGCGCATGACACAACGAGCATAAAACTTTTTATGGATTTTCGATTACTCCGAAAAAATTAGGGTATCACTACAAAAAAAATAAAATAAAACGAGCATCAAAACAAACATTGTACGAGAGTTCCAAGGACACGCGCATGACACAACGAGCATAAAACGTTTTTTGAATTTTCGATTACTCGGACAAAATTAGGGTATGACAGCTGCCCCTATTTATTTATATTTTACTAGGAAATATGGAGGGCTTCCAAATTTCTCAAGTAAAATAGAAATAAAGATAAAAGGACACTAATTTTGTCAAAATCTTTTTTGAGAAATTCACAAAAAATCGGGTTTACATAGAACAAAAGTAAATAGGGATCACCGGGGATCTGAAGGAGCACTGAGGCTCTGATGGTCTAATTCTCAGTCGATGCTTGGCGCATTGATTGGAGTTAAAATGAAGGACCGACGGGGTCTGAAGGGCATGCCTAAGCCTGATGGACCAATGGGTCTGATGGAGCGCGAACTAGCAATGGTACTAGTAAAACGGTCTGCTTGGGGGGTGGCCTTTTTCGAGCGGCCATGGGGGCAAGATCAGGTCGTTGACCTGACTTGCTCACCTCGAAGGACGTGCACTGTGTTTTTTAGGCGGACACAGCTAGTCTGAAGGACCTGGGGTCGGATGATCTGTCGCGCTCAGTGTCGACGTAGCGATCTGAAGGTAGAGTTCGAAGCCGTTGTTTTGACATGTTAATTCGAACTAAACCAAAGGACCTGGGGTCGGATGATCCGTTGGTTGCTCGATAACGCGACGTGCGATCTGGAATGATGGACCAATGATGGTCTGGAGGAGCACTTGGGCTCTGAAGGACCACTGGGAGTCTGCAAGAGTATTGGGACTCTGAATTGTGATATGAGACCAACGCTTGGAGCACTGACTTTGAGGGAACAAACTATTGGGATTGACACATGGCGTACTTGCCTAGAACATACCTAATGAATGCATTTACCTGAGAAGGGAAAATCTATCTATATTTGGTATGTCCAAAAATGCAATGAATGATGTATGCGCGCAATATAGGTATGTGAAATGGTAGGTGTCCGATGGGATGAATGAAATGTGGCAGATGATGTGGGTTGAAGCTGATGGAACATGGAGGTTGACAAACAACGTGTGTGAATGCAGATAAGATATGAATGTGATTGTGCTGATCAATGATGAATGTAATGGAATGAGCAATTTTTTTCTCTTTTTGTTTTTTTGCCTTTCTTTTTTTCTTAGTATGTAATGAGTGTATGAAATGCAAAGTGCGAATGTGATGCAAATGTAATGCTTTGATGCGAATGTCATGGTGGATAAAGGAAAACACGCGAATGCATGGTACAATGATATGATTAATGATGTAAAAAAAGTTTTCTTTTTTGGGCAACGATGAGACCGGCACTTGGCACATCTATCGAAGCAAACAATGTTATGCATGTGACGAACGTGCAATGATTGGTATCTGGTGGGATGATGAATGAAATGGGTATACCATGGGTGTTGAACCTGATGGAATGAGAAAGTTGACAAACGGTTGTATGTGGATGCAGATAAGATATTAATTGTATTGCCTAGATGCGAGTTCTGCGATGAAATGCGTGGTTGCAAGTGGAATGATTTAGGCTATGATTGCTTTCTTTTTTTGCTCTTTCCTTCTGTCTTTTTTTTTAGTATATGATGTGAGTATATGAACGAATGAATGTGCGAATGTAATGCTTAGATGCAAAAGTTGTGGTAGATGCATGGCTTGATGTTGGAATCAAATGTATGGTGCAGTGATTTATGATATGATTTATTGGTGATGTAGAAAGATTTTCTGCAATGATGAGAAATGAGACTTTTGAGGTGAAGATTCTGGAATCACCATTTATTGGAAATTAAAATTGAATTTGATTTGAATTCAAACTTTGGTAATCTCAAGGTTGTTATTCCCGGACACTGATCAGCAAAAGTATTTGATTGCATTTGCAAGCTCCTTCACATTCTTCTTTCGTTATGGTGTCCCATGATGACTGAATTTTAGGTCCACAAAGTTAACTACGTGAGTTTCCAACTTCACATTATTAATTTGTGTTTTCTCTCGTTGAAGCATTGTTTAGCAAATATGCATAATAGTGTAAATATGAATGAATGAGTTAGTTGACTTGGTATGACAGATATGACACGTGAGGGGATGAATGGTAGGTTTTTGCCAAAGTCATGAAAGGTAGGTTTTTTTCAACTCAAGAAATGTGGAACTGCCCTGATTTAGACTACCGGCAACGGTGATTGAATAGTCTGCCCCTGTCTAGTGATGGCAACAGTAAGGGGTGTAGAGGAAATCATGAGTTGGGAACACCCTGACTTTGGAATGAAGGGTGGCAGGCGAAAGATTTTGTCTCAAACCATAGTGTTTGGTTGCCCCAACTATGATGAGGACAAGGTTGCCCTGACTAAGGTTTGTAAAAGGCTGTGTTTAGGATGGTGGGTTGAGAAATTGCCCCGGGATGGTCTTATGGATGTGAATATGAAAAGGGGATGAGATGGGTGTAGGGCGAATTTCCCCGATTTTAGGTGGAGTGAATGGCGACGGGATTGCCCCACTTTGGAATGAAATTTCAAATGGTTGCTTTTCGTGGGGTTGTGAAAGGTGACTGAATTAGGGTCATGGATTTTAGGAATTGGTCGTATGGCTATATGGATTGGATGTGGTATATGAATGGGATGGACGCTGAAAAATTTCCCCAAGTTCGAGAAGCATGAAAGGTGAAGGGACTGCCCCACTTTGGGATCTAGGTGATGGTCCTAGTCTAAACTTTGGTTCTTTTAAGGTGACTCCCGCAGACTATGATAGTCATGGGTTTTGATACGAAGAAAATTTCAACTTAGTGATCACTGAATCTTGTCTTGATATTAGTGTAACTTGAATGAATCTTGGAGTGCAAGCCATTTGAGTTTTTTTTATTTTTTTATTTTTTTAAGCAAATACATTGTAAATAAATAAACTTGTCCTAAAATTAAAATTTTGAGAAAACGAAAGCAGTTAGTCATTGATCAGAATGGACTTGTTAGGGTTGTAATGTGGCTAATGGTTAGGGGTAATGTGGAGTATAGGATAAATAGGCTCGAAGAGGTGTTTGATGGTTTATTGAGACAGGGACCTTTAATGAAAGAAAGAATAGGCAGGCCCAAAGAAGTGTTCGAGACCAATGGTTTGGGTTTTGTGAAAGAAATGATAATTTTGCACAAGGTGTTTGAGGGTTTATTCAGACAAGGGTATCTTATGTGTTTGATGGTATGATGTATCAGCTCACACCACTTTCTACTGCTTTTGCTTTTTTTGGGATTTTTCGATCCTCCTTTTTTGAATTTCACTTTTTCTGTTGGTGATTTTTCTTTCTCTTTCTTTTGAGTAAAGTGAGCTGATAAAAGTGATACACCTTTTTTGACTGAAAATTTTTTTGATTTTTTTTTGGCTCGGAGTGGGTAGCAAAGAATATTTCTTTTCGGAAATCATGATTGCTTGTTTTCTCAAAGATTAATTATACGACAACAATTTGCTTATCTTCACATATCTGCTCCCATTTTTTATGTGCCCTAATTTTCACTTAGGTTGCTCTCGCGAGTTTTCAACCTAACGGGTTTTTTTTATTGATTTTTTTTCTTTTTTTGTAAAGGACTTGCACCAAGGGAATACAATGTTGACAACATATCTAGTGATCACAAATTTGCCCCAGCATGGGGCCTAAAGTGTTAGTTTGTGAAATTTCATCATTGGGAACCAACCAAGTGGTCCACTAGGTACATGTGTGGAGAATATGCACCTTATGGGGATGGTCGGGGTGGGATTGGACATGAACAAGGGATGATGACAGGAAAGATATGGACACTAACTGACTCAAACGAGAGTAAATGCACATTGCATACAAGTTCACTATACGAATGCTTCACAGAGAGTTAACATAGTTAGCGTCATGATAGAAGAAATTTTTTATAACACATTAGTTAATAAAATGGACCATTTGGATCATTTATCATGGGACTGTCAAGATGCATCATTTTGCCGAAGAAAATTGTGAACGAGCTGCAAATAGTGAAGAACTTATTTTTTGAAAATTGAGTGTCTGAAAACACTATTTTTCTTTTATTTGTAAATGATGCGTGCTGGAAGATAATGCGTTTGAGGTCGATAAGAATGAGAAACTTTTGTTTTTGTTTTTTTTTGTTTTTTTTTTCATGATCCACGAAGAGGAGTAATGGACATAACTTTTTTATAATATCAAGGTGATATATATTTTTCTATATGGATATGCAAGATGATGCAATTTGGACAAGTACAAAAATATTTTTGTTATTTTCTGGATGATGAGATGAATAGTAGTGCAATGATAATGGGCTGTATGTGAAAAGAATGGTTTTATTATGAATGTGCGGTGATTTTTTATTTTCTAGTAATATATAATGCCCATGATGACGGATGTAACATCCCTGTTTCGTAAATTTCGGTTTACGAAATCAACTGGCAATTTATTTTTCTATCAAATGATAAATTGAATCATGGATATGAAAATCTCGCGAAAGCAATATTGAATTGCTCAATTATATGAAATGCACACAATTTATCCAAATTGTGTGAATCGTTGTGGGAATTAGAGCACAAGGGTAAAATCGTCATTTCGTCTCATAATGAGGAAGTATCATTGATGAAATAACGGATTGGGTCCAAGTCGTGCTAGGACTATGGAGATGTTATTTAAATTGCTAAGTCATACGGATTGATGGGTATTTGAGGGATTATGTGAGAATTTAAGAAGTAAGGGCATCTTGGTCTTTTCCTCACGCTTACTAACCTTCAGCTGAGTTTAAGTCCCACTCACTCTCACTTTGCAGACAGCACTCACACCTTCAGCAAAGAAGAAAAGAAAGGAAACATAGTGAGAATGAGAGGGAGAGGCGAAAGTGAGAGTGAGGGGAAGAGGATGAAGGATCATCATCATCTCTCAATGCATGTGGATAAAAGCTTCACCATTGTCTTTCTTTTCTCCTCCTCTACACAATGAGACCACTTTCCAATCTTCATTCCATCTCTAACTCTATTCACCATGGAAGGAGCTTCAAGCTCAAATGGAGAAGATGATGGAGTCTTGTAGCAATAGAAGCTTGTGGGAGGTTCTAGGTTCGATTTTGAAGCTATGGAGCTAGCTACAGTGGAGATTGAAGGATTAGTTGAAGAAGTTCAGTTCCTGGTTTCGTCTCTAGTTGATTGGGGTCGGTTTTGGAGCAAATTTCGCAGCTCTTGATAATTGAGGTTGAAGACACCCACTCAAAGTAATTTCTGGGTAAAACCCGTTTAACCTACCTTCAGTATTTTCCCTATATCTCTCTGTACACAACTCTTATTAACGTGATTTTTGTTTCATTTGGAAATGAGGGAGATATTGTGTCCTCAATTTTCGGTTAAGAATCAGCCACTGTGCTGAACCAGTCCCCGTGTTTTCGCGATAACTCCTAGGATACTGGTTGCATGCGTTTGAAGTTTCCTCCATCAGACAATAGACAAAATTCTCTACGTAAAGGGCACTGATTTGAGGGGTTTTGGTTACGAATTGCCCTAGATACACTTGTTGTAAATCGGTACACTGATTCTGGAAAACCGAAGTAAAAGCTGGGAATCTCGTTTCGTCGAAGTTTGGTTTCGATTCGTCAAAGTCTCGAGAGTCATCATCTCAATATACCGGAGAGGAGTTCAGTAGCAAGAATGATTGATTGAGTTGCTGTTTGTGCAAGTGGGGCCCATTGAGTTCAGTTGCGGAGACATTCGAAGCGTGTTCGTGATTACAGGGATTGTTCGAGTGGTTAACGGTTCGATTGTTCAAATGAGGACGCAACTTCTCGGGGACTCGTCTTACCGGTGAGTTTTAATCACGATTAGGGTTTCATTTTTATAACCTTGAATGAACTGAAATTCAGTTTCAGAGGCTAACTCATTTTCGAAAGAATTATCGAGTCAAAAACCGTTTTCGAGAGAATAGCATTTTTACGGTTTTTCGGTGGATATATATTTTTTTTTATTGATTTGTTGATTTTAATGCTTTCACTGGAATATGGACTGAAATGTTGGTTATAAGATCTATTTTTAAGTCTCGATGGTTAGGAAATGTCTCGGGGTCGAATAGAAAGCGAAACGGTACAAAACGGGTTTTCGAAATGCTGTTTTCAACTAATTCTGGCTCCCAACGCGTCGCGACCTCCCTTATTTTTGCAACGCAAAACTTTCGGTAACTTTTCGCATCGCGACGGAACCAGTTCGCGTCGCGACGCTTTGCAGTTTTTCAGCAAAACACACTGATTTTGTTTTCGCAATAACTTTTGATCCGGGAACCCGATTGAGGTGTTCTCAGGTGCGTTGGAAAGCTTATTAAAAGACATATTCTAATATGTGATTTAAATTGACTAACTCAATGTTTTTCTGAAAGCAAGAACTGTTTGAAAACCGACGTTTAGACCGCGTGTGAGCATATGTTTTTGAATAACAAAACAAATAATTCGTCCAACTCGGTATCACACTATAATGCCGGATGTCTATCATAGGATTCATCGAAACGGGTTATAGGTCAACAATAGATATAGATTATCTAGAATTTAAGTGACGGCCCAATGCGGGTACGATATATAGATTATATCGAGTTGGGTGACGACCCGACGAATGGCATACTAGGAAGGGAAGGTCATGAACCCTCACCCTTGGCCCTAAAACGTTATGGCATGGTCTAGCGTGGGTTATCGGGATTGTGGTTGTTTGCACGGCCGATGAATGCTACAATAGGTACACGATTCGCCGAGATTGTGGGTGTTTGCACGGTCGGGTTTCGTTTAGTAAGCTAGTAATTATAAGTTAAATTACGAGGCTTAATAATATATGAAAAGCACATTGGATGCCGAGATTGTGGTTGTTTGCACGGTCGGTAATGGGCTAAGTATATATATATATATATATATATATATATATATATATATATATATATATATATATATATATATATATATATATAAGACAGGCTTTCGATTCATCGGGATTGTGGGCTTTGCACAGTCGATGTTTCGCTTGGAAAAGCTTGTAATTATAAATTAATTGACAAGGCTTAAAAATATATAATAACACTTCATTTACCGGGATTGTGGGCTTTGCACGGCCGGTGAAGGGGCTAGGTTTATATTGATATAATAGTTATATTTTTTAACTATGTATAACGGTTTTATAATGGAACCGAGTGATAGTGAGGGGGTACGGTAGAACTCATTGAGACAAGTTGTCTCACCCAATCATTGTTGTTGTTTTTACAGAGAACGGGGAACGAGGAAGTAAACGGGATGTTCAGTTGTCACGCTCGAGAAGGAGATAGAAGATGGACTTATATTCCTAGTTATGTTTTCCTGTCGTCGTTTCTGTATTCGGTCTTATGACTCGAAATTGTATTATGTTATTTCATGTAGCATTTGAGTTTATAACATATAGCGTTTCATTTTTACCCTCTATTAGTTTAATTAAATTTCTCATATATATTTCATTAAATGAATATTCTCTCTTATTTTTAAACATTAATTACAAATGTCTATTTATATAGGTTTATATTTATAAGCTAATGCAAACACTAGTTTTACCAAATTTTTTAAATTCAATCTGCTAGCTTATTTACTATCCGCTACCTCATCCACTATAAGTTATCTTATCGGCTAGTGTATCCGCTAGCGTGTCCGCTATCCACTACTTTTTAGTTGAGTAAGAAAACTATTTATGATTTCTTCTTCTTAGAAAGGAAATATTATAAGTTAACATTTTTGTGTCACTCACTACAAAAAAGGCTCATTAGCGACGAAATTTTCCCTCGCTAAAGGCAGAAAATCTCTCGCTAAAAGGCTCCTCGCTAACGTGTAGCGACGGATTTTTGAATCTGTCGCTAATCAATATCGACAGAATATTCTGTCTATAACATTGAAAGGCACGTGTCCTAATTTTGAATGACACGTGTCCAAATTTAAGCGAGGGAATTAGCGAGGGAATATTCTCTCGCTAATGAGCACTGATTTAATTATTTTTAAAAATATAATAATAAATACTAAAATTTAAAATAAAATAAAACAATTCAAGGAGGAGGAGGCAGACTGTTAGAGCTGCTCTATCACCTCAACTGAAGGAGGAGGAGGCCGACTGTTAGAAACTTCGTTGATGCCCGAAAGTTTTATTGGATTTTGACCTTCTGGTGAAGAGAGCGAAATCACCCCGTAACGAGTGGACTAGATGTAGCAAACTGTGTATATTTCTCTTCTCCATTCTATTGTTATTTTGATATGCTTACTACGATTTAACTTCATCTTCTAATATACGAAGTTAATTGGTTTGGTAGTAAGCATATTCTAACTTAATAGAAATTAAAAGATTATATAAATGGTCAATACAATTCAAATTCCCTTGTATTTTCAGTAACTTCACCAAGGTATCTCTAGAAACATAGGTTATTTGTTAAAAGACTATTTTCCGAATTGGTAGTAAAAATCCGGTATTTTTTTTGGTTTGGATCATTGCTGGATACCCACGAAGTGTCTGAATACTTTCAACGAAAGACTAATCTCCGTTCGTGCTTTAGATCAAATTTCGCACTAGTCAACACCGAGTTTATCCACTGCGAGAATCAAAACCCGACACACATTTGTAACACATGCATGGTCAGAGTTATTAGATATCTTATGTGGAAACAACAATCTTTGGACTAGTTTTAGCCTCCTGTTTCTAAGACCACTTGACCCACAAACTAGTTGATTAATCTCACAATCTCATAATCAAACAAATGTTTAAGCACCATATTTGATCATTACACTTATTAGTTTTTCTAACTGTTCTGGACTGGACTAAGAGGCTCATTCAGCAATTAGACATGGATAGGCCCAATCACTTTGATCCATATCCACAATAAATCAGCCTATTTATGACTCTCAAACTTGGACGACTTAGATTCACCCAATCGATCCAACGACTTAAAGCCTGCACGAATTCCTATAAATACTGACTCACATTGCCATAAATAGGTACATTCTCATTCCTATATAGATTACTATCCTATTCTCAATACTAACTTGGGCGTCGGAGTGGCATCGCAGGTGGCCCACCTGAGATTGTTCAACGCATCACTCGGACAGCAGGAGCCCTACCAACAGCAATCTCCACAGCATTGCTAGGTACTAAACACTAACTATCTAAAAAATCTACACAATTATTACACTCATTATTGTAAGAGGATACATCATCTAGACATGGTTATCACTCAAATATTCAGCCTTACATATTATTGGTTTTCTTACCTCACCCGTCACACGCCTCTGCTCCACCAACTAAGCACCAACCTCTATGAAACAAAGTTAGAGGAATAAATTCATAATTGACAAACAAACACAAAAGCAAAAGATATCGATGCTAAATTGATACTTTTCAATTTAGCATCTTACTAAGGATATATTATTACTGATTTATCTAGAGAGTCCTATAAAATTTGTCAAGTAATTTCCTTAATCATCAAACTGCTATGTGCACAGGTAAATAAAGTGTTGTATACTGGTGCATTACAAACAAAGCTCTGCTGGTTATAGTAAATGAGGGCTTTTGAGATTTGTGGTGAAGTTGACTGTTTTACAATCTTTTGCTCATTGGATGTATTTCTTATACATTTTGGTTCTATTGATGTCACTGCACTGGGAAGTACGAGGTGCTCATACAGGTAATGTTATTTACATAGTCCATATAATAATAGTATTAAATCCGAGCTCTAACCGAAAACAAGTGGTGAATTGAAAAATTTATCCGGATGCACTTGATTTGCTTGCATTTTATTTGTGAGATCGAGTTAGGTCCAATATCTAAGATAGTACCAGAGTCTATCTTTGGCTTGTAAAACTGTCCATGCACGAAAGCTGAATCGCTAAGATCAATGTGATTTTGCAGGGCGGTAGAACTAAAAAAGTGGGAGTTGTTGATAGTCAATATGTTGTTCATATGGGAATACAAACTCTTGGTGGGAGTGGTCAAGGTACAACAAAGGCAGTAGCATATATATATATATATATATATATATATATATATATATATATATATATATATATATATATATATATATATATATACATATATAATATGTGATTTAAATGTAGCAACATTCTCTAAATGTTGCGTTAGGTGTGGACGATAAATGTTGCCTCTTCGTAACCTATAGGCAACATTTTTCGAGAATGTTGCCAGAAAGTGCAAAAAAATGTTGCCATAGACAATAGGTAACACTGGCTTAGTCTATACCTGGAAAATGTTGTCTATACTTTCGGGCAACATTTTTTATAGTTCTGGCAACAATTTTTAAATGTTGTTAAAGACCAAAAATGTTGTAGTGAGAAAAGAGGGCAAGAAAGACACTAAGTGAGTGTTAAAAGATGTGGGGTATTTATAGGCGAAAACAGTAGTGTTGTGTTGTGTCTACTTCGCACCAAAGAGATATGCACTTTGGTTAGTTTAAGTGAGTGAATGCCAGCAAAGACTTGTCGTTGCATTTGTTAGTTTGTTATTGAGAGTAACTGAGTGTTAGTACTACCTATGGTTTTGACAAAGACACCATGTAACTCTTCTCATGCATAGATACACATTCAAATGGTTCAATATATATCCCGTGACTTCTCTCTCACCCAGTGAGTGACGGTGAAATTAGTGATCAAGTTCTTAATATAGATGTTACTTACCTCACAAGAAGATGAAAAGCTCTACGCACTCAAATAAGCAACCATCAATCCTTACTCTATATATATCATCATTTCCCTTTTATAAACATACTAGATACTCTTGTTGTTTATCCTACTTATTAACTTCAATTCTTTTCTTTTGCCAATGTTGGGAAAAATGATATGGACCACAGGGAATCAATCTATAATACTGATTGTACAGTAGTGAGGAATTAATTAAATTGAATTTCTGATGATATTATCATACCTTACGCACCACTATTGCTTAATTAATTAGCAAAAGAAAAGTTGCCAAAAGGATAGTTTATCTTCAAAGAAATAATATATATATATATATATATATATATATATATATATATATATATATATATGAGACAATTTTTGAACAAATGAGGCTACATTAATTAGTTGATATAATTTTTATAAAATAATAAATAATACTTGGGAGAAATATCAGGGACAACATTGAGACCAAGACTAAAATAAATAAGGCAAGGGAATTAGAAAAAAGAAAACACAACTTTCATTGTCTCTGGATATCTATTTAGGAATAGGATCATTTTTGTTGGGGGTGTTAACAATGTATCTCAAATGGTAAACCAAATCAAATTTTTGTCTTGGGGTTGGGTTGCTAACAAGGTGGGCAATAATATATCTCTAAGCTTGGAAAGTTGGTGTAATAATTCCTCAGTTAGTTTAGCTTTAATCACTTGATTTGTATTTGTATATGGGTTGAGGTACCCCGGCCTTGACTCAGTGGCGGACCCAAGACCCTGGATTAGGGGGTACAAAATTTCTCAAACACACACATCTATAAAAATATAACTAAAATAATACTTTAACAGGTTCACAACATGTGCTGCACTGCCAACACAAATTAAATAACACTAACAAGTTCCTAAATACAAATTAAATAGCACTAAAAGAATCAACATATTAACAAAATACGGAACAAATTCGAATTAAATAGACTAACATAATCAAAATAAATTAAATAGCACTAACACAAAATATAAATTAATTAAATAGTACTAACACAAATTACCAATTAAATAGCATTAACAGAATCAAAATTAGGATAATAAGAACATGAACAGATTCAACGAGAGATAAAAACTTTTTTTAAATAAAATATGTGTTAGAAATTATAGGATCGAAGAGGTGAAGATCCTTCTCATAAGAGAAGTATGCTAGAGAGCTTGATTGAGAGAATTTCTCAAATGGAATCATATTGATTGAAAAAAGGTACTAAATGTGGTTACAAGATGCTCTTTATATAGAGCTTAAGAAACTAACTAAAATCTAACTAATTCCTAACAATTGCAACAGCCCGTAACTGAATCTATATTTCTAATAGCCTCCCTTAAGCTGATAGTGGTATCAACACATCAGCTTGAAATACAAGCAATTATTCCCATTACTAAAAAGAAACTAAACAAAGGAAATGTAATAGAAGCAAACAAAGGAACTAACAAACACAAACAGTAATTTGAGCCCAATTTAGATTTGCTTGCTATGGTGGATATTCTTTGGCCCAAAACATTTTCAGAGAATGAACATTGGCCCAATATGGAAAAGCAGCCCAAGCATGTCCTTGTCCAACCAAGGAAGGCCTAAAATGATATGGCCCAAACTTCTGGCCCAAAACGTGACCCGAATCAGAAGCTTCTCGATGGAGGAGGAGCTCCCATGGAGGCGACGACGAGCAAACCAGGCTCCGCTGATGGGCGAACGGCAACTCGTCTTCCTCCCTCAGCTTCCATGACAGCGCAGTATCTTCTTCAATCTTGGATCTTGTAGATACATTTCCTTCACCATTTCTTCAAGAATCAAATGATCGGGAAATGATTTTGCAAAAAAAACGAGATCAGACCACACGAACGCGATGGTGAAAACGGAAGGAAACTGAGCATGAGCATGAACGATGGATCTGTTGTAGTTGAAACACCAGCAAAAGAAGTGAGAGAAACAACCCATGACGGAGAAGCAGGCAACGTGAGATTTCCACCGGGATCGAAGATGAGGATCAGATTTTCTGCAGCCTTTATAGAGAACAAACCAGTTCTCGACGGAGACGAGGATGATCGAATGCGATCTGGAGTAGGTGGCGGCTTGCCGCGATCGAAGATGAAATTGTGGTGTCGTGCCACGGTGTAAGGCAGAGGTGCAATTAGATGTATTGGATTTACGAAATTTAAGTCGCTGAAAGATTTGACGTGGCTTTTGACGGCGTACATAGTATCCTTCGAAACTCCGCCTGGATCGAAGGTGAAGGATCGGAGTTCTGAAGCCTTTGCGAAAACAATCATCGCCGGTGATGACACACGGGTTGACGATAGAAAGTTCCCAAACTCCGAGCGTGAATGACGGAACAGATCTGAAGCGTGGAAGATGTGTGAGATGCCAACTGAATCTCTTGAGGCCGGATGAACATTCTTGGAAAACTGAACATCGGTTTCAGATTTGAGATCGAAGCCAATCCTCTGTGATTTCTCTTCATCCTTATATTCTGGATCCATGAATAATGATGCATCGTTAAGGGAGCAGTTTATTTGACCGATCTTGACAGTGAAACCTTCAAATTTTGGTTCGATTGTCTTGATCGGAATCGCCCGCACAATGTCAAGATTTGATTTTTGACCGAAGCTACCAAACATGATATCGTTGTTACTGATTTGCACCAATGCAGAAACCGAATCATCTTCCTTCTTTGGATCCGAAAAATTCCTCTTCCTCCGATTCATACACAAAATCCGCTTCGTCTTCGTCATCTTCAAAATCACTATAAATTGCGCAACGGTATCGCTCTGATACCATCTTATAAATTATAGGATCGAAGAGGTGAATATCCTTCTCATAAGAGAAGTAGAGAGCTTGATTGAGAGAATTTCTCAAATGGAATCATATTGATTGAAAAAAGGTACTAAATGTGGTTACAAGATGCTCTTTATATAGAGCTTAAGATACTAACTAAAATCTAACTAATTCCTAACAATTGCAACAGCCCCTAACGAAATCTATATTTCTAATAATATGTGAGAGTGTGGTGTATTAGGACACGGGGGGTCGACTCGGTGCTCCCGGGTTCGATTCCCGCAGTCGACAAACTCGGTATTGGCCAGTGAAAAATTTGATCCTAAGCACGAGCGGAGATTAGTGTTTCGTTGAAAGCGTTGGGACACTCCGTGGGTAGCCAGGTATAGTCCAAAATTAGAAATTTGGGTGCAAAAAATATTTTTCAAAGGTGCAAAAGCATTTTTTCCTTAGATATCGGTGCTAATTTTATTTTTCCGGGGGGTTCGCCTGAACCCCCAGAAATACATGGGCCTTGTGCCTCCTTAATGCATTTTGACTTATAAAAAAGTGTTTATTTCGGAGTACATTGTTTTCATAATTTGTGTTTACGTCCTAACTCTTATTTATAGATGCTTATAATTGAATTTGAATCATCAATGTTTAAATAATGAAAGTGATAGTATTCTCTGGTGGATGCATGGCTACTTTTTACGTATGCAGTGTAATAGATACTTCCTTAGTAGATCAAAGGCAAAATAGGGGTGGACAAACGGTCGGTTATGGCGGTTTCGGGTAGTAAACTTACAGTCCAGGCGAAACTGTGATACGTAAATGGCCACCCATTTCCGACCAATTCGTGGACGGTTTAGTCGGATGGCGGGTGATCGGGTGGTGGGTGGATTCGGTCGGATTCGGTTGGTTTCAAAAACGAATTTTACAATTTTCCTTAAGAGATAGATCAAAGCTCAAAAACTTTGGAAGCTAGAAGAAGTGAAGAACAAAAGCTAGAAAACTCAAGCTGGGAGAAATGTCTTCATCGTCACGGTTCTTGTCTCTGCAAGTTTGAGTTTCTAGTTGAGATTAAAAGGTTGAAGATGGTACGGTCTTCTCTCTCATCTTGGTCAATTTCAATCTTTCGTGTTGCATCCCATCATAGACAGCTATACTACCTGCAAAGGCTATAAAGTTAAGGCTACTTTGTTTTTTACAGAAGCATATTTTTTTGTGTGGTGATTTTACAGAAGCATATGGCTACATATAATTGGACAAACATAAATAAATTAAATATGCAGCCTCTAACACGGTCGGATTCGGCTTCATGCGAGTTACTTTAGGAAAAACCGAACCCGCCCAACACTATCCATGTCAAACTGTTTCTAATAACCCGTTATCCGTGAACCCGACTAAACACACCCGTATGCCTCTTTTGCAGTCGGATTCAACAGGTTGCGGTCGGACATTTTTTTTTGTCCACCCCTAGGCAAAACCATGGAGTATTTCTCATTATGCATGCATCTTTTAACTTCTTCACAGATGACTAGCTCCATATTTAAAAATAATGATTATATGATGATGCTCTTTTTATAAAAAAATATTTATATATATAAAGTTTTTTTAGAGAGTTGGAAACATATGTCATGCAAAAAAGTTATAAATAAAAATTATATACGCAGTTTAACTTGTGTTTAATTATGTCTTCGGAATGTTTATATTTTTTCTTATGAAAAGAGATAGTAAGCTTTAAAGTAGATAGATAGTAGGTGAATGGATAGACACTTTTGACATATAGATAGTAGGTAAATAGATACTTTCTTATTTCCTTATTTAAACAAAGGTATATATGGGTTACCTGATAATTATGTTACGTGATATTACTTTGGTGAGTGGTTTATATAATGGATGGTTAGTGATTTGTTTATCCCTTTGGACAAACATATAAAGAATTGCTTGCTCACTATTCACTAGTGATAGTGACATATGTAATCACTTAACTAGCTCAAAATCTACCATAATGTTACTTATTTCTTTTGTCTCTTTTTTATTTTCTCACACACTAATAGTAATATTTGATATTCTTTTTCTCATGGTTTTATTATGGTGGCATGGCAGAACAAAAGGGATCAGAATTCTGACAGCAAGCATACATCATAGGCATTAATGAAGTCACCATCTTAAATCGCCTTTAACCAAATATAACATTACTTCAAAACAAATCAACTACCTTTAAATTTTTCAATTTGGGACATAAAGATTTAAGCATATCCTGGGAGTTTTAAATAACCACGACCATGAGTCATATATATGTTTTATTATTCATTAAAAACTAGTTGTCTCTTTACTATATCTCTAGCGACAATAGAGACGTAACTTAGTGCTATACAAGGAAGTTTTCAAAACCGTAAAACTTGCATCTGTCAATCCAACTTGTTGGATTTTCTCTGTAATTATGGATTAGCTTAATCAATTAATTAAAACATATATTAGATAATTATTATATCAATTATATACATATATACTTACTTAAATAATGCACCTAAATATATGAATAGGGCTATAATATATGAAGAGTCCGTGATGGGTTGGGTCATTCTAAAACCTAGCCCGTTGAGAGGTCCTGACCCCCTCTCTGCGTCTATAAATACCGCATCACCCTCATAAACCAGGTACGCTTTGCTCATTTGTACATTTCTTTGACTTTTGATTGCTGACTTTGGCATCAGAGTATCTGTAGGTACTAACCCCACCGAGCTCAGCCTCCTTAATCACTTGATTTGAATATGGGTTGAGGTACCCGACCTTCTGCCTCTTTAATACATTTTGACTTATCAAAAAAAGTGAATATTTAGGAGCACATTGTTTTCATAATTTGTTTTACGTCGTAACTCTTATTTATAGATGCTTATAATTGAATTTGAATCATAAATTTTTTAATAATGAAAGTAATAGTATGCTTTGGTGGATGCATGGCTACTTTTGACGTATGCAGTGTAATAGATACTTCCTTAGTTGATCAAAGGCAAAACCATGGAGGATTTCTCATTATGCATGAATCTTTTCACTTCTTCACAGCTCACTAGCTCCATGTTTAAAAATAAAATTATGTATTTTTTGGTTTGGACAATCACTGGCTACCCACGGAGTGTCCCAACGCTTTCAACGAAAGACTAATTTCTGCTCGTGCTTTGGATCAAATTTTGCAGTGGCCAACACCGAATTTGTCCACTGCGGGAATCAAACCCGAGAGCACCGAGTCGACCCTCGTGTCTTAGGGTAGATTAAGCCACTAGGCCAACCGCAGTTTCGTCTTTGTTTCCTTTTGCTAATTATTTTTGATAAACTTTTTATTTTTCATTTGATAACTTGGCTTATTTTTCCTTTTGCTAGTTGATTAATCTCACAATCTCATAATCAAACAAATGTTTAAGCTCCATTGATCATTACACTTATTAGTTTTTCTAACTGTTCTGGACTGGACCAAGAGGCCCATTCAGCAATTAGACATGGATAGGCCCAATCACTTTGATCCATATCCACAATAAATCAGCCCATTTATGACTCTCATACTTGGACGTCTCAGATTCACCCAATCGATCCAACGACTTAAAGCCTGCACGAATCCCTATAAATACTGACTCACATTGCCATAAATAGGTACATTCTCATTCCTATATAGACTACTATCCTATTCTCAATACTGACTTGGGCGTTGGAGTGGCATCGCAGGTGGCCCACCTGGGATTGTTCAACGCATCACTCGGACAGCAGGAGCCCTACCAACAGCAATCTCCACAGCATTGCTAGGTACTGAACACTAACTATCTAAAAAATCTACACAATACACTCATTATTGTAAGAGGATACATCATCTAGACATGGTTATCACTCAAATATTCAGCCTTACATATTATTGGTTTTCTTACCTCACCCGTCACACGCCTCTACTCCACCAACTAAGCACCAACCTCTATGAAACAAAGTTAGAGGAATAAATTCATAATTGACAAACAAACACAAAAGCAAAAGATATCGATGAAGAGTAATCAACCCACAATTGGTAAATAGACAATATAAAGGAAAAATGAAAAGAAAAAAAAAAGGCAAAAGTTATACATTGACGAATGACGAGGAATCAACCTATAATTGGCAAATAGACAATATAAAGGAAAAAGGAAAAAAACAGCAAAAACTATAGATTTCGATGAGGGAACTATAACATCAAGTAACTCATTCTTTGAATTGTCTATCTAGCTATAATTTTTAAAGATAGTAGAATTGCTTTTACGTGAGGCAAAAAAGTATTACTCTCTAATTTATTTTCAAAAAATGATCAATGTAATTTCAGAATGATTGACAAAGACATGTTCCCACCCCTCATAAGTTATGTGGCAATATATAAACTTGTTTAGACTTGGACAGATTCTCACCCTCACCCTATTTTTCTTCTCTTCTTCTTCTTCTTATCACACTATTTTTCTTTTAAACCTTCTAAAACCAAAAAAAGCAAAGAGATCGAGAGTGTGCTTCAAGTTGCTTGTTTGCTTAGTTTTTGTTGGGATATTTTTGGATCTGGTTGAGAGTTTCTATTAGGGTTTATTAAAGCTAAAATTATCATGAAAAATCATATCATATTTTCTCTTACTATTTTGAGTCTCTTCTTGGTGTTTATTAGGTATATAAGCTCTTTAATTTTCTGTTTTTATACTTAGTTATGTATGTATGATAATGAATTTTAATTTTTTTGTTGCATGCAGTGCAAATGATTATTTCTTTGGTTCGATACCGAAAACTGCATGTGACCTCTGTTACGATGGGTGCCAAGAGAGGTACAATGCAGTTGGAATATGCTCAGATTCCAAACCCTATTGCCATTGCCAGTGTTATGGAGGCCACCCCTTTGAATTTCCTCAGAACCATTCAATCTGCAAGACACCACCACCCCGTGATAATCATGTAAGAAATCTTACTTGCTCTAAAGAAAATAAATAAATAAATTTATGGTTATAGTAAAACTATTTTACTAATTAAGTTGATATTCTTTTGCTCAAGCAATTTCAAGCTCCTTCGAATTCTGTCTCAAGCACGCTGCTAGCCGTTTCATCATCGCTCCCTGTCACTTTGTTGCTTCTGCTCATCATTTTGCTTCTTCTCTGATCATCCCCCACCACTAAGAGGTTTAATTACCAGTTTTTTTCATCACTTTTGTTAATATATTAAATAAATGCTATATTTCTTTAATTCTCCTTATTAAAAATATTGTTATAAAAATGAGTGATAAAATTGTTTTTATATATAATTTAATTATTTATAAAAATATTATTACTATATATTACTTTTAAAAATGCTTCATTTCAGAATTTACTTTGGGCCTCAAATGTTTGGCCTGCCCTATTGATCTGTTATGTCCTATTTTTGGTTCTAAGGTTCTCCTCTACTCCTTAATATATATCTTTTGTATTGATTCTTTCGTATGTCATAACTTACAGTAATTGCCAATTTGGTTGGTTTGATTTTGTTGTTTTTTATATTTATTTAGGTTAAGAGAAGAAGAGTTGCGGCTGGAATAGAAATCGGAGCATTTGATTTGAATTTTTTTAAGTTTTTTTGATAATTTAAAACTTGTTGTTTGTAAGACCACTTGATCCACATAGTAGATGATTCACCAAATGGCAAGAGAAGATCCTAAGACTAGTTTTTATTTGTAATTATTTGAATTAGAGACTTAATCATTTTCAATTCTCTAACATCAAAACAATTAAAGTAAAAGCTGTTTCTTTCGTTTTTTGCCTATTTGTGGATTTCCCCCACTTTCACATGCATATATAACCTGTCTTTGTCTCTAATGTTTGTACTATATAGCTGTATTCTGTGCACTATTAATACTTTCTAATTTTTGAAGTTGATTGGGGGTATGATCGTGACATTTTCTTTTAACGAAAATGGTGTGATGCTTTATTACGATTAATTATTCTTTAAACACCATTTTTGAAAAAGCTTTTTAAAGTAATTTTGTTTCTAGTTTTTGTACTATATAGCTGTTTTCGTGCATTATTGCTTTCTAATTTTGAATTTGATTGGGTGTATATATTATTACATTTTCTTATGACCCGAATAGGGTGATGCATTATTTAAATCAGCAATTCTTTAAACAACACTTTTAAGATTAGTTTCTAAGCAGTGGCGTATCTAGGACCCGGGTCTAGAGTGGTCAGACTATTTAATCAAATAAAATTTTATATTATAATAATGGCAAAATTACACCAAAGGACCTTTAAGTTATTTATTTGTTACAAGTTCACCCTTTAAGTTTTTTTTGTAACAAATAGGCCATTTAATCGAATTTTGGATGTTGAATTTATAGGTTTTAGAGATGAATGCAAGGAGGAAGATGAATAATTAGAACCCTAAATTTGTTTTTAATAAAATTAAATAAAAATGACATGGATTAAAGGTCATATTTGTTAGGTAAAAGGTCAACGGTGTCAACGTTAGGTAAATTAAAGGGCCTATTTGTTACAAAAAAAACTTAAAGGGCCAACTTGTTACAAATAGATAACTTAAAGTTCCTCTGGTGTAATTTTGCCTATAATAAATAAAAGTAAAGACGTAATTGTTCAAAATGATCAACTCAATGTCAATTCACGAATACTTCTTAATGTGTGTTGTTGTTGCTGGTGGAAGACTGGAGTTTTGGTCTTGGGTTGCGCTTAATGAGTTTTGCTGGTTTGGGCTTAATGAGTGGTGCAAATAGTAGAGACTAGGTTGGGGAGGACGTGCAAAATAAAAAAAAATATAGGGTAAAAAAAAATTATAATAGGGGTATCGGTGAGACTTTTAAAATGGGAGGGTGTGCAGCTGCACACCCTGGGCCCTATGTAAATCCACCAGTGTTTCTAAGACCACTTGAGCGACAAACTAGCGGATTCACCAGTCTCACAATCTCATAATCTCACAATTACACTCATTCCTCGGTAATTAAGCAGAGGTTTTTGTTTTTAATTCATTATCATCTTCATCTCTTTTGTTTTGTGATTCATTCATTATCTTCATATACGTTTCCATGTTGTATATATATATACACACAGAGAAGAAGATTATGGAACAAGTATCAACCGCCGCCGTGAGCGGTCTCCCTACCACCGTCGACAAATGGACTCAATGTCAACTGACATTCAGTATTCAAATTAAACTCCATAGATTACGACTAGGTAGAGGAAATGGATTAAAATTTTGGTTGGATCTTGGATGCATGGTGTGGTCCCACGCCTTTTTCTACATTCACTACTAGAAAAACAGTTTTTAGCGTCGGCTAAAAGCCCACGCTAACAGGCCAAAAGCGGACGCTAACAGTGATTTAGCGTCGGAGTAGCGTCGGCTACGTGTCGAGGCAAAAATGTTCGAAGGTAAAATTAGCGCCTTGTTAATTTATCCGACGCTAACTGTAGCGTGGGCCTGGCCGACGCTATTATTTGGACCGACGCTACAAAGTCAACTAAATTTAGTTAACGAAAAAGTTTGTGTCGGCCTATCCGACGCTATGTAGTCAACAGAAACCAGTCAACGAATTAATTTGCGTCCGAAATTAAGTTTTTTTTTAATATAATTTTCCTACTGCTCCTATTGCTTTTACTGCCTTTACCACCACTACTCCTAAACATTTTTAACACAATCATGATCTGCTCCTAATGTTTTTACTGCCTTTACTACCACCACTACTCCTAAAGCATTTTTAACACAATCATGATCCAGCAATCAAAATGCTTAATACCATAAAACAAAACATTCTTGAAACTACAAAATATAACAGTCTTAAAACAACAAAATATCAAGTGTAACCATAAAAAGATCAAGTCTCGCCATCAAGTGACTCTTCATCCAAATCTTCATCATAATGAGGATGTGAATGAGAATGGCTAGCACCACATGATCCACGCTCCAAAGCATCCAGGCGATCCAAAAATAATTTTCTCATCTCATCTAAATCATTTTGTACCGTCTGAGAACGTTCATTCGCCTCTTGAGCCTGGGCTACTGCATCTTGAGCAATCTTCTCCGCTCTAAGTCTAGCTTCCCTCTCTGCTTCCAAAGATATCCCAAACATGAAACCAGAAGGATTCTGGGATTCTTGGATAAGCGATTCGGACCCAGGTCGGGCGTTCACAGATAAACCTGTTGTGCCATAGAGGTGACCACGGGTGGGAGGCCCTGCAGCCAACGTCCAGCACTCAACTGCTACCGCTCCATCTACCTCTTGAACATCATCTCCAACCAAGTCAACCACATTTTGTTTGAATGTATCCTGATCAATAAGAAAAAATAATAAGCTACTAAATAAAAAAACTGTTCAATTACGTTAAAGAGGGCTAAATCAATCCAACAAATTAGGGACAAACATGACAAACACATAAGTGAAGGAGCAAACATATTTAATTATATTTGTAATAACTAATAACATCGTCTAGATTTGCTGATTGATATTCATAAACCTTATCAAGTACTACATCAATACTTTTAGTACTAAGAAGGTGGTCAACAAAGATTCTATAACAAAAATCAACATGAATGAACCTGCTTTTAGTAGTGACAATCAATTTCCAGTTCTGTTTTTGCTATTAGTAGTTACAATCAATTTCCAGTGAATATCAATTTAGTGCATTTGTAGTGCCAATCAATTTCCAGTGAATATCAATCCAGATTGTTCCAAGAAGAAACTTATAAGTTCTGTAGTGCCAAAAACATCACTGATTTCTCCCCAATAAACTAATAAGAACACAAAATAATGAATTCAGCCAGGTTGCACATGCACACTAAGATTATATTGTTACCATAACAGTAACATCATCATCTCTATAATTGCTGAATATTCAAATCAGCTCAGGCTTACAACACTGTATGCTATGCTATGAATTATTAATGAACACCTTTAATTCATTTCAATTTAATTCGGAATCAATTTGAAATCAGCCCAGACTTACAACACTGTGGCAACAACTTACATTTCAATTTAATTCATATCAATTTAATTCATATCAATTTAATTCAGAATCTAAGCAATTCAGAAGCAAAGCAATTTAATTCAGAAGCAAAGCAAAAATAGTGGCAATTTAGAATCAAAAATAGTGGCAATTCAGAAGCAAAGCAAAAATAGTGGCAATTCAGAATCTAAGCAATTTAATTCAGAGTAGTGGCAACAACTTACATAGGTGGTTTCCGCTAGATGATCAACCCAAACACCAGATTTCTTCTTGTGGGTTATCAAAAATAAATCATCTGGTCGCACATCTCTATTATACTCATTGCACTACAAATAAAATAAAGATGCAATCATAATTGATCAACTGAAAGCAATAATTATAATTAACGATAAAGAACAAAACAAAACAGTCATTAAAAAGCTATTACTCAGTTTAATACTTACAAGCTCAAGTGCCAAGTCAATGTGAGCCTTGCGGCCTGAGGTGTGGACCGCTCCACCTCTTGACGCTCTATTAATCTTGTTTTGATTGGCGATGTCCTTGAATTTTTGTCCACCCCAATATTCTTTAAGACCCAAGTAAGCTTTCTCGCGTATCCAATCAGGCCGAGCATTTTTCTTTCTTACCTTCGTAAGCATATCATTGAGTCTTTTCTTGGCCTTTTGTTCAAACAAGTGTTGGATAACATGGTTATAACAAGGATCCCATGTCACCTTTTCCTGCAAATTACAATACAATCATACAAAACTATTCCTTTCACAATGATTGCAATACATACTTCTTACAAAACAAATATGTACTTACCCCAAATTTCTTAAACCATTCCTTTCTAATATCTTTGGTTGTTGCACTCCAATCATAGATAGCCACATCAAAGCGACTTTGTATGGGAAATCTAATGGCATCTGCAACTTTTTTGCTAGGAATGAGCCTGCAAAATTTTCATCAACAATTCACATGCCTTCAAAAATGTCAAAAATCACAATTTCTACACTCTACACTCTAACACAATTTCAAAAATGTCAAAAATCACAATTCACATGCCCTCTTTGCTAGGAATTAGCTTCATTTCAATTCATTTCAATTCCTAAGATCTCTAGAATCTAGAATAATATACATTGTAACATACCCTTTAGCGAAAGGTCGTATAATGACTTTCCCATCTCTTCTTGGCACAGGAGGAGGAACTGGCCCTTCACCCGCCTTATCTTCATCCTCTTCGTCGTGGTCCTCATCTTCATCCTCTTCATCGGGCACATCCTTCGCTACTGGAGCCTCATGTGGGGTATGTTGTGAAGAGGCACCCATGGTTTGAAGGTTTATACTTGGATTTGGCATAAACGTGAATGCCTCGGGGGTAGAGGCATAGATGGGTGATGGAGTCTGAGCAGGTGCCTCGGGGGTGCAGATGATCGGCCAAGTGACCTAGTGTTAGACAAGTTTCGGCGGATGGCATTCTGCTGCCCAAGTTTGCCCGGTTGTATCATCCTTGGTTTGCCCCTAGTAGGATGGGCCTTTTGCTTTCCATTGCCACCTCTGTTATTCATCTGTTGTCATAAAATAAAAAATGCATTAGAATACAAAATAGAAATAAGATATATGTTTCACACAAGTGATAGAACAAGTGCAATAATAAATACATATATAATGAAGAGACACAAACAAACTCTTTTTTCAAGTCGTGCCTATTAGCATTTGTTCTATTATACATCCAAGTACGATCCATTTTCTATAAGGCAAACACTTAACTTGTCAAATACTAAATAAGTTAGAAAAATACAAATCACTAAATTCAAGGAAACACTTTCACTTATGTGTAAAACACAATACACTCACATAACTCAACAAATTGTTGTCCAGCACATTTACCATCCAACCATCCAGAAAACAAGATCATTTGCTGAACAAAAACTCTTGAGCAACTATGTCCTAATTTGCAAGAAATCAGACCATACACAAATCGATAGCAATATATTCCTATCAAAGTTAATTCGGTAATACTACTACTTCAACAACAGGATCTGATATTGCTCCTCTTTTTCCTATTTTTATGACTTAGTCATTTATATTTAGAACAGATGCATATTCAGAACAGATGCTAACCTCCTTAAAAAACAGAAAATGCATATTCAGAACAGATGCATTGAATCCCTTTTAATTTCAACGGGAACTGGGTTGCACAAATATGTCATAGTGTTCAATCAATCAACATACACAAAATACACAAAATCTATTTTGAGGAACCCTATCAACAAAACACTGTCCAATAAACCCTAAAACCAAAATACACAATATCAACAAAACGGTTATACAGAAACCCTATCAAGTGAGGAAATTTCACTACAAGAATAAGCCGCGTTTCCTGCCAAACTTTCCGACGAAGTCTTATCCGTCGCAATTTCCGACGGATTTTCGACGAAAAAGTCGTCGCAAATGTTCAACAGAAGACGCGCTAAAATTCCCGCTCACGTTTGCGACGAAATTGTTTTCCGTCGCAAATTTCCGACGGATATTTTCGTCGGAAACGTCAAAAAGTCCGTCGCAAAGTGTAAAACCAAATAAAAAAAAGGTCACCTTCTTCGAACCTCTTATTCAGTCATTCACGTCTTCTCTTCCTCCACTCTTTCTCTCTCACCCACTCTCTTCACCCTCACCCTCCACTATGGCATCCTCCCTCCACTCTTTCTCTCTCACTTGCAGCAGGTCGTCTCCTTCGGCGCTCTCTCTCCCCCCGTCTACCTCCATCTCTCTGTCATCGCGCCCTTTCTCTCTCCACCACCTCACGCCCTTCTCTCTCCTCACGCGAGTCTCTTTTCTCCTTCTCCGGTGGGAATCGCGCCTCTCCCTCTCGTCCTTCCCCCTCTCCATCGCCTCCTGCGTTTTTCCCCTCCTCACCGTCCCAGTCGCTCTCTCTCGCTCACAGATCCTCCATCTCTCACTCTCTCAGTCGCACTCACCTGTTCTCTTCACCACCGTACCCTCACGACTCTCCTCTCCATTTCGTCTCCGCCCCGTTTCTCCGACTCTCCGCCGCAGCTGTCGCCTCCTGCCTCTGAAGCGGATCACCACCACCGCATAACCACTTGCTTCCCTCTCTAGCTCTCTCAGTCGCGAAAACAGTGAACGTGAGAAGCTTTGTTCTTCAGTTCTTCTTCTTCTCAGGTTAGATTTCTTCTTCTCTTCTTT
Source organism: Astragalus membranaceus (assembly GCA_039519185.1). Classification (NCBI taxonomy): domain Eukaryota; kingdom Viridiplantae; phylum Streptophyta; class Magnoliopsida; order Fabales; family Fabaceae; genus Astragalus; species Astragalus membranaceus. The sequence continues at coordinate 126,094,103 of CM076851.1, forward strand.
GATGATTGTTTGATACAATGATACTTTGATTGAAAACCCTAAATGTTCAATTTCTGATTTGGGGAAAATTGAAAACCCTAATTGTTTAATTTTTTTGATACACAGTGTACATGGAGAGGTTGCAATATCACAACAACCAAAATGGCTTACTCACGAGGTAATTTCTATGGATTAATTATCACTTTTGTATCTCCTATTCATGTATTGACTTTCCTCATAATGTTTGAAACAAGCCACAATTACTTTTGTATTATTGTTGATAAAGGCTTAATTTTGAGATGAGATGTTACAAATTGAAGGCAACCTATTTGATCTAATTTGTAAATGACTACATTACTATTCTTTATCTTTGTTTTAATTGCCACTCACCTCGTATCATTTTATTCTTCTTTTTTTTATCGTTTTTTTAATTAATACAAGCATATATTTGATATTCTAAATGGTTGGTTACTATATTCAATAATATCATAAGCTTAAAGTATGAATGTCATGACAGGACTGTATTGGAACTCAAGTTTTGATTCCTATTTTTGGTGGTCTTGTGGAGCTCTTCACTGAAAAGTTGGTAAGATTAGATTTTGATACTTATTGGCATTGCCTCTGATTGATAGTTCTTAAGCTTATAAAAGTATTCATCTTTCTCAGGGAAATGTCAAAAGAGGTTCGAGTTCCCTTTTTGGCAATTGCGATGAAGATAAAGAAAAAATTGTCAGGAAGCCTCAAAATGTATGCTACCATGCTAAAAATCTTGTTGCTGAGAGGAATAGGAGGAACAGAATAAAGAAAGGGCTTCTTACTCTAAGGTCTCTAGTCCCAAAGATAACCAGGGTAGTTAAATTGTGCAACTCAAGACAAGAGCATGCATGTAATACTTTTCCTTCTTAATTTTTATTTAGTAACTAATCCACTGCACTGAATTTTTGGCAGATGGATAGGGCATGAATTCTTGTTGATGCAATGGACTATATAAAGGAATTGCAGAGGCAAGAGAAAGAACTTCAAGAAGAGGTCAGGGCTTTGGAAGTAGAGGACTTTGAGAGAAACACATTACAGTTGAGGATGCTAACAGAAAAAGAACAAGAAGGAACAAGAAGTCTCCCTCTCACAGAACTTAATCAGAGTTCTACTGCTTGCACTAAAAACACTGAAGTGAAGGTACAAAAAGCAGAAATGACTGCTTCAATATTTTATTCTTTTACAACTCATAAATAAAAGTATGAAACTGACTTTAATTATTAGTAATCTACATTCAAATATGCAGTGAGAAGAAGTGAATAACATTGGCAGGAAAGATTTTTTGATTCAAATATGCAGTGAGCAAAAGCAAAGTGGCTTTTCAAAGTTAATGGAAGCTCTACATTCATTTGGACTGCATGTGGCTAGTGCCAATGTGACCACATTTGATGGAAAAATTCTGAACATTCTGACTGTTGAGGTAAGGGTCTAGGAAAGTGCATTAATTTCTATAAAGGATAACAATTAAAAATCATGAGCTAATTTGCTGTTATATAGGCTCTGCCCCTTTCACTTCAAAGAGGACCTAGACAATTTTGGAAGGGTCTAAGAAAACTAGAGATTTCATTCATTGAAAAAAATCTATTGTACACTTTGTAAACACACAAATACATTGATACAGAATCAGTGTTTATGTAAAGTGATTTACTTTGTTAGAAAGGGAATGAGAGGGATAATATTTTTACATAGTTTTATTGTATATTATTTCTTATGTTCTTTTTTTTTAAATATCCCTTCTTGAGGATAATAGATTATATTTGCCTGATTTGACTTCTCAAATCATAAATTTCCATTGCAGATCTTCAAACTACTTAATGTCATGAAATATTTATGTTGTTGTTCTAAGTGTTTTCTATTTTCAAAAGTATGCTTGACTCCATTTCATTTGAAAGATGAACTTCTATAGTTGTTTATGTCAGGTGCGACCAGTTGTCGAAACTGGATATGAAAACCTTTTGCTTGTGAGATTGTTGCTAGAGACCAGAATACCTTCCATCAGGAAATCTTCGGTGGGTAAAATGGCTATCGCTCTGAATTTTCTTAATAGTTATTAGCTGTTGCGACTTGCGAGCCATGTAACGGAACTAGGTTTATAATTTATGAAGATCGTTGTTTCCTTGAATCTGATTTCGATAACCAGAATGGAATCTGGACATGACTGATGTTGTGATTCTTGTGCAAGGTTGCAGAGGGGCTCACAATTGAGGGTATATTGGAGAATTGGTCCAAATTGAAGCCCATTATTATGAAAGAATGGGATGAGAATAAGGATTCTTTGATAGATCTTTTTGGCAAAGTCAGAGATGAATGGTTGGAGCAGGATTTTGCTGCTTGGATTGGTGCAAACAGGTAGTTCAATCAAATCTCCTGTTATGGAATTAGTTTGTTAGACTTATGATACCATAAGCATGATGAGAAACCTAAAGAATTATGTGGAGATATATGATAGAACTCGTAATTTCAAAATAGGAAACTGTTTGTTTATTCAATGAAAAAGATGAGCACAAAGGCTCTACAATGATGAATCCAGAAAAGAACCCCAGAGTCAAATACGCCCACCCTGTTTGTTTATTTGTGTGGATTTATTTGATTGATTTGTTCTTAATCTTTGTTACTATGCTCCAAATACCATAAATCCAATCCAATTTTATAATGGCTGCTTTGGTAGTATTAATTAGTTATAAGCTATTGCTATAGTGAATTGCTTATTTATGATGTACTTCATGTCTTAATATGAGAGCATCTTTTCAAGTCAAATTTGCTTGGTCTATTAATATGATAGCAGATTGCCTTTTGTGTTTTATAACCAAACCTTGCTTCTGTGATGTATCCAATGTATACCTATTCTCCAGTGTATGCTTATGGACACATTATCTTATGTGTGTTAGTGCTATGTGTCTTGGTGCTACTCTAAGGCAACTCTTTTTCAACCTTCAACTCTTTTGATTCTAATTTTGTTTTGGTGTTCTTAAATTTTGTGGTTTCCTGCCATATCTCATTTCCTAAACAAATTGCTGCCATTGTGGTGTTATAACTTATAATCCTTTTATCCATATGATTATAGATTTTTCATTTTGATTAGTTTAAACCTATTTTTTACTTTGCCAAGTATATGATATATTGGACTGCCATACTGTTTTTCTAACCATGCATATTGCTTCCGACCAAGAGGAGAAAAGAGAGAGGGGGTGAAGCTTTTAAAAATCTGATTATATAGTTGATCCCTATTTTCCGTAGCATCCTGTAATGTGATGTTATAGTTTGTTGCTGGGGGGTCCATGTTTATTAACATGTTTATGATTTTCAATTTGTTTTGACTTCACTAACATTTTTTTGTATGTGAAACATTGGTGTTTGTACTGTTACACGGGATTAGGTGTACATACTTATTTTTAAATTTGTTCAGGTTGATGTTAAACCATAAACATTGTGCATGATAGTCCATTTGCTGGTATTGTTTATGGCAATGTGAATGAGTTTCTAGGTATTTTGTATCTTGGCTAATGCTTTGATGTCATAGTCCAATTTGCTTCAAACTTTACTTTTGATACCATACCAACTGAAAGAATATATGGTCTAGGATCTGGGTCAGTATTCAACATATTTTTCCAAAATTATGCAGTGAAATATTTATATCTCTGTTTATATTATTGTCTCTTTTTATTTTTCTTTCTATATTCTGATAAATAATATTTCCTAGACTATCTTTAATTTTACCTGCAGTCCTAAGGTAGAAGTTCTAAAGCAGCTTCAAAATCGGCCAGAGCACCAAGGGCTGACACTGCAGTAAGATACTGAGCTATTAGCAGTAATCAATGTCATTTTTGTTATGACTGTTTATATATACCCCTAGTGCTTTTGCTTATATATTATTGCTATTCAGAAAAAAAGAACTAGAATTTATCCCTATTGTTGATATTGTAGGGTGTTCTTGAATGAGTTTTTAACTCGCTTAGGAATTCTTGCTCCAGAGATTCTTCGAGGGAAGTAAGTGTGGCTTAGCGACAATTTTATCTGCGTTATTTTTACCCACTATCTTGATATCATTGCTTTCTGCGTTGACATTTATCTGGTTTTTTATCCTGAATATTATCTGTATTTATGCAGCTTTGAAGAAAAGGATTTGTGTAAAAAGATTTTAGAGAAGGTTGGGCTTACAGGTTATCAGGTAGAACTGGGGTTCGATTGAATTTTAATTTGTTACCACCCTCAAGTAAATTAAAAATTGAATTTGTTATCCCTTATTGGAATTAAAATTTCTGTCATTAGATACTCCTGTTAGTGTTTTCCTGGAATCTTTGTATAGTTCTTTGACTTTTGATTGGGGCATGAAATGAAACGTGTATACTATTCAAATTATGATGAAAGACGTATTTCTGGCTCAAATATGTTAACCAAAATGCATAGAGAAAGCATAGAGAGTTAGTTTATTGCTTTGGGCAAGTATAAATTTACCAAGTTTATTGATAAAAGTCATTATATTTAGATATGTTAGAGTATAATACTTTTGTATTGTTTTGACAAGCTATTAGCTTTAGTAAAACTGTAAGTGCTCACTCTGTTACCACAACCCTTCAGAAGATTTTATTTTTTTTTATTTTTTTTTAATATTTCCGACGGATTTCCGACGAAAATTTTGGTCGGAAATTGTTTTTTGCGACGAATTTGCGACGAACATTTGTGACGGATTTGCGACGAATTTGCGACGAAAATTTGCGACGAATTTGCGACGACTTTGCGACGGAGACATTTGCGACGAAAACGTTCGTCGGAAACGATTTCCGACGAGCGATTTTGCGATGACTTTTTGTCCGTCGGAAAGTCCGTCGGAAACGTCAATTTCCGACGAAAATCGCTGCATTTGCGACGAAAATTGCCGTCGGAAATCGTCGATTTTCTTGTAGCGTTTGTCAAAAAAAACTATTTTGAGAGAGATAGAGTGAGAGAGATAGAGTGAGAGAGAGAGAGAGAGAGAGAGAGAGAGAGAGAGAGAGAGAGAGAGAACGAACCTGAGTAGTGAGTGAGAAGTAAAGAGAAGAAATTTCAGTTTGGTTCCTTGGCACTGTCAGTTTGGTATCAGCACTCAAATACTAACTGTGCGGCGGAGGAAGCGGTGACCGGAAGAGGTGACGGTGGTGGTGACCTAGAAAACAAGAATAGAGAAAAAAGAAAAAAATGAAAATGGGGAAAATGAAATAGAAAATGGTTCTGGAACAGAAACAGGTGGAGAGATTACTAACCTGCGATAATGGATGGCGGCGCATGGTGGTTGCGAGAATGAGGACGGAGACCGGAGTTGAGCTAGGGATTGGGGAAAGGTGAGGTTAGGGTTTCGCCGAAGTTGAGGAGAATGAGGGCGTAGGTGAGGGGATTTGAGCACGACGATGGGGAGTGTGGGTGGAGGTGAACGACGGATGGAGGGTGAGGGACGCAGAACGGAGGAGACGGCGGATGGAGAGTGAGAGTGTGAGAGTGTGAGAGTGAGAATGATAATAGTAAAGTAATGGCGAGATAGCGTCGGCCATATCCGACGCTACGAATAATATTTAAAAATTAAGCAGAGTAGCGTCCGCAATTTTCTGAATAGCGTCCGCTATAGCCGATGCTAAAAATATTTTCCCAACAGAAAATAAATTCGTGGGTTGCGTGGGTCAAGCCGACTCTAGACCGACGCTATTAGCGTGGGTGTCGTGGCCGACGCTAAAATATGGAAGCTAAAAAGCCATTTTCTAGTAGTGATTGTTCCCTGTATTGTTCTCCAGATGTGTAGAGAAGAATGTTGTTGTATGTCAGGTTGGCTCATGGGTTAATGAAAGGTGGGTATGGGACTGATAATGGGCTGAAGGCCTAGGTGGAGAGGCGAATGCTAGTTTTGAAGACTTAAAGATGATCTTAACAGATGTTCCTTTGTTGAAGGACAAAGATGACTTGTGGACATGGGAATTGGGTAGAAACAAATCCCTCTCGGTGAAATCATGTTATATTCGACTGTTTGAATCTTTTGCAGGTACAGGTGCCCCACTATCTATCTGAGGAGGTACTAGAAGCATGCGCCAAAATATGGAGGTGTGATGTTGCGACAAAGGTATTTGTGTTGGCTTGGAGGTTGACGATTGATCGTCTCCCCTACTCGTGATGCCTTGAAACGAAAAGCAGTTGAGCTCCCCGCTCACTACCGGTGTTGCGCTAGCTCTATGCTTTAGAGCAGATGAATCATCAAAATATGTGTTCTGTTGCTCCCAGTTCACAATAGTCGTGTGTGAAAAAAAATCATTGTGTGGCTAGATGTACCAATTTGGCACTCAAGGCCGTGTACATGTGTAGACAAGTAAGGCCGTTGCCTTAGGCCTCGAGGCCCTAAAATATTTATGTATACAATTTGTTACTTGTGTGAACCAGTAGCGAAGAACGAGAGAATGAAAAACTAAAGGCTTAATTACAGTTTTGGTCCCCCTATTTTCACCAATTCACGATTTTGGTCCCCGAAGTTTTAATTTGACGAATTTGATCCCCCTATTTTCCCAATTAGACAATTTTGATCCCCCTCTTAATTTGGTCAAAATTGAAAGTCAATTTTGACTGACTTATCCGACGTGGCAGTCCACGTAGGCGCGCACTGTTCACCTCCTCTCTCACAGCCCTCTCCTCTCTCGCAGCACTGTTCATGTCTCTCTCTCTCTCTCTCTCTCTCTCTCTCTCTCTCTCTCTCACAGCCCTCTCCTCTCTCACACAGCCCCCTCCTGAACCCCTCCCCCCACCGTGACCCCCTCCCCCCACCGTTACCCCCTCGCCCCTCCTGAACCCATTCCCCCATTCGCATCTCCCCCCTCGTTTTCCCCTTCCCCTTCCCACCTCCCCCCTCGTTTTCCCCTTCCCCTTCGCATCTCTCCCCCCCTCGTTTTCCCCTTCCCCTTCGCACCTCCCCCCTCGTTTTCCCCTTCCCCTTCGCACCTCCCCCCTCGTGAGATCTGCGGCCCACCGTGTCTCTCTCTCTCACCGTCACCACCCACTGCCACCATCCATAGCCACCGTCTCTCTCTCTCTCTCTCTCTCTCTCTCTCTCTCTCTCTCTCTCTCTCTCTCTCTCTCTCTCTCTCTCTCTCTCTCCTTTCTCTCTCTGAATCTTTGAATCTCTCTCACTCTCCGTCTCTCTCGTACGCTTCTGTTTCTCTAAATCGGAGGGATGCGAAGAGGGGGGAGATGCGAAGAGGGAGAGGGAGGAGGATTGGTGAGGGGGGAGATGCGAAGAGGGAGAGCGACGAGAGAGAGAACGACGAGAGAAGAGGGGGGGGTTGCGACAGTGAGAGCGAACCAGGAGGGGGGGAAGCGAACCAGAGAGAGGGGAGGGGTTCAGGAGGGGGGAAGGGGTCACGGTGGGGGGAGGGGTTCAAGAGGGGGCTGTGTGTGTGTGTGTGTGTGTGTGTGTGTGTGTGTGAGAGAGAGAGAGAGAGAGAGAGAGAGAGAGAGAGAGAGAGAGAGAGAGAGATGAACAGTGCTGCGAGAGAGGAGAGGGCTGTGAGAGAGGAGATGAACAGTGCGCGCCTACGTGGCAGTCTACGTGGACTGCCACGTAGGATAAGTCAGTCAAAATTGACTTTCAATTTTGACCAAATTAAGAGGGGGATCAAATTTGTCTAATTGGGAAAATAGGGGGATCAAATTCGTCAAATTAAAACTTCGAGAACCAAAATCGTGAATTGGTGAAAATAGGGGGACCAAAACTGTATTTAAGCCAAAACTAAAAAAAAAAAAAGTAGTCAAGGTAGATAAAAAAATGATAATAATATTTAAGTTACACTTTCCTCTTTCTCGCGCATCTCATATTTTGGTTGAATCTCATTCTCATGTGCCGCTCAAGAAACACAACCGCGAATTGCAATTAGCCACCTCACTATAGTTTGAGCCAATATTATGGTCTCAAAAATGGGTCTCAAAATGTTGATAAGGCTGATTTATTATATACAACTCATTTTTCATTTTTACATAAGAATTAAAATTTACATTAAATCTATTTGGTATAAAGAGTAGACATGGCAATGGGGCGGGGCGGGGACGGGTTTAACATTCCCCATCCCCATCCCCGATTTCCATATTCATCCCCGTTCCCCGTCCCAAACCCAACGGGGATGAAGAATTGATTCTCATCCCCGTACCCAACGGGTTCGGGGATCCCCATTCCAACCCCGTCCCCGCAGTGGAATTCATTTTTTACAATTTTAAAGTAGTTTTTACCTGTTCCAAGCCCAAACCCGAACCCGAACCCGCCCCCGAACCCAAACCCACACCCAAACCCACCCCAAACCCGAACTCTGCCATTTATTGGTTTATATAGTTGACTAATAAAACGAAAACAGAACATTCTGTTGAATCATCATTCTAAACAACAAATATACACAAATATCATGTTTAAAATGAACATGATATTAAAATGATATCAGAACATGATATTAAAACGAAAACAGAACATTCAAATAAATCATCAATCTGAACATGATATCAATCTGAAATAAACCATCCAAATAAACCAAATAAACCATCTTAAAATGAACCATCTTAAATAAACCATCTTAAAATAAACAACAAATAACGCAGTATATCATTCTGTTGAATCATCAATCTGAAATTGTCTAAGATTCTCAAGTTCTCAACAGGCACATCAATGTTGTCTTCGCTAAATGCTTTTGACGTCTTCACTCTTCAAAGTGGGAAGTGACACAACTAGTCAATATTTCACCTACAAAATAAAAAATAAATGTTAAATATAAACACTAAAGTTGATAAAATTGGAAGGTGGTGATAAATAAATGGATAGTAAATCTCACCTTCATCATCGGGGTCTATTTCATTGAGTAAAGTAGCATACTCATTCAATTGAGAACTCATACCACCTATAAATATGAAATTCAATACAACAGTAAATCATCAAATTACTCTATTGTGAAGCTTTAAGTATAAAACAATTTAAAACCATACCATTGTTTTCGATACTCCATAACCAACTTCTAGCACACATCAAAGCCTCTAAGGTTGTCCAATGAAGTCGGCTACGATGCAGGCTTAAGATATTTCCACTAGTGCTGAATGATGATTCATAAGCTACCGTAGAAATAGGAATTGCTAATATATCTTTTGCAATTGCTTGAAGTGTTGGATATTTAACCCCATTCAACTTCCACCACAACAGAATATCAAAATCGGGACTTCGAGGTAAGACATCCTCTCCCAAATAATGATCCAATTCTGTTTTATAAAATGATGTTCTAGCTCTTTTTCTCCTTTGAACAAAATCATCAAAATCTTGTAAACCATCATTAGTCTCACAACCAGCTTCCGACATTGATGAGTTACCATAAGTCTCTTGATTGAATTTCATTTGATAATCAACAATTAAATCATAGCACAATTGTTGGATCCTCTGAACTTGCTCAACAGAGTCACGTGCATACAATTTTTCAAAATAGAATTCAAGTAAATCCATTTTGTATCTAGGATCCAAAATAGTAGCAATTCCCATTACATCCTGAGTGACCCTCCAATATTTATCAAATTTCTGCATCATCTTGTTAGCCATTTCTTTAATCAATGTATCAGAGGAGACCATCCAAGTAGATATTGCCAATTTGATCTTACAAATCTCAGGAAAAAATAACTTTGCAGTAGGATACTTAGTGCCAGAAATGAGTTTAGTGATTTTATTGAACTTTTCCAATCTTTCACAAACATTCTTTGCAAATTTCCATTGTGAACTAGTTGGAACACTAGTGTATTGAGTGTCTTTCAGCCTTAACCTACTAAATACATCCCCATACAAAATAGCAATGCTAAGCATCTTATATGTGGAGTTCCATCTTGTTGGACAATCTAAACACAAATTTCTAGTGCAAGGAATTCTCAATTGTTTAGCTGTCTCCTCAAATCTTTCCTTCCTTTTAGGAGTTGCAGTCCAATAAGCTACACTATCCCGAACCCTTTCTATCCCATCTTTCACTACTTCTAAACCATCCTTTACTATCAAATTTAATATATGCGCGCAGCAACGCATATGAAGAAAAGATCCATCCCTCAACAAAGTACTTGTCTCACACTTCTCCTTAATTTTGTCAATCATAGCATCATTTGTGCTACAATTATCTAAGGTGATAGTTGACAATTTTGTACCAAGGTTCCATTCAAGTAAACAGTTAAATAAAGCGGAACAAAGTCTTTCACTTGAATGAGGAGCAGGGACATAAATGAACCTAACATGTAAAAAGTATTAATATAATGTGCAGTAACAGCCATCAATATAATTATAATATTTAATTATAATAAATTTTTATTACCTCAAAATGCGGCTCTGTAAATTCCAAGAACCATCAATATAATGTGCAGTAACAGCCATATACCCCTTTTTTTGATTACCCGAAGTCCACATGTCTGATGTAATGGCCACTCTTGATTGAAGATTATCAAACAACTTTGTAGCTAATGACCTCTCAGACTCATACACTTTGAATATCTCCTTCTTGATAGTGTTTCTACAAGGAACTTGAAACAATGGTTGTAGAGAAGCCGCAAATCGCCTAAAACCAACATGATCAACAATCGAAAGTGGATATTCATGCATAATTATTGCACAAGGTAGAAAAAATCCAAAGCGTGTAGCGACTATCACCAAATATGTAAAGACAAGGTAGTGATGTACTTGCCCTTTGCGCAAATATGCTTTTGACAGAGAAGGATTCAACTCAATTGCTTTGTTTGCATCAGAAACAGCCTCTGGACAAAAATAAAATCACTAGAACTAAATGTCAGCAGATACTCATGACTATATACTCCAATAATTGACATGTAAAATACAAAAGCACAGGGGACGAGGACATTCAAAAAATCTGTAACAGGGAAAGAGCGAACAGGACATGGAATCATGTTCCAAACCCAACAAATGAATAAATAAGCAAAACAACAACAGGATTCAATAAATGTAGATCCTTTGTCATAACTTTGTTTTAACATAATAATTTTTCTGTTTAACATACTAACTCTGTTTGACTCAAGCTCTTCCCCAGTTTCTTTTTTGCAACCCTTACATTTACAATGAGAAGACGAAGCGCGAGAAGACGAGAAGGCGGAGCTGCGGCGCTGAGTGAGGGACGGACGGAACGAAGTGCGAGAAGACGAGAAGGCTGAGCCGCGGCGCTGAGTGAGGGACGGACGGAGGCGCTGTCGCTGGCTCGCTGCGTTTGAGAGAGGGACGGAGAGGCGCTGCCGCTGCGTTTGAGAGAGGGACAGAGGCGCTGTGAGAGTGAGAGAGGGATGGAGGCGCTGTGAGATGTGACTCACGGCTGAAGAGTGAAGAGAGCGAGAGATCAGAGAACGTATAATACGGAGGCGCTGTGAGAGTGAGAGAGGGATGGAGACGCTGTGACTATGTTAGGTTAGGTGTTTGTGTTTTTAGGGTTTCTAATTTTGAAGGGGCATTAATGTAATTCACATATTCGGGGAGAGTTCGGGGACGGGTTCAGGGACGGGACCTATATCCCCATTACCCGTACCATCCCCGTTTTTCAATTTCGGGGAAAACCCAAACCCAAACCCAAACCCAGTCAAAGCGGGGAAAACCCGTCAAATCGGGGCGGGTTTGGTTCGGTCCCCGCGGGTATGGGTTTCGTTGTCATGCCTAATAAAGAGCGTCGGGTCTCCTTTATATTGTCTGTTTTTGATAAATTAAAAATAATTATAAATTTAGTTTTGATAGTTACTACACAAACCAAAAAATCAATAAATTTTGTTGTTTTTGATAAGACACTAGATGTTATTAAGTCTCTATTTTTTGTTACCTTAAGCCTCAAAAGTTGTCTACACGGCCCTGGAAACCGGGTAATGTTCGAGTTGGTTGTCGCATCGATAAATACCACTATGAATAGGATTATAAGCAGCTCCTTCATCAAGATTGTGCTCAGTTTGGACTTCAAGTGTTTGAGGCTGAAGACATCTAATACGGCCATTTTGTCTTGATCTGTTGGGCAGTGGAACGTTAATTTTGAAACAACCCTACAAAGTATATATTATATCAATAAGCGAACTACCACGAACGAGGAAAAGTTCCCTTATTTTACCTGTGTTACTCTCTTATATAGATATATTAATAAAAAAAAGCTTGAGAGAGTTTGATTAATCGCTGAATAAAACAATAACACGACTTAGAAATTGATTATTGCATATAAGAAAGGAATGGGATAAGAGAAACAATAAAATTATTACAATGTTGATCCATACCTTGACCGTCCAAGGGTAGGTTGACGGGCAGCTTGATCTAGGGGTGCAACAAAAAACCCGCAACCGCGGGTAATACCTGTGACGGGCACGGGGCGGGTCCCTTAACGGGTACCCACGGGTAAAATAATCGGACATTTAAAATACTCGTCAATAAACGGGGCGGGCCGGGTAATGAGGTACCCCTACCTGCGGGTACCCGTACCCGTAGCATATATACTTAATTACCTCATATATAAATAGAAACCCTAAAAATTACTCTCACTCCCACACTCACACTCCCACTCCCTCCCACTACCAGCGCTCCATCCACTCACCACTACCAGCGACAGCGACCAACGTTGTTGTTTTTCTTTTTTATAAATATCATTGTTGTTGTTTAAATGAGTTTTTATTGATATTTTGTTTTCATTTTTGATAACTTGTGTTGTGTATTTTATCCTAATATTTTGGATAATTAGTGGGTTGTTATTTTAAAGTATTAATTTTATTGTAATTCTAGTATTTTTTAATACCCGTGGGTACCCGTGAAGGGATAATACCCGCTATGCAGGTACCTGCGCGGGTACGGGTAGTGGGTATCTGGTACTCGTGCCCTCCCCGCCCCGTTTGCATCACTAGCTAGCTTGATCGCTGTGTCGGCTGCGAGGTCGCGAGCAGAGCCCAGATCGGGTTGTACCAGCAAAGACACTCTAACGCCCAAGTCAGGGGAAAGAAGTCAACGCAGGACTAATAATTGTGTCAGAAAATGTACCTGGTAGTGGGGGTTGACCACTATTTATAGAGCTCAGCGATGTTCCTGAGCCTTCGGATCAGCCGAGTTGATCTCAGTCGTTGATTGTGTTCCACTACAAAAAAAAACTGATTAGCGAGGGAATTTTTAGTCCCTCACTAATTCTGTCATTAGCGACGGAATTTTTAGTCCCTCGCTAATTAGCGACAGAATTTTCAGTCCCTCGCTAATTTCTGACAGTTTTCAGACCAATGGGCTCTGTGCAGGTAATTAGCAACGGAATTTTCAGTCTCTCGCTAATTCCCTCGCTAATTTCTGACAGTTTTCAGATCATAGGGCTTTTTCTAGGTGATTAGCGACGGAATTTTCAGTCCCTCGCTAATTTCCTCGCTAATTTCTAACAGTTTTCAGATCATAGGGCTCCGTGCAGGTGATTAGCGACGGAATTTTCAGTCCCTCACTAATTCCCTCGCTAATTTTTTGACTTTTCAGCTTATTTATCCTCTCACACACACTCTTCTCTCCTACTCTCCTCACACTCTTCACTCTTCTCTCTTCTTCTCTCCCACCTTCCCATAACTTCCACCACCACACCACCACCACACCACCACCACCTCCTCCCATCCTCATCCTCTCTCTCTCTCACTCTCTCTTTCTCCCTTACTCTTCTCCTTCTCTCTCTACCCTAATACCCTTCACCACCACCACATAGCTTGTTTCACTCTCTCTCTCCCTCTCTCTCCCTCTCTCTCTCTCTCTCTCTCTCTCTCTCGCTCTCTCTCTCTCTTTCTCCCTTACTTTTATCCTTCTCTCTCTACCCTAATACCCTTCACCACCACCACACCACCACCACCACCACATAGCTCATTTCTCTCTCTCTCTCTCTCTCTCTCTCACTCTCACTCTCTCTCTCTCTCTCTCACTTTCTCCCTTACTCTTCTCCTTCTCTCTCTACCCTAATACCCTTCACCACCACATAATAATAATAATAAAAATAATATCTATAGAAAAAAATAGATTTAAAAAAATCAAAATAGTACTTAATACAAGCCATTCAGATTGGGACACGTGGCTGTCAGACTTAGCGGCGGAATTTGAATCCCTCGCTAATTAGCGAGGGAATTAGTGATGGAATATTCCCTCTCTAATTAGCGAGTGATTCAAATTTCCCTCGCTATTCCCATTAGCGATGAGTAATTTAGCAAGGGACTGATTCCCTCGCTAATGGGCATTAGCGACGGATTTGGGGCATTTAGCGAGAGAAAAATCCCTCGCTAATGAGCAATTTTTTTTTGTAGTGTTCCCTGTGCGTTAGGCGCGTTTCGTGCTACAGTGGCCTGGATTGGTTTGGGCCTACCTCGACGGTTGGGCCGTCGGCCCAATCCAGAACAGTTTCCCCCAAGCCGAAGTTGTCCGGAGGGCGGCTTGAGGCTTGATGCTCCCGGTCTCAGGCGTTCAACGAATGGATCGGGTTTATCACTTGCCTGCCCTATTCGAGGGCGGTCACCTGGCTTGCGTGCGAGTAATTTTTACGCGTGGGCCTTGAGAAATGCCACATGCCTGTCTTGGAAAGCGTGTGACACTTGATGGATGTGACGCTTGCGCTGTTCGAAGGAGGCACGAAATAATGGGTGATGTCAGTGTCTCGAATCTCGAGGGTGGTATTTAATGCGTAGTGCGAAGGGTCGCGTCGCTTCGTATTCGGCCCACGATCTGCGTTGAGGCCCAATATATAAGGGCATAGTGCCATAGCCATTTGATCACTTTGCGAAATTTACGGTGCTCTAGGAGCGGTCTGATTCTCCGGCGAGAGTGACTTAATTCTCCGGCTAGACTCTGGCGAGGTGCTTTCCTTTCACGGCGAAGAAATTTCCCCCTGATCGGCTGTTCTACAGAGTGGGACTTAACTTTCGTTCTCTTTCTGCCGATCATTCTCCCATTTTCCGACCGACCTACCGTCCACCTTTCCAAGGTAATGACTCTCTTTTCTTGATGCAAAGTTTTATTCCTTTTATTTATCTCCTTGCTCGGAGGGAGGGGGTGTCAGGCCTGGGGTCGACCTTGTCTCCCCTTCTAGGAACTCGTTATAAGTGGTCTTGACTTCTTGCTCCCTCCCTGCAGGTTTCGGATCCTGGCGAGGACAAAATAAACCTCGCGCGTTTCTGGTGACTGGTCTTATCAACTGGCTATGTTTTTTGCGGGCTCCGTAATTATATCCATGTCGGGCGAGGATGTAAAGTGTAGTTCCCCATCTACTTGGTCTTCACACTCTTCTTCGTAAAGCTCGGATTCAAAGTCTTCTGGCTCGTCCACTTCTCCCGAGTTGGTGAACTCCCAACCCGCTCCCCCAAGCGATCACGAGTTAGTTGGGACACAGGGGAAAGAGGTCGATGTGGAGATCGAGGCACAGGTTAAAGTAGAGGTCGAACCTAAAGTCGTTCAGGGGGAACGACCACCGTCTGAAAGGCGGGAGAGTCGAGCTGTTGATCTATCATGGGTTTCCGAGGGCCTTCGTGAGATCAAATCGCTCTTGGTACCTGGGTCAGAATTGGTGAAAATGTATCTGCACATGGTCGGCACCAAGGGGCGGGAATGGACCGTGGAAGGACCGGCTAGAGATGAATGTATTGCGACGTTCCCTCGCGAGCTCAAGTTCATGATGTATTCAAATGTGTTGCTGCAAATGAAAGTGCGACCTCCTTTCTCGGAGTTCGAGTGAGAGGTTTTGCGATACTCGTCGTCGCCCCTTCTCACCTGCATCCAATTAGTTGGGGGTTTGTAAGAGCGTTTCAACTGCTTATGGGGGAGATGGGCAGACCGTGCTCGAGAAAGCTGTTCTTCACCATCTTCGAGGTGAGTCGCCAGGGGGAGAAGGACATCAACAAGAATCGTTGGGAGCATCTAAGTTTGAAAGTTCATTCTTCTTACAAATTCTTCAGCGCGTTTTCTGACTCTCTGAAGCCTTGGAAACATAACTATCTGTGGGTCGTCTCGATCTGTGGGTCGTCTCGATCTGCATTAATGATGTGGGTACCCTGGCGAATTTGAACACCAAGAACGAGGTGACCAGCTTCAAGTTTCCTTTGGTGTGGTCCAAGGCCCATTACAATAGGCGGCCGCTCACGTACAGCGTCAAGAAGGAGCGGCTTCACGAAGATGACAACGAAACACTGAGGCTGCTTGAGAATATGGTTACTTATCTCCCCGAAACACCACAAGTGTTCGATGTCTGTGCGATGGTGAAGGCCGACACTACTAGGGAGATCAGGGGCGCCTTAGGTAGCTTCTACTCGTTTTGCGATATTTGCTTGTATTCTCGTAGCGAGTTGTAACTCTTACCTCCATACAATTTTCTTTGAAATTGTTCTAAACCGCTTTTCATTCTTTCTTGCAAACAAGATGTTGGGGTCGCTCAGCTTCCAGGGGCTCAAGGCATTGTCAAAGAAGGGGAAGTCGCAGGCCCAGGATTCCTCCAATCGTTCCCCTGTGATCGGTGTTACTGCCAACGCAGAAGTGCAGACACCCCCAACTGGTCATGGAGAGCGGGTTCAGAAGAGGGACTGTCCTGGTTCTAACGCCCACGAGGTGCCGGATCGGGTTATTTCTTTATCTGACGAGGAGGCCAACCCCCTACTAAGAAGGCGAAGTCGGTCAAGGATGGTCGCAAGAACAAATCTCCCAAGGGGAACCTGGAGAAAATCACAGAGATCGACTACAATCATCTTAAAGAAGATCCCCTTCATGTCGCAGCCCAGATATGCAAAGCTGCTTCTGGCTTATTCAAAAAATGGAAGCATGAGGAAGACGAGCGGGTTGCAGGTAACTTTCTCGAAGCCCGAAACTTGTGGTTAGAAGGTGATTTACAAGATAAAATCGATAAGCTAAAAAGCTGTTATAAATATATCGCAGCATTGCGGGAAGAGCGGCATGAGACCAAGAAGCAGCTGGAGGAGGCAAACAAGTCTTTGAAGCCAACCGCCGATGCTCTCACCAACAGGGCGTCGGCAGAGAAGAAGGTTGCTGAAGGAGATCTTCGGATTGAAGAACTTGAACAGACGGTCTCAGATCAGCTGCACGAGATCAAGGAGTGGAAAGCTGCTGCTGAAAAATTTGAAGGGGTCAAAAACATTAGGGTCAAAAATGCAAAGATTGAAAACTTTAAAAGAAGCAAAATAGAAAAGGTAGCCGGTTGCAAATCTTGACCCTTAAATATATCTATATTATATCAATGACTAAAAGGGCATAGGTAGTTCATACCCAAATTGTCAGTGTGGTGGAGCGTAAAAGAAAAGCCACCAGCCAAAGACTTTCCAGTTCATAGCCTTACACTTTGAGAGAATGAAGATACGTGTAAGATCAAAATAATGGACTTCTGGGGAATCGTAAAATGGTATACGAGATTAGGGGTGGACAAACGGTCTATTTGTATGGATTCGGTTTCAATATCGTCCAACCAAAGAAAACCGAGAGAGACATAGTTCCACCCATTTCCGCCCATTAGAGCCATCGGTTTGGGCGGGTGCGGTTAGAACGGCTGATGGTTTCACGGGCGGATATTTTCGGTTCGACTCTTCTGGTTGCTCTTCCTCCTTTCTCCTGGATATTTTCTCCTTCCATAACCTGTGCAGTCCACCATAGATGAAAACGCAATGCTTTCTGGATATAATAACTACTAGTATAATATAAAATAGTATTTTTTTGGTTTGAGTAACATTCGGTTGAAAAGTCAAACACAAGCAATGTGTCCATTTATTGTTACGGTGACTCAACGGTGTGCAGTGTATTCGTGTGGCTTTTCATTTGCTTTAGACTTTGGTGAATGGGTTATCCTTGTGCTTGACTTTTATTGGTTGAAAGCTAAAAGCATGTATTGGAAAGAGAGAAAACATCACATCAATTACTACTTATGCAGAGTGGTAGCATTTTTTTACTTATAAAAAATTCCTACTACTAGTTAGCGAAGTAGTTCGGTCGGATGCGAGTAACTGTGGGTTTTAAAAAACAGATCCGCAACCGACCATTTCAACCCATTTGAAACTGATGTTTCCACCCGTAAATCCGCCAACCCGTATAGACTTACCCGAACTGCATTATTTCCTACGGTTTGTTCGGTTGACGGGTCGGTTTGATAATTTTGTCCACCCCTATACGAGATAAGCTCTTTGTTTCTTTTCCTTTTACTTTATTCTTAATTTAACTTCTTGATTTTAATTCACGGAAGATAAGCATTTAAGGTACTTGCACACCCAAACACTCAAAGACAAGAAGACAACCATCAATTAGGAAGAGGAAAGAGAAGTGTGTTATAGTTATTTTTTTATAGGCAATATTATTGAGGGTGGTAGAATGTTAGTTTCCTGGACTTGAACCTGGGATTACCTACTTGCACTCATTTGGTGCACTCCTTCAGTATTCCTTAACTCACCAACTGAACTAGCTATTTGGGTTATAGTTGACACTACATGAATGCGATGTTTACGTATTTTAGTGAAATAGTCTTTAAAGAAATAGTTATTGATAGCATGCTATGAAGCCCCGATACTCTAAAATAGGCTAAGTATCGATATCGGACACGTATCCGACACCAATACGTATCGGATGCGGCGGGATACGTATCCAAGAAGTATCCATGAATTTATATTTATATTTATTTTTTAAATAGAAAAATACAACATACTTGTAGGATACGTGAGGGACACATTTGGGATACGGTGCAGTCACCGGATACGCACACCGGATAGGCTCTGCTTTTTTTTTGACAAAAGTCTCTCTACTTTTTAAAAACACTTGTTTCTTTAGTTTTTTCTAATAAATTATAAACTGATATAAATTAATAAAATAATAACATTTAAAACAAAACCCTAATTTTTAAAGGATTAGCGCTGAAAACGGGAAGAAAAAGAAAGGCATTTACGCGACCTCCATTCAATTGTTGGGAACTCCTTCAAAGTAAAGAGAGGTGCAGAGCTTGCTGCGAAGTGCTCCATTGCCGGTGACTAGACACGAGACCGCCACGAAAGCCACCGTGCAAGCCATCGCTACCCCACTTTCTATTTTCGATTTTGGGTTTTTCAAATTTCATTCAAGAGAGGTACCCTCTGTTTTGTGCATTTTCCCCCCTCTTTTTGCTTTTCTTCACCATTATGTTGTAGATGCTCTGTCTTGGCTTCTCTATTGCTAATGCTTCTGAAGTTGTGTGTTTATTGTAGTTTTCTATTTTATAGTTTTTCTAAACAAATGCTTGCTAAATGCTATGCTCTTCTCTATAAGCTCTCTGTTATTAGGTTTTTTAAGTTTGTGTGTTTAGTTTTGTTTTTTAAGTTTGTTTCAGTAGCTATTTAATGTGAGCCGCAAGGTATCAGCTTTAATGTCACCAGCTTTAATGTCACCAATAAAGAATAAAATAAAAAATGACTTCATTCATGCAATTATTTGAGATAAGAATAGTAGCTCTCTTTGATGTCACCAAGAACAGTAGCTTTGTGTGTTTTTTCTATTGTTCCTAGTCGATTGCATATTTTAATTTAACTTTGTGTGTTTTTTTAGTTTGATAAATGCCTCCGGTGGAAGAAAGTATTTCAAGTCCATTCGCTTCAAAAGAACCTCCGGATGACCATGCTCCACTTTAGAAATTTGTCAACATATTAGAGAAGAAAGATGATGGAGGTGGCAACAAGGGTCTTGCAACTTTTGTGGTAAAGTGGTGAAGAGTTCATATTCTAGAGTGAAAGCACACTTACTCAAAATACCCAATACTGGAGTTGCTGTTTGTTCTAAGGTAAGTGATGATATGTTAGCTGATTTGAATCGAATTTGCGAAGAGGCAAAGAATAGATTGAAGCCTAAAAATGTCTCATTGCCTACTGAAAAATTGTGCCCAATACCACCAATAGTACCACAAAAGAGAAGAATGGGTGGTATAGAAAATGCTTTTAATTTAGATGATAGGAATCATCTCAGAGCAATTATAGCAAGGATGTTTTATTCGGGCGGTTTATCATTCCATCTTGCTAGGAATCCTTACTTTGTTAGTTCCTATTCATTTGCTGCTAGTCACAACCTTAGTGCTTTTCTTCCACCTAGTTATAATGCTTTGAGAACTAGTCTTTTGAAACAAGAGAGGTCTCATGTTGAAAGAATGCTTCAGCCTATCAAATCTTTATGGCCGATGAAGGGAATTACATTGGTTTCTGATGGCTGGACAGATGTGCAAAGGAGACCATTGATAAACCTCATGGCTATTAGTAAAGGAGGGCCTATGTTTTTTAAGGCAATTGATGGTTCCAAGGAGTATAAAGACAAGCACTACATGGTGTAGCGACCGAAAAATCCGGGTGAGGATTCCTCGAAGGTTCAAAAAATGAAGCCGCCACCAATGTTTTAATTATAAGGGCAAACATTAGAAAATCCCTTTGAGTTTGGTTAAGGGTCCTTGAGACCAGATTTTGGGTTCGGGAGTCGGTTATGCATGGGGAAGGTGTTAGCACCCCACGGCATCCTCCATAAGGAAGGTTACCTGCTAATTAGTTGTGTAAAAAGAATGTTAATTTTGAAAATGTTTATTTTACCCTTTTTATTTTGAATTAGAGAAAAAAAAAGACTTAATAAAATTATTTATTTTTTGTGCTTGACGGGAGTGTGCCCCCGCTCCTACGTATCTCCAGGTGCGATGGAGAAATCAAAGCTACGTAGTTCTTGTGTAGAAAATATTTGTTTGTTTGTTTTTTTTTGTTAATTAATGCTTTTTTGGATTGGTTATAAGGATTTTAAGGCTCGTGAGCCGTACAGCTCATTCGTCTTAAAATGCGGATTAATCCGACCGTACAGTCGACTTGATCCCCCTATTATTATTTTGTGGGTTTGCAAATACATGAAATGAGAAACAAAATGAAAGTTGTTTATTTTTGCGCTTGACGGGAGTTTGCACCCGCTCCTACGTATCTCTCGGTAGAGAATCAAAGGCTACGTAGTTCTTGGGAGAAAGTATTTGTGAGTTGAATGATTTTAGGGAAATGATTTTGATAAGAAGAATATTGTTCGTGAAAGAAAATGTATGATATTGATATTGATTTCGAAAAAAGATAACGTAATCATTTTGTTAGGTTTAAGAATACCAAGCTGTCACAGTGGAGGCATCTTAAAACCAAAGTCAACAAGATGTACATCTAGTTAACCATTTTATTAATTAAACAAAGGAAATTGGGACATGATTCTAAATCTTAGTAAAAGATTGTATATAAAAAAAAATATCCATTTTTTATTTTGAGTTTAGACCAATTAAATTAGAATTGATTAAGGGGTGATTTTAAATAAATGGAATAAATGGGCTGAACTCAATGAAGAAGGAAAAAAAGAAAATATCAAAGTAAAATACAAAAGGACCGTGGCCCAAAACCTAGAAGACTCCATATACCAAATAAACAAACTTAACCATTGACCAAAAAAAACAAACTTAACCTAATCTAAATAACCAACACACATACGTTCAGAAGAAAATGAAAAGTAAGGAGGCGCTGGAAATGAACAGAATGAGAAAGAGAGAGATACAGAAGAAAAGGAATTAGAGAAAGGGAGAAGAAGGGATGGTGGTGACCACCCATGAGGCCGCCAACGCAGAGATGAGGGGGAGGTTGCTTACACATCTACGGCGGTTCTCCGGTGAGGTGGCGGTGGTTTGACGGCGAGGTGGTGGCGGTTTGCCGGCGAGACGACAGGGGTGCGCCGGCGAGCTGGTGGTGAAGGTAAAATTCATCTCTCTTTTTTCATTTTTTTGTTAAATAATCTTATGCTTCCTATTCATTTCCTGATGCTTATTTCTCACTTGTTCATCTTGTCTATTTTTACAGGTTCTAAAAAGGGGGGTTTATGGATTGAAGGCTAATATTCTCACAAAAACAACATGGATACTAACTGATTTTCTTTTATTTGGTACACATATTGATATGAATTAAATATGAGCATATGTAATCTCAAAAAAAATATATGAGCATATGTAATATCACATAAGAATGAAATACCAGTGTTCTGTATGTTGTTTCTTGTTCACCTTACTCCTCTTCAAGTCTTCTCTTCAAGCTTCAATTTTGAGAACTCAATTCTAAATTTTTTTAGTATAGTGTAAATAAAATTTTCTCTGTCCTGTTTCAGTTTTTTACTAGTCTATTTATAGTAAAATTAGAGCTGCTTTAGAAACTTAACTTTGAAGTAAGAATGCAAGTTGAAGGGAGCAGATGGGATGGGTAACATGGCAACTTGCATTGTTCAGCAGTTCAGGAGCTGTGAATATGGACTTTGAGAGTAAATATCTGATTTTTATCATTTCATTTTATTTAAATATTGTTATTTGTTTTTTTTTTAATAAACAAGTGCATAAACAATGTAAAAATAGATAAATAGGGATGTTGATCAATATCACAGTCTGCTGCAAACCTATAACTATAGACCAGTGGCAAGAAAAAATCTAACTCCTTTTTTTGTTTTTTTATAATAATTTTCGTTTTTTTTTTTATAATTTTTTTGACAAACAAAACAAAAAAACAATTGGGCTTCCTGAATGTAAAAAATGGGTTTCAAATAACCCAAAAACAAATCTACCTTTTTTCTCAAAATTAATTGGGCCCTTTTTTAGTAAAAGAAAAACACTAACAAGTCTAGAGCATCAATTGGGCCATATTTTACATTAGTGAACAACAACTTCATTTTGGGCTTTTTTTTTTGTACCCCCATCAACTCCCATCTACCCCCATCAAATTGCTAAAACCCGAAAATACCCCTACCCAACTTGCAATTCGCTCGGATTTACCTTCATCTAAGGTAAATCCGCTTTGTTATTTTTAAAGTCGGATTTACCTCAGATGGGGGTAAATCCGATTTCAAAAATAACAAAGCGGATTTACCTTAGCTGAAGGTAAATCCGCTTTGTTATTTTGGAAATCGGATTTACCTGATGGGCACATAAATCCGATTTCCCTAAAAAAAGAGAAAATCGGATTTATCCCACCTAAGGTAAATCCGATTTCCCTAAAAAAAAAGAAAATCGGATTTATCCCACCTAAGGTAAATCCGATTTTGTTATTAAAAAAATTTGTTTTTTATTTAATTTTTTAAAAAAGGTTATAAAATGCTACTAAAAATCCGTTAAACAGCCAAAACTAATCCAAAAATTATAAAAACACCACTAAAAATCTAATAAAACCAAAATAAGGTTATGCAAATTTTTTCAGATTTTTTGTAAATTCTGAAAAATTAAAAAAATTAATAAAAAATAGTAAACGATGGAATTTGGGATTTTGAGGTCCCCAGTCCTGAAAGAAGTCTCTTCTTCAGGAGTATTGATCCTTGATATTTTTCGGATTTAAAGAATGTGGTTTCATTAGAATTTGAGTAGGTTGCCCGAAAACTGATTTTTTAGCCTAAATTATTCTCCCGACGTACAATATCGTCACGTGTTAACGAACTACACACTAAACAGAACCAAAAGACGGTCGAAATTTGTATCTAAAATTTTAACTGATTTATTTACTTATTAGTTAGGTTAACAAAGCGGATTTACCCCCACATAAGGTAAATCCGCTTTGGTTATTTTTAAAAGCGGATTTACCTTATAGATCCGCTTTTAAAAATAACAAATCGGATTTACCCCCACTTAAGGTAAATCCGATTTGTTATTTTTCAAAGCGGATCTACCCCATCTTAAATAAATCCGATTTTAATTTTTTAAAATTTTTAGTGGAAATCGGATTTACCTAAATCCGATTTAAATTTTTTAAAATTTTTAGTGGAAATCGGATTTACCTAAATCCGATTTCCAAAAAAAAAATTGAAATCAGGATACGTTTGGGATTTTTAATTTTTGTGAAGGGCAATTGCGTCTTTTCGCAGGGTCGATGGGGGTAGATAGGAAGGTGATGGGGGTACAAAAAAAAAAACCCCTTCATTTTTGGTTGGGTATTGACCCAAATATAAACAACTCAAGGTCCAAATAAAAAATAAAAAAAACAAAACAAAAGAATTTGTCAATGGAGGACAAAATTTGGGTATTACACATGGCTAGCATAATAAAAGATGTAATCAAGGAGCTAGGGTCATAAAATGTTGTGCAAATCATAACAGATAATGCTCCTGTTTGTGAGGCTGCCGGATTGTTGATTGAAGCTGAGTTCCCTAATATCTTTTGGACACCTTGTGTAGTTCATACATTGAATTTAACATTGAAAAATATATGTGAAGCTAAGAATATTGAAAGTAATGATAAGGTTTTTAATGAATGTAATTGGATCACTGAGATAGTTGATGATGTTTCCTTTATCAAAACTTACATAATGACACACTCGATGAGATTGGCCATCTTCAATGAGTTTTCAACACTTAAACTGCTCTCTATTGGTGAAACTCGTTTCGCATCAATGATAGTGACGCTAAAAAGGGTTAAGTTGTTGAAATGTGCTTTGCAAAGAATGGTTATCAGTGACCAATGGAATACATATAGGGATGACAATCAACAAAGAGCTGCACGTGTGAAAGAACTTGTTTTAAGTGATCTTTGGTGGGATAAAATAGATTACATTCTTTCTTTCACGGATCCCATATATTGTATGCTTAGAGCATGTGACACAGATTCTTCCACTCTTCATTTGGTTTATGAAATGTGGGATTCTATGATTGAGAAGGTAAAGACAACCATATATAGGCAAGAGGGAAAGGAAGCAAGCGAAGAATCTACTTTATATGATGTTGTCCATGCTGTTTTCAATTCTAGATGGGGAAAAAGTTCTACACCACTTCACTGCTTGGCACATTCATTGAATCCAAGGTAATTTTTATTTTTGTATTACTATTTGACTTTGAATTAGAATAGTCCTACTTTGAATTTTAATGCAATGTTTTTTATTTTATTTTATTTTAGGTATTATAGTAGTGTGTGGCTCAGTCAAACTTCAAATAGAGTTCCTCCTCATCAAGATGGTAACATTTCTAGAGAGAGGAATAAGTGTCTGAAAAGATATTTTGAAGATCATGAGGAGAAAACAAAAGTTTGTCTAGAATTCTTTGATTTTTCATCTTGTGGTGGTGATTTTGCTTCTTCTGATTCAATTGAAGATAGATGCACCTTAGATGCAAAAACATGGTGGGTGATGCATGGATCTTCTACCCCTTTACTCCAAAAGCTTGCATTAAAACTTCTTGTGCATCCTAGTTCTTCCTCATGGTGCGAGAGAAATTGGAGTACTTACTCTTTTATCCATTCTTTGAAGAGAAATAAAATGGATCCAACAAGGGCACAAGATTTGGTTTATGTGCATACTAATCTTCGTCTTTTGTCTAGAAAAGATGAGGGATATGGTAAAGGAGAGACAAGGTTGTGGGACATTAGTGGAGATGCACATGATCCACTTGATGGTGTTGGAATTGAATTAGCAGAGATGTCTCTTGATGAATCAGAGTTGGAAGCTATGTTATTTCTTGTTGATGGAAATGGAGGGGATGAGAACGACACAGTTGGTGTTAAGTAGTGAATAGTAGGCAATTCTATAGAGCCTAAACTTCTTTTGGTTATGATGTTTTTTTGCTATATTCTAACTTGAGCAGTAAATAGTATATCTTTTGTGACATGCTCTTTGGAGAAAGAATATATTTTGAAATAGGTGGGGAAAAGAATTGTAACGATGCATACTTCTTTTGATCACAGGTATCTTTTTTGTAAGTGTGATCATAATCATATCAATTGAATATTATGAGCAATTGGAAATTAGTAAATTGAAATATCTTTAGATATGTTTTTTTATTTTTTTATTTTAATTTAATTTTTAATTGAAGTATCCTCGCCGTATTGTATCTTGATTTTCAAAATTTTTCCGTGTCCACGTATCGGTATCGTGTCGTATCCCGTATCCGGCTTTCATTGATAGCATGTAATTTTCAGTCGCATTGTAATTATGTAATGGCAGACCGCAGACGGCAGTGATTTGCTGAAACGAAAGGTAGGAATTCCAAGTTGGTGTTTTAAGAGCTTTTTCAAAATAACATCCTTAAACTTTTAAGAGCTTTTTTTAAAACGTGTTCTGCCCAACTTCTACTTTTAAGGAGAAAAAAGGCAATAAAAAATTAGGCCAAACACACACTTAGTAAATAAACTAAATTAAATTTTCATTAATATAAAATTTACCTTTTTTTTAGGTTAAACGGGGAAAATTTACCTTTTTTATATATTAATAAACTATACTTTAGCACTTTTTTGTTAACAAAATATAGTGCCAATGCGGGAACCGGAACTAAACTCCAGCACTTACTCATGCTTTATATATGTACTTTTTAACTTAAGAGTAATGTTATTTAGCCAAAATATTTTAACCAAAAATAGTCAAAAACTAAGTTACAATACCAATTAAATAAGTTTTAAAAGTCATTAACTAACCTGTTTTTTCACAGTTTTCAATGTCATTGACTAAAAACTGTGAAAAAACAAGTTGGTTAATAGCCTATAAAATTTGGTTAATTTGTATTGTAACTTAGTTTTTGAGTATTTTTAGTTATAACATTTTGACTAAATAACGTTACTCTTAATTTAATTAGGGAGAAAGTAAAGCAAATGAGAATCCACATCACTTGTCGTAAAAAAAAAAAGAAGAGATTCCCAATCACATGGAAAAAGATGCCATGGCAGAACTCATCAAAAAAAGATGAGTTAATAGATGATGCTAAAATGATAAAAAAAAATGATGCTATCTCATTGTACTTTTTCGTGTAATAATGTTGAATGTTGCATAACTCATCTTGATTCCTTCTTTCGTGTAATTTCTGAATCTGAAACATATGGGGCCAACGTACTTTTTTTTAATATTCTTTTTTATTAATATATGGGACCTTTAAGAGCATCACAATGGTGTTTCTTAGTGTCTTTTTTTCTCATTAAGGAGTGTTTCCTCCGAGGAATACTATTGTAGAGAAAATAAAAGCATTTTTTCTTAATAAAGAAAGTCCTTCTACTAGGACTCTCTCTCAATCTCTTTACGCGGACCCCAATAATAAAAACCAAGTTTATCTATTATTTTCTCTTCCCCTCTGGGTCCCACATAACTCAATCTTTTTTGTTTTTTTCTCTCTTCATCATGACATAAGACTATAGTGGGACCCATTTAGTAAACTTTTTGGGTTGTTGGGTTAGAGATATTAAGTGCATATAAGGAACTAACATTAAAAAAATATAAACGAGTGATGTGTACGCATAGATCCCACTTAAGGATAAAAAAGTAGAGTACTCCATTGTGGATGCTCTAAGTTTCCTCGACGGGTTTTTTTGGTACCCCCACAACACCCCCACAAAATATGATATTTCTAGAATGTCCCTATAAATTTCTTCACACAGATTTATCTATTTTAAAGATAAATCCGTTTTGGGAAAAAAAAAACCAAAAACGGATTTATCTTTTAATTAGATAAATCCGTTTTAGGAAAAATGCATAACAGATTTACCCCCACTATAGATAAATCCGTTATTAAAAATTAAAAAAACGAATTTATCTATTTATTAGACAAATCCATTTTTGTTATTTTTTAATAACGGATTTATCTATTCATTATATAAATCTGTTTTGGAAATATTCAAAACGGATTTATCTAGTAAATAAGTAAATCCGTTGTGTATTAAAAAATATTTTTTTTAATTTTTAAAAAAATGGTTATAAAAACACTACTTAAAATCCATTAAAGAGTCAAAACTAATCTAAAAATTATAAAACACCACGAAAAATCCAGTAAAACCAAAACAAGGTTATGCAAAATTTTTAGATTTTTTGGACATTATGAAAAATTCAAAAAATTAATAAAAAATAGTAAACGATGGAATTTGAGATTTTGAGCCCCCCAATCCCATAAGAAGTCTCTTCTTCGGAAGTCATGATCCCTGATATTTTTCGGATTTAATGGCTGTGAGGGTACAAAAAAAACCCTTCCTCGACGTATCATTTAGTAAAATGACACGATTTTACTTTCTCACACTTAAATATCATCAAAAATTTATCAAAACAAATCAAATAATTAATTAAATTGTAATTTCATCTTTGTAGTGGTTTGCAATTTTTGATCTGTTTACTCTCCGCTCGCATCCACTGTCTCTGTTTGATTTTTTTTATAAGCAATTTTATGTTATTGAATGGTGCATTGGGGGTGCACCAACCCTTACGGCTGGGGGATGAGGTCTCGTTAAAACCTCCTTGAGACAAAACACAGTCTCTGTTGATGAAATACCACAATGAACAAAACCAACGCAACGTGCATATGTTAAACTTATGAGTACAAGTTTCTTTTCATCATTAATATTCTTAATGCATTATTTTTTATTCACTAATTTTTCTTTTTGATAACAAACAAATAAATGGAAATGCTTGAATATATGCCCACTACCTATATATTCTTCTATATATCTATCTAATTTGTACCGAAGTCAAAGAAAGAGAATACTGACGAATGGGTGCATGCAAAGTTATGAAAGAAAAGAATGAATCATAATATATCATATCAAACATACTTTATAAATAAAATCTTAATTTATTCTTTTTTTTTAACCAAATCTTAATTTATTCTTAAATTACGCTCATTTATTTGTTTTCTAAATTATAGGAAAAAAAAGTCTCTTAAGTTTGAAATTTTCATCTTACTATCATAGAATTTTGTGAATTACAGCTAATTAGATTTTATAAGAAACGACTTACAGAATTTTTAATTAAATTTCACGAAGTTTAAAGATATTTTTTTATTATTTTTAAAAAATTATTCTTTCCTTAATGTTGTGATAAATATTCATATGTGGTCCTTTAAATTTTTTTGCATAATCTTAAAGCTCGACTCGACTAACACAAGCGAGAAAAATGGGGTGACTAATTTTAACTCAAAAAATTAGAAAGTATATAATACTAGCTCTCTTTTTAATAACAAGATGGATCGACTTCCTAACCTAAGAATTTATTTTTGTTGAAAGACAAAAAATAATTACAAATATTTACAAGGAAATCACATAAGATAATACTTATGTATTCATATATTTCAGATTTTATATATCAATAATTTGTACGATTCCATTTTGTGACATTCGTGGCTGACGAGGCTAGGGAGTGATCGCAGGTGCCCAAAACGTTGACACGGACAAAGAGCAGTTCCTAGCAGCTTCCAACGAAGGGGCGCGCGAAAATGAACCAAATACAGACCGAAATGAAAGGGATCCTGAGACTGTTCAAGTATGAGTCTGTACAGTTGAATGAAGACTTAAAAGAATTGATTTAGACTACTTGACCAACAAATGCATTATCTTTTCGAGAGTCATGAACATAAAAACTCTATAGTTAAGCGAGCTTGACTTGGAGCAATTTTGGGTTAGGTGCCCTTCTGGGAATTTTCTCGGAAAGCATGCAAGTGAGGACAAAGCATGCTGAAAAGACTCGTGCTGGTTTGTAGGGACAGCCAACAATCCTCAAAAGCAGTTTGGGATGTTACAAATGTTGTCAGAGCAAACCTCTCTCAATACGGCGTGGTTCGGGGACGAACCATTCGGAAGCTGGAGGGCATGTGACATTCGTGGCTGACGAGGGCGGGAAGTTTCTAGCATTATCTTTACAGGAGCCCTGAACATAAGATCATCACAGGGAAGTTTCTAGCTAAGAAAGCATGCAAGTGAGGATAAACGCATGCTGAAAAGACTCATGTTGGTTTGTGGAGACAGTCGACAATCCTAAAAAGCAGTCTGAGATGTTACACATTCCATTACACTTTTAAAAATTATATTAAAATATAGCGTATTATAATTAAATAGGTACAAATTTTATGAATAGAAATATTTTCCCACGGCTTAAAATTTTTGTATTCATCGGTGTTACACTACTCTATGTCTGATACACGCACGTCCAACTAAATCATTACTATTGATTCAATTGATATAATCACAATTTTTAAGTTGAGAGAAACTCGAGTATTACCGGTTCCGGCGGAAATATGACATTTTTGGGGTATTTTTTCCGTCTGTAAATTTTCGGCGGATTTTGTAAAAAAAAAAATTAAAAACCCAAATCCGCCGGAAATGTCGCCGGTGGATTTTTTTACATTTCCGGTGGATTTTGCAAATTTTTTTTTTAAAAAAACCACAGGAAATGCAAAATTTTGGCTGGAAAGGCGGATTTTGTTTTAAGAAAATAATAAAAAATTCCAAATAAACCGTCGGTAATGTTAAAAATCCGCCGGTAAATCCGCCGGAACCATCTGAAATTGCCTATAAATAAAACTTTTTTCTACACTCTTCTCATTCTCTCGTTTCACTCTTTATTTCCTTCTCATTTCTCTTATATATTTTCTCTATCTTATCTTTCTTCTTCTTTCTCATACTCTTCAATCTCCATAAATTTCTCTACACATTGCTCTTCTACATTTCCCCTTTCTTCTTCTTTCTCATTCATTCTCACTTTTTCATTCTTATTTCTTCATTCTCATACTATATCTATATAATCAAAACAACTACTAATCAACTATATCTATAATCAAAACAATTATTAACAAAAATACCAGACCGCCCTGTTCAAAAACCTACTTTTTGGAGACAAATATATCATTCCCAATTAATCTATCTCACTTGTTATTTTCCGTGTGTCCCACTTCTCGCATCATCTCAACTTTTTTATCTCACATTTAAAACTCACTTATTAATTTCTTTCCTCTCTCTCACTCTAATCTTTCTTCTAATTTTTTAATCTATCTATAATTTATTTAATTAAAACACCCACTACTAAAATTTGTATTTTCTTTCTTCTATTTAATCTTTTTTTTTTAAGCAACAGGCAGAGGCCCGAATTTATTAAAAAATAGAAACAGTACAAAAAGCACAAGGGGGGACTAAGCCAAAACCCTTGAAAAAAGGACAATAAAGAGAGTCAAACAAAGACCTCTAAACTAAACAAACTTAGACCACAATCGAGTCACCACACTCCAGACCACCGGCGGCGGGACCCTAGCCATCAACGCGAAGTCGTGCCACCGGCCAACACCGAGACAGCACCTAGCTTGATCGAGGAAGTCGAGCCACCAACCACCCCCGCGGTATTGCGCCCTCAGCCAACACCGAGGCACAAACAAGCAGAACCGCGAGCGATAGGGAAAGGGCCCACACCGAAATGGGGGGAAGCGAGACTGCGGGTCCAAATTTCATGACGACCGTCACCCATGCCAAACCAGTCACAGTCAGCATCTAAGCAATAAGCAAATTCAGCAATAAGCAAAAACCATAAACAGACAGTGAACCGGAACCAGCCCAAACCAACGCAACCAGCAACCCGTCCACGTCAGCATCAACAGCAACCCGTCCACGTCAGCACAGCAACCCGTACGCGTCATCACAGCAACCCGTACGCGTCAACCCAAACCCGAACACTCAACACCCAGCCAGCACCCATCTCACAGATCCAGGCCGCCACCACCACAGGCGGCCACTGCGCAGCCACCGGAGCCACAAACCAGAGAGGAGGAGGTTCAGGAGGATAAAATATTTGACGAAAAAATATATTTACTTTAATAAATGAATATTTTAGTTTTTTTTTATAAAAAATAGTTATCTTTTTTTTAGTTTTAACGGATAGACAATTTTTTTGATTTCTTACGGGGAGACGTAACACGTTGACGATATAATAGTTTTTTATTTTTGTTTTCATGAATATATTTATATATTTATTTCTTATAAATGAACATTTTGTTTTTGAGTTGTGACAAGAAAATACTAAATATTGTTGAAAAAGTTATTTTTTATATTTTATTTTTTAGTTTCAACGGGTATACATTATGTGTTGGTGCCATTATTTCATTTCTATTAATTCTGTATGGTGGAACCGTCACACATTGTCAGAATAATTATTCTATATTCTGCTTTTGAGTTACAACGGGAAAATGTTACATGTTTTTTTGTATAATTTAATTACTGATTAAATGTATTTCGTATATTTTTTTGTCATGGGAGCTAGATTATTACTACATGATTGGTAATTACCCCACGATAAAAATGTCAATTGAAGAAAATAATCGAAAATTATGAAACTTCATTTCTTATCAACTTGAAAGATTTATTGTAATTTAATTCTATCTGATGTTATTTATCCAAAGAATACAATGTTACTTGTGTGTATGCACGAGTATATTGCTAGTAGGAATATAGAAAAGACAACAAATAAAAATAGCGTGTCCGACTATGTCTTGTGATTCTCTTTCCCATATCACTATGTATAGTCCAGATACATCACTTTTTCAATTTATCTAAAAAGTTGTTTGTTGCTTATATACGAGTTCGGAGTAGTAACAGTTAAGTTCCCCGTCTGTTTTAAGATTCTTAAAAATTGTGCATTCCTACCTCCCTTGTTTGGTTGTCCAGTAGCCACTCATCCTCTATTTAATGAAGTGATTCATGTTCACAACAACCATACCACTCTCTCTCTCTCTCTCTCTCCCCCATCTTCCCATCTCAGCTAATCTCTCCCCCATCTTTCTAGTTCAAGCATTTTTGATTTATTTGTTATTAATAATTAATAACAAGAATGGAATAGTAGCTAGCCACTCACCTTCTCTATTTAACCCGATATAGGTCGAAGATGCCAAACGAATTAGCCAAATATCCAAACACCTACGGTATATGATTTTCCTACTCACTATCCAGTTACAGCGATATGTAACGGTATCGATGGAGCTCATTTGGTACCGATACCCTCCATAATGGTGGGTATCGGTACCAAAAGCAGCTCCATCGATAAACAACTTGTGTAAACCAACAACCTTGGATCCAAACAGCTTATTGAAAAGTACACCAAAGGCATTTGCGGCATTAGCGAAAATTGGTGCATCTGATGCTTGGGATTGGCAGGTAATTGCATTTAAAAGTTTAATATTTCCTTTCCTTTCATTTTTTTTTACTAAGAAGTCAACTATCTAATTCGGTTATATCATTGTTTCAATTGAATATTATATATAACGTTATGTCAAGAAAAACGCATGATTATAATAATGTGTGTCATAGCTCAAAAAGAATACTAGAAAACATTTGCTTCATTTTTTTACAACTATTTGTCTTTTGAACTTTATTTTTTCTCCACTTTTTAAATTTTCGTCATTATATACCATATATAGTAATAGGTATTGATCAATATTTCATATTAATAAGCATTTTTTAGAACCTACAATTGTTGGTCCAAGTGGTAGCTGGACTTGGATCCCACTCCAAAGTCTCGGGTTCAAATCTTGGGTGTGGGAAAAATTTTGTTGGAAGGAGAGAACCACATGGGCCGACAAAAAAGAAAACTCGTGGCCAACTCGCGTGGCCCACACGCACCAATGACATGGTAACAAAAAAACATTTTTTTTAGTGTAATGAACTTTTGTTTTAATATAAATTTGATTTAGTTTGTAACTATTTTTATTATTTTTCTTTAGATATTGTCTTCTGTGTGAACCGCATTGATCTAAAAGCAATACGAAACAGGTTAATTTTTACTATTTTTATTATTTCTTTTAAGTTGTCTATGAACTTCATTTAAAAATGTAACTATTTTAGTCTTTCTTCTTATCATATAACTTAATTGTAAAAAAAAGTAGTTAAATTTATATCAACTTTAAAACCAAGTAATCAAGTGACACTATGTTTGATAGATTAATGTCAATTTTGCAGAAGCTCATTGCTTTGATCTTTATTGCGCAACTTGAAGAGATCCAGAATGGTTGATCCACCAATGCAGGAAAGAGGTTTATATTGTTAATGGGTGGCTTAGTGAGTATTTAGTTTCTAAGAAATTGATTTAGTTCCTATTTTAAAAACTTTTTTGCAAAAAATGGTTGCATTAAGACTAAGAAAATAATAGTAGTTTTTAACCAACACTATTGTCACAATGGCTTAAACTACTCTAGAACATGGAGGGTCAATATCTGGTTCCATTTCTGTAGTGAGAACTTGATGTTGGTCAGTGTGAAATTTGCTTCTAAGTACGAACAAAGACTAGTTTTTCGTTGAAAGCGTTAAGACACTCCGTGGGTGACCATCATTATCAATAGTCGGAACAAAAAGTAATAATTTCTAGTTTTTAATCTTTAAGATATAGTTTAGGTGCAGTTAATTTCACTAACTTATGTATTGGATTAATAATTTCGAGTGCTCAATAATTTGTATGGACCAAATTATTTTACCTACTTGCTTCCTATCCCAAAACAATTGTCATGATGGTACCATAGGGTCATTTTATTCCTTTTAAAAATATGTTATATTTTGACAAATAAAATATTGAACTGTAGTCAAAATACAAACAATAGAAAGCTAAAGAAGGCTAACTTATCGGTTAGTATACACTCCGAAACCATGCATGCACTACAAAAAAACGCAGGATAAGCGGCATATTTTAGCGAGGGAAACCAAATCCGTTGCTAAGTTTAACGTAGCGAGGGATTTAGCGACAAATAGTTCCGGCGCTAAATTGGCTCGCTTTGTTTTAAATAAACAAAATCAAATCCGTCGCTACTTAACCATTCCGTCGCTAACGGTCCGTCACTAATGCTGGCGTGACCGTTGGCAGTTTTTGGGACGCGTGAAAGAACCAAATCCGTCGCTAAATAGGAGTTCCGTCGCTAAACCCTTGGAAATTGTGCAATTATTTGATCCGTCGCTAATTTGAATTTCCCTCGCTAACCACTTGGAAATTGTGCAATTAATTGATCCGTCGCTAATGGACGGTTCCCTCGCAACAAATCCATCGCTAAGCGTTATTTTTTTCCACTATCCGAAAACCCACCTTATTTCTCTCTTCTCTCACCATTCTCTCAAACACACCTCACTCACCCTCTTCTCTCTCCCACCGCACCACCACCCACCGTGCCACCACCACGCCACCACCACCCATCCCCTTCCCTCCGTCGCAACAGAGCCCTATTCTGCTACGTTTTTTATTTCCTTTTTATCTTTTTTTATTTGGTATTTTCGTTTTTATCTTCGGTTTTTGATTTCGTTTACGTTTTTTGTGAAATTATTGTATTTTAGTTTTTCTATAATTTATGCATTTAGAATACATGTTTAGTGCTTCATAGTGCTGTTCTTATGTTTAGTATTTTAAGCATTTGGGAATAAACAGTATACCTCTAGTATCAATGCTGTTCTATTATATATTGTTCTTGTGTTTATTTGATGGGTTCTTAGTTTTGAAGATGATTGTACAAGAACTGTTATTTAATTTGGTAGTAACCGTGATTTTGATTTGTGACTTGGCAGCTGAGTAATTCTGATTTTGGTGGAGTTGTTTCTCTTGCCGGAGCTGTTTTTCTGATTATTAGGAATAGGAGTTAGATGAGTAATTCTGATTATTAGGACTTGGTAGCTGACTAATTCTGATTTGTGACTTGGCAGCTGAGTAATTCGACATGATAAGGCTAAAAAGGAAGGGGGATTAGAGGTCCATGCCTTAAATGCGACGATATACCTATTACACCTGATGACGAAATTAAGGTGCACTTGTATCGTATCGGGTTTAGGCCTAATTATTGGATTTGGGTGGACCATGGAGAACGACTTCCAAATTTTGACTTAGGGGCTTCTTCAAGCAGTTCTAGTTTTCATGTTCCATCTAATGAACAATTTGAGTCGATGAAAGCATGATTTGTGATGGTCTCAGAGTGAATGTGTCATTTGATGAGCCTCAATATGACGATCATGATGAACTTTCAAATGAAGAAGCACAAAGATTTTATTGTTTGTTAAAAGAGTCAAACGCACCGTTGTTTGAAGGCTCGCCAGAGTCAAAATTATCTATGTGTGTGAAGCTTTTATCTCTCAAGTCCATGAAGAATATTTCTGAGTTGGGTTTAGATTTCGTGACTCAAATGATGTTGGACGGGACACCTAATAAGGATAGTTTGCCAAAAAGTTATTATGAAGCAAAAATGTTAGTTTCGAAACTGGGATTGGAATGTAAGAAGATTGATTGTTGTGAGGATGGACACATGTTGTTTTACGACAACGAATTTGGTAAAACCGATGGTGCGCTGCAGGCTTGTAGATTTTGTGGAAAGCCGAGGTATAAAGTTCGTAAAGGGGAAAAACGTAATTATCACTACAAGAAAATCGCTCATTTGCGACGGCAATTTCCGTCGCAAATGGGCCTTTTTCCGTGGCAAATTCGCTTTTGCGACGGCATTTGCGACAGACAAAAAGTCATCGCAAAACAACTCGTCGCAAATGCTTTGCGACGAAACTCTCTGTCGCAAATTGCCCGTCGCAAAGCCGTCGCAAATTGCCGTGGCAAACTCGTCGCAAATTTGTCATAGATTGCCGTGGCAAAATCGTCGCAAATTTGATGTTAAAAATTGTTTGAAAATTCCGTCGCAAATTGTAATACTTCTGTGGCAAATTCAGTAACTACCAAAAAATATTCCGACGCAAATTCCGTCGCAAAGCAAAATATAAATAATTCTACAAAATTTGACATTTACATTGTCATTCCTTTTAGCAATATTCCCTGCCAATTTAATTCAGACCCCAATCCACCAATTCAAGCATAAATATTAAATATCAAAACACATCACTAATATCAAAAGTGTCGATCTAAACCATCAACTTAGTTATAAACTACACTAACGTTCAACCCAATCCACCAAATTAGTTAAAAGTGACATACATACCAAATACCAAAACATGCCACTAGTTTACTCAAATATATCAAACCGCTCTTCAAATTGTTGTGACATTTGTTGGATGATCCTACGGGCCTCAGGAGACAGGCCCGCACTCGTCGAAGCTCCAGAGTCTACCATATTGTCAACTATGCCTCCTGTCCCATACACACCACGACTCTTATAGGGCCCTCTACAAACTCGCCTGTGCCCTTCCTAACGTGGGTGTGGCGATGAAGCTCATCTACATGTGGTTTCCTCCCCATCTTCTTGGTCTATTATTAATAACTTAAGTTTGTAAATGGTAAATTATAATTAATTATATTGACATTAGGAGAATATACGCTTAATAATATACCATTCTCTCTGAATGCTGCGACATAGAGACAGAACCCCCAGTGTGCAAGCTTCCACCTTTTTTTGATGCTGTGTTCTTCTTATTCTGCTCACACTTAGCTATGAATTTTGGATCATTCCAGATGTGATCTCTTAGGTGATTATAGACTTGATCCCCTATCCAAAGAGGTCTACGCCTCCCCAAGCGGACACGTCTGAGAATATCACGGAGTCGGAGAGCAGCATTCTTATGAAAAAGATCCTCAACGGCGGCCTCCTGAGACTTACGCCATGCAACTCTCTTCTGCATTGTGAAAACAAATGTTACACAAAATCAAATAACTTAACAAATTCTAAAAAAACGACAATTATTGTGAAGTGTTAAAATGTTCACTTACTCTAAAATTGTTAAAAAAATGGGTTCGCTCAGCCTCATTAAGTTCTAACCAACTAGTCCATGGATAATGGTATAACTCGTGAATAGTCTCTCGGATAGCATTTGCGGCTGGCCTTGAAGGAAGAAACCTGCGAAGTTAAAACAATTGAAACGACTAAAAAAATTAAAACACATTATATATATGAAAGGCTAAAGTGTTCCCGGGGTCCTTTATCTTTATTTAAAGTAACGATTTGGTCTTTTATCTTTTTTTTGTCCCAAATCAGTCCTTTATGTTTTAAATTTTTGACACATAAATCCTTTTCTGACCCAAATCAGTCCTTTATGTTTCAAATTTTTAACACATAAATCCTTTTTTTTGACACATAAATCAGCACTGTTAACGGAAAAGGATTTATCTGTCAAAAATTTGAAAGATAAAGGATTTATTTGGGACAAAAAAAACATAAAGGACTAATTCGTTACTTTAAATAAAGATAAGGGACCCCGGGAGCACTTTAGCCTATATGAAAAAACAATCAATCTAACAAAGTTAAAAACTTTACATACCCTCCATCCTCAACACGGATGACATATCGCCGATCGCGTAACATGAATTAAAAGCGGTTCAAGGTGTTTGGATACATCAATTCACAATTCAAACACAAACACATTATAAACGAACACGTACTAATTATTTTTGTTTTTCATAAGAGTTTAATTTATGTACAGTATACATACAACATAGCTAGGCGGGATTATCTGTTCTGCTTAATAATTGTGTCTCAGTTATTATGCAGCAACCTATTTTACCTGAACCAAATAAATTTCGTTTTCTGATCAGCTCACACTCATAGTTTAATCTTTTAAAATAAAAAAGATTTTGCTTTTCAAAACAATCAGTTTCTTATTTCCTTGGCAATAAGAAATTATTGGTTAGTTCCTAGAAATACAAATTTGAGTTACTTTATCACTATCAGCTGTTTTCTATTTCATTTACTTTACATTAGTCTTATTAACAAGTTTCATACACATGTTAATAAAATATGAGCTGCTAAACGATTGCACCTATGTCCAGAATGTCAGCACAGTGATTTTGCTAATAAAATGGCTCCAAATAGCACCAAGTTTCATACCAGCAAACACAACAACAACACAAACAGAATCAAACACATTAATAGCAGTAAATTTAAGCACAAATCGAAGAACTCACCGGAATTGAAGCCTAGTTCGAAATTCTCCGACTAAAACAATTGAAACGACTAAAACAATTAAAACACATTATATATATGAAAAAACAATCAATCTAACAAAGTTAAAAACTTTACATACCCTCCATCCTCAACACGGATGACATATCGCCGATCGCGTAACATGAATTAAAAGCGGTTCAAGGTGTTTGGATACATCAATTCACAATTCAAACACAAACACATTATAAACGAACACGTACTAATTATTTTTGTTTTTCATAAGAGTTTAATTTATGTACAGTATACATACAACATAGCTAGGCGGGATTATCTGTTCTGCTTAATAATTGTGTCTCAGTTATTATGCAGCAACCTATTTTACCTGAACCAAATAAATTTCGTTTTCTGATCAGCTCACACTCATAGTTTAATCTTTTAAAATAAAAAAGATTTTGCTTTTCAAAACAATCAGTTTCTTATTTCCTTGGCAATAAGAAATTATTGGTTAGTTCCTAGAAATACAAATTTGAGTTACTTTATCACTATCAGCTGTTTTCTATTTCATTTACTTTACATTAGTCTTATTAACAAGTTTCATACACATGTTAATAAAATATGAGCTGCTAAACGATTGCACCTATGTCCAGAATGTCAGCACAGTGATTTTGCTAATAAAATGGCTCCAAATAGCACCAAGTTTCATACCAGCAAACACAACAACAACACAAACAGAATCAAACACATTAATAGCAGTAAATTTAAGCACAAATCGAAGAACTCACCGGAATTGAAGCCTAGTTCGAAATTCTCCGACTAAAACAATTGAAACGACTAAAACAATTAAAACACATTATATATATGAAAAAACAATCAATCTAACAAAGTTAAAAACTTTACATACCCTCCATCCTCAACACGGATGACATATCGCCGATCGCGTAACATGAATTAAAAGCGGTTCAAGGTGTTTGGATACATCAATTCACAATTCAAACACAAACACATTATAAACGAACACGTACTAATTATTTTTGTTTTTCATAAGAGTTTAATTTATGTACAGTATACATACAACATAGCTAGGCGGGATTATCTGTTCTGCTTAATAATTGTGTCTCAGTTATTATGCAGCAACCTATTTTACCTGAACCAAATAAATTTCGTTTTCTGATCAGCTCACACTCATAGTTTAATCTTTTAAAATAAAAAAGATTTTGCTTTTCAAAACAATCAGTTTCTTATTTCCTTGGCAATAAGAAATTATTGGTTAGTTCCTAGAAATACAAATTTGAGTTACTTTATCACTATCAGCTGTTTTCTATTTCATTTACTTTACATTAGTCTTATTAACAAGTTTCATACACATGTTAATAAAATATGAGCTGCTAAACGATTGCACCTATGTCCAGAATGTCAGCACAGTGATTTTGCTAATAAAATGGCTCCAAATAGCACCAAGTTTCATACCAGCAAACACAACAACAACACAAACAGAATCAAACACATTTTTAGCAGTAAATTTAAGCACAAATCGAAGAACTCACCGGAATTGAAGCCTAGTTCGAAATTCTCCGACTAAAACAATTGAAACGACTAAAACAATTAAAACACATTATATATATGAAAAAACAATCAATCTAACAAAGTTAAAAACTTTACATACCCTCCATCCTCAACACGGATGACATATCGCCAATCGCGTAACATGAATTAAAAGCGGTTCAAGGTGTTTGGATACATCAATTCACAATTCAAACACAAACACATTATAAACGAACACGTACTAATTATTTTTGTTTTTCATAAGAGTTTAATTTATGTACAGTATACATACAACATAGCTAGGCGGGATTATCTGTTCTGCTTAATAATTGTGTCTCAGTTATTATGCAGCAACCTATTTTACCTGAACCAAATAAATTTCGTTTTCTGATCAGCTCACACTCATAGTTTAATCTTTTAAAATAAAAAAGATTTTGCTTTTCAAAACAATCAGTTTCTTATTTCCTTGGCAATAAGAAATTATTGGTTAGTTCCTAGAAATACAAATTTGAGTTACTTTATCACTATTAGCTGTTTTCAATTTCATTTACTTTACATTAGTCTTATTAACAAGTTTCATACACATGTTAATAAAATATGAGCTGCTAAACGATTGCACCTATGTCCAGAATGTCAGCACAGTGATTTTGCTAATAAAATGGCTCCAAATAGCACCAAGTTTCATACCAGCAAACACAACAACAACACAAATAGAATCAAACACATTTTTAGCAGTAAATTTAAGCACAAATCGAAGAACTCACCGGAATTGAAGCCTAGTTCGAAAGTCTCCGACTAAAACAATTAAAACACATTATATATATGAAAAAACAATCAATCTAACAAAGTTAAAAACTTTACATACCCTCCATCCTCAACACGGATGACATATCGCCGATCGCGTAACATGAATTAAAAGCGGTTCAAGGTGTTTGGATACATCAATTCACAATTCAAACTCAAACACATTATAAACGAACACGTACTAATTATTTTTGTTTTTCATAAGAGTTTAATTTATGTACAGTATACATACAACATAGCTAGGCGGGATTATCTGTTCTGCTTAATAATTGTGTCTCAATTATTATGCAGCAACCTATTTTACCTGAACCAAATAAATTTCGTTTTCTGATCAGCTCACACTCATAGTTTAATCTTTTAAAATAAAAAAGATTTTGCTTTTCAAAACAATCAGTTTCTTATTTCCTTGGCAATAAGAAATTATTGGTTAGTTCCTAGAAATACAAATTTGAGTTACTTTATCACTATTAGCTGTTTTCAATTTCATTTACTTTACATTAGTCTTATTAACAAGTTTCATACACATGTTAATAAAATATGAGCTGCTAAACGATTGCACCTATGTCCAGAATGTCAGCACAGTGATTTTGCTAATAAAATGGCTCCAATTAGCACCAAGTTTCATACCAGCAAACACAACAACAACACAAACAGAATCAAACACATTTTTAGCAGTAAATTTAAGCACAAATCGAAGAACTCACCGGAATTGAAGCCTAGTTCGAAAGTCTCCGACTAAAACAATTGAAACGACTAAAACAATTAAAACACATTATATATATGAAAAAACAATCAATCTAACAAAGTTAAAAACTTTACATACCCTCCATCCTCAACACGGATGACATATCGCCGATCGCGTAACATGAATTAAAAGCGGTTCAAGGTGTTTGGATACATCAATTCACAATTCAAACACAAACACATTATAAACGAACACGTACTAATTATTTTTGTTTTTCATAAGAGTTTAATTTATGTACAGTATACATACAACATAGCTAGGCGGGATTATCTGTTCTGCTTAATAATTGTGTCTCAATTATTATGCAGCAACCTATTTTACCTGAACCAAATAAATTTCGTTTTCTGATCAGCTCACACTCATAGTTTAATCTTTTAAAATAAAAAAGATTTTGCTTTTCAAAACAATCAGTTTCTTATTTCCTTGGCAATAAGAAATTATTGGTTAGTTCCTAGAAATACAAATTTGAGTTACTTTATCACTATTAGCTGTTTTCAATTTCATTTACTTTACATTAGTCTTATTAACAAGTTTCA
This sequence comes from Astragalus membranaceus, assembly GCA_039519185.1. Taxonomy (NCBI): domain Eukaryota; kingdom Viridiplantae; phylum Streptophyta; class Magnoliopsida; order Fabales; family Fabaceae; genus Astragalus; species Astragalus membranaceus. The sequence goes on from CM076851.1 coordinate 126,136,302, forward strand.
TACACATGTTAATAAAATATGAGCTGCTAAACGATTGCACCTATGTCCAGAATGTCAGCACAGTGATTTTGCTAATAAAATGGCTCCAATTAGCACCAAGTTTCATACCAGCAAACACAACAACAACACAAACAGAATCAAACACATTTTTAGCAGTAAATTTAAGCACAAATCGAAGAACTCACCGGAATTGAAGCCTAGTTCGAAAGTCTCCGACTAAAACAATTGAAACGACTAAAACAATTAAAACACATTATATATATGAAAAAACAATCAATCTAACAAAGTTAAAAACTTTACATACCCTCCATCCTCAACACGGATGACATATCGCCGATCGCGTAACATGAATTAAAAGCGGTTCAAGGTGTTTGGATACATCAATTCACAATTCAAACACAAACACATTATAAACGAACACGTACTAATTATTTTTGTTTTTCATAAGAGTTTAATTTATGTACAGTATACATACAACATAGCTAGGCGGGATTATCTGTTCTGCTTAATAATTGTGTCTCAATTATTATGCAGCAACCTATTTTACCTGAACCAAATAAATTTCGTTTTCTGATCAGCTCACACTCATAGTTTAATCTTTTAAAATAAAAAAGATTTTGCTTTTCAAAACAATCAGTTTCTTATTTCCTTGGCAATAAGAAATTATTGGTTAGTTCCTAGAAATACAAATTTGAGTTACTTTATCACTATCAGCTGTTTTCTATTTCATTTACTTTACATTAGTCTTATTAACAAGTTTCATACACATGTTAATAAAATATGAGTTGCTAAACGATTGCACCTATGTCCAGAATGTCAGCACAGTGATTTTGCTAATAAAATGGCTCCAAAAAGCACCAAGTTTCATATATACCAGCAAACACAACAACAACACAAACAGAATCAAACACATTTTTAAAAGTAAATTTAAGCACAAATCGAAGAACTCACCGGAATTGAAGCCTAGTTCGAAATTCTCCGACTAAAACAATTGAAACGACTAAAACAATTAAAACACATTATATATATGAAAAAACAATCAATCTAACAAAGTTAAAAACTTTACATACCCTCCATCCTCAACACGGATGACATATCGCCGATCGCGTAACATGAATTAAAAGCGGTTCAAGGTGTTTGGATACATCAATTCACAAGTCAAACACAAACACATTATAAACGAACACGTACTAATTATTTTTGTTTTTCATAAGAGTTTAATTTATGTACAGTATACATACAACATAGCTAGGCGGGATTATCTGTTCTGCTTAATAATTGTGTCTCAGTTATTATGCAGCAACCTATTTTACCTGAACCAAATAAATTTCGTTTTCTGATCAGCTCACACTCATAGTTTAATCTTTTAAAATAAAAAAGATTTTGCTTTTCAAAACAATCAGTTTCTTATTTCCTTGGCAAAAAGAAATTATTGGTTAGTTCCTAGAAATACAAATTTGAGTTACTTTATCACTATCAGCTGTTTTCTATTTCATTTACTTTACATTAGTCTTATTAACAAGTTTCATACACATGTTAATAAAATATGAGCTGCTAAACGATTGCACCTATGTCCAGAATGTCAGCACAGTGATTTTGCTAATAAAATGGCTCTAAATAGCACCAAGTTTCATACCAGCAAACACAACAACAACACAAACAAAATCAAACACATTTTTAGCAGTAAATTTAAGCACAAATCGAAGAACTCACCGGAATTGAAGCCTAGTTCGAAATTCTCCGACTAAAACAATTGAAACGACTAAAACAATTAAAACACATTATATATATGAAAAAACAATCAATCTAACAAAGTTAAAAACTTTACATACCCTCCATCCTCAACACGGATGACATATCGCCGATCGCGTAACATGAATTAAAAGCGGTTCAAGGTGTTTGGATACATCAATTCAGAATTCAAACACAAACACATTATAAACGAACACGTACTAATTATTTTTGTTTTTCATAAGAGTTTAATTTATGTACAGTATACATACAACATAGCTAGGCGGGATTATCTGTTCTGCTTAATAATTGTGTCTCAGTTATTATGCAGCAACCTATTTTACCTGAACCAAATAAATTTCGTTTTCTGATCAGCTCACACTCATAGTTTAATCTTTTAAAATAAAAAAGATTTTGCTTTTCAAAACAATCAGTTTCTTATTTCCTTGGCAATAAGAAATTATTGGTTAGTTCCTAGAAATAAAAATTTGAGTTACTTTATCACTATTAGCTGTTTTCTATTTCATTTACTTTACATTAGTCTTATTAACAAGTTTCATACACATGTTAATAAAATATGAGCTGCTAAACGATTGCACCTATGTCCAGAATGTCAGCACAGTGATTTTGCTAATAAAATGGCTCCAAATAGCACCAAGTTTCATACCAGCAAACACAACAACAACACAAACAGAATCAAACACATTTTTAGCAGTAAATTTAAGCACAAATCGAAGAACTCACCGGAATTGAAGCCTAGTTCGAAATTCTCCGACTAAAACAATTGAAACGACTAAAACAATTAAAACACATTATATATATGAAAAAACAATCAATCTAACAAAGTTAAAAACTTTACATACCCTCCATCCTCAACACGGATGACATATCGCCGATCGCGTAACATGAATTAAAAGCGGTTCAAGGTGTTTGGATACATCAATTCACAATTCAAACACAAACACATTATAAACGAACACGTACTAATTATTTTTGTTTTTCATAAGAGTTTAATTTATGTACAGTATACATACAACATAGCTAGGCGGGATTATCTGTTCTGCTTAATAATTGTGTCTCAGTTATTATGCAGCAACCTATTTTACCTGAACCAAATAAATTTCGTTTTCTGATCAGCTCACACTCATAGTTTAATCTTTTAAAATAAAAAAGATTTTGCTTTTCAAAACAATCAGTTTCTTATTTCCTTGGCAAAAAGAAATTATTGGTTAGTTCCTAGAAATACAAATTTGAGTTACTTTATCACTATCAGCTGTTTTCTATTTCATTTACTTTACATTAGTCTTATTAACAAGTTTCATACACATGTTAATAAAATATGAGCTGCTAAACGATTGCACCTATGTCCAGAATGTCAGCACAGTGATTTTGCTAATAAAATGGCTCTAAATAGCACCAAGTTTCATACCAGCAAACACAACAACAACACAAACAAAATCAAACACATTTTTAGCAGTAAATTTAAGCACAAATCGAAGAACTCACCGGAATTGAAGCCTAGTTCGAAATTCTCCGACTAAAACAATTGAAACGACTAAAACAATTAAAACACATTATATATATGAAAAAACAATCAATCTAACAAAGTTAAAAACTTTACATACCCTCCATCCTCAACACGGATGACATATCGCCAATCGCGTAACATGAATTAAAAGCGGTTCAAGGTGTTTGGATACATCAATTCAGAATTCAAACACAAACACATTATAAACGAACACGTACTAATTATTTTTGTTTTTCATAAGAGTTTAATTTATGTACAGTATACATACAACATAGCTAGGCGGGATTATCTGTTCTGCTTAATAATTGTGTCTCAGTTATTATGCAGCAACCTATTTTACCTGAACCAAATAAATTTCGTTTTCTGATCAGCTCACACTCATAGTTTAATCTTTTAAAATAAAAAAGATTTTGCTTTTCAAAACAATCAGTTTCTTATTTCCTTGGCAATAAGAAATTATTGGTTAGTTCCTAGAAATAAAAATTTGAGTTACTTTATCACTATTAGCTGTTTTCTATTTCATTTACTTTACATTAGTCTTATTAACAAGTTTCATACACATGTTAATAAAATATGAGCTGCTAAACGATTGCACCTATGTCCAGAATGTCAGCACAGTGATTTTGCTAATAAAATGGCTCCAAATAGCACCAAGTTTCATACCAGCAAACACAACAACAACACAAACAGAATCAAACACATTTTTAGCAGTAAATTTAAGCACAAATCGAAGAATTCACCGGAATTGAAGCCTAGTTCGAAATTCTACGACTAAAACAATTGAAACGACTAAAACAATTAAAACACATTATATATATGAAAAAACAATCAATCTAACAAAGTTAAAAACTTTACATACCCTCCATCCTCAACACGGATGACATATCGCCGATCGCGTAACATGAATTAAAAGCGGTTCAAGGTGTTTGGATACATCAATTCACAATTCAAACACAAACACATTATAAACGAACACGTACTAATTATTTTTGTTTTTCATAAGAGTTTAATTTATGTACAGTATACATACAACATAGCTAGGCGGGATTATCTGTTCTGCTTAATAATTGTGTCTCAGTTATTATGCAGCAACCTATTTTACCTGAACCAAATAAATTTCGTTTTCTGATCAGCTCACACTCATAGTTTAATCTTTTAAAATAAAAAAGATTTTGCTTTTCAAAACAATCAGTTTCTTATTTCCTTGGCAATAAGAAATTATTGGTTAGTTCCTAGAAATACAAATTTGAGTTACTTTATCACTATCAGCTGTTTTCTATTTCATTTACTTTACATTAGTCTTATTAACAAGTTTCATACACATGTTAATAAAATATGAGCTGCTAAACGATTGCACCTATGTCCAGAATGTCAGCACAGTGATTTTGCTAATAAAATGGCTCCAAATAGCACCAAGTTTCATACCAGCAAACACAACAACAACACAAACAGAATCAAACACATTTTTAGCAGTAAATTTAAGCACAAATCGAAGAACTCACCGGAATTGAAGCCCAGGAATTTCCAGCAGTACCCACAACTCCCAAACACTCCAAATGGAACTTCCTGATGCAATTAAACCCCAAAACAAGCTTCATTTGATACTCTCAATAGTTCATTATTAATTAATTAGCCAAGGAACGCATCCCCACATGAATTGTGTAGAAAGAATTACCTCAAAGATCTTTGCTCACTCCGCCTTGGTTGCTGAAGCTCTAGCTCTCACTCCGCATAGGAACTGTCAAACAATCTAACAGCAGCAGCAATATGATAACATTATTAATCAGAAATGCAGCATTATTAATCAGAAATACAAAAATGACTTGGACAATGCAGCATTATTAGAGACAGATGACGGGAAACAAAACCTACCCCTTGTAGAAACCTAATATGCAAATGTGAATGCTCACAACATGCAAGTAGATGAACTGTCAAATTATATTCAAGGCATTAAAACAACTAAGAGAAAAAAACGGTTTAGTTATCTTATCTACTACTATTGTGAAAGCGAAGTATCTAATAAGAAGTTTGACATCAAATGGTTATCTTAATTTTCAATATAAAGCACCCTTTATGTCATTCTAATGACAGTTAGTATCAACATCTACTCTCAGAAGATGAAAACAGAGCAACTTGTTAGAGATCTTTGTGATTTAAAAACTGAATAACAAGGCACTGTTAAAATTAACATCAAGATATAAAAATATCATAAGAATTAATTTCAGCTTCAAGCTTTCTGTTCTCAAAGAAACAAAAACCATAATTTATTCCATATTATCCTATGATGAAAACTTGTAGTGTGGGTATCAGCTGAAAAGGTGTAGTAACAAGATCTAACCACAAGGACATAGCTTATTCAAAACAAGAATACAAGATAGAAAAACACAATTTAAGCTAACATCAAGCAGTAAGCCACTAAGGAAGTTTTCATTTTTCAAAATGTTCTCCTTCCCTTCTTTGAACTCAAAAATCTCCAATTTTCCAAAACTTGTCACCTATCAAAATCTTCATAATGTTTCAAGAAACAGTGAAAAACAGCCATCAACCAGTTAGCAAGTATATCACACCACACAACATTCCCCTTGACAAGATGATACCTCTTGCCAAATACCTTTTTTCTCAAAATTAATAATGGGTTCCACACACTCATGAGAAATGATTTGGACAGTGTAACAACCGTAACAGATAGAAATCAAAAATGATTTGAATCCCTAAAATGCAGAAATCAAAAACCCTAAAACGCATCATAAAACAGAAATCAAAGAAAAGGGAAAAGGGAAAAGGGAAGAGACGCGCAACATCATAAAACATGGACGATTTCGCGAACGAAGGGTGAAAAAGGGAAGGCGATTTACCTGGTAGAGACGAAACTGTGAGCCACGAGTTCCGAAATGGCGTGAGGAGTGAGGCGGGCGGAGAACGAAGGGTGGCGACGAGTTCCGAAATGGCGTGAGGAGTGAGGCGGGCAGAGAACTGCATGAGGAGCGAGGTAGGCGGAGAACGCGTGAGGAGTGAGACCGAAGAAGAAATTGTGTTCTGTGTTGTCTGAGAGAAGAAATAACAGGGTTTCGCGTGGATAAAAATTAGAAATAACGTTTGCGACCGGCTTACGACGACCCATCCGTCGCAAATTAGCGACCAATATCCACGTCTGTCGCAAATTAGTGACCAACGTGCCTTCCCGTCGCAAATTATGAGCGGGATTTTTAGCGCCCAACGCCCAAACTCCCTCGTCGTCGCAAACCGTCGCAAGTCCGTCGTAAATTAGCGACGGACAGTCCTCCGTGACAAACATTGGTAGCAATATAGGTTTATTCTTGTAGTGTATAAACCCATTCCTGTAAAGTAGATGTTCTATTTGCCTATAGTTCCAAGGTTGCAGAGAATGTTTACATCGCCTGAAATTGCAAAGAAAATGACGTGGCATTATGAGAATAGGAATACCTCAGACATTTTATGCCACCCATCTGATGGTGAGGCGTGGAAACACTTTGGTATGTTGATTTGGATATTTGGTACTAGTTTGGATGGATTTTATTTGAGTATTCTCAAAATTGTGATGCATTTGATATATAGTTATTAAAAAAAGCAGGTTTTCAAATTTGGACACATGGCATAAAATAAAGCAGGGGCCTTCAGAATTTAGCGACGGATTTACCCTCACTAAAATATGTCGCTAATATTTAGACACGTGTCCTTCAGAATTAGCAACAGATTTGCCCTCACAAAATTCCCTCGCTAATTAGCGACAGATTTGCTCTCACTAATTTCCCTCGCTAATTAGCGACAGAATTTCCCTCGCTAAAACCCCTTGCTAATTAGCGAGGGAAAATCCCTCGCTAAAATCCCTCGCTAAATTACCGTCGCAAAATATTAGCGAGACCCTTTTTAGCGACGGAATTTTTCCGTCGCTAAATCCCTCGCTAAGCCACTTTAGCAACGGATTTTTGAGGTTTAACGACGGAAATTTCCGTCGCCTATCCTGCTTTTTTTTTGTAGTGATGTCCCAATACCTTTACTTTGAATAATCTCTCAACGTAGAAAGAAGTTAGGAAAAATAGATAACATAATTTCCTTATTTAACAATTAATTAAAAAAGACAATAATGTGATTTGTAGGAACACTCTGATTTGAAATCGTGGGCTTAGATGCACTTGTATTAAGTTGGGGGCATAATCTCCCACTTGAAAAATTATTTTGGTTAGAAATATATATAAACAAATTTATTTTTTTTCATAAAAAAATAGTGGATGTCCCAATAATATAATTTTTACAACTAATTATAGAAACTCAAAAGAGATAAATAAAAAAAAGAATAAATTGGTGCTAATTTTATCATTCTAGCTATGTAATTTGTTGAAATTTAGACATTTTTGTGATGAATTTATGTATTTTTTAAAAATTTACAATATATTTTTTTGAGAAAAGATTATAGGCTATTTTATTTGCCCCAGCTAATAAAAATTTTCCCACACCTGAAGGGCATGGAATCTTTTAATTTAGAAAATAAAAAAATTATATTATTTAGAGCTGTCACACACCTTCTAATGTTGTGCTACCGTAAAAGAAATCGATCACCCTAATTTTGGTGCTTTTCGTGTACACTACGTCTAGTGTTAGATTTTTAATTGATTCCAAGATTCAACTTCACAAGTCATACTTAATTTGGGAGTTAGATGATTACGACATATTTGAAAATTTGCATGTGTATAAAATAGTAAAACTTGAGCTTCTCAACTAACTTTTGCTTTTTCTTTATGATTTTTCTTTGTTGAATGAAGATTAAAAGATTAGTATGTACAACTTTTATCTTTGCATGTGAAGGCAATAGGTGTTTGAGAGAATAAATAAAAGCTAGGTGTTTGAGAGAATAATTGTAACATGATCGTAACAGCCTATAATAATAGCATGTATTTTATATAAGCTAGGTGTATTTTACTCTCAACTCTATTTTACTAACCTATTTATACATCTCCGAGTTTCAGCATTGCCTAGATAAAACATATTTTAAATCTCAGTTGGAGATGGTGGCATGCACAAGTTGATGTCATAAAGTTGAAATATTTACTGAAAGGGTCATTATATCATAGTACTACACTCCTCATATTCATACACGCCTTTGATTTTGAATGCATTTGACTGTTGACCAGTTTCTATTTTCCAGTGACATCAACATATTCGATTCTATTCATATGCAATGAGTAATTGAGTAAGTGTTTTTCCTCATTGTGTATTTCTCTAATATAGTATGCTTTGGATCCATTTTCAATTTCTTTTCATTTTTTTATGTACATATAAGGCAACACCTTCCTGGATCATGATCCACTGCGGTCATTATTGACTGCAGTGACTAAAGTTAACCTCTATAGAAACCATTGGATCATTAAAATCTTCGATCCTAACCCCTCAATTATTTTATTTGAAAAAAATTAAATAAAACATAAGAGGAGAGAGATAGAGAGAGTTGACAGCAGATCAGGATCAGAATCCCACCTTCTTTTAGATGTGTATAAGTGGATGGATTCCAGACTAAAGAAAAGGCATAGGGTATCATATGTGGAATTCAATTATAACATGATCCTGATTGCCACATACATATAAGAGTTCATCTAGAATAGATTGAAACCCCATCCATTATAAGAGTTGGACAAAACAAAATTATTAGTGTTTTTTTATGTCAGTTTAGGATTGTGGGTTGTAAAAAGACACACTAAGCTAACAAACCTATTCCTAAGTATGGGTTAGCACCAACTCAATTCAAAGGAACTAGCTTAAGTGTAAGTGTGGGGGGTAGTTTGCGTATAAAGTGTATACAGATGCTATCTGATAATGTATAAGGGATGAGGTACCCCTTGTACCTCTATCACTACAAAAAAAGCAGGATATGCAACGGAAATTTTCGTCGCTAAACCTAAAAAATCTGTCGCTAAAGCGTATTAGCGAGGGAATTTAGAGAGGGAAATTCCGTCGCTAATTAGCGAGGGAAATTAGTGAGGCCCAATCCGTCGCTAATTTTGAAGGACGCGTATCTAAATATTAGCGATGGATTTTAGTGAGGGCAAATCCGTCGCTAATTTAATTTTTTTATAAACATAACTGCTTTATTTTTATGCCACGTGTCCAAATTTGAAAACCTGTTTTTTTTTAATACCTATATATTAAATGCAGCACAATTTTGAGAATACCCAAATAATATCAATCCAAACTAGTACCAAATATTTCCAAATTAACAAACAATACCAAATATCCGAATCCTAAACAACTTCAAACCAGCAATAACAATCCAAATCCTAAACTTGTCGAAAACAACAATAACATAATATTCCAAACCATTAAATAACAACATAATACTAATGCGGGCCATCATCAGACTCGGACTCCCCAGACTCAGACGCATATGGCTTCAGGCTCTTATAGTACTTCAACAGCTTCTCTTGAGAGATAAAAGCTTCACACATATAGATAATTTTGACTCTGGTGAGCTATCAAAAAATGGTGTGTTTGACTCTTTTAACAAACATCAAAATCTTTGTGCTTCTTCATTTGGAAGTTAATCATGATCGTCATATTGAGGCTCATCCAATGACACATTCACTCCGAGACCATCACAAATCATGCTTTCCATCGACTCAAATTGTTCATTAGATGGAACATGAAAACTAGAACTGCTTGAAGAAGCCCCTAAGTCAAAATTTGGAAGTCGTTCTCCAAGGTCCACCCAAATCCAATAATTAGGCCTAAACCTAATACGATACAAGTGCACCCTAATTTCATCATCAGGTGTAATAGGTATACCGTCGCATTTAAGGCATGGACATATAATCCCCCTTCCTTTTTAGCCTTATCATGTCGCCACGCTACCCTAATAAACTCTTCAACCCCATTTACAAAAGTTTCCTTCAAAAATGCTCTTCCCGGATATAACCGATCATACACCCAACTACGATTTAACTGATTCCAATTCATCTACACGCATTTAAAAAAACGCGTTAGATTCCAACAACTAAACCTAAAATATAACCTATCAAGTTAGTGGCATCGATATGATCTCGATGGAGATGATTTCGAGCCGAATATGGGGGTTAAGGACAGAACAAAGAAAACCCTTTTCCATATAAGTAGTGAAGAAAGTTATTTCTAACTCCCAACCTTAAAATTATTAGTAGAGTCTCGCAATTATCTCAATGGAGATGAATTCAAGTAAAATATGGGGGTGCATGAGGGACAGCACCTCACCCTTTTCCATCAACAGCACACAATACACAATAACAACTTCCAATATAGTCGTCTAACCTAGGGTTGATCAAACATCAAAACAACAATACACAAATGAGCTGTGCATTTACCCCCAAATAATAGACATTTCCCATTTTGAAAACAATTTTGAAAACTAACAGTTATTCAGAATTTATTCAAGCTTAACAATATGAAATTCATGCAAAAAGTGGACTTAAGAATATGAAATTCAATATTTTTCCCATTAATTTTGAAGAACAGAGACAAAGAAACAACAAAAAACCATGACAAACAACAACAATTCAACTCCTATTCCTAATAATTAAAAGTTTGGCTTATAAAATACCTGCTTTTCCACCAAATTTGCAGCTCGAAAATCAGAAAAACTTCTCCAGCAAGAGAAACAGCTCCACCAAATCAGAATTACTCAGCTGCCAAGTCACAAATCAAAATCAAAATCACGGTTACTACCAAATTAATTAAAAGTTCTTGTACAATCATCTTCAAAACTAAGAACTAACAAATAAACACAAGAACAATATATAATAGAACAACGTTGATACTAGACGTATACTGTTTATTCCTAAATTCTTAAAAGACTAAACATAAGAACAGCACTATGAAGCACTAAACATGTATTCTATGCACTATGAACAAAAACTAAAATACAAGAATTTTAAGCATTCAATGTAATGCACCATAATCTAATAACTAGAAGAGACATCATGAACACCAGAATGCGAAAATTTCACAATAATTTCACAAAAACGTAAACGAAATAAAAAAACGAAGATAAAAACGAAAAAACCAAATAAAAAAGACGATAAAAAGGAAAACAAAAACGTACCAGAATAGGGCTCTGTTGCGACGGAGGGAAAGGGATAGGTGGTGGTGGCGCGGTGGGTGGTGGTGCGGTGGGAGAGAGAAGAGAGAAGAGAGTGAGTGGGGTGTGTTGGAGAGAATGGTGAGAGAAGAGAGAAGCAAGGTGGGTTTTCGGATAGTGGGAAAAAATGCTTAGCGACGGATCTGTTGCGAGGGAACTGTCCATTAGTGACGGATCAATTAATTGCACAATTTCCAAGTGGTTAGCGACGGATTATTTACGAGGGAAATTCAAATTAGCGACGGATCAAATAATTGCACAATTTCCAAGGGTTTAGCGACAGAGTCCTTAGCGACGGAATACCCATTTAGCGGCGGATTCGTTTCTTTCACGCGTACCAAAAACTACCAACGGTCACGTCAGCATTAGCGACGGAATGGTTAATTAGCGACGGATTTGATTTTGTTTTTTTAAAACAAAGCGCGCCAATTTAGCGACGGAACTATTTGTCGCTAAATCCCTCGCTACGTTAAACTTAGCGACGGATTTGGTTTTCCTCGCTAAAATCCGTCGCTTATCTTGTGTTTTTTTGTAGTGTATAATCAATTTTTGAGTTATCAAAAAAAAAAACAAAAGGACACACGTCAAACAGCACCAACCCAGCCAGCCCTTGATCATATTCCTATATAATGCAACAAACCCACCACACCTAACACCACCACCTTCAAAAGTAGCGACGGATTTTCCCTCACTAAATTCCCTCACTAATTAGCTACGGATTTGCTCTCACTAATTTCCATCGCTAATTACCGACGGAATTTCCCTCGCTAAAATCCCTTGCTAATTAGCGATGGAAAATCTCTCGCTAAAATCCCTCGCTAAATTTTTGTCGCTAAATATTAGCAGACCCTTTTTAGCGACGGAATTATTCCGTCGCTAATTCCCTCGCTAAGCCACTTTAGCGACGGAAATTTCCGTCGCCTATTCGTAAGTATGGGTTTGCACCAACTCAATTCAAAGGAACTAGCTAAGTGTAAGTGTGGGGGTAGTTTGCGTATAAAGTGGGTAGTCTTTTAGATATAAATTTTGACAACAACTTCGTATCATGTATACAGATGCTATCTGATGATGTATAAGGGATGAGGTACCCTTTGTACCTCTATAATCAATTTTTGAGTTATCAAAAAAAAAAAGAAAAGGACACACGTCAAACAGCACCAACCCAACCAGCCCCTGATCCTATTCCTATATAATGCAACAAACCCACCACACCACCACCTAAGTTAAACACCAAGTGGCTAAGTGCTGCACTTCCAAAAAACAGCTGAGCCACACAGTTCAAGAAAAATTTAAAGGGACTAGCTGTTGAACTAGAACATGACCTCCTTCCTTCTCTAGTACAGATGAACCTGACTTACACTTGAAATATCCAATGGGGACCGCATGCTGGTGTGGTCACATGTGATGATATTCAAGGTTTTAAAAAACGTTTCGCGACAGTGAAAACGGCCGCGACAAAACGGTATCGGCGGCGGCCGTTTCCGTTATGCACCGATATCACGGGGTGAACCAAAATCACGAGAAAAAACGCGACGTAACACCGGTACGACCGCAACGTAACGCCATTACGGCCGCGACGGCCGCGTTTTAACACCGTTACGGCCGCGACGGGCCTTCTGCCTAATTGAAATGCATAAACATGAGAGAAAGTGGAAGAGAATGCCGTAAAACAGGGAATCTACAAACTGCTTGAAGATGAGAAAGCAGAAACAGCTTGAAGATCTGATCTTTGAAGCAATTTTTGTTAAGTTTCCATCCTCAGTTTTGCAACATTAGTCTGTGTTTTCAATTTTGCGTGTCTTTGTTTGTAGTAGTTGTAGAAATAAGAAAGGGAATGCACTGGAGATGAGTGGGTGAAGATGAGGGAGGATAAATGAAAGATGACAGTGTTAGAATTTTTAAGTGAAATGAAAGGAATGTAATGGAAGGTTCTCGAGACCATGGGAGAGAAGGTAAAAGACACCACATGTTTTTAACTTTTTTATAATTGAAAATCTTTTAATATTTTTTTTTACGGAGATCTTTTAATATTTTATTCCCTATTGTTTAATATTTTTTCACACTTCTCATAAATATTTGGTAAAATTTTATTTTGTTCTTATAAATTTCACTTATAATATTTTAGTTAGTTGTTACCGGCTCCCCTTAATATTTGGGGCAAGATCCGCCACTGGCCTCCATTGCACTGCACTGCGTGTTGCTTCAACTACATTACGCCTACAGCAGCACCACCATTCTCTCCTCTGTTTCTGTAACAGATCTCGTTTTGGAAAAGTTTTTCAGTGAATAATGTTAGGTTGTGGGTGTGTGGGAGAGGAACGAGAAGAAGAGAAAATGGGGAAGAATAACATTATTAATAAATTACTTATATTAACCATTATAAAAGATTTACCCATTTTAACACTTTTAATTATCTTTGATATCTAATATAAGTGAGAAAATATTAGTTATAAGTTGTTATACATCATTCTATAATAATACAGTTAAGTTTTGCATAATTTCTGAAATACGTGAACAATTCACACCGCGACGGCCGCAACACGTATCGCGACAGCCGCAACAGCCGAAACCGCGAAAGCCTTAACGCGACCGTAACCGCGGCCGCTATTTAGAACCTTGATGATATTATTAATTATTAGTGGTGTGGAAACTTAAATATGGTGTCTCATCTCGCCCTCACTGGGTCTCTACATTTAAATATCATTTTCATTTTAAATCATTCTAAGTTTGGCTCTACAAACATTTGGGAGTAATATTATTTTCCCAAATGGCAGGTAAACATTGTAAAAAACTGAAAATTAAATTCAAATTCGTTATTTTATTTTTTTTAAAGAAACATGTGTTACTTTTATTATGTCAGGGTACTTAATAGCCTATCAGATAGTTTTGTTGCAACTAAAGGTATGTCTTGGTATTATGTGAATATATGTAAAGTTTAGGAAGTCTACTTATATTATAGGCAGCTTACCTATTTTTTTATAAGTAAATAAAAATACATTTTACTTTCTATTTTTTTTCTTTCTTATGATTTTTTTTGTCTTTAATTACTTTAATGAGGAAAAAACACGAAAGCATTGATGACTTATTCAATTTTTAAGATATAATAGATATATATATAAGCTGGAAATTATATAATATGTTTTCTTTTAAGTTGTCTATGAACTTCATTTAAAAATGTAACTATTTTAGTCTTTCTTCCTATCTTGTAAAACGAAGTAGTTAATTTTATATAAACGTTAAAGGCAAGTATCAAGTGACACTATGTTTGATAAATTAATGTCAATTTTTCAGGAGCTCATTGCTTTGATCTTTATTGTGCAACTCAAAGAGATCCAAAATGTTTGATCCACCGGTGCAGGAAAGAGGTCTAGATTATTCATGGGGTGGCTTAGTGAGTATTATGCTAAATGCACTATAACCAATGAGTGTGGTACCATGAGATTGTCCTATCAACTCTTTCTTGTTTTATTTTTGGGTCATTTTAGGCCTAATTTTTTCTTTTGAACCATACTTGGATTAGGTCTTCCTTGTCCACTGAAGCATAATATTAAATAAATGATAATGTCCGAACTAGCCCACTGTGAAAAATATAATAATGATGAATGTAACACCCCTTTTCTACCCCTTAGTTCGCACGTCATTATCAGAGTAATTTCATTTTCAAAAATGTTAATTGAGTTGATAGAAAAGAGAAGTGCCACATCGTCATAAAATTTGGACTTCACAAAAATTCAACACGCCACAGCGGAATAAAAATAATAACTCGCTAAGCCTCTCGAACACGTCGCATATACTCCACATAGTCATTAAACAGTTAAATTAATTAAACTATCAAACTCCAGCCACGCCCCCTAGGTGCTACAGTATCAGAGAGCGACTCGACAACATCCCACAGCTAATAAGGAAGGCAGCAGGTCCTTCACTCGCGGTTACCTGCAGCGTTGCCACAATAGAGCAACATTCCAAGCAGAAGGGTGAGCTCAATTCAATCCATATAATAAATCACATGATAAGCAGTAAGTCAAGTCACAGCACTAGAGTAAACACATTACAAATCATCAATCACGTCATTACAACAACTCATAGAGTAAACATGTCACAAATCATCAATCACGTCATTACAACAACTCATCACAATGCCATGCGGCTATATGAGATGCAACCCTCACCAGGGCATATGCATGATGGTACCATACTCGTCATAATAAGCCACTATGGGCACACCATCACTAAGAGGCCGAAGCCTATTCGTCATAAGATGCACATGCTATGAGACACTATGGACACATGTGCAACCACAAATCATCATAATCACAGCATCATCAAAATATGGACCACTAAGGGCAACAACGTCATTTAATTAGCCACTAAGGGCATCCTCGTCGTAATCACATCATCATCAAAATATTGACCACTAAGGGCAACAACGTCATTTAATTAGCCACTAAGGCATCCTCGTCATAATCATCACAATCACATCATCATCAAAAATATTGGCCACTAAGGGCAACAACGTCATTTAATTAACCACTAAGGGAATCATCGTCATAATCATCCATTTTGATACTAAACGTTAAAACTGCTGGTTGTGCGCAAAAGGATTTTCAAAAATAAACTCAACACGGCTTCACAACGTCATGGGATGACTACCGGGGACAGCCTCTTGGGCGCCCAGAAAACACCAGAAAATGATAAGTTTTTATTTTAAAAATATGACACACAGGTAGACAACCGAAAAAGCTTTCCAACGCTTTTTGAAACGTTTAAAACGGGTGCCCGAGTCAAAAGTTATAGCGAAAACAGTTTTTATTAAAAATCGGGAACATCCTGAAAATGGCGCCCAGGCACAGGGATCCGGCGCCCAGCAACACAGAATTTGGCAACACAGGCAACAGGCGCGCACACGGGCGCCATGCGCCCAGGGCAGCAACACACGCACTGGCGCGCAACACAGCGCCCAGGAGAGGGGATCCGGCGCCCAGAAACTGGCGCAGCTTAGACACAGTTTGATTCCAGAATTTGTCTCAACTTTGGAGACCCATAACTTGAGCTACACAACTCCAAATTGAACGAAACCAGTTCCAAAACGACCGGCTTTAAGTCTATTTTCAAAAACAACCAGCCACGTAATTTTTGGATTAACAAAACAATACCAGTTTTAGAAAAACCGAACAGTGTCCAGAAATGCACACATATGGCGCCCAAGGCGCCTAGGAGTTACAAAATCTTATTCCTCATCAATTAAATTACTAATTCAACACCAAAATTCAATTACCAATATGAACATCAAATTACCACGGTCATCTCCAATTATCATCAATCACAATACCATCCAAACATTAATCAAACACGTGATATGCAATTCACCCTTTTAACAATTAGAATATCACTCTTGCAATTTTAATCATAGGATTCACAATCCAAATCATCATGATCATCACATACATTCATAAATCAAACACGAAATCACACACATATCAAGAACATGGATAGATCTAGGCAATCCCCAACTTACAACCTATCATGAATATCTATTATATAGAAAGATAGAACTCCCCTAACCTCTTAAACGTATGCTCCTTAGACACCCACAAGGTCTTCTTCTGTCCTCTTTGCAAGTCGAACCCTTCTCCTTCTTTTTCCTTGAAGCCTTGCGAAATCTTCTTCTCCTCTCTCTTCTCCAACGGCGCCCTCACTCTATCTATTCTCTTCTCTCAATTTCGCACCTTTCTTTTCTTTTGCACAAAATGACCTAGACCCTAATTTTTGGGATTAAATATGCGCCTAGGTCATGGGTCATGGGCTCTCCTCAGCTTAAGCCCAATTTAATTGTCAACACCACCTCCTACTACAATACCACACCTTATTATATGCTATAATTTTTAATTATACTAATTAAATAAAATAAACGCCTAAATACTTAATTAAATAAATTAATTAAATATTTTGGGGTGTTACAATGAATATAAGAAATTTATTTTATTTTACTTGTTTTTTTTTACACTTTGCAGAACTTAAAATCGCGTGTTTTTACACTTTGCAGAATTTATAATCATTCGTACACACTTTCTCCCAACTTATAAGAAGGTTTTAAGAGGGCACTCAATCATGTGCTCAAACTAAATGAAAAGATGTTACCCCAAGTTTGGTAACAACACAGCTTTATAAGACTGATAGAGCACCCAAGAACATACACTTAGTGCAAAGCAGAATGTTGTTTGACAGAGAAAACCACAAGACAAAGCGGTTCCCCAACAAAACTAAACAAGACGACATGGATCATGAATAAAGAAGTAGAACACCTAATAGACTACACACGATAACCCACACCTACCAACCATGGTTTCAAACTGTGGACCACATCACGTGATGTCGTCGCAATATTGTTGTTGCGGTGGTGACTGCATTCCCATCCGCAATTGCGGTGTATTTGCAAATCACGGGAAGACTCGCATCGCAACTTCGCAACGACTACAACGTAATGGATGCAACAACCACAATACACTTTACAGTACTTCCACAAAAAAATTTCGATCTTCCCCTTTCTTAAAATGGTAGGTTTAAGGAGAACTTTAAAGAGTTAGAAATATTTTAAAATGATAATGAATTGTTAATGTTGGAAATATCAGCATTATGATTTCTATTGACAATAGCAACATTTCGAGGGACTCTGTTATTTCGAACTGTTGAACAACAGGTTGTACGTTCCCGGATAATCTCATTGTTATTTTGAACTCTGTTTTCATTATCTACCTGAGGTGCCCCAAATATATCAGCAATTCTTCCCATTTATGTAGCAATACTTGATATGTATCATTGGTATTTTCTATCAAAAGGTTAAATACAATGGCTATTTGTTGAGTCACCAAACTTACCATATCGTGGTTATTATCATCCATTTGTTGCCTGAATGACTGCATGGATGTATTAGTTATTGGAGTTGAGTACATTGCCCAAGACCACATTTTGGGATTTCAAATGGCGAAGTCTTGAATTGCTAATTCCCCAATTTTTAATTCTTTGAAATCTAGGAAGAACATTCCAATTTGCCAATGTCACCCTTGGAGGAGGAACGAAACCATGAGGCAAACCATATGGTGGTTGAGTTGCATTAGCATTCTTCCTTTCTGGTTCAATTGGAAATAAATAAAATATAATGAATAATATTAATAACAATGAAATTTTCATTAATATAAAATTTACCTTTTTTACATATAAATAAACTATACTTTAGCACTTTTGTTTTTTTTTGATCAATGGGAAAGGAAAAAAAAAACAAGGCGAAAAGAAAAGAAAATTATTTCCTACAAGTCTCTACTCCCAAAGCATCTCCAAGAAGCTTCGAAGAGAGGGCCGGGGGACAACGATCCCAACGGATCCTATTACCATTCAAATCCGCTCCATGTTTAGCACTTTTGTTTGACAAAAGATATTGCGAACGTCTTGGCCGAAACAATACTCTACCACTTATTTATTCTATTTATATATATATATATATATATATATATATATATATATATATATATATATATATATATATATATATATATATATATATTTCATTTAGGCAAAAAGTAGAGCAAATGAAAATCCACATCACTTATTGTCAAAAGGAAAAGAGAAGAGAATACACATCACATGGAAAAAGTGGAGAAAAAAACCAAACCAAACCAAACCAATGTAGTTTGGATTTATTCGGTTTTTGGCGACATAAAACATAATTTAATATAATGTCAAATCTAGGGTGATGGAAATGGTCACATATAACTTGCATTGGTAAATAACTGGAAATCCTGGTTTGAACTCCAAATACTTCTGAGTTAACAAGAATTGCAATGAAATGCACTGCATACCTCAGTGTTTTATGCTTTAAGCCACACAAGACTTGGTCCATTTATCCTAGATTTTAATAAATTTGATTTTAAAAAGTTGATGTTAACAAAATTTTATTACTTTTGTGAAAGATATTTTAAACGAAGTAAATCTATTTTCAAAATGTGGCCGGGCTGTAAGTGTAACATCACTTAAGCTAGTGAAGCTCAATAAGTAGCCTTTCTTTTGACCGAATGGGTAAGTAGCCTTAGCCCTTATGTAATGTATAATTGGAACCAAAAAAAGGTAAATTGTATATTGGATTTTAGCAGTTTGGTTTAGTTTGGTTCAATTGCTGTCATAAAAACCGCAAACCGAACCGCGCGGTTCACTAATAAAAAAATCGAACAAAACCAATAAAAATCGATTTTTAGCAGTTTTCGGTTTGGTTTGTGATTTTCTATTGGTTTGATTCGGTTTTAAACACCTCTGGTGGTTGATTTTCCAATCGCACCATAATATATGAATTGGTTTTTTAAAAAATAAATAAAACATAATAAATAATATTAATAACAAATTCACTCCTTGCTGTGTGGTCGGAAAACAATAGCAACCACACCTAAATTGAGTGTTTACTCTAAATAAATTGAGATGCCATGAAGTGGTCATGACGTGATAGTTTTCGAATATATATCTTCTGCTTATATATTCTCCTTAAATCTATCATGTCAACAACTCCATGCTTTAACGTCCAAATTGATCACTCATCACGTAACAACAAAACATACTTAAAATTAGAATGATGATGCCACTATGTACGGTTTGTCTAAATTCGGAAAGAAGTCCTTCTTACGAAACCAGAAAGAATGGTGCAGATAAAAGAACGATGCAACAAAATATACAAAGAATATATGATGCAACGTTGGCATCTAAGCATAAAGGCAAAGATAAAAGAACGATGCAACAATGTTAGCATCTAAGCATAAAGGCAAAGCTAAAAGAACTCATTTTTATTTTTATTTTTTAAATCGGGAAAGGGAGACATTTAATTAATTAAAGTGACACTAATGTTTATTTTACAACTGTCTCCAAAAGAATTTGAACTCAATACCTTGAAGATACAATGCTAGCTCTTACCACTGAGCTAGCACCTCAAGTGTTAAAAGAAAGAATCATGTATTCAACAAAAAGAAGAAAGGAATAAATCATATATCATGTCAATATCATATATATATATATATATATATATATATATATATATATATATACTTTAAAAATTATATCTTAATTTGTCTTTAAACTAACACTCACTCTATTTGTTTTCTAAAGTATATGAAAAAAATCACTTCAAAAGTTTGAAAATTTCATCATACTATCCTGGAGTATTGGGAAATACAGCTAATTAGTCTTTCATGAAAGACTACTTATGGATCTTTCAATTAGACAAATCTAACAAACTTTAAAGATATTGTTTAGGCTAAATATTGCATTTTTGGTCATTTCTCTTTTTATTTCCACTTTGGTCCTTTATCTTTCTTAAATGCGTCAGTTTGGTCATTTATCTTTCTTCCTCTCACTTTGATCGTTTATCTATCATATATGTTCCCGTTTGGTCATTTAAACCAAGTTAGATAATATTTGAATAGCGAAATACATCAATTGCATTTCTTTGTCTTTCAATTCAGTTCTTATGTTTTGTTTGTTAGAATTTTGGGTCACACATGTAATATTTAAATGTGTTAGGGCCATTATTTAATTAGCCAAACTTAAAGTGGTCTATCTGATACTAAGTTTATGGCTAAGAGCATATGTGTCATTAAAGGTTATTGTATAGATACCATAAGACAATATTCTAATTTGATGAGTGGCCGAATTAGAAATATTAAAAACTGAGATGTAATTGGAAGCAGTTACATATTTGGGTTATGGTCTCCATTTTGTAGAGTAACGTAACAAATAAAATAGGGTTTTAGTTATCTGGCTTTCTCTCTTCATCCCCATCAGAAGAGAATCAAGAAACCCTAAGGTGCTCTACAATTGAAAGATCACATACTCAAACCTTCATCAATTCTCAATGGCAAATTCAGGTACGCTTCCGCATTTTATTTCATCATGAATTTGGGCATGGATTTATAAACTATTGATTTAGGATTGTGCTCTTTTGATTTCTATATGGGTAGAGACATGTGGTTAGGCACAAACCTTGATTGTTAGAAACCAACATTGTTGTGGTTGATATAGAATGAGGGGATAGATTAAAGCTATCGCCCCCAACTATATCGTTTCTATCCCCTCCTTCTATTTTTTTGTGGTGTTCTCGTGGAAACACTATGAGAGTTCCACGGATGAGTCCATTCCCAAAACAAAAAATTAGTTTACGAGACACACCTTCATTTCATATTGATAATATAAAAACATTTTACTCTCAACAAACTAATTTAGATCACTTTAATTTTTTCTACCTAAGCTACCTTACTAAATAAATAACTTGCAATGATGTGTTGAAGTCACCTGCGAATTGACGCATGCTATATATGATAACTTGCAATGATGCTGAGATGGATATCGTGTGTCATCAACTAGATGCTTTTGCATCCAAAGTGACCACGTAACAACGACGCATACCACATATTAGAATGATGCTCCAACATAGGGTTTGTATGAATTGGAAAGAGTCTTTATTATTGAGATATGCCTTGTAATTTTATTGCTTGTAATAATAGTAGGTGTAGTTAGAAACCTAGTCGAAATGGGCCAGTCGAATGGGCTAGTCGAAATTATGGGTCTGACCTGTTTCATTGTATATATTTATAGACGTCATTAGCATGTAATTTGTAACCTACTTTTATGAAATTCAGTGCAGCTTTTACCTAATATTATATTGCCCTAATCATTCCTCTTGTCCCTTTAGCGTCGCCACTTCCTTTTTCTTATCCCTTTCACGTGTTTATCCCCAACAAACTGGTATCAAGAGCTTGTTAGATCCTTACAAAATCTATCAAGATTCATGGCAGCGCGAGACAACTTTGGTGGAGGTATTCCGGGGAACCTCCCAATCTTCGACGGAAAGGATTATGAACGATGGTGTGCGCAGATGAATGTGTTGTTTCGATATCAAGATGTACTTGATGTCGTGAATGATGGTGTTCCACCCTTGGCAGCAAACGCCACTGAAGCGGTGAGGAACAACCACCATTCGCTGAGGAAGAAAGATGGAAAAGGGCTGTTTTTGATTCACCAATGCGTTGATTCCAACATCCTGAACCTGATCATCGACTCTGATTCAGCAAAGGCAGCTTGGGACATCCTAAAGAACTCGTATGGAGGAGCAGATAGGCTGAAGAAAATACGTCTACAGTCGCTCAGGAAGCAGTACGAGGGCTTGAAGATGACAGATGGAGAATCGATTGGAGATTTCATTATGAGGTTAGTAGCATTAACTAATCAAATGAAAGGTAATGGTGAAACTGTGACTGAAGTAAATAAAGTCGAAAAGGTGCTCAGATCCTTAACCCTGGAATTCGACTACGTTGTTACTACTATCGAAGAATCCAAGGACCTAGATACATTGAAGTTAGATGAACTTCAGGGTTCCTTAGAGGCGCATGAATTGAGAATAAGGCAGAGAAGTTCAGAGAAAGAAACTGAACAAGCCTTGCTTTCATACTCCTCTAAGAGAAATTGGAAGGCAGGCAACAAGGAGAAGGGTAGAGAAAAGGGATCAAGCAGTAAGAAGAAAGAACAAGGATCTTTCGACAAGAAGAAGGGAGACCTGTCGAAAGTTCAGTGTTATAACTGTCAGCAATTTGGGCATTATAGGAACAAGTGTAAAAACAAGAAAGTTCCTAGGGATAAAGATGCAGAAGCCAAGTTTTCTAATGATGGTGACTCAGACTCTGACTTAGAGGAGTTAATGCTGATGGCTGTCGAAGATGAGATTCGACTCGATGAAGGAGTTGCTGAAAGTAGCGAGCAAAATAGTGGGAACACTTGTATAAGTGGATTCACTTGCGATGCTCAAAATACTTGTGCAATGTGTGTGTGGCAGGGCAGTGGAAACACTGGTGATGCCTCCAACATTGCCAGCAATGATGATGAAGAATTGTCATTCATGACAGCTACTGACCCAGAATTACTGTTGTTGAAGGCTGATACAAATTCGACTGAAGAGAAGTCTGTCGAATGGTATCTCGACACAGGATGTTCAAATCACATGTGTTGTCACAAGGAGTGGTTTGTCGAACTGGAGCAGATAAGCAAAAAGATAAGGTTTGCAGATAACATTAGAGTTACTGCTGAAGGAGTAGGTACCATAAAGTTCCTGTCGAAAGATGGTAAGTGGTGCTACATCCAATGGGTATTTTATGTACCAGCTATGAAGAGCAATCTGCTAAGTATTGGGCAGATGATCGAGAAGAAATTCACCGCCGAAATGGGTGATAACAGTCTCAGCCTATTTGATTCGACCAAGAAGTTGATCCTGAAGGTGTTAATGCAGAGTAACAGAACCTTCAAGATCAAATTGCAAGTAGTTGAAGAACATTGCCTCAAGAGTACTGTCGAAGTTTTGGCCACCTCAACTTTAAGAGCTTGAGTCAACTACATGAAAAGAAGATGGTTCATGGGTTGCCTGAAGTAAAAGTACCTGTCGAAGTTTACGAGAGTTGTTGCAAGTCGAAGCAACCAAGAAACTCGTTTAAGTCAGAAGTACCTAGCAGAGCAGAGAAGAAGCTAGAGGTGATATTTTCTGATGTCTGTGGTCCTTTCGAAGTATGTTCCTTAGGAGGGAATAAGTACTTTGTCACCTTCATTGACGAATACACTAGAATGTCCTGGGTGTATTTGATCAAAAGGAAGAGTGAAGTACTAGAAACATTCAAGAAGTTTAAGGTAATGATTGAAAAGCAGAGTGAATGTGCAATCAAATCCCTTAGAAGCGATGGAGGTGGTGAGTACAATTCTCATGGATTTGTCGAATTCTGTGAGAAAGAAGGAATTGTGCATGAAGTCACTGCACCTTACACGCCTCAGCATAATGGTACAGCTGAGAGGAAAAACAGGACCATCCTCAATATGGTAAGAAGCATGTTGAAGGAGAAGAAGCTACCTCATAGTTTATGGGGAGAACTTGTAGCCACATCAGTGTATATTCTGAACAAATGCCCCACAAAGAGATTGACTGGGAAGACACCTGAAGAAGCTTGGTTAGGAAGAAAGCCAAGTGTCAAGCATCTCAGAGTAATTGGCTCATTATGCTATAGACATGTCCCTGAGCAACTAAGAAGCAAGCTCGATGATAGAGCACAACAAATGATTCTTGTTGGCTATCATTCGACAGGAGCATACAAACTGTATGATCCTGTGCAGAAGAAAATAGTGAAAAGCAGAGATGTCGTAGTAGATGAGTCGAAACATTGGAACTGGGAAGAAGGCTGTGAGAAAACTACAATGATGGACTTCGACGAAGTCTCTGATCGAGATAATCTGAATGAAGAGGTCGAAACTGAAGAGCCGGAAGAACCCATTGCTGTCGAACCTTTAAGAAGGTCGCAAAGGGAAAGGCAGAGATCAGTAAGGCTAGAAGGATTTCGACACTTACCCAGATTCTGCTATTACAGTAGAGGGAGACCTGACACATTTTGCACTAATGGCAGAAGCAGAACTAGTGAGCCTGGAGCAAGCCCTTAGTCACAAGCAGTGGAAGGAAGCAATGATTGACGAGTTGAAATCAATCGAGAAGAATGATACTTGGAAGCTAGTCGAACTTCCAAAAGAAAAGAAAGCCATAGGGGTGAAGTGGGTCTTCAAGACCAAAGTCAAGCCAAATGGAGAAGTGGCCAAGTACAAGGCCAGGCTAGTAGCCAAAGGGTTCCTGCAGAAATCTGGTTTGGATTTCAATGAGGTCTTTGCCCCAGTAGCCAGGATCGAAACCATAAGATTGGTAGTAGCATTGGCAAGTCATAGAGGCTGGCCCCTACATCAACTAGCTATGTAAAGTCAG
This sequence comes from Astragalus membranaceus, assembly GCA_039519185.1. NCBI lineage: Eukaryota > Viridiplantae > Streptophyta > Magnoliopsida > Fabales > Fabaceae > Astragalus > Astragalus membranaceus. The sequence continues at coordinate 126,161,493 of CM076851.1, forward strand.
CATTTCTGAATGGACCTCTGGAGGAGGAAGTCTATGTTTGTCAACCACCTGGTTTTGAGTCGAAGGGTAAAGAAAACAAAGTCTATAAGCTGGAGAAGGCCCTGTATGGGCTCAAGCAAGCTCCAAGAGCGTGGAACAAGAGAATTAATGGTTTTCTCTTGGCTCAGAAGTTCATGAGATGCACCAATGAACATGGAGTATATGTGAAGAAGAATGGAACTTCGACTCAGTTGTTGTTGTGCCTGTACGTAGATGATCTACTTGTAACTGGCAGCAATGAAGTCGAAGTCGAAGCCTTCAAGAAAGTGATGATGTCAGAATTTGAAATGAGTGATCTGGGACATCTATCATATTTCTTGGGGATAGAGTTTACCAAGACAAGTAAGGGTATACTCCTGCACCAGTCGAAGTATGCAGCTGATATTCTGAAAAGATTCGACATGAGCAACTACAAGGAAGTTTCGACACCATCAGACACTAGCAGCAAGCTGTCGAAAGACGACGAAGGGATTGAAGTAGATGCCACCTTGTTCAAACAGATCGTGGGCTCCCTAAGGTACTTGTGCAACACTCGGCCTGACATTATGTTTAGTGTCGGAATGATCAGCAGATTCATAGAGAAGCCGAAAAGCTCTCATATGGTAGCTGCAAAAAGAGTACTAAGGTATGTAAAGGGAACACAAAGTTATGGTATTCTGTTCCCTAGCAAGAGTGTGTCGAAGAATGGTAATGAAGTGTTTGGCTACACTGACTCCGACTGGAGTGGAGACAGGAGTGATCGAAAAAGCACAAGTGGGTATGTCTTTATGTATGGATCGACACCCATCTCTTGGTGCTCGAAGAAGCAAAGTATAGTTGCGTTGTCCTCCTGTGAAGCAGAGTATGTAGCTGCTTCCTTTGCAGCATGTCAAGCATCATGGCTGAGCATGCTATTGGTCGAAATTGGAGTGCACAGGGTCGAAGGAATGAAGTTGTTGATCGACAACAAGTCTGCGATAGATCTCGCCAAGAACCCTGTTGCACATGGTAGGTCGAAGCACATAGAGACCAGATATCACTTCCTGCGTGATCAAGTAAACAATGAGAAGCTGAATCTGGAATATTGTTGTTCGGAACTTCAAGTAGCTGATGCAATGACCAAGCCGTTGCAAAAGGGAAGATTCGAAGAATTGAGAACAATGCTTGTGATGATGTCACTCAGCAATGTGAATTAGGAGGGAATATTGAGATATGCCTTGTAATTCTATTGCTTGTAATAATAGTAGGTGTAGTTAGAAACCTAGTCGAAATGGGCCAGTCGAATGGGCTAGTCGAAATTATGGGTCTGGGCCTGTTTCATTGTATATATATATATATATATATATATATATATATATATATATATATATATATATATATATATATATATAGACGTCATTAGCATGTAATTTGTAACCTACTTTTATGAAATTCAGTGCAGCTTTTACGTAATATTATATTGCCCTAATCATTCCTCTTGTCCCTTTAGCGCCGCCACTTCTTTTTTCTTATCCCTTTCACGTGTTTATCCCCAATATTTATACCATATACCATAAAGAATGGTGCAGAGTTAATTAAATGATTGGATGTACTTACAAACAATGGTGCATGCAATTTGTATATAATACTATATACATAAATCATATATTATCATTTTAAATTCGTATACATTTTAAATTTTTTATCAATACTATTATAATATAGCTAAATTATTATAATTAAAAAATAAAATATTGAAATTCGTTTATAGTCCTAAATTTTTAAAATATAATAAAATTGTTAAAATTTAAAAAAAAGGAAATGTCTGTGAGAATCAAAAGATATTATTAGTTGATGAAGGCTGGTGTGATCACATGACATGCATATAGCCAGGAACAATATTTGCTTCTACAGTCAAAGCAAGAAAGTGAGAAAGACATGCATCAATTTGTTTCTGGAAAGAATGGAGCTACTCATTAAGATGCCTTTTTGAAGTATGGCTGTAACGTGATCATCGAGATCTTTCACTTTGCACGTTATTGATTAAAGCACGTTATTGATTAAAGCAAACATCACTACTATTGACTTCGAAGCTAATTCCTTGCATTCAATTATTTATTTTTTTGATAAGCAAAAAGATTTTATTGAGAGGGGTACTAGGGGTGCCACAACTCCTTTACAACTCACTTAGTAATTCAATTATTGACTAGCTAGCTGATGCAACAACATCCTCTTCTCTTCTTTCTCTACTTCTCTCTATAAAAAGAGAGACGGGCAAACCACACTCACTCACACACAAAATACACACACTCATCTCCTCCTCCTCCTCCTCCTCCTCCTCCTCCTCCTCCTCCTCCTCCTCCTCCTCCTCCTCCTCCTGTGTAACTACCTACACTACACATAATTAATAACACGAACACAAATAACTTCTGCTTATCTCTTTGAACTTTGATGAACATTCATTAAAACTATGTACAATTGAATTCCCTTCTTACCCTTGGATTGTCACAAAAAGGATATCACAAATGAGCAGTTACTAGTTACTTGTTGTGATCATCCAAAGGTAAGAAGGGAATTGGACATATATAGTTTTCATTGTTGGAAGATGGTTTATCATGAGACTAATATCATTGCCACCTAAAATTTCATTTCCTATTAAAAGACATGCGATTTTGTTTAATGTATGGTTCAACATGTTGAATCCAGTCCTACGACATTTGTGCTTTAGAAGAAAGTCTTCATAGGTTTCACAAAGACTCCTACTATTCAACATGTTCAACCATACATTTAACAAAATTCATGTGATATCAAAAAGTGCTTTAGAAGGGTCTTTAATACTTTGCAATGTTTCATCACCAAGTCCTATGATGAATTCTAGATTTGAATTTGAAAATGTTGATAGAACACCTATCATTCTACAACGGTCATATGGAGTTGCCGCCAGTTAAGGGCGCTTAACAATAATGAAAGGTATGAGATTGTGATGCCTGTTCCAAGGTTCTAAAAAACGGACCGCGACACCAAAAATGACCGCGATAAAACGGTACCGGTGGCAGTCGTTACCGTTACAGACCGCTATGACAGAGTGAAAGAGAATCACAGCAAACGAATGCGACGTACCGCCGTAATGGCCGCGACGACCGCGACGTACCGCCGTTACGGCCGCGACGACCGCGGTGTACCACCGTTCTTCAGAAAAAAGGAGAAAGAAACTGTTGTGTCTGGTGTCCTGCATGACACCTCTTTCCCTTGCTCGGAGCTCTAATTTGTTGAGCATCCTGCGATCTCAGATCTACTCCTATCCCTTCCTGAAATTTCAGATCTCGTGGTGTGTTAGTGGCTATGTGCTTGGTTGATCCTATCTCTTCTTCAAATTCCAGATCTGCTAGTGTGCGTGTGTGTGTGTTAGTGGCTGTGTGATTTGCTTGAAGCCGATGGCACTATTGTTGAGTTGCTAAGTGGCACGGTTGTTGAGTTGCTTAGTGGCACTCTTTCATCGTTAGGGTGAGATAGGAGGGAGGGTGAGGGGAAGGGGAGGGTGAGTTGTCAAGATGATTTTCCTTTCTTTTAGCATTTTGTGATTGTGTGCTTTCAAGTGAGTATTTTTTCAATTTTTGATTTTCGCCGTTTTTACTTAGAAGACAGTTTTGTAGATATTTTTTGGAAAAAAAATGGGTGGACCCGGTGGTGTGGGGAGGGCTTTTTTCATGTGATTTGTGCAATGTTGTGGTTAAATCACACTGCGACGACCGCAATCCGTAACGCTACAGCCGAAACGGCTGAAATCGCGAAAGCCTTAACACGACCGCAACCGTTATTTAGAACCTTGGCCTGTTCTACTTTACCAAGGATATTTGTGCTATTTTTTCCTTCTTGGAATTGTATTTGTGGTTTTTTTTTTTCAAAAAATTATGAGTTTATGACACCCCTCTCTTCTTCACCATGGCTATTGACGCTTTCTAAAGTTCATGTTTTGCATCAAAAATTCAAAGTGACAGCCCTTTTGTGTTTGATTTACAAAATTTACTAAATGCTTATTCTACTAATAGATGCTTTTATTTTGAGACTCATTTATGTGTTATATCACACGCCATTTTCAATGTTTAAGGACATGCTTTTGATGAAATTTGAGTCCTCCACATTACTAATCAAGTCTGATCAGTTACTTGCCATAAAGCTGGACACTTTAACATCCCGTGCAAATTTGAAATGGTAGAAGCAAAGCATGTGAACTTAGCTGTAAAGCCTCTCCTACCATCATAGTACAAAGCACTCATTGGTTAGCGCCTTGAAGTGAATAGGTATTAAACTATCATTTTCTTTGGTGATGAAAGGACAACATAAATTTTAAAGCTTCACAATGCCTTTCTTTAGTTGATAATTTGATATTGTCATATTGTTTATGAAGTTAATGTCAAGTATTGGTTGTAAGTCTTTGTTTGCCAAGAGACAAATGCTGCTTGATCTATGGAGAAATTTGAAGACAATTCTTGGCCATTTAGTTTCAAACTTATCAATTGTCATTTGAACTTTAAAACTTTAATAAAGGAATTCTATTTTTCTTTCATTTTATTTTTAAATTTTGCATTGTCAAAGTATACGATATACATACTTTTTATATACTAGCGGAAAGATGGACACATGTGTTCGTCTTTCCACTTCTCCTATTGCACTATAGTAAATATTTACTCTTAGTTTTTAGTGTAACGATTTTCTAATTTAACTCGCGCAGGCTTTAAAAAACGTCTCATAAAATCCATAAACAAAATGAAAATAAAATTAAAATCTAAAGCGTTACTTTGTTACGAATATTAAGGTCTATCATATTCCACCATGGATTTATTGGTAGACCAAATAGTGACTCAGAATCTAGAGATTTTTGTATTTCCCTACATTTTAAGAAAAACAATTGTCATAATTTGTTGTTAATAACTTGATCAGCATTTGGTCTCCCGATACAAAAATCTCTAGATTCGGAATCGCTATTTGGTCTACCATTAAAGCCATGATTGGAGATGATAGACTATAATATTCGTAACACAATAATACTTTAGGTTTAATTTCTATTTTCATTCTATTTATTATATATTTTATGAGTCTAATCACCACAGAAAGTAAAATTTTATTGTAGTGTTTGGAAATTGATTATACAACAACAACCACTATTGCAGTCTAGCGCTCCAATAGGGCTAGCGCCGCTCCAGTAGGGCTTCACCTTAGGCGCCGCCACAGCCTCCATGGCCTTCCTCGCCGAGGATTTGCTGCAGCTCCTTCCATGGGGCTCAGATGCTGATCCGCTTCAGGCTCCCTTGTCTCTGTCTGGCTCTCTGCAGGTGGGTCGAAAGGGGGATCTTCCCTCTCCTTGCGCCAACAACATAGCGCCATCCTCTTCAGATCTGTCATGCGATGGCCTTCTTTTTCTAGAGGCAGCGGTGGATGCCACTCGTAGCTCTCCTGGAGCGCCTGTGGGATCCAGCGGTCCTACTCTTAGAGCTTCAAACAATGGTGCTCATTCAGTGAGCAAGGTTCATTTGGATGTATCAGGCGTACCTAAGTCCTCTGATGCCATTCGATCTGTGAGTGGTGTTAAAAGGAAATCTTTTTCTGAAGCGCTGAAAGGTATCACTCAAACCCCTAAATCTTTTGCTGATCTCGATTACAGTAAACAACCAAAACCCTGTTTAAAAGGGGATGTTCTTGCTGTTAAAATTTCTGAAGATGAATATCAAGCTAGTATTGCTGAATGCGTCAATCTATTACATGGTAGAATTATTTTGTCCAAAGGAGATAAACCTTATCAGATTAAAGAATTAAAGGAAAAATTGTCTAATATGTGGAATATTTCTTCTGATTGGTCTCTGGTTTCGCTTGGTAAGGGATTCTTTGAATTCTCTTTTGTATCCAATGATGATTTTAGGCGTGTTTGGTCGCTTGGATCTCGTAATCTCCATCCTGGTGTGCTGCGTTTGTTTGCTTTGAGGCCTGATTTTGACCCTCTTTCTGCAAAACAAACCAATGCTCAGTGTTGGGTTAGATTCCATGGTCTTTCCCGGGAATATTGGAGATCAAAAATTTTGTTTGAGATTAGTGGTAGCCTAGGAGCTCCTATTGCCTTGGATGAAGCCACTATGAAGAGGACTTTTGGTCATTTTGCTAGAGTTCTTATTGATGTTGATTTCTCTGAGAAGCTGCATGATCAGTTGTTAGTAGAAAGAGAAGGATACGTGTAACACCCGTTTCTACCCCTTTCATTTATAACGATTATCAGAGTGCACAAATTATTTTTCTTGAAACGGAATGCTACAATTACTTCAAAAACACGTCATTTTGTTTAACTTAAATTAAAACATTACGTGGCATCATGGGCGGCCATTACTCAAAAATACAGTTACAACGTTAAAACAAAATCCAACAAGTCGTACAAGACAAATTCACTATCTAAGAAGACGCCCCCCAGGTGCTACGTATCAGAGCGACTCGAACTCAAGGGAATGAAGGTCAAAGCCTTCAAGTACGGTTACCTGTAAGGTAAAAATCAACAAAAGGGGTGAGTCTCAAACCCTATAATAAAGTGCATAAGGAGTAGTATATACAGATACAGGACTACATCAAAACACAAAAATAATCACTTTAATCACCAGTTCAGCACCAACTTAATATTCACCAAATAAATAATCACCAAGTAATCACCAAATAAATAATCACCAAGTAATCACCAAATAAATATTCACCAAGTATCACCAAATAAATAATCACCAAACATTCACCAACTGTATGTTTAATGTATGAGACGCAACCCAAAACTCCACTGGGCATATGCATGTGGATCCATTCACCAAAAATGAGCCTTGAGGGCATTCACCAAAATTTATAATAAGGCCGAAGCCCGAGGCCGAAGCCTATTCACCAAAATCATGCATATGATTATGCGACACCATGACCATGCACCACACACCAGAAATCACCAAATGAATAATGACATAGCATATTCACCAACACATCAAAAGAGGATTACAGGCCCCATTCACCAATAATAATATACACCATATATATATATATATATATTTGCATACCACACTATTACACAGCACATTATTTTCACCGTGACACACCATTTAAAATTACAAGGAGACAGCACCTTAGTCTTAGGAAGAACCCCAACAATTTATTTAAAAGGAATAGTAGCAATTTCCAAACCAGACAACAGCTAATACACAGTCACTTGGAACCTTCAGAAAACGACCGGGGAAAAATATTAAGTTTTGGTTTTGGCCTGGACAAACAGATAGACATTTAAATAAGCGTCGTAACGCACTTTGAAACACCTAAAACGGATAGCCGAGTCAAAAGTTACGTTCAAAACAAATTTAGGAAAAATTAGGCAACGCTGCTGGAAACTGGCGCCTTAGGCGCCCAGCGCCCAGGCAACGCGCACACTGGCGCCCAGCGCGCAACACACGCACGCCCCGCGCGCACAACAGGCGCCCAGCGCCCAGGCGCGCGCCACACTTGCCCAGCACACACACGCAGCGCCTTGGCGCCCAGCACAGGCACCTGGCGCCCAGCACAGGCACCTGGCGCCCAGCACACTGTCAAAACCAGATTTTTATATAAATTCAGCCCAAACATCATTTCTTCTCAATTTTAAAACATCAAAATTATATTTCTTTTCCACCATCTAAAAATCCTCACTCACCCAAAAGTCAATTTTATTCGAAAACACCAAAACCATATTGACAACTATCATCACCATCACCATTGCGCCTATACACACACCCACACCAAGCATCACCAACACACACACTAACTTGGCACTTGGCACACAAACATATCATAAGATGCACTTAGCATATGGCACACCAACACAACACAAAATACACTTAGCCAATACACAATAATGTGGCACGGGGCGCCTAGCACAAGGGCGCCTACTTCCATGACCAAAAGTCCGACAACGTCAATACTTGGCGCGGGGCACCCCACTCAAGAGCGCCTAATTCCGCACCTAGACAACAATTTCCAGCAACACTAAAAATACTACAATGGTGCCTTATGCGCCTATAACACAACAATTAAATTTTTGAGCAACATAGTCCAATCAACTCGCACACCAATCACACCAAAAACGTCAACTTACATATTATGCACAAGAACAACATCAATTATACATTCATTCGAGCACTTGGCACGCAATCCTAAATTCATCACTTATATAAACAATTCGCAAAACATCAACAAGTCATATAGTGATCAATACATACATACAACTCATCAATATCAAAATCAATACAAAAACGACATAGATCCTAACCCCTACATACATCCCATTATGATCCCTATTATAAGGCAAGACCCACCCTTACCTTAGTTTCACCGAAGATAGAGATCCCTCCACGAGCACACCGAGTAACCACAGCAACCGAGCTCCTCTCCTCTCCTATGGAAGTCGCGCCCTTCTCTCCTTCTTTCTTCTCTCCCTTGCGCTATTTTTCTTCTCTTTCTTTCTCTCCTTTGCGTTTTCTTTCTTTCTTTCTCACGCTCTCTCCTTTCTCTTCTCTCAACTCACGCTTTCTTTTCTTTTTTCACAAATGAGGCACCACTTCACTAACCTAGCGCCTAGCAGCTCAAGTCTACGGGCTTGGGCTTGGCGCACTGGGCCAATCATAACACCTCCGGAGTACCAACACCACCCCCTTCAGATAAATAAAATAATATAATAATAACTAAAACCACCCAATATTATTATTATTATTATCATTATTATTATTATTATTATTATTATTATTATTATTATTATTATTTCTATCACCAACTCCTATTTAATTTAATTAACTAAATACTAAATAACTCTTTAATTAATTTTGGGGTGTTACAACTCTCCCCCACTTAGATTATTTTCGTCCTCGAAAATTCGCATCAACATCTCCCTAACTCACCGGCTGGCTACGACAATTGACATCCTCACGGTTATGCTCTAACTAGTCCGTACCCACGATTACAATTAATTCACCCAACAACAAACAACAAAACTCGCAACAAGGTCTCTGTCGAAGATCGACAAGGGACACAAAGAACACACCAGGCAACATAAGACCAATCAGAGAAAACAACACAAGACTTAAGCATCCACAACATTCAGCAGTAGTAAAACAACGAGCGGCATCAGTATCGACAATAGATTTAGCGGAAAACTCTAACGAAACACATACCTCCGAAATGATCATCATTCTTCAGAAGACTCAGCGCCCACCAAGGCAAACACCCTCCCACTAGACTTCTCTTTCTTCGGCTTGGAACACTTAGTACTAATGTGTCCCATCTCCCCACAGTTGTAGCAAACAACGTCTCTCTTCTCGCACTTAGCAGCTACGTGGCCTTCCTTGCCACACTTGAAACACTTGAAGGTCATGCAATCGGGACTCTTATGTCCCGGCTTTCCACACTTGTGACACACAATGTCCGCAGTAGCGTCTCCCCCACTTGGCTTCCTGCCCGAACTCTCCTCTCCCTTTCCCTTACCACCTGAAACATCATAGGGCTTCCCCCTAAACTGAGAATTTCTCTTCTCTTTCACAGCCTTGTAAGCAGCAGAACTGTCTTCCTCATAGATCCTACACTTATCAACCAATCTAGCGAAAACCCGAACCTCTTGATATCCAATTGCTTTCTTTATATCCGGTCGTAGACCACTCTTGAACTTGACACATTTTGAAAATTCAGAATTGGCATCGTTAGCATAATAAGGGCAAAATTGAGCCAGCTCCTCAAACTTGGCGGCATAATCAGCCACAGTCTTGTCTCCCTGCTTCAGCTCTAAAAACTCCACTTCTTTCTTGGCTCGCACATCCTCAGGGTAATACTTCCTCTTGAACTCTCTTGTGAAAACCTCCCAAGTCACTTCCTCACCAGCATTTTCCAATCTTCGCAGCATTCCCAACCACCAGTCGTCAGCTTCCTCTGCTAGCATATGAGTCCCAAACTTTACTTTCTGAGCCGGAGTACACTCCATGACACGAAAGACCCGCTCTATCTCCTTCAGCCATGACAACGCTCCATCCGGGTTGTACCGACCCTTAAAGGTGGGTGGGTTCTCTCTCTGGAATGTAGCCAAATTGCGCGTCCCGTCATTAACAACACCGGGTATATTACCCATTGCCCCGGCTATAGCCTGCAAGGCAGCAGCAAGTGCAGCATCGTCCCGTCTGGCCATTCTAGCACTGCAACAGAAAACAGAATTCAGAAACGAGTAACAACTCAATGTTACTCAACACGACGACTCAACTACCGGCCGGACAGACCGAACTGCTCTGATACCAACTTGTAACACCCGTTTCTACCCCTTTCATTTATAACGATTATCAGAGTGCACAAATTATTTTTCTTGAAACGGAATGCTACAATTACTTCAAAAACACGTCATTTTGTTTAACTTAAATTAAAACATTACGTGGCATCATGGGCGGCCATTACTCAAAAATACAGTTACAACGTTAAAACAAAATCCAACAAGTCGTACAAGACAAATTCACTATCTAAGAAGACGCCCCCCAGGTGCTACGTATCAGAGCGACTCGAACTCAAGGGAATGAAGGTCAAAGCCTTCAAGTACGGTTACCTGTAAGGTAAAAATCAACAAAAGGGGTGAGTCTCAAACCCTATAATAAAGTGCATAAGGAGTAGTATATACAGATACAGGACTACATCAAAACACAAAAATAATCACTTTAATCACCAGTTCAGCACCAACTTAATATTCACCAAATAAATAATCACCAAGTAATCACCAAATAAATAATCACCAAGTAATCACCAAATAAATATTCACCAAGTATCACCAAATAAATAATCACCAAACATTCACCAACTGTATGTTTAATGTATGAGACGCAGCCCAAAACTCCACTGGGCATATGCATGTGGATCCATTCACCAAAAATGAGCCTTGAGGGCATTCACCAAAATTTATAATAAGGCCGAAGCCCGAGGCCGAAGCCTATTCACCAAAATCATGCATATGATTATGCGACACCATGACCATGCACCACACACCAGAAATCACCAAATGAATAATGACATAGCATATTCACCAACACATCAAAAGAGGATTACAGGCCCCATTCACCAATAATAATATACACCATATATATATATATATATATATATATATATATATATATATATTTGCATACCACACTATTACACAGCACATTATTTTCACCGTGACACACCATTTAAAATTACAAGGAGACAGCACCTTAGTCTTAGGAAGAACCCCAACAATTTATTTAAAAGGAATAGTAGCAATTTCCAAACCAGACAACAGCTAATACACAGTCACTTGGAACCTTCAGAAAACGACCGGGGAAAAATATTAAGTTTTGGTTTTGGCCTGGACAAACAGATAGACATTTAAATAAGCGTCGTAACGCACTTTGAAACACCTAAAACGGATACCCGAGTCAAAAGTTACGTTCAAAACAAATTTAGGAAAAATTAGGCAACGCTGCTGGAAACTGGCGCCTTAGGCGCCCAGCGCCCAGGCAACGCGCACACTGGCGCCCAGCGCGCAACACACGCACGCCCCGCGCGCACAACAGGCGCCCAGCGCCCAGGCGCGCGCCACACTTGCCCAGCACACACACGCAGCGCCTTGGCGCCCAGCACAGGCACCTAGCGCCCAGCACAGGCACCTGGCGCCCAGCACACTGTCAAAACCAGATTTTTATATAAATTCAGCCCAAACATCATTTCTTCTCAATTTTAAAACATCAAAATTATATTTCTTTTCCACCATCTAAAAATCCTCACTCACCCAAAAGTCAATTTTATTCGAAAACACCAAAACCATATTGACAACTATCATCACCATCACCATTGCGCCTATACACACACCCACACCAAGCATCACCAACACACACACTAACTTGGCACTTGGCACACAAACATATCATAAGATGCACTTAGCATATGGCACACCAACACAACACAAAATACACTTAGCCAATACACAATAATGTGGCACGGGGCGCCTAGCACAAGGGCGCCTACTTCCATGACCAAAAGTCCGACAACGTCAATACTTGGCGCGGGGCACCCCACTCAAGAGCGCCTAATTCCGCACCTAGACAACAATTTCCAGCAACACTAAAAATACTACAATGGTGCCTTATGCGCCTATAACACAACAATTAAATTTTTGAGCAACATAGTCCAATCAACTCGCACACCAATCACACCAAAAACGTCAACTTACATATTATGCACAAGAACGACATCAATTATACATTCATTCGAGCACTTGGCACGCAATCCTAAATTCATCACTTATATGAACAATTCGCAAAACATCAACAAGTCATATAGTGATCAATACATACATACAACTCATCAATATCAAAATCAATACAAAAACGACATAGATCCTAACCCCTACATACATCCCATTATGATCCCTATTATAAGGCAAGACCCACCCTTACCTTAGTTTCACCGAAGATAGAGATCCCTCCACGAGCACACCGAGTAACCACAGCAACCGAGCTCCTCTCCTCTCCTATGGAAGTCGCGCCCTTCTCTCCTTCTTTCTTCTCTCCCTTGCGCTATTTTTCTTCTCTTTCTTTCTCTCCTTTGCGTTTTCTTTCTTTCTTTCTCACGCTCTCTCCTTTCTCTTCTCTCAACTCACGCTTTCTTTTCTTTTTTCACAAATGAGGCACCACTTCACTAACCTAGCGCCTAGCAGCTCAAGTCTACGGGCTTGGGCTTGGCGCACTGGGCCAATCATAACACCTCCGGAGTACCAACACCACCCCCTTCAGATAAATAAAATAATATAATAATAACTAAAACCACCCAATATTATTATTATTATTATTATCATCATTATTATTATTATTATTATTATTATTATTATTATTATTTCTATCACCAACTCCTATTTAATTTAATTAACTAAATACTAAATAACTCTTTAATTAATTTTGGGGTGTTACAATACGCCTTTCTCATCAGGGTGGAATATGAGAGTGTACCGTTGTTTTACAACTCTTGTCAATGTATTGGTCATTCTATCCAGAATTGTAAGTTACCTAAAAACGCGGAGATGACTCAAGGTGGCAAGATTCAGCCTCGAAAGGTGAATCACGTCCCTTGTAAACCATCTCTTCGGTTTGTGCAAAAGAAGGATAATGTGAAGTAAGTCACTACTTTGGACGCTGGTCCATCCAATCTGCAAGACAATAGTGTGGTTTTGGTGATGGAAGAAAATGCCCCCGATCGTTTCTTGGGTTTTGACAGCATTGTTATCACGCCTGAAGAGATGGCTGGGGGTCATGCTATTGGTGAAGCACACTCCACCAAGTCTCCCACGACTAGGCTTGATTCTGATGTTTCCTACGCGGTGGAGGCAACTGTTTTATGTAAAAATTGGGAAGATATCTCAGATGATGAGGTTGTCTCTAATTCTCAAGCAACAATGAACCTCTTTCCGAAGGCCAAAGTGTCGATTGTCGATTCAGCCTTGAATCCGGCAGTTGAAGCTGACATGAAAATTTTAAGAAGGTTTCGGGGGGCTTCGCTAGCAGGGCTTCGGTCCATCTCAATGGAAGGTGATTCCAGATTCAGCTGAGAGGTACACTGAACCGGTTATGACCAAGCAACGAAAGAAGAAATTAAGGCAGAAAAATGGTCTTGCTGTTGGTTACAACACTCGGTCCAAAGCTAGCTCAGTCTCTGTCTCATTTTGATCTGATGTAGTTTTTTATAAGCCATTTATTTGGTCTGTTTTTTCCTGCTTTTGGTTGGTTGGTTTTTGGGAGCCTTAGCCTAGGTCTCGCTTTCTCTACTTTTTCTAGTTTATTCTGGCCTTGGGTTTTGGTCTGGTCCCCCCTTGGTTTTATGTATTTCTTTTTCTCTTTTTAATAGATTTTTCTTTGCTTAATATATATATATATATATATATATATATATATATATATATATATATATATATATATATATATATATATATATATATATATATTATGAGATATTTTTTAAAGCCTGCAGAGTTATATTAAAAAATCGTTACACTAAAAACTAAGAGTAAATAAGTATCTATTGTAGCGCAATAGGAAAAGCGGAAAGACGGGCACGTGGCTCGGGGGGTCGCTATATCGTAGGTGCCGATGGAGGGCTCGCGGAAGTGATGTGGATTGCTACCCCCACTATGGCTTCTGCAAAGGGTTGGAAGGCCACAGGTGCACTGGCGGTCTCGGTCCCCTGAGTAAGATTCTGCATTTCTGCTAGCTGCTCCTGTACGTAATCGAACTTCTCTGTACTCCAATGCTTGAGACCGCGTGAGCTGTTCCTTGTTCCTTCTGGCTTGGTCTGCATTCTACTCCTGTAGTGCTCTCACTACCTCGAGCAGTTCCAGCATCCTTCGATGGCTGTTGCTGTATGAAGCTACATGCCTCGTAGCTACCAGGATGCGATAGGTATTAGGATTGAAAGTGTGGGGTAGATGTGATCTTACCGGGCCCCACAGTGGGAGCCAATTTACCTAACTATTTCCTTAGAGTAGGATTTAGCTAGAACACAAGAGTACAATATCACAAGATAATCGTGAAAGTATAAAGAATGAGAGTAAAGTGTATGACTCAAGAATGTTCCGTCCTTTCATTTGCCTCTAAGGGCACTATATATAGTAAACATGGTAAATGTTGGCATTCATTGTACATTATAGCCATTGCAGAATTAGTGGCGGGATCGTAGGGATTCCCTTAAGTACTCTATATCCTTCGGCTTCTTACAACCGAGCTATGGAAGGAGCCAAGCCTTGGGTGAGGGGCGGAGTCCCTCAGTCTTCAGGTTGAAGGAGTCCCTCGGTCCTGGTCTCTTGATGGAGTCCCTCGGCTTAATGTGCTACCATTCAGCCGTCGGTTCGGCCATGGGTAGCATTCAGTCCTTCATGCGATGGTCGGATCAGATGTGAACAAATACTAACATGCAAACTCACTTAAATTAATAAAACCATTTAAAATAAATATTCCAAAAATAATTAAATAAAATCTGAATCGTCATAATTTAATCTGAAATGTTATACAATAATCCGAAATGTCAAACTAGTACAAAAAGTCCTAAAAAGCAGTATGCGCCTATACAGCTTCAGCATCTTCACTGGCTAACGATGCATCCGCTATGTCATCCTACAAAGTCCTGATAGTTTTGAAATCATGTTTTTGTTTAATTGTGATTGCCATATTTATATCATTTCTTTTTCATTTAATTTAAAAAAAATATAAAATAAAGAATTGATTTTTTGGTTATTTTATCTTTCTAAATTAAATTTTAAATTTACTTTTTTAGTATTACTTTTATTTTAAATATCTTTTTTACTTTGAATTCCAATTTTTCGTATTATTAATTGATGATAGGAAAATAATAACAACACTAGTGGGGTTTTGTCTTCTATGATTTATGTTTCATCATACACATTTTTTATTCTCATTTTAAATGCATTTATATTTTATTTTTTTTATAATTCTATTATAAGTATAGCTAAATTATTACAATTAAAAAATAAAAATATTGAAGTTCATTTTTAATCTTAAAATTTTTAAAATATAATAAAGACTATTTATAAAGTATGAGCAACCTCCTTCACTTGTATTCTAGTAAATTCAACCTTAGAGTTGGAAAAATGTGAGCTACTAAAAATGTTACAATGCAAAATAATAGCCCCAAATTCAGACTATATATAGAGAGTCGGAATAAACTTTGTCCACTACCAATTTGTATCTAACTCAAAAATAATATTATCTAGTCCCATGTAAGCCACCATTGCATAGCTTTTGAGGAATAATCCTTAAACACATTTCAATCCCCACATTATTTTTATTAGGACAACATGAGGCATCAATGTTACACTTGAAGTGTTGTCAAAAAAATGTTACACTTGAAATATCCAATGAGTACCGCATACTGGTGTGATCACATGTGATGGAGTATCAAAAGATATTAATTATTAGTGGATGCATGAAAGATAGTATGATCACATGCATGTAGCTAAGAGAGGGATAGCGACATCCACCAACTAGTTTCCGGAATTTGCAAAACACCATTCAAAAGCAAGAGTTGAAAAGAATGGAGGTACAATAAGATACCTTCTTTTTGAAGTATGGCTTAACGTGATCACTTATTACTTTTAGTTTGAACTTTGAACATGAGCCTCTTTGCAAGCTGTCATCAATATATATTTTGAATCATTAGAAACCATCAATTTTATTGTTTCTTTCCAAAGACTTACATCCATGCTACTTAGGAGAGAAACGAGAGAGGGGGTGAAATTTATAAACTTACATCCATGCTACTTTTTCCGACTATGTGTCATTTGTCCTATTCCTTTCATTCATTCATTCATATATTTTGTGTGATTTTTTTTCTTATCTATTTGGGCAATTTTTTTCATCTCTATAAAATGCAACATTCCTGTTTTTCATCCTTGTTTTTTTTTTCATTTCTGTTTCTATTCCATTTTATTTTTTCTGTTATGTTTTTATATATTTAAATTTTAATTTAATTAATTTTTTATCAAAGCATCCCAGCCGTGTCATATCTTGATTTTCAAAATTTCCCTGTTTCCCCGTATCCGTATCGTGTTGTATCCCGTATCATATCCCGTATCCAGGCTTCATAGCTTGTGATTGAGGAAGAGAATATTCAGATTGCATAACAAAAATAAAATGAATGGAAGAAAACTAATTATTAAATTTAATTAATACCAAATAAGTCTTTAATGGTGTGTTTGGATTAGGAGAGAAAGAGGGAAGAGAGCGTGAGGGAAGAGAGAAAGAGGTGAGAAATAGAGTAAATTAGGAGGGTTGTTTGGTTTAAGGGAAAGAGAAGAGAAATAGGGAAGAAAGAGTTGTGTTTTTTGGTTTGGTTGGAGCGAAATAGAGAAGAGAGAAAGAATACTAATTTTAAAAGGACAAAAACACCCCTATGTGTTTGATTTAATTTTTTAATTTAATTAACTTAGTATTTATTTTAATTTTTTTTGATAAGTAGTACTTATTTTAATTATTTAATTAAATTAGCTAAATATTTATTTTAATTAGCTAAATAATTAATTTAATCATTTAACTTAATTAGTTACATATTTAGCCAAAAACAAAATGGTAAAAGTAAAATTTAAGAGCTCTTTCTCTCCACTTTCTCTCCACTTGTGGAGAGATTACAAAAACCACTAAATTAATCATCCTTCACTCTTTCTTTCTTATTTCTCTCCTTAACCAAACATCCCAAAATAACTCTTTCTTCCCTCACTCTCTCTTCCCCCTTTCACCTCAAACAAACACACCCTAAAGCTTGTGAAATATATTAAACTAGTCTCTACAAATTTAAGAAATTTGTCTCACGAGCCTCGTAATGGACTACTTTTAAAACTTTTAGGATTAATTATTTTAATTGACGTCACATATTTAAGGACTTTTGAAACCAAACATATAAGTAGTTTCTATATAAACGCACATCCAATTTATCACGAGTCTCCATAATGGACTAATTTTAAAACTCTAAGAATTATTTTAATTGATATCACATTTAAAGACTTTTGAAACGAAACATATAAGTAGCTTCTATATATACGTAGGCACCCTTTAAGGTAGTATTTTCAAGGATATTTTCCATCTCTAATCAAAAGAGTAGTGTTCGGGGGTTTTTGGGTGGCGGCGGTAGCGATTGGAGGTTGACTTGGAGGAGAGGTTTCTTTTTTTAGAAGAAATGTCCTTAATTTCCCCGATGAACCTCACTCTAGAGGTGGATATGGGAGGCAATAGCTGATGGTGTCTACTCTGTTAAGTCGGCTTATGGCTTAATCCTTAATAGCGCTCCATGTCTAGCTACTAGGGCTCTCCATTAGAGTTGTTTACGTTAGATAAACAATGGAAGAGTCTTGCTCCCCCAAAAGTAGTTTTGCTTGGTGTGTCCTCTAGAATAAGCTCCCAACAAGATAGCCTATTTCAGAGGAATGTTATTGCAAATAGGGGTGCTACAGGGTGTGTTTTCTGTGGTGACCTCTTGGAATTGGGTTTGCACTTGTACCTGAGGTGTGGGTTTATACAAAGAATTTGGTACTTAGTGTTCAAATGGTTACGTCTAGTAGGCTTGATCTCGCCTGAACTTTCCACTTTGTTCTCTGTTTTCTATTCCGAGGTTAGTCCAAGAAAAAGTAGAATGGGCCTCTTGATACTGTGGCTCTACTTTCTCTATTTGGGGTGTGTTGGAGTCCTAGTATGGTTGGAGTAGTTTTGTATTTTGTTTTTCAGCTTTCTAGCTTTCTAGCTTTCTGCCATGGTCCCTGATAAGTGCCAAATACACTTGAATTTGATTTGAAAACAATAGCACTTATTGAAATGAATTTGCTATTATCTAACTCCTGAAAGTATTAATTTGATACAGTTTTTATTTAAGTAGGTTATGTATGTGATTGTAACTTTTTGCACATTTGCATCCATTTTTGTAGCTTGAAACAGCTGAAAGAATTGATGATTAATATTTGATAAAGAGTTCAAACAAAAAATTGAAGAATGAAGATAAAGAAGAATTTCTGGAAAATCTAGCTAAGCCAAATTTACAATGACTAAGCCAAATTCACTACAACAAAATTTTGAAAAAAGAACGCACCTTTTAGAAGCGCTTATACTAAAAGCGCCCCTTATTTCGAAACACGCAACCAACCAGGAGCGCCTGGGAGTGTAACACCCTAATTCTCGTGTGTTGGGAATCGTTTAATATGTGCTTATTTTATGAATTATTTTGAATTGTTAAGATCAAATTATTTTAATTTATTGTATGTTTGAGTTATTAAAATTAGTTGAAAATTACATTTAAATGTATTTTTATATGCTATTGGCAGTATATGGTTGTCACTATATAATTATTTTGTTTTTATAAATATGAGTATTTTTTATGTTACTTATTTTGAAAATTATTTTGGGCTATCGAGGTGTTAAAATAATAGTTGTAGTGAAATTGAGCTATAAAAATGAATTAAAATAGATTTTGGGTCTTTTTAAACACAATCATGTTTTTTAATTATACAGCACCCTATTTTTTGCTTCCTGCACGCCCTGTCCATTACTAAAACAAGTCCCTGCGAACCAAACCAGTCCAGCGCTCTCCCCACAACCCGAGCCCATAACCCCAACCCGACCCGGTTCTATCTTCTTCTCCTTCCCTCAGCTGCGTGAAACCAGAAAACCTAGGCAGCCTTCCATTCTCTCACGCGTTCCTCCTCCCTACACCACGGCAAGACCCCAAAACTCGTCCCCCAATTCGAAATCTCCCTCCAAACCCGATTCTGGCACTGTTTCAATCAATTGGAGCCTCAATCTCGCACTTTAATCTTCCTTTTCTCGCATGAAACTCCATGGCCGCCGCCAAAGAAGCTCCACCACTGCCCTCTTCGCTGACCTAGATCTCAGTTTGCGACCTTCCCTTTCCTCTACCACGAACCATACCTCTTCGTAAAGCCACCACCAGAGCCTTTCCCTTCTCTCTCGTTTTCGTCCCTGCTAGTGACTCGAGCCATGGTGCGATTTCCACTTTGGTTCAGCACCCACCGCACCAGAACACTCTCTTCTTCCCTCGTATTGCTCGAGCTTTTCACCCATGGCCAAAACTTGCTTGCGGTGACGTCTAACTCGCTACGACCACTGTTACAGCAACTTCATCATACATTTCCACAATGAGTTTGCTTGAGAAACTTTAGATTCCTCCCCTGAGACCAACATAAATGTTCAGAACTAGATTTTGAGTCCTTCGGTTTTCGACTTCCAACCATCGTCTAGTTCGAGTACTTTTCAATATGCACCTTTTTAAAAACATGATTAATTATCTCTAATATTTATTGGGTAATTAATTGATTGTTATTGTTGCCTAATTATATGTGTTCGAGTCAATGGTCACACCGTCAGATTTAGACCACGCTCGAGTGCTCGTTGTCTGTCCTTTCGTTGTGTCAAAAGAACGATAACGATTGAATATCGGGTACGGGGGGAAAGGGTTTCTATTCACTACTGGAAAAGTTATTTTTAGAGAGGGATTTTTGAGATGGATTAGTATCCTTCACTATTAGTGAGGGATTTAGCTACGAAAAAAGGTAGCCAGCACTAACTTACGTTTGTGACGGAAATAGAGACCAAAAATATCCCTCTCTAATAATTCCATAGCTAAATTCGTCGCAAAACATTCAAAAGACGTTTAGAGAGGGATTTTGAGAAGAAAAAGAATCCCTCACTAATAGGGAGGAATAACAAATCCGTCTCTAACCAAAAATTTGCTTTGCACACAGCGCCCTTTTGTTTTCATTTCCCTCCATTAATTCGTTTAGAGAGGGATTTTGAGAGGGAAAGGAATTCCTCACTAATAGCGAGGAATAAATAATCCGTCACTAACCAAAAATTCACTTACCCAAACAGCCCACTCGTTTTCACTTCCCTCACTTGTTTTTTTTGTTTGACCATCGTTCTCTCGTTCTCTCGTTCTCTCAAACCTTTCTCTCGTTCTCTCAAACCCTTCTCTGTAAACCTCAACCGTCGTTCATCATCAACAATAACCTCAACCATCGTTCTCTCCAAACCCTTCTTCACTCTTTGTAACCGCCATCATCAACACCATCATCAACGCTCAAAACCCACTGTTCTTCTTCACGCTCAAAACCCTTCTTCACGCTCAAAGTTCTTCACGCTCAAAACCACCATCATCATCATCAACGCTTCTTCACTCTCTGTAACCGCCATCATCAACACCATCATCAACGCTTCTTCACTGATCTTTTGGTGTCGCAATTTCTGGTCTTCACCATCATCAACGCTTCTTCACTAAAATATCTGTTCATAGATATTAGTGACGAAAAACATCTGTACTAATAGGGAATTTCGTTGGGTAATGTCTTATCTCTGTTAGCGACGGATATATGTTCATAGCTATTAGTAACGGATATATGTTCATCGCTATTAGTGACGGATATATGTTCATCGCTATTAGGGACGGATATATGTTCATCGCTATTAGTGACGGATATATGTTCATCGCTATTAGTGACAGATGCGTATTCCTTGCTATTAGTGACGGATATATATTCCTCGCTATTAGAGACGGATATATGTTCCTCGCTATTAGTGACGGATATATGTTCCTCGTTATTAGCGACGGAAATTTGACTTTTTTATTTCAGATTTGGTTCTGTTTTTAGTGACGGATTATGAGTTTTTGTGAGGGAAATATCCCTCTCTAATAGAGACGGATTCACATATCCCTCGCAAATATTTTAGTGACGCCAAAATTTGTTACGAATTTTGGTCCCTCACAAATTCCGTCGCTAACCTTATTAGTGACGGATTTTACTTGTTTAGTGACAGATTTTTGCCGTCTCTAATTCCTGTTTTTCTAGCTGTGATTCTATATGGGGAATAGGGATAGGACTAGAATAGTATTGATTATCGCTATTCCTATTTTTGTTTGTATTTATTTTATTTATTCAATTATTCAATTTATTCAATTTGGATAACTGTAATTATTATGGATGACTGTAAATATAATTCAATTTAGATAATTATAATTATTATGGATGACTGTAAATGATTAAGTGTCTGTAAATTATTTGATTTGGATGACTTACATAGTAATTATTTGATTTGGATGACTATAACTTAACGGTAGGGGTGACTATAGCTAATATGCCGATTTTAGGAAACAAATCTAGTATGAGTAGGCAATTGTATGTCGACTGGTGTTTCTTGATTTGAATGACTCACATGTTACTAAGATGAAGAATCGAGTTGACAGTGAGGGTGAGTTAATAGTAAAAACGAAATAATTAGAGCGAATTAATGAGCCCATATGACTTGAGTATTACTCATAATTAAAAATGAGAAGGAAGAGTTAGTTATAACAGTTATAGGACGAGTTAATGTCTAATAGGCTAATGGATTATAATGATATGTAAGACTAAATGATACAAATTAATATTGTTTGAGTTCTAGATCGATATCTTAATATCTGTTAACGTAGCCGAGATCGACTCGAAATTGTTAAGTCATTAAGTGACTTGTTTGTAATGTTTTGTTGTTATTGTTGGCTGGTTTTATGTGTATTATTGTCATCAGAAACTTGTCGCTCAAGGGGCAAGTTATCCTTCGTCGATGATTAGCAAGCTGGTTCGGGTTGAAGAATCTTGTCGCAGCATGGGCAAGAACTCGTTGCAGTATGAATGAGTTGTATCTTCGTGATCGAGATTTGTTGAAGGAACCATGTCGCAACATGGGCAAGGACTCGTCGCAGCATGGGTGAGCCGTACCTTAAAAGTTGATGATTGTAAGAGGAACCTTGTCACAGTACGGGCAAGGACTCGTCGCAGTATGGGCGAGCCGTACCTCAATAGTTGAAATTGTATAGGAGGAATCTTGTCGCAGTATGGGCAAGGACTCGTCGCAGTATGGGCGAGTCGTACCTCAAAGGATAGTGGTGATGATAAGCGTTGTTGTTGTTGTTGTTGTTGTTGTTGTTGTTGTTGTTGTTGTTAGTAGGGCATTATCGGGAAAGGTATCCCGGTCCTCATAGTCCTCTCTTAGGTGTTCTTCAGGGCATTATCGGGCAAGGTATCCCGTTCGAGTGTCTCGGTCCTGTTGTTCTTGTAGGGCATTATCGGGCAAGGTATCCCGTTCGGGAAAGGTATCCCGGTCCTCATAGTCCTCTTCCTACTGTTCTTCGTAGGGCGCTATCGGGAAAGGTATCCCGGTCCTATCGTTGTTCATCGTAGGGCGTTATCTGGCAAGGTATCCCGGTCCTATTGTTGTTGTTGTTGATGATTGTAAAGCAGTATCTGGCAAGGTATCATAATCCTGTTGTTGTTGTTGTTGCTTGTAGTCCTAGGACCGTACGTGAGGTCGCGACAGTAGGATTGTGCATGCGTGTTATGAAAGTTGTCTCCACTACTGTGGATTGTTTCCTTGTTTTGTGGTAGTCTTGCTGTTTTAGTTTCGGTCTTATATTCCTTATATGGTTTGGACGCTCTTTCTCACCCGTGCACCATTTTTTTTAGATTGAGTTCCAGGTGTTGTTGGAGTGACCTCCTACGATCGTGTAGCGGTGGGGATGTGATCACTATGGATCACCCAGCTTGTAGTATGATGCTATGCGTTGTTGTTACTCTTTTTTATTTAATGGGATTAATGGTTATTTTCTCTGATCATGTGACATCGGGATTTTGGGTTGTACTTTTATTATTATAATTGAAGTCGTTTTTGTTACTGTATTGAAGGAAATGTTTCAATATTTTAGTCTTTAAAATTATTGTAAATTGTTTATATATGATTTTAGGAAATTGGACGACATCTTTTACTTGCGAAAGGTATTTCGAAAATGAACTGCTAATTTTATTTGAGAAACAAATTTACTCGTTTATTGTACTTTTTTACTTATAATTACTTTCGGGGTAAAGGGTGTCACAGGGAGCACGAGCGCTCCCTATTTGAAAACACAGAACCACATTCAGGAGTGCCTCTTACTGAGCGCTCCCAATTGAAAACACGGAACCACGTTCAGGGGTGCTTTCCTCACAAGCGCTCTCAATTGCTAGAACACGAACCACATTCAGGGGGGCTTTAAATTACACACGAGCGCCCCCAATTCTTTACCGTTGACAGTACTCCCTCTTTCCCTCTCTCACGCCCTAGTTAGCCTTCACGCATTCTGACCAACCTATGTATATAAACTATTTTTTACACAACAAAACCCTAAAATCAATTTGTCACCTGCTTCATTCTCTATCTTCTTCAACATCTCCAATCTCCCTTCTCTAAGGTCACTGCGTCGTCTCCCTAACTTTCTCTGAAAATTTCTTCAAACTTCCTTTACCTGTCACCTCTCCTGTACCCTCCATATCACGTCTCAACACTTCAGTCTTTCTCGAGTTTCAACATTTCTCTCAACAAAAACCACACGCGACAGTGACGGAGCAACGACAACAACACGCGATAACAGCGGAGCAAGGGAGTTGTGATTATCTTCTCGCACTCTTCATCTCCCCTTCTCTCAAACTCGTTTGCTGCAACACGACTGCGATTTAAAGGTGTTGCGATAATACACGATCTGAGATGTAAAGGCGCTATGTTGAAACAAGATTTGAGATTTCGTTTGTATATTTTTTGTTCATTTCTTCAGATTTGTTTCAGATCTGTTTTGTTGTAAGTTAAAGTTTCATTTTTTTCTCAATCTATAATGTAAAAATTTATATATTTGTCTATAGTATGATGTTTCCTTCTTCTAGATCCATCGGCTTCTGGGTTTCTTCTTTTGATCTATCAATTTGTGATTTTTTTTGTTATTTTATATTTTTAACGTCTTCACGAATGGTCGGTAATGGGTCAGATGCATTTTTTCTGATATTGGTTGTTGTTGGCTGATGAAAATGAGAGTAGGGAAGTGCTGCAAAATATTGGATATATCAGAAACAGATTTTCTTTTTTAAAAACAAAACATAGAATAAGGAACGCTTGCAGTAATAAGCGCCCCTGATTGTCAAGTGCACTAAAACCAACATGAGCGCTTGTGACTGCGAGCGCCCCTAATTGTCAATTGCGCTAATGCCAACAGGAGCGCTTCTTACTACGAGCGCCCCTGATTGTCAAGTGCGCTAAGACCAAAAGGAGCGCTTTTATTGCGAGCGCTCCTGTTTCTTAATAATTAGTAGCGCTTGGTATGCGCTCCTGTAGGGGGTTGGCAACAGGAGCGAAAGCTTTAGAAGCGCCCAAAAGCGCTCCCAATGGATAAAAAAAGCGCCCCCCAATGAATTTTCCTGTTGTAGTGATTGATACATAAAGAAAGGAGCCAATGTTGAGAAATCTTGCTAAGCCATATGTACTCTGGCTAAATGAAAATAACTCAGAATGTTGCTATAAAAGTGGCTAAAGAATTCAGGATTTCATTGAACCAAAATAGCTTTGTTCGTGATAGGGTAATGTCCAAATACACTTTGTGGCTTAGCAAGAAGCTGTGTGGCTCAACCTAAAGTAGCTGACTCTGTTTTTCTGCACAACTATAAAAGGCCATTCGTCAGTTTTTTATAAACCTATCCTATTTGGATTGGATGTAGTCAATCTCTCATCAGTGTATGAATACTGATCTTAGTTGATTATGTGTTTAATCTATGTATTGATTTAGTGATTTCATCTCATGTTTAATGCTTTTGATAGCTTGATCACCTATTGAACGATTTATGATATGATATTTAGTTGAAAAACTATGTATTGTGTTTGATCTAGTTGAAATCACCTATATCATTCAATATCTAGGAGTAGAAATTGATACTATAGTTTTGTTACCTAAGCTTAATGTTATCGTTTATTCAAGTGATGACAAATCAACGTTTGCCTAATTCAATAAATATTTTCACTTTGATTATGGAATTAATATTGTTGGATGAAATTGTAAAATAAGTCAATACTATTATTGATATAGAAGTAATTCAGGATCATAGACATACCTCTTTATAAGAGTTGATGAAATCTAATCCCAATGCTTTTAAGTATTTGAATAACAACCCTTTTTAATTCCCACCAAACAACAATCACTTTATCTTTACACTTCACACTAGCATAAAAATAGTTGAACGACTCATTAGTGATACCAAATCCCTGTGGATACCTTGATACAATACATTGTATTAGGACGACTGTAAGACAAAGTTACGTAAAAGTCTTATCAGTCCCTCCCTGACTGTGAGGGGTTTTCATTGTATATAGGTTTGGTGTTTCTAAATACACATCTATATATAATAGATATTATTTTGTCATTCAAAAAAATCTATTTTATAGCTCTGCAATATGTGTATAGTTTAATCCCTTTTATTAAGTTTTTCCGTTATTTATCTTTCGTATTAGATAGTTTTCGAAGTAGAATAATATTGTTCTCAATAGTTATTTCAAAGATTTTGGTTTGTTGTTAATTCGGTATTTTTTGGATACTCGATACTCTTAAACCTTCCATTTTTTGTGTCTATTACTTAGCAGGGTAGGGAGATAACCAATCAACCAAAAGGAAGCAAAAAGACCACTTCAATTTGATGTTTTGTCGGCTAGCGAACCAGCAACTTGCCTAGCAACACAACAGAAAAGAAAAGTTTCTGCTCAGTATCGCCTCGCGATCAGCTTACATCGCCTCGCGATCAAGGAAAAAATATGTCCATCATATCGCGACGGAGTCGCATCACCTCGTGATGGACTGTAGTTTTCGGCATTTAAGCCCAAAAATCAGAAAATTAGGGAACTTTTCTTCTTGGCTGTGAAAAAGAGCTATATTGGGAGCTTCGATCTCTACACTTGGGAACAATGAATCGAAGGATCCAATGCACTCCTCTTTGTGTAACTTCTCTTTTACCTTGTCTTTCAATACTTTGAACACGAGTAGCTAATTCTCTTAGGGTTAGAAAGAGATGAATCTCTCCAAAACTATCATATGATTCCGTTGTTATGATCAATACAATCTAGTTATCCTTTTAAATTTGCCTTTTCCTCCGTTCTTATTGCTTTACAATAATTATTGTTGTTGTAATGAATTAGGGTTTACTTTCACCATTGGGAAATGGGTTATGTTTTCCGGATATTGGGGTTTTAGGTCATGAATGTGATGATTGTAGGAATATGACATTACTATCACGAATTCCGTTAATTCGCTGCATTTAATGCTTTGTTTAATGGCGATACACTTAAGGAATTAGAGTTTCCCATTAGATAAAAGGGGTTTTGAGGCAAGTGATAGCCTTTAATCTGTAATAGTTGAATTGAATCTTTTATTTGGGTAATTAAATTGGGATTGATCGATGGTATAGTGCATGATAGGGTAGGGGAGAGGATTCGATTCCTAACCACTTTTACTCTCGAATTTTATTCTCACCTTTAATCTTTCTCGGTTATTATTTTTTTGACTAAATTTTCGGTCGCTATTATTAGTCCTTATTTTGAACATTTTAGTAATTAATCAATTAAGTTGATAAATAATCGCAATCCCTGAGTTTGACACTCGGTCTTACCGTTTAATTATTACTTGCAACGATTCAGTACACTTGCTGAAATCTTAACACTATCTTTGTAATTTCTTTTAATAAGCTAAATGATATAATGACCGGATCATAGAACAAGTGGCACTCTAATCAAAAAATTACAACCAATTACGGAGACATCGTTAAAACCTCCCAAGAGCCAAAACCCAATGGAAAAAAAGACCCCGACAGGAAAAAGAGTACCCCACAAATGAAGCAAATATAGTTCAAATACAACATACTAACACCAAAAAAGTCTCCCCCGTCAGCACCCTCGTTGCCGCCTTCCGCCGCCGCCGCCACGCCCTAAAAAATTGAAGTTGTAATATATTTATGGCTTACATGCTCAAAATAGACATTATATCTATGGCTTGAGTGTTTATTAGTTATTACATATATTTTGCACATAATATTGTAGTTAACAAAGATTGGGAATTTTTTATTTCTTGCTAACCACGGGAACCATCATGATCTCATTTTGTTTCGCAGCCCAATATATTCCAAATTTGTCATTCAGTTTCACAAACATTCTACATTTCCATAATACCATTTGGGTAAAGGAAATGAAAGTTGTGATTTCTATAGAGTAGCTACAAATATTTGTAATGTAAAGCTAGAGTTTTACTTGAAATATTGTGACTTGAATCCATGGGCGGGATGATACTTTGATAAAAAAATATAAATGGAAAATTCTTAATTTTGGTACGTCACTTCGGGCAATCAAAGAATATAAATCCAGAGGTCTTCTCCAAGTCAGCACTGCATTTGTTCATGGCGCCAAGACCCCCCCTTTTCCCTCCAAGTTCCAGCCAGTGAAGCGCCGCCGTGTGGTCCACGTGGATGCCAGCAGTGCCTCCTTGCCAGCAAGGTTTGTGTCAGCGAAGGAATGGAGGGAAGCAGGTAATGGAGGGCAGCAAGTAATGGAGGCAACAGGTTTTTTCAGGTTTGATTTCAGTTTGACCTTGCCAAGTGTGTTTCTTCTTCTGCCTTCTCTCACTATCTTTTTGACTACCTTCACTCTACTCCATTCGTTTGTTCCCAAGTGCTGACATTTTTCTGTTACATTTTTCACACACACAAGCAAACAACAAACTACTTGCCACACGCAAACGCTCCGTCACTACGCTCCTTCAATTCCTTCTACTTCTAATTCACGGTTCCCATTCTTCTCTCATCTCTTTCATTTTTTCTCTTCCTATTCTTTTCTCTCAACTGGTTCTTCCCTCAGACCTTCCACCCGTGCCCCCTCTTTGTTGTGGGTTCCCGTTCACACTGTTTAGTGGCAACTGTGGGTTGTCGTTGTGGTTGTAGACCATGCAAAGGGCAGCAATTGTAGCTGGTTTATGGTGAAATCAGTGAAATCAATCTTCTCCACCCCACTTGCTTCTCCACCTCCTTCTAGGTATTGAAGCATATGTGACCATGATGCTAACGAATTACCAAATATCCTTAATTTGCTTACCTCATTTACTCATGAATTTGATCATGCAACTAATCGTGCAATCTTATCATGCAATCCTATCTCCTTTTATTTATACAGCTAAAAGTCACAATAGGTAGATTAGTAATGTGATTGGGGTTTATTTAACATTTTCATGTGTGGAATTTGAGTTTTTCCCAAGTTAATGGTTAGAGCTATTACTTTACTGTCTTTATTCAACAATTGTCATTTCTTTTGAGCTTCCAAGTTTGTCCTAACACATTATTTATTTTGTTTGTCTTATAGAAATGGACTCCAACTCCAACTCTGTTGCTGTTAATGACCTATACTTTGCTGAATGTCTTCTAAGATACCACACTTACCATTTTGAGTTTGTCCCTGGCTTTGTAAGTTCCTCTTTCTCTCCTCATATATATGTTTTACCTTTGCTTTGTGTTATTTGTGTTTTCTGATTTCTCTCTCCTGTTTTGCAGACAAAGCAGCAGTTGCCAGTTTTGTTTTATGCTGACTTTTATGACAATTTACCAACAATTGTCCACCTATGTGATCCATTGGGTAATGTTTTTCATCAAAGTTAAGGATAGGTTTGGTGATGAGGTTAAGTACCCTACTCCCCCACATATTTTTAAGCTGGCTCAGCAACCAGTTCCACATCCTGACATTGATGCTGGTGACAAATTTCTTCGTTCAACTGCTAAAGTACCTTTGTGTGTGAAAGGCTGATATTGCTATAGTTTATCAATAAAACAGTACATCTTTCTCTTTATCAACTATGAAAAAATCACTCATTTTTTCTCTTTGATCTGCTTAGGATATATGAACTGATTGAAGTAAATCAATTATATGTAAACCTAAATGATGGCCATTATTATACCCTTCACAAGTGATCCAGTTAATACTAACTTACTGGATCAGGTGCCTACCCCCCTAAGAATCAGAAAATATATTACAGCCTTCTAAAAAATAAAAAATTTATAAAAACAACAGGGTAACATTTAACATATATTATCTATATGCAAAGTTGGTGTGAATAGGGCATAGTTGAATTAGAATATAAACACAGTATTTTCGCAGAAAAGTGGATATATAAAACAAAAAGAGAGAGAAGGGAAAAAGAGTGCATTAGTATATTAGGCTCATGGTGTTTTCCACCTTATCTCATGAAGTAGTTTGGGTTCATAATGTGTAGTTTCCAACTATTAATGTATTAAACAAAATCCTCTTTAATATGCAGCAATTTGCCAAGTGTTTCCATGAGAAAATTGATGAATGTGATTGGGGTTTATTTAACATTTTCATGTGTGGAATTTGAGTTTTTCCCAAGTTAATGGTTAGAGCTATTACTTTACTGTCTTTATTCAACAATTGTCATTTCTTTTGAGCTTCCAAGTTTGTCCTAACACATTATTTATTTTGTTTGTCTTATAGAAATGGACTCCAACTCCAACTCTGTTGCTGTTAATGACCTATACTTTGCTGAATGTCTTCTAAGATACCACACTTACCATTTTGAGTTTGTCCCTGGCTTTGTAAGTTCCTCTTTCTCTCCTCATATATATGTTTTACCTTTGCTTTGTGTTATTTGTGTTTTCTGATTTCTCTCTCCTGTTTTGCAGACAAAGCAGCAGTTGCCAGTTTTGTTTTATGCTGACTTTTATGACAATTTACCAACAATTGTCCACCTATGTGATCCATTGGGTAATGTTTTTCATCAAAGTTAAGGATAGGTTTGGTGATGAGGTTAAGTACCCTACTCCCCCACATATTTTTAAGCTGGCTCAGCAACCAGTTCCACATCCTGACATTGATGCTGGTGACAAATTTCTTCGTTCAACTGCTAAAGTACCTTTGTGTGTGAAAGGCTGATATTGCTATAGTTTATCAATAAAACAGTACATCTTTCTCTTTATCAACTATGAAAAAATCACTCATTTTTTCTCTTTGATCTGCTTAGGATATATGAACTGATTGAAGTAAATCAATTATATGTAAACCTAAATGATGGCCATTATTATACCCTTCACAAGTGATCCAGTTAATACTAACTTACTGGATCAGGTGCCTACCCCCCTAAGAATCAGAAAATATATTACAGCCTTCTAAAAAATAAAAAATTTATAAAAACAACAGGGTAACATTTAACATATATTATGTATATGCAAAGTTGGTGTGAATAGGGCATAGTTGAATTAGAATATAAACACAGTATTTTCGCAGAAAAGTGGATATATAAAACAAAAAGAGAGAGAAGGGAAAAAGAGTGCATTAGTATATTAGGCTCATGGTGTTTTCCACCTTATCTCATGAAGTAGTTTGGGTTCATAATGTGTAGTTTCCAACTATTAATGTATTAAACAAAATCCTCTTTAATATGCAGCAATTTGCCAAGTGTTTCCATGAGAAAATTGATGAATGTGATTGGGGTTTATTTAACATTTTCATGTGTGGAATTTGAGTTTTTCCCAAGTTAATGGTTAGAGCTATTACTTTACTGTCTTTATTCAACAATTGTCATTTCTTTTGAGCTTCCAAGTTTGTCCTAACACATTATTTATTTTGTTTGTCTTATAGAAATGGACTCCAACTCCAACTCTGTTGCTGTTAATGACCTATACTTTGCTGAATGTCTTCTAAGATACCACACTTACCATTTTGAGTTTGTCCCTGGCTTTGTAAGTTCCTCTTTCTCTCCTCATATATATGTTTTACCTTTGCTTTGTGTTATTTGTGTTTTCTGATTTCTCTCTCCTGTTTTGCAGACAAAGCAGCAGTTGCCAGTTTTGTTTTATGCTGACTTTTATGACAATTTACCAACAATTGTCCACCTATGTGATCCATTGGGTAATGTTTTTCATCAAAGTTAAGGATAGGTTTGGTGATGAGGTTAAGTACCCTACTCCCCCACATATTTTTAAGCTGGCTCAGCAACCAGTTCCACATCCTGACATTGATGCTGGTGACAAATTTCTTCGTTCAACTGCTAAAGTACCTTTGTGTGTGAAAGGCTGATATTGCTATAGTTTATCAATAAAACAGTACATCTTTCTCTTTATCAACTATGAAAAAATCACTCATTTTTTCTCTTTGATCTGCTTAGGATATATGAACTGATTGAAGTAAATCAATTATATGTAAACCTAAATGATGGCCATTATTATACCCTTCACAAGTGATCCAGTTAATACTAACTTACTGGATCAGGTGCCTACCCCCCTAAGAATCAGAAAATATATTACAGCCTTCTAAAAAATAAAAAATTTATAAAAACAACAGGGTAACATTTAACATATATTATGTATATGCAAAGTTGGTGTGAATAGGGCATAGTTGAATTAGAATATAAACACAGTATTTTCGCAGAAAAGTGGATATATAAAACAAAAAGAGAGAGAAGGGAAAAAGAGTGCATTAGTATATTAGGCTCATGGTGTTTTCCACCTTATCTCATGAAGTAGTTTGGGTTCATAATGTGTAGTTTCCAACTATTAATGTATTAAACAAAATCCTCTTTAATATGCAGCAATTTGCCAAGTGTTTCCATGAGAAAATTGATGAATGTGATTGGGGTTTATTTAACATTTTCATGTGTGGAATTTGAGTTTTTCCCAAGTTAATGGTTAGAGCTATTACTTTACTGTCTTTATTCAACAATTGTCATTTCTTTTGAGCTTCCAAGTTTGTCCTAACACATTATTTATTTTGTTTGTCTTATAGAAATGGACTCCAACTCCAACTCTGTTGCTGTTAATGACCTATACTTTGCTGAATGTCTTCTAAGATACCACACTTACCATTTTGAGTTTGTCCCTGGCTTTGTAAGTTCCTCTTTCTCTCCTCATATATATGTTTTACCTTTGCTTTGTGTTATTTGTGTTTTCTGATTTCTCTCTCCTGTTTTGCAGACAAAGCAGCAGTTGCCAGTTTTGTTTTATGCTGACTTTTATGACAATTTACCAACAATTGTCCACCTATGTGATCCATTGGGTAATGTTTTTCATCAAAGTTGTGAGTTGGTCACCTCCTTTTCTCCCCCAAATTTGTATTAACAAGTTAAGTTGCTGCCTACCAATTCTTTGTAATGATCTTTTCTTTCTTCCATTTCATATCAATGCCGTGGTTCATACCCTCCATCTGCATAATGAAATCAGTGAAATCAATCTTCTCCACCCCACTTGCTTCTCCACCTCCTTCTAGGTATTGAAGCATATGTGACCATGATGCTAACGAATTACCAAATATCCTTAATTTGCTTACCTCATTTACTCATGAATTTGATCATGCAACTAATCGTGCAATCTTATCATGCAATCCTATCTCCTTTTATTTATACAGCTAAAAGTCACAATAGGTAGATTAGTAATGTGATTTGGGTTTATTTAACATTTTCATGTGTGGAATTTGAGTTTTTCCCAAGTTAATGGTTAGAGCTATTACTTTACTGTCTTTATTCAACAATTGTCATTTCTTTTGAGCTTCCAAGTTTGTCCTAACACATTATTTATTTTGTTTGTCTTATAGAAATGGACTCCAACTCTGTTGCTGTTAATGACCTATACTTTGCTGAATGTCTTCTAAGATACCACACTTACCATTTTGAGTTTGTCCCTGGCTTTGTAAGTTCCTCTTTCTCTCCTCATATATATGTTTTACCTTTGCTTTGTGTTATTTGTGTTTTCTGATTTCTCTCTTCTGTTTTGCAGACAAAGCAGCAGTTGCCAGTTTTGTTTTATGCTGACTTTTATGACAATTTACCAACAATTGTCCACCTATGTGATCCATTGGGTAATGTTTTTCATCAAAGTTAAGGATAGGTTTGGTGATGAGGTTAAGTACCCTACCCCCCCACATATTTTTAAGCTGGCTCAGCAACCAGTTCCACATCCTGACATTGATGCTGGTGACAAATTTCTTCGTTCAACTGCTAAAGTACCTTTGTGTGTGAAAGGCTGATATTGCTATAGTTTATCAATAAAACAGTACATCTTTCTCTTTATCAACTATGAAAAAATCACTCATTTTTTCTCTTTGATCTGCTTAGGATATATGAACTGATTGAAGTAAATCAATTATATGTAAACCTAAATGATGGCCATTATTATACCCTTCACAAGTGATCCAGTTAATACTAACTTACTGGATCAGGTGCCTACCCCCCTAAGAATCAGAAAATATATTACAGCCTTCTAAAAAATAAAAAATTTATAAAAACAACAGGGTAACATTTAACATATATTATGTATATGCAAAGTTGGTGTGAATAGGGCATAGTTGAATTAGAATATAAACACAGTATTTTCGCAGAAAAGTGGATATATAAAACAAAAAGAGAGAGAAGGGAAAAAGAGTGCATTAGTATATTAGGCTCATGGTGTTTTCCACCTTATCTCATGAAGTAGTTTGGGTTCATAATGTGTAGTTTCCAACTATTAATGTATTAAACAAAATCCTCTTTAATATGCAGCAATTTGCCAAGTGTTTCCATGAGAAAATTGATGATTTTGTTTAGTCTTTAAGCACTCTTATATTATGCACCATGATATTAGTAACAAGCTGAATTTGTTCATAATAACTAAGGAATTGTATCATTCCTCTTAACACTCATTTTGTTCCCCAAATGACTCTAGCTTCTCATTTCAACATTATTAATTTCTCACAAATTTTTTTCCCAATTGTTTAGTCCCATAGTTTTTCCCTGTTGTTCTAAATCTTTAAGCAACCATGACTACATCTCTAAATTTGCATATCTTATACACTGTATCCATAGATCTCCTTGCGCATTTCTGATGGTGTTTTAAAAGATTTTATTTCAGCTTCCATTGGCCACATGTCTCTATTCTGCTGCCCTTTTTCAATGTAGCTTTGACTGCTTTCCCTCTTTGCTTGATTCCATTCTTTTGTGTCCACTTGGTGCTATTCTTCTGTTTATCTTTCTCTAAGTTGATCACTAAATCAAATGCCATACTCAACAGATTTTTTTAAACATATCTTTGCACAAATTTATCAGCATGTATACTGTGTATGTATCACATATCTATCATCCATACGTATGCATATCTTTCACTATATATCTTGGATAACATCTTTGGTAACATACATAGATAACATCTTTGGTGACATACATACTCGTGCATATTTCTGTCATAAAGTCAGTTTATCAGCAATTCAACCCATCATGCTGCCAATACATCTAATCTGTTTTTGAACTTTAGTCTTATTAATTGACTAATCTGTTTTTGTATTAAATTGTTGCCTTACCATTCAACTCATGGATTCAAAGTTGGCTTCAAAGACATTTTCAACTGTCATGTCCCTCAATTTGGTAATTCTCAATATTTTTACCATTACCCTCTTACTATTCTATTTGATATATATATATATATATATATATATATATGTCTATATACTTTGTACTTATGTATGTCTATATAGTTTGCACTCTTTTACTTTTGAATGCCTCCAACCATGCCCTCATATCACCATTCAACAACATGTTTTTTTGCATGTCTCAAAAGTCTGTAGGTAGTTAAGGTTTTTACAATTGTATTTCAAACTCTAAACAAATCTATTAAATAGACTCCTTTACAGCCATAATGCTCCTTTTTATGTTCTTTTTATGCTTAAACAGTCCCTGACATGATTTTTATTAGTTTCTTTTACCCTTGCATGATTTCTATTTGATTTGCATGGTTACTGTTGTTTACTTTTACCCTTTATTTCATTTGTCTCCTATGGCATTACTTTCGGTATAGGCATCATTCCAACTACTTTCATCTTTCTTCTCTTTTAGATAATTTTAGTTTCACTCATACTTTTTGTATCACTCTTGCCCAATGTCAACTGAACGACTTCGCCCAAGGATGATACGTAATCAACCACCACCAATTCAGATTGTCTACCCTAACAATGAGGATGTCCAGCAACCTATTGAGCAGAACCCT
This sequence comes from Astragalus membranaceus, assembly GCA_039519185.1. Classification (NCBI taxonomy): domain Eukaryota; kingdom Viridiplantae; phylum Streptophyta; class Magnoliopsida; order Fabales; family Fabaceae; genus Astragalus; species Astragalus membranaceus. The sequence goes on from CM076851.1 coordinate 126,196,945, forward strand.
TCCAACACTTCTGTTTTTGAAGATGGCCTAACCTCTGATAACTCAATTATTATGTAATAACTAGCAGTTCTACTACTGTTACCGCTTTTCCTTTCGTTTCTATCCTTTTGAATCTTCTAAACATATCTTAGTTGTTGGAATTTGACTTTAATTACTATTAACCTAATTTTGGTCTTATAATGCTTCCGTAGACCCTAAAGCTTTGGCCCCGTGCATCGCACGGGTGACCCCACTAGTTTAGAATGAAACTAGAAGAAAGACATATAGTTGTGTGTTTGTCTTTTTACTTTTTTTCAGTTGCGCTTCAATAAATAAATACTTCATTATGATTTATTGTCTATTTGTTTTTAATTTGCATCTTCCGGTTAATTATTTTAATAAACCAGGTATCCTTTGCGCCCAACTGCAGAGACAAATCCCTCGAGCCGGCCACAATGAGCGACAAAACTTTTCCTCAAAAGATTTAACACTGATGCATGCCCACTACTAGAAAAATTGTTTTTAAAGAGGGAATTTTGAGATGGATTAGTATCCCTCACTAATAGTGAGGGATTTAGCAACGAAAAATGCTGACTTACGTTTGTGATGGAAATAGAGACAAAAAATATTCCTCTCTAATAATTTCATAGCTAAATTCGTCACAAAACGTTTAAAAGACGTTTAGAGAGAGATTTTGAGAAGGAAATGAATCCCTCACTAATAGCGAGGAAAGGAATCCCTCACTAATAGCGAGGAATTCATGATCCGTCGCTAACCAAAAATTTGCATTCCCAACAGGCGCCCCTCTTGTTTTCACTTCCCTCCCATTAACGCCTCAATGTCACTCACACAACACTCGCACACTCAATTTTCTCTCTCCTCATTTTCAAACAAAAAGAACTTTTCTCTTTCCCCGTTTTTCGCTTCTCGCATTTTTTCTCCCTCTCGTTCCTTTTCTCTGTTCCTCTTCTCCCTCTCAAGCTCTCCTCCTCCTTCCCCTCCGGCCGCCTCTTCCCTCCGCCACAAGCTCCCTCCCATCGCACCAGCAGCTTCGCGGAATCGCGTTTCTTCCTTCCGTTCGAACTTCGCCACCGTTCGTTCGTCGTGGGCACCCCTTCCCTCCGTCTGTTCGCCGTGGCGCCTCTTCCCCCCGTCCCGTTCGCCGCCTCTGCCATTGCTGGTTGCTTTAAGGTCAGAAATTGATTATCACTCAAAACCCTAAATCCCTATTTCATATTCTGTTGATTTTGAATCTGTTGATCTTTAATCTCTTATGGTTTTCCCCCCAATTTTCCCAATGTTGAATCTGTTGACGTTGATGCTGTGATTTTCCCCAATTTTCCCCAATTTTACCCAATTCAGATTTCGTTATAATAAGTAATTAAGTATATATACTTTTGTGCATATCGTTTTTTTTTGTGAAAGTTTGCTACTTTAATTTTCAGGGTAATTTTAGCCAAAATGTTACCAAGGTTGGAAGGTCACATATGGTCTGTAGTGGTGCTATTTCACGAATTGGTTATAGTAAAACATTGGCATCGAAGTCACATTTTGGTTTGAGGTTTTCAGCCACACAACAATCTGGAGCAAGATCAATTAGACATAGGAGAGTGACCTGTGTTGCTGCTTCTGTAGATGTAAGTTTGTCATTTAAAATTTCTAGTTTGTAATTTACTTACATAATATTTGTCAGTGAGTTTGAGACTGTGAAGAAGTTGATGGATGAAAACAAAGTGTTACTTTTGTAATTATTAAGGAAAACATAAAATAAAAGCAGAAAATTTTTCTTAAATCAAACAAATCCTAAATGTGTTTTGAAATTTAGATTGCTCATTGATTGTTGTATCATTCAGTATTTTAATTGTTGATTGTTATGATTCATAAATTTCAAGTTGACTGCTTTAACCCAAGAAATTATTGACAATGTTCAGTAGTATATTCTGCTGTGATTAAGATTTTGGTTTATTCTCTTACATGGATTTTGTTATGGTTAGGTTCAAGAGTTGCAAGCCAAAGTGACTACCAAATGTTTCTTTGATGTAGAAGATGGGGGTGAACCTGTGGGAAGGATTGTACTGGGTCTGTTTGGAGAGGTTGTTCCTAAAGCAGTTGAAAATTTCTGTGCTTTGTGCACAGGCAAGCAATCAAATTTCTCTGCACCTTTGTTCTTGAAGTTGGATTACTAGTTTACTACATTGAATGGATTGTGTAGAAAAGCATTTTATTGATTGAGTTGAATAATCTTTTTTGTAGGAGAGAAAGGTTATGGTTACAAAGGATGTTCCTTCTATCGTATAATTAAAGAATTCATGATTCAGGGAGGGGACTTTACCGAAGGAGATGTAAGTTTAGTTATATTTATTTGCATGTCGATATATGTGTTAATGTGTGCATTTACTGTCACTTTCCATGTACTCTGGTCATATTTATAAGAAAAAAACACAGTTTTAAGTTTATTGAATAAGTTATGTATCTAGTTGTAATATAGTATGTGTCACTGAGGGGTAATGACGCTTCTTCTCACTCAAAATATGCTTTTGTTGGCTGCAGGGAACCGGTGGAACTAGTATCTATGGTTCTAAATTTGAAGATGAGAGTTTTAGCTGTAAGTCTCTTTTGCTGTATAGTAATACTTATATTTTTGATAGTGCTTGCTTGGTATTTAAAGCTCAGCCTTGGCCGTAATTCAAACTTACAATAGTGTAATTTATATTCTGAAAATTATATTTTCAATACTTCCTTGTAGTGAAGCATGTCGGTTCTGGAGTTTTGAGCATGGCAAATGCCGGTCCTAATACCAATGGTAGTCAGTTTTTTATTTGCAGTGTAAAGGTAAGAGACATGTAGTATCTTGACTATGAAAGATTATATCTATTATGTTTTCAGATCTAAGAATATTATATTGTCTGTTCTACCTATTCGATCCCAGTTTTTTTGTCAATGCTATGTATCATATTTAGTGCTCACTTATTCACTAACATATTTACTAATATATTCAAATCTTCTGCATTTCAATTTTTTGTATACTATCTTAATGTTGTGTTTCTATGATGTAGCCTCCATGGCTCGATAATCTCCATGTTGTGTTCGGACATGTCATTGATGGAATAGATGTTGTGAAGACACTCGAGTCGCAGGAGACAAGCAGGTTAGATATCCTTAGAAAGCCTTGCAGAATTGTTAATTGCGGAGAACTGCCTATAGATGGTTGATCCTTATGCGGGTGTGCATCAGATCTTTCTGATTGAGTACAATTTCCAATATTTTGATTGTCTTTATTGATCATGTTAATCAATTATCATTAGTTTCTGTTGAGTTGGTTGTCATTTGGAGACACTATAGAGACACAACACCATAGTTTGTATCACTAGATTAATGTTAACTCCTTATAAAGATATTATTGTCTTTCAGTTCTTACTTCTTAGTTTCTGCTTTGTTATTTGCATTTACAAGCTATCCTTTTTCTTTTTATTTGTTTTGGATGATTTATAATTTATAATTTATAATATATTTGAACTAAAACTAATGTTCATGTTTCAGGAGCTTCAACAATACTGCCTTCAAAATTTTGCAAGACAGGATTTTTGATTCAAGGTATTTTCACCATAACTTTTCAAGAATTTTATTTGGTTGTTTCTCATTACAATCTTCGTTTGGTTTGTTTTGCTGTTTGGTGTTTCATTGTTTCAGTTTTGTTGGTGATGTTGTTGTCGGTGTTTTCTTATCGGCACTTATTTAGCTTTTTGTTGATATGATGTGGTTGGTGCTCTGAAGTTCTATTCTTTTATATTACTTTGTTACATTCTTTGATTTGGATATCATATGTGTGTTGAATGGTTGCCTAAAGTTCTCTTTTGTGCAAAGAGTGTAAGTTGTTGTTTTATTTGACTAGGTTGTGTTAATCCTCTTAAGGGATGATTTAATGGCTCATGGTCATGTATGTCAACTATATGAGCACATGTTGAGTGTTAAAGAGGATTGCAAGTTTTATTAGGAGTTGAATGTTCAGCAAACTATGACAGAAATAATTACTGATGCTATGCATTTTCAAGTCCATTTATTAGCAACCTGATTTTCAAAGTTCACATACAAGGTTCTCTTCATCTATGATTTGCAGGTTCTCTTCAACAATGGAAGTCCTGGTATACCATATCATATGCTCATAGAACTTGCCATGTAGATTAATTTCTCGACTTTGTTGCAGGAAATGGATTCTATATGTATGACTTGATAGTAGTAGACTCTTCCTTGGTCTTCCAATAAGACAACATTTCCTGGTTGTGGTTGTGCATAATTGAGTAACTTTGAGGCAATTATATTCAAGCTGTTTACTATATCTAACTCAAAGTAATTAAGTAAATGTGATATAGATTGGAGAGAAAAAAACACAAGAACTCAAAAATTGACCTGAGTTCAACATTTTCTTGATTTTTCCTTTTACTATTTTAACTTATTATTGACTTTTCTTGTATTAATAATAACGTATGAGATGGTGTGGATTTGGTTGGAAGGTGGATAAGAAGGGAGAAAGAGTGTATGTTAGTGGTTTGTTGTGAGACTGAGAGAGGGAGTAGTTTAATTAAGCTGATAATGAGTGAAAGAATACTAGTAGTTCTTCTGCTACTGCTTGTTTTTAAAGATTTCTTAGTTGCAGAAGGAGAAACAACTAATATTAATGGGGATAATTGTGATGATTGGGAAGGAATTAAGTGCAAGAATTCACGTGTTACATCCATGTACTCTCTTTTGAATATGTGCAGTTGCTGTTGCCTACTCCTGAATTTACTTTTGAGATTAATATCTGGCTTGTTGGCATTTCAGAACACTATCAAGCACTGGTTTAGGAGGCCAGCTTTCTGGAGATATTGGATCATTATCTGAATTGGAGATATTGTAAGTATTTTCTATTATGATAACATATAGCTAGAGGATGTCAAATGTCAATCCTCCTCCCTCTAGCAACAAAATAAATATCCATGATTATTTTTGGCTAAATTAATTACTGATTTTTCCTGCTTATAGGGATTTATCTTAGAATAAGGACTTGACAGGATCACTTCCACAATCCCTTGGAGAGTTGAAGAAGCTGTCAACCTTGTAAGGCAGTATTGATTGTTAACTAGCAACACGAATCTGAATTACTTTTGAGATTGATTGTTGTTTCTAATAAATCAATCAAACTTATGAATTAGCATTATTTAATTATCACACATGCTTTGTCAATTATCTATAGAATCCTTGTTGGCTGTAGTTTCAATGGTCCTATTCCCGAAAACATAGGATCTCTGGAGGAGCTTCGTTACTTGTAAGGATTTTTAACTCACTCTTGTGATGCAATGAATATTGAAATGAAGTAATAATATATCTTGGATCCTTAAGGTGTAAAAAGATCAAAGTTATTTATCTTTTAGTTTTGGTTATGGTATCTGATTGATTATTTTCCTCTTTATTTTATCATGCATATATGCCTAACATGTGTATATCAGTGTGGTCGTTGTGTGTGGTTGTATGCTGCTGGAATTCATGTTTTGTTGGTCTTACTAATATTCAGGATATGGAATGCTTTTATCCTAAAACTTGAAATCTGACTCCATGGCCCAATGGATAAGGCGCTGGTCTACGAAACCAGAGATTCTGGGTTCGATCCCCAGTGGAGTCGTTTTTAATCACATTGAGAAACATGTAGTACTTTAAAGAAATTTGTACAACTTTCAAGTTTAATGAATTGGAGTGCATTATCTCCTGCTCATGAGTTGGCCATCTCTAATTTCTGTTTTTTTAGTAGTACACATTAAATTTGAAAATAAACTATGGTTTGTAAAATACTAGGTTTATCAACATATACCGGTTGTTTTTTTTTATGGATTAACATTAGTTATGCTTTGTATGGATTATATTTATAAACCTTGTTAATTATTTAAGTTATTTGTGTGCTATTCAAAAAAATTCTAAGTTTTTATTCTTAGATTTAGTAGAATGTTTTATTTTAAAGAGTGTATAAAATCTATAATAAATATGCTCTTGTATTAAATTCTAATGAGTCCCTAATTAAAAATGAATATTAGATAGATAAAATCCCTCACTAATAGAGAGGGATTTAGTCTCCCTCTTTATTAGCGACAGATTTAGTCTCCCTCTCAATTAGTGACGGATTTAGTCTCCCTCTCTATTAGCGACGGATTTAGTCTCCCTCTCTATTAGTGACGGATTTAGTCTCCCTCCCTATTAGCGACGGAAATATACTTTTCATCTTCAATTTTGAACTATTTTTTAGTGACGGATTTCATATGTTTGTGAGGGAATTTTTCGCCGCTATTAGCGACGGATTTCAAAATCCCTCGCTAAAAGTTTAGTGACGCCAAAATTAGTTACGAACCTGGGTTCGTCACAAATTCCGTCACTAAAATCGTTAGTGACGGATTTTTGATGATTTAGTGACGGATTTGCTCCCTCTCTAATTTTCTAATTTTGATTTTTCTAGTAGTGGCCCAAGGCTGGATTCAAACCCAGGACCTTGGAATAAATGCATCGTTTATTATTTGAATTAGACATTAATTTGAAAATAAGAAATCGATACCATATTTATAAAGTTGGAATAAATACATTGCTTTTTATTTGAAATTTGAAATATCCATCAAAATGAACTAATAAATTGAATTACTAACATCATTATTAGAAAAATGATTCATCATTTTCACATATGGTAACTTTATAAATGACAATCAGTCTGTTGTTGGTATTGAATTCACAATAGGCAATGATTTGAATTTATTCATTGCAAATTTAAAATTATTGCCACTAATATTTAAAGGAATTTGAATTTTCATAATCCAAAATAAAAATCTTCCATACAAATCACACATGGTTTCACGTTGAGGTGTACAAGTTGATTTTCTCAATTTATAAAATCACTTAGGAAGTGAAATGATCACTTAAAGAGGATGCTTCAACAAATGTAAGTTTTGAATGTCTTGATGAATTTAAAGTTCAATTAGGAGTTATAATATTTACCAGGCGATTTTTCCTCTGTTTTTCGAATGCTGTTTGGTAATTTATTTTTACTCTCAAGTGCAAATATCAACTCTATTAGTTGTTTTACAAAACGTGTCACAAAACGCATAAAGAAAATTATTTACTCTTATGATCCATTCAAAATGCATCAAGAACAACTGTCAACTCTATAAGTTTTTTACTCTTAAAAATAAATATGATATTGCATATTCTCATAAGAATATAATTATTTTGCATATCTTTATCAATGAGCAAACATCTAAGGAAGACAAACAAGCCACTTGCCGCCTCCAAAGGAAGAAAAGGTACATGACTGTTATTCAAGCCGAGGTTTAGAGGTAAAATATTGAATCAATAGTAATGAAAAGTTAAACATAAATATTTAAATCATAAATACTACTAAACATATCTAATTTCGTGACCAAAATTAGTCACAAAAAAATTAACTTTCTACCTATTTTTGACGTCTTAAAATATTTTGAGAAAATTAAAGATGGATTTCATATATTTCGCCACTAACTATATGTAAAAAAAAGTATATTAGATAGAGATTACAATTTTACATTTTTTTTGAAGAAAATTACAATTTTGCGTAAAATTTATTAGTATGTACACTCAAATCTATTAGTCTTTGAACTATAGAATTAAAACATATCCTATGAGTATTGGTGGTTTTACAGGAAAGACTATATTAATATTTAAAATACTATATATATATATATATATATATATATATATATATGAACACTTTAACAGAAATTACATGCTTACAAAAAAATTATAGAAATTATGAATTTAACGTGTGTAATATTACAAGTCATCTTACTATTTAGAATTTTTAAAAGATTTCACATAAATGAAAATTTATATTTTTTCACTATATACCGTGGCCACCGTTTAAAATTTTCAATGAGTTTTTTAACATGAAACTTCTTATTTATAATTTTTAGATCAATATTATTAAAAGATTGAAGAATAATAAAAATGTTATATTTTTAATAAAGATAGGGGTGAATATTTTATATAATATTTACACAAAACTAAATTAATTTTAATAACTAATAAACTACTTACAAGATATTGAATACCCGTGCATCGCACGAGTCATGCACACTAGTAAAGTACATCTAGGTCCCACAACATTGAAAATAGATCCTACATGAATTTTACCTAATTACAGAGGAAGTGTTAGAAAGAGTGTACTAAAGAGAGTGACACATATATATCAACTTTCGTCTCTGGAAAGGAAACAAAATGTATTTTTTCATAATAATTAAATTAATAATTTTTTTTTTATGGTATGGAGATTAATAATTATTTTTATATTTTGAAATTTTTGGCATTGACATTATTTTGTTACATCCAATTCATGCATTACAACTTTTTTCCTTTTATTTTCTACCATTTGTTTTCCTATAAGAAAAGACAAGTATTAAACCACATGGCTGTCTCTATACCCAAACCAAAATAAGAAAAACAAGTATTAAAGATTAGAGAAGCATCAGAATAGAATTGAGGAGGAAAAGTGAAAGGAATCTCTTTTATAAAAGAGAGGTGTGTGGCTGAACAACACAACACACATCACGCCTCCCTCTCCATTCCTCAGATCTCTATGTCTTCCATTATAAATAGGCCTTTCCCACAACACAACACAACACAACCCAAAAACCTAAACACTCTATACTTTGCTGTCTGGTTTCCAAAACCTCACCAACCTAAACCACCTCCATCTAGATCTCAAACTCCCAACATCAAAGGAAACGCTAAAGTCTAAACCCATTACTTCCCAGCTTCCCTCCTCTCTATTCCTCAGATCTATCTCTCTCTCTCTCAAAGAAACTAGAGAGGCTTCTAAGTTCTAAGAGAAGAAAGGCTTGAAGGAGATTCTGAAGATGCAAAAGAAAGCCAAATCCAAACACATATGAAACTCTCAAATAGGTATATATGTCTATTTATTTGGATTCACACTCCTACCCCCTTTATATTATTATGATAACACCACTATTTGTTGTCTGTATATATTTTACGAGTTGCTAACATCAATTTTTAATGGAAATTAAAGTGCTGTTTATAGCAAGAAAGACCAATATGTAAAACACTCGAGAAAAACATCTTTTCTGCTTTTATCACCAAAAAAAACATCTTTTCAGCTTTTTTGGATTGACACTCAAACCATATTCTCACGTTCTCTTCTCTTTTTTCATTTCCCAACTTTTTTCTTTCTGCATACCATGTGAAAGTTCTTAAAAATCCATATAAGTGAATGAAGCTTAAACCAAGTTTTTCAACTTCACCATTGTCAGACTCAGACATAATATGTGAAAAGAGAAGAAAAAAAAAGCTCTTCTACTCCCTCCTCCTCTTTGTTTTGTTTGGACTAGGAAGGAACTAAGTATAAATTAACATTGTTCATATTCCACTTTCGGTTACAGCCATGTATCCAGTTACAGCCATATGTAATGGTACTGATGGAGCTGCTTTTGGTACCGATACCCTCAGGAGAATATATGGAGGCATGGTGGGCTACACTGGTTCCGGAACTTGCAAGTTCAATGACTTGAAAAGTACACCTAAGACATTTGGGACATTAGGAAAATTTAGTGCATCTGATGCTTGGGATTGGCAGGTAGCTACATTTAAAAGTTTAATAAGTACTTCCTTTCTTTTTTTACTAAGGATTCAACTATCTTATTAGGTAATATATATCATTCTTTCAATTGAATATTATATATGCTTTCATAAACTTTTCAAGAAAAATGTATAATTATAATAATGTGTATCATAGTTAAAAACAATATTAGGGAATATTGCTACATTTTTTTTTACAACTTTTTGATTTTTAAACTTTATTTTTTTCTCCACTCTTTAAATTTTTGTCATTATGTAACATGTAGCAATTAAATATTGAACAATATTTCATATTAATACGCATTTTTAATTTGAGTGTAATGAACTTTTGTTTAAATATAAAATTGATTTAGTTTGTAACGTTTTTTATTGTTTTTCTTTAAATATTTTCTTCTGTGTATACTGTGTTGATGTGTAAATATGAATTGTTCTATATGTTTAGACATGCACCGAACTAGTGTTTCCAATTGGTACGGGAAATCGTTCCATGTTCCCACCCAAACCTTACAACTCAGAGGAAGTTAGCAAATGGTGCAAGCTTAAATATGGTGAGTACGGCTTTTTCATTTATTCATTAACATTAATTTATATAGATGTCTCTAATGGTTTTCTATATCATATAATGTTAATTAAGGGGAAATTTCTCGACATTTAAATATCATTTTCAACTTAAATATTAATTCATTGTGTTGTGACTAATGACAGAATCTAAGTTTGGCTCTTCAAACATTTGGGAGCAATATTATTTTCTCCAATGGCCTAAGAGACCTTACAGTAGTGGCGGGTAAACACCGTAAAATTTGAAATTTAAATTAATATTCGTTGTTTTAGATATCTTTTTTTAAATTAACGTGCGTTAATTTCATTATACCAGGGTATTTTATAGCCTATCAGATAATTTTATTGCCGTCCATACAACCAAAGGTATGTTTTGATACAATGCAAATAAATGTAAAGATTAGTTGTCTATTTATATTAAAACATACTTAATTTATTATAAATATATAAAATTACATTTTACTTTCTTTTGTATTTTTCCTTTCTTGTACATAGTTGTTTAATTGTCTTTAATTACTTTGACGAGAGAAAAACACGAAGCCATCTTATTCAAATATATATATATATATATATATATATATATATATATATATATATATATATATATATATATATATGCAATAGATATAATTAACAGGAAATTTGTCAAAAAAAAATAATTAACTGGAAATTATATAATAATCTTTCTTTTAAGTTGTTTATGAAACCTTATTTAAAAATGTAACCAAGAGAATATTATGAAACTATTTTGGTCTTTCCTCTTATCATATATCTTGCATAAAGTAGTAGTTAATTTTATTTGAACTTTATAACCAAGAAATTAAATGACAATATGTTTGACAAAATAATGTTAATTTTTCAGGAGCTCATTGCCTTGATCTTTATCGCACAACTCGAAGAGATTCAAAATGGTTGATCCACCAACGTAGGAGAGAGGTCAAGATTATCCATGGGTGGCTTACTGAGTACTGTGCTAAATGTAATTTAACCAATGAGTGTGGTACCATGAGATTGTCCTGTCGACTCTTTTTTTGTTTCTTTATTTTTGGGGCATTTTTGGTCTAATTTTTTCTTTTGAACCATACTTGGATAGGTATTCCTTGCCCAACTTTTCAATTTTCTAAGTGATGCTAATCTTAATTTGTTGCATGCCAATGAAGCAAAATGGTTGATCCACCGGAGAGAGGTCAGGATTATCCATGGATGGCTTACTGAGTACTATCTAAATGTAAGATAACCAATGAGTGTGGTACCACGAGATAGTCCTATATATCGACTCTTTTTTGTTGTTTTATTTTTGGGTCATTTTAGCCCTAATTTTTCTCTTTTTGAACCATACTTTTGATTAGGTCTTCCTTGCCCATATCTCTTCAATTTTGTAAATGGTGTGAATCTTAATTTGTTACAAACCAATGAAGCAAAATATCGAATAGTGATAATGGCCGAACTAGCCCATTGTGAAAAATATTATAACCACAAATATAAGGAATTTATTTTATTTTAGGTTTTTTTGTTGCACTTTGCAGAGTAAAAATTCAAAATCACGTGTTTGCAACTTACACTTTTTTTTCTTGATAAATATAAATGTTGTATTAATAAAAATATCTAGCTAAGCATCATTAGTACACACTCTCCCATTCTAAAAAGGGTTGAGAGAACACTCAATCACGTGCTCAAGCTAAATAAATATAAAGAGATATTACACCAAATTGGGTAAAAGCATAGCTCTCTATGAGCACCCAACAACATTCACCTAGTGTAAAGCATAATGTTGTTTGACAAAGAAAACCACAAGACAAACATGTGCCTTACAAAAGCATACTGGGATTTGAAAAAAGGATATGTGGGGATTTTCTTCAGAGAATTCCATTTGAATGCTAGGCTTCTGAAGGGCTTCACCTTCATATTTCCTCACTCTGGTTCCGAAGGTCGATTGCCCTATGTCTCTTGGGGATTTCAGACCGATCTCATTGTTAGGATGCTTATATAAGCTAGTGGCAAAGGTGTTGACGGCACGACTTGGGAAGGTTATGGATAGTTTAGGGGCAAGAAACTATCGCGGTTTCATTTGTGGTAGACACCTTGAAGATGGGGTGGTGATGGTAAATGAGGTGCTTGACTATGCAAAGAAAGCGCGCGCTCAATTGGTAGTGGGAGGTGTGTTTAACTTGCACTTATGCCTCAGGTGCAAGGTTCGATTCCCACGGAAGGCAAAAATTCTACAAGGGGGGTAGAGAAGACCGTGATGTAATAGTGCTGGGGTGGCCAATGCGTTGGACCTGGGCTGTTGCAGAGGCTACAGTAGCCAACCTATGGGCTCTAAAGGCTGTGTTGAGGAGTTTTGAATTGGTTTCTAGCCTAAAAATAAATTTCTGAAAGAGTTGTCTTATAGGTGTTGATATTCCCACCACCTTTTTAGATCTGGCTGTGGGTTTCCTCTATTGTAGAATCGGTGCACTACTGATCAAGTATCTTGGTCTACCTGTGGGTTCAAGCTCTAGGCGCCTAACCACTTGTCAACCTATGATTCATACCCTAAGGAGGAGGCTTAGTGGGTGGGGTAACAGGTATGTGAGTTTTGGGGGTCATACTGTCTTGTTTATCTTAGTCCTTAATAGTATCCCAATCTTCTACTTGTTGTTCATGAAGATGTCGGTCAAAGTGTGGAAGGTGGTGGTGAGGATCCAGTGTGAGTTTTTTATGGGGTGGTGTTAACATAGAGAAGAAAATCTTGTGAGTAAAGTTGCCTGAGGTCTGTAAGCCATAAAATGAAGGGGGTTGGGTGTAAAGGAATTTTGTCTGCTTAACTCTTCCCTACTTGGTAAGTGGCGGTGGAGGCTGCTACTGGGTGACAACTCTCTGTCGATTATGGTCCTCAAAGCCAACTATGGACGTGGGAAAATAGGGAACCTTGAATTGAATTCCCTTAGCCCTCTATACTACTCGTCTCTATGGTGGAAGAACATATGTAGGGTGGGGGCGGATTCGGACTCTAGTATGGACTAGTTTTCGGATGGGGTTGTTAAGGAGTTAGGGAATGGGGCATCAGTTCGCTTTTGGCATGATGTTTTGGTTGGGGCTGCATCCCTCAAGGTGGTTTTCTGTAGGCTTTATGCCATCTCTGAGCGAAAGGACTGTAGTGTTCATGAGGCTAGAGGTTAGGGGGTGGATAGCGTAGGCTGGAGGCTTTCTTGGGAAGAAGAACTTCTAGTGGACCTTATGGCTTTATCATCCCCAATAGTTCTCCCATCTGTTGAGGATAGGTGGATCTGGGACTGGGGGGCTGGAGTAGATGGGGTTTATTCAGTTAAATCAGCGTATGACTTACTTCTCCACATTTCTCCAACTTCAGCCATTAGGTCCCCGTTAGAAAATTTTTCCTCAAAAAAACAGTGGAAGAGTCTGGCACTTGATCCCAAAGTTGTTGCTTTTGTTTGGTGTGCCCTTTTAAATAGGCTTCCATCTCGAGCTAACCTTTTTTGGAGATACGTTATCTCTGTTTTGGGTGATACTGGGTGTGTCCACTGTGGGGAATAAATGGAGACTGAGCGACACTTGTTTATGTCATGTGAGTTTTCAAAAAGGTTTGGCACCTAGTCTTTAGATAGTTAGGCTGGGTGATGGTACTCCCACCTGATCTCTCCACTCTATTCTCGGTTTTCTATTTTGGGGCTAGCCTTAAAAGTGGTAGAAAGGGCCTCTTGAGTATCTGACATTTTTTCTATGGGTGATTTGAGAGAGTAGAAATGGGGTGATTTTCTCAAACAATCCTACTAACCTCGCGTAAACCATATATTTGATAAAGTTGTACTTATGGTATTGGTTTTTGGCAAAGACAATTTTGAGCCATTGCCTTTTCTATGAGTGGTGTGTGAACCCCTTGGATTGTGTTTCCAGGGCTTAGGAGCAATTTTGTGTGGTATAATTAACTTTTACTCAGATGGGCTGATCTAGATGCTCCACTTTGGGGTTTGCTTGTCTTCCTGCTACTTTGTTTTCTTAGTTTTTTGCTTCCCAATTTTGAGCCTCTCTCTGACTGAGAGAATCCTACTGTATACAGGTTTTGTTTTCCTTAATAAACATGATATTTAATTGTAATACCTATTTTTGCTGTTAAAAAAAAAACTAACAAGGGTTGGTCTGAGTGGTACTGGATTCGAATCCCACACTCCCATTTCTGCTACTTTGAACCATCGGCTCCATGATACTTGGGTGTAGGGGCACGACAAGCAAGGAAGTTATACATGCGCTAGTGGGTATCACTGGCTCTTGAAACAACACCGTGTGTGGGACCCTGGCTGCAACCTTTCTTGGATTTGGCGTCTTAAGGTACCAGCCATAGTCCAACATTTTGTCTGGCTGTGCATCCACAATGCCCTCCTTACTAATGCCAGTCGGCACCACTGCGACATGGCGGCCACCCCTAGCTGCACTCGTTGCTCATCCAACATGGAAGATATTCTTCACTGCTTACGAGATTGCCCGCATTCAAAAGAGCTTTGGCTTGGCTTGGGTATGGGAACTCACAGTGACTTTTTTGGCTTCACAGATGCCTCCACTTGGATTCAGAATTTTGCGCAAGGCCCGTCATCCATTCTCTTCATGGCAGGCTTGTGGATTGCTGGTGTTGGAGAAACAATATGATCTTTGAAGGCCACCCTTGGCTAGCTCATGAAGCCTTAAGGAAAGTGCACGCGGCACACGATGAGCATATTAAGCATTGTTCAAACCATGGGTTTGACTCCGCTTGTAACAGCCCAACCCTTTTACATACTCATTTCGGCTTATGGCATTGGCACTGTCACTCATGTCCTTCTCCACCCCCCTGTGGAGTTTTTGCCTTCCGTGGGAATCGAACCATGTACCCTAGGGCTTAAGTACATGCTCAATGCATTCCCACTACCAATTGAGCTAGTAGATCAATTGGTAGTGGGAATGCATTGAGCATGTACTTGAGCCCCAGGGTACATGGTTCGATTCCCACGGAAGCCAAAAACTCTACATGGGGGTAGAGAAGATCGTGAGTGCATCGCTGGGTAGCCTACTAAGTAAGAAAAGGACCCAGGATGTTACACTGTTTTTCTTTGGGCTGAGGCGCCCTCTTTTTTTTTTCTTTTCTATTTTTATGTATTTTTGGATTTTATGTTTTTTTTTGTATTTTTGGGTTTTTATTTTTTGTATTTTTGGACTTTTTTTGTAATATTAATATTGTAATATTTTTTAATTCTGATTTTATTTTATTATTATTCTTTTTTTGGCTTTTTGATCACAAGGGCTAAATTAGGTCCATAAATACCGGACATAGGCCCATTTATTAAAACTGGCCCAAAAGTTAGATGTAGGCCCAAATAGGCAAACGACCCAAAACATTAGACATAAGCCCATTTATTAAAAACTGGTTCAATATGTTAAGCGTAAGCCCAATTAGACAAGCTAACAAAATCAGGCCCGAAAGGTTGGATATAGGCCCAATTGGAAAAACAACTAAAAATCTAGCCCAAAATGTTGGACATAGGCCCAATTGGACAATCCGGTCCAAATTAAAACAAAACAGCGCTCGAAATGCCATGGACTTGTGACACGGGGATAAAACAATTGCGATAAAAAGATCGGGCAAAATTGGGGTATAACAGCTGCCCCTCTTTATTTATATTTTACTAGAAAAGGTGAATGGTTTTCAGATTTTCGTAGTAGAAATACAAATAAAGATAGAATAGACGCTAATTTTGTCCGCTTAGGGGGAAGATGAGTTAGGAAAATGAGGGAAGATTAACACTTGGCGTGTTAACCGAGAACAAAAAAGAATGATCACTGGGGATCTGAAGGGGCACTGGGGCTCTGAAAGAGCACTTGGGTTCTAAGGGAGCACCGAGGCTCCAAGGGGGTTGCCTAAGCCCTGAAGGACCACTTGGGGTCTGAAGGAGCACTGGGGCTTTGAAGGACCACTTGGGGTCTGAGGGTGGCCTTTTTCGAGCGGCAGTTAACAAGATCACGTCTAGAACTGATCACGAATGACCTCTACTATGTCTTAGGCTGACACAGCTAGTCTGAAGGATCTGGGGTCGGATGATCCGTCGGTGCTCGATGCCGACGTGCGATCTGGATTGATGGACCAATGGAGGTCTGAAGGAGTGCTGGGGCTCTGAAGGACCACTGGGGGTCTGAAGGATCGGTGCTAAACTCGGTGCTAACATTACGATCTGGTTTGCTGAGTTAAGATTAGCGCTTGTCGCGTTGACTTAAAAAACTGAAAGGGTCGACACTTGAGGTCGGTATGCAATAGGTATTATGCATATGACATACATGCAATGTATGCATGTGTAATGATTGATGCTGAGTGGGATGATAAATGAAATATGGAATGGTTTGCTCTTGCTTTCTTTTCTTTTCTCCTTTTTTCATTTTTCTTTGCTTCTTTTTTGCTTTTCTTTTTGGCTTTCTTTTTACTGGTCTCATCAACTCGTGGGACTTCCGGTGTGAGATATGAGGGTCGCTCCGAATACTGGCATTGCCAAATTGAAACGCGGGCTATTGCGATTCTTTGTTCGAAGTGATCATGCGTGTATTCGTCCTTTTTGCAAGTTTATTTATGAGAGATTATCTCTTTTCCGTAATTTTCAGAAATTTCGTAATGATTGTAATGCTCTTAATTATGCACATGCTTTGCAATTAAGTATCATTCGTCATAAAACATCATTTTAAAGCGAATGGGGAACAAGGAAACGAAGCAAGTGTATAATATTCAAATGGAGGCCAAGTGCGTAGAAGGTCACACTGACTGGAGATTGCATTGAGAGTTTTTAAACTAAAAAAGGAATGAAAAAGGAAGAGCAGATCTCTTGATTTTTTGCATCCTTGGAGTAACGACGTCAATCGCCCATACACATAAACTTGGCCACTCATCATTCAACGTTCGGAGGCCTGAACTGCCTTAGTATCTGTTCAAAGTCCAACTTTCTGACCCTAATTTTTGCTTGGACCGCTCTTTAGAGTTTTCAATCCATCAGGTCGCTCTAATTTTTTCCTAGGCCGCCCTTTCGGGTTTTCAACCTAGCGAGCTCATTTTTCCTTGGATCATCTTTCTCTTTTTTTCATGTATTTCTTTTAGGCATACTACTTTTTGACTGCATCTGAATTCACTGGGAGTGGGAGGTCATCACCATCCATTTTTGTGAGGATCAATGCCCCTCCAGAGAATGCTTTATTTACCACATAAGGTCCTTCATAATTAGGGGTCCATTTCCCACGGGTGTCTTTTTGGATAGGCAGGATTTTCTTGAGCACTAGGTCTCCCTCCTGAAACTGTCGAGGACGAACATTCTTCTCGAAAGCTTTCCTCCTTCTTTGCTGGTACAACTGCCCATGGCACAAAGTGACTACTCTCTTTTCCTCAATGATATTCAACTGATCAAGACGAGCTTGAACCCATTCTGCTTCTTCTAATTTTGTTTCCATTAGCACTCGCAGAGAGGGTATTTCAACTTCGATGGGAAGACTTGCTTCCATCTCGTATACTAGCGAAAACGGAGTTGCCCTTGTTGACGTGCGAACTGAGGTTTGGTACCCATGCAGGGCGAAGGGAAGCATTTCATGCCAATCTTTGAAGGTCACCACCATTTTTTGCACGATCTTCTTTATATTCTTGTTTGCCGCTTCGACCGCCCCATTCATCTTCGGACGGTATGGAGAAATGTTATGATGTTGAATTTTGAAGTCCTCACACAACTCTTTCATCATTTTGTTATTCAGGTTGGTCCCGTTATCTGTGATGATTTTATTTGGAAGGCCGTAACGGTAGACCAAGTCTCTTTTTATGAACTTGACAACCACGGATTTCGTTACACTGGTATAAGAAGCGGCTTCGACCCACTTGGTGAAATAATCAATAGCAACCAGGATGAAGCGATGACCGTTCGATGCTTTAGGTTCAATAGAACCGATGACATCCATGCCCCACATTGAGAACGGCCATGGTGCTTCTAAGACGTTCAAAGAAGCGGACGGCACATGAATGTTATTAGCATAGATTTGACATTTGTAGCACTTTCCCACAGAGTTAAAGCAATCGGTCTCCATTGACAAACAGTAATAGCCAGCCCTCAAGATCTTTCTTGCCATTGTATGCCCATTAGAATGAGTGCCGAACGAGCCTTCGTGGACGTCTTTCATAATTCTTTATGCTTCCTCTTTTGCCACACATCGGAGGAGGACCATATCATGATTTCTTTTATAAAGTACTTCCCCATTTAGGAAGAAACCCATTGACAATCTCCTGAGCATTCTCGTATCATTCTTTGTGGCACCAGGAGGGTATTCTCTGCTTATTATATAATGCTTGATATCGTAATACCAAGGTTTACTGCCGGGTTTTTCTTCAATTTCCATACAGTGATGTGCCGGCAGATCTCGATGTTGAATTCGGATGAATGTCAGACTCTTATTGTCATTGATATTGAACATTGATGACAAAGTTGCTAAGGCGTCTGCCAATTGATTTTCTTCACGAGGGAAATGGTGGAAAGTGATCTCATCGAACTGTTCGATCATCTTTTGGACGTGATCGCGATAGGGGATCAACTTGGAATCTCTGGTCTCCCAGTCATTTTTTATTTGATAAATGACCAAGGCCGAGTGTCCATATACATTGAGTCTTTTAACTCTCCACTCGAGGGCCGCTTGGATGCCCAGAATACATGCTTCATATTCTGCGATGTTATTGGTGCAATAGAAGCTCAATCTAGCCGTACATGGTATGAAGCGGTTATCTGGGGAAATCAGTACAGCTCCGACCCCATGCCCCCATAGATTGGAAGCGCCATCAAATGATATTCTCCACCTTTCGTCGTCTGGATATTTTCCTTCTCCGAGTAGAGCCATTATATCTTCATCTGGGAAATCGCATTGCATTGACTGGTAATCCTCAATGGGTTGGTGCGCCAAGTATTCAGCCAATGCACTACCTTTGATTTCTTTTTGAGTGACATACAAGATGTCGTATTCAGATAGTAGCATTTGCCAGCAAGAAATTCTCCCTGTGAGTGCGGGTTTTTCAAAGATGTATTTGATTGGATCCATTTTAGATACCAACCAAGTAGTATGGCTTAGCATATACTGCCTCAGACGGCGTGCAGGCCAGGCCAAAGCACAAGAACCTCTTTCTTGGTTTTAGGCGCCGACATTTCAAGAATTGCTCGTACTTTGGCTGGATCTACTTCTATTCCCCTTTGACTGACTATGAAACCCAACAGTTTTCCCGATTTTACACCGAAAGTGCATTTGGCAGGATTTAATCTAAGTTTGAACTTCCTCAGACGCTCTTCTTCAGTCTTGGATTTTTCAATCATGTCTTCCACGTAGACCTCTATTTCTTTATGCATCATATCATGGAATAACGCTACCATTGCCCTTTGGTAAGTTGCACCAGCATTCTTCAGTCCGAATGGCATTACTTTGTAACAGAAGGTACCCCAGAGAGTGATGAAGGTGGTTTTCTCCATGTCCTCAGGGGCCATCTTGATTTGGTTATATCCGGAATATCCATCCATGAAGGAGAAGAGAGAGTGTTGTGCTGTGCTATCTACCAGGAGATCAATGTGAGGCAAAAGAAAATCATCTTTAGGGCTGGCTCTGTTCAAATCTCGATAATCGACACACATCCGAACCTTCCCATCTTTCTTTGGAACTGTAACAATGTTGGCTACCCATTGAGGGTATTTGACTACTGCTAAGAACCCAGCATCGAATTTCTTCTTAACCTCATCTCGGATTTTCAGTGACATATCCGGCTTCATTCTTCTTAATTTCTGTTTTACCGGCGGGCATTCGGGTTTTACTGGCAGTTTGTGTTCGACAATGTTAGTGTCTAGTCCGGGCATGTCTTGATATGTCCATGCAAAGACGTCGGCATATTCGAATAAAAGTCGTAACAGTTTCTCCTGTTCGCTGTCTTTCATTGTGGTGCCGATTTTGACCACTCTCTTATCTTCTTCTATGCCCAAGTTAATCGTTTCAGTCGATTCCTCGTGGGGCTGAATCACCTTATCCTCTTGTTCCATCATTCTCATCAACTCTGGAGGGGTTTCCCAGTTATCTTCAACTTCTTCCTCAGTTTGAGTAATAGGGTGATCAAATTTATTTTCAAAGTTATCGGCGTCATTATTTTCAAAGATAAATTTTTTAGATCTGCATTTAGCGGAAATTGACGTAATGAAAAATGAATAAAAGGAAAGACAAAAGCGAATGAAAAGAGAAAAAGAAAAACTGAAATTCATTGGAGAATTCAAAATAACGTTTCATTAATACTGATACTGAAAAAAAAACATGTGTTCCCTAATGAAATGTCCTAAGGCCTTGGGCAGAGCCAGAGGATTGCATTACAGGAAAATTACTTTGGACTAAAAACTACGGGGAAGTCAGCAATCTCCCAATTATTAAGCTTTTCACTTGCAAGACAAGGGCGCACAAGATTGACGACGCCGTCTTCAGCATTTAGATCATCTTCAATGGCTGCAATCTGATTTGGATTCAGCATTCCCGCGCTCTAAAAGTTTAACTTGAGGTCGCCGATTGTCATACCCTAATTTTGTCCGATCAATTAAAACCCAAAAAAGGTTCGTATTCTCGTTGCGTAACGTATCGCTTTAGACGCGCGTGTCTCTGGCACTCTCGTGTAACAATTTGTTTGATGCTCGTTTTATTTTATTTCGCTATTGTTATTTATTTAACCTATCGTCATCGGTGCAAAATTAATAATAAAACGGTAAATAAAGAACCTAATAGTCAAATTTTCTTTTCTTGTCATATAACATAGTTTTTTTTTACACATGTGAACCAAAAAAGCAAAACAGCAAAATAATACAAAAAAATAATACAAAAATACAAAAAATAAAAAATGCAAAATCAAAAAAGAAGAGAAGGGCGCAGCAAGCTGGCTGCTTGCCCTAGAGGTGTCCTTTCATCCCCTTTTTCTTGCCCTTGTCCGTCCCTTGACTGTCATTGGTGCCAGCTCTTGTCCTTTTTATTCCCCTCAAAGATGCTGTCCTTTGGATGCCATTTTTTTGCCCTAATTGCTGACTGTCCTCAGCACCCCAATCCACCTATAAAAACAGCAACAGTAGCACAATCAAGGGGGGAAGGAAATACGAAAAAGGCAGAATAATGAGATACACCGAAATTGAGAACACAAACAGAGAGAAAATACAGAGCAAAAATAGGGTTTCACACTGAAACCCTAACCACAAAGTATCAAAAATTCCAATACAAGAAGAGAAGTTGCAGTAGACTAAAAGAGTAGCAGTAAGCAACAGTGGCTAAAAGGCGAATTTCAGAAGCTGGAAAAGGGTTGGTCTCCACGTTCTAGTCTTTTGCTTCTTTAGGCTTTATCAAATTTAGTATATAAAAGAACTGCATTTGTCATTAGCCTGAAATCAGTGTCAAAATAGTGTATATACATGAGTTAAAAATCAACCAACGTAGTGCACGAGCAAAAAACATAGTGTATATGCATTTGTCATTAGCCTGAAATCAGCACGAAAGGAAACAGAACATAGTGCACGAGCACGTGAGCAAAAAACATAGTGCACGAGCACGTGAGAAAATAAAATACTGCACGAGCACGTGAGCAAATAACATAGTCCGCGAGCACGTGAGAAAATCAAATGCTCGCCCAAACTCACCATCAATGACCTCGATCAAGGCAAGTCAACAAAAAAAAATATCAATAGACGAGCAGGATAATTGATAACTCATATTCAGATGTGTTATTTATGCTCTTATCACCTAAATCAACAAAAGTTCTCAAGAAATATCCGTGCTTTATTAAGTAAATATTAGTTATTTAAAGGAAAAAAGGGTTAGGAGATAATTTGTTATCATTTGACACATTTGGTGCCTTTGTGAATATATTGATGTTTTGCTTGAGTGCTGCAGCGGTAGACGCTATGCAGCGGTAAGCGCTACAGCGCTATATGACGGTTGGCCACTTTGATATTGATGAAGCCACTTGCTGATTGATGAGTCATCACTCTTATCCTCTTTTGCTCAGCCTGACATTGAAGCCTCCAAGTGGGATGAAAAGGACACTTGGCGCCTCCTAATTGAAGCTAAAGTGATAGTTGGTGATGAGTTTCATCATTGCCCTTTTTGTAAAGCCACTTTATGAGATGTGGATAATATCTATCTCACTTCTTCTTCCTCACATGATGGATTTCGAAATAAGGAGAGTTACTTGGAGAAAAACTACTTGACACCTAGTATTCCTCCATTAATCCTCCATTCTTGAAGCTTTTATTTTTAGTTTAGTTTTATTATCACACCTACGGTTTGCTCACGCCATAGCATCATCCATCGTGTATGACTTGGGATTGTTGTAGTGCATCTTTTGTAACCATTCTTCTCTTGCTCACATACGGTAACATACTCTTTTCAGTTTATGTTGTTTTGATGAAGTTTGTCATGAGCTAAACTTTGGTGGCTGGATTGTTCTTATGTTTGTAATGAACCTTGAGTAAAGTTAATGTAATGTTATGATGTTTGTGTTTCATTCCTTGTGTCATAATGCTTTCAACTTTGTTCTGGGAATGATCAACTAGAATAAGGGGGATTCGTGGGTACAGACATGGTTCACGAAGAGAGCTCAAGGAATGATATGATTGAAAAACCCTTTAAAGACATTTAAAGGAAGTACTACTTAACCCTAGACATAGGGGAGTAATAGTTCATAAGGTGCATGCCGTAAGATCTTAATATACAGGGGTAAAACTTGTTTAGAGCCTAGACATAGGAGTCTTGTAACATAGCCCTGACGATAGTGACTGAAAGGCACGCCACCATGCCGCTACAGCGCCTGTTGACCTTGTAGCGCTACAGCGCTTAACGCTACAGCATCTAATATTATAGAACATTACTCTTGGGAATTTATATAACATATGAACTATCCAACTCACTTTATCTTACTCCTGAACTTTCTTTACTTGTTTATTTACATTTTTGTTAATCACAATACAATACTTGTTGACAACTAGTATTTGTTACTTGTTTTTCTCACTAGCTAAATTACTAATTTAAATATAGAAGTAAACTCAACAATCTCCGTGGGAACGATCTTTACTTATCATTGTATTACTTGTTGCGATTGTGTATTCTTGCACATCTACTTTTCGCACAACAAGTTTTTGGCGCCGTTGCCGGGGATTGTGAAAGTTAATTTCTATTGTTTAGTTAGTAAGTTTAGTTAGTTTAGATTCTTTTGTTTAGTGTGTTCTGTTTTTCCAGCAATTTTTTTTTATTTTGTATTGTGTTTTGTGTTTGTAGTGTGTTTCTCTTTGTTGTTATTTGTATTTAGTGTTTGAAAAAAAAATCCACTTTTTGCCATGGACCATTGGATTTTTTCCTTTATGCAAGAATTGAATGCTCAACAACATTGTTTCAACTATGACTTCCATGGGGATGAACATGAAAGGGGCTGTTATGAGACAAATTTCATGCCCATGACAGCCCAAAATATTGATTATGGCATGGAAAATGGTTTGTGTGAGCAAGATTCATATTCTCAAGCTCAAACCGAAGGATTACATGAGGACAACTCTGATCTAAAAGAACTCTTAGCTCAATTCTTTGAGGATATCAAAGTGGATAGAGACAACTCTAAAGTGACACGCAAGAATATCGAAGAGAGTTGTATTGAAGAGGTAGTTGAGCAAAATGAAGATAATCTACAAGAACTCTTAGCTCAATCCGTTGAATCTATGAAGGTGGGCCGTGACAACTTTGAAGCTTCATGTAAGAATATGGAGGCT
Source organism: Astragalus membranaceus (assembly GCA_039519185.1). Classification (NCBI taxonomy): domain Eukaryota; kingdom Viridiplantae; phylum Streptophyta; class Magnoliopsida; order Fabales; family Fabaceae; genus Astragalus; species Astragalus membranaceus. The sequence goes on from CM076851.1 coordinate 126,220,917, forward strand.
CACTTTAAGACTATAATGGAGCATCTAAAAGAAGAGAGTTGTATTGAAGATGTGGTTGAGCAAAACAAAGAAAAAAGTGTAGAGTTTGAAAATGATTGTTATCATTTGGGCAACTCTGATTTTAAAGAAATTTTTGCTCAATCCATTGAATCTACTGAATTGGTTGAGCAAGAGGAAGAAAAAGAGAATGTAGAGTATGGTCATTTGGAAATAAAGGAAGAATAATAATTTTTTTTTGTAGTTGTAGAAAAAGAAAACTTCAAAAACAGTGACAAGAAAGAAAAACCAAGGTTGAGGTATGAAAAGAGTCATGTGACAATTGAGACTCAACCCTTGGTAATTGAAGAAAATAGTCCTCCGCAAAATGAGCTTCAATTTTTTCAAGAGAGGGGGAATTCCTATCCCAAATACTTATTGGTTGGGGCATGGGAACACTTGCTGCCCTATACCAAATACATGGGATTTCTGACCAAAAAAGAGAAAGCGGAAGGATGATATTTTCTTCTTGTCCTATTATCCACCCTAACTTGGGTTTTGAATGTCAAGTCTAGCTAAGGACTCTTAAACTAAGCGCTACTGGGAGGCAACCCAGATTTTTAAGACTAATTATGTTTTCTATGTGTTTTTGTTTTTACTATTGCAGGTATGAATAAGAAGACTTGTGGTATGTATGTGCTGTCAATTATGCGGAATTCTGATGCTGTAGCACCATGTGTTAGAGCACTCGTAGATGAGGTGTTGAGAAAGTGGTTAAAATAGTTAAAAGAGCATAATAAGAAAGAAGAGGGAAGTTTCAAATCACACCACCCACCCAAAACCTTTCCACCACACCTTCACCTAAACCATCACCAACCAAACAACCATCCCCTCCACCTATAACACCTCCCAATTCTCACAGTTCTAGCCATAAATCTATCCTTACCTCAAGCCAAACCATCAAACCTTATTCAAATACCTTCTTCACATCCAAAACAACCCACTTCACACAAGTTCCTATCTCCCAGAAACTTCCCTCACCAAAACAAAAATCATCTCAACCTCACAAAAGAACAAAATCCACCAAAAACTCAGTCTGCCACAAAGCAACCACCAATGCTATTGGAAACTAAAGTATAGAGAATGAATGATGTCACAAGTGGCGCTACAGCATCAGTATTAGAAGGCAGTGCTGCAGCATCTGCTGTAGCACCAAAGAAAGTTGTAAGAACAAAAATGGTGGCTAAAAAGAAGCCAAGGGTGCCTAAATCTTTTGTGGAGGAACCTAATTCTGTTGTAACAAATGATTGGGTCCCCTCTCCTACATGAGAGCCGCCATTAGCCAAAGATACCTACCACAAGACTTAGTCTGGCTGAGGACTCTTAAACAAAGCACTCCTGCGAGGCAAACCAAGGTTCTTAAATTAACAATTTTGTGTTTTTAATTTTTCTTTTGTGCAGGAGTGAATTTGGTGAAGTGAGAAAAGAAGCCACCAAAGGAGAAACCCTGGGATCAAGTTGGCAGATGACCATCCACTAGAAGAAGTGTCAGTTAGTGCTGTAGCGGCTGATGCTACAGCGCCTAAAGCCAAGTCCCCGCAAAAAGCTACATCTGAGGAGAATACTCCTGATCTTTCTGCAAAGAGGGAAGCAGCAGAAAAGCTGGCTGAGATGAAAGCTTACAAGGAAGCAGAGGATCCCCAGAATGAGGCTACAGCGCCTAGCGCTGTAGCCGCAGAAAAGAAAAAAAATCCAGTAGCAGAGCCACAACAGTGCCCACCAGAGCAAGCAATAGGCTCAAATCTGGGTTAGCAAACAGTACTCTAACCCTTCTTTAAAAAAATAAAAAAAAATGTTGTTTGTCTATTTTCAATAAACTTGTTAGGCGTTATAGCGCCTGTTCTTGCATCTAACAGTATGTTTAGAGTTTTATTGTTGTTGTTTTTAATTATGTTGAGTTTTAGTCATAGGCCTCTCCTATTAGAATTGCATGAGTAGTGGAGACACTGCTAGGTCTTAAGTTGGGGGGAGGACCTTAAATGTGTTTAATGTTATGTTTGTTGAATGAAAAGCTACATCTGAGGAGAATACTCCTGATCTTTTTGCAAAGAGGGAAGCAGCAGAAAAGCTGGCTGAGATGAAAGCTTACAAGGAAGCAGAGGATCCCCAGAATGAGGCTACAGCGCCTAGCGCTGTAGCCGCAGAAAAGAAAAAAAATCCAGTAGCAGAGCCACAACAGTGCCCACCAGAGCAAGCAATAGGCTCAAATCTGGGTTAGCAAACAGTACTCTAACCCTTCTTTAAAAAAATAAAAAAAAATGTTGTTTGTCTATTTTCAATAAACCTGTTAGGCGTTATAGCGCCTGTTCTTGCATCTAACAGTATGTTTAGAGTTTTATTGTTGTTGTTTTTAATTATGTTGAGTTTTAGTCATAGGCCTCTCCTATTAGAATTGCATGAGTAGTGGAGACACTGCTAGGTCTTAAGTTGGGGGGAGGACCTTAAATGTGTTTAATGTTATGTTTGTTGAATGAAAAGCATGATCAGTTGCAATTCCTAGTTTTTCATTAATAGGATATGTTTCTTCCTGGGCTAAATTTAATGATGATTACGTGTTGTGAGTAGAGTAGCCTTGTTTGAACAATGACTAGTCTTATTGCTGCTTCTACACAAAACTCTAGGCTTAGCAAGGAACCTAGTTAGCTAGGAATGATAAGGTTTAGTCAAGTTTTTACTAAAAATTGAGAGTAGCATTTAAAGCTAAGTTTGGGGGTGCATCGGTTATATTAAGGCTATGGATAAAGATTATAGGATGGTCAGTGCAATAGGACCCAAAGTGTACAAATGGTCATGTAAAAAGCTGCAATTGCCTGAAACAAATGCTGAACTGTTCCAAAAATGCATATAAAAAAAGAAGAAAAAGAAAAGAAAAGAAAATAATAAAAAAAAGATAGAAATGCAAATAAGGAGTTCAGTAATGAGGGCATTGCAGCTGAATCTGTTCATCAAGTCACCAGTGCTATAGCATCTAACGCTATAGCATTGAGAAATCACCAAATCAATAGTTAGTGCACTAGCCAAAGATCTGAAATGCCTGATCAAGCCCTTTGTTGTGCTTTGAAGCCCCTCAAGTCTTATGTGAAATTGTTAGTCTACTGTTATACCCTAATTTTGCCCGGTCTTTTTATCATAATCGCTTTAGTCCCGTGTCACAAGCCCATGGCATTTCAAGCGCTGTTTTGTTTAAAGTCGGACCAAATTGTCCAATTGGACCTATGTTCAACCATTTGGGCCTATCTTTGTTAGCTTGCCTAATTGGGCTTACGCTTAGCGTTTTGAACCAGTTTATTTAAAAAATGGGCTTATGTCTAATGTTTGCCTAAATGGACCTATGTGGCTAGATTGGACCTGATCTTAAAAATTTGTTCTAATTGGGCCTATGTTTAGTTTTGATTGGGCTTGGCCCAATTTAATTATTCTCTTCCATCTTTGCCAAAAACAATAAATCTGTCCAAATAGCAGTTTACAAACATCCCAACATATAATAAAAATCAGAATTAAAAATAATATTTACAATAATCCAAAAATCAAAAAAATATACAAAATAATAACCAAAAATACAAAAAATAGGAAAAAACGAAAATTACAAAAAAATGAGAAAAAGACAGCAGCTGCGCCTCTCTTCTTTCTTGCTCTCCTTGGTGAACAAGCCTTCTCAACCCTAATCAACTTGGTGAGCAAGTTTTCTCCAATCCAAGCCCAATACCTGAAAAAGGAAACAAATATGGCGAAGGATAAAAAAACCCTAAATTGGTGTCTATATAAGCAAGTCTGATACACACAGAATAAGGACCGAGAAATTCATACAGACAAGATCACATAGAATTCAGAACTAAAAAGATTAGGGTTTTCACATTGAAACCCTAATCGCAAAATACCAAAAATCAGAAACACAGATAGCAGGAGTAGAAGTAGCAGGAGTAGAAGCAGTCAGTAGCACCAAGCCACAGCAAACAGAAGTTTTTTACAGAAGCTGGAGTCTAGGTTGGTATTCTTTCTCTTCTTAGGTACGAAATTCAGAAAACATTCAGAGGTAGGTGTTTAATCTGTAATGTTCTAAACAGGTGAGGTTTGTTTCTGATAACCTCTAGTGATGCGTATGAATACATTCTTCCCTGTATAGATTAGTTTTTTTAAATGAAATAAGTCCATTTGTGAAATATAGGCTTCAAATCATTGTATAAAGTAAAACGAAATTTAGGGCTTAGATGGTAAAAAAACCGAATCAGTGTTGTTTGCTAAAGAAGATGGAAATTGATTAAAAGATTAGGTTTTAATAATCTCTTTCAAAGAAGAAATTAGGCAAAGATTAGGTTTTACTTTTTTTTGTTGTTTTTTAGGAATCAGAAATCAAAAACAGGTAAAAGTATAAAACAAAACAGAGAAAACGGAAATAAGAAAAGAAACGCAAAAAACAGGAACCGTAGTGTTACCTATTAGTTCCGGCCACCGTAGACGGTGGCCGTTCGCAGCAAGCACCGCCACTAGCCCTCCCCAACTGAGTCGTCAACCTTCATCCTCCCTGGGAAACAAAAAAACCAAACGTCAGAAATAAGAAGATCAGAATCAAAAAGAAGAAGAGGAGAACCGTAAAAAACAAAAGTAACGAAACTCACCCCCTTTAGAGTCCGACCACCGTAGACGGTGGTCGTTGGTCGTAAAACCACCGCGAGTATCCCCGCAGCTCTCTCCGTTTCCTTCCATTTCTCCGTCAGACTCTCTATCCATCACCACCGAAAGCCCCCCTCCGTCGAAGCCTTCGCGTCCTCATCACCGCCACTTCCGTCGAAGTCTCCGTGCTTCCATCGCCGTCGTTGAACACTGTCAACACCGTCCATCACCGTAGACCCACTACTGCCGCGTCGCACCACCGTCGTCAACCACCCCCCCTTTCGCTCTCTCTTTCTCCGTCCATCACTCTCCCAGTCGCAAAACTCTCGCCGGAAACCCCTCTCGCATCCCCTCCTCTCTTTTCTCCCTGCGAACTCTCTCTCTCTCTTCTCGTTTCTCTGGTTGCGGCGCAAATGGAGGGAGGAATTGGGAAATTAGGGTTGAGGGGGGTTGAAGTTTGGGACGGCGCCACGAGAGAAATGAGGGAATTAGGTTTAGGGTTGTTTTTTGATTGCCTTATATAGTGTGGACATCCAGGGTCATTTTGGTCTTTTCATTTAACTCAATACTACTTATACCTCTCATTTTCGTATTATGCCTCCCCCCTGAAAAAGCCCATGAATTCGTGGACCAGTCCATAAACTGGGCTACTGCTTTTCACACCCAGTTTTAATAATACAACTCCCTTCTGCAAACTGCATCCCATTTTACTGTTGCACCCTCCTTTCTCGTTTTTATTATTTTCTTTTACAAAAACCTACAAAATACATAAATAATTTACTTAATTCTCAAAAAATATAAATAGGGGACTAAGTCGACTCTACAGTCGGGTTAGTCTGCTTTTTAGGTCCCTAATGAACCGTTACGGATCATGGCCTAAAATCCCTATTTAAAACAAACAAATTTCTATATTAAAATAAACACAAACACATTTCTTTACACAAAACAAATTTTCAAATTAGGGGACTAAGCCGACTGTACAGACGGGTTGGTCAGCGTTCTAGGATAAATGAGCCGTACGGCTCAGGAATCCTAAAACCCCTATTCCAATAAAATCAAACAAACACACTTCAAACCATTTTCCAAACTCCAAAAACTCTATTTTCACAAAGTAGGGGACTAAGCCGACTGTACAGTCAGGTTAGTCAGCGTTTTAGGACAAATGAACTGATCACTCAGGAGTCCTAAGATCCCTATATTAAAAAATACCAACCCACAAACATTTTTCTACCAAGAACTACGTGTGATTTGATTCTCTACCAAGAGATACGTAGGAGCAGATGGGGGCCCACATCTGTCAATTGCACTAATAAAAAACATTTTTTAGTCTTTTCCAAAATAATCATTTTCCTAAATAAAATATCAATTTTCTTCTTTCTTTTTAGTTCACAATAAAAGGGTAAAAATAAATGTCGTAGGGTGCTAATACCTTCCCCACGCATAACCGACTCCCGAACCCAAATCTGGTCTCAAGGACCCTTATCCATTGAAAAAGGGATTTTCCAATGTTTGCCCTTAAACTAAACTTTGGTGGCGGCTTCATTTTTGTACCTTCGAGGAATCCTCACCCGGATTTTTCGGTCGCTACATCTACTCTCCCTTTTGTAAAATTCTTTGGCTAAACCAAAAGAAGGCCACTCTTTCCAAGGCTAGGAGAAATGTTGAAACTAGCTAGGAACTAAACTAAGCCTAGTAGTCACACACTCACAATTGAGCAGTAATAATTCTATATGTTGTGAAAAGCAATGGTGTGTGTGTGTTCGATGTGAATCTGAAAGTTTGGCCCACTAAGAACATTTTTGAAAAATTGTTTGATTTAGGAATGCAACTGACCTTGTCTTTCTATGCTGTTATTGTTCTATTTTAAGTTAGTTTGTTTGTCTTTATAAAGTGTCATTACTTGAGGACAAGTAATGGTTTAAGTTTGGGGGTGTGATAACTCTTATCTATATGAGTTATTTATGCTTTCTAGACTTAAACAAATACGAGTTCTGAAATAATAATAATAATAATAATTTTTTTAAGAGAAAGATATTGTTGTTGTCTTGTTTGTGCAGTTAATCTATGTAATTGTTTCATTGTTGTTGTGTTGCTTGTTCTTTGTCAAGCGTCATTACTTGAGGGCAAGCAATGGTTTAAGCTTGGGGGTGTGATAACTCATATTTAGATGTGTTATTTATGCTCTTATCACTTAAATCAACAAAAGTTCTCAAGTAATATTCGTGCTTTATTATGTAAATATTAGTTATTTAAAGGAAAGAAGGGTTAGGAGATAATTTGTTATCATTTTACACATTTGGTGCCTTTGTGAATATATTGATGTTTTGCTTGAGTGCTGCAGCGGTATATGCTATGCAGCGGTAAGTGCTACAGCGCTATATGACGGTTGGCCACTTTGATATTTATGAAGCCACTTGCTGATTGATGAGTCATCACTCTTATCCTCTTCTGCTCAGCCTAACATTGAAGCCTCCAAGTGGGATGAAAAGGACACTTGGCGCCTCCTAATTGAAGCTAAAGTGATAGTTGGTGATGAGTTTCATCATTGCCCTTTTTGTAAAGCCACTTTATGAGATGTGGATAATATCTATCTCACTTCTTCTTCCTCACATGATGGATTTCGAAATAAGGAGAGTTACTTGGAGGAAAACTACTTGACACCTAGTATTCCTCCATTAATCCTCCATTCTTGAAGCTTTTATTTTTAGTTTAGTTTTATTATCACACCTACGGTTTGCTCACGCCATAACATCATCCATCGTGTATGACTTGGTATTGTTGGAGTGCATCTTTTGTGACCATTCTTCTCTTGCTCACATACGGTAACATACTCTTTTCAGTTTATGTTGTTTTGATGAAGTTTGTCATGAGCTAAACTTTTGTGGTTGGATTGTTCTTATGTTTGTAATGAACCTTGAGTAAAGTTTATGTAATGTTATGATGTTTGCGTTTTATTCCTTGTGTCATAATGCTTTCAACTTTTTTCTGGGAATGATCAACTAGAATAAGGGGGCTTCGTGGGTATAGACATGGTTCACGAAGAGAGCTCAAGGAATGATATGAATGAAAAACCCTTTAAAGACATTTAAAGGAAGTACTACTTTACCCTAGACATAGGGGAGTAATAGTTCATAAGGTGCATGCTGTAAGATCTTAATATACAGGGGTAAAACTTATTTAGAGCCTAGACATAGGAGTCTTGTAACATATCCTTGACGATAGTGACTGAAAGGCACGCCACCTTGACGCGACAGCGTCTGTTGACCTTGTAGCGCTACAGCGCTTAACGCTACAGCATCTAATATTATAGAACATTACTCTTGGGAATTTATATAACATATGAACTATCCAACTCACTTTATCTTACTCGTGAACTTTCTTTACTTGTTTATTTACATTTATGTTAATCACAATGACTATACTTGTTGACAACTTGTATTTGTTACTTGTTTTTCTCACTAGCTAAATTACTAATTAAAATATAGAAGTAAACTCAACAATCTCCGTGGGAACGATCTTTACTTATCATTGTATTGCTTGTTGCGATTGTGTATACTTGCACATCTACTTTTCGCACAACAAGTTTTTGGCGCCGTTGCCGGGGATTGTGAAAGTTAATTTCTATTGTTTAGTTGGTAAGTTTAGTTAGTTTAGATTCTTTTGTTTAGTGTGTTCTGTTTTTCCAGCAACTTTTTTTTATTTTATATTGTGTTTTGTGTTTGTAGTGTGTTTCTCTTTGTTGTTATTTGTATTTAGTGTTTGAAAAAAAATCCATTTTATGCCATGGACCATTGGAGTTTTTCCTTTATGCAAGAATTGAATGCTCAACAACATTGTTTCAACTATGACTTCCTTGGGGATGAACATGAAAGGGGCTGTTATGAGACAAATTTCATGCCCATGACAGCCCAAAATATGGATTATGGCATGGAAAATGGTTTGTGTGAGCAAGATTCATATTCTCAAGCTCAAACCGAAGGATTACATGAGGACAACTCTGATCTAAAACAACTCTTAGCTCAATTCCTTGAGGATATCAAAGTGGATAGAGACTACTCTAAAGTGTCATGCAAGAATATCGAAGAGAGTTGTATTGAAGAGGTAGTTGAGCAAAATGAAGATAATCTACCAGAACTCTTAGCTCAATCCGTTGAATCTATGAAGGTGGGCCGTGACAACTTTGAAGCTTCATGTAAGAATATGGAGGCTTACTTTAAGACTATAATGGAGCATCTAAAAGAAGAGAGTTGTATTGAAGATGTGGTTGAGCAAAACAAAGAAAAAAGTGTAGAGTTTGAAGATGATTGTTATCATTTGGGCAACTCTGATTTTAAAGAAATTTTTGCTCAATCCATTGAATCTACTGAATTGGTTGAGCAAGAGGAAGAAAAAGAGAATGTAGAGTATGAGCTTGAATATGGTCATTTGGAAATAGTGGAAGAAAAACAATTTTTTTTTGTAGTTGTAGAAAAAGAAAACTTCAAAAACACTGACAAGAAAGAAAAACCAAGGTTGAGGTATGAAAAGAGTCATGTGACAATTGAGACTCAACCCTTGGTAATTGAAGAAAATAGTCCTCCGCAAAATGAGCTTCAATTTTTTCAAGAGAGGGGGAATTCCTATCCCAAATACTTATTGGTTGGGGGAATGGGAACACTTGCTTCCCTATACCAAATACATGAGATTTCTGACCAAAAAGAGAAAGCGGAAGGATGATATTTTCTTCTTGTCCTATTATCCACCCTAACTTGGGTTTTGAATGTCAAGTCTAACTAAGGACTCTTAAACTAAGCGCTACTGGGAGGCAACCCAGATTTTTAAGACTAATTATGTTTTCTATGTGCTTTTGTTTTTACTATTGCAGGTATGAATAAGAAGACTTGTGGTATGTATGTGCTGTCAATTATGCGGAATTCTGATGCTGTAGCACCATGTGCTATAGCACTCGTAGCTGAGGTGTTGAGAAAGTGGCTGTAGCGACCGAAAAATCTGAGTGAGGATTCCTCGAAGGTTCAAAAATGAAGCCGCCACCAAAGTTTAGTTTATAAGGGCAAACATTGGAAAATCCCTTTTGGATTGGATAAGGGTCCTTGAGACCAGATTTGGGTTCGGGAGTCGGTTATGCGTGGGGAAGGTATTAGCACCCCACGGCATCCTTCCTAAGGAAAGTTACCTGCTAATTAATTGTAGAAGCGGAAGTTAATTTTGAAAACATGTATTTTTACCCTTTTATTGTGAATTAAAAAGAAAGAAGAAAATTGATATTTCATTTGAATTTAAGAAAGGGATTATTTAGGAAAAGACTAAAAAAAGTTTTTCATTGCTGCAATTGACAGAGGTCGGCCGCCCTCTGCTACTACGTATCTCTTGTTAGAGAATCAAATCACACGTAGTTCTTGGTAGAAAAAGTTTGTTTGTTGGTGTATTTTATTTAGGGATTTTAGGACTTCTGAGTGATCAGTTCATTTGTCCTAAAATGATGACTAATCCGACTGTACAGTTGGCTTAGTCCCCTAATTTGTGAAAATGGAGTTTTTGGACTTTGGAAAATGGTTTGAAGTGTGTTTGTTTGATTTTATTGGAATAGGGGTTTTAGGATTCCTGAGCCGTACGGCTCATTTATCCTAGAACGCTGACCAATCCGTCTGTACAGTCGGCTTAGTCCCCTATTTTGAGAATTTTGATTTGTGGGAAGAAATATGTTGGTGTTAATTTTAAAAAATGTTTATTTTAAATAGGGATTTTAGGGCATGATCCGTAACGGTTCATTAGTGACCTAAAAAGCAACTAACCCGACCGTACAGTGGACTTAGTCCCCTATTTATATTTTTTGGGAGAAGGGAGTTGTATGGGGTGCAGTTTGCAGAAGGGAGTTGTAAAATGGGGTGCAGCAGTTTGCAGAAGGGAGTTGTAAAAGGAGGGTGCAGCAGTAAAATGGGGTGCAGTTTGCAGAAGGGAGTTGTATTATTAAAAACCGGGTGTGAAAAGCAGCAGCCCAGTTTATGGACTGGTCCACGAATTCATGGGCTTTTTCAGGGGGGAGGCGTAATACGAAAATGAGAGGTGTAAGTAGTATTGAGTTAAATGAAAAGACCAAAATGACCCTGGATGTTCACACTATATAAGGCAATCCAAAAAAAACCCTAAACCTAATTCCCTCATTTCTCACGCGGCGCTGTCACCCTAATCCTACTCTCACCTCTTCTCAGCAACCCTAATCCCATTCTCTCTTCTCCTCACCGCCGCCAACAACAAAAGTGGTGAGAGAGGGAGAGTTTGCGAAAATTATGGAGAGAGAGAGAGTTACGGTGAGAGGAAAAGGAAAAATGCGAAGCAGAGAGAGGGAAATGAGAGAGAAGGCCTCGTAGAGAGAAAGGAAGAAGATGGAAGTGGATGCTGACGGTGGGGCTTCGCCGGAGAAGGGGATGACGCGACGGTGACCACGACGACCATGGCGTCAACGCCGGAATAGCAACAGAGAGGAGAGACCAATGCTCGCGGTGGCTATGGCGTTCACTTTGGCGCTGGCGACGAAGGGAGAGGGAGGACGACTGCCGGTCGGCCGTTCCTTGGCCGGCGAAAACGACGACGATGGTTTCGGTGGCTGAATCAGGAGCCTCACGACGGCCTGCGTACTGGGTTCGTGATGAAAGCGAAAGGGTCTTGTCGGTGGGTGGTTCGGGTTGCTGTGTTCGCGAGGATGACGGCGAGCGTGGGAGGGAGATGACGGCGCAGCTGCTGGGAGCTCGACGGCGGTTTGAGGAGGACGGCCACCGTCTACGGTGGCCGGAGCTAACAGGTACGGATTCGGTTCTGATTTATTCTGTTTTATGTCTCTTTTCCATTTTTGATTTCTGTTTTTGCCTGTTTGGCTCCTGATTCCTTAAAACAACTAAACCCTAATTTTCTATTTCAACTTAACTGCTAATTTCTTTTCTAAAACAGATAAGCAAAAACCTAATTTGTTTACAACTAATTTCTGATATTACTTCCTATGTTCGTTTTCTTTTAACATAGGCAGAATCCTAATTTGTTCCTAACTTGAAAATTCTAGACTATTTACAAACCTAGAGATTCTTTTATTTAAACCCTAGCCTATTTACAGTATGGTTTTCACCGGATCCTACATTTCTAATAGAACGAACATAGCTTCAATCTTCGATTTTCGGTTCATACAGCTTTGATCTTGTTATTATTAGGTTTAGTTTCAAATAGCAACTACTATCTATTATGAACTAAAACGTGATTAGAATCTAAATAACAAATAAAAAACGAAAGAAAATGGACACCTACCTCCTTCTCAAGCCTTTGAACCAACCCTTTGTCTGCTTGCTGCTGCTCCTACTGTTGATTGCTGTTGCTGCTTCTGTTCTGTGTGGCTGTTTCTGGATTTTTTTGTGGTTTTTTGCGATTAGGACTTCAATGTGAAAACCCTAATCTTTGGTTCTGAATCTGTGAATTTTCTGTCTCTCGTCTATGCCCCCTGTGTGTCTGAATTATTTTGTTTATATAGGCCAATCGTTGGGGTTTTGGCAATTAATTTCTGATTCTCCTTGATTTTGTTTTCCTATTTCAAGTTTGGGCCTAGAATTGAAAACTTGCTCACCAAGTTGCTGAATTAGGGTTGAGAAGGCTTGTTCACCAAGGAGAGCAAGAAAGAAGAGAGGCGCAGCTGCTGTCTTTTTCTCATTTTTTTGTAATTTTCGTTTTTTCTTATTTTTTTGTACTTTTGGTTATTATTTTGTATTTTTTAGATTTTTGGATTATTGTAAATATTATTTTTAATTCTGATTTTATTAATATTTTTGGGATATTTGTAAACTGCTATTTGGACAGATTTATTGTTTTTGGTCAGAATGGAAGAGAATGATTAAATTGGGCCAAGCCCAATCAAAACTAAACATAGGCCCAATTTAGACAAATGTGCAGAATAAGGCCCAATTAGAACAATTTTCTAAAGTCAGGTCCAATCTAGATAAATTACTATTATAGGTCCAATAACCACATAGGCCCAATTAGGCAAATGACTAAAACATTAGACATAAGCCCATTTAAAAAAACTGGTTCAAAACGCTAAGCGTAAACCCAATTAGGCAAGCTAACAAAATCAGGCCCAAAAGGTTTGGCATAGGCCCAATTGGACAAACTGGTCCGAGATTAGAAGCAAAACAGTGTTTGAAATGCCATGGGCTTGTGACACGGGGTTAAAGCGATTATGATAAAAGACCGGGCAAAATTAGGGTATAACAGCTGCCCCTCTTTATTTATATTTTACTAGAAAAGGTGAACGGTTTTCAGATTTTCGTAGTAGAAATACAAATAAAGATAGATTAGACGCTAATTTTGTCCGCTTAGGGGGAAGATGAGTTAGGGAAAAGAGGGACGATTAACACTTGGCGTGTAAACCGAGAACAATAAAGAAATGATCGTTGGGGATCTGGAGGAGCCTTGGGGCTCTAGAAGAGCATTTGGGCTCTAAGGGAGTACTGGGGCTCCAAGGGGTTGCTTAAACCCTAAAGGACCAATTGGGGTCCGAAGGTGCACTGGGGCTTTGAAGGACCACTGGTGGTCCAAAAGAGCACAAACTAGCAATGGTACTAGTAAAATGGTATGCTCGGGGGTGGCCTTTTTCGAGCGGCCGGAGGGGCAAGATCAGGTCGTTGACCTAATTTGCTCACCTCCAAGGACGTCCACCATGTCCTGAAGGACCTGGGGTCGGGTGATCCGTCGCGCTCAGTGGCGACATAGTGATCTTGAAGGTAGAGTTCGAAGTCGTTGCTTTGACATACTGGGTCGAACTGAACGGATGGACCTGGGGTCGGATGATTCGTCGGTTGCTCGATAACGCGACGTGTGACCTAGAATGGATGACCGTTGGAGGTCTAAATTAAGACAGCTCTGGGGCTGCGAGGGACTGCTGGGTTCCGAGGCTCTGAATTGTGATACGAGACCGGTGCTTGGAGCACTGACTTTGAGGGGACCAATTATTGGGATTGACACATGGCGTACTTGCCTAGAACCTAACTAATGAATGCATTTACCTGAGAAAGGAAAAGCTATCTATATTTGGCATATCTAAAAATGCGATGAATGATGCATGCGTGTAATATAAGTGTGTGAAATGGTAGGTGTCCGATGGGATGAATGAAACGTATATTAATGCATGATGGAATGATTTATGCTATGTGGATGATTTTTCTTTTGGCTTTTTTTTTTTGCTTTTCTTTTTGGGCCTCTCTTTTTGCCGGTCCTTCAACTCGCAGGACTTCCGGCATGAGGCTATCAAGTGCATTCGTATTGCTAAGTCAATTGCGTATGACTGGGACTTATCATTTGAGATGATCGCGCATTTATTGCTCTATTCCTGCGGTTCGTTTCTTCCTTATAGGTATTTTCATGAAAGACTATATCCCTTCTGTGATTCTCGGAAATTTCGTAATGATTGTAATGCTTTTGATTATGCCACATGTTTCACAATCCAGTATCAATTATCACAAAACATCATTTCGAAAATAGACAGAAGTAAAAAGAAAGGAAAGTGTTTGATATTGACATTGGAGGCCAAATGTGCAGAAGGCACACCGACTTAAGATTACGTCAGGAATTTTATTGAAAGAATAGGAAAGCTGAAATTAAGCAGACTTCTCGGTAGTTAGCGTCCTTGAAGTAACGGTGCCGGCCACCCATGTTCACGACCTTGATCACTCATCATCCGACTTCTGGAAGTGTTGATTGCCTCAATGTTTGTTTTAGTCCAACTTCCCGACCCTAATTTTTGCCTGGATCGCCCTTTAGAGTTTTCAATCCAACGGGTCGCTCTAATTTTTGCCTAGGCCTCCCTTTCGGGTTTTCAACCTAGCGAGCTCATTTTTGCTTGGATCATCTTTCTCATTTTTCTATACTCCTTTTTTAAGCAGAGTTCACCGGGAGTGGGGGGTCTTCCCTATCCATTTTTGTGAGAATTAAGGCTCTTCCAGAGAATGATTTCTTTACCATGTGAGGTCCTTTATAGTTCGAGGTCCATCTCCTGCGGGAATCCTTTTGGGTATGACTTTCTTGAGCACCAAGTCTCCTTAAAATTGTTGAGGAAAGACTTTCTTTTGTTAAGTTTTCTTTGTTCTTTTCTGGTATGACATAAGACAACCCTTCTTTTGTTTGGTGAGGCTTAATGGAAGTACTACTCCCATCGTACGGGGTTGCCCCTGTTGAGGTATGAACGAGATCTGATCTCCATGTCAGGTGAAGTGTCACTATCATCCCTGATATTCTTTGTTTGTTGTTGCAACTGCCCCATTTGTTTTTTGGGCGGTATGGGAAGGGATCATGATGCTCGACTTGGAGTCCTTACGTAGCCATTTCACCACTGTCCGTGACGATCTTTTTTAGGAAAGCCGTAACGGCAGACCAAGTTTCTCGACAATCACGGATTTGTTACACCAGTGGGCGTCTTATGTCAGACAAGGTGATGTAAGCGAACTTTCTTGATTTGCTATCCTTTTGGTGTGATGTTAATTTTAACACCTTTTTATCTTCTTCTGTGCCCAAGCTAATCATTTCTTTTGATTCCACCCGAGGCTGGGTCACTTTATCCTTTTGTTCCATTATTCTCATCACCTCTAGAAGAGTTTCCCAGTTATCTTCACCATCTTCCTTGGTTTGATTAATGGGGCGATCAAAGTTATGACATGAGTTACCGACGTTGTTATTTTCAAGGACAAGTTATTTAGGTCTGCATTAGTAGAAATTGAAGAAGGATAAAAGAAGAAGTAAAGCGAGTAAATGAGTAAAGAAGGAATTTATTGGAGAATTCAAAATGCTATTTTATTAATATTGATACCGGAAAGAAACATGCGGGCCCTTATTGAAATGTCCTAAGGCTTTGGGCGGAGCCATAGGATTTGCATTACGTAACATTACTTTGAACCGAAACTCACAAGAAAATCAACAATCTCCCAATTCATAAGTGCTTCGGTTGCAGGACAAAGGTGCAGAAGGTTGATGATGCTGTTTTTTTAACCCCTTGCTCGCCTTTAAAAGCATTGACGGATGACTTCTCATGCCCCTGGCAAAATGTTAGCGCCTCCATTCGGAGCATCCTCATTGAAGCTCAACCATTTGGATTCGATCAGATCCTGAATCACATGTTTCAGTGCTTTGCAGTTTTCTACTGAATGCCCAATTGCGCCTGCGTGAAATTCGCATGTGGCGTTCGGGTCATAGCCTCTCGGGAAAGGAGGTTCAATGGGCCTCATCGGGCGGGGAGAGATTAGGTTGTGACTAGTGAGGTGGTCGAACAGATCTGAGTAGGATGCGGGAATTGAATCGAACTGTACACGTCTCCTTTCTGGGTAGTTTGGTGGTTTATGGCTTTTAGTGGTTTGGGTAGAGAGGTGCAGGGCTCGAGGATGGTTTTTTGAAGTGTAAGAGGCTTTCACTGATCTTGTTATGGAGTTGGTTTCCCCTACATTACCTCTAACAAATCCTGCGCAGGGCTTCCTTGGGTTATTGGTTTCGGCCGAACTGTGAGAGATTTTCCCGTTTCTCATTCCCTTCTCCAACCTTTCTCCTATGGTGATCATGTCTGAGAAGTTAGAAGATACGCTCCCAATTAATCTGTCATAGAAGGGTGATTGCAACGTATCTATGAACATGGATACCATTTCTTTCTCTAGTAGAGGCGGAACTACCTGCGCTGCCGATCCTCTCCAACGCTGGGCATACTCCTTGAATGATTCTTTTTTTCTTTTCACCATATTCTGCAACTGTGCTCTATCGGGAGCCATATCGATGTTGTATTTGTACTGCTTTAAGAAAGCATCAGCCAGATCTTTCCAACATCGAATGTGGGTGCGTTCCAACTGCATGTACCAGCTTGAGGCTGCCCCGGTCAAGCTGTCCTGAAAGTAATGGACGAGCAGTTTGTCGTCATGTGCAAATGCGGCCATTCTTCTACAATACATAGTCAGATGGCTAGCGGGACAAGTTACCCCTCTGTATTTGTTAAAGTCGGGCACTTTGAACTTGGGTGGGATAATCACATTAGGGACGAGACACAGATCATATGCATCCCTTGCGCCGACATTGGATCCTTCAATTGCTCTCAGGCGCTCTTCTAGTATCTGATATTTGTCCTCGGGCTGAGAGTCCTCCATTGAGTAGTTATGAGAGGGTCCTCTCAGGTTGTAGTGGGGAGGAACCATTGGTATTGCAGCGGAGTTCGCATTGGGCGTAGGAGCATGATGAATTACCACTGGTGACAGAGTATAACCCTGTGGAATGACCTGCGGTGCAGTCGCAGGACTTGAGACTGCATTTGTATTTTGAGCTGAAGGTCCTGCGACTCCTGAAGGTCCTTCCTCTGGATTGGCTTCCATGGTAGGAGGAGCGTAATCAGCTGGGAGACCGTAAGGGAGCCATTGGTAGCTCTGGACGTTCACTCCAGCGGTGTATGGAGTCTCGGAGCTGGGAGGAGGAGGGAGACTTGTAGCATTGTTCTCAGTATTCCCTGCTGAAACACCTTCATCTGCATTTTTTCTCTCGAGGAGTTTCACGAATTCATACATTTGATCTTTCAGCGCCATCATCTCGGTCATTTGATCTTTCAATACCATCATCTCGCTCATTTGGCCTTCAGCTTTGCAATGTCTTCTCTCAGAGTCTGATTATCCTCTTCGGCCATTTTTCTTGTTTGAGAACTAGTCCAGGTAGCAATGTTGATGAACCAGCTTGCCCTTTTACTCTCTGTTTATTTTTTTCAATTTTTCTTTTTTCGTAAGTACATGAATGAACTGATGAATGTGCGTGCAATGCAAATGTATGCTTTCGTGTCGCGCCGGGGAAATTGCAAGTTTCTGTTTGACGCAGAACTGAAAGAAACTTATTTTATTAATGCAAATGTTTGATCCATCTTGTCAGAAAGAATGTCTTATAATTCCCTGGCGGTTATAGAAATGCATGAAGAATGAAATGTTAATGTGCAATTAAATTTTTTTTATGCCATGCAAAAGGGACAGGTAAAAATGCTGAGGTATGCTAAAAATAATTTGCCAAAATAACACATGATTTTTGAGAATTTTTTTTAAGACCGAAAAATGTATCAGTGTTTGTTTGAGTGCAGGGGTATGAGGCTCCTTTGTGTCCTACGAGGGTTCCTTAGAGAATAGGTCTAGGGCTTGTCTGTTAAGTGAACCTTTCAAACGGTAGCTCTAAAGAGTCCTACATAAGGTTCCTAGAGCCAACGACCCCAGTTAAGAACACTGATCAACAACAATAGGCAAGCTATTAGGAGTGCCAGCATTCTCAAGAGGGACCAAACTCTAGGTGAGACTTTCGTGACCACCCAACAGGACGCACATCCAGTTGGCCATCACTACGCAGTCTCGTTCTAACTTAGGTTATTTTGTAGTCCGGCTACAAGACTATTCTCACGTGTGTGCAAAAGTGTGATAGTGGAGTGTGTGAAGGAGCAAAATATAAAGAATACCCCCCAAGCTGCAAAACAAACAAACATATATACAAAAAAGTGGTCTTCTATCCTAGGGTTTTCATATCACAAAAGAATAATATGCAATAAAAATGAAAGACAAAAAGGGAAGGGTAAAAATAAAAATTAGCAACTAATCCTACAACTAATTAGACTAGGTTTGACTCTCTAAATATCCCCAGTGGAGTCGCCAGCTGTAGCGACCGAAAAATCCGAGTGAGGATTCCTTTTATTGTGAATTAAAAAGAAAGAAGAAAATTGATATTTCATTTGAATTTAAGAAAGGAATTATTTAGGAAAAGACTAAAAAAAGTTTTTCATTAGTGCAATTGACAGAGGTCGGCCGCCCTCTGCTCCTACGTATCTCTTGGTAGAGAATCAAATCACACGTAGTTCTTGGTAGAAAAAGTTTGTTTGTTGGTGTATTTTATTTAGGGATTTTAGGACTCCTGAGTGATCAGTTCATTTGTCCTAAAATGATGACTAATCCGACTGTACAGTTGGCTTAGTCCCCTAATTTGTGAAAATGGAGTTTTTGGAGTTTGGAAAATGGTTTGAAGTGTGTTTGTTTGATTTTATTGGAATAGGGGTTTTAGGATTCCTGAGCCGTACGGCTCATTTATCCTAGAACGCTGACCAATCCGTCTGTACAGTCGGCTTAGTCCCCTATTTTGAGAATTTTGATTTGTGGGAAGAAATATGTTGGTGTTAATTTTAAAAAATGTTTATTTTAAATAGGGATTTTAGGGCATGATCCGTAACGGTTCATTAGTGACCGAAAAAGCAGGCTAACCCGACCGTACAGTCGACTTAGTCCCCTATTTATATTTTTTGGGAATTAAGTAAATTATTTACTTATTTTATGGGTTTTTTGTAAAAGAAATTAATAAAAACGGGAAAGGAGGGTGCAGCAGTAAAATGGGGTGCAGTTTGCAGAAGGGAGTTGTATTATTAAAAACCGGGTGTGAAAAGCAGCAGCCCAGTTTATGGACTGGTCCACGAATTCATGGGCTTTTTCAGGGGGGAGGCGTAATACGAAAATGAGACGTGTAAGTAGTATTGAGTTAAATGAAAAGACCAAAATGACCCTGGATGTTCACACTATATAAGGCAATCCAAAAAAAAACCCTAAACCTAATTCCCTCATTTCTCACGCGGCGCTATCACCCTAATCCTACTCTCGCCTCTTCTCAGCAACCCTAACCCCATTCTATCTTCTCCTCACCGCCGCCAACAACAAAAGTGGTGAGAGAGGGAGAGTTTGCGAAAATTATGGAGAGAGAGAGAGAGAGAGTTACGGTGAGAGGGAAAGGAAGAATGCGAAGGAGAGAGAGGGAAATGAGAGAGAAGGCCTTGTAGAGAGAAAGGAAGAAGATGGAAGTGGATGCTGACAGTGGGGCTTCGCCGGAGAAGGGGATGACGCGACGGTGACCACGACGACCATGGCGTCAACGCCGGAATAGCAACAGAGAGGAGAGACCGATGCTCGCGGTGGCTATGGCGTTCACTTTGGCGCTGGCGACGAAGGGAGAGGGAGGACGACTGCCGGTCGGCCGTTCCTTGGCCGGCGAAAACGACGACGATGGTTTCGGTGGCTGAATCAGGAGCCTCACGACGGCCTGCGTACTGGGTTCGTGATGAAAGCGAAAGGGTCTTGACAGTGGGTGGTTCGGGTTGCTGTGTTCGCGAGGATGACGGCGAGCGTGGGAGGGAGATGACGGCGCAGCTGCTGGGAGCTCGACGGCAGTTTGAGTTGGACGGCCACCGTCTACGGTGGCCGGAGCTAACAGGTACGGATTCGGTTCTGATTTGTTCTGTTTTATGTCTCTTTTCCATTTTTGATTTCTGGTTTTGCCTGTTTGGCTCCTGATTCCTTAAAACAACTAAACCCTAATTTTCTATTTCAACTTAACTGCTAATTTCTTTTCTAAAACAGATAAGCAAAAACCTAATCTGTTTACAACTAATTTCTGATATTACTTCCTATGTTCGTTTTCTTTTAATATAGGCAGAATCCTAATTTGTTCCTAACTTGAAAAATCTAAACTATTTACAAACCTAGAGATTCTTTTATTTAAACCCTAGCCTATTTACAGTATGGTTTTCACCGGATCCTACAATTCTAATAGAACGAACATAGCTTCAATCTTCGATTTTCGGTTCATACAGCTTTGATCTTGTTATTATTAGGTTTAGTTTCAAATAGCAACTACTATCTATTATGAACTAAAACGTGATTAGAATCTAAATAACAAACAAAAAACGAAAGAAAATGGACACCTACCTCCTTCTCTAGCCTTTGAACCAACCCTTTGTCTGCTTGCTGCTGCTCCTACTGTTGATTGCTATTGCTGCTTCTGTTCTGTGTGGCTGTTTCTGGATTTTTTTAGGGTTTTTTGCGATTAGGACTTCAATGTGAAAACCCTAATCTTTGGTTCTGAATCTGTGAATTTTCAGTCTCTCGTCTATGCCCCCTGTGTGTCTGAATTATTTTGTTTATATAGGCCAATTGTTGGGGTTTTGGCAATTAATTTCTGATTCTCCTTGATTTTGTTTTCCTATTTCAGGTTTGGGCCTAGAGTTGAAAACTTGCTCACCAAGTTGCTGAATTAGGGTTGAGAAGGCTTGTTCACCAAGGAAAGCAAGAAAGAAGAGAGGCGCAACTGGTGTCTTTTTCTCATTTTTTTTGTAATTTTCGTTTTTTCTTATTTTTTTGTACTTTTGGTTATTATTTTGTATTTTTTAGATTTTTGGATTATTGTAAATATTATTTTTAATTTTGATTTTATTTAATATTTTTGGGATATTTGTAAACTGCTATTTGGACAGATTTATTGTTTTTGGTTAGAATGGAAGAGAATGATTAAATTGGGCCAAGCCCAATCAAAACTAAACATAGGCCCAATTTAGACAAATGTGCAGAATAAGGCCCAATTAGAACAATTTTCTAAAGTCAGGTCCAATCTAGACAAATTACTATTATAGGTCCAATAACCACATAGGCCCAATTAGGCAAATGACTAAAACATTAGACATAAGCCCATTTAAAAAACTTGTTCAAAACGCTAAGCGTAAGCCCAATTAGGCAAGCTAACAAAATCAGGCCCAAAAGGTTTGGCATAGGCCCAATTGGACAAACTGGTCCGAGATTAGAAGCAGAATAGTGTTTGAGATGCAATGGGCTTGTGACACGGGGTTAAAGCGATTATGATAAAAGACCGGGCAAAATTAGGGTATAACAGTGGTTAAAATAGTTAAAAAGAGCATAATAAGAAAGAAGAGGGAAGTATCAAATCACACCACCCATTCAAAACCTTTCCACCACACCTTCACCTAAACCATCACCAACCAAACAACCATCCCCTCCACCTATAACACCTCCAAATTCTCACAGTTCTAGCCATAAATCTATCCTTATTCAAGCCAAAGCATCAAACCTTATTCAAATACCTTCTTCACTTCCAAAACAACCCACTTCACATAAGTTCCTATCTCCCAGAAACTTCCCTCACAAAAACAAAAATCATCTCAACCTCACAAAAGAACAAAATCCACCAAAAACTCAGTCTGCCACAAAGCAACCACCAATGCTATTGGAAACTAAAGTATAGAGAATGAATGCTGTCACAAGTGGCGCTACAGCATCAGTATCAGAAGGCAGTGCTGCAGCATCTGCTGTAGCACCAAAGAAAGTTGTAAGAACAAAAATGGTGGCTAAAAAGAGGCCAAGGGTGCCTAAATCTATTGTGGAGGAACCTAATTCTGTTGTAAAAATGATTGGGTCCCCTCTCCTGCATGAGAGCCGCCATTAGCCAAAGATACCTACCACAAGACTTAGTCTGGCTGAGGACTCTTAAACAAAGCACTCCTGCGAGGCAACCCAAGGTTCTTAAACTAACAATTTTGTGTTTTTAATTTTTCTTTTGTGCAGGAGTGAATTTTGTGAAGTGAGAAAAGAAGCCACCAAAGGAGAAACCCTGGGACCAAGTTGGCAGATGACCATCCACTAGAAGAAGTGCCAATTAGCGCTGTAGCGGCTGATGCTACAGCGCCTAAAGCCAAGTCCCCGCAAAAAGCTACATCTGAGGAGAATACTCCTGATCTTTCTGCAAAGAGGGAAGCAGTAGAAAAGCTGGCTGAGATGAAAGCTTACAAGGAAGCAGAGGATCCCCAGAATGAGGCTACAGCGTCGAGCGCTGTAGCGGCAGGAAAGAAAAAAATCCAGTAGGAGAGCCACCACAGTGCCCACCAGAGCAAGCAATAGGCTCAAATCTGGGTTAGCAAACAGTACTCTAACCCTTCTTTAAAAAAATAAAAAAAAAATGTTGTTTGTCTATTTTCAATAAACCTGTTAGGCGTTATAGCGTCTGTTCTTGCATCTAACAGTATGTTTAGAGGTTTATTGTTGTTGTTTTTAATTATGTTGAGTTTTAGTCATAGGCCTCTCCTATTAGAATTGCATGAGTAGTGGAGACACTGCTAGGTCTTAAGTTGGGGGGAGGACCTTAAATGTGTTTAATGTTATGTTTGTTGAATGAAAAGCATGATCAGTTGCAATTCCTAGTTTTTCAATAATAGGATATGTTTCTTCCTGGGCTAAATTTAATGATGATTATGTGTTGTGAGTAGAGTAGCCTTGTTTGAACAATGACTAGTCTTATTACTGCTTCTACACAAAACTCTAGGCTTAGCAAGGAACCTAGTTAGCTAGGACTGATAAGGTTTAGTCAAGTTTTTACTAAAAATTGAGAGTAGCATTTAAAGCTAAGTTTGGGGGTGCATCGGTTATATTAAGGCTAGGGATAAAGATTATAGGATGGTCAGTGCAATAGGACCTAAAGTGTACAAATGGTCATGTAAAAAGCTGCAATTGCCTGAAACAAATGCTGAACTGTTCCAAAAATGCATATAAAAAAAAGAAGAAAAAGAAAAAAAAAAGAAAAGAATAAAAAAAAATAGAAATGCAAATAAGGAGTTCAGTAATGAGGGCATTGCAGCTGAATCTGTTCATCAAGTCACCAGTGCTATAGCATCTAACGCTATAGCGCTGAGAAATCACCAAATCAATAGTTAGTGCACTAGCCAAAGATCTGAAATGCCTAATCAAGCCCTTTGTTGTGCTTTGAAGCCCCTCAAGTCTTATGTGAAGTTGTTAGTCTACTCTCCCTTTTGAAAAAATTTTTGGCTAAACCAAAAGAAGGCCACTCTTTCCAAGGCTAGGAGAAATGTTGAAACTAGCTAGTAACTAAACTAAGCCTAGTAGTCACACACTCACAATTGAGCAGTAATAATTCTATATGTTGTGAAAAGCAATGGTGTGTGTGTGTGTGTTCGATGTGAATCGGAAAGTTTGGACCACTAAGAACATTTTTGAAAAATTGTTTGATTTAGGAATGCAACTGACCTTGTCTTTCTATGCTGTTATTGTTCTATTTTAAGTTAGTTTGTTTGTCTTTATAAAGTGTCATTACTTGAGGACAAGCAATGGTTTAAGTTTGGGGGTGTGATAACTCTTATCTATAAGAGTTATTTATGCTTTCTAGACTTAAACAAATGCGAGTTCTGAAGTAATAATAATAATAATTTTTTTAAGAGAAAGATATTGTTGTTGTCTTGTTTGTGCAGTTAATCTATGTAATTGTTTCATTGTTGTTGTGTTGTTTGTTCTTTGTCAAGCGTCATTACTTGAGAACAAGCAATGGTTTAAGTTTGGGGGTGTGATAACTCATATTTAGATGTGTTATTTATGCTCTTATCACTTAAATCAACACAAGTTCTCAAGTAATATCCGTGCTTTATTAAGTAAATATTAGTTA
Source organism: Astragalus membranaceus (assembly GCA_039519185.1). NCBI lineage: Eukaryota > Viridiplantae > Streptophyta > Magnoliopsida > Fabales > Fabaceae > Astragalus > Astragalus membranaceus. The sequence goes on from CM076851.1 coordinate 126,244,863, forward strand.
TTTAAAGGAAAGAAGGGTTAGGAGATAATTTGTTATCATTTGACACATTTGGTGCCTTTATGAATATATTGATGTATTGCTTGAGTGCTGCAACGGTAGATGCTATGCAGCGGTAAGCGCTACAGCGCTATATAACGGTTGGCCACTTTGATATTTATGAAGCCACTTGTTGATTGATGAGTCATTACTCTTATCCTCTTCTGCTCAGCCTCACATTGAAGCCTCCAAGTGGGATGAAAAGGACACTTGGCGCCTCCTAGTTGAAGCTAAAGTGATAGTTGGTGATGAGTTTCATCATTGCCCTTTTTGTAAAGCCACTTTATGAGATGTGGATAATATCTATCTCACTTCTTCTTCCTCACATGATGGATTTCGAAATAAGGAGAGTTACTTGGAGAAAAACTACTTGACACCTAGTATTCCTCTATTAATCCTCCATTCTTGAAGCTTTTATTTCTAGTTTAGTTTTATTATCACACCTACGGTTTGCTCACGCCATAGCATCATCCATTGTGTATGACTTGGGATTGTTGGAGTGCATCTTTTGTAACCATCTTTCTCTTGCTCACATACGGTAACATACTCTTTTCAGTTTATGTTGTTTTGATGAAGCTTGTCATGAGCTAAACTTTTGTGGTTGGATTGTTCTTATGTTTGTAATGAACCTTGAGTAAAGTTTATGTAATGTTATGATGTTTGCGTTTCATTCCTTGTGTCATAATGCTTTCAACTTTGTTCTGGGAATGATCAACTAGAATAAGGGGGCTTCGTGGGTACAGTCATGGTTCACGAAGAGAGCTCAAGGAATGATATGAATGAAAAACCCTTTAAAGACGTTTAAAGGAAGTACTACTTAACCCTAGACATAGGGGAGTAATAGTTCATAAGGTGCATACTGTAAGATCTTAATATACAGGGGTAAAACTTATTTAGAGCCTAGACATAGCAGTCTTGTAACATAGCCCTGACAATAGTGACTGAAAGGCACGCCACCTTGCCGCGACAGCGTCTGTTGACCTTGTAGCGCTACAGCGCTTAACGCTACAGCATCTAATATTATAGAACATTACTCTTGGGAATTTATATAACATATGAACTATCCAACTCACTTTTTCTTACTCCTGAACTTTCTTTACTTGTTTATTTACATTTATGTTAATCACAGTGACAATACTTGTTGACAACTTGTATTTGTTACTTGTTTTTCTCACTAGCTAAATTACTAATTTAAATATAGAAGTAAACTCAACAATCTCCGTGGGAACGATCTTTACTTATCATTGTATTACTTGTTGCGATTGTGTATACTTGCACATCTACTTTTTGCACAACAATAATTGCTGTGATACTCTGACAAAATTAGCAGACCCGACGACGGCACGAGCCGTAAGGGCAACCTAACCTACGAGGGCATCCTAAACGACAACGTCAAGTCAAGACCATCGCCAGGATAATCTCGACTTGGACGGCAACGGTGGAACCAGGTCAATATCCACTAGAGGCACCACCGGGGATCGCCATCGAGGAGATCCCCCGACCGACGCAGGTCAATATCGAACTGTGCCACGAGGCGCGAAGCGACTTTAAACTTGTCGCAACCTCTGATGGGCGAGTTAAATTCAGACTGAGTTCTGATAAACTGCCCCCGGAGTTAACATTGCCACGAGGCACGAAGCGACTTTAAACGTGTCGCGACCTCTGATGGGCGAGTTAGATTCAGCCGAGTTCTGATAAACTTCCCCCAGAGTCCCACGAGGTGATAAGCGACTTTAAACGTGTCGCAACCTCTGTTGGGCGAGTTAAATTCAGACCGGGTTCTGATAAACTGCCCCCAGAGTTAACATTGCCATGAGGCGATATGAGATCATACATTCCGATGCGCAGGGCGATGACTGACGCCCAAGGCCATCCTACGCATGCCAGTTATAAGTATAAGAAACAAGCCTGACAAAGAGTAAGCATGGATGTTTCAAAATGAAACATAAAAAATCACGGGGCAATGACATCGAAGTCAACCCCGTTGGGGCGGTATGTGACAAGCCTCTCGGCCAGAACCTCTTGATCAAATTAAAAGATCATGGAGATGTCAAACAGATAATGGTGAAGACGGAAGAAGCAATTCCCCTCGACACCAAGCAAGCCCTGAAATTTCATCAAAAAGAAAAGTAGGCTAAGTGACAAGATGAGCAACAAAAAAGCCGAGTGCCAAGCACACGTCCACACAAGCCGGCACCTAAGAGGGAACCTGGCAAGGAAGGAACCAGCGCCCATGAGGGCGCCTGACAAGGAAGGAGCCGGTACCCAAGAGGGCACCTAACAAGGAAGGAACCAGCGCCCATGAGGGCGCCTGACAAGGAAGGAACCAGCGCCCATGAGGGCGCCTGGCAAGGAAGGAACCAACGCCCATGAGGGCACCTGGCAGGGCGCCAATGAAGAGAAACCAGCACCCATGAGGGCGCCTGGCAGGGCGCCAATGAAGAGCAACCAGCACCCATGAGGGAGCCTGACAGGGCGCCAATGAAGAAGCAGGCAAAGCCCATGAGGGCGCCTGGCAGGAGGGCGCCTAGCAGGAGGTGGTCTAGAAGCAAGTCCTTCGCAAGGGGGCAGACAGCACTGTGCAACAAGGCACCCATGAGGGCACCAAAACCTTGTCTCGCAAAATTAAAGGATGCATGAGCATCTGAGTGCATGACCACGTGAGAAAATAAAAGAGTGCAAGAGCACGTAAGAAAATAAAAGGATGCATGAGCATCACAGTGCATGAGCGTGTGAGAAAATAAAGGAGTGCATGAGCACGTAAGAAAATTAAAGGATGCATGAGCATCTGAGTGCATGAGCACGTGAGAAAATAAAAGAGTGCATGAGCACGTAAGAAAATTAAAGGATGCATGAGCATCTGAGTGCATGAGCATGTGAGAAAATAATAGAGTGCATGAGGACGTAAGAAAATTAAAGGATGCATGAGCATGTGAGTGCATGAGCATGGAAGGAAATAAAATAGAGCACGAACACGTGAACAAAAAAGCAGAGTGCTGTTGCGCCCGAAAAAGTCCCTGAGGGAATCTTTCTTCGTTTACAACTTTTTTTTTTAAAATCAATGAAGTCGCCACCAATATTTTTTTATAAGGAAAATATTGAAGAAAACCTTTTTGGAAAACGAATGGCCTTTTAGAAACCGGAAAATTTGGGTTCGGGGGTCGGTTAGGCATGGGGAAGGTATTAGCACCCCACGTCTCCTTTCTATCGAAAGGGAACCTTTAATTAAACGTGCGGTTTTAAGTGCTGATTTGGAAAATACTTAAATTTGCCCCTTTTTCGAAGAGAGAATGAAAAGACTTAATGAAAATTTTTATTTTTGGCGCTTGACGAGAGTTAGCCTCTCGCTCCTACGTATCTCCTGGTGCGATGGAGAATTCAAAGCTACGTAGTTCTTGTGTTCTGAAAAGGGTTTTTGTTTTTTAATCTTTTTGGAGTTTTTCGCAAAGGGGTTGAGCGTTCGCAGTGACCAAACAACAACGGTTTAGAGTGGTCGCACTACTAACTCTTGTGAAAATGAATTATCATTAACGACCAAACGGCAACGGCGCGAGTGATGATTAATGATAATCGGTTTTTATTTTGAGCATTGAAAAGGTTTTCGCAATTGAAGGAGAGCGTTGGTGAGGACCAAACAACAACGGTTTAGAGTGGCCACACTACTAGCTCTCACAGGAATGAAATCATCACCCACAATCAAACGGCAACGGCGCGAGTGATCATTAGTGATGATTAGTTTTGATTTTGACGTTTGAAAAGATTTGTTTTTGAAAAGCGTTTTCGTTGGTTTTAATTGGAGAGAACGTCGTGATGAAAGGAATTTGCAATTGGATTGATTTTTGTTCGGGGAAACCTTTATCCATCATTTAAAAAAAGGTTTGAGAAAAAATAAGTTCGTTTAGGGAAAACAAAATTTATCATTTGGGAAAAAGGTTTTGTAAAAAAAACGTTTATCTAGGGGAAAGAAATAAAATTTGAAAAGAGAAACAGGGGGTGAAACAGTAAAATGGGGGGTGCAAGTAGCAGGGAGGCTGTATTATTAAGATTGGGGTGTAAACAGTAGCCCATCATCCTTAGCGAGCAGGCCCACGTTTTTTAGTTTTCTGATGGGCTCAGGGGGGTGCGCGTAGTGAAATGCAGGGGGTGTGGACAGAAATCTGAAAAATAAAAAAACGCGAAAAGACGATTCTGCCCCTGCGCCTATACTATAAAATGAAAACCTAATTAGGGAAACCCCAATTTCCTATCTCCCCTTCCACGGCGCCCCCCACCCCCAAAGTGTCAACCCTGGAAATTTTCCCCTCTCTCTCCTTCTACCGTCCCCTCCTTTTTGCGCCGTCCCTTCCCTCATCTCCTCTCCTCTCTCCACCGCGCCGTCCAACCCTCACCGTCCCCTCACCCAAACTTCGCCCCCTTTCGCCCTTCAGCCGATCGGCTCTCCTCTCTCTCTAACCTAAGTTCATCTTCTTCTTCTCCTCTTCACCGATCGATGCCCTTCTCACCAAAACCGTAGTGCCCTCCTTTCTCTGTTCGTCGCTTTAAGTCGCAGGGTGGTGGGTTGGTGGCGTATGGTGGCGCGTTGGTTCGGTGGTTGTCGCGAAGAGAGGGGGTGGTTCGAGGGTTGGTTTCGTGGAGTACGGCGGTGTGGAGAGAGAGGAGGGGTACGGTTTGGCGGTGGCTGGCTGGGCGGATCTGTGACGGTGGTGGTGACGGTTTGTACGTACGGTGGTAGGATCGTGGGTGGTGGTATGGCGTGAGGTGGCCGTAGGGGCGTTTGGGGGTTGATTCGGTTTAGGGGCTGATTCGGTTAGGGGCTGAGGGATTTGGCTTCGGAGTTGGTGTTTTGCGGCGGCGACGACGGAGGCGCACGGCCAACGGACAGGGACGACCACCGTACGCGGTGGCCGGAGGTAACTTTCTCTACTTCTTTTAGTGCTTTTGCTTTGGTTGCCCCTTTTTTTTGGTTCTTTGCATCTAAATCTAATAAACCCATTTGAAACAAATTCGAGCTTTATTCCTATAACAACAGCAACTCTAACTACTGTCCATACCTCAAGCTTTTATTTATTTATTTTTCGTTCTTTGTTAAGTTGATACCTAATCTAAATCTAAATGGAACTATATTTGAAAGAGAAAAGCATGCTCTGTTTCATATGACCACAACAACAACGACTCAAACAACATTTTATCTACCTATTTACTGATTTATTTTAAATCGTTTTCAACTAGTATTGTCTCTTTTTTCTTTAAAACACACGACCCTTACAGTTATTACACATTCAGATTCAATGATCATACTAAAAATAAAAGAGTTCCAGCATCTATTTTCTATCTAATAGTTAGAGTAACCAACCTGGATCCCAAGTTTTGTTTCTGAAAGCACTTTCTTTCTACTAAAAAAAAACCACTGCCACTGCTGCTTTTTGGAACAGAATTTTGAATCAAAGAAAAATGTTTCAGTGTTTTGATGGACTGTTTAGTGAGTATCGTTGTCCCCCCCTCATATTGGCTTCTGTTCATTGTATTTATAGGTAGAAACTGTGGTGTAGGTGTGGTATGCTAATGCAGGGGATCAAAACTCATGGGGAGACCAGTTTGTTGCTGCTGCAGTGGAGCAGAGAGGGAGCAGCAAGGAGGTGGAGCAAAGGCTGTCTTGCTGGTGCCAAAGTGGTAAAAGAATAGAGAGCAGGAAGAAAGGCTCATTGGCTTGGTGCTCAAAATGTCCACCCAGCAACCAGGCGCATACTGCCTCTGTTGCTTTTTCTTTCCCCTCTTTTTTTTTGTTGAAAAAATTTGTACTCTCTTTATTTATTTATTTTGTACTATTGCATAAGAAATTTGTCTATATGTGTAACAATACAAAAGGACAGCAGCTATTCAGATTGACTTTATTTGTTCATTATTATTTATTTATTTATTTATTTTTATGATAATAAAAGCGGTAAAAACGAGACGCAACGACTCACACAACTCGAAACGGAACGCGCGCTCGCCTTAAGACTAGGAATGCGTACGCGATTTGAATACGCACGCGCGCACGTTTTTAAAACCGATTTCATTCTATTCTCACTTTTCTAAAGACGGTAAAAATAAACGCGCACCGACGCAATTACTCACGACTCGAGACGAAATGCGCGCTCGCGTTATTCATTATTCTATTATTTATTTTTGGATTCTTTTTTCCTTTTTTTTTTGAAAACAACGAGCGCCAAACAAAATTGTTGCACGAGAATGCCAAATACACCCGCATTTAAAACAATATGCGAAGCGATAAAATTTTTGGGATTTTTCAATCGGGCGGACAAAATTGGGGTATTACAGCTGCCCCTCTTTATTTCACATCTCGCCAAGAAATATGAATTGGCCTTTTCATATTTGTTGGTGAAATGGAAATAAAGATATAGGAATAATACTAATTTTGTCCGCTCCAGAAAAGCTCAAATTTTCTTTTTGTTATTTTCCTTTTGGGAACGGGGGGTTAACACTCGTCGCATTAACGGGAAAGCAGTAAATTGAGAAAAGCAGGTAAATTGGGAAAAGCGGTAAATTGGGAATTCGGAGGTTGCCTAAAAACCTTCTAACGAACTCTTGTCGAGTCCGAACTTTGGGGGTGGCCTTTTCGAGCGGCCGATCAACATCAGGTCCGGAACTGATTTGATCAATGGATTTACGCTATGCCTTAGGCTGACACAACTAATCCGAAGGACTTAACGAAGTCTGATGGATCCATCGCGTGCTCGTACACGATGTTGTGATCTGTGGAAGGAGTTCACTAACTCTGTGTGGATGGAGTTTACTAACTCTGGGTTAATGGAGTTTACTAACTCAGTGCTGGTGGAGTTTACTAACTCGGGGTTGATGGAGTTTACTAACTCAGTGTCATGGTGATTTTCTAAAAATGAGATTTTTGGGACTCTCTGGTCCGAAGTAACTTCTTGGATGGTGCATGAAATGCATGCATTTGGGTATTTGGATGCACATGAATGCAATGATTGATTTTGGTGGGATGTTTTTTCTGTTTGATTCCTCATTCACTTCTTTTTCTTTTGTTATTCTTCGCTCTTCTGAGATGCGAATTTGAAAGTGTAATGCACCACTGTTTGATGACGAATGGTATGGATGGTATGATGAATGAAGATGTTGTGTTCCGTCTTCTGTGATTTTCTTTTTTGTTGTTTTGTTTATTCTGTTTGTTTTCTTTAAGCAGCTTTCTTTTTTCTGCTTATTTGTTTTTGTTTACTCTGTTTGTTTTCTTTAAGCAGCTTTCTTTTTTCTGCTTATTTGTTTTTCTTTGGCACTCTTTTTTTTGCTGGTTAAATCGATCTGCTGGACGGAGGCTGCTCCAGAACGATGATCCCGCGAGGATTGTACACTGGTTCGTCACGACTTTTTTTCGCAATTTTATTCACTTGGGAAATCACTTCTTTCTGTATTTTTTCAAAGATTTCGCAATGATCCTGTAATGCTCTGAATGTGTACATGTTTTGCAATTTGATTTCATCAATCATAAAAGTTATTATTTTGAAAGAAACTGAATAGATGAAAGCAGAGACACGAAAAGCACACATATGAAAGAAAAGTTGGACTTTTATTGATATAGAAATTGGACGTGCAGAAAGTCACGCCAATCGAAAGTGCATTGCAATCTTTCTTTTAAACTACAAAAATACAAACAAAAAGGAACAGATCTCGTGGTTCCATCTCTGAAGTAACGGTGCCCACTGTCCATACTCATAATACTGATCACCCCCTTATCCGAACCTTTGGAACGCTGATTGCCTTTTTCTTTTCTCAAGCCCAAGTTTTCTGACCCTAATTTTTGCCTGGATCGCCCTTTGCGGGTTTTCAATCCACCGGGCCACTCTGATTTTGCCTAGGTCGCCCTTTGCGGGTTTTCAACCTAGCGAGCTGATTTTTCCTTGGCTTATCTTTCTCTTTTTTCGTCTATTTTTCTAGGCATAATACTTCTTGACCACATCTGAGTTCACTGGATTTGGGATCTCATCTCCGTCCATGTTTGCCAGAATTAAAGCTCCTCCTGAGAATGCCTTCTTCACCACATAAGGTCCTTCATATTTGGGAGTCCATTTGCCCCTAGAGTCTGTCTGAATCGGCAAGATCTGCTTGAGCACAAAATCTCCTTCTTGGAATTCACGAGGACGGACTTTCTTGTCAAAAGCCCTCCTCATCCTCTGTTGGTACAACTGTCCATGACACATTGCGGCCACCCGTTTTTCATCAATGAGATTCAACTGGTCAAGACGAGACCGAACCCATTCTGCTTCATCAAGTTTTGTCTCCATTAACACCCGCAGGGATGGTATTTCAACCTCAATGGGGAGGACTGCCTCTGACCCGTAAACCAGTGAGTAGGGGGTTGCCCCTGTTGAGGTGCGTACTGAGGTTCTGTAACCATGCAGGGCAAAGGGGAGCATCTCATGCCAATCATTATAGGTCACGACCATCTTCTGTATTATCCGCTTGATGTTCTTGTTAGCTGCCTCAACTGCCCCATTCATCTTTAGACGGTAGGGAGAAGAGTTGTGATGCTGTATCTTGAAGTCTTTACACAAGTCTTTCATCATCCTGCTATTCAAATTACTACCGTTGTCTGTGATAATCTTGTTTGGAAGGCCGTAGCGGCAAATCAAGTCTTTCTTGATGAACTTAGCAATCACTGAGCTCGTTACATTGGGATAAGAAGCAGCCTCCACCCACTTAGTGAAGTAGTCAATAGCGACCAGAATGAAACGGTGACCATTGGAAGCTTTGGGTTCAATGGGACCAATGATGTCCATGCCCCACATTGAGAATGGCCATGGTGCGCTCAAAACATTCAGAGACGTTGGAGGTACATGGGTGTGATCTGCATAGATTTGGCATTTATGGCATCTCCTCACAAAACTGTAACAGTCTGATTCCATCTGCAGCCAGTAGTATCCAGCTCTCAGGATTTTTCTAGCCATTGCGTGCCCGTTGGAATGAACCCCAAATGAGCCTTCATGAACATCTCGCATAATCTTTACTGATTCTTCTCCTGTTACACACCTGAGGAGTACCAAGTCATGGTTTCTCTTGTAAAGGACGTCTCCACTCAAGAAGAAACCTGTTGACAGCCTCCTGAGGGTTCTCTTGTCATTCTCTGTAGCTCTGGGAGGATACTCTCTGTTTGTGATATACTGCTTGATGTCATGGTACCAAGGCTTACTATCTGATCCCTCTTCGACTGCCATACAGTAGTGATAAGCAGGCTGTTCTCTGTGCTGGATTCTGACAGTCGTCAGACTTTTGTCACAGTTGACGTTGAACATAGAGGACAAAGTTGCCAAGGCATCGGCCAACTGATTCTCGTTGCGGGGTATGTGTTGGAAAGTGATTTCCTCAAAGGGCTTGATTAATTCTTGAATGTAGTCACGGTAAGGAATCAAATCAGAATTTCTTGTTTCCCAGTCTCCTTTTACTTGATGGACAACTAGAGCTGAATCTCCGTACACGTCGAGCCTCTTGACTTTCCGATCGAGAGCTGCCTGGATACCCAAGATACACGCTTCATACTCTGCAATATTGTTTGTGACATAGAAGCTTAGTCTGGCAGTGATTGGTATGAAGCGGTTGTCTGGGGAGATCAGCACTGCTCCGATCCCGTGCCCCCACATGTTAGAGGCACCGTCAAACAACACTCTCCACCTTTCATCATCTTGAGATTTCCCTGCGTCAAATAATGCCATAATGTCCTCATCCGGGAATTCACATTGCATTGATTGGTAATCCTCAACCGGTTGATGTGCCAGGTAGTCTGCCAGTGTGCTACCTTTAATCGCCTTCTGGGTTACGTACACGAGGTCATACTCTGACAGAAGCATTTGCCAACGAGCAATTCTACCTGTGAGCGCGGGTTTTTCAAATATGTACTTGATTGGGTCCATTTTGGACACCAACCAGGTAGTGTGACTCAGCATATATTGTCTCAGTCGATGCGCAGCCCAGGCTAGAGCACAACAAGTCTTCTCCAATGATGAATACCTCGCCTCACAGTCTGTGAACTTCTTGCTTATGTAGTAGATCGCGTGTTCTTTCTTTCCTGACTCATCGTGTTGCCCCAGCACGCAGCCCATAGAATTGTCTAGCACCGTGAGGTATAGGATGAGAGGCCTGCCAGACACAGGTGGCATTAGGACGGGTGGATTTTGAAGATACACCTTGATTTTCTCAAATGCTTCTTGACATTTATCATTCCACTTCATCTCTTGGTTTTTGCACAGCAGTTTGAAAATTGGTTCGCAAGTTGCAGTCAACTGGAAGATGAATCGAGAGATGTAATTTAGTCTTCCCAGGAAACCACGAACTTCTTTTTCTGTTTTAGGTGCTGGCATCTCCAGGATTGCTCGTACCTTGTCCGGGTCTACCTCAATTCCCTTCTGGCTAACAATGAAACCCAACAACTTCCCTGACTTAACCCCAAAGGTGCACTTAGCGGGGTTCAACCTGAGTTTGTACTTTCTGAGACGCTCGAACAGCTTCTGCAGGTTAGCCACGTGCTCTTCATCAGTCTTTGATTTGGCAATCATGTCATCCACATAGACTTCGATCTCCTTATGCATCATGTCATGGAATAGGGTTACCATCGCTCTTTGGTAGGTTGCCCCGGCATTCCTCAACCCGAAAGGCATGACCTTGTAACAGAAAGTTCCCCAAAGGGTTATGAAGGTGGTTTTCTCCATATCCTCCGGAGCCATTTTGATCTGGTTATAGCCTGAATATCCATCCATGAAGGAGAACATCGAATGCTGAGCAGTACTGTCCACCAAAACGTCAATATGGGGCAGAGGGAAGTCATCTTTAGAGCTTGCTCTGTTCAAGTCACGGTAGTCGACACACATTCGGACCTTCCCATCTTTCTTAGGGACTGGGACAATGTTTGCTACCCACTCAAGATATTTTGCCACAGCTAAGAACCCTGCATCAAACTGTTTCTTGACCTCATCCCTGATTTTCAAAGACATTTCAGGCTTCATCCGCCTTAACTTCTGTTTCACAGGGGGACACTCTGATTTCACCGGCAATTTATGTTTAACAATATCTGTGCTCAAACCTGGCATGTCCCGATATGTCCATGCGAATACGTCGGCGTAATCGAACAGGAGCTGAATCAACTTTTTGCGCTCTTTATCCTCCATTGCGGTACCAACCTTGATCTCTTTTCTGTCTTCCTCAGTACCCAAATTGACCATTTCTGTAGACTCCTCATGGGGTTCGATGACCTTTTCTTCTTGTTCTACCATTCTCATGATTTCTGGAGGAGTATCCCAATCATTCTCAACATCTTCCTCGGCTTGATTAACCGGGTAATCAAAATCACAGTATGAGTTATGGGCATTATTATTTTCAGAGCTTATTTTTGATCTGTATTAGAATGGAGCGGCGAATAAAAACAAAGAAAAAGCAAAACAGATAAAAGATGAAGACAGAAATTTTATTGAAAATTCAAAATAACACTTTATTGATTGATGATTTTCGACGAAAACATGTGTGCCCGAATGAAATATCCCAAGGCCTTGGGCAGAGCCGAGGGATCTGCATTACAATGATAATTACTTTAAATTGGAAAATACGGGGAAATCCATGATCTCCCAGTTTTGCAGCTTCTCTCCAACCGCACAGCAGCGCACCAGACCTTCAGCACGGCCACTTGAGCTTGATCCTTCTTCAACCATATTAACCTGGTCAGGGTTCAGCATACCAGCACTCCGGAAGTTGTCCTTAAGATTAGCGATGACTATTCTCCCCTGATTGGGTGCCCTTCCTCTGAGTTTGGCCAGCCATTTCTCCCTCCTGTCAGATGTCAGCCTCTCCCGATCAGCAAGACTTGGGATGTACCCAACACCGAACCTCTCAATATTACCCCTCAACTGGATAGGCATTACGATTCCTTGAGCAGCTTTTCCTAAGCCCTTACCAATCTGATACCCATGTCCCAGCATCACCTTTGCAGTCATCATGTCAGCCCTGGACCACTTAGGTTTCCACCGAGGCTCTCCTTCGACGAAGACAGCGTTTGAAATCTCCAATCCCTGGAAAGCAGTCTCAAAGGACTCTTCTGCTGCTTCCACATAATATTCAGGTGGTGATCGATTTATCAATGTTTCTTCCTCTCCGGAGATCACTATCAGCTTTCCCCTAGCCACAAACTTGAGTTTCTGATGAAGCGAGGATGGTACTGCCCCAACCGCATGTATCCAAGGACGTCCTAGCAGGCAACTGTACGATGAATTGATGTCCATCACTTGAAAGACAACATAAAATACTTCAGGGCCTATCTGCAGCGGCATTTCCACTTCTCCAAAAACTTCCTTCACTGACCCATCAAATGCTCTGACCAAGGTGGAGCTCGGTTTTAGATATGAACAGTCTACATCCAGCTTATCCATTGTAGACTTAGGCAGCACGTTCAAGGATGAACCGTTATCAACAAGCACCCTGGCAAGTATATGGTCCCCACACTTGACTGAGATGTGAAGAGCTTGATTATGACTCTTTCCTGCCGGAGGCAGCTCAGTGTCTGAGAAGGTCAAGTAATTGGAGGCTACAATGCTGCCAACAATACCATCAAGCTGGTTTACTGTAATGTCATGAGAGACGTGAGCTTCATTCAGGACCTTTAGCAGTGCAGCACGATGTGCCTCTGAACTAAGCAGCAAAGAGAGCATTGAGATCTTGGATGGAGTTTGATTCAGCTGGTCTACCACCCGATATTCACTGTCTCATTACTCTCAGGAATTCTTGAGCTTCTTTTTCCGACACATCCCTGACTTCTACAGCTTCCTTGTCTTTTCCTTTACGGGCCCTTTCTTCAGTTCCCTTGGATTGCTCTCTTCTAAGGTTCTCAGGAGTATACAACCTTCCACTCCTTGTGATACAACTACCTCCAGCAATGTTTGTTATATCCAGAGTGCCTTTAGGGACCTCCGCTTGCATTTGCACATTGCAGCTCCATGGAGTCATCCTAGTCTCCCCACTAGGGGCAGCAGCAGGTACTGGAATAACAACAGTCGAGGGTCTCGTCACAGCTAGGCTGGAATTCAGATTGCAGGGAATTTCAATCGGTCTCCTGAAGCCTCCATTGCCCGATTGCAAGGTAAATATACTTTCTTCTTTCTCCTGGATTCCCACTTGGACCAGGTGTCTGTCTAAGAGATCTTGGAGAATTGGTTTAAAGCCTTCACATGCCCCGATGCAGCGAGGATTATCACAGGCGTCTTTCCTAGCACACCCTTCTTTGATGACACCAATGCGGCATAATTCAGCATGGATAAAATTCAAAGGCATCTGAATGCAATCAACTTTTCTAACCAAACACTGACCCTCCTGATGGCCAACGGCATTAATAGCAGATCCTCCATGCCCTGGCAACGGATTGGTGGCTACATTGGGTTGTTGAAATGATATGCTTTTCTTATCAAGTAATTCTTGCACCACGTATTTGAACACTTTACAATCCTCCACCACATGTCCTACTGCCCCAGAGTGAAAGGCGCAGGTGGCATTTGCGTTGTACCCTCTGGGATAGGGAGGCTGATATGGCTTCATTTGACGAGTACTGATTATTTTGTTGGTGATGAGATAATTAAACAAGTCCGTGTAGGACATGGGAATGGGATCAAAGACAACAGGCTTCCTTTCATTATAGTTCCGGTACTGATAATTTGATTGAAAAGGCTGTGCCAGTGGTGCTTGAGGAGGAACCGAAATAGCTTGCGGTGGGTTGCTGTGCGACGGACCACTGGCTCCGATGACTGCATTAGTTTCACCTTCTTTCTTCTTATGAGACCCGAAAAATGGCTTTTTTTGACCGGCAGGAGGTGTTGGGCCCTGAGCTATTCTTCCGCTCCGCATACCATTCTCTACTCTTTCCCCTGTGACCACCATCTCAGAGAAGTTTGAGGCTACGCTGCCAACCAACCTATCGTAATACACCGCAGGAAGGGTTTCCATAAACATGTGGACCATTTCTTTGTCCAGCAGAGGGGGTTTTACTTGAGCCGCAAGGTTTCGCCATCTCTGAGCATACTCTTTGAACGACTCGTTATCCCTCTTAGACATGCATTGTAGCTGAGTTCTATCTGGAGCCAAATCATTGTTATACTGGTATTGACGCATGAAGGCATCTGCCATGTCTTTCCAGCAACGGATATTAGTTGGCTCTAACTGCATGTACCAGTCAAGGGGAGCTCCAGCTAAACTTTCTTGGAAGCAATGCATCATTAAGTTATCATCGCGGGCATAGGCAGTCATCTTTCGGCAATACATTGTCACATGGCTGACTGGGCAAGTTGTCCCTCTGTATTTGTCAAAAGTTGGTGCTTTGAACTTGGGCGGCAGGACTAGATCAGGAACCAAGCACAACTCATGGGCATTCCTGGCTCGGGAACCTGCCCCTTCAACAGCTCTTAACCTTTCTTCCAGCATCTGATACTGACTTCTAGCTTCGGGAGGGTAATTCTGTGGGAAACCGCCGGCACCATAGTGAGGGTTATTCATCGACGCCGCGACCGGGGTCATGTGTCGGTGAGCAATATTCTGAGGGACTAGGCCCTGTACGTGTGGGTGAACCATTATTGGTGAATTGAAACCCGCCGGAGTTCCTGGAGCAATAACAGGAATTGGGATCTGAATCTGGGCCTGATGCGTCCCTGTTCCAACTTCATTCACAATTGTATTAGGCTGAGCGCGCCCCGTGGTTCCCGAAGGGTCTCTTCCAGGGTTTGTATCAGCAGTAGGAGGCGTATACCCCAGTGGGAGACCATAGGGAGGCCATTGCGCAGCTTGAAGGGTTTGAGAGATCCCAGACCCAGGAAGGGGAGGGGGATTGTTTGTCCCAGCGACAGCAGCTTCAGTTGTGCCAACATCTCTTAAGGCACTTAGCACTCTTATGACCTCCGCCATTTGAGCCTTTAGAACTTCCATCTCAGCTTGAATGACTTGATTCCCCTGATTCTGACCATGCTGACCCTGATCATTAGGATCCGGACCTCCTGAAATTCCGTCATCCTGATGTGGCTGCGGATCGTTCTGATCAAGATTGGCTTGATTGTTTTCCATGCTTCTTGCTTGCAGACGCGTCCAATAGCGATGATTAACCAGCTTGCCTAATTTTCTGTTGACGGAACACGCTTATGAACACAAGAACGGATAAATGAATGCAATGCGAATGAATGCGTGTTTAGTTTTTCTTGCCGAGAATCGCAGCGTATTATGTCTTGTCATAGATACGCAGGTAAATCTTTGATTATTTTTATTATATCACTTTCTTTGGATCCTACTGAAATTGGAATCTGGAAGCGAAACGGGTGTATTTAAACAAAATACTTCAAAATCTGAATCCGAAAGTACGACATTCTGATACAATGATTGAAAAAAGGAAAGGTACAACAAAATGGAAAATTACAATACAGAATCTCAAATACAAAGAGCTTTGACATTTCCACTCTTTTTCCTCTTGTTGTTGGTAGAGGTACTTCCGGCTTTTCCTTTGGCTTCCTCAACTAGGGCTCTGCAGTACTCCACAAATTTGTACACCTCAAGCGGGGTGTTGAGGGGATGCATCTCAGTTTCGGCTTTTCTTAATTTCCTGGGCATATCTGCAAGAGCCTGGTTGACCAATTCTGATAGCTTGGAGAACCTACCCTTCCAGTGTTGAACTTCGTCCCTCAGCTCAATGATGACTGCCTGCTCTTCAATCCTACCGAGCAGCTCAACATAGCGATGTTCCCAATACTGACTTTCATCCCTCACTTGCCGGTATGCATCGCTGATGTGACAAAGGCGCTCCTTCAACTCATCAGAATCCTCTTGCTCTGCTTTTAGGGCCCGCTGATATTCTCTGAGGATGTTCTCGAATGAGTCTCTTTCTTGCACAACACTGTCTAACTTACTCTCCCATTCAGCTTGTAACATGCGGGATTCTCTTTTTGACTTGGCAAGCAAGCTTTTCGCAGTTCTCTCTTCCATGTTTGCTTCATCCCACAATTCTTTCCACTGATTGGCTTCTTCCAGGGCTTTCTTCTCTTTCAAGCTTCGCCTCTTGATTTCCTCCTTGGCTCCTTGCAGATACCTTTGAACTTCTAACTTGCTCTCCTCTTCCCCTTTTAGTTTCTGACTGAAACTCTCAATGGTAGCAGACTTCAGGGCATTTTCTTCTTTCAACCTCTTGTTCTTCAGAGCCATCTTCTCTATCTCAGCTTGCAAAGATTTCTTCTCTTCCTCTGCCTTCATCAGAGCCAACTTAACTTCGCCTAATTCTTCGACAACAGGAGCACTGGCGTCTACTACTTCCCTCTCGACTTGCAACTCTTTTTGGTAAGGCAGTTGAACATTCTGGATCCTTTTTCCGAGCCACTGAGCGAAGGTGATACCACTAGTCCTCTGAGCGAGCTCTACTTTTCCCATGCGAACCACCGTACTCCAGGCTTGCAAGACCTTTCTAAGCAAACTGTCATCTTTTGGTCCTCCTTCATAGATGTAAAGCGGGAATATCATCTCTTCAGTAGGCGAATTCCTCATCGGATACCCTAATTGCCTCAGAGTCAGAGACGGGTTGTAGTTGATGCATCCCTTAGTGCCCATTAGCGGGACATTTTGGAAACCACCACATCGGAAGACTACCTTAGGCCTATCTTCCCAGCAAGATGAGAGATACCAACGGATTGAGTGCTCATCTAGACCCCCTAGAAACTGGATCCACTCTTGAATGCTCATAGCTTTCACCTCACAAGTTACAGCGTAACTAATCAACTTTTCCACTCGTGTTGGGTTGGTGAAGGCATGGATGAGAAGCCATGCATACAACAGGTGAGAAGAGCAAGATATTTTCTTCCTTCTTAAGTCACAATGATGGGTAAAAGCAGAATAAGTGTCGTCAAGGATGGCGGGAATTGGATTAATGGGGCTCCTCTTGTTCTGAAAAGCTAGGAAAATACCAATAACAGTCACATCCACATACCTCTCAATCTGCGGAAAGAGAACAACCCCAAAAATTGCTAAAACTCGCTTGAAGACAACCCAATTTTTACTTCTAGCATAGGCTCCCATTAAACCTTCGAGGTAGCTCTGCGGGAAACCTATCACATTGTTTCTCTTCTGCTTTTGGAGCTTCAGATCCTCTACACTCACTTGCAATAATGCAGTGAACCCCTCATCTGTGTAGTACTGTTCTTGATACCGGTAGGGGACAGCTTCTGTCTGAGTGAAACCCAAAATCTGCTGATATTCCTCCAATGTGGGGGCCATTTGAAAATTTTTGAAAAGAAAGCACCTGATTTCTGGGTCATAGAATCTACTCAAAGCCGCGATAGCCTCAGTCTGCACCTCTAGCAACAACAACTTCCGGAGGTCCCCATAAGCATTGTCAAACGATCCCCTTTCAATAGGTCCCATCAGGTCAACACATTTTTTCAGACTAGTCACATCTACCTTGTTTACAACGGGGTACCTTGGAGTATACACCGTTTCCCTTCTAGATTCCATGTCGTATCTATGACAAAAATTTCTCATTACTTGGGGTTCTCGGCAAGCAAACCATGATGAAATGCAAATATGCATGCGAAAATTATCGAAAATGTATGTTTTATGCAAAGGATGATGTGTAAATGATGATGATGTTCTATGTCTATGTAACTCAGAGACCAGTCCTTATTGGCAGTGATTCAAGTTTTTTTTGAAAATGCGGGTCGTACGTTATTTCATATGGACTGGTATGAGAAAGGCTACAGCGGTAACTCTTTCACTCCCTCTTTTTTTTTAAAATAAAGTGGTTCATATGTCACTTCGTACAGACCGGCGAAAGAAAGGTTACAACGGCAACTCTTTCTCTATTTTCTCCTTTTTCGAAAAATCTCCTTTTCTTTTTGAAAACGTGCCTAGTTTACAATGCAGCACACAATTTGGAAAGCCCTTGTGACCTAAAAAGGGGTGAGACCTACGATCTAGGGCAATTTAAAGGGTAATCCTCCCATGTGGCTCTATTCACTCCCTCGCAAAGGCTACCAGAGCTAAATCTCTTTTATGATAACACCCACAACGATGGAATGCCATCTGGTGTGAGGTACCATAAAGAGCATACTCTGGCTGAAACTTTCGTGAGAGCAGAAGGACATTGGTCCAATTGGCAGTCACTAATCGTTTCCACTCTCCTAGGTGTTTTTCAGACCTTGGGTTTTAGGCATCTCTCAAAGCTCATAATCATAAGGGGGTGAGTGTGTGTAGCGGGGACATACCGCCTAAAACTACCCACATATACCCCACCTGCGAAGGAAAACCCAGAACAGTCCAAACAATAGCAAGCGATAACATGTTGTCTACACTAGGGTTCAATATCAAATTAGCTAGCCTAGGGTTTCAACAATAATCAAGTGCTTAGCTTTCCTCGAGAAAGGGGGCCAAGAAGAGAGGAACATAACAAGATGGGGAGGAAAAGCATGAGGGTACTAAGCACATAAGCAAAGACGAGGAAAAGTAAACATGAAAGGAGAAAAAATAAATGCACATGCACGCAACATGACAAGAATAGCAAACCGAAAAGGGATATAAGTAACAAAGTATCCAAATCACGTCGATAGCACGCTAAACCACACATTTAATTAGTTAGGCTTGACCCACTTAAAAAAAAAAGTCCCCAGTGAAGTCGCCAGCTGTTGCGCCCGAAAAAGTCCCTGAGGGAATCTTTCTTCGTTTACAACTTTTTTTTTAAAAAATCAATGAAGTCGCCACCAATATTTTTTTATAAGGAAAATATTGAAGAAAACCTTTTTGGAAAACGAATGGCCTTTTAGAAACCGGAAAATTTGGGTTCGGGGGTCGGTTAGGCATGGGGAAGGTATTAGCACCCCACGTCTCCTTTCTATCGAAAGGGAACCTTTAATTAAATGTGCGGTTTTAAGTGCTGATTTGGAAAATACTTAAATTTGCCCCTTTTTCGAAGAGAGAATGAAAAGACTTAATGAAAATTTTTATTTTTGGCGCTTGACGAGAGTTAGCCTCTCGCTCCTACGTATCTCCTGGTGCGATGGATAATTCAAAGCTACGTAGTTCTTGTGTTCTGAAAAGGGTTTTTGTTTTTTAATCTTTTTGGAGTTTTTCGCAAAGGGGTTGAGCGTTCGCAGTGACCAAACAACAACGGTTTAGAGTGGTCGCACTACTAACTCTTGTGAAAATGAATTATCATTAACGACCAAACGGCAACGGCGCGAGTGATGATTAATGATAATCGGTTTTTATTTTGAGCATTGAAAAGGTTTTCGCAATTGAAGGAGAGCGTTGGTGAGGACCAAACAACAACGGTTTAGAGTGGCCACACTACTAGCTCCCACAGGAATGAAATCATCACCCACAATCAAACGGCAACGGCGCGAGTGATCATTAGTGATGATTAGTTTTGATTTTGACGTTTGAAAAGATTTGTTTTTGAAAAGCGTTTTCGTTGGTTTTAATTGGAGAGAACGTCGTGATGAAAGGAATTTGCAATTGGATTGATTTTTGTTCGGGGAAACCTTTATCCATCATTTAAAAAAAGGTTTGAGAAAAAATAAGTTCGTTTAGGGAAAACAAAATTTATCATTTGGGAAAAAGGTTTTGTAAAAAAAACGTTTATCTAGGGGAAAGAAATAAAATTCGAAAAGAGAAACAGGGGGTGAAACAGTAAAATGGGGGGTGCAAGTAGCAGGGAGGCTGTATTATTAAGATTGGGGTGTAAACAGTAGCCCATCATCCTTAGCGAGCAGGCCCACGTTTTTTAGTTTTCTGATGGGCTCAGGGGGGTGCGCGTAGTGAAATGCCGGGGGTGTGGACAGAAATCTGAAAAATAAAAAAACGCGAAAAGACGATTCTGCCCCTGCGCCTATACTATAAAATGAAAACCTAATTAGGGAAACCCTAATTTCCTATCTCCCCTTCCACGGCGCCCCCCACCCCCAAAGTGTCAACCTTGGAAATTTTCCCCTCTCTCTCCTTCTACCGTCCCCTCCTTTTTGCGCCGTCCCTTCCCTCATCTCCTCTCCTCTCTCCACCGCGCCGTCCAACCCTCACCGTCCCCTCACCCAAATTTCGCCCCCTTTCGCCCCCCAGCTGACCGGCTCTCCTCTCTCTCTAACCTAAGTTCATCTTCTTCTTCTCCTCTTCACCGATCGATGCCCTTCTCACCAAAACCGTAGTGCCCTCCTTTCTCTGTTCGTCGTTTTAAGTCGCAGGGTGGTGGGTTGGTGGCGTATGGTGGCGCGTTGGTTCGGTGGTTGTCGCGAAGAGAGGGGGTGGTTCGAGGGTTGGTTTCGTGGAGTACGGCGATGTGGAGAGAGAGGAGGGGTACGGTTTGGCGGTGGCTGGCTGGGCGGATCTGTGACGGTGGTGGTGACGGTTTGTACGTATGGTGGTAGGATCGTGGGTGGTGGTATGGCGTGAGGTGGCCGTAGGGGCGTTTGGGGGTTGATTCGGTTTAGGGGCTGATTCGGTTAGGGGCTGAGGGATTTGGCTTCGGAGTTGGTGTTTTGCGGCGGCGACGACGGAGGCGCACGGCCAACGGACAGGGACGACCACCGTACGCGGTGGCCGGAGGTAACTTTCTCTACTTCTTTTAGTGCTTTTGCTTTGGTTGCCCCTTTTTTTTGGTTCTTTGCATCTAAATCTAATAAACCCATTTGAAACAAATTCGAGCTTTATTCCTATAACAACAGCAACTCTAACTACTGTCCATACCTCAAGCTTTTATTTATTTATTTTTCGTTCTTTGTTAAGTTGATACCTAATCTAAATCTAAATGGAACTATATTTGAAAGAGAAAAGCATGCTCTGTTTCTTATGACCACAACAACAACGACTCAAACAACATTTTATCTACCTATTTACTGATTTATTTTAAATCGTTTTCAACTAGTATTGTCTCTTTTTTCTTTAAAACACACGACCCTTACAGTTATTACACATTCAGATTCAATGATCATACTAAAAATAAAAGAGTTCCAACATCTATTTTCTATCTAATAGTTAGAGTAACCAACCTGGATCCCAAGTTTTGTTTCTGAAAGCACTTTCTTTCTGCTAAAAAAAAACCACTGCCACTGCTGCTTTTTGGAACAGAATTTTGAATCAAAGAAAAATGTTTCAGTGTTTTGATGGACTGTTTAGTGAGTATCGTTGTCCCCCCCTCATATTGGCTTCTGTTCATTGTATTTATAGGTAGAAACTGTGGTGTAGGTGTGGTATGCTAATGCAGGGGATCAAAACTCATGGGGAGACCAGTTTGTTGCTGCTGCAGTGGAGCAGAGAGGGAGCAGCAAGGAGGTGGAGCAAAGGCTGTCTTGCTGGTGCCAAAGTGGTAAAAGAACAGAGAGCAAGAAGAAAGGCTCATTGGCTTGGTGCTCAAAATGTCCACCCAGCAACCAGGCGCATACTGCCTCTGTTGCTTTTTCTTTCCCCTCTTTTTTTTTGTTGAAAAAATTTGTACTCTTTTTATTTATTTATTTTGTACTATTGCATAAGAAATTTGTCTATATGTGTAACAATACAAAAGGACAGCAGCTATTCAGATTGACTTTATTTGTTTATTATTATTTATTTACTTATTTATTTTTATGATAATAAAAGCGGTAAAAACGAGACGCAACGACTCACACAACTCGAAACGGAACGCGCGCTCGCCTTAAGACTAGGAATGCGTACGCGATTTGAATACGCACGCGCGCACGTTTTTAAAACCGATTTCATTCTATTCTCACTTTTCTAAAGACGGTAAAAATAAACGCGCACCGACGCAATTACTCACGACTCGAGACGAAATGCGCGCTCGCGTTATTCATTATTCTATTATTTATTTTTGGATTCTTTTTTCCTTTTTTTTTTGAAAACAACGAGCGCCAAACAAAATTGTTGCACGAGAATGCCAAATACACCCGCATTTAAAACAATATGCGAAGCGATAAAATTTTTGGGATTTTTCAATCGGGCGGACAAAATTGGGGTATTACAAGTGCCAAGCACACGTCCACACAAGCCGGGACCCAAGAAGCAACCAGCCCCCATGAGGGCGCCTGGCAGGGCGCCAAGCACCAAGGCAGCGCCCGTGAGGGCGCCTGGCAAGGAGCCAATGATAAAGTAAGCCGTGCCCATGAGGGCGCCTGGGAGGGCGCCAATGAAGAGCAGCAGCGCCCATGCGGGCGCCTGGCAGGGCGCCAAGCACCAAGGCAGCGCCCATGAGGGCGCCTGGCAGGGCACCAATGATAAAGCAAGCAGCGCCCATGAGGGCTCCCTGTCAGGCGCCAAGCACCAAGGCAGCGCCCATGAGGGCGCCTGGCAGGGGAACAATGCAAATCCTTCGCAAGGGGGCAGCCAGCACTGCGCAACAAGGCGTCCAAGGCACCCATGAGGACACCAAACCTTGTCCCGCAAAATCTGCTCCACGAGGAGACACCTGACGTATGGCGCCCTAGAGGGCCCCAAAACATGTTTCGCAGGATGGCACCAAGCACATCCAGGAAGGCCCCAAGGCGCCCTAGAGGGTGCCAAAACATGTTCTGCAGGATGGCACCAAGCGCATCTAGGTCGGCACCCAGACGCCCTAGAGGGCCCCAAAATATGTTTCACAGGATGGCACCAAGCACATCCAGGCTGGCACCAAGGCGCCCTAGAGGGCGCCAAAACAAGTTCTGCAGGATGGCACCAAGCACATCCAGGTTGGCACCAAGGGGTCCTAGAGGCCCCCAAAACATGTTTCTACAGGATGGCACCAAGCACATCCAGGAAGGCACCAAGGCGCCCTAGGGGGCGCCAAAACATGTTTCGCAGGAGGGCGCCAACATCAGGAGTCCAGGCACAAGGCGCCCATGGCGCCAGATCCTGCTCCAAACGCAACAAGGCGCCCATGACGGCGCCAGATCCTACTCTAAGAGGCGGCAGCCAGATCAACGCAACAAGGCGCCCATGAGGGCGCCAGATCCTGCTCCAGACGCAACAAGACGCCCATGGCGCCCATGAGGGCCCCAGATCCTACTCCAAGAGGCAGCAGCCAGATCAATGCAACAACGCGCCAGATCCTGCTCCAGACGCAACAAGGCGCCCATGGCGCCCATGAGGGCGCCAGATCCTGCTCCAAGAGGCAGCAGCCAAGACAACATGACAAGCCGCCCATGGCGCCCATGCGGGCACCAGATCCTGCTCCAAGAGGCGGCAGCCAAGACAAGATGACAAGGCCCCCATGGCGCCCATGAGGGCGCCAAATCTTGCCCCAAGAGGCGGCAGCCAAGACAACTTGACAAGGCCCCCATGGCGCCCATGAGGGCACCGAATCCTGCTCCACGAGGAGACACCCAGCGCACGCACGCAGGGAACAACACCAAGGGCACCCAGGAGGGTGCCAACTCTTAGGAACAAACAAGCGTCCAGCAAGGCGCCCAGGAGAGCGCCAACAGCAAAACTTAGCACTTTGGCTCAAGGCGCCTAGGGAGGCGCCAACACCAGAAGATGAGTCACGGTCACGACAAAGAGATATTGCACAATCAACGAGCCAAAAGAAAGGGTGAATAAAGATAAAATCATGTATGGCATAAAAGTCGTCTTTGAAACAACAAAATCCTATACGGCAAAATCCAGCCATCCAGCAAATAAAAGAAAAAGTACAGGTGAAAAGCAAATCAACATAAGAGAAATGGTCAGGGGGCAAGGACATCGAAGTCAACACTATTGGGATGATATCTGAAAGTCCCCCCGCCTAGAACCCAGGAGGGCACCTGGCAAGTGGGTGTCTGGCAGGAGGGCGCCTGGCAGGAGGGCGCCTGGCAAGAGCACTTTGACACAAGGCGCCAACATCGGGATGACTTAGCACTCCGGCACTTTGGCAAGCAGTTTCCAACGCTCCATGTAGGCCCACCTGTCCAAGATAAACCGATTCCCCTCTTCATTCACCCCTACATAGTACAACAAGGTTAAAAGACCACCTCAAAGAATAAGTTAAAATTTCCAAGAGATCACCCAAAAAGGACTACCGGAATGAGGTCGACACCCCATGTGTCAAGGCTGTCTCCATCATCCTCACCATCTCCCAACCTTCTGGATAGGGGGCAACACAAACAGTTAAGTACCAGACAAACAACACCCTATCCCGAGGTGGGAGGCTTCAAAGAAACGAGACGAGCTCGAAAGTCAAGAGGCTAAGAAAAGAAACTAAGTGTCACCACAATTACCAAGTGATAGAGAAGCAGCAAGGTCGGGCGAACAATCGGGAAAAAGACAAGTCCCCTTGATGGCAAGAAGCCTGAAAATATCAAATCAAAGAGCAAGTCAAAACAAGCAACAAAACGAACAACAAAGAAGGAAGTAAAAAGCGAAATCTAAGGTCAAAACCGATGCCCAAAGGGGCACCCGGCAGGGAGCCAAGTCAGACAACACAAGTCACCCAACACAAGGCCCCCATGAGGGCGCCAGTTCCCTTCTCGCCAATCACCAAGTGCAAGGCACCCATGAGGGCGCCAATCTCTCTTGTTCAAATCATCGAGCACGTGGCACCCACGAGGGATCCACTCTCCCCGGTGTGCGATTCATCAAGTGCAAGGCACCCACGAGGGAGCCAATCTCTCTTGCGCAAACCATCGAGCACGTGGCACCCACGAGGGCGCCACTCTCCCCGATGGGCGATTCATCAAGTGCAAGGCACCCACGAGGGCGCCAACCTCTCTTGTGCAAATCATCGAGCACGTGGCACCCACGAGGGCGCCACTCTCCCCGATGGGCGATTCATCAAGTGCAAGGCACCCACGAGGGCGCCAATCTCTCTTGTGCAAACCATCGAGCACTTGCACCCACGAGGGCGCCACTCTCCCCGATGGGCGATTCATCAAGTGCAAGGCACCCACGAGGGCGCCAACCTCTCTTGTGCAAATCATCGAGGACGTGGCACCCACGAGGGTGCCACTCTCCCCGATGGGCGATTCATCAAGTGTAAGGCACCCACGAGGGCGCCAATCTCTCTTGTGCAAACCATCGAGCACAAGGCGCCAACCTCTCTGGTGCAAATCTTCGAGCACAAGGCGCCCACGAGGGCGCCACTCCCCTTTTGCAAAACTCCCAGCACAAGGCTCCCCTGAGGGCGCCACCCTCCATTTGCTAATCGTCAGTTTCAAGGCGCATGGGGCACCATCAACGAAAGGGAAGCAAACACTTACCAATGAGAAAAGGTGTCAGAGCAAGAAGATCCGATCGTCTGTCTCCTCTCCAAATAGGTGCTTCGAGGATCTGACTTTCCTCTCCAAGCAGCCGCCCCAAAGAAATTTTTCTTCACCCCTCAGTAAAATTTTCATCCACCTATTTATTAGTAGGTCAAGCAGGTGAAGGAGAAGGCCCTAAAACGCAGCTATCACAGAGGCTATCCCAGGCCACTTCACAAATCCGACGAGCCGACAAATCTCCGTCAAGCCAAGACCATCCACCAGAATAATCTCGGCTTGGGGGGCAACTGTTCTGGAGTGGACCAAGGGGTCCCATTAGCAAAACCAGGAGGTGCGCTTAGCAAGTAATATGGATTAGCCTAACCGATTCAGCCCATATCCACCTCATGCGAGCCCAACATGCTTGGACGGTCAAGATCGACTCTACCCATCCAACGATCCACGAGAGGGCACGATTTCCTATAAATACAGGCAAAGTTTTCCCTAAGAAAGGTTGAATCTCTAATCCTTAGTACCTTCACTCATATATTCGATATACTGACTTGAGCGTCGGAGTGGCTTGCAGGTACCCCCCCCCCCCCCCCCCAGGGCGCTCACTGACCTCCTGCCAGGGCAACAAGAGACCTACCAACAACAGCCGACCAAAATACTGCTAGGTACAGAACAGTCCCCTATTTTATAAAAATAGAGTTTTTTGAAGTTTGAAAAAATGGTTTGATGTATGTTGGTTTGATTTTATTTGAATAGGGATTTTAGGACTCTTGAGTCGTACGCTTCATTCATCCTAAAATGAACCCGGCCGTACGGCCGACTTAATCCCCTATTCGTTTTTTGGAAAACAGGTTTATTAATTATTATTTTTTTAGGGGTGCTAGGACTATTGAGATGTACAGCTCATTCATCATACGACGCTGACTAACCCGACTGTATAGTCCACTTAATCCCCTATTTTTTTGAGGAGAAATATTTGCTTATTTGTTTTACAGGTTTTTTGGAAAAGAAATTGTTTTTTTAAGAGAAATAAATAAAAAAAGCGGAGGGTGCAAAAGTAAAATGGAATGCTGTATTGTTAAACATGGGGGTGTAGGTAGCAGAGTCCAACTTTATATCAGTTTCGCTGGCCCACGAATTCATGGGCCTTTCAGGGGCGCTGTAATATTTAAACTGAGGGGATTTAAATAGCAATCTGACATTTTTATTTAAAAAATAAAATAGATAATAAATAAGAGGGGTATATAAGGTAACTAACTATTGAAAACCTAATTGCTTCCTTCCTCTTGCGCCGCACCAGCACCTATTAGAGAGAGAGGGTTTAGAGTGAAAAAGGAAAGGGAAATAAATCAGGGAGGTGATTCACGGAGAGAGGGAGCAGATCACGGAGTGAGAGGAGAAGAGTGCGACTGAGAGGGAAGCGGAGGTGGTGACCGGCGATGGTGGGAGTGACGACGGACGGTGGCTCCAGGCAGTGGCGGACCCAGGACCCAGGGGTCAGGGGTGTTAAATTTTTTAAGGCCGGTGTCAAATGGGTGCAAAACTTGGTCTACTAGTACAATTTAAAATTTTCAGGGGGGTCAAAATTAAACTTTCAGGAGATTTAGGCTATTTATATAGGGTGTTTAGTGCAAAAAAAAAAATTCAGGGGGTTCAACTGAACCCCTTGATTGTATGCTAGGTCCGCCACTGGCTCCAGGGTGTTTTCTGTTGAGTTTGACGGGGAGGATAGAGGAAACCACGAGCATAAAGAAAGAGAGAAGAAGACGAAGAAGACCGGAAGAGAGACGGGTGACGAGGTGATGACCGGCGTAAGGTGTTGCGACTCCGGCCGGCCACTCTTTGGTCGGCGATAGCGACGTTTTTGGGGCTGCTGTGTTCGCGGAGGCTGACAACGACGTGGTGACCACGGTTGATGACGACGTGGAGGGCGGTTCAAATGGGAGCATAACCACCGTACGGTGGTGCGAAGGCTGGCGGCGGTTTGAGGCAGAACGACCACCGTCTATGGCGGCCGGAGCTAACATGAAAGGTTTCGGTTCTTATTTTTTATATATTTTTTTCTTCTCTTCTAATCTGATCCTTCGTATGTCTGCTTCTGCTTTTTCTTATTTTTTTGATTTCTTGCTTTTTAGTTATTTATCAAAAAGAACTCTAAACCCTAATTTATTTTTACTAACAAATATTTCAATTAATTGCTAATTTTGTTTTCTAAAAAAACTGATTCTGAAACCCTACGTTTTCTGACACTAATTTTCCCTAATCCTAACCTGAAACGTTTGATTATTTTTTTATTCATTTACTGTTTGGACCTATTGTTGATTACAGTTTATTAGAAAAAACTTATTTACAAATTAGACTTCATAAAACCCAAATGAACGAAAACAAAAATGTGTAGACCAATCTCTTGTCCAGCTTCTGATTATTCCCTATTGTTTGCTCTGCTACTGCTGCTCCTTTGCTGCTTCTCGTTTGACTGCTTCTGTTTCTGGATTTTTATTGCTTTATGATTAGGGTTTCAGTGTGAAAACCCTAATCTTTTGGTTCTGAACTTCTGTGTATTTTCTCTTTTTTTTGGGTCCCCTTTCTGTCTGAATCAAGCTTGTTTATATAGGCAAAATTTAGGGTTTTGAATCAATTTTCTGATCCTTCTCCATCTTTTGTTTCCTATTTTGTAGGTTTTGGGCTTGGTATGGAGAAGGTGGGTGCTTGGTGCTCAAGAAAAGGGCTAGGGTTCAGCTGCGGTATTTCTTTGGGCTGAGGCGCCCTTTTTTGTTTCTTTTCTATTTTTATGTATTTTTGGATTTTATGTTTTTTTTTATTTTTGGGTTTTTATTTTTTGTATTTTTGGACTTTTTTTGTAATATTAATATTGTAATATTTTTTAATTCTGATTTTATTAATATTTTACTGGACGCAGGCCCATTTATTAAAACTGGCCCAGAAGTTAGATGCAGGCCCAAATAGGCAAACAACCCAAAACATTAGACATAAGCCCGTTTATTAAAAACTGGTTCAAAATGTTAAGGGTAAGCCCAATTAGATAAGCTAACAAAATCAGGCCCAAAAGGTTGGATATAGGCCCAATTGGAAAAACCACTAAAAATCTAGCCCAAAATGTTGGACATAGGCCCAATTGGACAATCCGGTCCAAATTAAAACAAAACAGCGCTCGAAATGCCATGGACTTGCGACACGGGACTAAAACAATTGCGATAAAAAGATCGGGCAAAATTGTGGTATAACAATGGAAATGTTAAACAAATTCAGTTTAGGGAAAATAATTCAATGCACCATGGTTGCCCTCTCAAATGGTCCTTCTTACAATATAATGTCCTTTCCAATTTGTTATAGAAATTGTGCTGCCAGTGATAACCTTCATGTGTTTGTATATGTTTTCAAACTTTCATCCATTTCCTTGCACTGCGGTCCATAAGAAGTTGTGATATTAATTCACATATGATATGATATGGTAGAAGATTATTTAAAGGGAAAGTAATGTGCAAAATATTGCATCTTTTAAATGTCTGAAAAGTGTAACATCCCCAAAATAATTGTTTCAATTATTTTATTTAGTTAATTAATTATTTCACTAATTGGGTGTATAATTAAAGTTTTAGAAGTTGTTTGATGGTTGCTAGTATTAAATATGGTTTTAAGTGAGGTTTGTTTAGAAATTTTGGATAGAGTAAAGGTAAAATGGTAAATGACCCCCAACACACTTAAATATCTTCTTTTAAAATAAAAGAAAAGAGAAAAGAAAAAGAATGGGATAAAGAGAGAGGGAGAGTCGAGGGAAAGAAAGAAAGAAAAGAGAAAGAGGGGCGAAGGGGAGAAGATAAGAGGGAAAGTGAAATATTCAAGGTGAGTCCTTCTTCTTCCTACCATTAAAATCATCTTTTCATCCTCTTCCTTTTGATACCAAGATCAACCCCAATAACTCAATATTTCTCTTTTTACCATTGTTGCTCTCAAGGTCTAAAATGGGTGAATCCTGAGATTTTTCACTTCCTTTTGGTTCAAGGAGATTGACAACTCGAAAATAGGAGCTTGGGTATTAAAGTTAGGGTATTTTGAAGAATCAAGGGTTAGGGTTCATGGATGTTTAAGGATGATGGTGAAGTTCATATTAGAAGCTCAAAGCTTAGGGAATCAAATTTGGGGTCTTGAGATGAGCTTGATGTCATACGAGCCTATTGTTGGTGCCTATGTGTGAATTGACGTTTCGAGCGGGGATTTCTCGCGTGTTCCGTGTTAGAATCTACAACCGAGGTCAGTTCTTCGATTTATTTGAGTTGGTTGAAGTATTGATTGATATGTTAAGTTGATGTCTCGGTATATTGTGTTGTTATTCGGTTTGACGTGCGTTGTTGAATATCGTTTTAGTCGAAAAACCGCAAAACGAATTGTTAACGAATCGTAATGTGAACTTGTTCCAATTTGTTTGATTGATGTGATTTGGTTGCCAAGATAATGTTGATTGGTTGATTGTGTTATTGTTTCATTTGATGCGTAATTTTATAGCGAATTAGTTGAAAAACCGTTAAACCGAACTTTTGACGGATTTTAGTAAAAACTAGCCCAAACTCGTTTGATTAAAATGATTGATTGTTTGTCTTGTTGATTAGACATGTTTTCAATGTGCTTTGGACTGAGGTTAAGTTAGGAAGCGAGTGGAACGAGTATCTGATTTGATCGGAATAGCGGATTACATGAAAATGCAAATTTTCCAATTACTGTCAGAGCCAAAAACATGCCCATGTTTTAAAAACGAGGGTAACCGTGTTTATTTCTGGTCTTTGTGAAAAAATTTCTTAAAAACTAAAACACGAGCGTGTTTCAAAAACACGGGTGGCCGTGTTTTCTTCTGTCACCCAGTTTGTTTTCATGGTTTTACACCTTCAAATGCATTGTTTAACAACTCTAACTCAGTCTCTTATGAAATCTATGATGTGTGTAAACATATGATGGTTAATATTACGGTTTAGAAAACAAACCAAGTAATTGTTGTATCGAGTGTGGAAAGGGATTTAAGTGTCAAATAATAGACCAAAGTGTCTAAGTTCAAATTAATAAAAGAAAAGAATACGACTTCGTGTCGAGTAACGGACTTAATGTCCGAGAGGATAATAAAAGAAATTGAGGGGGATGACGATCCCGCGTTCATGTAGCATACCTAGCGGAGGGGAGTCATGAACCCAATGCTAGGGCCCTAGCATTATTCGGTATAGCTATAGGAATTGGGGTTTCCGTTGAAATGGGTATTCTAGAATACCTGGCATTATTTCTCGGATTATGCTAAGCCATAGAAAAGATTAAAAGGCAGATATGAACAAGAACAGTTCATAGACAATGATAATTCACAGACAAGAATAAGACATGAACATGAACAGTTCATAGACAAGGAAAACACCGATAGGGGAATTGTGAGGGGTGAGAAAGAACTCACCGAGATTTATAATCTCACTGTAAACCACACTGTGAAACATCATGAATTTTCTACCGTCAGGGACTCTACACACCCTGTCTTGGGGGTCAACCACCTTAACCCGCAAGTCGCCTCCCAACACATCTTGCAGACAGCAGGGAGGCTCTTTTCCTAGAACGTAGACGCTCCTGGCAGAACAAACCATACGAGCAACCCAGTCATAACTACAACCACCAATCTCCACCACTTCATGCTCAAGCGGCAGATCATCATCAGAATAAGTCTCCACAAAGCCAAGGGCGCCAGCCCCTCCGAAGGCACGGTATCACCAGCCCCCTCTTCGAAGTCGTCAGCTTGACTCTTAGCCAGGTGAGCGGTAGGGTGCATCCGAGCCGTCTTCTTTGTCCTTGCCATCTCTCAACCTACGGGACAGGGGGCAAAACAAACAGTCACGAGACAGGCAAGAAAACTTAGAGACAACCCCCCTCCCCCGAGATTGGAGACTTTGCAAGACAAGACATACTCAAAAGAACAAAGAAACTAGAAAGATAAACTGAAAGTTCGCACGGAAGTTACCTCAGTAAGTGAGAAGCCGTAAAGACTAGCGGGAACGTCAATAGATGATGATAAGAGCAGCTCCCCTGAGCACCAAGCAATCCCTGAAAATTCATAGGTGAGAAGGCAGGTTAAAAATCAGGAGAAAACGGAAAAAATAAAACAGAGTGCTAAGCACACGCCCACACAAAACCAGCGCCCATAGGGGCGCCTGGCAGGGCGCCAAATAAGGCAGCCAGCGCCCATGGGGGCGCCTGGCAGGGCGCCAGTCAAGGCAGCCAGCGCCCATGAGGGGCGCCTGGCAGGGCGCCAGTCAAGGCAGCCAGCGCCCAGGAGGGCGCCTGGCAGGGCGCCAGTCAAGGCAGCCAGCGCCCATGAGGGTGCCTGGCAGGAGGGCACTGTCAACAACGTAAACAAACGGGAATGAACAACAAACACTTACCAAGAAGAAGAGACGTTGAAACAAGTGGACTCTACTCCCTCCACCTCTTTTTAAGGAGGCTTTAGGTTGGTGACTTGCTCCCTACTCTTTCCTCCTCCTTGAAGCAGGCGCTAGGGTTGGTGACTTGGTCCCTACTCCTTCCTCCTCCCTAAAGAAAGCGCTCCAAGAAAGTGTGGACCACAGGACAAAATACCCGCCTATTTATAGGAGTTAGCATTTCACCCCACACCACGGATCCGGCAAAACAACTTGGCCCATATCCACGACGTAGAAGCCCAATACGCCTGTCACCTTAAGACATGCTCAAAAACACAAGAAAGACAAGATGAGCAGTGAAAAAGAAAGCAAAGTGCCAAGCACCCGTCTACACAACCAGCGCCCATGAGGGCGCTTGGCAGGACGCCAATGAGGAAGCCAGCGCCCAGGAGGGCGCCAGTCAAGGCAACCAACGCCCATGAGGGCGCCTGGCAGGGCGCCAATGAGGCAGCCAGTGCCCATGAGGCACTTTGCTTTCTTTTTCACCAAATGTAAGTACCACACTATGTCATATTGATGAATTTTTAGGTTAGAATTTCTATGGCCTATGATCATAGGCCATAGAAATCCATAAGTACATTGAATTTCTATGGCCTATGATCAGTGTGGTACTTACCACACTATGCAATAGTTTAGGGACTAAATTGAATGATTTAAATATTTTAGGTAGTATATTGATGAATTTTTAATAGTTTTTTCAAGCCAAATTTATGAATTTCACTAGTTTTGGGTCTAAATTCAAAAATGTAACATAGTTACGGGACTAAATTGATGAATTTGAATAGTTTAGGTTCGAAATTGATGAGTTTAGAATAGTTTAGGGACTAAATTGATAGATTTGAATATTTTAGATAGTATATTGATGATCTTTTAATATTTTTGTGGAACCAAATTTATGAATTTCAATAGTTTTGGGTCTAAATTTAAAAATGTAACATCGTTACGGGACTAAATTGATGAGTTTGAATAGTTTAGGTTCGAAATTGACGAGTTTGCAATAGTTTAGGGACTAAATTGAATGATTTAAATATTTTAGGTAGTATATTGATGAATTTTTAATATTTTTTTCAAGCCAAATTTATGAATTTCACTAGTTTTGGGTCTAAATTCAAAAATGTAACATAGTTACGGGACTAAATTGATGAATTTGAATAGTTTAGGTTCGAAATTGATGAGTTTACAATAGTTTAGGGCTAAATTGATAGATTTGAATATATTAGATAGTATATTGATGATCTTTAAATATTTTTTTGGGACCAAATTTATGAATTTCAATAGTTTTGGGTCTAAATTTAAAAATGTAACATAGTTACGGGACTAAATTGATGAATTTGAATAGTTTAGGTTCGAAATTGACGAGTTTGCAATAGTTTAGGGACTAAATTGAATGATTTAAATATTTTAGGTAGTATATTGATGAATTTTTAATATTTTTTTCAAGCCAAATTTATGAATTTCACTAGTTTTGGGTCTAAATTCAAAAATGTAACATAGTTACGGGACTAAATTGATGAATTTGAATAGTTTAGGTTCGAAATTGATGAGTTTACAATAGTTTAGAGACTAAATTGATGAGTTTACAAAGCGACGCCAACACCAGGATACGTTACCTTAGCTTGGTACCAGGTACAAGAATTACACCGAAGGAGGTGTGAGTCACGGTCGCGACCAAATAATCTCGAACGACCCGTCAAGACAGACGAAGCAACGCTCAGAAAAAATTTCTCCTATGACAGAACCCGGCCGCTACAAAGGCAGTGTCCCGCATAACCTTACGGAGCCGGCAAACTGACAAAAAACCTTCAAGCCAAGACCATCCTCCGGAATAATCTCGGCTTGGGGGGAAACTGTTCTGGAGTCAACTAGAGGGTCCCATTAGCAAAACCAGGAGGTGCGCTTAGCAAGTCATATGGATCAGCCCAACCAATTCAGCCCATATCCACCTCATGCGAGCCCAACATGCTTGGACGGTCAAGATCGACTCTACCCATCCGACGATCCACAAGAGGGCACGATTTCCTATAAATACAGGCAAACTTTGCCCTTACAAAGGTTGAATCTCTAATCCTTAGTACCTTCACTCTTATATTCTATATACTGACTTGAGCGTCGAAGTGGCTTGCAGGTACCCCCCCCCCCCCCCCGGGGCGCTCATTGACCTTCTGTCAGGACAGCAAGAGACCTACCAACAGCAGACGACCAAGAAGCTGCTCGGTACAGAACACCTGGCATTATTTCTCAGATTATGCTAAGCCATAGACAAGATTAAAAGACAGATATGAACAAGAACAGATCATATACAAGGATAATTCACAAACAAGAATAAGACATGAACATGAACAGTTCATAGACAAGGAAAACACCGATAGAGGAATTGTGAGGGGTGAGAAACAACTCACTGAGATTTATAATCTCACTGTTTATGTTGTGGTGTTTTCAGATGTGCAGGGAAAGCAAAGCAGATTAAGGAGAAGTAGCAGAGGCTTAGCTACTCAGTTAGGGGGAAGATCCTTTGGTGGTCTTTAGATTGTATTTACTTATTTTCCCTTCTCTTGTATCATTAGGTTTAAATCCATGAATTGTAATCAAGGTCATGTAGTGTTTTATAACCTTGTCTTGTAGATGGACCCCAGTCGTGTATATTTTATCGAATATGTACCTTTGAGTACTTATTTCGGAATTGTATTTGAGAGATTTTCATCTCAAGGTCATGTAAGTGGTTTTAATCCGCTTTAGTTTTTATTTGGTCCATTATTATGAGTAGACTATACTCTGATGTTTATGATTATGTTAATGCCTTTTTGATCGCTATGTGGTGGAATTTAAGGTGTTACAAAAAGACCATCCACCTACACTCTTCACTCATCAAAATTATGTGTTTAATGAATGTTAATGTTGCATGAAACTAATTAAGGTCATTTACTAGACCAATTCCTTAATCGACCTAACAAACATAAAATGACTAATTTAGTTTATCTCATAATATTTAGAGTTACACATCTAACTTCTCATACGACTTTTCAATGTAAACGTTGAGCTCTGCTCAACCCTATGAGATTTTCATCTTTTAACTAAAAGTCCTCACTTGCTTTTCAATGGAAAAATAATCAATATTTGATCTTCCCCATTATTCTCTTTAGATTGGAGAAATATGATTTCATGCTAAATTCACGTTTTAGTTTTTTTTCTAATATTAAATAAATGTAAATGAAAATAATTTTTTACCGTTCGATTTTACATACATATTTGGGTAAAAGTCTCCATGTTTGATTTATTTACGGGGTGAAAATAATTTTATGAGGCACCAATTTTTATAATGTATATATATAATAATTAAAAAATGAGTAAAAGGTTTGATTACTCACTCGAAAAATACAGAGAATCTAGAAATACTAAAGCTTCTGCATAATTTATTGTAAGGTTAAATATGTTTTTGAAACCAATAAAATTTGAAATTTTTGTTTTTAGTCCTTATAAAAAATTTCACTCAATTGTATAGTCTTTAGTTTTCCCGTCAATGCTTTTATTCCCTCATGAATTTTAATAGTGTCTAGAAGCGCTATAAAAGACCCAAAAAAGCGCTATTAAAAGTAATGAGTAACAAAAAGAGTGATGAAGGGAAATTTGAGGTCTAAAAGGGAGTGAATATTTTTATAGGAATTAAAATTAAAATAAAAGTGTGCTGAAAGCTATATTAGTTTTCCTTTTTATACATTATACATATATACTTCACAAATTCAATTGGTTATACCATTTTGTTATACACGATTCATTAGTTATATCTACCATTCATGACCTTTTGTACGTAAGTCAACAACGCCCATTCCACACGGTATACCACTTCCATTAAATTGTCTTCCATTATAAATAGACCTTCCACAACACAAAAATCTCAACACTTTGCTTTCTGCCTCTGGTTTCCAAAAACCTCACCAACCTAAACCTCCTCCATCTCTCAAACTCCAACATCAAAAGAAACGTTAAACCCATTTCTTCTTTTCCCTCCTCACTCTTCTACTTAGATTCTGATTTTCCCCCCCTTTTCATTCAGAACAATATTAGCCCCTGCTACAGAACATGTTGAAGAACATTTTCATACTATGTATTTGATGATCAGATCCCTTGCAAAGGCTAATATGTTCCTTGACAAAACAAAACTACAAATCAAGATGAATGCTCAAAGCCAATTTCAACATCATTTCTATAAACCGCGTATAACAGCATCTGAAGTATCCCCAATGTAAAACCAGCCACAAACCAAAAATCAGTTTTAACACAATTAGCCCCTGCTACAAAAGAACCAGACTTCTAGCACTCCAAGTTATACATCTGATTAAGCACTTTATCATGCATAGTTTTAGAAGTTGAGGTGTCCATCTTTTGGAGTTTTGGCTGTAATTATAGCAGCTTCTTTTGTGCTTCAACTGATGCTTAACTTGGAGTGCTAGAAGTTTTGTTGTTTTGTAGCAGGGACTAATAGTGTTGTGTTAAAATTGATTTCTGGTTGGTGGCTGGTTTTATATTGGGGATACTTCAGATGCTGTTATACGTGGTTTATAGGAATGATGTTGAAATTAGCTTTGAGCATTCATCTTGATTTGTAGTTTTGTTTTGTCAAAGAATATATTAACCTTTGCAAGGGATCTCATCATCAAATACCTAGTATGATAAAACAATCGTTGAAAAGTATGAAGTCTCAACAAATGTCATTTAATGAAGAGCAAGATGACGAGGAGGATCAAGAGTCATGTTCAGAGAGCGAAAAGTAATAAGAGTGGATGTCTTTTGTTAGAACTAAGAAACTCTATAATAATTATATTATGTAGTACATTAATATCTTTTATATTATGCAGTGTTATTATTGTGTGAAAAAACTGAATATAAATCAATCATGTTGAAAAGTATTACTTTTAATATTTTTAAATTATTTACTATGGGCATCTTAGAGGCCAAAAGGTTTAAGAAAGTTTATCAAATTAGTTGCTAAATGCATTTTCTAAATCAGCGACAATGTCTCATGTATTTTCTTGTCTTTTTTAAGTAAAATCTCCAAAATACCCTCCACTCCACTCCACATGTGAAATTAACATCTCCTAACGTCAGACTTATGTGCACACCTTGAAAACTGAAAATACAAAACATTCAGCTCCACTTACAAATAATGGAGAAGAATTCTGAAGAAAAAAAATTGCATTGAAGAACACAAACAACAACATACAAATAGTAGGGTTTTTTTTGGACACCTACTCTTTCAAATTATACCCCCACCAAAAATTTAATTCCGAAAATACCCCTGTTGAAATTTACAAAGACAGAAGTACATACCAGACATGTAAATCCGTCTTGAAGAAAATTTCAAAACGGATTTACTGAAAAAGATGTAATTCCGTTTAACTTAAAAATTGGCTAACGTATTTACGTAAAATATTCTACTTCCGTTTTACAAAAATTATAATAACGGAAGTAAGTTTTGTCAACATACATCCGTTATTACCATTTTTGCTACGGATTTAGCTAGCAGTAAGGTACATCAGTTTTGTTAACTCCCAAAACGGATGTATCTACCTTATAGGTAAATCCGTTTTGATTTAAATTTAACGGACACGATTCCACTGCCAGATTTGATCAACGGCCCACTTTTGTTCGTCTTGATAACTGTGCCCTAACGGATATATTTTTAACGGTCTAGATTGCACCGACAATATCAGCGGTGGATAATCAGTGACGATTCCTATAAATACCCACACTTTTCCTCATTCTTTTCACACCAAAATTTCACTCCAAAATGGAAATTTGTTCAACTCAGTATTCAAGTGAGAACAAGCTTACCGCTATTCCCCATGGCGGCCAAATCACCATGACAGAATAAGGCGTATACTTCTCATGTCCAAAGCCTATTTTATGCAGGCTCCGTGAAAGCATCACCTTCGAAGGTTTGAAGGATAAAGGGGAGATCATAGTTCAAGTGATTGGTGATGACCGTGAGGTCACTAGCATCACTTATCGCAAACCGGAGCGCAGAGACGATGGCCGCATTTACTTCTCGTCTATGAGGATCAGGACTGATGACGACGTACGAAGCATTTTGAACATCCATGACGACATTCTTCAGAGTCGTAGGCCGTTGGAGCGGTACGTGGAGCATCAACGGAGCGTCCATGGGATTGTACGCCATTTTTATCCAGTAGTTTAGAACTGTATTTGTTGTTGTTGTTTATGTTTTTGTTGTTGTTGTTTGTGTTTTAATTTTTATGTTAGTTTGTATGTTTGCATCAATGAAAATAAAATTTTAATTTAAATAGTCTAATAGTCTAATATAATAAAGTAGTCTAAAACAGTACAATCCAAGTAGTAAAAATATCGTACACTACAACAACGGAAAAAATCAATCACGTCCCTCTACCAAATCAAACAACTGTGGATATCTTGTGTTGCAGGTTAAGTTTTGATGATGAAGCATTTCTAAATAAAGTGACAAAAAGGAACTCCAAGACACAACCAACTCAAGAAGAATGTCTGTGTCAAGGGTAGACGCTAGGAAGTCCGGTCGTGTCTTAGAAATGAAATGTAAACCGCTTTTGAGGATCGGCTCAAATCACTCTACACACTAGCACTCACACAATTAACCTAACATATGCCTTCAATTGATAAAAGCGTGCCAAATAGGTTAGGCACAAAATGATTTCAAGCATAATCGATCATTGAATGAGAAAATGGCTTTTGAAAGCACACAATCGATTATGACAGGCATACAATCGATTGTTGACTTGCTTTTTAAAGCAAACAATCGATTATCGACTTGTTGTTTTGAAGCAAACAATCGATTGTCTTCTTGATTTATGAACTTGATTTTTAAAACAAACAATCGATTATTGACTTGTTTTATAAAGCAAACAATCGATTTTGGACTTGGCCTATCAAGCATAAAATCGATTATGAGCTTGATGTTGGAAGCACACAATCGATTATAAACCTGTTTCTTATTTTCTTAAAGCACATAATCGATCATGGGCTTATGTGTTTAAAGCACAAAATCGATTATGGTCCTATTTTATTTAAAGAACATAATCGATTGTCAAAGTATGCTTTTACAAGCAAACAATCGATTATCCACTTAAGTAACAGTGTTAGAAATTGTCCCAACGATCATATTTTTTCTAAATCTATAAATAGGGACTTAGGGCTTCACAAACAAGACAACCCTAAAAATCACAAAGCTGGTCGCAAAAACCCTGTTGCACTGTCATACACTTGTTCTTCACGTTCTTCATCATTTTGAGCTGATCTCTCTCAAGGGTTTGATTGGGTTGGGAATCTTCAATTGTTGTATCCACCTTCATAGAGGTATTTCTTATTTTCTTGTAATCTATTTAAAGTTGGCATTGGGTTATACTAAAGAGTGGGGTATCTCTCTAGGGTTTTTGGTTGTAACAAGGGTGGGGTATCTCTTGTTTGTAATAGATCTTGAGGGCTCTTGCACGAAGGTGAGGTATCCTAGGTGAATAGCGCCTGAGTCTGTAAGGGTTTTAAAGTACCCGGTTTAAGCTTTGTTTTGATAGTGGAAAATCTCACAAGGGTTGTGAGGACTGGATGTAGGTCACTGGGAGGTGACTGAACCAGTATAAATCTCCTGTGTTATTTACTGTTTTTGTTTCTAATTCATTCATTTCATAAACATGTGCGAAAATTAATCTAAGTCGTTGAAAAGGGGAAAAAGATTTAAAATCTCAATTCACCCCCTCTTGAGACTGAAGCCACTTGGTAACAACAACCTCGTGAGCCGTCTATATGTCTGAGACTTAGGATGAATGTCTCCGGACGCAAGCGCCGACCGCAGCCGCTCGCACACAATCATCAGTCTCTCCTCAGGTCCCCTCACACCTGGTGCTGCTGCTGGTGCTGGAAAGAGACGAGGAACCGATACCCTAACGTACCATGGCAAGTACTGCTGATGAAGCTCACCCACCTCTATAGCAGGAGCATTAGTGCTCAAAACCTCCCGAACACTGTCCCTTCATCTGGTGATATGCATCATGATCTCAGTATACAGTGGCCGATCGCGAAGCGGGTCACGAGGGATCACCTGAATGTATCCAAATTGCCGGAGTCACCTATCCGGCATGTAGGGAACAGTGATGTTCTACCAAATCAAGAAACCTCTATATAATGACATCTGATCAAAGGGTCTCTCGTGCCGGTGGCCCTCAAATGGTCTCCAGATGACATCCTCAGGTGTCAAAGCATCAATCCTCCTCCTATACTCCTCCAGCTTCACTGCATCCGTCTTCCTCCTCTTCAAAAACCCACACTGTGGTCCGGCTGTGACCCCAGTCTCCTTCGCACAGCTATCCGAGGAAAGTACTCAAAGATCCAGGACTGAAATGCACAAATAAATAATATCGTTAAAAATAAAGTATTTAACATTAAATCAAACAAACTCGTTAAAATTAAAAAAATTAATTTACCATGAACAGTATGGCATACCCCCCTAACCGGTACCCTCTAGGCATGAAAATTTCAGCTGGCCGTACAAGAAAGCTAAACCTGCTGGTCCCCATGCCCATCCGCCAGCTGCGGTGATGTCCTCCAGTAAAAGCAACCACTTTGCCTCAGTTCTTGTTCCAGTCTTGCTACAAAAGATGCTTATCCCCAAAATGAGCAATATAAATGCCCTGACAGCACAAGTATGGTCCACTGCTATATCACGGCTAACTATCTCCAGCAGCCAGTCAAACCAGAAATATGGCCCCCTACTGGCGATGCACTCCTCTGTCGCCTCAGCAAAAGTAACCCCCAGATATCTCATAGCCAGCTTGATGGAATCATCAATGGTAATTGACTGAGCAGGAGACCGAAAATATCTGCCAGCCAATGGTAGATGTAGCATACATGACACATCATCCAAAGTGATCGTCATTTCACCAAATGGTAGGTGAAATGACGATGTCTCTGGGTGCCATCTCTCTACAAAACAGAGAGCAGCTCATGATCCATAGTAGTGTGAGCTGAACTAACGATGGGGGCTAATCCTGACTGCCTAAAATACTCCCAAAACCCCTGATTCTGTGAATAAGGGACCAACTTCTGACCGATTTTGTTGCCATGTGCAGATACTTTCAACTTACGCACAAATGTCTGAATTAAAAACAAATAAATTTACTTATACTAATAATCTATAAATTTATATAACAACACTATGTAAATAAATATATTAAATTATATTTACCTAGTCTCCAAGTATCTCAGACGCTACATGAGCATCAAATCTAGTGAGGAGAGAACCATCCATAGGTCCTATGTCAGCATGCTCCTGCTCCTCATGAGCCTGGTACTGCTGCTCCTCATGAGCCTGGTACTGCTGCTGGTACTGGTGCTGGTACTGCTGCTGGTAATGAGCCTGGTACTGCTGCTGGTAATGATGGTACTCCGGCTCCTCATCCTCCACAGCCTGCTCCTGCTCCTCATCCTCCACAGCCTGCTCATGCCCCTCCATCTGCTGCTCCTCATCCTACGCCGGTGAGACGCATGTCCCGCATTCCTGATGCGGGTGTGTGTGTACTAAGACCGGGAGTATCTACCGGGTCACCACCACCTCGCAAACTCGGTCGTGAAGAACTCTCCCCACGCAAAATCAACCTCGGTGAATCACGGGGGATCCGACCACCGACCCTCTGAAAAGTCACTGCAAAAAAAATTAAAAAAACTAACAAAATTTAAAAACGGATGTATGTACATCCGTTGGCTTCAGACGGATGTATGTAGATTCGTTTCGTCAAAAACGGATGTAGGTAGATCCGTTAGCTGGAAAACGGATGTAGGTAGA
Organism: Astragalus membranaceus; assembly: GCA_039519185.1. Lineage (NCBI taxonomy): Eukaryota > Viridiplantae > Streptophyta > Magnoliopsida > Fabales > Fabaceae > Astragalus > Astragalus membranaceus. The sequence continues at coordinate 126,286,376 of CM076851.1, forward strand.
TCCGTTTTATGCGAAAATGACACACTCTCTCTCTCTGTAAAACGGATGTAAGTGAAAAATGATAAGGTAATTGTAATTTTGTAAACTGGTCAAAAGTATTTGCGTCTTTTCACAGGGTGCGTGGGGGTATAGATTGATGGAGTGGGGGTCCAAAAAAAAAACTCATAGTAGTATTACCGTATGGCTGTATTGGGCTAACGAAGGCACTGGGAAAAGTTATATACACCTACCCACACAAATAGTATTACGGTTGTATTAATTCTTAGAAAACAATGAGGATAAAATTGGTATTTAAGCAATAAATATACACTAAACACTAAAAAACTTTCTTATATTTGGGACCAAAATTTACTCAAAAATCTTCTTATAATAAACACCAAGGGAGTATGTAAGAAGAACCAATAGCAAAGCTTTAGTGATATCTGCTTTAAAAAAAAGTAATACCTTAAGTAATTTCTTAATAGTGTTTGAGTTTAAGACTTTAGGGTATGTTTGACTGGGGGTTTTGGGAGCAGAAGGAAAGGGAAGGCTTATTTTTTCAATTCTAAATTAAGTAAGCTATAAAATGTCAATAAGCATAAATGAAGTGTGGCTAAAATTTTTATAGTGTTAGCTATCATGTTATTCTTTTACTTTTTTTAAAAAATCTTAAATACATATTAAAATATAGACTAATTTTTTCTAAATCTTCCTCTCCTCTCCCCTCTCAAAACCCCCTCTCAAACATACCCTAAGAGTATTAAGGTTGATTAGCAAGACCTCCAAGTACTAGTAGTGTGCAAAAGGTGAGAAAGATGTGTTATTCTCAAACTAGAACACATGTAACCTTAGTGTGCATATGACCAAGGTGGTTAGTGCTTTTATGCATTAAGGAAGTATATAGTTGTTTGTTCTTTAACAAAGTAGGTAGTAATCTGTAAAGGCAAATGTTGTATACATTTTAAACCCCAGATATATGTTAGGATCCTCATACTTCCATATTGTAAACAAGGCAAGTGAAAGCTTCTATGACGCAGGGTCGAACCGGTTAAACCGTGAATTGGAGGCCTATCCGATCTAAACAACACTGAAAAGACACATCATTTTCAATATTCTCTCTTACATCAATTTATGATTCTCTGTGCCCTAGATTGCAGCTGACCTCCGAGTTGTGTGCTCATTTCAGCAACTCCAGATCAGTTACCGGTGGGTTCACCCTAGCAGTGTTTATCAGCTTATATTCTCCTTCTATTGTGTCACATTCTTCCTAGTTTACTAACTTTCTGTGACATTTGCTTCGGACAAACATGACTTTTATATATTTAACTACTTTGTTTCATTATCAATTTTGACTCAAATTCCGATTTAATTAGTAGTAAATAAAAAATAAATTTTTCTTTAGGTGACACAATTTTATACTAAAATTTATATTAAAGATGCTTAAAAAGTATAAATATCCAACACTAAATCACTTCACTTCAAAATTAAATTCATTCAAAATATGTTTTGCAATGCTCGTATGAATGCTGGCATGGAAGAGATCCGTGAGCTTCTTCGCAATGCTCGTATTAACAATGATCCACCACCACCTCCTCCGCCTCCTCCACCACCTCCTCCGCCTCCAAACCCCCATCACTATGCAACCAGAATTTCTAAAGTCGAATTTCCACGTTTTGATGGAAGGAACGTGAGGGATTGGCTTTATAAATGTGATCAGTTCTTCCTCCTTGATGATACTCCTCCTACTTCTCGCGTGAGACTCGCGTCCATCCATCTAGAAGGCTTGGCTTTGCAATGGCATTTGAATTATATGAGGCAAAAATTTGATGCTTCTCCTCTCTAGCCACAGTATGTTGCAGATGTTACAGCTAGATTTGGAGATCCATTTGAGGACCCTTTGGCTTCTCTGGTACAAGTTAAGCATCAAGGTAAGATTCAAGACTATATTGACTCATTTGAACTTGCTTTAACGCAAGTGAATATCATTCCTGAGCACTCACTGAGCTTGTTTCTGGCTAGTTTGGATCATTCAACACAAATGCACGTTCGTATGTTTAATCCTACTACCATGGCACACGCTGCACAGTTGGCAAAACTCCATGAATCTTCCAAAACCACCTCACAGAAACCTTACAGTAAGTTTACCAGTTGGTCTGCTAAACCCTCACCCTCAAACACTAAACCTGCCCTCACACCAGATGACCAAACACTTTCTAAACCTATCTTTAAACAAACCTCAAGAACCTATTCTCCAGCTGAGATGGCCGAGAGGAGGGCCAAAGGATTGTGTATGTTTTGTGATGAGCCATTCACTCCTGGCCACCACTTGAAACATAGAAAACATCAACTAATGGTTCTTGAAATGGAGGATGATGATACCTTAGACCAAACACAAACTGAAACAGATCCCACCCCCACACCAGAGGCCCAAACACAACCTGACACACCCCTCATTTCTCTCCATGCTATGACAGGAACTTGTAGTTGCCAAACTATGCGGGTGACTGGTATGTATCAAAAGAAATTACTCCACATTTTACTTGATAGTGGTAGTACTCATAATTTCTTAGACCTTGAATTAGCTAAAAAGCTTGGTTGTAAGTTGGAAGCTGTGGATATGTTGCCAATCACAGCTGGGGGGGTCATAAACTTCATGCTCCTTATGTTTGTAAAGGGTTCACTTGGCAATTACAACAAGCGTTATTCACTGCCGACATGATTGTCTTGCCTCTTGGTACTTATGATGTTATATTGGGCATTCAATGGTTGAAATCTTTAGGTCCAATACTATGGGATTTTGAGAAACTCCATATGGAGTTCACTACAAAAGGGCGTAAATTTACATTGAGGGGTGCTAAGACTCCTTCTGTCAAGCTAGCCAACAACAAAAGCTTTGCTCAAGCTCTCCAACAGGGTGGTGAGCTTTGTTTTCTGTCGGTGGATGATACAGATTTGAGGCTTTCTTTACCAACTTGTTATCTGTTGGAGGCTGCTACTGATGGACAGCTACTGCCTGATATTGCTGCCCTGTTGGAGACCTATGCAGATGTGTTTACTGAACCTGCAGAATTACCACCTCCTCGGCCAGGATCTGATCACTGCATTCCACTCAAGGAAGGTACTCAACCTTTTAATTTAAGACCTTATCGTTACTCAACTATTCAAAAGAATATTGTAGACAAGTTAGTTCATGATATGCTTGACCAAGGTATTATTCAACATAGTACCAGCCCTTTTGCTTCTCCAACTGTTTTGGTTAAGAAGAAAGATGGTTCATGGAGACTTTGTGTTGATTTTAGAAAGCTCAATTCCCATACTATTAAGGATAGATTCCCTATTCCTTTGATTGAAGATCTCATGGATGAACTTGGAGGGGCAACTGTGTTTTCTAAGCTTGATCTCAAGAGTGGGTATCACCAAGTAAGAATGGACTTGGGTGAGGAGTATAAAACAGCTTTTAAGACTCATGGTGGACACTATGAATATTTGGTCATGCCCTTTGGCTTGGCAAATGCTCCAACTACTTTTCAAGCGTTGATGAATAATGTCTTTACTCCTTTTCTTAGAAAATTTGTCATAATTTTTTTTGATGATATTCTTGTTTATAGTAAGAATCTAACAGACCATGTCGAGCATTTGTCCATGGTTTTTGATGTTGTTAAACAGGAAAAGCTATTTCTCAACAAAAGCAAGTGTCACTTTGCAACTAGTAAAGTGGAATACTTGGGGCATTTTATCACACCCGAGGGTATTTCTACTAACCCTTCAAAGATTGAAGCAGTTAAATCTTGGCCTTTACCTTCTAATCTCATGCAACTTAGAGGCTTCCTTGGCTTGGCTGGCTACTATAGGAGATTTGTCAAAGGGTTTGGTTCTATTGCTAAACCGTTAACTGACATGTTGAAGAAGGATTCGTTCCAATGGTCCAATGAATCAACTACTGCATTTGAGACTTTGAAGCAAGCACTTGTATCTTCACCAGTCCTTAAGCTTCCAGACTTTGAAAAAAGGTTCACTCTTGAAATAGATGCCTCGGGCCGAGGGATTGGGGCTGTGTTAATGCAAGATAATCACCCTATTGCTTATATTAGCAAGTCTTTGGGGCCTAAGAAACAAGCTCTTTCAATTTATGAAAGAGAATTACTAGCTATCATTTATGCTATTCAAAAGTGGAGTACTTACTTGGCATATGCTCCTTTCACTATCAAAACGGATCAAAAGAGTATTAAACATATTCTAGAACAAAGACTTAGCACTCCATTTCAACAAGTATGGATTTCTAAGTTGATGGGCTATGAATTTGATATACAATACAAAGAAGGAATCACAAACTGTGTTGCTGATGCCTTGTCACGAAAAGAAGGTGCAGAATTATTACCTATGTTGCTTGATAATGCTGGCTGTGATTTATTAGCCTTGCTGCAGAACGGGTGGAACACTGATACTACACTGCAGAAATTGATTTCTGAGATCTCTGCTGATCCTAACAGCCACCCTCAATACACTTGGTGTAGGAATGAATTGAGAAGGAATGGAAAGCTGGTGGTAGCTATTGATACTGGCTTAAAACAGATTATTTTGAAATGGCTGCACGATTCCCCTCAAGGGGGCCACTCAGGCCGAAACACAACAGCTGCTAGAATTAAATCCTTGTTTTATTGGAAAGGTCTTAACAAGGATGTTCAAGCTTACATTCGCAATTGTGGAGTTTGTCAAACTAGTAAACCAGATCAAGCTGCTTCTCCGGGTTTACTTCAACCTCTCCAAATTCCTGATCTCATTTGGCAAGACATAAGCCTTGACTTCGTTGAAGGCTTACCTAATTCCAAAGGCAAGCAAGTTATATTAGTTGTGGTTGATCGTTTGAACAAGTACGCTCACTTCATTTGCCTTTCCCATCCTTTCACAGCTCTTGATGTAGCCCAAGCTTTTATGGATAATATTTTCAAGTTACATGGCATGCCCAAGAGCTTCACTAGTGATCGTGACCCGGTGTTTCTCAGTAAATTTTGGGCAGAATTCTTCAAAATGCAAGGTGTGCAGCTCAATAAATCCACTGCCTATCACCCTCAATCCGATGGCCAAACTGAAATTGTGAATAAGGCGTTGGAAACTTATTTAAGGTGTTTTTGCTCAGCCAAGCCTTCTTCTTGGGCTCAGTGGGTAAGTTTAGCTGAATGGTGGTATAATACTAACTCTCACTCCTCTACTAAAGCCACTCCATATGAAATTGTATATGGACAACCACCTCCCATTCATTTACTTTATTTAAATGGAGAAGCAGATTCTGTCACAGTTGACAGGTCCTTAGCAGCATGTGAAGAAGCCATCAATCTTCTCAAATTCCATTTGCAGCGAGCTCAGCATCGTATGAGTCAATATGCTAATCAAAAGAGGAGTGAAAGACAATTTGCTGTTGGTGAATTTGTGTACCTCAAACTCCAACCTTACAAGCAAACCTCTCTGAAGAAACACAGTCACCATAAGTTGCTGCCAAAGTATTTTGGTCCCTTTGAAATTCTTGCCAAGATAGGATCGGTTGCTTATTAGTTGAGGCTACCTGAAGATACAGCTATTCACCACACTTTCCATGTTTCACAACTCAAATTCTGTCCAAACCCTGCTGCTGTAACTGTGAACAAACTGCCTGCTGCTGAATTAATCACCAAAGGAGAGCCCGAAGCAATTTTAGAGAGAAAAATGGTTAAACATGGAGCAAGTCATGCTACTAAGGTTTTGGTGAAATGGAAGAACAAGCCAATGGAGCAAGCTTCTTGGGAGTTTTACCATCAATTGCTCCATCAATTTCCTGAATTTCACCCATGAGGACATGTGTGTTCTCCAAGCCCGGGGTATTGTCACAGTTGCTGAATACTGTCATGGTTTACTGCTCACGGTGACAGTGAAAGTATTGAAATTACTGCTTTGTTGTTTTTCCTTTAAATTAAGCACCTTGTGCATTGTCAATTTTAGCTGTTATTTTGTCCTATTTAGGATGTTTCTAGATCTGTTGCAGCTGTCCTATGAGCTGCCAACCCTAAATGAATATGCCTAGGAATCAATTTGTAATCATTAGCCTATTTATAGGCCAATCATTAATGAAAGGCTTAAATATGTTTTAGGCCCCTGCAAATATAGGGTGTTTTGGTTTAAGCCCCTGCAAATTTTTTTTTTGTTAAAAGCCCTTGCAAAATGAAATATTTTGTTATAAGCCCTTCTCAACATATCCAGCAATCATAGCATTCCATGTTAAGACTAACATTTTAGTCATAGAAGGGCTTATAACAAAAGATGTCATTTTGCAAGGGCTTTTAACAAAAAAAAAATTTTACAGGGGCTTAAACCAAAACACCCTATATTTGCAGGGGCCCAAAACATATTTAAGCCTTAATGAAAAGACACATCATTTTCAATATTCTCTCTTACATCAATTTATGATTCTCTGTGCCCTAGATTGCAGCTGACCTCCGAGTTGTGTGCTCATTTCAGCAACTCCAGATCAGTTACCGGTGGGTTCACCCTAGCAGTGTTTATCAGCTTATATTCTCCTTCTATTGTGTCACATTCTTCCTAGTTTACTAACTTTCTGCGACATTTGCTTCGGACAAACATGACTTTTATATATTTAACTACTTTGTTTCATTATCAATTTTGACTCAAATTCCGATTTAATTAGTAGTGAATAAAAAATAAGTTTTGCTTTAGGTGACACAATTTTATACTAAAATTTATATTAAAGATGCTTAAAAAGTATAAATATCCAACACTAAATCACTTCACTTCAAAATTAAATTCATTCAAAATATGTTTTGCAAAACCTGAACATACTACTAGACTTTAATTTTCAACTTTGTGCAGAAGTTTTTATTTTGAAACTACTCGCTGAAAAGGTTACTTTTTATCACTTCAAAACCACACCGAGGTTACTTAACAGTTGGTTAAAAACAATATGGTTGAAAAACCTTCATAGCCAAGATGTAAGTTACATATGGTGACCACTTGACCAGAAAAGCAAATGTTACAAGCCAACAATGAAATGAACCTAGCTCATCCAGCTAGATATTTTCAGTCCTTCCTATCAGCAGGCACAGAGCGTCTCCAAAATCCTGCCAGGACACTACCAAAGATTGAGTGACAAACACTTGAAACAGCGCAAGGTACAGTAGTGAGGGGATCTCCAAAGTGTTTGGCAGCCAGAACTACACCGAGAACCGAGTTCTACAATATGGAGCGGGAAAACGGGTAAATTATAGTGAAATTGAACGAATGATTACAAATAGTTGTAGCAAGCTTGCCTTATGCTTGATATTGCAAGTGTAGAATATTAAATTTACCTGCATGCCAACCTCAATAGATATGGTTCGCGATGATGAAACATCTATCCCAAGCATCCTAGCAAGTATGTAACCAAAGAAGAAACCAGAAGCATGAAGAAGGGCAGAAGCTAAGATCACTTGTCCTCCAGACATAAGGATTGCTGAAGAACTCTGTGCAATAGCATTTCCACATAAAATTGCCACAGTTGCTACAGCCATTGGTGGCATCAACGGAGACACAAGTTTAACAAGAGGCTGGAAATACTGATTCAGAAGTGCGCCGCCCAATACAGGAAAAAGCACAACCTGTTGAAAGAGAATGGAGACCCAAGTCAATTCATGTGAGAGAAGGGGTAACAATGACAAAGAAGCATTACAGAAAATTAGAAAAAGGGACATCATTTGATAAGGAAAGCTTACTTGCAATGTTGATGTCAATAAACCAGCAGCATCCACAGCTACGTATTTACCAGCTAGTTTGGCTGTGAGAAAAGGAGTCATGACCTGCAATGTTAAGTTTTTAACTAGTCAATCTGAGAAGGTTATGAAAGAGTATTGTTTTATCACTGAGGTAATAACTCAATTACAGCCCCCCTTCCATTACCAAGGGTTCTTTTTTTACCCTTTACTCATTCTCTGTAGCCATTTTGAACAGCTGAATAAGGCAAAAAATATTAAAATGTCATAATCTCTGCAGATCATTATGATAGGTATCAAGGCTAATGGAGTCGTATAAGGTTTGTGTGCTGCTTGAAAAGTTTAAATCCTTTCTTTTCGCTATCACAATACCAAACAGAGAGCCAAAAGGCTGAGACAGAGAAGAGAAGAAAGAATCATTTAGGCGTCCACGCTTAAATCTATAGAGAATACACTCCAAATTGTTTTCCATAAAACAAATAAGACTTCTGCTAAAATTAAATCAATTCATTTAGCGATAACAATACCAGAGGGAGAGCCTAACCGCAGTGATGGAGAAAATTTGTTACAGCCCAAAGTTAACCCTGGCAGCAGCCAAATCAAAGCAGTTCCCATACAATCAAGGTGAAGGCCATATGGCACCTTTCATGGAAAACATGTTTCATGACAATTTCTTGTCTACTTCTCAAAATTACATATTCTAAGCAACCGCTTTGGGTTAAAAGACACGTAGTCCATCAAACAATCTCTCATCAAACTTGAGAAGTCCATATGGTGTCATTTCTATTTGATTGTAATGCTTTCCATTACTACATTGTTGTCACCAACATTGATTGTACATCAAGTAGGAAAGCCAAAAATAGGATTAGAATTATAATCGTAATATACTAACCACGGCTGATAGAGTGCTTGCAGCTGTCATTATCACAGATAGCGCCACATTTCCACTAGCAAAACAAATAGATCATCATATCACCTTGCTCATCAAATCTATTAATACAGCACTAATTGGAAATAACAGTTACATACCGTGCAAGATATGTAACGATATTACTAGCCGTGCCTGCAACCGGACAAATACTACATAAGATAGGTTAACCACAGACAGAAAGCACGAACAAATCACCAGGTTAAAATTCATACCCCCAGGACAGCAACCTACTAATATTAAACCAGCTGCATAGTGTGATGGAAGATTTAAGAGTTTGCTTACAAGAAACGCGGAGATTGGCATCACCTGAAAATTCTCAGAAATGACATATCTTCAAGATTACCAGTTCAGAAATGCTAGAGAACATAGGAACTAAGATGCTGTATGGAATCACAATATCATAGCCAGCTGCAAATGGGGGAAGCGCCCCATAAATCTTGTTGCCTCCAAAATACTAATTTTCTAATTTTGTTGCCCCCTCGCCCAAAAAAGAATACTACTTTTGTAGTTAAAAGGAAATAAATACACAATGAAAATATAAAACCTTTGAATGGGGGAAGCGCCCCATAAATCACTGTGAACAACTTCAATTGAAGTAGTATAGACAATAATAGAAGCAGGGCATGCATTTAGTGAGCTTTGCCCAAGCAACAAACACTATAAAACTCATCATTAAATTATACTGAAAGGAAATATTACAGAAACGAAGAACATTTTTTGCATCATTATTGTGTGCATAACCTAACCGTGCCACTGAGAAAACTATCACTAGAATGACAGTTATTTGAACAAAGAGTAGCAGTATGAAAGAAAGCAGATATGCTGGAAGCACTGCAAGAAGAGGCAGCAGCACCATCAGGTAGAATGCGAAAATTGCTGAAACTCGTAAAGGCTGTCAGTTCCAAGGGAGACTTCAAGATGTACTCTCTTAGAGTCCTGGCATTTATCAACGCATTTAGTGGGATCACATTCAAAGAAGACATGATTATCTAGCAAATTTGGAATCTGAGACTAGATTTCTAGTGATTTGTGGCACATGTAAGATATGATTTAGAGAAAGAATTTATGTTAGGACAGAAATTGGAAATGATTATAGAGGAACCAATGGAGTTGATCGAAAGACCTTGACTGTTTCCTATAATGACTTGAGCATTGCCATGTAATGGTGAGCTTTGAGATAAGTTGTTTGGACTGGAAGAGATGTGGTGACTGGTGAGAGACTCTCTTGAGTCGGGATACCAACCCTAAGTATCAAAGTTATAGGACTGGAGGAGATGTTGCCACCATTGCTAATGCCATTAGCAAGGTCCCGTGGATCTCTTTGACACTGGTTCTTGAAAGGGCGGAGAGGACAGTGATGAATCCACCATGGGAAGAAGAGAACAGGTCCAAAGGGGGAAAAAAGAGAGAGCTCTATGATACCATGAAGAAACTCATAGATGAGTGAAGTAATAATCTGTATTCTTTATGAAATCATAATTGACTTACAATTGCTCGAGTATATTTATAAATAACTGTGTTAACATTTTTTCAAACTGACTTGTAACAGAATTCTAACCAGCCTAACCAAATGTTAACAAGCTTAAGTAAGTGCTAACTACTTGTCTATCATAAATACAATAGCCTATAACTAACATACACTGATTAATAGTCTCTAAAGTTCATATTCGTCTATCAATTTAGTCCTTAAGCGGCAAACTTTAGGGACTAAACTGATGTACAGATACAAACTTTAGAGACTACTTAATATGTTTTGATAATTTAGTTCTAAAGTACCACTCTGTCATCCATTTAATCCTTAAAATTTCCAGCTGGAGGACTAAATTGATAGAAAACTTTTGTGTTAAAGTTTCCAATGTAAACAAAGAAAGGAACAACAAAATAAACAGCACTATACAAATTGCATAGAGAGACACTAACCGAATATTGAAGGAAAAAACCAGAGAGAACTTCTTTAGGCATAGCAAGAGCAGCACGAAGATCATCAAGAGTAAGAGTCATACCCATACCAAGCATGATAATAGTGAGTCCCACAATGCTCAATTTGGGCGTAACCCAATTGAAAGAACTTGGTCTCACCAAACCCAAAACGCACCCAATTGTAACCCACAACGGGAACGCCGTTGATAGAATCTCACCGGCAAGTTCAACCCATTCCCGAACACTTCTCCCACTCCGACTTGCATCTGCAGTTTGCCCGTTCGACGAAATGCCGCACCGAAGTGGACCTTGGATTCGTTGGAATTTCGATGCGGAAGGGTTTAATGGTGATTGAAGTTGAAACTTGCATTGCAGTGGAAGGTTAGAGGATGATTTGGTTCGAAGGAAAATAGGATTGGGTTTGGAAGAAATTGTTGGGTTTTTGTATGATTGAACTTTGAATTTGATAACTCCATTTGGATGTGGAGAGCATGCTATTGATGCTTGCATTTTCTTCCACTTTCGTTGTTCTACTATCAACACTCAAATACACTACTTTGAATTCAACCTCTTTTTTTGTTGTCTAAAATCTGAAACTGTGGACCGCATTGAATAATTTCCTATCTTCTTGCATTATAGAAAAGGCTTAAAGGTCATTTTGGCTCCTGCAAAATACACATTTAATCTATTTTGGTTCCTGCAAAATAAAAAACTTTAAAGAAGCCCCTGTAAATTAGTTAGTTGTTCAGTTAAGCCCTCACTGTTAGTGGAAGACTAACGCTGTTAGTCTTTGCCTACGTGGAACAAAAATACTACTTCATCATCTTCCTCCCTCACCATCACCATCTCCCCTTGGACTTCTAACTTCTAACTTGTTCTAAAACATTCTGGAACAAAAATTACTCTCAAATTTAGATCTGGAAACAGAATCATATTACTCTCAAATTAACAACAAAATCAGATCAGATCTAGAAACAAATCATCTTCATCATTAACAAAGTCATAAGAAACGGAGGAAGAAGAAATGCAGTGCTGTTCCTCTTCTTCGTTCTCTTCTTTCTTTGCGTTTTGTTTCTCTTCTCCGTTGTTCGCTATTCCTCTTCTTCGTTTCATTCCTCTTCTTCGTTCTCTTCTTTCTTTGCGTTTCGTTTGTCTTCTCCGTTGTTCGCTGACAAATCTAGAAAACCCAAAATCGCTTCATTCCTCTTCTTCGTTCTCTCTTTTCGTTGTTCGCTGCTCTTCGTTTTCTCTTCGTTTCGCTGTTCTTTCTTTTCTCTTCGTAAGCCACTTAGTAGCGACGACGTTAATTCCACCACCAGATCTGGAAAATGAACAACAACACAAAGAGAAGCTACTGTCTGAAACAGGGCTTCAAACTAAAAAAAACAGTTTGATTTTCTGTGTTTGATAGTTTCCATTGCAAACTAAAAAAACAGTGGTGTTGTTTGTTATTTGAAGAACGTAGAAACGTAGAAGAAGTAAAACGATTGAACGATTGAAGTAAAATGAAGGAGTAAAACTAGAAAACGAAAATCTTGAATTTGTTCTTGTTCGATATCCAGATTTGGGCAAAAACGAAAACCTTGAATCGTTTCAACAAAAACCGAAAACGAATCAAACTCAAAGAAGGAGAAGATGATAATATAAAATGAATCAAACTGAAAACGAATCAAACGGAAAACGTTTTCTGGGTTTTTGGAGATTGAAGATTAGCGATTGAAGATCTGGGTTTTCGTTTTGTATTTATTGTGAGAATGAGAGAGCAAATCGCAACGATTGTTGGAGATGATGAGGAACAAGGAAGAGGATCGTTTCCAGATCTTGAAGATGAACACAGAGGAATTGATAGGACAAGGATGATCTTGAAGATCTTGTTATTCATTGAAGCTTGTTATTCGTTTCCAGATCTTCATTGAAGCTTGTCTTTCATTTTTTGTCTGTTTCCAGATCTTGAAGATGATACACACTTGACTACACACGTGTTCAGTTGGCATGACAAGTCAGTGCTCCACGTAGGCGAACACTAACAGCGTTAGTGGACAACTAACAGTGAGGGCTTAACTGAACAACTAACTAATTTACAGGGGCTTCTTTAAAGTTTTTTATTTTGCAGGGGCCAAAATGGATTAATGTGTATTTTGCAGGGGCCAAAATGACCTTTAAGCCTATAAAAAATGATCATTTATCTACTCGAGTACGTGTAGAATGGGAATTAAAGCTTCTATTAAATTGTAAAAACAAAAAATTTCAATTAAAAAACGAATACTTACACAAAATAGTATGAGTTTAATTATTATAATAACCATATGTTAGTTTTTTTTATTGACAACCTTTAGTTGAGTTCAGAAGAAGTAATTAATTACTGGTCCAAAGCAATTTTTAGGATACTTTTTCACTTAATTATATTTGTAAGTTTTAGTATGTAAAATGTTGATAAAAAAAATTAACATTTAAGGGTTTATTTCGTAAAAAGTAGCGGATAGAGAATAAGTTAGCGGATAACGGATGAGCGAATAACAGATAGCAGATGAGCGAATAACGGATAGCAAATAAACTATCGGATAACTAATTATGTGTTTGATAAAACTAGCGGTTGGAATAGGTGATAAACGTAAAATGACATAAAATGATATTTAATTAATAATTAAGTTATTTAATGATGATAAAATGTTTAATTAGGAAAGAGAAGTAATTTAAGAAAAATAATAAGGGTAAAAATGCAAAAAAATTAGTGAAACACTATACACTAAAACCCTATTTGAAGTAGCGTTTCAAAAAACGCTAAACGCTACCCAAAAAACACTAAATGTTAGTACTTACCAAACATCTGTACTTATCACCTGCTAGTCAAATACGCTAGTATTATTCGCTATCCGCTAGCGGATGAGACAAGCCAAACAGAGCCTAAAAACAGCACACGACAATATACTTGGTTCAACCTAAACACTCCAACAAAATGTTTTTTTTTAGATAGGCAAAGTGGTTAGTAATTAGTGTGTTAGTTGTTAGAGGAGAGTGGAGAGCAGGGTTCAAACCCCGTACGCCTAAGTTTTTTCACCAACGATGTCCCTTTTACTCAACCACGTGAGCTAGAAGGTCCCTATCTCAAAATATTCACTATCTCAAAATAGTTTTACTTATTCCTTTTGTCTATATCCACAACACAAACGCTCAAATAAAATGTTCCCTTCTCAAATAATACATGTTCTGTACAAACTTGAAACCCCCACTATCAATCTTCAAACCTTAGTACCCCACTCAAGAAATAATAAATTTATTATTAAATATTATACAAATGTTGCAAAAATAAAAAAATAACTTTTTAAATTTACACAAGGACTTCAGATTACATGATTCAATCCTAGATACAAGCAAAAGCCTATCTAGCTAATATTTTAAGTCCTTCATCTCAGCAGGCAAAGAGCGTCTCCAAATTGCTGCTAGGATACTACCAAAGATTGAGTGAATCACACTTGAATCAGCACAAGGTACTGTTGTTAATGGATCTCCAAAGTACTTGGTAGCTAGAAAAATACCCAGAGTTGCGTTCTACAATATCGACTAGGTAGTGGGGAAACAAAGGATCACAAAATTGTGGGGGGGAATTGTGGCAATAAAAGTAGGGGACTTATAGAACATTAACTTTACGCAAGCATCTAGGCCAAGCATCCTAGCAAGTATGTAACCAAAGAAGAAACCATAAGCATGAAGAAGGGAAGAAGCTAAAATCACTTGTCCACTAGACATAAGTAATGAAGAAAACTTTGGGCAATGGCTATTGAGACTTCAGTAGACTTGAGAGTTTCCACTCAATTTAAATACGCCTATTGAGACTTTCCTCTCAACATGAATACGCCTATTATCTTATAGCATACATAATAGTTCTCTCAAAAGGGTTCTAAACTAATCAATCATTACAATAAAAATTAATAAAATCATCAAATCAAATAATACATATTTTGAATTGAACCCTTTATTTTTAGCTCATTTGTCCATACATTCTTCCCACTTGTCTTGTGTAGTGAAATAAAGACTTTATTAGACACACTTCATTAAATCCTATGAATCGAACCCTTTATGTTTAGCTCTTTTCGTCCATTCAATTCATTCCATAAGACACAAAAAGTAATTGAAATAGAACTCTAAACTCTTTTAACTCCTTAATAATACCATAAACATAAGAATACCTTGAAACAACATACTTTCACTCAAATATCATTCAATTTAACATATACAACTACAATCCTATTACTTATGAATCTATACCTAAACATAAAATTACTTTCATATTATAGGAGAAAAGGATAATAAATCATGAGTATATCAATATCCATACTTCAGCAACCAATTTCTGAGCATGCATCATATAACATCATTTCCACGCCCTAGTTCCCAAATAAAATTATAACTTAATTAATTTAACTATCATGTCATCAAAGAAAAAACCATGGGCATGTCACTTCACATTTCATTTCATTGAACCACTACTATGCAATATCATGCAACTCATTTCACAACATAGTCCACAAGGACTTCAGATTATAAGATCAAATGCATGTTGAATGCCTTGGTGACTTGATGATGCAAGGAAGTTACTATGGTAGTTATTATTAGTTTATTTTGTCCTTTCAAATAAGACAAATGTCAATAGGAAGTTACTAATTAAAACAGTTGTCAAAATTTGTGTGATTAGGAAGTTATGTTTCTTTGCCTATATATACTAGTACTGATTGAAACAGTGCCATGTTATTATCTCAAAGTAAGCGGCTTTATGTTCTTTTTGTAATGAACACCAAGAGGATATACAACATCTTTTTTTGGAGTGTATTTTGTCAAAGAGGGTGTGGCGCGACATTGAGAGGATGGACATTCAGAGGCCCCTTACGTCTACTATTTACCCACACTTTCTTTGGTTTGACGAGTTGTGTAATGGTAAAAAGGACAAGTTAGATACTTGTTATGATTGGCAACTTGCCGGTGTATTTGATTAGCTCAGAATGGTGTTATGTTTAGGGAAGAAGAGGCCAAACTTTACTCGATTGTGAATCGTGATCAAAATTAAATGTCTCTCTTGGAGCTGGTTTGTGTATGGGCTGGACAAAGATTCTAATAACGCATTGTCTTTGTGGTGGAATAATGCCCTTATTTGCATTAACAAGTTGTGATTCTATTTTGTAATGTTTGGGTTTCAGCACCTCTAGTGCTCACATCAACGAATCAATTGTATACAAAAAAAATTGTTGAAACTTGTGAACACTCTATACATCCTAAGACCCCACCGACACCCACGGGTAGACTAGTCAGTGCAATGTTCTCAAACATTTCAATTACAGTATTTTCTTTCATATTTTCATTTTTATTTTCTTTATGTTTTTTCTCCTTAAAAGATTCATGATGTTCACCCATTTTTAGGTTTGATTCTCGTGTTTCTTTTAAGTCCAACCTCGAGTTGATGGTATCTTTAGCCTTTCCTGGCATATTGAGTAAGGTACCAATGACACTTTCAAAGACATTTTTTTCAACATGCTTCACATCGATGAAGTGTCTTACATATAATGACTTCTAGTATGGAAACTCAAAGAAAATCGACTTTTTCTTCCACCCCCGTTTGGCAAGCTCTCCTATAAAAGGCTTCCCAAATTTAATGTTCAAATCTTTCACCTTTTCAAATAGTTGTTCACCCGTCAAAGCCATGGGAGCTTTACGGGTTTCGGTATTCCCATTGAATGCCTTTTTCAACAGTCGATACTGATGAGTAGATGGCAAAAATCTACGATGACCAGGGTAGATATTCTTCTTACCATGTTCCAACCACATCCAATCAGTGTTATCTTCACATATAGAGCATGCACACTGACCTTTGTTGCTATACCCAGATAGATTGTCGTATGCTGGAAAGTCATTAATTGTGCCAAAAATCATAGCCCTCAGGGTGAAACTTTCTTCTCTGAACCCATCATACACCTCTACTCCAGTCTCCCACATTAGCTTCAAGTCTTCAATTAAAGGAGCCAAATATACATCAATATCATTTCCTGGTTGTTTGGGCCCATAAATTAACAATGACAACATCATATATTAGCGTTTCATGCAAAGCCATGGAGGTAAGTTATAGATCGCCAAAATCACGGGCCATGTACTGTGGGAGGTACTCTGAATACCGTGCAGGTTAAATCCATCAGCAGACAATGCAAGTCGTAGGTTTCTTGTATCCAACCCGAAATTAGGATAATCAATATCATTTTTTTCCATTGCGGAGAATCCGCCGGGTGTCGTAGCATGCCGTCTTTAATCCTTTCATCCTCATGTCATGTCAAGTGTTTTGCATCTTCTTAACTACGCTACACGCGCCTAAATCTAGGAATTATGGGAAAATACCACAACACCTTTTCTGGAGCAGATTCTTTCTTTTTATACTTCGATGCATTACATTTAGAAACACGACTTTAACAATGCATGTTCATTCCGAAATAAAATGCAATCATTGGGACAAGTGTGTATCTTCTCATAGTTCAAGCCAATGGACCCTAACAATTGTTTTGCATCATACGTCCGAGAAGGGAGCACATTATCCTTCAGTAACATTTCTGCTTTCAATAGTGCGAGTAATTCCGTAAAGCTCTTATCCGTCCATCCGTGGCAAGTTTTCAAGTTATACGATTTTATCACAGCCAATAATTTTGTGAATTCAGTACAACCCGAATACAACGGTGTCTCTGCATCCGTTATCAACTTCTCAAACATTTGAGGACAGTCATTAAGATCGTCTTCAACAGTCTTTGCCATCTCTTCAAATTCATCCCCATCAAATGTAGATCTTTCGGTGTCAACCGACGCACATCTCTCAGTACTATTACCCATATTTGAAGATTCACCTGTTTCCTCCCCATGCATTGTCCAACAAGTGTAACTTTGATCAATTCCGTAAACCCTTTAAATGTCCTGCCAACTCCTCTGCATTAACTGATTTTACATAACAACAACTTAAACAAGGACATTTGATATCACTAGAAGTCCCTAAACGTTCAACAACACATTTCACAAAATAATCCACTCTAGCGACATATTCCTTAGACAGAGGATTGGCAAACATCCACTTTCTATCCATAATTTCCCAATATTTATAATAAAATTCTGATAAGAGAACTTAAACCTATTACAGGTGAAAAACACACAACGTACAATTTTTTTGAAGCTAAGACATTCAACTATTTTCAACTAAAGAAATCAAAGACTTTGATGTCTTCCATATTGCCATTCTTCATATAATAAATATAAGAAAACAACACAAGTACCTCAACAAGTAGAAGCACCAATAAACTCGAACGAAGTAGAACGAACACTCGAACCAGGACGAACTCGAACAATGAACGCGAAGCTCCGACAAAACAAACTCGCAAAACCTAACAAACAATTCGCATATTCGAAAAAAGGAAAATTGTAATGAATAGAACCAAGACACCTAATTGAAGATATTTTCTAAACAAATTTTATTATTGAGAATAGTGTTAAACAATTACAAACTAGCAGCACCTACTCTAACCAGCAATTTTAACAGATAATAACCCTAAATGAACACAAAACCCTAACTCAACAAACAAAGTATGAACCCCAAATCAACAATTTTAATAGATATCTTGCAACAATAATAACCACAAATGAATACGAATCCCTAACTCAACAAACAAGGAAACAATGGATGAACAAGGGTAGTAAAATAAAATGTATACCAGAGAAATGACGAAGGCAGAAAACACGTGAACTGAGGCAGCAAACACCAACACAGGCAACAAACACGCGAAGGCAACAACACGAACTGAGTGAAAGAGTGAAAGCGGTGCTTCAGCAACAGGAACACGGGAAGGAGCAGCGTGAGAATGGCGTCAATGGCTGACAACGGCGTGCAATGTTTGCTGAGGGAATGAGAAGCTAGCGTGAGGGTTTTGGTTACAGCGTGGGCATCAATGGTGAGAGGGGCGAAGTGAGGGAGCCGTGAGTGAGAGAGTCGTGAACTGAAAGTGAGAGAGTCAGGGAGAGAGGAAAATGAAACGTTGGAGTGCGAGGGAATGAGAGGAAAATGAAAAAAAAATAATAGTAATAGGCAGCGCTTTTGTTAAAAACGCTGCCCATCGCCCAATTTCGTTCTACTATAGGCAGCGCTTGATAAAAAGCGCTGCCCATCGCCCATCCTCGTTCTCCTATAGGCAGCGCTTGATAAAAAGCGCTGCCATCGCCCCAGCGCATTTTAACCAAAAGCAGCGCTTAAAGCAGGAACGCTGCCCATTCCCTGCGTGTTTTAAGCAAAAACAGCGCTTAGAGCAAGAGCGCTGCCCAATAGGGAGCTTTTTTTCTTAAGATCTGGCGTAGTGCACACTTTAGAGTGAGAATTGATCGTAACCGAATTGAGAGTAGAATGAATGAAACGGTTAATTGATTCAACTGAAAATAGAGTATTTATACATCACTCTATTAGAGGACTCATACTCATTGTTTATCTCACAATGAGATGCCACGTAGACTATATTCAATACAAAGCATTACAAGTAAATGAGCTGACCCAGCAGCCATGTAGACTTCAATTCTTCAACACTTGGTTTGACTTGAATTAATACCCATCTTCAACAATTTTGACAACTCCAATTACATTTACATTTACATTTGTTTGTGGAGAGCATGTTATTGAATTTGACGATGCCTGCATGTTTTTCTTCTTCTGCCGACAAACACGGGACGATCAGAACAGACAACTATGAATTGAACTGTAGTAGTTTTCGAGCACTCGTTTGTCGGATTCCATTGCATGGGTGTACTCCACTGCAGATGTAATTATTAGATTTGAATTGTTTATTCATAAAATTCATAGTATATGTCAATTTTAGTGTGTGACCCTTTTTTTTACAAGACAAATTAATTCGTGACAACTTTTATGAATAGATTAGTCCATGACATTTTCTTTTTGTAAAAAATATTTAGTCCACCACATTTTTAAATAGCGACAAATTTGCCTCCCGACCATTTAGGCTGTTCTTTTTACCCCATTGGACTCCATACCCCCCAAATTGACCAAACGGATCAAAATACCTCTAAAAAATTGTTAAAAAACGAAATCATTTCTCATTCCATCATATTTCTGGAAAAAATAAGTTTTTTTCCCTAAACATCCCGGAAATAGACGTATTTCCGGAAAGATTTCCGGAAATACCATTTTTTGAGGTATTTCCGGAAGGTTAAATTCCAGGGAATTCCGGAAATACCTCTTTTTGCTTTTTCAGTGGCAACCAGAACAGGAAACATAGAGCGAGGCGAGCATTCGGGAGTGGGAGGAAATGAGCAGAGTCCTTCTGGCAGTAGGAGTAGGTTTCGATTGAGGACTAGACAGGCCGGACACGTGTCTGAGCGTCAGAGACGTCCGAGAGCGAGAGCAGCAGCAGGAGGCTGAGCCAGACGCCATGCATGTAGATGACCAGGCTGAGGCTGGGGTTGCTCAGCATGATGATGAGGCTGCTGAGCAGGTTTTGTTACACCGGTTGCATGTCCACTGCGTCCAGAGACTACTACAGACGGGACAGGTAATACTTTTAATAATTTGTTTATTTTTTAACAATTAATTACTTTTAATAAATTATTAATTACTTTATTTTTTTTACAGGACCGGGGTAAGATTAAAGTTGCTTCTCATGGGGGAAGATACTGAAGATGAGACCTCGGCAACACCACCCACATATAGCAGGTTGGTTGCAGCAGTCACATCTGTTTGAGCTGGACATCACACCTCTCGGCAACATCAACCACGAGCTCATATCAGCTTTTGTGGAGAGGTGGCATTCTGAGACCAGCTCATTCCACATGCCGTGGGGGGAGATGACAGTGACGTTGGACGTCGTGTCCGCGTTGCTCCACTTGCCGCTCACCGGCACACCGTTGGCGCATCGGCCACATTTTGACACTGCCGATGCTATTCGAGCTGGAGTTGACCTGCTGGGCATTGACCACATGTCCTGCTGGGCAGAGTGTCAGTTCAACAGGGGACCGGAATTCTGATTTTCTTTCTTGATGGTCGTATACACACAGAACATGGAGCGCGGCCATCTTGATCAAGCGGCACGGTGCTATCTGCTACAATTGTTGGGCAGCACCATTTTTGCCGACAAGAGTCACACATCTGTCCCTGTCAAGTGGGTGACTCTTATTTCGGACTTTGCCATGTGTGGCCAGTGGGCTTGGGGTCCAGTTGCTCTAGCTATTCTCTACGAGCAGTTGAATGATGCTTGTTACTGGGAGACGTCGCAGATTGGCGGATACGCTTCTCTGCTGCAGGTAACTAATTAATTAATTATTTTTATTTCTTTTTAATTACTTTTATTTATATAATTACTTATTTTTTTATTATTATTTTAGTGCTGGATATATGAGTATTTCCCCACCATTGTGGTGCGGAAAGAATTCGGTGCCAGTGAACTTCCACGTTGCAGCAGGTGGGCGAACAAGAAGTGCGATAGTATCAAGCTTCCGGAGTTTCGGCAGCTGCTGGATGACTTGCAGAGGGAGCAGGTCATATGGAGCCCCTGGGACGACCACAGACAGTACCTCCGGTTTCACAACATTTCATTATTCAGAGGTTGGCTGCTGTGGGGGGATGTGGCGGTGCCTTATATGCCAGACAGGGTCCGTTGGCAGTTTGGATATGTCCGGCAGATTCCTGATCCACCTATTTCGGGCCCACGTCCATCTCCGAAGGTCATAGTACAGCAGCTGATGTTCTATCAGTCCCTAGCGCGGGCTTTCAGGGACAGCGGTCGACGAACACCCGTCCAGGGTGCTTGTGAAGACGAGTACCTACCATGGTACTTTCAGGTGCCATTCCCCGACTGACTCCGGCTCCGCCTTCACCTCCAGCTCCGCCTTCGCCTCTAGAGAATGTTGGTCCACTTCCCTATGGGTCCAGGGAGAGAGTAGCTAGGCATGTCCAGGATGCCTATGATAGTCTTTTGGTAGTCGACGACATTCCTGGGGATGTCTATGATAGTCTGTTGGCTGTTTTACAGCTTTGGACATTTAGTTGTATTATTTTTTGTATTTTTACTGTATTAATAATGATGATTATTGTTTATTAGTTTAGCAAATTTTGTTACATTTAATTATTTCGCATAAATTTTTTTAATTTTAAAAAAAAAATTAAAAATTTCCGGAAATACACATATTTTCGGAAATTTTTAAAAAATATATTTTTTTACAAAAAACTAGGTGTATTTTGGAGATTTATGATAAAATTGGGGTATGGGAACCAATGGGGGGTTTAAAAAAAAAACAGCCGTCCATTTAATGTTAGAGACTAGTTTATCCATGTTTTGCAAATATCGGGACTAATTTATTTTTAAAAATTATGAGAGACTAATTGATCTGGTAAAAAAAATCAGAGACTAAAATGTATTAAATAAATTTCATGATGGATCGCCACTTGCAATTTGTTCAAAAACATACTCATTTATCTTTTGTAAGAGATTTTATAAATTACTAACAAAATTTAGTTTAGTATGCCAAGAGTTATGTTGTTATACTAAATTAATAAACTCTCAAATATTTCTCCACTATGTAGCTTTAATAACTTTAACGACAAATTAACACTTTTCAACTAGGAAAGTAATTTTGTCAAAAAAAAACTAGGAAAGTAACATTTGTGCTCTTGGAATGAAATAAGAAGTTATTGAAAAAAGGAAAAAAAATTAAATAATTTTGCAATTTATTAAATAATACTACGAAAAAAGGAAAACTAGGAAAATAATTTAAATAATACAATTTTACATAGATTAAAATCAACTTTTGCAATTATAGCTTATCGAAAAAAGGAAAAAAAACTTTTGCAATTATATTTGTTGAAAAACTTATTTTGCTTTTCTATATGTTGTCTTTAGATTTATAAGATTTTAGTATTTTGTTTTTTTAGTATATGGGTCCAAATGGCTAATGCACTTCACCTAAATTAGGCTATGATATATCCCAATGAATCAATGATGTAACAACTTGACACCAGACTTCATTTACCCCTTAAGCCTCATCGTATGGAACTAAAGCAGGGTGAAAGACCTCTAAAATTGGAAAATTTCTTCATGATTCTAGAAAATAATACTATGGAGGATAATGGGAAACAAGTAATGAACAACCACCTTGACATTCTTACACAGGATAGTGAATTTCATTGCTGAATATAAATTGAATCTTCTTCTTCCTTCTCATTCAAAACGGAACATCAAACTAATAAATAATACATGCCTCTCAAAAACAATGTGCATATATTTGTCTCTTACATCTATGAACTGAACTCACAACATCTGATGAACTTGAAAACGGCCTCAATGTAGACCAACAACAACAACTGCAGAACTGGGGAACAAAAAGCCTTTCTTGCAATAATCCAATTTTGAAGCATAGTTCACAATCCCACAAAGGCAAAAAAATATACAGAATAGTTATCCTTTATTGCAACTTCTGGTCACTCTCAAGGGTGAAACAGTAATTGCATCAATAAATTGAACCAAATAGCAATATGCCAACTCTGGTTTCAGACCATATCTAGCAGGCAGCTGCAACTGGTCTTATCTAACACTGATTCTGTTTTGTGCAAGGGACAACAAACTGTTACTTTGAGAACTCTTCTGAAAACTTCTCTTACAGCAGCAGCATAACCAGAAAAACAAAAGCAGCACAGGGAAAAGTAGATAATAAAATATTACTCCCCCATCACAATTTTAACTGGATAATTATTGCTCAAATGCAATTCTACTATAAATTATAGATTATCAATTTAATCAACCTCCAAAATACACTTTATACAGTAGATTAGTTGGTCAGAAGAGCATTATTCGAATCAGGGATTGACTGTAAGATTACCAACTACTGTAACCAACTAACCATCCCGCATATACCTGACGGAGAAACCTTAACTACATATGCTCATTAATCTCTCATTGTAGCTGAGCTTGAGGTTGGTTAATCAATGAAAAACTAATCATAATTGACAGTGACATTAAACAAATTCCAACCTCATAAGTGACACTATACAAATCATACTTTTGGGGAAACAAAAACATATTCAGATTCCCTTAACCCTATAAAGAATATGCTCCATACCTTTTCATATTTGGAATACAAATACAATATCATTTATAAAAGCTATACATTGATTCAAGCAATTCAGGAAACCTATCTCACTCATTGAACAAGAATTCTCATAAAAGAATGTCCATTGCAAATTTCAGACAACTGCCTTCACGGACTGCGAAAGACCAGAGAAATCTTAATAAAAAATTGATGTATATCTGCTTGTACCTTCATTTTTTCAGCTGAACTGTTCATGCATATGACACTATCAACGGTTCTCCGGTCTCTCTTACAGATTTACTGTGATAATAGAAGTATAATATCAACTGGATCAATCCCAAAACAGTTCCTATCCCATTTGGCACCTACAAAATCAAGCAGAGATGTAGGTACAAGTTATTATACTACAACTATAAGCCACTAAAATAAACGATTCAAACAAATAGGCATTTCCAGAATAAACAGGAAAACAAATGAGCTGAAACTGAAAGGAGTCTTACATAAATGAAGACATCATTGCTGAGTATTCCATAAACAAGGAATGAGGTGCTCATTAGGAAAGTGGAAAGTGAAAGGTAAAATGGCATGAATTCAACGCTCTTTGTCTGAATGACCAATTTCTGAGAAATATATACATAGTTAATGTAAGGAATTTCATCTAGGCTCTAACTAATAGATACAACTCAAGACTAGATAGATATATATGTAGGACATGACATACTTACAATTATAAACAGTGGAGAGGCAAACATTGAAATAAGAGATGCACAACTCAAGAATCCCACAAAGAACCGGCGCGTCATAAAGTCATCTATTTGCAAGGTTCCAATTAAAATGATTGCAAACACGCCAAGTATAGATAGCAACAATGCAAGCATTTTCACCTAATGGAAATTGAAAGTAGGACAACTTGGAAATTAACCAATGACTTTTCATCTTAGCATAAAAATAAACTTCTAAGTTCTAACAGTATCAGAAAAGTAACCTTCTTTTCCTTCTCAGCACACATCATGAAGAGGATTATGTACACAAACTGAAATACTGCTCCAATTGAATTAACAGTGGTAACCAACAAATTATCATGTGATACCAAAGGAGTACCATACCACAAGCAAATCAAGCAGTTCATTAGGGAATAAATATATGGTAACCCTGAGAACATTTCTGTTGACCCATTTCTAATAATTCTCCTAAATGTAGGTCTGAAATTCAACACAGAACAAGAGTTACATAATGAAAAAAGATAAACTAAAAATTCTTGTAACCTAAATAATTACTCAGAAAGAACCCAAAAAAGAAACTTACATGGGAGATACAAATAACCCAAAAGCAAAGATGTTCCCTGCAAATAAACAAGTAAATAAATACTTTAAAATTGTGTTTTTATAAAACAACATAAAATCACAGCTATGAAAGTAAAGAATCCCAGAAAAGAAGAGAAAGAGAAAGAAAATACCAGCAACTCCAGCTGCATCCTTGGCAACTTTAATTGAAGCAAAGAGAGACATTAATCTTCAAAAAACAAATTGAATTTGAACAAAATAAAACCACCAAACCCTCAATTTATATATCAATACACTTGAGTATTAATCAATAAATTCCCCCCACGTTTGTAATAGAGGGTTTCCTTTCTCTATCAGGTGTGAAAATAATCGTGTATTTGAAGGTGATAAACGCTAACCTCATATTATATATATTATATATTTATTTATTTATTTATTTATCAGTGGTTGTAGAAAAGGAGATGAGAAATAAAAATAAAGAGAGAGAGGAGTTGGAGACACGAAAGTGAAGTAATGTGTATTTTGAGTACTTCACCTCCACACACACCTTTGAATGGAATGCAAGTGGTTACAAAACTCGGCGCGAAGGATGATGATGACCACGTGGAATTGTGCTTAGCTGTAATGAAAAACAAGCTGTTATCCCTTTCAATACACCTTTCCTTTATTTTTTTTAACTTATATACATCATTACAGCCTTTCCGTAACGATCTTGTAAAAAAAAAAAAAAAAAAAGCTTCCGTAACGGAGAATTAAGCGACAGTAATAATAATAATAATTGTAATATTGGTCAAAAAAATAATAATTGTAATAAAAAAGTAACGATAAACAGCTTGATTAAAATCCTTTAAAAAAAACTTGATTAAAAAAACATTATTCAGAACTAATATGATTAAAATAAAAACATTCATTAATTTGAAGGACAAAAAAGCTCAAATTTTTCTTTGTGATATGCAGTTTAATCGAGATAGTTAAGTTGTGCCTTATTTTTGGTTAAATAAAAAGTAGTGTCATATTTTTTTCATAAATAGTTTAGCATTTCTTGTCACTAGAATATGATTATTGTTTGAATTTTTCATAAATAACGTCCACATTTTTACCACCTGACTATGTTCTTAGGACATTCCTTGTATACAAATATTTTATTGATTTGAAAGGGAATAAATATTTTTTTGTAGTGTAAAGGGAATAAATATAAGCCAACTAAAATGACTCTACATATAAAATTTTATTTTTATTAGCTGAATTTAAATCATATCATATAGTTTTAGAAATTATTATATTTCGAATTTGAACCTTATAGGTTACATGTTAGCGAAGTCTATATTATCTCAAAGAGCAACACAAAGACTCGGAATTTAGAAGGCTTGGCCAAGTATTCTCGAAACAAAGGCATGAAGCACAAGGCTTTCGAGGGAAGTTAAGTGGTGGTTTTCAGAAGTTGCCAAAGGCTGTTGGACAAGGGCTGAGGTGGCAACGAATCATCACAAAGCTTAGTGAATCATTGTATAATTAGTTAGTTTGAGTGGACAAGTACTGCTTCATTAACTCTTTCTATTTGCTTTTGTATTTCCAATTTAGTATAAAATTTTAAATAAACAAATTTGTCCTTTGTTAAAAAAACAAAAAACTGTTTTTAAAACTCAATTTAAACAGGCCCTATGTCATTAACTCTTAAAAACACTAAATCTAAATTATGCCTTTTACTTACCTGGGAATTCCTATTTTTAAAGGTAAGCCTAAAGCCGCTTATTTAATGCCTATTGCTGACAAGATTAAAGCCAAGCTCTCAGCTTGGAAAGCTTCGCTTCTTTCTATTGCCGGAAGAGCTCAACTGGTCAAGTCGGTTATTTAAAGTATGCTAGTTTACAGCTTTATGATTTACAAATGGCCCACTTCTCTATTGTATACAGTGGATTCTTGGATTAGAAATTTCATTTGGTCTGGGGACGTCAATCACCGGAAAGTGGTTACTGTGGCGTGGCATAAGGTTTGTAGACCAACTTCTGAGGGAGGTCTTGGGATTAGATCTCTCAAAGACACTAATAAGGCAGCCTGCCTCAAGCTTTCCTGGGAGCTCAGCATCTCCCAGAATTGTTGGGCTGTCTTGTTGAGATCCTGTGTCTTCAGAAATAATACTCCAATTTCCTATCATATTAGTTCTTCTTTATGGGGTGATTTGCGAGCGCATCTCTCCACCATTCAAGACAACTGCATTTGGTAAATTGGTAAAGGGGACTGTGTCAATTTTTGGCTTGATCCCTGGACGTCGGCTCCCCTGGTTCATCTTCTTAATGTCCCGGAGCATCTTCATCACTCTCTCAAGGCCCGAGTTTGTGATTTCATTCAGAATGGGCATTGGTGTATTCCATCATCTTTAGCAAATAATTTTCCTCAATTGGCTCCGCTTCTTCATGAGAAACACCTCCCAGCCTTTGACTGTCAGGATCAGTTGATTTGGAGGAATTCTACTGATGGTATGCTTACTTTTAAAACTGCTTATCTTTTCTTTAGACCTATTGGGCAACCTTCTAGATGGTTCAAGAGTATTTGGCGCAATGTTATCCCTCCAAGTCTTTTCTTATTTGGCGCATCCTCAACAACCGCATGCCCACTGATGAGCAGCTTAGAAGCCGTGGTTGTGACACTGTTTCCATGTGTAGTCTTTGTGAAGCGAACTTGGAGTCCTCTTTACTTATGTTCTGTGAGTGCTCTTTTGCTAAGCATCTTTGGTCCTGGCTTAGCGATAAGCTCTCTCTTACTATTGACATCTCCTCCCCGGAATTGATTATTGAGGTTTATTTACGCCCTTGGTCTGACCAAGTGCAGGATGTTGTGACTGCTGCTGTTTTTAATGTCTTTTGGGCTAATTGGCACGCTCGGAATAAGATTCGTTTTGACAATAAAAAGATCCTGCCCACTTACTTGAAAAACTTGATTATGGCAAATGTGAACCTTTCTGGAAATCTGAGCAAGGGCTCCACTTCTGCCTCCATTCAGGACTTTTCAATTTTTAAGGCTTTTTCTATTGACTGTAAGCCTCGCAGGGCTCCTTTAAATATCGAGCTTCTTTGGAAAATCCCTCCTTGTTTTTGGGTTAAGTGTAATACAGATGGCGCTGCTAGGGGCTTTCCCAGGTTAACTGCTTGTGGGGGAATATTTCGGGATAGCAATGTTGTCTCTCTTGGTTGTTTTGTGGTCTCCCTTGGTATAAATTATGCTCTTCATGCTGAGTTAGTGGGTGTCATTATTGCCATTGAGGTGGCTTACAGCAAGGGCTGGCACCGTTTATGGCTCGAATGTGACTCTCAGCTTGCTGTGCTGGCTTTCTCCTCTCATACCATTGTGCCTTGGAATCTCCGTACTCGCTGGCTTAACTGCATGGTTCTTCTCAAATCCATGAACTTCATTTGTACCCATATTTATAGGGAAGGGAATCACTGTGCTGATAAGCTTGCGTCTCATGGGGTCTCTCTGTCAGGTTTTCAGTGGTGGAATTCTATTCCCTCATTTATCAGGGATGATTTTCACCGTAATAGAGTTGGTCTTCCTTATTTTCGGTTCAAGCATTAATTCTGTTAGCAAGGGTTTTGGTTTATGTCCCCACTTGTTTTTTGTAATTTTTTGTTTTTTTTAATGGAATCGGGGGGGAGTACTCTTTCCTTCTAAGTGTTTTTTCCCTATGAAGGGTTTTGCATCAGAATGTTTTAACGAGGCTCATTTCATTTGTTTAAAAAAAAAGCCGAGGTAAAGAGGGAAAAGTATGTGTTCAAACCTGCTTTAAGCGTTCACCCAGCATTTTATATGTATTAAACAAATAATTGTTTAAACTATTCACGAAAAAAAAATTGTCTAAACAAATTAAATGATAACAAGATTTAGGCCGTTTGGAAAAAAGATACTATAAGATAATCTAATGAAAATGACATTCAAAATCTTTAATATAAACCTCATTTTTTTTGACAGCAATATAAACCTCATTTTTGAATTATATATATAACGTATATTCTATAATGTTAAGAGAGCGTGCAAGAGGAATAAAACTAAATCAGTGAAAAAGATAATAAGCCATAACACTACTTAAAGTAGCTTTTTAATGAAAGATCATAGCTAGTGAGATAAACTCAGTGGGCAAACACCCTTTTACACCTTTGCATTGGACTAACAAATTTATAGGCCAGTGAAATAAGCTATAAGTTAGTTTGGTTGGGCTTTACAAAAAAAAATGTTACTTTACATTTTAAAATTAAAACGTTTTTTAAGAGTTTAATTGTTTTTTACAAATCAGATATTGTCTGCGCGCAACTGCAAAGACTAATCCATCGAGTCGGGTAGAACCACAATAGGCGGTAAAGTTGTCCCTCAAAAGATTTAATACTACTGCATGTCTAATACGGGATTCGAACTCATAACCTTAGTTAAACTTTAAAGTTTAATTTATATACGCATACTGTGTACAGGGGTCTTTACATCTACTTTCTATCACATTTCACCATTTAGTCACATCAGATTATGCCACTTCCCCATGTTCTTCTAAGATCATTCCTCCCGTCTTTTGACTTCCCGTTATGATCATTCCTCCCATGTTGACATTAAAGAATAATTTTGAAACTGATCTGGATTCTCATCTTATCTAGTTGTATTTGTTTGAGTCAACTCTTTGAGTATCCTTAAAACTTATTTCGTGTTTCCATTTAAGCTCTTCATTCTTTATTCCAAAGTCTGACAAAAAAAATCTTTATTCCAAAGAAGCATTATGATCCATTTTGGAGTTTTATTTTATTTTATTTTTTGGTCAGATTTGGAATTTTTTTTGGTCAAAATTTTGGAGTATTTTTAGATGGCCATATTGCCTACGGATGTATAAAGGAAGGGGTCTCACCCCCAGCACCTCCATTTTTTAGAATCACACCCCCTTCCTTGTTAAAAGTTTTGGATTAGCTAGGCAGATTTTGGTTTGCCCATTTTGCACACTTCATTCGTAATTACTGCATTTAAATCTTTTAGTTACAACAAACTGTTTGTACCTCTACTAGTATGTTACCCGTGCGATGATGCACGGGGAACAAATTCGTTTTAAAATTCAAATTAAACAAAAATTTTAGAGAAAATAAATAAAATGGCTGAATGAAAAATGTAATATTAATTATATTTAAATTGTTAAAATATGGCATGAAATAGTGATTTTGAAGTCAATATGATTAGTTGTTTATTTGTATAAAAAAATCAGTATTAACACTGATTTTTTATAGGTTATTAATGTTTATGGAGATTATACCTAATGTCGGATCAGTGATTCAATACGGTAATTTAACACCAAAAAATTAAACTAATTATATTGCAAGTTGTAACTATCTATTTTAAATATTTTTTTGACAATAGATGACAGTTACTAACATTTGTGATGAATTCTAATTTAAAATAAAATGTATCTTTTATAATTTAAATATAGCAAATTACTTTTCTTTGCACTTCACTGGTACGACAGTTAACAAATGAGTTAGTATAATGAAATAACTTGATTTTTAAATTTATTTGATATGTATTTTTTTTTCAAATCAACATACTTTTTTTTAATATGTATTTTTTTTAGAATATTTTTTATGATTATGAAAGGTGACTCTCGGAGGAATTTAATAATTAAATATTAATAGTAATATATTGTGTTAGTTTCTTTTTTTTTTTGAAAAAGTGTGTGTATATATATATATATACTACTCTTTGGTAGTGTATTAGATGGTGTATCTCAATTTTGTATATATTTGTTCATTATAAAATTTGTAGAATGGAAAAATAAGTTTCCTATTATAGTTTCCCATGTAAAATTTAGTATATACTACACATGTTCTTAAATGGCATGTGGATATACTAATGGTATACTAGTAGTTACTTTTAGATCCTGTCTTATTAAATTAGACTAATATGATTTTTTCAATGTGATTAGTACACGGTTTGGAGAGGTAAGCGTGTAAGAACACAGTTTAATTTTGATGAATTGAAGAACTTGAATAAATAAATAAATAATAAGAAATGTTCTCAACTAAAAATATAATCACCAAATGATGTTCTTAATAATGTTTTGTATACAAACATTCGGTTCATATTGTCTTTTTGAAGCCAATTAGGCATGAAGCTTTGCTGTAGAAATGAAAAATATTCTTTGGGTGCACCGGATGCAAGCAATGAGGCTTTTCTCATCTAAATAGAGAAAAGCCACATAACAATAAAGCACATTCTACACTCAACATCTTAAATAAAACCATTAGACCGACAAACTAAATAGAAAAAGATAGAAGTGTTGTATTTAGACATTCACTGTTGGAATATCTGGATAGTGCAGATACAATTGATCTCTCAAAAGTTCCCTCAATCACTTCTACACCAACTTTAACATAAATATAAAATGAAAAATTTCTCAGATGCATTTGATGCATAACATGTCAAAAAGTACTGAATAATGAATTTTGTCCTCTCTATTCTCATGAACTCATAGGGATGTCTTAAGGGATGTCTTAATAATGAATACAAATTTGTACTATGCAATTGCAATTTGTTTCCCGGCTTCAAAACACACTAAATAATCCACTCTAAAGTTTAGATTTCTAAAATATTTAAAGGGCTCAAAGAGGTGTTAACAATCACACATATTTATGCATAAAAATCATCTCATTTAAAATTCAATAACAAATATATAAAATAGAGGGTAGCATCCTGAGTTACAACTCTCTTTTCACTACAAACTAAATTCAACAATCTTTAATGAAGATAGCTCATTTCAGAGCATGGTAACAAAGATTAAGAACAAAATTGATCAAATAAATTTTCATAAAGGAATGGATTTACAAATCTACTATATACCCCCTAGTGGCATCTTTGTCATTGTGGCCCTTGTAGCGAGTCTCATCAAGCTTCCTCCAACACCTACTCTCTCTGCAAACAACAGAAGAAATAAAGAAAAGTGAATAAAATAATGTCGTGTGTGTTTGTGTTGCGTGGAAATTTTTGTTCAAAAGAACCAAACTTGTTTTTCCATTTGGTCTTGAACATATGACCCTGCTTTTGGGTTGAGTCAAAAAAAGGATTCATCTCATTCACACAGCAACATCTTACAGAAAGCAACATAAAAAAATACTCACAAAGTAACCAAATATATAATATTCATTGCAAAATTGTATACCTAGTGACAAAATTTAATTGAATAATATACCAATGTGATTCATAAAATAACAAAAGCTATTAATAAAGAATAATAAATAAAGTGAACGAATAAAAATAAGAAAACCGAAAAAGCAAAAAAACTGGAACTTAAAAAAACAAATAAGAAAGAGATCATGATAACTTAAAACTGGAAAAAGAAATAATACCTTATCTCCTCCGACAAATATGGTGTCTCGTTCGACCTCAACCACAAATGTGTGCCGTGCAAGCAAAAAAAAAATACAATTGTTAATCTCCCAAGTGGCTATGACAAACTCAGAAGAGACAGAATGACAATGCAACAAAATTAGAAGAGAGGGAAAATTAGAGCTTTTAATAAGAAATTCGAAATTTGAATAAGAAATTAATTGAAATAAAAAAAATGGAAATCGTATTAAGGCTTTTAATCATTGCCACCAAAAACTTACAATTTGTAAGAGATATATTTAATATGTTTAATGGTCTGCATATAATGGTTTCATGGTTTCAATAATTTGAATTTTGAATTTTAAAATTTCAATTTATTAATACTAATTCGAATTTCAAAACTAATTTTTTATATTATAATAACATTTTAATTGTCTGAAGCATTAGACTGGAATATTCAATGGCATAAAAAAATTCCAGTTTCGTTCTAGATATGTTTAGTGCAGTGTCTATAAATCAAATTAATATTTATTTTTTGTCTTAAATAACTAGTTTGTACGGGTATACATTTTCTTTTAACTTATTTTGTAATATAGTTTTGATTCAACTAAAAATAGACAATTATGTGTATTAGGTTAGATATAAAAAAATGAGTATAACATATTTAGTGTGAACTGAATTGCGTAAAATAAATATAATAAATTTGTCTTATTTGATGACCAAACAATTTTGATGAAATAAATATATTAAGAACCGGTTCAATAAAATAAATCTGATATATATATATATATATATATATATATATATATATATATATATATAAAATATATTATAAATTTGTTAATATATTTTATACATATTTATATATTTACTTTGTTAGTTAGCTTATAGCTTTATTTGTAAAATTATTTACAAACCCTCTGTTATCAAGATCAATTTTCATACTTATAACATTCTTGCTCACATAGTATTGTAATTGCTCATTTTATTCTCAGTGTAAAAAATGTTTACAATATACCTCTGAGTCTGCTAACACCATCTCAACTGTCATAGGTGAGTTGCCACCATGTGCAGAAAAGACATGCCACTTTCGGAGAACCTTCACCAGTATGGATGAGGAGTCGTTGCCTGGTTCGATATATAGTTGCCAAAGCTTCAACCTTTTTGGGAGCAGTAGCACAGACTTTGGATGAGGAAGACATTTGATCTTCAAAACTCTAGGGTACGGTAAGACTGATCTTGTGAATTATGTGGGATATTGAATTTGAGTGATGCTTGGTGTTAATAATTTATCTCATATATGTGTCCTGGTCAATTGGTATTAGTGGTGAGACTAAAATATCGTGATTGGTATTAAAAAGGTTAATTAGTAATTATTTTCCTTTAATTTTGGATGAGTCTGTTGAGTTTACACAAAAATTAGGAAAAATAGCTATTTCTGATTGGGAATTCCTTAACAATCTGAATCCTAATCAATCAGAAATAGCTATTCTTGTATCATACCAGTTTGTGGAATGATGATGAAACAGCGTAATTACAGCTTGTGCTATTATTGGAAACGTATTCAAAAATTCCAATAAATCAAGTGATTAGTGTGTAATTACAACTGTAAGATAATAATCTGCTGTAACATTTCTTAATATACCAAAGTCCCTGATTTTCGCATTTGTTTAATTAATTTTCCTCCATAGTAACTCTTGTATTTTTGCCTCCATAGTAACTTTGGTAGTAACTGTCCCAGAAGGGTAGCTCACGTGGTTGAGTGAATGGGACATCGTTGGTGGAAAAACGTAGGCGTACGGGGTTCAAACCCTGCTCCCCCCTCCCCTCTAACAACTATAACACACTAGTTACTAACCACTTTGCCTATTTAAAAAAAAACTTTGGTAGTAACTCTACCATTATTTCAGCAAAGTTCACAATAATTTTTTTTTGATAACTTATATGAGAATACATCCAACCCCATTATTTTTGGTGAAATAATGGTCTTGCAGGTTACTTTGCTGTATTGCCCAAGAGAAGATATATGGGATCGATTCCATTTAATGGCATTATTGGTGTAATGGTTGAAAGTTTCAGTTGAGAATTTTCTTATAAATAATGGAGTTTGCACGGGTTATACCTCTGTTAAAACATAATGGTCTTGCAGGTGGTGAAATAATGGATTTTTTTTATCTAATTATTGGTGTAATGGTTGAAAGTTTCGTTATTTTTTATTTTATATTTGAGGGAGAAAATACGTTTTTGAAAATTGAATTAAATTCTTTGAGTGACTCTATTTGGTTTTTAAAATAGTTGACGTTGAATATTTCACCACTAATACCAGTTGGTACAGTGTTGGTAGAATTAATTACCATTTGAATGCCTTGATTGTATGATTTAAATTTTGTAAATCACCATTTCCTGATAAGCTAACTTCTTGAAGAAATCACGCAATAATTACATAGGAAGTTATGGTTTCCTTTTTTGGTTCAAAGGACTGAGCATTAAGAAGGCGTATGGAGTAACTCATGCGATAATTAGGCAGATTTGGTTTATGTTTCATACGTGGCAACCACACATACAAGAAATGATGAGTCACTATTACGTCATCAATGACGTAATTAAAATTGTCGGTTTAGGTGCTAGCTGACTTGACACATTTATGGTTTAGTATTATTAAGATAAGATTAAGATTAAGATTAAGATTATTCAACTATCTGAATAATAATAGGTGCATTTTTTCTAGGGGTGTCAAAATGTATGGATTGGATGGATTTGGATTTGGATTATAGTGGATGGATTGAAGACAATCCATTTATCCATTTATATCCACTAAAATCGTGTCAAAAAAATCCAATCCAATCCATCCGTTTACAAAAAAATTCATCCAATCCATCCATTTGCAATTTTTTTATGGATGGATATCCAATCCATCCACTAATATGTTTATAATATAAACAAATCTTTTGATAAAAAAAATCTTTTAAGTCAAAAAAAATTTTAATATTTTTATTTTGTAGAAATTGAATTTATTATTATTTTTTGACAAAATTGAACTTTTTAGATTTATAAATATATATATAAATATATATATATATATATATATATAACTATATGTATATATAATATCGTTAATATATATATATATATATATATATATATATATATATAATATATAAATATGTATTTATATATGTGGTGGTGGTGGGGGTGGCCGACGGCGGAGCTCCGGCGGCCGGCGCGGCGGCCGGCAGCGGAGCTCCGGTGGCGACGCTCCGGCGGCCGGTGGTGGTTTCGGCGGCGGCAGACGGTGGCCGGAGGTGGCTCGCGGTGGCCCTCCGGTGGTTATATTATATTATATTATATATATATATATATATTATATTATATTAATTTTTGAATGAGTTTTGGTCAAAAAAAATTATTTATAGAATGAATTTTTTTAAAAAAAGTTTCTGGAAAAAAAATATATTTTAAAAAATGTTTTTTGGTAAAAAAAGTATTTTTATAATTATGCAATAGATTTATTTAAAAAAATTAATTATCCAATGGATTTTAATTTTGTAGTTATTGTAATCCAATGGATTTAGAAAATATAATGGATGGATCACAACCATCCACAAAATCAAACGGATGGATTCAATCCAATCCATTAATATTTTTTTTTGTAGTGGATGGATTGGATGGATTTTGCTATGGGTGGACCGGATATCCGGTGGACAAATGGACTATTTTGACACCCCTAATTTTTTCCCATGATATTTTTAAATATAAATCTATCTACACGTAGTGTCGGTTTAGGTGCTAGCTGACTTGACACATAGTGTTTGAATTTTATAATTGCATTCAAACCGAATTTTGATTATTTAATTTTTATTAGAACTTTTAAATATAAATTTATCTACACAATATATTAAATCTCTCTTTTTTGTCATAAATTTTGTTCTGTACCTAGCAGTATTTTGGTCGGCTGCTGTTGGTAGGTCTCTTGCTGCCCTGGCAGGAGGTCAGTGAGCGCCCGGGGGGTACCTGCAAGCCACTCCGACGCTCAAGTAAGTATATCGAATATATGAGTGAAGGTACTAAGGATTAGAGATTCAACTTTTCTTAGGGCAAAGTTTGCCTGTATTTATAGGAAATCGTGCCCTCTCGTGGATCGTTGGATGGGTAGAGTCGATCTTGACTGTCCAAGCATGTTAGGCTCGCATGAGGTGGATATGGGCTGAATCGGTTGGGCTGATCCATATTACTTGCTAAGCGCACCTCCTGGTTTTGCTAATGGGACCCCTTGGTCCACTCCAGAACAGTTGCCCCCCAAGCCGAGATTAGTCTGGTGGGTGGTCTTGGCTTGACGGAGATTTGTCGGCTCGTCAGATTTGTGAAGTGGCCAGGGACACTGTCTCTGTGATAGCTGCGTTTCAGGGCCTTCTCCTTCACCTGCTTGACCTACTAATAAATAGGTGGATGAAAATTTTGCTGAGGGGTGAAGAAAAATTTCTTTGGGGCGCCTGCTTGGAGAGGAAAGTCGGATCCTCGAAGCACCTATTTGGAGAGGAGACAGACGATCGAATCCTCTTGCTCTGACACCTTTTCTCCTTGGTAAGTGTTTGCTTCCATTTCGTTGATGGTGCCCCATGCGCCTTGTAACTGGCGATTTGCAAATGGAGGGTGGCGCCCTCGTGGGTGTCTTGCAGTTGATGAATCGCCCATTGGGGAGAGTGGTGCCCTCGTGGGTGCCACGTACTCGATGATTTGCACAAGAGAGATTGGCGCCCTCGTGGGTACCTTGCACTTGATGAATCGCCCATCGGGGAGAGTGGCGCCCTCGTGGGTGCCACGTGCTCGGTGATTTGCACAAGAGAGGTTGGCGCCCTCGTGGGTGCCTTGCACTTGATGAATCGCCCATCGGGGAGAGTGGCGCCCTCGTGGGTGCCACGTGCTCGATGGTTTGCACAAGAGATATTGGCGCCCTCGTGGGTGCCTTGCACTTGATGAATCGCCCATCGGGGAGAGTGGCGCCCTCATGGGTGCCTTGCACTTGATGAGTCGCACACCGGGGAGAGTGGCGCCCTCGTGGGTGTCACGTGCTCGATGGTTTGCACAAGAGAGATTGGCGCCCTCGTGGGTGCCTTAAACTTGATGAATCGCCCATCGGGGAAAGTGGCGCCCTCGTGGGGGCCACGTGCTCGATGATTTGCACCCGAGAGGTTGGCGCCCTAGTGGGTGCCTTTCACTTGATGAATCACAAACCAGGGAGAGTGGCGCCCTCGTGGGTGCCACGTGCTCGATGGTTTGCACAAGAGAGATTGGCGCCCTCGTGGGTGCCTTACACTTGATGAATCGCCCATCGGGGGGAGTGGTGCCCTCGTGGGTGCCACATGCTCGATGATTTGCACCAGAGAGGCTGGCGCCCTCGTGGGTGCCTTGCACTTGATGAATCGCACACCGGGGAGAGATGCTCCCTCGTGGGTGCCACGTGCTCGATGGTTTGCACAAGAGATATTGGCGCCCTCGTGGGTGCCTTACACTTGATGAGTCGCCCATCGGGGAGAGTGGCGCCCTCGTGGGTGCCACGTGCTTGATGATTTGCACCAGAGAGGTTGGCGCCCTCGTGGGTGCCTTGCACTTGATGAATCGCCCATCGGGGAGAGTGGTGCCCTCGTGGGTGCCACGTGCTCGATGATTTGCACCAGAGAGGTTGGCGCCCTCGTGGGTGCCTTGCACTTGATGAATCGCCCATCGGGGAGAGTGATGCCCTCGTGGGTGCCACGTGCTCGATGATTTGCACAAGAGAGATTGGCGCCCTCGTGGGTGCCTTGCACTTGGTGAATCGCACACCTAGGGGAGTGGCGCCCTCAGGGGCGTCTTGCGCTTGATGATTGGCGAGAAGGGAACTGGCGCCCTCATGGGCGCCTTGTGTTGGGCGACTTGTGTTGTCTGACTTGGCGCCCTGTCGGGTGCCCCCTTGGGCATCGATTTCGACCTTAGATTTCGCTTTGTACTTCCTTGTTTGTTGTTCGTTTTGTTGCTTGTTTTGACTTGCTCTTTGATTTAATATTTTCAGGCTTCTTGCCATCAAGGGGACTTGTCTTTTTCCCGATTGTTCGCCCGACCTTGCTGCTTCTCTATCACTTGGTAATTGTGGTGACACTTGGTTTCTTTTCTTAGCCTCAAGGCTTTCGAGCTCGTCTCGTTTCTTTGAAGCCTCCCACCTCGGGATAGGGTGTTGTTTGTCTGGTACTTAACTGTTTGTGTTGCCCCCCTGTCCAGCAGGTTGGGAGATGGTGAGGATGATGGAGATAGTCTTGACACATGGGGTGTCGACCTCATTCCGGTAGTCCTTTTTGGGTGATCTCTTGGAACTTTTAACTTATTCTTTGAGGTGGTCTTTTAACCTTGTTGTACTATGTAGGGGTGAATGAAGAGGGGAATCAGTTTATCTTGGATAAGAACTGGCTTCAGGTGGACCTACATGGAGCGTTCGAAACCGCTTGCCAAAGTGCCGGAGTGCTAAGTCATCTCGATGTTGGCGCCTTGTGTCAAAGTGCTCTTGTCAGGCGCCCTCCTGGGTTCTAGGCGGGGGGACTGTCAGATATCATCCCAATAGTGTTGACTTCTATGTCCTTGCCCCCTGACCATTTCTCTTTGGTTGATTTGCTTTTCACCTGTACTTTTTCTTTTATTTGCTGGATGACTAGATTTTGCCTTATAGGATTTTACTGTTTCAATGACGACTTCTATGCCATACATGATTTTATCTTTATTCACCCTTTCTTTTGGCTCGTTTAATTGTGCAATATCTCTTTGTCGTAACGTGACTCATCTCCTGGTGTTGGCGCCTCCCTGGGCGCCTTGAGCCAAAGTGCTAAGTTCTGCTGTTGGCGCCCTCCTGGGCGCCTTGCTGGTCGCTTGTTTGTTCCTGAGAGTTGGCACCCTCCTGGGTGCCCTTGGTGTTGTTCCCTGCGTGCGTGCGCTGGGTGTCTCCTCATGGAGTAGGATTCGCGAGACAAGGTTTGGTGCCCTCATGGGTGCCTCGGGCGCCTTGTTGCACAGTGCTCTCTGCCCCATTGCGAAGGTGAGAGTTGGCGGTTTGCCGCACGCTTTGGGCGCTCATACGCTGGGTGTCTCCTCGTGGAGCAGATTTTGTGAGACAAGGTTTTGGTGCCCTCATGGGTGTCTCCTCGTGGAGCAGATTTTGCGAGACAAGGTTTTGGTGCCCTCATGGGTGCCTTGGGCGCCCTGTTGCATAGTGCGGGCTGCCCCCTTGCGAAGGATTTGCTGCCAGACCATCTCCTGCCAGGCGCCCTCTTGCTAGGCGCCCTCATGGACGCTGCCTGCTTCTTCATTGGCGCCCTGCCAAGCGCCCTCATGGGCACTGGCTTCTCTTCACTGGCGCCCTGCCAGTCGCCCTCATGGGCGCTGGCTGCTTTTTCATTGGCGCCCTGCCAGGCGCCCTCATGGGCGATAGATGCCCTTCACTGGCGCCCTCATGAGCGCTGGCTGCTTTTTCATTGGCGCCCTGACAG
This sequence comes from Astragalus membranaceus, assembly GCA_039519185.1. Classification (NCBI taxonomy): domain Eukaryota; kingdom Viridiplantae; phylum Streptophyta; class Magnoliopsida; order Fabales; family Fabaceae; genus Astragalus; species Astragalus membranaceus. Next base: position 126,326,172 of record CM076851.1, read on the forward strand.
GAGGTCAGTGAGCGCCCAGGGGGGGTACCTGCAAGCCACTCCGACGCTCAAGTCTGTATATCGAATATATGAGTGAATGTACTAAGGATTAGAGATTCAACCTTTCTTAGGGCAAAGTTTGCCTGTATTTATAGGATATCGTGCTCTCTCGTGGATCGTTGGATGGGTAGAGTCGATCTTGACCGTCCAAGCATGTTGGGCTCGCATGAGGTGGATATGGGCTGAATCGGTTGGGCTGATCCATATTACTTGCTAAGCGCACCTCCTGGTTTTGCTAATGAGACCCCTTGGTCCACTCCAGAACAAATTTATATGTGAATTTTGACATTGAATATTGTTTTATGGAATTTTTTTATGGTGGTGAAAAAATACATAGAAAAAATTAGTCAATGGTATTTAATTCTTTTCAATAGGGTTATTTTAATTTAATAATAGTATTCAATAGGAAAAGGAATAATAATTTGAACATTTTATTTGAATTTTTGAATTTGAATAAGTGATTAATGGTCTTAGAAATAAAAGTGGGATATTTAAGGGCAGTTAACAATTCTAATTACGTAGACCGGCCTTTCCTGCAACGGTGGTTCAGAGATATGTTCATGAGTATCAGGTGGGGAAGAATCAGTTAAATCCTGCTCAGGGGGAGTTAAGGAGACGGTTTTAGTGTCTTGGAAGCCTGCGGTTGATGGCTGGGTCACTGTTAACATAGATGGTGCGTCAAAGGCGGGTGGTGGTATTAGCGGTTGTGGGGGGCTTGTGCGAGATCATCATGGTAGGTGGCTTGGGGGTTTCACGCGATTCATAGGCGAGACTCACGCCTATATTGCGGAGCTTTGGGGGGCCTTAGAAGGGTTGCTGTTGGCTTGGACCAAAGGATACAGGCACGTTGAGCTTCAATTGGATTCTAAGGTGGTGGTTTCTCAATTGACTGGCAATGGTTCCGGGACAATGATGGGTAGGGGGTTGGTACATCGCCTCCAGCAGATGTTGCAGCGCCAATGGCAAGTCAAGATCCTGCATATTTATCGGGAGGCCAACATGGTGGCCGATGGTCTGACATTTATTGCGTGTGAAGGTGGGGAAGGCATGCACTTTTGGGAGCACCCTCCGGAGCGCATTTTACAATTTTTGCATGATGATTGTATTGGAGTTTCTACTCCTAGATTAGTTTCCGTATGACTCGTGCTTTTCGTTTCGGGCCTTTGAGCCCCTTTTATATTAAAAAAAAAAAACAATTCTAATTACGGTGATGGGCTCATGTAATTTGGTGTATGCAAATTGAATTTTTATTTATTTTTTCTAGTAGTAATTATTCAATTATCTAAATAATTAGAGGTGTATAACAGATTTGTAATTTTTTTTACTATTTGTGACTGCAACTCACATAGTGTTTGAATTTTATAATTACATTCAAACAAAATTTTGATTATTTAATTTTTATTGGAATTTTTGATTTTGAATAAGTGATTAATTGAATATAAAACTAAATGAGGAATATTCGTTGGCATATAATAAAATTTTAATTTCCGTTAATGATCCAATTGTTGTTTTGTATGCAAAATGATTTTTTTATTTATTTTTAACATAACAATTCCAATTTTGGTTATGAGTGGATTTAATTATATATGTGTCTGAAAATGGATTTTTAATTTATTTTTAACATAAAAATTAGGTGTATTGCCACAATGGAAGGTGATGTGGTTAAGTAGTGATGAGTTGGTCCAATAATATTATAGGTGGTGTAGAGCCACATTGGCTTGCCAATAAATACGGTTCCCTTGAAATGCTCTTATGGTGACACATAGGAAATTGGACTTTGAGGAGTAGACACAAATGTATTATTAATGGATAGATAGTTTGATAAACTTAAGATTTAAATATATATTCAGTCCCTGCAAATATCACTATAATCCAGTATAGTCCCTGCAAAAAAAACGGTTTAAAAAAAGCCCATGCAAAAACAAAACACATCCAGTTTGGTCTCTATGTTAACTTTCCGTTAAAGAAATGTGATGTGGCAAACAGAGATGACGTCAGCATGATATCATCAATGATGTCACTGCCACGTGTTTACATCCACTACAAGAATAAGTGCCTTTTCCTGCCATTTTTTCCGACGAACTTTTATTCGTCGCAATTTCCGACGGATTTCCGACGAAAAAGTCGTCGCAAATGTTCAGGAAAAAAGGCGCTTAATTTCCCGCTTACGTTTCCGACGAAAACGTGTTTCGTCGCAAATTTGCGACGGCTATGTCCGTCGGAAAACGCTAAAATGTCGTCGCAAAGTAAGAGATCCCAAATTAAAGGGAAGCTCTTCCACGATCCCTCTCATTTCACTTCACGAATTCCACGAGCCCTCTCTCAGTCGCCCCCTCTCTCTCAGTCTCCCTCCCTCAACCCCATCTCCCTCCTCACTTTTCTCTCAGTCGCCCTCTCTCTCTCTCTCAGTCGCCCTTCCTCAGCCCCATCCACCTCTCTCTCAGTCGCCCTCTCTCATCGACATTGAAATCGCGAGCCCTAATCCCTAATCCCTAATCCCTTCCTCTTCAAACGCGAACCCTAATCGAAGATTGCAATGGCAGAATCGAACATCACTGGGGTTTTTTCGTGAGAATTGTAACTGAAGAACCACCGCGAACTGTAACTGAAGAATCGTGGAGCATCTACTTCGAACTGTTGAAGAGCCACTGCGAACTGTAACTGAAGAACTGTGGAGCATCTACTTCGAAGTTCAAACACATTCAGGTAAGTTTCTTCACTCTTACTTCTGCTTTCTTTTTGGGGTTTTTCGTGTTGTTTTCTTTCTGTGATTGGGCATTGTTTTTGTTTTCTTCTCAAGGGTTCTTTCCTTTAGTGAAACACTGAAACTGTGTTTAGGGTATTCTTCTATTGGTGCATTAGTAGCTTCTCAAGGGTTGCTTTCTTCAATCATTGTTTGGATTTAATGTGTGGTGTGTTTTCTGGGTCAATGGATTCAAATACACATGTTGAATTTGTTGTTAACAGACCTTTTAGAATGATTTGGGAAATTTGGTAACCCTACTTAGTTATCATGCTGCTGGAAAAATTGTTGGTGACGAAAACATATGAAGATTTTAGGTTTGATTTAGATTTATGATGATTTTTCTTGTTCTGAGGATTTTAGGTTTTGCGGGAGAAAACATATGAAGCAGAAAAGGGTCCAATTGCTTTGCTAGATTTGTGAAAATTGTCTTGTCTTGTTTTTGAATTCTTTTTCATTTTGTCATTAGGCTTCCGGAAATGCAGAAAAGGTTTCTGAACAAATTGTTTTTTGTTATTTTTGGTCCCTTGATTTTAATGACTCTGAATTTGGTTGACAGCTGAGGAGGTTGATCTCTCCTGTGATGTACAACACTGGGCAACGTTGTCTGATTCTGAGAAGCACTTCATAACACATGTCCTAGCTTTTTTTGCTGCTTCTGATGGAATTGTCTTGGAGAATTGTTTCTGAATGATATTCAAGTTCCTGAGGTATTTTGTTGCATTAACTATGCCTTCAGCTTATCAATTAGTTCTTATACTTGTGGCTGCTTCGCTTCTTTCTACTCGCTTTTGATGCTATTACATTGAAGAATCACCAGTGAAATCTGCTGATGCACACTTTAAGCTTTGTGTTTGTTATTGTTTCCTAGGATAGTTTGAATTTTCGTAGTAGTTTGGGTGTAACCATTTCGGGTGTTAACGTGTTATAACCATTGACTGTAATTATTGACAGGCTCGGGCATTCTATGGTTTTCAGATAGCAATGGAGAATATTCATTCTGGTATACTAGCTTTGTAGTTGATGTCTCTTCTCTTCCTTAACATAATTTTTTCTTTGCTGCCTGATTTGAGGTTTTATTCTTGTCAGAGATGTACTAATGCCAATTCTTTAATGAGTTTCTTTAATACTAATGCCAATTCTTTTTTTTTGTGAGAGATGATTCTATCAAAAGGTTGAATCTTTACCTGAACTTGGTAAGGGGTCAGATTTGAAGAAGAAGCTATTAATGAGAAGAAAATAAAGAAATTTGTAGAAGAAAAGGATGACCCTGTTAAGGTAGCATCTTGTGCAGTGACAAGGATGACTCGTCAATGTAAAATAAGTAACCAAAATGTGGGTAGCAGCAGTGGTGTTAAAAACTCAAAGAGAGTAATGAATGACACCAAGAAGCTTAAACTTGTGGTTTCCAGCAAAAACAAGCGAAAAATCACAATTGACAGATGGTGGGCTGATAGGTAAATGCTTATGTACATTAAGAAATAACTTTCTTGCCTTATACTGTTTAGTTTTTGTATGATTTAATTATAGTTTTCTGTTATTTTCTGTTGCCTTGCACATTTGAAGGTATAAGTTAGCTGAGGAGAATATGTTAAAGGTTATGAAGGAAAAAGAAGTTGTATTTGGAAACCCAATACTGAGGCCAGATTTGAGAACGGAAGCACGAAAGTATATTGATATAAGTTACTCTCCATTTTTTTCTCTTTTTAGTACTCTATTCCTCATTAGTTTTTCTTGCTATTTTTGATTTTAGAACAACAATGATTGGGGAAAATAATGATGTAGTCTTGATTTCAAATCTGTTTAATGGAATTTAAGGATTATGAAAAGGAAAATAATTCCTCATGCCTTCAGTAAAGAAAAGGAAATGGTTAAAGTGTTGAGTTAATGCTAAAAAGTTAGCTTTTGGTGTTAACTTTGTCTTTCAATTGAAGTTAAGAATGACAATTATGTTTTGCTAACTTTTTGGTTTGTTAAGCTATTTGTTAAGTCATTAGTTATTCTCATTTTGTTTGAATAATGTGAAGACTTTCATAATGTGATTTTTCTTTTTGGTAGTAGGAATTGGGAGATTATGTGAAGACTTTCAATTTGAAGGCTTCGGATTTACATACTCAGGTATTTATCACTTTTCTTAACAACCCTTTCTCTTAGAAATTGATCCCTTCATAGTGGTGGGGTTATTGGGAAGGATTTGATAAAGATTTGATTAAAGTTGAATAAGTTTTCACTGGCAATGGTTTTGTTTTGTTGGAAGATTTGATTAAAGATTTGTTCATCCCTTTATTAACTAAAATTCTCAACTTCTATCGGCTACATTTGATACTTGATGGGAATTCCCAACATAAATGACTCTTACATATAGAGTATTTGTTTATTTATTGACTCTAAATGGAGGTAAGATTTATGTCGTTGCTATTTATGCATAGCTTGATCAAAGATGTTAAACCAGTAGCTTTCCCCTAAACTCTTTTTCATATCAACACTTTGTATCCTTGCATCTCAAGTGTATCCTTTTGTGTGTGTTAGAATGTGCGTATATACCTTCTGATTTGTGATGATTAGTATCCATTTTGAGGTTGACACAGTTGATACATTTAGGTATTGGCTCAATAGATGCTTTGTGCGCCCTTAGTGGCATCACTCTTTTTGGACACTTAATAAGCTCATCCTGAATTGGCCTTGAATGATAGAAACGCTTCAATGCTTTCTCTACTATTTTTCTAAACCATCTGTAGCTTGTCAAATATTACGTTCCCCTGTTCATTTTTGCATGTGGGTGAAGATTGTTAATTGTGTGTTTTACTATGCAGAGGCGGATTCGGGGGGTGTTCCCTGTGTTCCCGGGAACACCCCAAATATCCTCTTTTAGTGGTAATACAGCCCAAATATCCTGTCTTGGTGGTAATACATCCTGCCTTAGTGTCATTGAAGGAACACCCTATTTACTCCTGAAGAAAAATGAACACTCATATTTTGCATCCATTTGCATCAAAGACCCAAATTTCACTTACCCAAACACCACACACTTTTATTATAAAAAAACACCACACAATTGTGAAGACCTTTAATGCTAGTGTCACAGAACATACTTTAAAGATTCACTTCTACTGGGCTGGAAAAGGAACCACTGGCATACCAACAAGAGGAGTTTATGGACCTTTAATATCTGCTATTTCAGTGGATCCTAGTAAATCACATCCTGCATCTTCCTGTTACTTAGTTTTTTTATCAGCTTAGACAATTTGACAAATAAACACTACAGACACACTATCGCACGGTCAGATCTGGGTTTGAACCCGAAAGTCGGTGTCCCCATATTGCTGAATTTGTTAATGCAACCAGTAGTGGGGGATTACTGTCATTATGAAATGTATAATTTATTTATTTAAATATATTATAGTTGTTTTTAATTATATTTTTAGCAAATAGTGTATTTAAAAAATTTGACACCCCGACTCCGGGGTCCTGGGTCCGCCACTGAGGAACACCCTATTCTAAAATCCTGGATCCGCCCCTGTTACTATGTGGTTCAGGTCGACAGGGGTGTTACATTGAGTGAGGCTCTACTTAGGCATGATAAATGGCTGAAGAAGAAGGGAATAAAGAACGCCAACTTTGCTGTGGTTACATGGTCTAACTGGGATTGTCGTGTGATGCTCGAATCTAAGTGCCGTTTCAAGAAAATACGGAAGCCTCCTTATTTCAACCGGTAAATGCTGGAATATTTGTTAGTTTTTATCGATTGGATTGTTTAAATGAAATTGATTTCCTGATGATATATTAATTAATTTAAATTACATGTCTATTTATTAAAACACGGGTAATAAGAGGGTAGAACTTAGTAGCGAAAACAAAATATTAATAGATATTAAATTGATAATATGTTAAGGGATGAGGACTAATTAGCTATTTAGCTAATAGGTGAAATCTTGCTAATCAACCTTCACCCTCGTGATAATAGAGATATGCAAAAATAGCTATTGGCATGGGTGCCTCACCCGCCTTAAAGACACCTAATCTCTCCCCTCTTTTATCACCACACATCTACATCCTAACACACTTAATCAAAATTAGTAAAAATGCTGAGGCACATTCAGTTTTCAAACACATTCAGAAAACACATGCAAGGTTGTGACTTGTGAGAGAATGTAGACTTGGAGAGAAAAAACGAGTTTGAGGAAGAATGAGAGGAAAATTAGTAATCAGATCAGAGCACTCATGCTAGTTTCAATATCTACGCATTTCCATTGCATAATACTGATAATTGTGCTAAGAATTATCTATGGAGACAAAAAAGTGCTAAATTAGAAAACTTTAAAATTGAAATCATAATCTCTAAGAACATAATCCCCTCAGCAGTAGGTAAACAAAGTAGAGCATGCCACTATCTGCAAACTGAAATTGTTGGAGTTGGTTTTGTTGGTTTTCAAGGCCATGGTAATGGTACGTCTCTTTCATTTGTAATGAAATAATGGTGTGTTTGCGTATGATGTTAGCAAATTAGATGACTATGAAATAATGAAGAAAGTATAGGAATAGTGTTCATGATTTAAATCTTGTAAATCTCTTTCAGTTGGTTTAAAAGGGATTGCAATGGTTAACAGTTGAAAACCAATCGCTTGATGTGCTGTTCTTCTCATCATACAGATTAAAAACTTAACTACATTGAAAAGGGTATTTATTTACTTAGGCATCTCGGGGTTTGGCATTATTTGGACCTGTCAAAATAACATTACATTAGTTGATATCTATTTTCCAGGATGCTTAAATATAGAGCACAGGGGAATGGTTAAAAAAAAACTACTCACGAGTCATAACTAGTCAAGCTTTTAAAATGTAAGGCAATATTGTTTTTAAAAAAAACTTACAACCCTTCAACAAGTTTCAGAAAAATACTAGTTTTAGAAAAATACTAGGAGAAGAAACTGATGTATGCTTATTGCAGTATTGTGGAGTTGATGGAATGTAGTAATAACAAGATTATTATGCAATTCCTTTTTTCAGGTGCAACAAGAATTTGAATAACTTGGTCCTATCTCTTGTTCTCAAGTTTTCAAAATTGCAGACCTCGCCAGTGGTTGTTCAGCATTCAGTGACACTGCTCTGGCTTTCCTCGCCAGTTTCTGTAGGAAACTAAAAGTTCTTAATCTCTGTGGATGTGTTGGAGCTGCAACTGATACTGCATTACAGGTATGATTATCGTATATAATAGTTGCCATTCATAATCATATATAAAATTGAGATGGCTTTGAGTTATAATTTAATGACTAAATGAACAACAGGCTATTGGACACTGTTGCAATCAGTTGCAGTCCTTGAACCTTGGTTGGTGTGAGCTATTGGACACTCTCCGCCTCTGCCTCCACCAGCCTCCACCCCGTTGACACCAAAGCTAAGGAGTGGCTGGCTGAAGAAGAAAGATACAAACAAGAGGTACAGATGAAAAACATTTTTCCAGCTGCGGCGGATAAATTTTTTCTGGATCGAGAAGGGGATGAAAAGGGAGCTAACATCCCGTGCTTTGATGAGATACAGGTAAAGGAAAACTATTACATTGAATTATAAGCGTTTGCTATATTTGTACACTCATGTATAGATTCCATAGACCTATCCGTCAAAGTTGATTTAACACTAGAAGAGAGTAAAATGTATGCAATATTTTCTTGTTTGATGATGTATTTATGTTTTTGGTGATAACTGGGTGCATCCTTCCCACTTGGAGCAATTTTTCATGAATCATTTCAAAAGATTCTATGGCAGTGTGCACTTTGTGTAGTTTTCTTCTTCCCTGGTCTGTATAATATATGTTATTTGGTCGTGTGTTATTTTTTCCCACCCATATGTACACATCAGTTCCAGATTATACTCTCTCATTGAGATTCAATGTAGGCTTTGAAGCACCACTACTGTAAGGTTGGGTTGCATTGTTTTTTCATACCTCTTTGGCTCAATGCTAGCAGCATATTTGCTGAGCTCCCTCTGTATTCCATCACTTTTTTGTCTTCCATACTTTGGCTTATAAATTGAATGACTTAATTTTATATTGGTTGTTCAACTGAATTGTGTCCTGTAACTTTTAAAATTTGTGGTTTTCACTATATGTATAGTGGTGTATTGGTAACTTTTAAAACATACCTACCTTTTGTTATTGATTTCAGTGGATGACTTCTTTGTTAATTCCGATCCGCCATGCTCTCAATCAGACGAGGAGGAACCTTAGGATTAATAAATGTCATCATCTAGCTTACTTGGCATACAGGTTTACTGTTACCAAAGTGCAGGCAATCTTATCTATCTATTACTTATTACCTGTAGTTGTAATCTTTTGCATTCTTTTGACAAATTTGTTATCAAGGAAGAGTTGGGGACATTGTTTAGAATGTAATTCATTTGATGATGCATTTGGATGGATATGTGTATCATGTTATATATTTACTTGGATCCTTGTCATATCTCAATTCATTACCCACATTTTAATTGAGTTGAATATAGTCTTTTGTATGTTTGTATGAGAAATTAGAAAAAAATTCTCACGTGACTTACATAATTTCCAGAATTTCCAGAATATAGTCTTGTGTATTTCCTGAATAATTGAGTTGAATATAGTCTTATGAATTTCCAGAATTTCCAGAATTCTCATGTTGATTTACATCTATGGTAATTTTACATTTCCAATTGATTAAATTTGTTTGGTGCTTGAGCTCTGCAATGTACTAGAATGATTTTATTAAGGAAAAAAACGTTCCCTTACAATTAAGCTGCATAAAACGTATAATTTAATTTTTTTTTTATTTTTTTAAAAAATTTCCGACGGATTTCCGACGAAAATATGTTAGAGTTTGCGACGACTTTGCCACGGATATTTGCGACGGATTTCCGACGACTTTGCGACGGAGACATTTGCGACGACAAAAGCCGTCGGAAACGATTTGCGACGAGCGATTTTACGACGAAAATTTGTCCGTTGGAAACGTTAATTTGCGACGAAAATCAGTGCGTTTCCGACGGATTTTGTCGTCGGAAATCGTCGATTTTCTTATAGTGATGTTATTGGACATTTGTAACACGTGACACTAACATGCCACGTCATCACTACCATGCGACACTGACATGCCACATCATCAATGTGGCACTGACATGTCATGTCAACAACCAATAGACAATTAATTTGTTTTTTTGTTTGCATTTTGGATCTAAATTACGGGAAAACTAGATTTCAAAATGTTTGAAAACACCGACAAAAGATAATTTAAGGATAATGCTCATTATAGCGAAAATTTTCTGCGAAGCCTTTTGATTGGCCGGTCAACACCCATGACCTGTTTGTTGGGTGATGCAACCCAATTTTTTATTATTAAAAAAATCACGCATTCCTTTTTTTTTTTACAAATAGCAAGTTGCCCACGTCATTCGTTAAATTATTCCTTGCCAAATTATTTTTTTTTTAAAAAAAAACTCTTGGAGTTTATAAAAGTGTCCATTGTAGTCCATGGGATTGTTTTGGTGCTGATGTGTCACATTTTTATCTTATGTGGCAGTAGCTGACATGTGCAAGGTGCTTATTTGGCTGCCAACGTGGCTTCCTAACACTCAAATCCCTAATTTCCAATATTGAGAAATAATAAGAAGTGGAGCATAGTCTAAGTTGCAGCATCGAATGTCAAGTCTTTATCCAAATCAAGGAGTGTCGTTAATGCTGAAGTGGAAGGCGACGCGGTAGACAAAATACATTGTGGGAGGACACACATATTTTGTCTTGTTTTATCTGCAAAAAGAAAACACGGGTTGTGAGTCAAAAAGACTTCAATCGAGAATGGGAATGAGAAATTGAAGGGAGAGAGTTATTAGTAGTTTGAAGAATAAGATGATGGTGGTGCTGGTAGGAGAGAGCGGAGGATTTGGGGAGAGCATGATTTGGGGTTGGGGAAGAGAAATTAGGGTTATGAGTTCTAGTAAACTACGTTGACAGACAAGCACCTTGTACATGTTACCCACTGCCACGCAGGATAAAAATGTGACACATCATCAATAAAACCATCTCAAAAACTACAATGGATACTTTTATAAATTACAAGGGTATTTTAAAAAAATAATTTTGTAGGGACTAAAATATATATTCTCTATATTTGCAGGGACCAGGATGATATTTAATTTTTTTTTTTGAAGTTTTCTCAAATATTCTTACTATTTCTTTGTTATAAATTTTCCACTACCAAAATTCTGGTAGAAATTCGTAGTGACTGTGAGTATAAAGAACAAAGAGATATCTTTAAAAAATGCATGATAACTATCTCGGAAAGTGTTTTTCAATTCTGCATTGAAAATAATCTTAATCGGTCGCTGAGGAGTGTTACCAACACTGTCTTTGTCACTCTCCTCTCAACGCTATTATTATGTTTGGATGAAATTCATGTGGACTCTATTAATTTAGTGGGACTTATTTCCAAAAGTGGTGGGTCTTTCATGTATTTCACTTATAACTATAGAAAAAATATTGAATAGTGTGTAAAAGAAAAATGCTGCTATAGCATTTTTCATCTGTCACTATCTTACATAAGTTTAAGTAATTATGATGTCTATAAGGGGATCCAAACATGTCTTATTCAGTATTCTTATGAAATGTCTCAATAAATTCGATGTGGAATATTGTAATGAAAAACATTTGGTGCGAATTGGAAACACGACTGCTAGTGATTCTAGAACCTATGGTGATAATATGATTAAGAGGGGTATATAACTTTCCTAGTACAAAATTAGATGCAATTGGTGGCTCAAATTCACTTACTTCTCAGTACAAAATTAGGTGAAGTTTGTGGTTCAACTTCGATCTACGTTTTAATGTTTTACTTTTATACAATGTTTTATTATTTTTTCTTTCTAAATTGTATGTAGATACAAACGAATGATAATCATTTCTTAAAAATAAACGACAAAAATTAATGACACAAACTGATGTAAAAATTCAAAGGAGTCGATCTTAAAAACACTGGAAACTCTTATCACCTTTTTTACCGTATTATTGGTGTTCAGTATCCATCAATTTTATTGCTGACTAATCTACGTCTGGGAACCTGTCTGGCAATGTGTACTTAGTTTTGTCGATCCGTGTGGTTCTCCCCTCCCAAGCCAACAGCATTTCTACCCCACCAAAATTTGAACCCAAGACCTTGAGGTGGTATCCGAATCCAGTTACAAGCAAGAAAAGCGCATCAGTACATTTATTCGCTTCCCTCTACTCTAAAATTACCAGAACTATTAATAATGGAGATAGCCACGGATGAATCTAGTTGCACTACAACCAGTTGATAACCTTTAGACCAACAAATAAAAAAAACTCCTCAAGAATGGCACACAATTCTGCCTCCAACACATAACATATTCATACAAACTTGGTAAATCCCCAAATCCAATTACCAAACTGATCCCGCACCAAGCCTCCACAACCCACTACATGACAGTCCCACTTCACCGCACCACCAGTATTCAAACAAAGCACCCCCCCCCCCCCAAGAGGGACGCTCCTATCGTAAATTCAAAACCAAATAAGATCGAGAGCTGGCTTGATCAGAGTTCGTCATAGTACAAGAGTATTCACGCACACTCTTATACACTACATTCGACACATGTACATATACTCGTATGAAGTTACTATACTCTCCTTGTTGAGAGGACATTTAGTACACAGTAATGTTTTGACTAAGATTACTTTTAGACTTAAACGGAGGGGTATATGAAAAACTAAAAAAAACCCTTAGTAAACTCCAAAAATTAAAATTTATTATATTTTGTTTTCACTAAAAAAAATTATTTTATTTGATAATAAAAATATTCAAAAAATAAAATTTATTATATTTTGTTATCACTAAAAAAATTCTATTTTATTTGGTAATAAAAATTTTCAGAGGTATGGTTAAGAAACTGGATTAACTTAATAACTTCCGTCACCACAGTAACCTGAATGAATATGAACTATTGGATCTAGTTAACTTCCAATCCTCAAACTTGAATTATTTTGTCTTAAAAAAATAGTTAAAAAAAAAAAAGAGAAGAAAGAAGTTTTTTTAGGGGAGAGCACATTAATTAAATAATAAAAATCTTTTGAGACACTTGTCTTAATCACAACAAAAACGGCATGCAACCTATATAAAACAACCCTGCAAGGCATAATAAAGAAGATATCACCCCTCAGAATTTGAAGAAAACAAGTAAATACTTGATTTAATCTTTTTAATTATATTTATTTTATTTTCTATAAGTAAATTTCAATGGTTAATTAGTTAGAAGATAATGTGGTCGGGCTACCCTGAGCTACGTAGTGGGGGTCGATCCGGTTTGCTCCCGGGTTCGATTCCCGCCCACGTTAAAAAGGCGTGTTGGCCAGCGAAATCCTTGCCGTAAGTAGCGAGCGGAGATTAGTCCTTCGTTGAAAGCGTTGGGACACTCCGTGGGTAGCCAGCAATGGTCCTAAATCAAAAAAAAAGTTAGAAGATAATGAATTCTGAAGTTGCACGAATCAAACCTTCTTACTTAGAATTTCGTCGGTATCCCAAGCCATATTAATAGGCTACTTGACACATTTTTTCCTTCTATTTAGTCACTAAAATACATGAAGATCGAGGGAAATTGATTCTCTATCTTGATGGTGGAAAAAGTGGTATATTGAGTTATAAATTATAAGTAGTATATAAATTTTATGAAATTTTTAAATTTAACTAAAAAAGCTAAATTGATGGATTTCATAAAGTATTAGAAATTAAATCCACTAACTTCACATATCATAGAAACCGTCTATCACTACTCTGACAATTGGACGCTTCTTGTCGTGGAAAGCGTCAAGAGACCCACTCTAGCAATTGAATCTGGGTTAGCCTAATAGCTTGATCCATATCCACAATAAATCAACACATTCATGTCTATTATGGCTCGACGGCTCAGATTCTTCCGATCGATCCAATGACTCAGAGCTAGCACAAATCCCTATAAATACTGGCACACATTGCCAAAAAGAGGTACATTCTCATTCCTTGCTATACTACTCTACAATTCTCAATACTGACTTGAGCGTCGGAGTACTGACTTGAGCATCGGAGTGACATCGCAGGTACTCACACGGGATCACTTTGGCATACCACTTGGACGGCACGAGACCTACCAACCCGGACAACCGCTAGGTACAGAACAGTTATTGAGTTGGAACTCTGGTGTGTCAATATAATCAGTGGCGGACCCAAGACCCCGGGGTCAGGGTTGTCAAATTGTTTAAATTCACAACTTGTTAAAAATATAATTAAAAACAACTATAATATATTTAAATAAATAAATTATACATTTCATAATTGTCCTCTACGTGATTTCATATTCTGAAATCGTACAATAATAAGCTCAGAGTCAATTTTATTGAATACATCACTCTCAATGTATGTCACCAGATAGTCGTTAGGATGATATGTACGCTCTCCGTATTTTATCTTGATCGTTAGGATGATATGTCGCAATTTTTCTTCGCAATCCAGGATCCGATGACAACGTTGTTGTTGTTGTTGTGAGCTAGATCCACATTCATCAATTGATGACCTTGGTCTCTTTACTAAAAATTTATCCATTTGAAACTACAAACAAAATCAAATCAGAAATTAACAATCATAAATTACCAAATGTCCATTTTGGGGTTTCGGTTTCCCCAATCAGAAATTAACAAAAACAAAATCAAATCAGAAATTAACAAACAAAATCAAATCAGAAAATACAAACAAAATCAAATCAGAAATTAACAAAAACAAAATCAAATCAGAAATTTACAAATGTCCATTTAGGGTTTCGGTTTCCCCAATCAAAAATTAACAAAAATAAAATCAAATCAGAAATTAACAAACAAAATCAAATTAGAAATCGAATTTCATTTTAGGGTTTTCAAGTTTCAACAAATTCACTGAAATCAGAGAAGAAAAAAGCTACATACTGTGAGATTAAGGTTGGTTGCTGCTTCAACGAGAGAACAGAGAAGAGAAGACAGCTTCGTGGAAGGAAACTGGTCTGGAAACAGAGAAGAACGGAGAAGAAAGCTTCGTGGAAGGTGAGATCCGAGAGAACAGAGGCGACTCGCATGAATGAGAAGAACAGAGAAGAACTGAAGGCTTCCTCTGATCGTCTCGTCGTCTTCGTGGAAACTGGAAGCTTCAGCTTCAGCGTGAGAGAGAACAGAGAAGAGGAAAGCGTGACTGCGTGTCTGAGAGAGAACAGAAGAGGAAACGATGCGTTTTGTTTTTTTCAGAGAGTGTGTTTGGGTAAGTGAACTTTGGGTATTTGGTGCAAATGAGTGCAAAATTTGGGCTATTGGTGCAATTAAAAAAATTCAGGGGTGTCAAAAATTATTCAGGGGTGTCAAAAAAATTTCAGGGGTGTCAAAAAAAATTTTATAAGGTGGTAAGCAGAAATATTTTTTTTCAAGGGTGTCAGCTGAACCCCCTCACTCTACAGAATATAATAGTGCGTGATATTTATTCGTCATTTTATAGTCGGCATTGGGCTTGGAAGGAAAGGAGGGTATATAGGTCATTGGATATGCTGGCACTCCTTAACTGTCTTCATAGTCGATCATCATATTTCACACACAAGCGCGTATATATTTACTTATTTATATACGTAAAGAAAGAAGAAAGAGCATAGACTTCCAAATCTAAATCTACTCTTCCATTTCTTCTGTGCCTGAAGAACTTCTTTTTCTTTCTTGTCTTGGTCTTTTCCTCTCCTTCATTGCTGTATCCTCCTACCAATTTGTAAGTTGTTTTTTTCACTCACTTCTCTGTTTTCCTTCTTTTATTTCTCTTCAAAATTATGTATGATCCACGTGCTGCCCCATTTGGTGTTTCGATTTCTTTTTCTTTAAAGATTTGTAATTTGAGTTAACTAGTGATTTTTGTTATCTGGGTGTTGCTTCGTTTGTTTGGATCGATGGTGATTCACTACTGTACCTTGATGATCCATGTGATCGCTTCACTGAAACAAGTGAAGTAATCAGATCCGTATTGAATTTGTGATTCTGAAACTAGGGTGATTTGTTGTGTGGAAAATTCATTGCATTTTTGCGTGTTTTTATGGAATTTGAGTCAGGGTTTTTATTTATGTATCCTTTGTTCAAATTTGTGTGTTTCCATTGCTTAGGTAGATTGAAACTGATAGAAAGAGTATTCCCTTGTTTATTTTTTCTCTGGCTGTTGATGGGAACACTTATTTATACTCTAATTCACTGGGAATGATGTATTGTCATGTTTGATTTGGCTTATTTGATTGTGATACTCTTTGGGAAAGTTTATGGAATAACTTATGACATGTTCATTAGCAGTTTTTAGCTTATTTCCATAAGCTCTCTAGGATAGTTTATGAAAACAACTTAAGTTTGACTTTAGATTATTTTTATTATAAAGATAGTTTATACATAAGCATTTGATAAGTGCTTATGATGTAAGCACTTAATTAAGTTGTTTTTTTCCAAACAGGGTCTAAACAGATTTTGTACATCTTAATGAACTGGATCAAGAAAATGTTGCTTTGGTATAACTCTCTTTGTGCTTTCTGTTGGACTTACGTTGTGAGCTTTTTAGCTACAATCTATCGTTCATTTACCTACAGATGAAGATATCCTTGTTGTTTACTTTATCATGGTTTCAAACTAGTTGCTTGATTTCCTCATAGTTCTGTATTGTTAACTTTTTTCCAAAAGTTTGGTTACCTTCAATGTAGGAATAGAAGGTTTTATGTTATTTATGAGATTAACGGCTGTTGTAGTGTGCTATGTTGTTTTACTTCAATTCATGTGATTATTGGGTTAAAGGAATATTTATATCTATTCTGTTATTTGCTCTAATTTGTTTTTGTGTGCATTTTTTATAGTAGAAGTTGGTTGATATGGCTACACACACCCCAAAAAATATCCTCATTACCGGGGCGGCTGGATTCATTGCATCTCATGTTGCCAACCGACTTATCCGGAACTATCCTCATTACAAAATTGTTGTTCTCGACAAACTTGATTACTGTTCTAATCTGAAGAACCTTATTCCTTCAAAATCATCTCCCAACTTCAAGTTTGTAAAAGGGGATATTGAAAGTGCTGACCTTGTCAACTACCTTCTCATCACTGAATCTATTGACACAATTATGCACTTTGCTGCTCAAACACATGTTGACAACTCATTTGGTAACAGCTTTGAGTTCACCAAGAACAACATATATGGTACTCATGTTTTATTAGAAGCCTGCAAAGTGACCGGCCAGATCAAACGATTCATTCATGTGAGTACTGATGAGGTTTATGGAGAGACGGATGAAGATGCCGTTGTTGGAAACCATGAGGCTTCTCAACTGCTTCCAACCAATCCTTACTCTGCAACAAAAGCCGGGGCGGAAATGCTCGTCATGGCATATGGTAGGTCGTATGGTTTACCGGTGATCACGACACGTGGAAACAATGTCTATGGCCCTAATCAATTTCCTGAGAAGTTAATTCCGAAGTTCATTCTCCTGGCCATGCAAGGCAAGGTACTTCCGATTCACGGGGATGGTTCAAATGTGAGGAGTTATTTATATTGCGAAGATGTTGCAGAAGCATTTGAAGTTATACTTCATAAGGGAGAGGTTGGACATGTTTACAATATTGGTACTAAGAAGGAGAGGAGAGTTATCGATGTAGCTCAAGATATATGCAGACTTTTCTCGATGGACCCGGAGACGAGCATAAAATTTGTAGAGAACAGACCATTTAATGATCAGAGATACTTTCTTGATGATCAAAAGCTGAAGAATTTGGGTTGGTCTGAGAGGACAACTTGGGAAGAGGGCTTGAAGAAAACCATGGATTGGTATATCAATAATCCTGATTGGTGGGGCGATGTGAGCGGTGCGTTGCTTCCTCATCCGAGGATGCTGATGATGCCTGGAGGGATGGAAAGACACTTTGATGGGTCTGAAGATGAAAACTCTGCACCATACGTTTCGTCGGTTTCGACTAACACTCGAATGGTTGTTCCAACAATAAAAACTGTTGGCTCTTCAGAGAAACATCCTCTCAAGTTCTTGATCTATGGAAGGACAGGTTGGATTGGGGGTTTGCTAGGGAAATTGTGTGAAAAACAAGGGATTCCGTATGAGTATGGAAAAGGGCGTTTGGAGGATCGCTCGTCACTCGTTTCTGATATTCAGAGCGTAAAGCCGACACACATTTTTAATGCAGCAGGAGTGACTGGCCGACCCAATGTTGATTGGTGTGAATCTCACAAAACAGAAACCATTCGCGCCAATGTTGCTGGGACTTTAACTTTGGCCGATGTCAGCAGGGAGCATGGCCTGTTGATGATAAATTATGCTACTGGTTGCATATTTGAGTATGATGAAGCTCATCCAGAAGGTTCTGGCATTGGTTTTAAGGAAGAAGATAAACCCAATTTCATTGGTTCTTTCTATTCCAAAACTAAGGCAATGGTAAGCTTGCTGATATTATATGATGTGGTTTCATACTTTCATTCCTTTCCTTTATGATTATGATTTGAAAATTAATATCTCTTGATGATTTGCTTATGAATATTTCTCAGGTAGAAGAGCTCTTGACAGAATTCGACAATGTATGCACTTTGAGGGTTCGCATGCCGATTTCATCTGACTTGAGCAATCCACGCAATTTCATTACAAAGATTTCGCGTTACAACAAAGTAGTTAACATTCCAAACAGTATGACCATTTTGGATGAACTTCTTCCTATTTCAATTGAGATGGCAAAGAGGAACCTGAGGGGGGGTATCTGGAACTTTACAAATCCCGGTGCTGCAAGCCACAATGAGATTCTTGAGATGTACAGGGATTACATTGATCCAAACTTCAAGTGGGTTAACTTCACACTTGAAGAGCAAGCCAAGGTGATAGTTGCTCCGCGAAGCAACAACGAGATGGATGCATCCAAATTGAAGAAAGAGTTTCCAGAGCTTCTTTCCATCAAAGAATCACTTATAAAGTACGTCTTTGAGCCAAACAAGAAAAGTGCTTAAAATATGCGATAAGCAGTTTCACGTTTTCGACTTCACACACTACGCATTTTTTGGGGTTTGTGCCAAGTAGATCACTCATCATTTCATTGGTAGTTCCATCTTGTTTGTGTGTTTAGAGGGTGATTTAGTTTATAGTTGGTTTAGGTATTTGAGTTCCTAAATTAACATTTTCTGCATCTTTGTTCCAGTTTCTAGTGTCCTATATATATATTAAGACGATGAACCACCGACATAGACATAGACCGAACACTCACACTCACACGTAGACACTAATAATAATTTGAAAAAATAGAAGTGATTAAATGTAAACCACATGGGTAAGTGTCGTGTCAATGTCACCTTCACGTGTGGGTCACTAAACACATAATCCATTTGAAGTGTTCGTGGTAAGTAGTGTTAAGAGCAACCTTAGGTTCTTGTTACCTTTATCACATTGTTACGAAGAACCTTGGCATCCTGGATGGCATGTATTCTTTTATTACTTATATATATATATATATATATATATATATATATATATATATATATATATATATTGTGAGTTATGCATGCTTTTGTCTTATATATGCACTGAAATGGATGCAACTGGGATTCTTTAATTTCCTCAGTTCAATAGAAAAACTAGTATAGTCTCATACATGACGCCGTGGAAAATACAGATATAGTATTTGGCTCTTTTACATGATTATTGATTGAATAATCTAGCAAGTGCTTTCAGCTTAGATTAAATAACAAATAAACATCATGCATACAAGTTACCAGTATGATCAGTTGCTAAGAAAAATGAATAAATGTATATGTTTTATAACTAGGCATCAAAAAATGAATAAAAAAACTATGCACAGAAATTATATAAATTTTGCACATGCTTCTAACATATTTCACCGTGATGGGTAATACATTAAAGGCCTTCTTAATCTCCCCATTTCTTCTCAAAAGAAATGGAAATATCAATTACCATAAGTCTGAGATTTCTTGTAAAAAATAAACAAATTTGAGTATTAAAATTAGTGACATAAATAGTTATATATATTAGCCATTTACATTAAAACTTTATAATATATATTTCTGTTTCTTTTGAGAAAATGAGATGATCTCTACTCTTTCTTGTCCGAGAGAGAGAAAAGACTAAAATGCTATTGATGTCAATGATTGGGAGATGGCAAATTTAGTAGATCAAGTAGAAAGAAATATTAAAGGGGGTTCAAATCAAGAAATGGGCGAGTCCTTAGCTGAGCAATTTGCTACTACCATATCTCGAAATTTCGCTTCGGTGTAGCGCTTGTTGGGTGTTTATTTTTGGCCCATACTTCGTACAACTCCCTACTCGCTGGACATCCCAATTTTTTAAAAATCCCAAAATTGCCCTCATTTGGAATACACATGGATACTCATGGACGCTGGTCTAATGACAAGTTCAGTGGTGAATTTCTAAACTGGTTCGGAACTTATGGTCTGTGGCAACAAAAACAACAGGTTCGGTTCTGAAATTTCGAACTCGTTCATTAATAAACCTCTGAACTGCATAAGGGGTGTTTGGCCACAAGCATAGATACAGTAGTTAAGTTTCGAACCGGTTCGGACGTAAAGTTCCGAACCTATCTGTTACTGGACAGCATAACAAGTTACTGGACAGAAACTCAAGTTGCCAAAAATAAAGCAATTCCACCTTTTCAATATAGATAATAAAGGAATGCCAACTCACGTGCTTTACCCTTGATCATAACTCTACCAGCGTGATCAGTAGAATTAAACCTTCGTTGTATAGCTTCAAATTCAATTTTCAGATTCAACTCATCATTTGGGGCTCCTGAAGGGTAACCTTGAAATTAAGTCTCTTCCAGTGATGGTGAATTGTTTCCAATGGAAACGGAGTGAGGTTCACCATGTGCCTACAAAAATAGGCTCAATCGAGTCTGGATGTGCCCAAAACATGTCTTTGACAATCGATGTCCCATTTTGAACTCTGTGCCAATACACATAATTATCACGCTTCAAATAAGTCTTCAACTGTTGGCACAGAGTAGATTCGATCGTAACCTTGAACGTGCATTGTGTATTTGTTTGAGACACATGTGGTTGTCTGTAGGGGTACATACTTTTTGGTTTGGCCAGGATTCGATTTGGTGGAATCAAGTTCTTAGTCATTCTAGTAATTACTTACTTCTGTTTCACCGTTAATCTGGAATTGAATGGATGACCTTCACCGTAAGACATTAATGCGTGGTTATGTATTCCACGCATAACAGTCAATATCCATCCTCCAAGCTTATTGATAAATTTTCCTTTCAGCCTAAACTTGCAACAACATTTTCTACTCCCGGTTGGAACCAAATGAGCATACTTGTATCAATCACCATCCCAAGAGTCTGCCCGATAGAACGTACCCATACAAGCAGGTCGTCACGAGTATCAAACACTTGATCGGTTTTGAACGAACTCGTATGGTCCACAACCATCAACTTGCTTCTGTACCATTTTCAGCCATTTTATGACCCTAAAAAGTGAAAAAAAAAATCAAAGATAAATGTTAAAAACAGAGGATCTGCACAATCTGTAAAACAACATGGTTCGATTATTAACTATCGAACTGGTTCGGAACTCTGCAATCGAACCACTTAAACTCAGAGCCCCCCTTTAACAGGTTCGGTCCTGTTTTTTCGAACGGGTTCGTTAGTTAACCTCCGAACCAGTCAGGCTCAGACATCCCTTTTATAGGTTCGGTGAAAATAAAGGAAAAGGTTATAGGGATCATACCGTAATAGGGTTGAGAATGTGAGGATGGCAACTACAATGTGATTTAAATTGAAGAGTAGGGGGTGTGTTGGAGGAGAGGTGAAGAAGAAGGAAGAAGGATAGAGATGGAATTTCAAAATATTGGCAGGGGTATTTTGGTATTTTCACAAGGGGAGGGGATGTCTAGTGAGTAGTAGGGAGGGGATGTCTAGTGAGTAGTAGGGAGGGGGTTGTATGAAGTATGAGTCTTATATTTTTTCGCTGCTCAGGCCGTAGCCATGGATCATTTGGGCTGGGTTGGTTTTTTTGTGGTGTGCTGTTGGGTTGGCTCTTCTGGACTATCATCCACTGTTCAAAAAAAAGAGATGCATGGTCGCACAAACCCAAGACATGCAAATTGATTTGTATGGTAGCCATGCAGTGAATAGTGTATGGAGCACCTATTCCCCTTTTTATTCTCCACCCTTGACGGTTTGTATTAAAGACAAATAATTAAGGGGTTTTTTTTTACCCCCATCACATCCCTATCTATCCCATCGACCCTGCGAAAAGACGCAATTGCCTTTCACAAAATTTAAAAATCTCGAACGTATCCTGATTGTAATGAAACCACATTCTTTAAATCCGAAAAATATCAAGGATCAATACTCCTCAAGAAGTGACTTCTTTCAGGATAGGAGACCTCAAAATCCCAAATTTCATCGTTTACTATTTTTTATTAATTTTTTTAATTTTTCATAATCTCCAAAAAATCTGAAAAAATTTGCATAACCTTATTTTGGTTTTATTAGATTTTTAGTGGTGTTTTTATAATTTTTGGATTAGTTTTGGCTGTTTAACGGGTTTTTAGTAGCATTTTATAACCTTTTTTATAAAATTAAATAAAAAACAATTTTTTTTAATAACAAAATCGGATTTACCTTAGGTGGGATAAATCCGTTTTCCTTTTTTTAGGGAAATCGAATTTACCTTAGGTGGGATAAATCCGATTTTCTCCTTTTTTAGGGAAATCAGATTTATGTACCCACTAGGTAAATCCGATTTCCAAAATAACAAAGCGGATTTACCTTCAGCTAAGGTAAATCCGCTTTGTTATTTTTGAAATCGGATTTACCTTTTGGTTACCCCCATCTGAGGTAAATCCGACTTTAAAAATAACAAAGCGGATTTACCTTAGATGAGAGTAAATCCGAGCGAATTGCAAGTTGGGCAGGGGTATTTTCGAGTTTTAGAAATTTGATGGGGGTAGATAAGAGGTGATGGGGGTACAAAAAAAACCCAATAATTAATTGTGTGGAGCAGCTCAAATCATCTCATTAGCATTAAGATGTCACGCCGATGGATGAGTAATTAATTTCTCGTAAAATTTTTTAAATACGTCTTTAAATACGTGAAAGTCATTTCTCATTTGCTAATATATGGGGAGAATTTGGGTGTGCATCTAAGTCACAATCGTAGAGAGGGAAATCAATGTGCTGATTTTTTTGCTAATATGAGAGCCAATTCAGGAAGTGGGGTCTTCTTTTTCAGCAAATCCCAACGTGCTTCAGAAGACCATCACAAATTCTCATTAGGAAAAGAGTTAAAACAAGAGGGAAAAGTTGAATATTACAATCAGAAATATGAAGCAACTGGAAACTAAATATTAAAAATCCTCCATACAAAAAATTAAAATGTAAAGTGAGGTAGCTAGCAATCAAGAGCTTGCGTGTTCGAATTTGGAGAAGTTTTGTAGGTCGGTGGAAAACGATTGTGATTGTTCCGTTGATGGTGAAAGTAGATCAAAAGATGAAAGATGTGGACTGTGATTTGAAGAACTGGGCGAGAGAGGATTGGAAAAGGGAAAAATGAGCGTGGGGGAGATGAAAAGCAGACATGTTGCCTATATTGAATGATTGAATCCGCTGTGTGGTACTTTCACTACAAAAAAACAGGATAATTGTGGCGGTTTAATTTGATAATTGTGGCGGTTTAAACCGCCAGTTTATTCAACAGTGGCGGTATCTCTAAGCGCCAGAATCACGGTCGCCACTCAGCAAAAGGTGGCAGTCACAATGAAACCGCCAGAATTTTCCGTGTATACAATGGCGCTTATCAATTTGAAAAAGGTGGCGGTTTAAACTGCCATAATTTACTAAAAAATCAGACTATTTTTGTAAATACTGTCGGTTTAAACCGCCAGAATAACAGAATATAGTGGGGGGTTTTAACAGATGTCTACTGAAATTATTTGCAAAAATTGGCATTTTTAACTGCCATTATTTAATTATTTAAACCGCCACAATTACGTTTCATTATTTTTTTGACAAATTTACATTTTATTATTTGTTGCTTACATTTAAATATGTTTTAATCCTCACAGAGGCCTGTTATTAGCTACAACTACAATTACCACTCATCAAGACATAAATATAATAACTAAAATATCACATTTAATAAGAGAAAATTACTCATAATAAGTACAAACACGTGTTTAACATTTCAAAAGTTACATAATAAGTCAAAGTTTGATAGATATCCTAAATAAGTCATATAGTCGATGTAATAAGTACAAACACGTGTTTAATAATTCAAAAGTTACATCATATGTCAAAGTTTGATATACATCCAAAATAAGTCATGTCATCGGGAGGACGAGAATCACTCGAGAGATCCGCTAATTCCATTGCTTCCATCTGATGATCTTCTAACATTAGTTGGTGATGCACTCTCACTTCCATTATCAGTTGCCTACAAATCATGTGGGGTTTGTTTAAAATAAGATAATAAATTCAATAACTCAAAGACTAGATACCTACAAAGAGACCGTATTAAAAAAAAAATGAATATGTCAATACAATTAAAATGGGAAGTGATCACCGTTCAGTGTTATTATCTTAAAAGTGCGCTGTGCAGCTAACTATTTTTAGGACTTCATGGATTATTCCATCGAATATCACGATTAGTCAATCAACAGAACCTACTGAATGAACAGGAAAACTAGTGTCTAGAAGAAAATGATAAATAACCTTATAAACTAACATGCACCAAGTATATCTACAATACGATGTCAGATAAATTTTCCGAGTATTTTTTCTTCATTTAATTTATACTACCTTTACAGTGTGATGTGAGTATTTTAGTTTATCAATTTCTGGATTTTAATAATTGAATACCTAACTAGCAAACAGGACTGTTCAATCAAGTTTAACCTGAAAATTTCACTTCTACTTTCGCATGTTGCTTGACCAAAAGCCGCTCCCCCTTTGCCTGTGTACTGTGTTGTAACTTGTAAGTCTCTTTGGTCCAACATTTCTCTCCAAATTTCTTTGGCTCTACATATTTTCTCCAAAGTTCTTTCTCCAAAAATGCCTTCTTTTTTTCCAGGTCAAAATCAGTAATACTTTTCTCTCCGAAATTTCTTTAATTTTATCCTAAGTTCTTTCTTCCAAATGTCCAGTTTGCTATATTCAGTTTAAAATCAGCCAGAGGCCTTCGTTTCAGCATGCTGATTTTATTAACACCATTAACTTATCACCTATTAATTCTTACATCCTAGACAGTAATCTTTATTGAATGATTAAAATAAAAATACATGAAAAACCTAGCAGCCATTGACTAAACATATATTTCTTGTCCAACAGATTCAACACATATAATGTGTTTGAATAACCAGTGCAACAAGATTAATTAAAGTCTTGCCAGAGAATGTAAAATACCGGCTTTCATATTTGCAATAATAGTCTCACAAGCAAGAAAATAAGAGTCAAAAACAAAAAGGACAAAACTTAGATACAATACTCTAAATGCTGGTAGAATTGTTCTCAAATCATGTGACAGGTATCTTTTTTACATCAGTTACTTTAGAAAAACAAAAGAACACACGGCTGTGGGTATCTAAGACTCTCGACTGTCCAATAAGCCAGACACGTCGGTGCAGCCAGTGGGTGATTAACAGAAATAAAACAGTATAATAAGAACTTACTTTGGTAGTTCTTTGCCAACAAAATCAATAGAGATCTAATTTAAAGTTGAGTGCCAAAGTGTTCCTTCTTACCTACCATGTTGAAGACAATGTGTTAGAAAAAATACGCATTTAAAATTGATGCTTAGGTGTAAATACAAATTTAGTTTTGAAGAATTTACCAATTCTTGATCAAGTTTCTTCAAAAACAAGAACATCAACTCAAGAGCCAACAGAATGAGAATCCTAGATTAAATCTGCAACTTCATCCGGAAGAAGTAATTAGCTTCTGCATCTTAATTTCATTCAGAAGCTCTATTGTTCAACTCATCTTCTCCATAACATTTATAAACTTATATGAATCTTTTCATAATTGAACAATCAATTCAATTTCAATACACAATAACAAAAAACATTAACAATAACAAGACAATATAACAACATCCAGAAAATTGAACATGCAGCAAGCCCCAAAATCAAACTAGCAAAAAATTAATACATACAATTCCAAAATCAAAACTGAAAGAATAATGGAGAACTTTGAACAATAAATTAAACATGCAGCAAGCCCCAAAAATCAAACAGCCTGAACTGAACCAAAATTTTAGGGATTCAATTAAACTATGAACAATAATGGAGAACCAATTTGTAGATAAAAATAAGAATGAAAGATATGCCACTCACAAGATTAGCCTGAACTGAAATCAATGGAAGGTTTAGCGCAGAGATGGAGCCATCGTAGGGCACGTCAAGTAATAGCGGAGAGATGGACCACCGTCTTCAACTGGTTTAGCGCAGAGATGGACCGCCGTCTTCAACTGGTTCACCGTTGAAGATTATGGAACTGAACTGGAAAAGATTTAGGGTTCAATGGATTTTAGGGAGATGGATGCGGTGAGCGAGAGTGGATGCGGTGAGCGAGAGAGAGCGAGATGGATGCGGTGAGCGAGAGTGGATGCGGTGAGCGAGATGGATGCGGTGAACGAGAGTGGATGCGGTGAGCGAGAGACGCGGAGAGCTGAGCGAGAATGGATTTTAGGGATTCAGAACCGAAATCAATGGACCGCCATGGAAGATGGAACGGGTTCAGAAGCGCAGAGATGGGAGAGCGCAGAGATGGAAGATGGGACGGGTTCAGAAGCGCAGAGATGGGAGATGGAAGATGGAAGGGGTTCAGAAGCGAAAAGGGTCTCAAGTGAAACAAGCGCGAAGCACAAAAGATAGCGCGCAGTCAATTAGTAAAACAAGGGAGTAAATTCTGGCAGTTGAAACCGCCAATATTTTCAGTCTTATTAGGGCGGTTCATAGAACTGCCACATTTTACAGTATATAATGGCGTTTAAAATAAACCGCCATAATAGAACCGCCAGTATTTACTTGATTTTTTGTAGTGTTTGTAGTTGTAATTGTCGTTGTCTACACGAGAAACAACCGCATTCCTGACACACTTTGTGGTGGGGCTGCGAAAGGAGAAGAGGACACAACTTGAAAACATAAGCTTTTTGGGAGATGAGATAGTTTCAGAAAAATAGGAAGGTGAAACAAGTTGGTTTTAGAGAGAGGGTGGGTTACACACCGTTTAAAAAATGGAAATGGAGTTAAAATGACTCTTAATTTAGATCAAAGTTTCTAGACACTAGGAAGATGCTAGACATTTTTTTTTATAAAAGTAATTATAGATTGAATATAAAATAATTGGGAGATTCCATTGCTTGCTTCCCATGGAGTGTCTCAACATTTTCAACCGCACGTGCTTAAGACCAAATTTTGCACTGGCCAAACACCGAGTTTTTCCACCGCGGGAGTCGAACTCGAGAGCACCGAGTCGACCCCCTTGTCCCAAGGTAGATTAAGCCAATGGGTCAACGGTGTTGGTTATTGAGAGATTCCATATAATAACTTTATTTTCCTGAAAAAAAATGTATTTTTGTTTTCATTTTTTACTAAAATTACTCAATTTTTTTTTCATTTTAAATTTTACTATTTCGCAATGGTAATATTGTTTCACCAAAAAATATTTTGCAATAAATGTAATAAAGTACTGTATGTGGATATAATATATCTATCAATTCTCTAGAATGATTACTAACATGCGCTATTTTTTCCAGGTATAACATGTACTACCATTTGATCTCTTACATTTTTTGTATTGTTGATATTGAATGATTTCTTTTAGTTGTTTTTTTAGTTTTTTAGATGGAATCTTCTTTTGGTTCTTTTATATTTAGATAAAATAATTGAATAAATAATTGACAACAAAATTGTATTGAACTGAATAATTATTCTAGATATTTTAATCAAATTTTAAGTTAGCCGAGGATCGGCTAAGAGTTTGAACCTTGTAACTTCTTTCTTCAAGCAATTATATTGAGAAAGGAACTCTCTTCCTCAGTTATGGGTTCCCTAACTACTTTAAAGAGCGTTAGGATTAGGTGTGGGAGATGAAAAAACTAGTCAAGGATTATTTTACGACAATGCATTTTCCACGTGCTTCACTTAGCAGTCTTAGCATAAGGATTAAGCCTGGGCACCACCTTTATGTTCTTCAATATTTTCTTCTTTACTGTAGTCCTTGTTACCTTCGTCAACAAGGATTCTTCTTCTAATTATTAACTAGCCTCACAACGAGTGAAATTTCATCAAAATTAATAATCTTTTTGCCGATTATATACCTCAACTTAGCCTCGGGCAGAACATATCCTTTCTTCTTCTCAGAAGGCATGTCTTATTGATCACAGTTTGCTAAGGCTACCAACATTGTGGTTGCTTTCTCAGAAAAAACAATGAAAGTCTAGAAGATATAGGAAGAAAATAGGATACTACCTATCCCTTTGGCTTCTGTTCTACGAGATTTTGGGACAAGTTAGCTTATGTCAACTGAGTACTTAACTCGGCCGAGACCTCCCTCGCCTAGGGACTTAGCAACTTTTTATATATATATTAGTGAAAAAACTGCCTGTCATGTTCTTGATTCCTTTTGTTCTGCCACTATAATAAAAATAAGGCTAAAATGTATCTTTGGTCTTTTAAGTTATTTTAAAAGTTTACTTTGATTCTTTAAGTTTTTCTCTCCATGTTTCGGGCTGGCCATAAAATTGTGATGTAACACCCTAATATTTCTAAAACTAGAAATACTAAGAATGCACAACCCAGCATACATCAGAGGCATAATTCCTGTTTAGATATTGAACATGACTAATTTTTTTTTTGATGATATACCAACTGTCACATCATCACAACCTGTCATTACTTCATGGGATTCAAAAATAATCCATAACCTCGAGGGACATTAAATTCCTAATGTTCAATATCTTCACAAGGAAAGCGAAAGCGGTTTATACAACTTATCAAAGTACAAGTCACATAACCGATTACAGAATTAACAAGGAAAACATAAACATGGACGAAGACACAATGTCTCAGTCAACTTCTTAGGCACCTCTTCTACTCGTGCCGCTAAAGACTTCGAAACGAGACCCATACATGTAATGTCTCCAAATCTTCAATGCATACACAATGGCTGCCAACTCCAAATCATGAGTCGGATAATCCTCCTCATGAGACTTTAATTGCCTGGATGCATATGCTACCACTTGTTGATTCTGCATGAGAACACACCCTAAACCCTTCCCAGAGGCGTCGCTGTAAATTTGGAATCCCAGCGACGGATCCAGAAGAATCAGGATTGGAGCAGAAGTCAACCGAGTTTTTCACTCCTGAAAACATTCTTCACAATCAGCATTCCACGTAAATGGCTGACCCTTACGAGTCAATCGAGTGAGTGGAAGGACCAACTGTGAGAACCCTTGAACAAACCTCCGATAATAACCAGCTAGACCCAAGAAACTTCTTATTTCTAGCGACCGAAAAATCTGGGTGAGGATTCCTCGAAGGTTCGAAAATGAAACTGCCACCAAAGTTTAATTATCAGGGCAAACATTGGAAAATCCCTTTTGGAATGGATAAGGGTCCTTGAGACCAGATAAGGGTTCGGGAGTCGGTTATGCGTGGGGAAGGTATTAGCACCCCACGACATCCTTCCTAATGAAGGTTACCTGCTAACTATTTGTAGGAAAGAATATTAATTTTGAAAATATTTATTTTACCCTTTTATCGTGAATTAAAGGAAACTAAGAGAAAGAAAAAACTTGATATTTTTTGAATTGAAGAAAATGATTATTTAGGAAAAGACTAAAAAAGTTTTTTTATTAGTGCAATTGACAGAGTTCGGCCGCCCTCTGCTCCTACGTATCTCCTCGTAGAGAATCAAATCACACGTAGTTCTTGGGTAGAAAAAGTTTGTTGGTTGGTAATTTTTTAATATAGGGGTTTTAGGATTTTTGAGCTGTACAGCTCATCCGTCCTAGAACGATGACTAACCCGTCCGTACGGTCGACTTAGTCCCTTATTTTATAAAAATGGGCTTTTTGGAGTTTGGAAAATAGTTTGATGTGTGTTGGTTTGATTTTATTGGAATAGGGATTTTAGGGCTCTTGAGCCGTACGGCTCATTCATCCTAGAATGCTGACTAACCCGATTGTACAGTCGACTTAATCCCCTATTTTGAAAATTTGATTTGTGGAAAGAAATGTGTTTGTGTTTATTTTAATTTAGAAATTGTTTGTTTTAAATAGGGATTTTAGGATATGATCCGTAACGGTTCATTAGTGACCTAAAAAGCAGACTAACTCGACTATACAGTCGACTTAGTCCCCTATTTTGAAAATAAGTTTTTTATTTTTTGAGGAAAATGATTATTTTGTTTTTCTGGTTTGAATATGAACGAAAAGTTGACAACGAAAAAAAAATGAGAAGTGTAACTAGTGAAAAATAATTATCATTAATATTTAAAAATAAACTAATTAAAAGAAAAATAAAATAAAAAAGGGAGGGGGAGAGAGAGAAAGCGAGAACTTCGCTGGAAGAGAGAGAATGTGTTCAGTGTTCTTGTTGAATCACTATGGTGTCTTTTTCACCGTGGACAGGGTCTCCTTTTATAGGTGAAGGTTTAGGTGAAGAGACTTGCTGGACAAGTTAACTTGTTGGGCAAGTCGACTTGCTGAGCAAGCAGCTTGTTGGGCTGAAGGTTAATGCTACCGACACCCCATTTTTATTATTTTCTTTCTTCTCTATTTTTTTATTTTTATGTATTTTTATTTTTGTTTGGGTGATAATATAAATAAAAGACTGATTTTTTAAATTAGAGAAAATGTTATTTTAAAAAGAAAAATCTAGAAAAAGGACAAACTGGGCCAAGGCCCAAACGAGAAAATCTAACATAGGCCCAATAGAGTAAGTTGCTAAAATCAGGCCCAATTAAAACAAAATCTGTCGATAAGCCCAATTACGAAAGCACACGCCCAATTAGATGAAAAGGTATCTGAGTCCAATCAAACAAAATACTAAGTGTTGGTCCAAATGAGACAACATCGAATGAGCCCGAAAACTTTTCTCGTAGTGATGTCACCTGGGACTTATGACACGTGAACTAAATTAAAATGCTTACGAAAGAAAGTGATCGGACAAAATTGGGGAATGACACCCTTGAATAAACCTCCGATAATAACCAGCTAGACCCAAGAAACTTCTTATTTCTGATACTGATGAGGGTCGCTCCCAATTCATCACAGCTTCCACTTTACTGGGATCTACTGCAACTCCCGACTGAGTTATCACATGTCTCAGAAATTTTACTTCAGGCATCCAGAAATCACACTTTGAAGGTTTCGCATTCAACTTCTTTTCTCGAAGTACATTCAGAACAATGCGGAGATGTTGAACATGCTCATCAATGGTCTTCGAGTACACCAAGATATCATCCATGAATACCACTACAAACTGATCCAGGTAAGGATTGAAAATTCGATTCATGTAGTCCATGAATACAGCTGGAGCATTGGTTAGACCGAAGGGCATCACTACAAATTCGTAATGTCCATATCTAGTACGGAAAGCGGTCTTCGGAATATCCAAAGCTCTAACTTTAATTTGATGATACCCAGACCTTAAATCGATTTTGGAAAACACTGCAGCTCCTCTAAGTTGATCCAGCAAATCATCAATCCTTGGCAGAGGATACTTATTCTTAATAGTGACTTTATTCAACTGGCGGTAATCGATACACAACCTCATGCTCCCATCTTTCTTCTTAACAAGTAACACAGGAGCACCCCATGGAGATGCACTAGGCCGAATGAACTTCTTCGAGACCAATTCTTCAAGTTGGGATTTTAATTCCTCTAGCTCTAAAGGAGACATTCGATAAGGAGCAATAGATATTGGCCCTGTGCCGGGAACCAATTCTATAGAGAATTCTACCTCTCTATCGGGAGGTAAATAAGAGACTTCGTCCGGAAAAACATCCAGAAACTCATTCACAACTTGAACAGATGATAAATCTAAACCGGTTTCGGTTGATACAGATAACATAATAACATAAGCTTCCGCACCTTGAAATAAAGATTGACTGGCTGAAGTGAAAGAGATAACTGCTTCTGAATTTGACCTTGGCAACTCAACTGCTTCAGAAGCGAAGCTGATGGTTCGATTGAAACTGTCTATAGTGACATGATTGGCAGTCATCCAGTTCATACCCAAAACAATGTCCATACCTCTCATAGGCAAGCAAATAAAATCTACAACAAAGTTTCGGTCTCCTATAGCTAGTAGACAGTTTTGGCATAGAGAGTGGGTCTGGACACGTCCCTTAGCAGCAGTTAAAATGGTTATCGGCTTGGATAGCGGAGATAGAGCTAATCCCAACCGATCTACACATGCTTCAGATAGAAAACAATGGGTTGCACCCGAATCATATAATATACTGATAGAGTTACAGAAAAGAGATCTCATACCCCTCAGTAAGTTGTCATTAGGCTTGACGGTCTGCGCATCCAGAGTGTTGACTCGTCCCTGTCTTGGAGCATCTGGTGTTTCTTTGAAACCCTTCCTCGCCGGGCACTCATTAGCATAATGACCCTCTCCTTTGCAGTAATAGCCTTGTCTTGGACCCCGATGACACTCACCACGATGACGTTTTCCACAGCGAGCACAATTATGAAAGTTGGAGGAATCAACTGTTTGTACCTGCTTCCCTTTATCTGAGTTGTGCCTGGGACCCATCTGAGAGTTAGATGACCCAACACTCCTCTTGTTTTGATTAAACGCCTTTTGGCTTGCATATAATCTCTTCAAATCACTCTCGGCAATATGAGCCTGTTGGACCATAGCTGCATAATTGTTACAAGCAAAAGAGCTTAGACTCTGTGCGATGTCTTCTCTCAGGTTGTACTTGTACCTGTCTGTCTTCCATTTGTCATTGGGAGCATACCCAGCCAAACCGAAGAATTGGTACAGCTCTTCAAATTTGGCCGTGTACTGGCCCACGGTTAAGCTTCTTTCCGTGAGAGCTAAGAACTCATTCTCTTTGTCAAACCTCATAGCAGTTGGAAAGAATTGTTCCAGAAAGGTTTGCCGGAAGTTCTCCCAAGTCTGGGGAGTTCCAATGGTCTCCATCATGGTTCTAGCATTAGTCCACCAGTTGTTGGCTTCTCCCTTCAGCATATGGGATGCCAATCTCAGCTTATCTTCATCAGTAACTTGCATAGTCAGAAAGATCTTCTCAATATCATCCAGCCAATGCTGGGCTTCCATGACATCCGATCCTCCTCTGAACTCGAGGGTTTCATCTTTAAGAATTCAGTGTAGACCTGTCTTGGGTTAACCTGCTGCTCATGAGCTTGTTGCAGCTGAGCATGAGCATTTTGTTGCATTTGCAGTATATCTTCCATCATCTTTTGATGCCTTTCAATCACGTTCTGCATCCACTCCTGATGCGGGTCGATGGGGATGTTTCCTCTACCTCTTCCAGCCATGATTCTACGAAATATGCACAAAGTATTAAGTTGATCAAGATCAATGTCTAATAGAATATTAAGAAGAATCATGCCTAAAAGACCTAAAAGACTTATGGCATCTAGGTCCGACTAGGTCGAACCGCTCTGATACCAAAATGTAACACCCTAATACTTCTAAAAGTAGAAATACTAAGAATGCACAACTCAGCATACATCAGAGGCATAATTCCTGTTTAGATATTGAACACGACTAATTTTTTTTGATGATATACCAACTGTCACATCATCACAACCTGTCATTACTTCATGGGATTCAAAAATAATCCATAACCTCGAGGGACATTAAATTCCTAATGTTCAATATCTTCACAAGAAAAGGGGTAGCGGTTTATACAACTTATCAAAGTACAAGTCACATAACCTATTACATAATTAACAAGGAAAACATAAACATGGACGAAGACACAATGTCTCAGTCAACTTCTTAGGCACCTCTTCTACTCGTGCCGCTTAGCCTTCTTTCCCTGTTTCTCTGTAAAACAACAACATATGAAAGTGTGAGATACATATCTCAGTGAGTTTTACAGTAACCCCTAACCACGCACTCAGTTTATTATAAAACCTTTAACTGGTAATTCAATTAATGAATAACAAAATTATACACTGGTAATTCGATAAGAATTACAAAACAATCGCTTGTAATTCAATATGAATTACAAAAAAATATCCTTTTAATTCTTTAGCCCATCACCAACAACCTGAAGAAGCTTAAGTGATGAATTATGTTGGAAACCCTTTTAATCTTTAGCACGTCACCAACAACCCAAAGAAGCTTAAGTGAACCCCAACTAGCCAATAGTAGTACGAGTACTAAAGGCAAAACAATTATTCTGGGGGCCTAGGTAAATGGCTCATGACGTCCCTCACCTAGCATGCTAATTCATAGGGGTCGTCACCCTGACTTGATATAATATATCGTGAACTATAGACCGGTTTAGATGAATTAATAATAAACATCCCGCGTCAGTTATACAATGCCAAGTAGGACTTATAGTCCATTTTATTTTCGGTAAAACATGTCCTCAAACGTGTACTATGACAATATTACTTAAAATTTAAGAAAACCTTTAACATATCAAACGACGTTGAAAAATTGCAAACAACCACTTGTTGGAAATCTACGGATATATAGTTCCTGTATAAATTTTTGGTTTTGCAAAATAATGAGCCAATTAGTACAATTTTCAAAAATAGACAGAGTGATTCCTACATTGGACAAAATCTGTCTCCTGACTTCTAGCACTTCTAAAATGACCAAACCTCAACAAATTAATCTGAAACTTGAGCCTAGACCATAGAAAATTGTGTCTAGTTTTCAAATAAATAAGAATCGTTTAAAAAAGAGTTCAATTGAGAGCACAAAATTCAAAACACAACCTATACCCAGTTTAACATCAAAAATTTGACCTAGCTTGGGATACTCATAACTCGACCTACAAAACTTCCATTTTGATGAAACCAGTGCCAAAATGACCAAATTTAAGTCTAGTTTCTAACAAAATCAACCACATAATTTTTGGATTCACAGAACATTCCCAGTTTCAAAAATACGGCACCTATGTCCAGAATGCTTCCAGGATATTACCATAATTTGGGATACTTATAAACTGAGCTATACAACTCCAATTTGAACCACACCAGTGTCAAAATTACCTAAATTAAGTATAGTTTCTAACAAAATCGACCACATAATTTTTGGATTCACAGAACATTCCCAGTTTCAAAAAGACGGCACCTATGTCCAGAACTCCCAATTCAGTAAATTCAACATCAAAATTACTCAAATTAACACCAAATATCACATAAAAAACACAATATCAACACAATCAGAAATCAAAATCCCTAAACGTGAGTAAAACTCACCAATCGTGATGAAATCACGAAACACCGAGACTTCTCGTAGTTCAACCAACCCGAAACCTCACGAACTCGATTCTAACGCGTCAACTCACTTCCAAAACTGAATCCGAACAACTTTAGCACCCCTCATACTGCTCAACTCGAAACAGCTACAATGCAGCTTGCTTATGAGTTCTAAAATTGAACCTTGCACCTCATACACCACCTACAAGCTTCCATAAACAACATGCAAGACAAAACTTCAAGGTTTGGCTATGGTTGAGCTCCAAGCTCGAAAATGGTAGAATGAAATAGGGGAAGATTGAGCTACTAAAATTGGTATCATTGGATAGAGAATTGAAAATGGAGAAGAATGGACATAAGGACACTTACATGCATTAGGATTGGAGCTTGCTGCCCTTCTTCTTCTCTCCCTCACTCTCTCGAGTTCTCTCTCTCTCTCTCTCTCTCTCTCTCTCTCTCTCTCTCTATCTCTCCCTCTCTCTCTCTCTCTCTCTCTCTCTCTCTCTCTCTCTCTCTCTCTATTTCAATTCTGTTTTTCAGCAAAGTGAGGACTGTTTGGAGTGTTGTGTTTTTGGTGTTTTTCAGCTGAGGGTTTAAATGAGGGTAAAAGGACCAAACTACCCTTACTTCATCTAACACTCACTTAACTTAATCCTATCCAATCTTGCACTTAATAACTCATACACTTCAACTATTAATGCATGAAAATCATCTTATTGAGCAATTAATTATTGCTTCCTCGACAATATTATATCGTGGATCAACTTATCATTTATCGAACAATAATTCGTTAGTTAATTTCATAAAACGAAATTAACCGAAATTAGGGATGTTACATGTGACATGGCTTTTTGTGCTGACTTGTACACATGGCGGAGGTATGGATGACATTGATTTACTTAATTTTACATTTAAAGTTTAAATCATCATCTTCTCCATTTCATCATCTTTTTCCCTAAAATTAAACCCTAATTATTCACATTTCCATAAACATAGATTACATTTCTAGAACTACCACCATCTCCAGCCGCCGTCCACCACTGTGACACCACTAGCAAAGCCATCGGTGCCAGCGTCGTCCTCCCTCACTCGTTCACACTCAAGGATGTCCATCTCTCTCTTTTACTCACCACAAACCGAGGAAAGAAGATGGGCAAAACATGAGTAAGAAGTTATTGGGGGGGGGGGGGTGTAGGTATTTTGTGGTGAGATTTGTGATAAATTCATGGTTGGATTTAGCCATTGATATGAAGACACGAGTTTCTGTAAAACACCAATGTTTGTTCTGGGTCTTATAAGTTTCTGTCTTGTTTCAGTTTGGTTGTTAAGGTTTTAAAACCTTTCACTTTCGGTCCTTCTCGTTATTCCATTCCGTTGTTCCTTCTCTTAAAATCCCTCTATCTCTCCTCAAAGATTCTCCCTCACTGTTAGGAATTCTCCCCCACACGATCACCATGAGCTATCTCCAGATCTAGAAATGGTGTTGGAAACTAGGGTTTAGTTTTGAGGAAGAATATGATGATTCTAATTGTAAAGTACTAAACTAGAATTTAAAAAAAAACTTAAAGGACCAACAACACATTTGTTCGCCTTGTAAAATCATATAAATCCATGTGTAAAAGTGTAACACTCTAATTTTGAAATGAGCATTAACATGTTGTTTAACTCGATTAATTTAATTTAAAACAATTTCCTAGTAAAAGAATGTGCTAAATAAATTTGTTGCATATGTACCATTGGATTGTGTGTAGAAATTAGAAGGGAAACTAGATTAAATTAGGAGATTGAAAACTAGTTAGAAAAACTTTAAGGAGGTGGGCTAGTTAGCAATTAGGAGAAATTTCACTAACCATCCCCCACCCCACCATATGAACTTACACTTCCTCCTCCTCCTCCTCCTCCTCCTCTCTCTCTCCCTCTCTCTCTCCCTCTCTCTCTCTCTCTCCTCTCTCTCTCTCTCTCTCTCTCTCTCTCCATATGAACTCATTTTTGAATGATTTTTGTTCCATTTCAAACTAGACTTGTTTTTCTTTAGTTTGAGAACAAATTGATGGTATTTGACTGACTTTTGATGTCTTAAAGTATGTTATAATTTATGTAACTGATACTGTCTAGTTTTTGAAGTTGTGTATGCATTGTTTTATCAAATAATATCTATTAGTCCATTATTATGTGAAACAAAATTATATTCATAAACTAAACACTCTAAGCTCTCCAAAGAGCGGTTGTATGCTAAATTTTAATATTGTTTGGTATGTAAATTAAGTCACCCAAGTTGACGTAAAACTGCTGAAAAATACTGCACAGAGTATTAGTTAAAATGCTTGAGTGTATGTCCTTTAGCCTCAACTTATGTTGACATTATGTGTGAAATCTTGAAAAATAACAAGATATAGTGATTCTTATTTAATTACTAAGATGATGAGAATGATTTCTAATTGATATGTCATTGTATATGTTATGCCTTGTTATGTAAGTGAAATTAAATGTTTGATTTCATAATTATTATTTTGTTTTAAATTAGGGAAGAGGAAATTTTATTAATCAAAGTGGCACTAGTGACCATTTTACAACTCTCCCCGTGGGGATTCGAACTCAACACCTTGACGATACAAGGCTAAGCTCTTACGACTGAGCTAGCACCTCAAGTGTGTTTGATTTCATAATTATAATCTTATAATGTATAAACTTTATGAGTTAGCCTAATTTGTAATTCGTGGTCATTTATAATTATACTTAGAAATGTATGATTATAGGATTAGAACTTAGGTTTTAAGTTGATGTGTCTTGATGCATGAAATACCTTGAACTCTTTTAATGTATCTTATCATAGTTATATGTTTATGAATGATTATGTTGACATAGTGGTAGATTTCCTTGGACCCTACCTTAAAAAAAAGAGCGTAGTAGAAACTAGTAAACCTTGTGCTCAAGACATAAGATTGTGTGTTCAAATTTATCAATCAAGTGCTTAGCTTTGGCAAGTACAAAACTGATTTGTTCAGAGTGACATATGCCATTTTAGGTCAGTCCGGGCATGTGAAAGCACACATGACCAAATCTGGCGACCCAATATTGTACCCTTTTGAATATAAAGGTCGATTCAATTGGGTAATTAATGTAATATCCTTGAATACAACGGGGATTCATATCCAAAGATTGATGTAAACAGTAGCAAGATAAAACACAGTCAGTCCGGGATAAATGATATAATTCTTACCGAATCCAGTGACATAGATCCCAGTCCGAAAGAGCCAAAGACCCATAGGGATAAAGATTTTAAGAACTTACCGTTCAATTACAAGAACCGTTTTAAATGATATTAAATGCATAAAATTTTGAAATTGAATGCATATGTGCGATATGCAATGTATTGACGGTAGAAACATGTTAAGGGTCTGCGAAGGACTTATTGAGATTTTATCTCAACCCATTAATGTGGATTATTTTCAGAGTTAGCAGGGACAAAAGACATTATAGGAAAGCTCTGAGATTCAGCTTGATCTTAAAGATTTCAACTTAGATAGTTATTATTATCTATATAAATTAAGCTTTGTACATATGAGATTAATTCAGTTTGAATTGTAATTGAATACTTATGCCTAGTGAACTTAACTTGAAGTTATATCCCTCAAGAGTTTTAAAATTCTTGTTTTCTGAATATTATGTATGTGACTATATTAGTTTCCAACAACTGAGAAATTAAGGGGTTACAAAAGCCACGTAGACTATTAGTTATCAACATAACAGACACAACAACATCTGTTAACTCAAATGGACGGAATGTCCAAAAATTGATTTATGCGTTAAGAATCTGAAACATAGAGGACCAAATGGGAAAAAGCTTAAAGATTAAAGTGAACTTTTATAATAACTTAAAAGACCGCAAATGTATTTCGACTCAAAATAATATTATTGCTACGTACTAAGGGTGTGAAAAAATTAAAATGAGTCAAAATATATTAACAAAAAATGTAAATATTCTTATTTCTTAAGCTATGTGACCTTGCTTTAGGTATCTTTATCACTAAAAGTTAAATCGAAAGTAAAGCACGTTTAGGTGCCAACTTGCTTTGTTTTATTTTTCAACTAACTTTTGCTTGTTTTGTAGTTTAAAAAATACAATCAATGTAAGTATGGCCCACCATATGTTATAGGAGTATCTCGATAACATTACAACTCTTCAAAAAAATTAGTTCATGATAAAATAAGTAAAGTGCAACACTAAGCAGTGTATTCTGGGAATACTTTAGGGTCCGGAAAAAATTTTAGTTGTTCGAATTTTCAAATTTCGTTCTTCAATATTCGTTTTGGTGAAAAAAAATTAATTTCTTGACAAAATGCGTAAAATGGGGCGCTAAGCAGTGTGTTTAGAATACTTTAGGGTTCAGAAAAAAATTTCATTGTTTAAATACGCGAAGATTGTTCCCCAATAACAACACGATTTGGTGAAAAGATTGTTTTGTTGACAAAATATGTAAAGTGTGATGCTAAGTAGTGTGTTTTAGGATACTTTAGGGTTCAAAAAGTTTTAATTGTTCAAATACGCGAAGTTTGTTCCTCAATAACAGGTTTGTGCTAAAATAAAATTTAATTTCGAGACAAAAGATGTAAAGCGCGATTGTTATATGTGTTTTTTTTTAATTCCTTAGGGTTTGGGAAACATTTTAGCTACCCATCACAAACCTCTTCTTCTTCTTTAGCAAGCCCCTACACGTTACAGAAGGCTATAACAAATTTTTAACAACAAGCAATTAGAATAAGACGTAAGAGTTGATTATCGCAAATAGAAATATGAAGCATATAAAAACTAAAGATTAAATTTAGTTATACAAAAAATTAAAATGTTAAGCATTTAAAAATTTCATATCAGTTTGCTTAAAAAAAATTCATATCAGAAAAAAGAAATTTAACCATCTCATAAAATAACATTAGAAATTTGAGGCATCATACAGAAAAGGAGGGGGGGTGAAGAGTCATAGATTTGGAGATGGAGAGTGAGATTACTACAAAAAAACACGTAATTAATGGCAGTTTTAATATGGCAGTTATGAAAAACCGCCATTGTTTAACTTTAAATACGACATTTTTAGATAACCTCCGTAACATTTGTAATACCCTAATTTTGTCCTATCCAAAAATAAGAAATTTTATTTATTTTTAACAAAAATAATTATTTTCTTTTTCATGCCATGTATTATTTTATTTTGGTTGCCATAAGTTTTTTTAAAAAAAAAAGAAAGAAAATATTTTATTAGAAGTGAAGAAATAAAAATAAGCAAAGAAGGAAGTGGGGGTCTATTAAAAAATAATAAGGTGCTGTCATGGAAACCCAACCCAGCAAAAATGGCTAGCCCAATTCGCATGACCCAACCCAACACAAAAAAAAAAACCACTAACCCACAACCCACAACCCATAACCCAACTCACACACTCCTCACTCCCTCCTCTCCTAACCCTAATTCGCCACCCCACTCACCAAAACCCTAAAAATCCCAACTCCCCCCTTAACCCTAAAATGTGGCCACATTCACTCCCCCCTTAACCCAAAAAATCAGCCACATTCATCCCCAAAAACCCTCCTAAAATTCGGCCACACCCCACCTCTCTCCCTTGAAATTCGACCCCACACCCCCCTCTCCCCTCCTTGAAAACGGCTACCATTAACTCCCCCTCCTTGATTTTCGCAATTCTCTCTCTCCCATTCATTGCATTTTCTCTTTCCCCACATGATTTTACTCCCTCCCACACGTTTCCCTTTCTTTCTCTCTCTCACTCCACGGCTTCCCCATCCCTCTCTTTCCTCTCCCACGCTTCCCTCCTCTCATTTCACACCTCACTTCACCTTTCACTTCCCCATTCCCCCCTCTTTCACGCCCCATACTCTCTCTTCCTCTCACACACTTCACATCCCTTCTTTCATACATTTCTCTCTCTCACATGTCTCCACCCATACCTCTCCTTCGAATCCCTCCTCTCATAAGCCCTCTTCTCACCAAACCTTCACCAACCACACCCCAAAACTCATCAAGAAACCTTCACCCCTCCATCATGTCAAGCTTTCCTCAAGTCAAAAAAAAAAAAGAAGAAGTTACTGTGCAAAGGTATGGGGCTTATCAGAAGAAAGAAGAAGACAAGAGCATCCTCCTCAATATAAATGGAGGCCACAACCATGGAAAAGGGACGAATTTTTTTTAGGAGAAGGAAAGGAAGAAAAATTTTCAAAAAGAGGAAAAGAGTGTATTTTTGTTTTCTTAGAAAAAACAGTGAGGTTGTTCACTGTTTTTTAGGATCCCCCTTCCTTTTCTTTTTCTTCTCCTTTCATTGTTTTTTAGTTTAAATTTGTTTGTGTTGAGAATTAAGCAGCAGAAGTCTTAAAATCGGCAATGGAACAGTAACCAGAAACTTGCAATAATGAGAAGTCGATGTTACAGATTGCAAACGATGATCAGGAACGATCTTGCAACAAGCAATGAAGTAAACGCACAAAGGATTATGATTCAATTCTACACGGATTGAAGAATTGATCGATAATCCCCAAATCACACCGATGAAACCCTAAGATGCAATTAAGAACCCTAAATCCAAAATTGAGCAATTGCAGTGGAATTAAAGCACACAGAGAACGTGTTTACCCAGTTCAGCATCAGTGTGATGCTTACATCTGGGGGACCAAGTCAAATTGCTTGTCCATTTGTATTGAATCAAAGTATCAAGATTACACAATTGTGAAGAAACTCCCAATGGTGTTTTCCCCCTCACTACCCGATTCCCACGTTTTCCCAATCACTCTTCACACAACCCAATTCTGATCTTTTGGTCTTAGTTACAATCATACAAAGCTAGCTATTTAAAGTATTACAAGTTTTGGCGCCTAACTTGCAATGCAAGCAACTAACTAACTAACTTGCAAACCGAATAGTAACTAACTCCAAAGCTGATTCTGGTGTGCTGATAACTGATCTCCAATGCCACGTAGGATCCACATCAGAAGTGAGTAAACCACTAGAAGTGCCACCAAGACAACAATCTCCACCTTGGCACTTCAAACACAATGCAAATGACATAACCACAAGCAATAAGACTCGATCCAATTTCTCCACTTAGCCACAATCAACATTCAACAAGTCCAAGCAGTGCTTGAACTTGGCTAAGGGAACA
Organism: Astragalus membranaceus; assembly: GCA_039519185.1. NCBI lineage: Eukaryota > Viridiplantae > Streptophyta > Magnoliopsida > Fabales > Fabaceae > Astragalus > Astragalus membranaceus. The sequence goes on from CM076851.1 coordinate 126,368,610, forward strand.
ACCTTGGTGATGAAATCAGCAGGGTTGTGTGCTGTATGGATCTTCTTTATAACCACCTTGCCTTCAGCAATGATATCCTTTATCCAATACAGCCTAGTATCAATATGTTTTGTCCTTTCGTGAAATGTTTGATTCTTGCAAAGATGGATTGCACTTTGGTTATCGCAATGTACAGTCACACTGTTTTGCTCTATCCCAAGTTCATTTACAATCCCTCTAAGCCACAAAGCTTCTTTTACAGCCTCTGTTATACCAATATACTCTGCCTCAGTAGTTGAGAGAGCCACTACATGTTGTAGGGAGGCTTTCCAACTCACTGTCTTGCCGTATAAAGTGAACACATACCCAGTCAAGGACCTTCTCTTGTCACGGTCACCAGCAATGTCTGTATCAACATAACCAACCACTCCACCTTGAGCTACATCCTCCTTTCTGTATTTCAAACCGAGTTTGCAGCTACCTTTGAGGTACCTTAGAATGTTCTTGACAGCTAGCCAATGTTGTTGGCCCGGATTAGTCAAATACCTGCTGACTAAGCTTAGAGAGTAAGCCAAGTCAGGTCTTGTGCAGACCATGGAGTACATCAAGCTACCAACAGCACTAGCATAGGGAATTGCTTCCATTTCCTTCATTTCCTGCTCAGTGCTGGGACTGTCACTCTTAGACAGTTTAAACTGAGAACCGATAGGGACATTTGCTGGTTTTGCAGACAGCATATTGTACCTATTCAATACCTTCTTAATATAACCTCCTTGTGTGATTGACAACCCTTCATTCCTATCAATTTCCATTCCAAGTATCTTCTTTGCTTGACCCATGTCTTTCATTTCAAATTCCTTCATTAGCAGCCCTTTGAGCTTGCTAATTTCTTTCTTACTTTTGCTTGCAATTAGCATATCATCTACATATAGAAGTAAATAGATATAGCTTGATTCATCTATTTTTCTATAGTAGACACAACTATCGTAGTTGCTCCTCTTGTACTTTATGTTCAACATATAATTGTCAAATCTCTTGTACCATTGCCTAGGAGATTGCTTTAGGCCGTAGAGAGATTTTTTCAGCAGACAGACCATGTTCTCTTTACCCTTTACCTCAAAACCCTTTGGTTGAGCCATATAAATTCTTTCCTCAAGCACACCATGTAGAAATGCAGTTTTGACATCCATTTGTTCAAGATTTAAATCAAATTGAGCTACAAGTGCTAAAAGCACTCTAATGGATGTGTGTTTTACTACAGGTGAGAAAATCTCATTGAAGTCAATACCTTCCCTTTGTGTGTAGCCTTTAGCTACAAGTCTTGCCTTGTACCTTGGAGGGTCCTTCTCTGTCATTCCTTCCTTTTTCTTATAGATCCACTTACAACCAACTAGCTTTGCACCAGTAGGTCTCTTAACCAGAATCCATGTCTGATTCTTATCGAGGGATTGCATTTCATCAACCATAGCTGCTTGCCACTTGTCTCTGTCCTTGCAGTTCATAGCTTCTGCATAATGTCTTGGCTCATCATCACCTACACATACAGAAGTATTCAGAGCATAAGCTGTCATAGACTCATAACCAAACCTATTTGGAGGTCTGATCTGTCTTCTCTCTCTATCTCTGCACAGGACATAATCCTGTTCATGTTCTTCAGGTTCTGTATCACTCTGGTTTGACTCAGAACTTGAATTTTCATCATTATTATCAGTAGGAGCTTCCACAGTATCAGTTTGAGTTCTCTTTCGTGAGGTACTTGCTTCTAACTCCACCTCAAGCTGAGTATCTTGACCTGTCTTCTCCTCTTCTAATGTTTCATTGCTCATAGATTCCTCAATCAGTTTTGACTCATGAAAGGTAACATCTCTGCTAATAATACACTTCTTCTCATCAATAGACCAGATCCTGTATCCTTTCACACCTTGAGGATATCCCATGAACAATCCTTTCTTTGATCTAGGCTCCAATTTTCCTTCATTCACATGGAAAAAGGCAGGGCACCCAAAAGTCCTTAGGTGTTGATATTCTGGTGGATTACCAGTCCACAATTCTTGTGGAGTTTTGAAGTCAAGAGCTGTGGATGGACTTCTATTAACAAGATAGCAAGCTGTGTAGACAGCTTCACCCCAAAAGGACTTGCTCAGCTTTGCACACGACAGCATACATCTCACCTTCTCTAGAAGAGTTCTATTCAACCTTTCTGCAAGGCCATTCTGTTGTGGAGTACTTCTCACTGCCATGTTCCTGTATATCCCTTCCTTCTTGCAATATTCATTAAATTCTTCATTACAGAATTCGAGACCATTATCAGTTCTTAAAGCCTTCACCTTCTTACCACTTTGTGTTTCAACTTTCTTTTTCCATTCAACAAAGGTTTTGAATGCTTCATCCTTTGTTTTGAGCAGATAGATCCACACCTTCCTTGTAAGATCATCTGTGAATGATATGAAGTACCTCTTTCCACCATGTGTTGGTGTTCTAGCAGGCCCCCATAAGTCAGAGTGAATGTAGCCTAGTTTTTCTTTAGTCTTGTGAATTCCAGTTGTAAATTTGACTCTAGTTTGTTTGCCTAGAATGCAATGTTCACAAAAGCCAAGCTTATCAATCTTGTCACCACCTAGCAGACCTTGTTTCTGTAATTCTTTCAATCCTTTCTCACTCATGTGCCCAAGTCTATGGTGCCACATGAGTGTCTTATCATTAGTAGTAGTTACCACATTTGCCTCTCCAATCACAGTCTTGCCATGGAGTACATAGAGACAGTTTCCTTGTCTAGATCCCTTCATCACCACTCTATTCCCTTTCATGACTTTCAGGACACCATCCTCACCTTTGAAGCTAAAACCAGCCTTCTCAAGAGTACCAAGTGAAATAAGAGCCCTTTTTAGAGCAGGTACATGTCTGACATTCGTTAGTTTCTTAATTGTTCCATCTGCAAGTTTTATCATAACTGTTCCAATACCAATTACCTTGCAAGCTACATTGTTTCCCATTCTTACTTGTCCACCAGAGTAAGCCTTATACTCACAGAACCACTCTTTCCATGGACACATAGGATATGAACAACCAGAATCCATTACCCACTTTTCATCTTGATTATCAGTGCTTGGTGTATCCTGTTCAGTATTATCAGAGATTGCAGCAACTAACACTTCACAGTCATCATAGGTGTCTGATGCAACCGATGCATCCCCTTTCTCCTCAGAATTGTTTTGTTTCTTGTTCTTTCTTTCAGGGCAATTTTTCTTGAAGTGTCCTGGTTTATGGCAGATATAACATTTGTATTTGGTTTTAGATTTAGATCTTGACCTCCCCTTTCCTTTTTCATCTCTATTCTCACTCCTCCCTCTAGCTACAAGACTTTCCCCATGATCAGTTTCTTTTTCATTTCTTTTGGACAGTTCTTTTGACATCAGGGCAACTTGTACCTCATCTAGAGTTATTGATTCTCTACCATATACTAATGTATCAGCTAAGGTATCATACGAGCTATTCAGTGACCTTATCAATAGAAGAGCTTGATCCTCATCTTCTATCTTAACATCTATATTTTCTAGATCAAGAATCAACTTATGAAACTCATCTATATGATCACTAATAGACGTACCTGGTTGCATTTTGAGGGTGTAGAGTCTTTGTTTCAGGTAGAGTCGGGTAGCCAATGACTTTGTCATGTAGAGACTTTCAAGTTTGAGCCATACTGCAGCAGCAGTCTTTTCTTTTGATATTTCCCTCAAAACTTTATCTCCCAGGCTTAGTATAATTGCACTATGGGCCTTGTTCATCAGTTCTTTCCTTTCTTTTTCGGTCATAGTCTCTGGAAGTCTTCTTTCCCCTTCCAAAGCATCTTCCAAGCCTTGTTGTACCAAGATTGCTCTCATCTTCATCTTCCAAAGTCCAAAATCATTTTTGCCATTGAATTTCTCAATATTGAATTTTGCCATTTCCATTTGTACAAGAACCTCCCAACGAATGCTCCTGATACCAGTTGTTGAGAATTAAGCAGCAGAAGTCTTAAAATCGGCAATGGAACAGTAACCAGAAACTTGCAATAATGCGAAGTCGATGTTACAGATTGCAAACGATGATCAGGAACGATCTTGCAACAAGCAATGAAGTAAACGCACAAAGGATTATGATTCAATTCTACACGGATTGAAGAATTGATCGATAATCCCCAAATCACACCGATGAAACCCTAAGATGCAATTAAGAACCCTAAATCTAAAATTGAGCAATTGCAGTGGAATTAAAGCACACAGAGAACGTGTTTACCCAGTTCAGCATCAGTGTGATGCTTACATCTGGGGGACCAAGTCAAATTGCTTGTCCATTTGTATTGAATCAAAGTATCAAGATTACACAATTGTGAAGAAACTCCCATTGGTGTTTTCCCCCTCACTACCCGATTCCCACGTTTTCCCAATCACTCTTCACACAACCCAATTCTGATCTTTTGGTCTTAGTTACAATCATACAAAGCTAGCTATTTAAAGTATTACAAGTTTTGGCGCCTAACTTGCAATGCAAGCAACTAACTAACTAACTTGCAAACCGAATAGTAACTAACTCCAAAGCTGATTCTGGTGTGCTGATAACTGATCTCCAATGCCACGTAGGATCCACATCAGAAGTGAGTAAACCACTAGAAGTGCCACCAAGACAACAGTTTGTATTAAGAAGATCCTAGAGGAGGCTCTTCCCAACACTTCCAGGTTACTTTTCTTAAGGTATTTGTAATATAATTTTAGGATTCAATACATTTTACTGTTTTTGCTTTATTTCACTATTGCTGTTTTTTATGTAAATATTGTTGTTGATTTTGTTTGATTTATTATTGTTTTTTTTTCTCTTTATGAAAATATGAATGCTTTTTTTTTGTGTCATGGTTGCTGTTTTTTTTTATTATTAAAAAAATGTGTTGCAGTTTGTTATTTAAATATGTCCCCATGAAATAGTAATTTTCGAATTTTTTACACATTGTTGCTGTAATTATTTTTCTACACATGTTCTTGCCTTTTTTATATCTTAAGTTGTCATGGTTGCTGTTTTCATTATTTATATTGTTGTTGTTTTGTTTATTTAAATTAGTTGCTGTTTATGTACATAAGAAACTATTGTTTTTTTTTATGTTAAAGTGTTGCTGTTTTTTATGTTAAAATGTTGCTGTTTTTTTTATGTTAAAATGTTGCTATAAAAACAATTTTTATTGCTGTTTTTATAAAAAAAATGTTGCTGATTTTCGGATTTAAAATAAACCTAAAAAAAATGTGTTAAAAAAAATGTGTTCCTTTTTTTATTTAGGTACTAATTTTCGGATTTAAAATAAACCTAAAAAAAAAGTGTTAAAAAAATGTGTTCCTTTTTTTTTATTTAGGTACTAATTTTCGGATTTAAAATAAACCTAAAAAAAAAGTGTTAAAAAAAATGTGTTCCTTTTTATTTAGGTACTAATTTTCGGATTTAAAATAAACCTTTTAAAAAAAAATATTAAAAAAATGTGTTCCTTTTTTATTTAGTTACTGATTTTCGGATTAAAACAAAATCCTTTTCAAAATATTAAAAAAAATATATATTTTTTATAAAATAATTGGTTACTAATATCACTATCCCTTTTTTAGAAAAAAAAAGAGGTAATAATAATAGTCATTTTTCCCAAAAAAAAAGATGAAGAGTAATTTAGTCAAATAGCAAAAAGTAAAAATAAACCAATCAATCGTTTTTAGCGTCAAAACGCTCTTTGCACCCCCGGCAACCATTTTCTTTTAGCGTCAAAACGCTATTTGCACCCCCGGCAACCTTTTTTTTTAAGCGCCAAAACGCTATTTGCACCCCCGGGTAACCATTTTTTTTTAGCGTCAAAATGCTACTTGCACCCCCTCTTGTCGCACTTTTCGCTTCTATTTACACCGCGATGTTTCCAAACTGCTTTTCTTTCTTTCAAACAATTTTGCTAATATAAAAAGAAATATGTGGTTACTAATGGTCACTCTGAGCTTAGCTTGTTTGACCGTTAGGACTAACCTTCTTTTTTTCACAACGGATTAGTAGCAGTGATCACTCTGAGGCCACTTGTTTGATCATCGCAAACATCCGCCTAAACTTCAAGAAATTTTCTCAATCCCGACTCCATTTTTAGATCACGCTTCCCAGTAAGCGTTTTTTAAGCGAATAAAGAGCTCGATCGCAAACCGAGTATTTGTAGCAGTCACTCTGGGCCCCGCCCGTTTGAACGCTGTAAATACCTTCTTTTCCGAATAAGCCATTAATGACGACCACTCTGGATTTATCTGTTTGGTCACCATGAACGGCCTCTAGTTTTCCCAAACTTTTCAAAAAATAAAAAAAATACCAACACAAAAAATTTTTCTAACCGAGAACTACGTAGCTTTGATTTCTCCATCGCACCCGGAGATACGTAGGAGCGGGGGCCCACTCCTGTCAAGCGCAAAAAAACTAAAAATTTTTATTAAGTCTTCCTTTCCGTTTTTTTTTTGCAAATAACAAAAAGGGTAAATTAAAATGTTTTCTTTAAACTATTTTTTTCTACACATTAAATTAAAAGGTAACCTTTTTAGGATGTTGCGGGGTGCTAGTACCTTCCCCGCACTTAATCGACCCCCGAACCCAAAAACAAAAGGTTTTTTTTCAATGTTTCCCTAAAAATAAATATTGATGGCGGCTCCATTGTTCAAAAGCAACGAAGGATCCCTCCTCCGGATTCTTCGGTCGCTACATATGAATGCTTTCTTTTGTGTCATGGTTGCTGTTTTTTTTATTATTAAAAAAATGTGTTGCAGTTTGTTATTTAAATATGTCCCCATGAAATAGTAATTTTCGAATTTTTTACACATTGTTGCTGTAATTATTTTTCTACACATGTTCTTGCCTTTTTTATATCTTAAGTTGTCATGGTTGCTGTTTTCATTATTTATATTGTTGTTGTTTTGTTTATTTAAATTAGTTGCTGTTTATGTACATAAGAAACTATTGTTTTTTTTTTTTTTATGTTAAAATGTTGCTGTTTTTTATGTTAAAATGTTGCTGTTTTTTTTTGTGTTAAAATGTTGCTATAAAAACAATTTTTATTGCTGTTTTTATAAAAAAAATGTTGCTGATTTTCGGATTTAAAATAAACCTTAAAAAAAAGTGTTAAAAAAAATGTGTTCCTTTTTTTATTTAGGTACTAATTTTCGGATTTAAAATAAACCTAAAAAAAAAAGTGTTAAAAAAAATGTGTTCCTTTTTTTTTATTTAGGTACTAATTTTCGGATTTAAAATAAACCTAAAAAAAAAGTGTTAAAAAAAATGTGTTCCTTTTTATTTAGGTACTAATTTTCGGATTTAAAATAAACCTTTTAAAAAAAAATATTAAAAAAATGTGTTCCTTTTTTATTTAGTTACTGATTTTCGGATTAAAACAAAATCCTTTTCAAAATATTAAAAAAAAATATATTTTTTATAAAATAATTGGTTACTAATATCACTATCCCTTTTTTAGAAAAAAAAAAGAGGTAATAATAATAGTCATTTTTCCCAAAAAAAAAGATGAAGAGTAATTTAGTCAAATAGCAAAAAGTAAAAATAAACCAATCAATCGTTTTTAGCGTCAAAACGCTATTTGCACCCCCGGCAACCATTTTCTTTTAGCGTCAAAACGCTATTTGCACCCCCGGCAACCTTTTTTTTTAAGCGCCAAAACGCTATTTGCACCCCCGGGTAACCATTTTTTTTTAGCGTCAAAATGCTACTTGCACCCCCTCTTGTCGCACTTTTCGCTTCTATTTACACCGCGATGTTTCCAAACTGCTTTTCTTTCTTTCAAACAATTTTGCTAATATAAAAAGAAATATGTGGTTACTAATGGTCACTCTGAGCTTAGCTTGTTTGACCGTTAGGACTAACCTTCTTTTTTTCACAACGGATTAGTAGCAGTGATCACTCTGAGGCCACTTGTTTGATCATCGCAAACATCCGCCTAAACTTCAAGAAATTTTCTCAATCCCGACTCCATTTTTAGATCACGCTTCCCAGTAAGCGTTTTTTAAGCGAATAAAGAGCTCGATCGCAAACCGAGTATTTGTAGCAGTCACTCTGGGCCCCGCCCGTTTGAACGCTGTAAATACCTTCTTTTCCGAATAAGCCATTAATGACGACCACTCTGGATTTATCTGTTTGGTCACCATGAACGGCCTCTAGTTTTCCCAAACTTTTCAAAAAATAAAAAAAATACCAACACAAAAGTTTTTTCTAACCGAGAACTACGTAGCTTTGATTTCTCCATCGCACCCGGAGATACGTAGGAGCGGGGGCCCACTCCTGTCAAGCGCAAAAAAACTAAAAATTTTTATTAAGTCTTCCTTTCCGTTTTTTTTTGCAAATAACAAAAAGGGTAAATTAAAATGTTTTCTTTAAACTATTTTTTTCTACACATTAAATTAAAAGGTAACCTTTTTAGGATGTTGCAGGGTGCTAGTACCTTCCCCGCACTTAATCGACCCCCGAACCCAAAAACAAAAGGTTTTTTTTCAATGTTTCCCTAAAAATAAATATTGATGGCGGCTCCATTGTTCAAAAGCAACGAAGGATCCCTCCTCCGGATTCTTCGGTCGCTACAGCTGGCGACTCCACTGGGGACTTTTTTTAGAGGGTCAAGCCTAATTTAGTTAAATGTGTGGATATTTGTTAATTTAGTACCTTTGTTTACCCTTAGTCTTTTTATTCGCATGTCTATTTTATTTATCTATTTATTTGCTCTATTGAACCTTAGGGTAGAAAACCTTTGCACTATTATCTGTATTTCTTTTGCAGCACGGGTAGTTTAGGTTGCTTATATCAAACACATCTATTACACTTGTTTATTGCACACACTCTTGAGCGGGGCCCTATACCCGGGTCTGAACAAAAAACCTAGGACGAGTGGAGGCGATTAGTGTCAGTCATTCTGGATTTTATCTGTCTGACTCTCACGAAAGCCTCAGCCAGAGTACGCTCTTTCGTGATATCCCACACCAGGTAGCTCGCTATCGTTGTGGGTCATATCATGAAGGAGATTTCAGCTCTGGAGACCCTTGTGAGGAAGTGATTAGAGCCGCCTGAGAGATTGATCACACAAGTAGCCCTAGACCGTAACCTGTATATAAGACCTAACCTGTTTAGGACACAAGGGCAATTCACCTACCCGTTGCATCATCACAAAAACTTTTTTTTCAAAAAAAATCAAATAACGAAAACCATTTATTCTTTTGCCCTTTACATATTTTATGTGACATGGTTAATGTTTCTCAAAATTTGAATCACCAAAATATGCTTTTATTAACGCATGTAACGTCTTTCTTTAATTCATCATACATCGTCATTATTTCACAAAAAATACAAAAATCCTCACATTGCATGCTATTCATCTCATTTAGGTTTGCCGGGAATTGTAAGAGGTTCGAAAGTTTTGTCATAAGCAAGGCAATATGGGATCAAACTGTGAAGCAACCCAAACTCTGAACTACCCTATAGTGAAGCAGCCTAATCTGACAAGTCTAAGGGAATGTGCTGGTCGATTGCCGCCCATCGAGCGCAGGTCTTTTGATAGGGTGTATGGGAAGATTATTATGTTACTACAATTGGACGTGCAAACGGATGCCATTGCCGCCTTGAGCCAGTTCTACGACTCTTCATTAAGATGCTTCACCTTCAAAAATTTCCAGAAGGCACCTACCCTGGAAGAATATACACAGATCTTCGGCTTTCCTCAACAAGACAAAGGACCCTACCAGTATCAGGGACAATACTACACAGATGAGAAACTCGCCTCAATGTTACAAACCAGCAAAGAGAACTTGAAGCTCCGGAAGAAAAATCGAAATGGCATTGCAGGATTCCCACAAGAGTATCTGGAAAGCCAAATGAAGTCCTTCGCCGACGCTAGAAATTGGGGTCCTTTTAAGCAGGTGTTAGCCTTGACCATCTTTGGCATTGTCCTATTTCCACGCCTTGAAAGATATGCGGACACAACAACTATTGGTGTCTTCTTATCCTTCAAGGATGGAGAAAACCCACTCAATCCGATTCCAGCCATGCTCGCTGACACTTACTGTACTTTCACTCATTATAGTGAGCTAAGGGGAAAAAGGATATCTTGCTGCCTGCACGCCTTGTATGCTTGGCTTCTCACCCATGCTTTCGTTAACAAAGTCAGAGTAGAAGGCCCAATTGAAGACGCCAGAGGGTGTGATGTGAAGACAATGAACACTGGTGAATGGTTGCAAGTGCTGGGGGGCCTTCATGAACATAAGGTTCGTTGGCACCCATCATGGTGGAAAGAGAGGCCCACAGTAGTTTTTCAATGCGGAAACTTTCAAAACGTCCCGCTCATGGGGACAAGAGGATGCATAAATTACAATCCTTCTCAGACTCTAAGACAGCTGGGGTACCCCATGCGAAATCCGCCCACCGAAGACATGTTAATCCCTTTTTACCTCCATGGAGGAAGCCCAAAAGAGGTTGACATGCTCCGGAAGATTTCTCAAGCGTGGGATATGGTCGTCCGCAAGGGACAAGAGCTTACTAAGAGGAGCGGCGATAAGGAAACCACCTTTCGTCAATGGCTCCAAAAGAGGATCCAAGACACCCGATTGCCTTACCAAAGTGCACTACGGGTGGAGGAAGAAATACCTGAACCTACCCTTCCCACTGTCGAAGATTTAGATAAGCTTAAAATGGCATTGTCAAAGGACGAGGAAGAAAAGAAGAGCTTACAGGCAGAGTTAGAGAAAGTGCTCCTAAAGAACCAGAAGTTGGAGGAAGAGAATGCAAGTAAGTCAGTGGCCATTGAAGACAGCCGCAAGCAGCTCAAGATCGAACAAAAGTACAAACTAGAGGTTCAAAAGTACCTAAGAGGGGCGAAAGAGGAAATAAAACGTTGCAACCTGAAAATGAACCACGCCATCGATGATACATACAAGTGGAAAAAGTTATGGGAAGAATCAATGATGGCTGAAAAGACCGCACAGAGCCTACTAATGGTATCAAAGAGAGAGTCCCGGATGATGGCAGCCGAGTTTGAAGAGCAAGTGAAAAGTATCAAGCAGGATAAAGATACCATTGAAGAGATACTCCGAGAATACCAACAAGCCTTGAGAAGGGAGCATGAAAAATCTGATGAGCTGAACGACCATATCAGATATCAAGAGGAGGTCTACCACCAGCTGAAGACAGAAAGCATCTATTGGGAGAACCGCTTCGTGGAGTTGGTCAGCAGGATAGAAAACCATGAAGCCTTCGTAGAGTTGAAGAATGAAAGCTTATACTGGAAAGACAGATTCTCAAAGTTGGCATGGCTGGCCGATCAAGCTATCGCAGGAATCCCCAAACGTCTAAAGGAGGCTAACGCGGCAATGCACCCGTTTAACACCCCGGTCCAAGTTTCCAAATTCATGGAGTTTTGCGAGGTTCTGATTGCCGAACTCTGGGAGAAGGCTGGCAGCACTACTAGTAGAAAAAGAGGGAGGAGTGGAAAAATGAAAGCCATATGTATTTGAGTGAAATTCAAAGAACATTGTACTTTTCTTTTCGAAGTTTTATTTCCAAAATGTTGTACTTTCCTCCATCAATGAAGTTTGTTTGTCTCACATGCTGATCCTTTATCTTGAAAATATTGTGGAACTTTAATCTGTGTACTTATGACAAATCAGGATGCGCTTGCAATTCCCGACCTAAAACAATAAGACTCATGCACACATGCATCATTCGCATTTTCATCCATTCATATACTCATACATATACTCATAACATGTGTCTCACCAACAGAGAGTAAAAGACAAGCTGGTGCGTCAACATCGCTATTGGACTCGTTCTCAGGCCAGAAACATGGAAGAAAATCAGGACAATCCGCCTCAAGATATCCCGGATCAAGGCAATCCACCCCAAGACCTAGGCAATCAAGAGCTTAGGGCAGAAATAGATGGGATGAAAGAACAGATGGCTGAAATCTTAAATGTCTTACAAACTTTGAGGGACAAAGACACAAGTGAAGATGTCTCCGCTGGGAATACGGAAAATCAAGTTACCAACCCTCCTCCTCCCAATGGACTCGGGATCCCGCATACAGTGCCCCCCACTGGGACTAATGACCAGGGTTACATATGGCCTCCTTACGGACTTCCACAAGGTTACACACCTCCGACAGTCAATGCTAGTCCAAAAGACGGTCCCTCAGGAGTCGCGGGCCAACAACAGCTTACACCAACGGGTCCCAATGGTAATCCGGGGGCACCACAAGTTCAAAACCCGACCCCCGTCGTCATACCACAAAGACTCCCACTTGGCTGCCCTCCACCGCCGATAGTTGACGCTCAAGCTCAAGGTTCCAACCTCAGGAATCCCACTCATTCACATACCCCAAATGTGAACCCAGCCATAGTTCCGATGATCCATCCTTACTATGGTATGAGTGGGCTCCCTCACAATCACTCTATGGAGAACCCTCAAGCCCAAGACAAACTACAAATGCTTGATGAAAGGTTGAGAGCAGTTGAGGGATCCAATGTTGGTGCGAGAGATGCTTATGACTTGTGCCTCGTCCCTAACGTAGTCATCCCTCCAAAATTTAAGGTGCCAGACTTTGACAAATACAGAGGGTCGACTTGCCCTGTAAGCCACTTAACCATGTACTGCAGGAGGATGGCGGCGTTTGCTCACGACGACAAATTGCTCATCCACTACTTCCAAGATAGTCTGTCTGGGGCAGCTTCGAGCTGGTACATGCAATTAGAACGTGCACATATCAGATGCTGGAAAGACCTAGCCGATGCATTTTTGAGGCAATACAAATATAACATTGACATGGCTCCCGATAGAACACAACTGCAGAGCATGACGAAGAGAGATAATGAGTCCTTCAAAGAATATGCCCAACGCTGGAGAGGTTTGGCTGCACAGGTGGTACCACCTTTGTTAGAAAAAGAGATGGTATCAATGTTCATGGATACTCTTCAATCACCTTTCTACGACAGGTTGATTGGGAGCGTGTCTTCAAACTTTTCAGATATGATCGTCATCGGAGAAAGATTAGAGAATGGATGGAGAAACGGGAAGATTGCATATAGCTCCGCTGGAACCAGCAATCAGAAAAGGCCTTTCCCTGGTTTCCCTAAAAAGAAAGACGGAGAAACCAATGCCATCTCTGGATCAGGAAAGCCTCCCTACAACAACCCCCGACAGACTTTACAAATACCTACTCAAACACCACAAGCCCCACCTCACCAAGTCAACTCAGGCTATAGACCACAAAACTACCAAGAAAGAAAGCCCGCCAATTTCGACCCAATACCCATGTCATACACAGACCTATTCAATCACCTCATCAGTCACAACTTGATCACTCCCCGTCCAATGAGACCCCTTCAACCTCCTTTCCCTAGGAGCTATGACCCAGAGGCCAGCTGTGGATTCCACGCAGGGGCAGTTGGCCATTCAACAGAAAATTGCAAAGCATTGAAATATGTAGTACAAGACTTAATTGAATCTAAATGGTTAAGCTTCGCAGAAGACGGTCCAAATGTTGCCACTAACCCTCTGCCGGGGCACGGGAAACCCTCCGTCAATGCCATTGAGAATGTTGAGGAGCAATTATTGGTCAGAAAGGTGGAGGACATTGTCACACCCTTGGACCTCATCCATGCTGATTTGTGTCACTTCGGAATCATTATGAAAGGATGTACCAGAAAGGGCTCGTGTGCTGTTCCCCTTTGTGTCGGGGCCTGTGAAGCATTCAAGCCAGTCCTGCAAGACTTGTTAGACCGACACATAATACAAATAGGTCTTCAAAAGAAAGAGGAAGGCGTGTCGACTCTCCAGTCAAGCATTGAACAAAGCTAGAGTATCCGGAAACCACTGGAAATCCATTACAAAAAGGACACAAAGCTAACCACCGCTGTGCCTAAACCAATCACTATTCAAGTGCCAGTCCCTTTTCCCTTTAAAAGCACCAATGCAGTCCCGTGGAATTACGATGTGAAGGTTCAGACCAATCCAGATGTCATTAACATCTCAGGGACCGGTGGGATGACTCGAAGTGGGCGTTTCTATACCCCTGGAGGGCCTAGTGAGGACCGAACAAAAGAAGGTGAGGAAAGAGCCCGTAAGGGCAAAAGCGTAGAGCAGGAACCCGCCGATAAAAATGCAGGAAAGAATCCGAGCAAGAAGCCAGTGAATTTCTGAAGCTTATGAGACAAAGCGAGTATAAGGTGGTTGATCAACTGAACCAAACCCCCGCAAAGATATCTCTGTTGTCATTATTGCTCAGTTCTGATGCCCATCGTGCAACATTAACAAAAGTATTGAATGAGGCCCATGTCGCTCATGACATCTCCGTCGGCCAATTTGATGGGATCGTCGGAAACCTTGTTGCAAATAATTATCTCACATTTACTGATGATGAGATTCCAACTGAAGGAAAGGGGCACAACAAGGCCCTACACATATCTGTGAAGTGTGGAGATTACTCTCTTGCACGGGTACTGTCATACCCCAATTTTGTCCGACTAATCGAAAAATCCCAAAGTTTTATCGCTTCGCATATTGTTCTAAATGCGGGTGTATTTGGCACTCTCGTGCAACAATTTTGTTTGGCGCTCGTTGTTTTCAAAAAAGGAATCCAAATGTAAATAATAAAATAATAAACAACGCGAGCGCGCGTTTTGTCTCGAGTCGTGTGAGTAATTGCGTCGGTGCGCGTTTATTTTTACCATTTTCTTTTTAGAAAAGTGAGGATAGAATCAAATCAGTTTTAATAGCATACATGCGTGCGTATTCAAATAGCGTGCGCGTTCCTAGTCTTAAGGCGAACGCGCGTTTCATTTCGAGTCGTGTGAGTCGTCGCGTCGGCGCGCGTTGTTTTTACCGCTTTTATTATCATAAAAAAATATAAATAAATAAATGATAAATAGTAATAATAAGTTAAACTCAGCTGTCCCTTTTATTTATATTTGTTACATATACAAACAAAATTAATTAATACAAATAGTACAAAAGTCAAAACAAAAGCAAAAATTTTACAAAATAATAAAATGAATAACAAAAAACTGAAAAGAGAGGGAGAGGACAGCAGCAGCAGCGCATAGGTGCTCCTCTATTTGGAGAGCCAAGCCCAAACCTATTTCTTCTTGTCCCTTTGCTCACCTCCCATTCTCAGCAAAAACATTGCTGCAGTGGCAGCAACCCTGCTGCCATTCCCTTGCTGCCCCCTTTGCTGCTCCACTGCTGCCAACAGCTTTGTCCCCATGAGTTTTGATCCCCTGCATTAGCATACCACACCTACACCACAATCAGCCTATAAATACTGTGAACAGCAAACACAACAGGGACAGTGATTGGAAAACACACAAAATACACACACACTGAGATATAAAAAACAGAGAGATAGAGGGAAGACACGGCAACTGAGTTATTCACCACCAAAAGAATTTGAAGTCAATAGCAGAATTCAAGCTCCCTAAAAAAAAACACTTCTGACAAATTGTTTGTTCATCACTAGAAAGGGTTAAGGAAAACAGGAGTTACAGAGGCAATATACTCTTCTGAATAGAGGTATGTTTTCTCTAGATATACATGTTTAAGCTGTTCTCTTTTATTTACTGGTTAAGTGCCTTCCTGCATGTGTACTTATTGCTAACAGAGAAAGTCTTTAAGCAACGTGAGTGAAAGAAAGTGCAAAAATAGCCAAGTAAATGCAAAACACAAAAGTAAAGTCTTTTATTTGCTTAGGTTTTTCACGGCAGATTGTTTATTTAGGTGTAGGCACATGTATTTTCCATCCATTTCCTTATTGACAGAGCTAGACAACCAAAGGCAAACAAAACCAAAGTAGTGCATAAGTAGAAGAAATAATGCAACATACACACAGACCAGGAAGCAAAATGTCATTAAAGGAAAAACGGATCAGAAGCCAAAAATATAAAAAAGAGGATAACGATAATATCAATTCTGAAATGATGTAAAGTTCCATATTAGAATGCTATTCCACTTAGGCAGAAACTAGCGATTGAAAAAAGGAGAGCGATTGAAAAAAGGAGAGCAGAGAAAGAGGTAGAGAAATGTTGTTCAATCATAAAGAAAAAGAGGAGGAACAGCCAAATCAAAAATACATGCAGAATGGAAGAGAGGAATGGCAGAACCAGAGACAAAAGAAAAGAAAATACCCTCTTGCTGTCGCTGCCGTGCCCATGCGATTTCCGGCCGCCGCTGACGGCGGTCGTGCACCGTCATGTTTCCTTGGCTCCGATACGCCGCCGTGAGCACCGTTTGGGTCGCCGCAAGCGCCGTCTCCCATCGTAGCTTCGCCACCCACCTCCTCTCTCTCCTCACCACCGAACCACCCCTAACAACCCCTCTTCGAAACTCAGATCGCGTCACCGAACCCCAACACCGTCGCCCCCACCATCCCTCTCCGTCCTCGTTTCGCACCACCACGACAGAACCACTGAAACACCGCGCCCTTACGACCACCGATCCACCCCAACCACGCACCAAACAGCCATCAAAACCACCGTGCGCACCATCAAAACCACCCCCATAACCACCGTCGTTTTCCACCTCTCTCTCCTCCGCGCGCTCCTCCTCACGCTGCCGTCGCACGACGCCGAAGCTAGTCCGGCGTGGTCTCCTCGCCCTCGCCGTCGGTCCCTCCTCCTCTCCCTTCTTTTCTCTCCTTCCGTATCTCTCTCTCTCTCATGTCGTTTTTCCTCTTTCTCCCTCCTCACGAATTTCTCTTTCTCTCCCTCTAAAGAATGGATGCGGCGCTGAGAGAGGAAGGTTAAGAGATTAGGTTTAATTTCTTTTTGTTTCAGCTTTATATACGTAGGCTTAGCTAATTTAAATTTTATTTTGCAAAAAATCCGATTACTAACCACGCCCCTCTGTTTGCTGCGTAAACACCCTCTCAGAAGCCCACGACTCTTTTTTTTTGAAACGCAGCCCAGCTCACCAAAAACGAGTTGGGCTCACTATTTGCACTCCCATTTTAATAATACAGCCCTCCTTTTATTTGCACCCCCCATTTTACTATTTCACCCCCGGTCTTTCTTTTTAAATTTTATTTCTTTTCCCCTAAATAAACTTATTTATTTTTTTTTTCCTTTTCTCTTCGCAAACCTTTTTCCCAACGATGGATAAATGTTTCCCCGAACGAAAAACAATCCAATTGCAAATTCCTTTCATCACGACGTTCTCTCCAATTAAAACCCACGAAGACACTTTTCAAAAACAAATCTTTTCAAACGTCGAAATCAAAACTAATCATCACTAACGATCACTCGCGCCGTTGCCGTTTGATTGTGGGTGATGATTTCATTCCTGTGGGAGCTAGTAGTGTGGCCACTCTAAACCGTTGTTGTTTGGTCCTCACAAACGCTCTCCTTCAATTGCGAAAACCTTTTCAATGCTCATAATAAAAACCGATTATCATTAATCATCACTCGCGCCGTTGCCGTTTGGTCGTTAATGATAATTCATTTTCATAAGAGTTAGTAGTGCGACCACTCTAAACCGTTGTTGTTTGGTCACTACGAACGCTCAACCCCTTTGCGAAAAACTCCAAAAAGATTAAAAAACAAAAACCGTTTTCCAAACAAAGAAGAACTACGTAGCTTTGAATTCTCCATCGCACCAGGAGATACGTAGGAGCGGGTCACATCCCGTCAAGCATAACAAATAAAAATCTTTTTCACAATAAGTTTTCAACAATCATTTTCAAAAGAACCTAGAACTACGTCGCCTTTGATTCTCCACCCGGAGATACGTAGGAGCAGGGCCACGCCCCTGTCAAGCGCAAAAACAAATGATTTCTAAATAAAAAATACAAACACATCTCCTTCAAAAATCAAAAATCTTATTTTCAAAGTAGGGGATTAAGTCGGTCGTACGGCCGGGTTAATCATCGTTTTAGGATAAGTGAACTGTGGTCCTTCAGAGCCCCAGCGCTCCTTCAGCCCCCCAGCGGCCCTTCAGACCCCCAGTGGTCTTTCAACACAGATCACGCAATCCTAAAACCCCTATATTAAAAAACACCAAACACACAAACATTTTTTACACAAGAACTACGTAGCTTTGAATTCTCCATCGCACCGGGAGATACGTAGGAGCGGGCCATGTCCTGTCAAGCACTTCTTTCTAAAAACCCTTTTTTTCCTTTCTCGTCAAAAAGTAAAAATTTTGTTAAGTTTCTTTAATTCGTTTTCAATAAGAAATAAAGAGGCAAATTAAATATTTTCAGGTCAACACTTCAAACCACACATTTAATTAAAGGTTCCCTTTCGGTAGAAAGGAGGTACGGGGTGCTAATACCTTCCCTATGCCTAACCGACCCCCGAACCCATATCTCTAGTTTTCGAAAGACCATCCGCCTTGTCTAAAAGACCTTTTTTCAATGTTTTGGTCTTAAAATTAAAATATTGGTGGCGGCTTCCAAATTTTTCCACGTTGTCAAACGAAAAGTCCCTAGCCGGATTTTTCGGGCGCAACAGCTGGCGACTTCACTGGGGACCTTTTTTAAAAAAGACGAGGGTCAAGCCTAACTAATTAAAATGTGTGGTTTAATGTATTGTTGATTTGATTAATACCTTTTTGCCTTTCTTTCTTATCATTGATTGTAGGCATATGCATTTGTCTTCTTTGTTGTTCCCTATCTCCTCTTCTACTCCTTTTTGCTTATGCCCATGCATTCTTCCAATCCCCACGATCCCTTCTTTTTCGCTCCCTTTCTTCAAGGTAAGCTCATGCATTTCTCCCCAATTTTATCGTGTCCCCTCTTCTTGGCTCCTCTTGTTAAGGTAAGCAATATCCTTGTTTATAGATATCCTAGATATTAAACCCTAGGGTAGACAACATGTTATTGCTTGCTTTTATCTGGACTGTTCAGGGTTTTCATTTGCAGGTGGGGGGATATATGTGGGTAGTTTTAGGCGGTATGCCCTTGCTGCACACACTCACACCTTATGCTTACTATGCTTTGAGAGGGGCCTAAAACCCAAGGTCTGACAAAACTTAGGAGAGTGGAAACGAGTAGTGACTGGCAATTGGACTGTTGTCCTTCCGACTCTCACGAAAGTTTCAGCCAGAGTATGCTCTTTCATGATGCCTCACACCAGATGGCGTTCCATCGTTGTGGGTGCTATTGTGAAAGAGAATTAGCTCTGGTAGCCTGGTGAGGAAGTGACTAGAACCCGCATGGGAGGAACATTTGAGTTGTCCTAGAACTTAGGTCCCCACCTTCGTAGGACACAAGGGGCATACCAAATTGTGTGTTGCATGGTAATATAGACATGTTTTCAAAAAAGAGTAGGAGGTTTTTCAAATAAAAAGTAGAGAAAGAGCTGCCGTTGTAGCCTTTCTTTTGCTGGTCCGTACGAAGTGACATATGGCCCACTCTTTTCAAAAAAAGAGAGAACGAGCTGCCGTTGTAGCCTTTCTCTTACTTGGTCCATATGAAACCACGTACGGCCCGCATTTTTCAAAAAAAAAAAAGAAAAAACTTGAACTAATGCCAATAAAGGTTTTGCCCTGATCTGCATATGCATAAAACATCGTCATCATTTTGCATGCATCCTCGCATTGCATTCAACATAAGCTTTTACAGCTCATGCATGCATCCTTGCATTTCTTCAAAGTTTGTTTGCCGAGAATCCCAAAGTGACAAAGAATCTTGCCATAGGCACGGTGTGGAATCAAAAGTGAAACAGCGTACACTCCGAGGTGTTTATTTAAGTTTGAATGCATGGAATGTGCTTTGTTTCGCTTATTGATTCTAACCTTGTTGCGTTTCAAAGAAAAAATAATCAAAATCCACCGTTAAATCTATGGCAAGACATAGTACACCGTGATTCCCGGCACCAAGACAGACAGGAAATCATACATATTGCATTGCACTTGCATTCAAACAAGTATTAGTGCATACCGTCTTTTATCAAAAAAAAACCAAAAATCAAGAAAAATCAAAAATTATTATTTTCCACAAGCTTTCTTAGAAAACATACTACATGCATTTTTTCTTTGCACTACAAAAAATAATCAAATAAACATCTTATTTCGCATGCATTTTCATAAGAATAATATCTTTCCACGCAACTAAAAATAATTGTTAGTATCAGGCACTCCATTTCATAGTTCAAAAATAAAACGAAAAGCAATCATCATCCGCACTTTGCATCATGGCGTCATGCATTACATAAAACAAAATTCTGAAAAAAAAAACAATTATCATCCCTATGGTATTTCATTCGCTCATAATCATAAAAAATCATCAAGTGATGCAATTTACGTTATCCTCATTCAAAATGCACATTCGTTCATTCATTCACCCACTCATTCCGTCGTCCGTCCATATCACATCATCGCATTAATACTTTCCTGTGTCGCAAATCAAAAATAAGCATTAACGTCTCATCTCGCATGCATCTTCATTCAATATCTCCCATGCATTAGGAAAGTAATTGCAAGCATCACGCATTTCATTTCATTGCATAAGAAAAATGAAAACCAGAAGCATCTATCATCCATATCGCATTTCATTCATCCTTGATTATGCAAAAACTATCATCAAATAATGCGGACATCGCGTCAATGTGGCGCTCATGCATCATTTCATTAACCTCATCACTTTGTCCGAATACATCATTTCTCCCTGCATGCATCCTTTCGAAACAAAGAAAAATTTCTCATGTGATGGCTTAATGGATAGAAGTGCACCTTTGAACGACGAAGGGTAATGTCTCAAATTTGTTTGTCGACTACAAATTTGAGATGTTACTTTACGATGTCAGAGCACTTTGACCCAGTCGCACGTATTTTAATTTCGAGTAGGAAATTAAATTGAGTCAACTAATTGTCAAAACGTTTCAGTACATTGTGTGAAGTATTGAGTCAGGATCCACTCAATGTTTCAGGCAAGTTACTCAGGGTAACGACAATCAGTTGCCTCATATCCCCAGTCTTGCATCTCTCATCATTCAAAAAAGGGGCATTGGCATTTCACATCCTGTCTCGCCTCTAAAAAATAAAAAAAATCAAAAATCATTTGGAAAAAATGGGGGGTATCATTCTTGCATCATTCGCATTGGTATTCCATATTTTGTCTTGCAACAAAATAATTTAGAATAAGCCACACTTTTCGAGTAGTCGTTCTCCACGCATTTGCATCATACTTGCATATCATAATTTGTTCATTCATTCATTGCATAAAATAAAAGTTGTGATGAGAAGCGAGACGTCCTTGCAAAACAATCATCCTTTTTTTTGAAAAAGTTTATCCTTACTTGGTTGCGAACTCGAGGTGTTCCAAGGCACTCAGTTTTGCAAATCAATAGCTCATTTGCATGTCTTTCAAAAGCACTGCATCCCATCCATTCCATGACAAAAAAAAAAGAAAACTGAAGCAGCTCATCAATTCATCGTTCTAACTAATGTTGACTCTCTGTGAAGCATCCCTATAGTGAACGTGCATGACACGTGCAGTTTCTCTTGTTTGAGTCAGTCAGTTTCCTTCCTTGTCATCATCATCATCCCAGCCTAACCCCGCCCCGTCCATCCATAAGGCGCATATTCTCTCCCATCAGTGCATACTTGACTTTTTGGTTCATTCTCACTAACACTCTAAGTCCTCCATGCTGGGGCAATTCTGTGATCACTAACTTTCTTTATCGGCATTATATTCCTTTAATGCAGGTCTTTCCAAAAAAAAGAGAAAAGAAGAGACAAATGAGAAGAACAAGCTCGCTAGGTTGAAAACCTGCAAAGGGCAGCCTAGGCAAAAAGGAGCGCCCGGTGGATTGAAAACTCGCAAAGAGCGGTCCAGGCAAAAATTAGGGCATAAAAAAAATGCAAAGAAAAGAGCAAACACATATAGCTAGATAAATTGTTGTCAAGTTTTATGAAAAAATAAGTAATCGGAATTTGAAATGAAGTTTGGCCATCCAGAAGTTCCCTTTCCTACCCACCTTAACCCAAGAAAAACCAAAATCCAAAAATCACCCTAGACAAGGATCACCTCAAATATCCAAAAAAAGTGCATCACTTTCTATCAGCTCACCCGAGTCAAAGAAGGAAAAGAATCATAAAACAAAAAAAGAGAGAGAAAATCAAAAAAAGGGATTCAAAAATGAAAATCCCAACACAAAAGAAAATACAAAAGAAATGTAAGTGGTGAGCTGGTACATGTTACTACAAAACACAAGAGATCCTTGTCTCAATAACCTTCAAACACTTCATCATTCCCATACACCCCTCCTTCCATAAACCGCAAACACTTCCCTTTGACCTCGGTAACCCGCCCTCCACGAACCCTTAGCCAAGAATAAAATTTCCAAACACCTCATCAAGCCAATTAACCATCATAAATCATCAATCGTCAGCCAACGCCGAATGAAAATCATCCTACCATTAGCCCCCAAGCTCTTCATTAAGCCCCATCATCCCTCCTCCACAAAACACCACAATCCCGAAAAGTCCATTCCGATCAATGACCGAATGCTGTTGTTTTCTCAAATTTTAAATCTTAGGACCACTAAGTTTATCTGTCTACAATGTGTTTGCTCAAAAGAAAAAACAAACGATCAGAAAAGAGAAAGCTGATCAAGGAAAAACAAGCCCTTAGGAAAAAGAGATGAGGGAACAAAAATAAACAGTCGAAAAAAAGAAAGCTGACGGAAAAAGGAAGACTTGCACTTCAAACGCATTCAAGTTGCATTAAAGCAAGGTTTAGTGATCACCAAGTGAGGCTTCTTTCATACTAAAAGTCAAAACTTTCATTGCATTTGAGTTTTTCTTAAAAAGAATCAAAGATGTGTACTAGGGGACATTTCCTTCACCTCTCACTCCACTCAACCATGGGGAGATTTTGTTCGTCGTCTATCCCGTTCACATACCACCCTCCGTATATAACCGTCACCATAACTCTATCACCTTTTCACAACCTCACTCAAAGAAACCGTTTGAAATTTCATTCCAAAATGGGGCAAGTGCATTCCCATTCCTTCACCTCATTCATTCCCATAAGAACCTCACCGGGGCAATCTCTCAACTCACTATCCTAAATAAGGCTTCGTCATTCTAATTGGGGCAACTTTGTTTCGTCCTGACTGGGGCAACACCAAACTCTGTGGGTTGAAACAAAACCCTTTTCATTCCACCTTTCATCCCAAGAGCCGAAGTGTTCCCAATTCATCATCTCCTACACCCCTAGTCATTATCACCACCAGGCAAAGGCAAGCTTATTCACTCATCAAAAGCCCGAACCGGGGCAGTCTTGCATCCCTTGGTCCCTCATGAGCGTCGGTAATAATCATGTTTGTCATCCCTTCAATTGTCATACATATCCTAAACCAATCCCAAGTTAACAGACTCACTCATTCACATTTGCGCTCCTATGCATGCTTACTAAGCAATGCTTCAAAGAGAGAGAACACACGTTAGTCATGCGATATCTAAGATTCAGTCGTCATTGGAAGGGAGAGAAAACAAGTGAGCTTGTTTGTAAATAAAAACCTTGAGAACACCGGAGTTTGAATCAAATTCAATTTTTCAACAAAAATGGTCAATAATCATCCCACTTTTGCATCCAAAGTCTCGCGTCTCATCATTATGAAAGTATTCACAAAAAAAGTATTTGAATACCCCAAAAAATTTTGTCATATCATGCATCAAAATACTGCATTTGCAAAAAGACAAATAGGAAAAATTCTTTAACCTGAGGGGGTCGCCTAAAGTTGGCCGCTTGTAGGGCTTTAGTGCTCGCCTTAATCCTCAGGGATTAGGTGGTTATCTTGTAGGGCTTTGGTGCTCACCTTAATCCTTGGGGACTAGGATGTTACCTTGTAGGCACTTGAAGTGTTGATCCTTAACCAAAATAAAAAGGAAGAAAATCAAAAATAGCATCTCATAGCATCCATCATTCCATTGAAATCATCACATCACATACACTTTGCATAACATACATTCACACTCCATTTACATAGATATCTGCATCCCATAGAAAAAAAAAAGGAGCAAATAAGGAACGAGAAAAGAAAATCACAGAAGATGGAACATAAAAGAACACAACATCTTCATATCATTCATCATTCTCATATCATCCATACCAATCATCACTCCATGGCATCAAACAGTACATTACGCCTTCAAACTCGCATCTCAGAAGAGCGAAAGAATAACAAAAGGAAAAGAAGAGAAAAATCAAACAGAAAAGGCATCCCACCAAAGTCAATCATTGCATTCATGTGCACCCCAAACATCCAAGTGCACGCATTTCATGCACCATCCAAGAGAAAAGTTACTTCGGACCAGAGAATCCCAAAAATCTCATTTTTAGAAAATCGCCACAACACAGAGTTAGTAAACTCCATCAACAGAGTTAGTAAACTCCATCAACACAGAGTTAGTGAACTCCTTCCACAGATCACAACATCGTGTACGAGCGCGCGATGGATCCATCAGACTTCGTTAAGTCCTTCGGATTAGTTGTGTCGGCCTAAGGCATAGCGTAAATCCATTGATCAAATCAGTTCCGGACCTGATGTTGATCGGCCGCTCGAAAAGGCCACCCCAGAGCTCGGACTCGACAAGAGTCCGTTAGAAGGTTTTAGGCAGCCTCCGAATTCCCAATTTACCGCTTTCTGCACGCCAAGTGCCCATTTTACTTTTCTGTCTGCACGCCAAGTGCCCATTTTACTTTTCTGTCTGCACGCCAAGTGCCCATTTTACTTTTCTGTCTGCACGCCAAGTGCCCATTTTACTTTTCTGTTTGCACGCCAAGTGCCCATTTTACCTTTCTGTCTGCACGCCAAGTGCCCATTTTACTTTTCTGTCTGCACGCCAAGTGCCCATTTTTACTTTTCTGTTTGCACGCCAAGTGCCCATTTTACCTTTCTGTCTGAACGTCAGTGTTCATTTACTGTTTTCGCATCAACGCGAAAGTGTCTATCTTTCCAAAAAAGAAGAAAGAAAATTCGGATTTCTCCAAATGGACAAAATTGGTATAATTTCTGAATTCTTTATTTCTATTTTACATTCGAAATATGTCTCGCGCAATTCATATTTCTTGGTAAAATCGAAATAAAGAGGGGCACCTGTCATACCCCAATTTTGTCCGACTAATCGAAAAATCCCAAAGTTTTATCGCTTCGCATATTGTTCTAAATGCGGGTGTATTTGGCACTCTCGTGCAACAATTTTGTTTGGCGCTCGTTGTTTTCAAAAAAGGAATCCAAATGTAAATAATAAAATAATAAACAACGCGAGCGCGCGTTTTGTCTCGAGTCGTGTGAGTAATTGCGTCGGTGCGCGTTTATTTTTACCATTTTCTTTTTAGAAAAGTGAGGATAGAATCAAATCAGTTTTAATAGCATACATGCGTGCGTATTCAAATAGCGTGCGCGTTCCTAGTCTTAAGGCGAACGCGCGTTTCATTTCGAGTCGTGTGAGTCGTCGCGTCGGCGCGCGTTGTTTTTACCGCTTTTATTATCATAAAAAAATATAAATAAATAAATGATAAATAGTAATAATAAGTTAAACTCAGCTGTCCCTTTTATTTATATTTGTTACATATACAAACAAAATTAATTAATACAAATAGTACAAAAGTCAAAACAAAAGCAAAAATTTTACAAAATAATAAAATGAATAACAAAAAACTGAAAAGAGAGGGAGAGGACAGCAGCAGCAGCGCATAGGTGCTCCTCTATTTGGAGAGCCAAGCCCAAACCTATTTCTTCTTGTCCCTTTGCTCACCTCCCATTCTCAGCAAAAACATTGCTGCAGTGGCAGCAACCCTGCTGCCATTCCCTTGCTGCCCCCTTTGCTGCTCCACTGCTGCCAACAGCTTTGTCCCCATGAGTTTTGATCCCCTGCATTAGCATACCACACCTACACCACAATCAGCCTATAAATACTGTGAACAGCAAACACAACAGGGACAGTGATTGGAAAACACACAAAATACACACACACTGAGATATAAAAAACAGAGAGATAGAGGGAAGACACGGCAACTGAGTTATTCACCACCAAAAGAATTTGAAGTCAATAGCAGAATTCAAGCTCCCTAAAAAAAAACACTTCTGACAAATTGTTTGTTCATCACTAGAAAGGGTTAAGGAAAACAGGAGTTACAGAGGCAATATACTCTTCTGAATAGAGGTATGTTTTCTCTAGATATACATGTTTAAGCTGTTCTCTTTTATTTACTGGTTAAGTGCCTTCCTGCATGTGTACTTATTGCTAACAGAGAAAGTCTTTAAGCAACGTGAGTGAAAGAAAGTGCAAAAATAGCCAAGTAAATGCAAAACACAAAAGTAAAGTCTTTTATTTGCTTAGGTTTTTCACGGCAGATTGTTTATTTAGGTGTAGGCACATGTATTTTCCATCCATTTCCTTATTGACAGAGCTAGACAACCAAAGGCAAACAAAACCAAAGTAGTGCATAAGTAGAAGAAATAATGCAACATACACACAGACCAGGAAGCAAAATGTCATTAAAGGAAAAACGGATCAGAAGCCAAAAATATAAAAAAGAGGATAACGATAATATCAATTCTGAAATGATGTAAAGTTCCATATTAGAATGCTATTCCACTTAGGCAGAAACTAGCGATTGAAAAAAGGAGAGCGATTGAAAAAAGGAGAGCAGAGAAAGAGGTAGAGAAATGTTGTTCAATCATAAAGAAAAAGAGGAGGAACAGCCAAATCAAAAATACATGCAGAATGGAAGAGAGGAATGGCAGAACCAGAGACAAAAGAAAAGAAAATACCCTCTTGCTGTCGCCGCCGTGCCCATGCGATTTCCGGCCGCCGCTGACGGCGGTCGTGCACCGTCATGTTTCCTTGGCTCCGATACGCCGCCGTGAGCACCGTTTGGGTCGCCGCAAGCGCCGTCTCCCATCGTAGCTTCGCCACCCACCTCCTCTCTCTCCTCACCACCGAACCACCCCTAACAACCCCTCTTCGAAACTCAGATCGCGTCACCGAACCCCAACACCGTCGCCCCCACCATCCCTCTCCGTCCTCGTTTCGCACCACCACGACAGAACCACTGAAACACCGCGCCCTTACGACCACCGATCCACCCCAACCACGCACCAAACAGCCATCAAAACCACCGTGCGCACCATCAAAACCACCCCCATAACCACCGTCGTTTTCCACCTCTCTCTCCTCCGCGCGCTCCTCCTCACGCTGCCGTCGCACGACGCCGAAGCTAGTCCGGCGTGGTCTCCTCGCCCTCGCCGTCGGTCCCTCCTCCTCTCCCTTCTTTTCTCTCCTTCCGTATCTCTCTCTCTCTCATGTCGTTTTTCCTCTTTCTCCCTCCTCACGAATTTCTCTTTCTCTCCCTCTAAAGAATGGATGCGGCGCTGAGAGAGGAAGGTTAAGAGATTAGGTTTAATTTCTTTTTGTTTCAGCTTTATATACGTAGGCTTAGCTAATTTAAATTTTATTTTGCAAAAAATCCGATTACTAACCACGCCCCTCTGTTTGCTGCGTAAACACCCTCTCAGAAGCCCACGACTCTTTTTTTTTGAAACGCAGCCCAGCTCACCAAAAACGAGTTGGGCTCACTATTTGCACTCCCATTTTAATAATACAGCCCTCCTTTTATTTGCACCCCCCATTTTACTATTTCACCCCCGGTCTTTCTTTTTAAATTTTATTTCTTTTCCCCTAAATAAACTTATTTATTTTTTTTTTCCTTTTCTCTTCGCAAACCTTTTTCCCAACGATGGATAAATGTTTCCCCTAACGAAAAACAATCCAATTGCAAATTCCTTTCATCACGACGTTCTCTCCAATTAAAACCCACGAAGACACTTTTCAAAAACAAATCTTTTCAAACGTCGAAATCAAAACTAATCATCACTAACGATCACTCGCGCCGTTGCCGTTTGATTGTGGGTGATGATTTCATTCCTGTGGGAGCTAGTAGTGTGGCCACTCTAAACCGTTGTTGTTTGGTCCTCACAAACGCTCTCCTTCAATTGCGAAAACCTTTTCAATGCTCATAATAAAAACCGATTATCATTAATCATCACTCGCGCCGTTGCCGTTTGGTCGTTAATGATAATTCATTTTCATAAGAGTTAGTAGTGCGACCACTCTAAACCGTTGTTGTTTGGTCACTACGAACGCTCAACCCCTTTGCGAAAAACTCCAAAAAGATTAAAAAACAAAAACCGTTTTCCAAACAAAGAAGAACTACGTAGCTTTGAATTCTCCATCGCACCAGGAGATACGTAGGAGCGGGTCACATCCCGTCAAGCATAACAAATAAAAATCTTTTTCACAATAAGTTTTCAACAATCATTTTCAAAAGAACCTAGAACTACGTCGCCTTTGATTCTCCACCCGGAGATACGTAGGAGCAGGGCCACGCCCCTGTCAAGCGCAAAAACAAATGATTTCTAAATAAAAAATACAAACACATCTCCTTCAAAAATCAAAAATCTTATTTTCAAAGTAGGGGATTAAGTCGGTCGTACGGCCGGGTTAATCATCGTTTTAGGATAAGTGAACTGTGGTCCTTCAGAGCCCCAGCGCTCCTTCAGCCCCCCAGCGGCCCTTCAGACCCCCAGTGGTCTTTCAACACAGATCACGCAATCCTAAAACCCCTATATTAAAAAACACCAAACACACAAACATTTTTTACACAAGAACTACGTAGCTTTGAATTCTCCATCGCACCGGGAGATACGTAGGAGCGGGCCATGTCCTGTCAAGCACTTCTTTCTAAAAACCCTTTTTTTCCTTTCTCGTCAAAAAGTAAAAATTTTGTTAAGTTTCTTTAATTCGTTTTCAATAAGAAATAAAGAGGCAAATTAAATATTTTCAGGTCAACACTTCAAACCACACATTTAATTAAAGGTTCCCTTTCGGTAGAAAGGAGGTACGGGGTGCTAATACCTTCCCTATGCCTAACCGACCCCCGAACCCATATCTCTAGTTTTCGAAAGACCATCCGCCTTGTCTAAAAGACCTTTTTTCAATGTTTTGGTCTTAAAATTAAAATATTGGTGGCGGCTTCCAAATTTTTCCACGTTGTCAAACGAAAAGTCCCTAGCCGGATTTTTCGGGCGCAACAGGTACTTATTGACAATGGTTCATCTTTGAATGTATTACCCAGATCAACCATGGAGAAATTAGATGTGGACTGTTCATACATGAGACCGAGCTCCATAATAGTCAGGGCCTTTGACGGATCAAAAAGGGAAGTCATCGGAGAAATGGAATTACCTGTGCAAGTAGGTCCGGAGCACTTCGTGGTGACCTTCCAGATAATGGACATTGCCCCATCCTACAGTTGTCTCTTGGGGAGGCCATGGATCCACTCGGCAGGGGCAGTTCCCTCTTCTTTACACCAGAAGCTCAAGTTCATAGTCAACAATAAGCTGGTGGTTATTTTCGGGGAGGAAGAAATGCTGATAAATAAGTCTGCTCCCACTCGTTACATTGAGGCTGCTGAAGAGTCTCTCGAGACTGCCTTCCAAGCATTGGAAATCGCCAATACATCTGCTATGTTAGAACCCAAGCTATCCAAAACTGCCGTAATGGTTTCTAAGTTCATGTTAGGAAAAGGCTACCAAGCCGGAGGAGGCTTGGGAAAAACCGGACAGGGGATCCTGACGCCAATACAGCCAGAGGAGAACAAAGATAGACATGGGATGGGATATCGGCCCAATCGCACTGACAAGAGAAGGATTGTGGAGGAAAAGAAGGAGCAGAGGTTAGCCAGGCTCGAGGACAGGGTGCCAAATACGAAGAGGATCACCATCTGCGACATCAAGGAAAGCTTTCGGAGTGCGGGAATGTTGAACCCCAATCAGATCGCCGCAGTTGAGGACGATCTAAGCGCTGAAGAAGGCATCGTCAGTCTTGTACACCCTTGTCCTGCAAACAAAAGACTCAAGAATTGGGAGATCATTGATTTTCCTGTGGTTTTTAGTTCAAAGTAATGTTTCTGTAATGTAATCCTCTGGCTCTGCCCAAGGCCTTAGGATATTTCATTCGGGCACGCATGTTTTCCTTTCAGTATCAATATTAATGCAACGTTATTTCAGTTCCCAATAAACCCTTGTTCTCCTTTTTCTTTTTACATTCGCTTCTTATTTTCCTTCATTCGTTTTTTTATTCCGTTAATTTACACTAATGCAGATCCGAAAAAAATGTCTTTGAAAATAACAACGCCAATAATCCATATTGTAACTTTGATCACCCCATCAATCAAACTGAGGAAGATGTTGAGGATAATTGGGAAACCCCTCAAGAGTTAATGAGAATGATGGAACAAGAGGAAAAAATGATCGAACCCCACGAGGAATCAACTGAAACGATCAACTTAGGCACGGAAGAAGACAAAAAAGAAGTTAACATTGGCACCACATTGAAAGACAGCGAGCGAGAGAAATTGGTTAAGTTGTTGTTTGACTATGTTGACGTCTTCGCATGGACATACCAAGACATGCCCGGACTGGACCCCAACATAGTCGAGCACAAGTTACCAGAAAAACCAGAATGCCCGCCGGTAAAACAAAAGTTAAGAAGGATGAAACCAGAGATGTCATTAAAAATCCGAGATGAGGTTAAGAAGCAGTTCGATGCTGGGTTTTTAGCGGTGGCCAAATACCCTCAATGGGTAGCCAATATTGTACCAGTCCCAAAGAAAGACGGGAAGGTTCGGATGTGTGTTGATTATCGAGATCTGAACAGAGCTAGTCCCAAAGATGACTTCCCTTTGCCTCACATTGATGTCCTGGTGGATAGCACAGCACAACACTCTCTGTTCTCCTTCATGGATGGATATTCCGGATACAACCAAATTAAGATGGCCCCCGAAGACATGGAGAAAACCACCTTCATCACTCTTTGGGGAACCTTCTGTTACAAAGTAATGCCATTCGGACTGAAGAATGCTGGTGCAACGTACCAAAGGGCAATGGTCGCATTGTTCCATGATATGATGCATAAGGAAATAGAGGTTTACGTGGATGACATGATTGCAAAATCCAAGACTGAAGAAGAGCATATCGTCAATCTGCAAAAACTCTTCGAACGTCTCAGGAAGTTCAAACTCAGATTAAACCCTGCCAAATGCACTTTCGGTGTAAGATCGGGAAAGCTGTTGGGTTTCATAGTCAGTCAGAGGGGAATAGAAGTAGATCCAGCCAAAGTACGAGCAATACTAGAAATGCCGGCACCGAGTACTGAAAAAGAAGTTCGTGGTTTCCTGGGAAGATTGAACTACATCTCTAGGTTCATATCGCAGCTAACATCTACATGCGAGCCTATCTTCAAGCTTTTGTGCAAAAACCAAGAAACAAAGTGGAATGATAATTGCCAAGAAGCCTTTGAAAAGATCAAGAGGTACCTCCAAAATCCACCGATTCTGATGCCGCCTGTGCAGGGCAGACCTCTCATCCTGTATCTAAAAGTGCTAGACAAGTCAATGGGTTGTGTACTGGGGCAACATGATGAATCCGGAAAGAAGGAACATGCCATCTACTATCTAAGCAAGAAATTCACCGAGTGCGAGACAAGATACTCATTGTTGGAAAGAACGTGTTGTGCTCTGGCCTGGGCTGCACGTCGTTTGAGGCAGTATATACTGAGCCACACTACTTGGTTGGTATCTAAAATGGACCCAGTCAAGTATATTTTTGAAAAACCCGCACTCACAGGGAGGATCGCTCGCTGGCAAATGCTACTATCTGAATACGACCTTTTATATGTCACCCAAAAAGCAATCAAGGGTAGTGCATTGGCTGAGTACTTGGCACACCAGCCCATCGAAGATTACCAATCAATGCAGTGCGATTTCCCAGACGAAGATATAATGGCTCTATTCGTAGAAGGGAATCCTCCGGACAACGAAAGGTGGAGAATGTTATTCGACGGCGCTTCTAATTTATACGGGCACGGGGTCGGAGCTGTACTGATCTCTCCTGATAACCGCTTCATACCGTTTACCGCTAGACTGAGTTTCTACTGCACCAACAACATTGCAGAATATGAAGCGTGCATCCTAGGCATCAAAGCAGCCCTTGAATGGAAAGTCAAAAGACTCGATGTATATGGGGACTCAGCTTTAGTCATCCACCAGACAAAAGGTGACTGGGAAACCAGGGATTCCAAATTAATTCCTTATCATGATCACATCCAAAAGATGGTTGAACAATTTGAAGAGATCACTTTCCATCATCTCCCTCGCGAAGAAAATCAGTTGGCCGATGCTTTGGCGACTTTGTCATCAATGTTCAACATCAATAACGACAAGAGTCTGATATTCATCCGAATCCAACATCGAGACCTACCGGCACATCATTGTGTGGCAATCGAAGAAGAGCCTGACAGTAAACCTTGGTATTACGATATCAAGCACTATATTACAAACAGAGAATATCCTCCTGGTGTCACCGAGAATGATAAGAGAACACTTAGGAGGCTGTCAATGGGTTTCTTCTTAAATGGGGAAGTACTTTACAAGAGAAATCACGATATGGTCCTCCTCAGATGTGTAGCAGAAGAAGAAGCAGAAAGAATTATGAAAGATGTCCATGAAGGATCGTTCGGCACCCATTCTAATGGGCACACCATGGCAAGGAAAATCTTAAGGGCTGGCTACTACTGGTTGTCAATGGAGACTGACTGCTTCAACTACGTCAGAAAATGCCACAAATGTCAAATCTATGCCGACAATATCCATATACCACCTGCCTCTCTGAATGTCCTAACAGCACCATGGCCATTCTCAATGTGGGGAATGGATGTCATCGGTCCCATCGAACCCAAGGCATCAAACGGACATCGTTTCATTCTTGTCGCTATTGATTATTTCACCAAATGGGTCGAGGCCGCTTCTTACGCCAGTGTAACAAAGTCAGTGGTTGTCAGGTTCATAAAGAGAGATTTGATTTGCCGCTACGGTCTTCCAAATAAGATCATCACGGACAATGGGACCAACCTGAACAATAAGATGATGAAAGAGTTGTGTGACGACTTCAAAATCCAGCATCATAATTCCTCCCCATACCGTCCAAAGATGAATGGGGCAGTTGAGGCAGCAAATAAGAACATAAAGAAGATCATGCAAAAGATGGTAGTGACCTTCAAGGACTGGCATGAAATGTTGCCCTTCGCTTTGCACGGGTATCGGACCTCTATCCGCACGTCAACAGGGGCAACACCATTCTCACTAGTATATGGGATGGAAGCAGTTCTTCCCATCGAGGTGGAAATACCCTCCCTGCGAGTGCTAAGGGAAACAAAATTGGAGGAAGCAGAATGGGTTCAAGCTCGTCTGGATCAGTTGAAACAAAATTAGTGTCTTTCTATCTTTATTTCTATTTTCCTCGAGAAATTGGGAACCCCTCCGATTTCCTAGCAAAATATAAATAAAGAGGGGCAGCTGTAATACCCTAATTTTGTCCTATCCAAAAATAAGAAATTTTATTTATTTTTAACAAAAATAATTATTTTCTTTTTCATGCCATGTATTATTTTATTTTGGTTGCCATAAGTTTTTTTAAAAAAAAAAGAAAGAAAATATTTTATTAGAAGTGAAGAAATAAAAATAAGCAAAGAAGGAAGTGGGGGGTCTATTAAAAAATAATAAGGTGCTGTCATGGAAACCCAACCCAGCAAAAATGGCTAGCCCAATTCGCATGACCCAACCCAACACAAAAAAAAACCACTAACCCACAACCCACAACCCATAACCCAACTCACACACTCCTCACTCCCTCCTCTCCTAACCCTAATTCGCCACCCCACTCACCAAAACCCTAAAAATCCCAACTCCCCCCTTAACCCTAAAATGTGGCCACATTCACTCCCCCCTTAACCCAAAAAATCAGCCACATTCATCCCCAAAAACCCTCCTAAAATTCGGCCACACCCCACCTCTCTCCCTTGAAATTCGACCCCACACCCCTCTCTCCCCTCCTTGAAAACGGCTACCATTAACTCCCCCTCCTTGATTTTCGCAATTCTCTCTCTCCCATTCATTGCATTTTCTCTTTCCCCACATGATTTTACTCCCTCCCACACGTTTCCCTTTCTTTCTCTCTCTCACTCCACGGCTTCCCCATCTCTCTCTTTCCTCTCCCACGCTTCCCTCCTCTCATTTCACACCTCACTTCACCTTTCACTTCCCCATTCCCCCCTCTTTCACGCCCCATACTCTCTCTTCCTCTCACACACTTCACATCCCTTCTTTCATACATTTCTCTCTCTCACATGTCTCCACCCATACCTCTCCTTCGAATCCCTCCTCTCACAAGCCCTCTTCTCACCAAACCTTCACCAACCACACCCCAAAACTCATCAAGAAACCTTCACCCCTCCATCATGTCAAGCTTTCCTCAAGTCAAAAAAAAAAGAAGAAGTTACTGTGCAAAGGTATGGGGCTTATCAGAAGAAAGAAGAAGACAAGAGCATCCTCCTCAATATAAATGGAGGCCACAACCATGGAAAAGGGACGAATTTTTTTTAGGAGAAGGAAAGGAAGAAAAATTTTCAAAAAGAGGAAAAGAGTGTATTTTTGTTTTCTTAGAAAAAACAGTGAGGTTGTTCACTGTTTTTTAGGATCCCCATTCCTTTTCTTTTTCTTCTCCTTTCATTGTTTTTTTAGTTTAAATTTGTTTGTATTAAGAAGATCCTAGAGGAGGCTCTTCCCAACACTTCCAGGTTACTTTTCTTAAGGTATTTGTAATATAATTTTAGGATTCAATACATTTTACTGTTTTTGCTTTTTATTTCACTATTGCTGTTTTTTATGTAAATATTGTTGTTGATTTTGTTTGATTTATTATTGTTTTTTTTTCTCTTTATGAAAATATGAATGCTTTTTTTTGTGTCATGGTTGCTGTTTTTTTTATTATTAAAAAAATGTGTTGCAGTTTGTTATTTAAATATGTCCCCATGAAATAGTAATTTTCGAATTTTTTACACATTGTTGCTGTAATTATTTTTCTACACATGTTCTTGCCTTTTTTATATCTTAAGTTGTCATGGTTGCTGTTTTCATTATTTATATTGTTGTTGTTTTGTTTATTTAAATTAGTTGCTGTTTATGTACATAAGAAACTATTGTTTTTTTTTTATGTTAAAGTGTTGCTGTTTTTTATGTTAAAATGTTGCTGTTTTTTTTATGTTAAAATGTTGCTATAAAAACAATTTTTATTGCTGTTTTTATAAAAAAAATGTTGCTGATTTTCGGATTTAAAATAAACCTAAAAAAAAAGTGTTAAAAAAAATGTGTTCCTTTTTTTATTTAGGTACTAATTTTCGGATTTAAAATAAACCTAAAAAAAAAAGTGTTAAAAAAAATGTGTTCCTTTTTTTTTATTTAGGTACTAATTTTCGGATTTAAAATAAACCTAAAAAAAAAGTGTTAAAAAAAATGTGTTCCTTTTTATTTAGGTACTAATTTTCGGATTTAAAATAAACCTTTTAAAAAAATATATTAAAAAAATGTGTTCCTTTTTTATTTAGTTACTGATTTTCGGATTAAAACAAAATCCTTTTCAAAATATTAAAAAAAATATATTTTTTATAAAATAATTGGTTACTAATATCACTATCCCTTTTTTAGAAAAAAAAAAGAGGTAATAATAATAGTCATTTTTCCCAAAAAAAAAGATGAAGAGTAATTTAGTCAAATAGCAAAAAGTAAAAATAAACCAATCAATCGTTTTTAGCGTCAAAACGCTATTTGCACCCCCGGCAACCATTTTCTTTTAGCGTCAAAACGCTATTTGCACCCCCGGCAACCTTTTTTTTAAGCGCCAAAACGCTATTTGCACCCCCGGGTAACCATTTTTTTTTAGCGTCAAAATGCTACTTGCACCCCCTCTTGTCGCACTTTTCGCTTCTATTTACACCGCGATGTTTCCAAACTGCTTTTCTTTCTTTCAAACAATTTTGCTAATATAAAAAGAAATATGTGGTTACTAATGGTCACTCTGAGCTTAGCTTGTTTGACCGTTAGGACTAACCTTCTTTTTTTCACAACGGATTAGTAGCAGTGATCACTCTGAGGCCACTTGTTTGATCATCGCAAACATCCGCCTAAACTTCAAGAAATTTTCTCAATCCCGACTCCATTTTTAGATCACGCTTCCCAGTAAGCGTTTTTTAAGCGAATAAAGAGCTCGATCGCAAACCGAGTATTTGTAGCAGTCACTCTGGGCCCCGCCCGTTTGAACGCTGTAAATACCTTCTTTTCCGAATAAGCCATTAATGACGACCACTCTGGATTTATCTGTTTGGTCACCATGAACGGCCTCTAGTTTTCCCAAACTTTTCAAAAAATAAAAAAAATACCAACACAAAAGTTTTTTCTAACCGAGAACTACGTAGCTTTGATTTCTCCATCGCACCCGGAGATACGTAGGAGCGGGGGCCCACTCCTGTCAAGCGCAAAAAAACTAAAATTTTTTATTAAGTCTTCCTTTCCGTTTTTTTTTGCAAATAACAAAAAGGGTAAATTAAAATGTTTTCTTTAAACTATTTTTTTCTACACATTAAATTAAAAGGTAACCTTTTTAGGATGTTGCAGGGTGCTAGTACCTTCCCCGCACTTAATCGACCCCCGAACCCAAAAACAAAAGGTTTTTTTTCAATGTTTCCCTAAAAATAAATATTGATGGCGGCTCCATTGTTCAAAAGCAACGAAGGATCCCTCCTCCGGATTCTTCGGTCGCTACAGCTGGCGACTCCACTGGGGACTTTTTTTAGAGGGTCAAGCCTAATTTAGTTAAATGTGTGGATATTTGTTAATTTAGTACCTTTGTTTACCCTTAGTCTTTTTATTCGCATGTCTATTTTATTTATCTATTTATTTGCTCTATTGAACCTTAGGGTAGAAAACCTTTGCACTATTATCTGTATTTCTTTTGCAGCACGGGTAGTTTAGGTTGCTTATATCAAACACATCTATTACACTTGTTTATTGCACACACTCTTGAGCGGGGCCCTATACCCGGGTATGAACAAAAAACCTAGGACGAGTGGAGGCGATTAGTGTCAGTCATTCTGGATTTTATCTGTCTGACTCTCACGAAAGCCTCAGCCAGAGTACGCTCTTTCGTGATATCCCACACCAGGTAGCTCGCTATCGTTGTGGGTCATATCATGAAGGAGATTTCAGCTCTGGAGACCCTTGTGAGGAAGTGATTAGAGCCGCCTGAGAGATTGATCACACAAGTAGCCCTAGACCGTAACCTGTATATAAGACCTAACCTGTTTAGGACACAAGGGCAATTCACCTACCCGTTGCATCATCACAAAAACTTTTTTTTCAAAAAAAATCAAATAACGAAAACCATTTATTCTTTTGCCCTTTACATATTTTATGTGACATGGTTAATGTTTCTCAAAATTTGAATCACCAAAATATGCTTTTATTAACGCATGTAACGTCTTTCTTTAATTCATCATACATCGTCATTATTTCACAAAAAATACAAAAATCCTCACATTGCATGCTATTCATCTCATTTAGGTTTGCCGGGAATTGTAAGAGGTTCGAAAGTTTTGTCATAAGCAAGGCAATATGGGATCAAACTGTGAAGCAACCCAAACTCTGAACTACCCTATAGTGAAGCAGCCTAATCTGACAAGTCTAAGGGAATGTGCTGGTCGATTGCCGCCCATCGAGCGCAGGTCTTTTGATAGGGTGTATGGGAAGA
Source organism: Astragalus membranaceus (assembly GCA_039519185.1). NCBI lineage: Eukaryota > Viridiplantae > Streptophyta > Magnoliopsida > Fabales > Fabaceae > Astragalus > Astragalus membranaceus. The sequence continues at coordinate 126,406,304 of CM076851.1, forward strand.
TTATTATGTTACTACAATTGGACGTGCAAACGGATGCCATTGCCGCCTTGAGCCAGTTCTACGACTCTTCATTAAGATGCTTCACCTTCAAAAATTTCCAGAAGGCACCTACCCTGGAAGAATATACACAGATCTTCGGCTTTCCTCAACAAGACAAAGGACCCTACCAGTATCAGGGACAATACTACACAGATGAGAAACTCGCCTCAATGTTACAAACCAGCAAAGAGAACTTGAAGCTCCGGAAGAAAAATCGAAATGGCATTGCAGGATTCCCACAAGAGTATCTGGAAAGCCAAATGAAGTCCTTCGCCGACGCTAGAAATTGGGGTCCTTTTAAGCAGGTGTTAGCCTTGACCATCTTTGGCATTGTCCTATTTCCACGCCTTGAAAGATATGCGGACACAACAACTATTGGTGTCTTCTTATCCTTCAAGGATGGAGAAAACCCACTCAATCCGATTCCAGCCATGCTCGCTGACACTTACTGTACTTTCACTCATTATAGTGAGCTAAGGGGAAAAAGGATATCTTGCTGCCTGCACGCCTTGTATGCTTGGCTTCTCACCCATGCTTTCGTTAACAAAGTCAGAGTAGAAGGCCCAATTGAAGACGCCAGAGGGTGTGATGTGAAGACAATGAACACTGGTGAATGGTTGCAAGTGCTGGGGGGCCTTCATGAACATAAGGTTCGTTGGCACCCATCATGGTGGAAAGAGAGGCCCACAGTAGTTTTTCAATGCGGAAACTTTCAAAACGTCCCGCTCATGGGGACAAGAGGATGCATAAATTACAATCCTTCTCAGACTCTAAGACAGCTGGGGTACCCCATGCGAAATCCGCCCACCGAAGACATGTTAATCCCTTTTTACCTCCATGGAGGAAGCCCAAAAGAGGTTGACATGCTCCGGAAGATTTCTCAAGCGTGGGATATGGTCGTCCGCAAGGGACAAGAGCTTACTAAGAGGAGCGGCGATAAGGAAACCACCTTTCGTCAATGGCTCCAAAAGAGGATCCAAGACACCCGATTGCCTTACCAAAGTGCACTACGGGTGGAGGAAGAAATACCTGAACCTACCCTTCCCACTGTCGAAGATTTAGATAAGCTTAAAATGGCATTGTCAAAGGACGAGGAAGAAAAGAAGAGCTTACAGGCAGAGTTAGAGAAAGTGCTCCTAAAGAACCAGAAGTTGGAGGAAGAGAATGCAAGTAAGTCAGTGGCCATTGAAGACAGCCGCAAGCAGCTCAAGATCGAACAAAAGTACAAACTAGAGGTTCAAAAGTACCTAAGAGGGGCGAAAGAGGAAATAAAACGTTGCAACCTGAAAATGAACCACGCCATCGATGATACATACAAGTGGAAAAAGTTATGGGAAGAATCAATGATGGCTGAAAAGACCGCACAGAGCCTACTAATGGTATCAAAGAGAGAGTCCCGGATGATGGCAGCCGAGTTTGAAGAGCAAGTGAAAAGTATCAAGCAGGATAAAGATACCATTGAAGAGATACTCCGAGAATACCAACAAGCCTTGAGAAGGGAGCATGAAAAATCTGATGAGCTGAACGACCATATCAGATATCAAGAGGAGGTCTACCACCAGCTGAAGACAGAAAGCATCTATTGGGAGAACCGCTTCGTGGAGTTGGTCAGCAGGATAGAAAACCATGAAGCCTTCGTAGAGTTGAAGAATGAAAGCTTATACTGGAAAGACAGATTCTCAAAGTTGGCATGGCTGGCCGATCAAGCTATCGCAGGAATCCCCAAACGTCTAAAGGAGGCTAACGCGGCAATGCACCCGTTTAACACCCCGGTCCAAGTTTCCAAATTCATGGAGTTTTGCGAGGTTCTGATTGCCGAACTCTGGGAGAAGGCTGGCAGCACTACTAGTAGAAAAAGAGGGAGGAGTGGAAAAATGAAAGCCATATGTATTTGAGTGAAATTCAAAGAACATTGTACTTTTCTTTTCGAAGTTTTATTTCCAAAATGTTGTACTTTCCTCCATCAATGAAGTTTGTTTGTCTCACATGCTGATCCTTTATCTTGAAAATATTGTGGAACTTTAATCTGTGTACTTATGACAAATCAGGATGCGCTTGCAATTCCCGACCTAAAACAATAAGACTCATGCACACATGCATCATTCGCATTTTCATCCATTCATATACTCATACATATACTCATAACATGTGTCTCACCAACAGAGAGTAAAAGACAAGCTGGTGCGTCAACATCGCTATTGGACTCGTTCTCAGGCCAGAAACATGGAAGAAAATCAGGACAATCCGCCTCAAGATATCCCGGATCAAGGCAATCCACCCCAAGACCTAGGCAATCAAGAGCTTAGGGCAGAAATAGATGGGATGAAAGAACAGATGGCTGAAATCTTAAATGTCTTACAAACTTTGAGGGACAAAGACACAAGTGAAGATGTCTCCGCTGGGAATACGGAAAATCAAGTTACCAACCCTCCTCCTCCCAATGGACTCGGGATCCCGCATACAGTGCCCCCCACTGGGACTAATGACCAGGGTTACATATGGCCTCCTTACGGACTTCCACAAGGTTACACACCTCCGACAGTCAATGCTAGTCCAAAAGACGGTCCCTCAGGAGTCGCGGGCCAACAACAGCTTACACCAACGGGTCCCAATGGTAATCCGGGGGCACCACAAGTTCAAAACCCGACCCCCGTCGTCATACCACAAAGACTCCCACTTGGCTGCCCTCCACCGCCGATAGTTGACGCTCAAGCTCAAGGTTCCAACCTCAGGAATCCCACTCATTCACATACCCCAAATGTGAACCCAGCCATAGTTCCGATGATCCATCCTTACTATGGTATGAGTGGGCTCCCTCACAATCACTCTATGGAGAACCCTCAAGCCCAAGACAAACTACAAATGCTTGATGAAAGGTTGAGAGCAGTTGAGGGATCCAATGTTGGTGCGAGAGATGCTTATGACTTGTGCCTCGTCCCTAACGTAGTCATCCCTCCAAAATTTAAGGTGCCAGACTTTGACAAATACAGAGGGTCGACTTGCCCTGTAAGCCACTTAACCATGTACTGCAGGAGGATGGCGGCGTTTGCTCACGACGACAAATTGCTCATCCACTACTTCCAAGATAGTCTGTCTGGGGCAGCTTCGAGCTGGTACATGCAATTAGAACGTGCACATATCAGATGCTGGAAAGACCTAGCCGATGCATTTTTGAGGCAATACAAATATAACATTGACATGGCTCCCGATAGAACACAACTGCAGAGCATGACGAAGAGAGATAATGAGTCCTTCAAAGAATATGCCCAACGCTGGAGAGGTTTGGCTGCACAGGTGGTACCACCTTTGTTAGAAAAAGAGATGGTATCAATGTTCATGGATACTCTTCAATCACCTTTCTACGACAGGTTGATTGGGAGCGTGTCTTCAAACTTTTCAGATATGATCGTCATCGGAGAAAGATTAGAGAATGGATGGAGAAACGGGAAGATTGCATATAGCTCCGCTGGAACCAGCAATCAGAAAAGGCCTTTCCCTGGTTTCCCTAAAAAGAAAGACGGAGAAACCAATGCCATCTCTGGATCAGGAAAGCCTCCCTACAACAACCCCCGACAGACTTTACAAATACCTACTCAAACACCACAAGCCCCACCTCACCAAGTCAACTCAGGCTATAGACCACAAAACTACCAAGAAAGAAAGCCCGCCAATTTCGACCCAATACCCATGTCATACACAGACCTATTCAATCACCTCATCAGTCACAACTTGATCACTCCCCGTCCAATGAGACCCCTTCAACCTCCTTTCCCTAGGAGCTATGACCCAGAGGCCAGCTGTGGATTCCACGCAGGGGCAGTTGGCCATTCAACAGAAAATTGCAAAGCATTGAAATATGTAGTACAAGACTTAATTGAATCTAAATGGTTAAGCTTCGCAGAAGACGGTCCAAATGTTGCCACTAACCCTCTGCCGGGGCACGGGAAACCCTCCGTCAATGCCATTGAGAATGTTGAGGAGCAATTATTGGTCAGAAAGGTGGAGGACATTGTCACACCCTTGGACCTCATCCATGCTGATTTGTGTCACTTCGGAATCATTATGAAAGGATGTACCAGAAAGGGCTCGTGTGCTGTTCCCCTTTGTGTCGGGGCCTGTGAAGCATTCAAGCCAGTCCTGCAAGACTTGTTAGACCGACACATAATACAAATAGGTCTTCAAAAGAAAGAGGAAGGCGTGTCGACTCTCCAGTCAAGCATTGAACAAAGCTAGAGTATCCGGAAACCACTGGAAATCCATTACAAAAAGGACACAAAGCTAACCACCGCTGTGCCTAAACCAATCACTATTCAAGTGCCAGTCCCTTTTCCCTTTAAAAGCACCAATGCAGTCCCGTGGAATTACGATGTGAAGGTTCAGACCAATCCAGATGTCATTAACATCTCAGGGACCGGTGGGATGACTCGAAGTGGGCGTTTCTATACCCCTGGAGGGCCTAGTGAGGACCGAACAAAAGAAGGTGAGGAAAGAGCCCGTAAGGGCAAAAGCGTAGAGCAGGAACCCGCCGATAAAAATGCAGGAAAGAATCCGAGCAAGAAGCCAGTGAATTTCTGAAGCTTATGAGACAAAGCGAGTATAAGGTGGTTGATCAACTGAACCAAACCCCCGCAAAGATATCTCTGTTGTCATTATTGCTCAGTTCTGATGCCCATCGTGCAACATTAACAAAAGTATTGAATGAGGCCCATGTCGCTCATGACATCTCCGTCGGCCAATTTGATGGGATCGTCGGAAACCTTGTTGCAAATAATTATCTCACATTTACTGATGATGAGATTCCAACTGAAGGAAAGGGGCACAACAAGGCCCTACACATATCTGTGAAGTGTGGAGATTACTCTCTTGCACGGGTACTGTCATACCCCAATTTTGTCCGACTAATCGAAAAATCCCAAAGTTTTATCGCTTCGCATATTGTTCTAAATGCGGGTGTATTTGGCACTCTCGTGCAACAATTTTGTTTGGCGCTCGTTGTTTTCAAAAAAGGAATCCAAATGTAAATAATAAAATAATAAACAACGCGAGCGCGCGTTTTGTCTCGAGTCGTGTGAGTAATTGCGTCGGTGCGCGTTTATTTTTACCATTTTCTTTTTAGAAAAGTGAGGATAGAATCAAATCAGTTTTAATAGCATACATGCGTGCGTATTCAAATAGCGTGCGCGTTCCTAGTCTTAAGGCGAACGCGCGTTTCATTTCGAGTCGTGTGAGTCGTCGCGTCGGCGCGCGTTGTTTTTACCGCTTTTATTATCATAAAAAAATATAAATAAATAAATGATAAATAGTAATAATAAGTTAAACTCAGCTGTCCCTTTTATTTATATTTGTTACATATACAAACAAAATTAATTAATACAAATAGTACAAAAGTCAAAACAAAAGCAAAAATTTTACAAAATAATAAAATGAATAACAAAAAACTGAAAAGAGAGGGAGAGGACAGCAGCAGCAGCGCATAGGTGCTCCTCTATTTGGAGAGCCAAGCCCAAACCTATTTCTTCTTGTCCCTTTGCTCACCTCCCATTCTCAGCAAAAACATTGCTGCAGTGGCAGCAACCCTGCTGCCATTCCCTTGCTGCCCCCTTTGCTGCTCCACTGCTGCCAACAGCTTTGTCCCCATGAGTTTTGATCCCCTGCATTAGCATACCACACCTACACCACAATCAGCCTATAAATACTGTGAACAGCAAACACAACAGGGACAGTGATTGGAAAACACACAAAATACACACACACTGAGATATAAAAAACAGAGAGATAGAGGGAAGACACGGCAACTGAGTTATTCACCACCAAAAGAATTTGAAGTCAATAGCAGAATTCAAGCTCCCTAAAAAAAAACACTTCTGACAAATTGTTTGTTCATCACTAGAAAGGGTTAAGGAAAACAGGAGTTACAGAGGCAATATACTCTTCTGAATAGAGGTATGTTTTCTCTAGATATACATGTTTAAGCTGTTCTCTTTTATTTACTGGTTAAGTGCCTTCCTGCATGTGTACTTATTGCTAACAGAGAAAGTCTTTAAGCAACGTGAGTGAAAGAAAGTGCAAAAATAGCCAAGTAAATGCAAAACACAAAAGTAAAGTCTTTTATTTGCTTAGGTTTTTCACGGCAGATTGTTTATTTAGGTGTAGGCACATGTATTTTCCATCCATTTCCTTATTGACAGAGCTAGACAACCAAAGGCAAACAAAACCAAAGTAGTGCATAAGTAGAAGAAATAATGCAACATACACACAGACCAGGAAGCAAAATGTCATTAAAGGAAAAACGGATCAGAAGCCAAAAATATAAAAAAGAGGATAACGATAATATCAATTCTGAAATGATGTAAAGTTCCATATTAGAATGCTATTCCACTTAGGCAGAAACTAGCGATTGAAAAAAGGAGAGCGATTGAAAAAAGGAGAGCAGAGAAAGAGGTAGAGAAATGTTGTTCAATCATAAAGAAAAAGAGGAGGAACAGCCAAATCAAAAATACATGCAGAATGGAAGAGAGGAATGGCAGAACCAGAGACAAAAGAAAAGAAAATACCCTCTTGCTGTCGCCGCCGTGCCCATGCGATTTCCGGCCGCCGCTGACGGCGGTCGTGCACCGTCATGTTTCCTTGGCTCCGATACGCCGCCGTGAGCACCGTTTGGGTCGCCGCAAGCGCCGTCTCCCATCGTAGCTTCGCCACCCACCTCCTCTCTCTCCTCACCACCGAACCACCCCTAACAACCCCTCTTCGAAACTCAGATCGCGTCACCGAACCCCAACACCGTCGCCCCCACCATCCCTCTCCGTCCTCGTTTCGCACCACCACGACAGAACCACTGAAACACCGCGCCCTTACGACCACCGATCCACCCCAACCACGCACCAAACAGCCATCAAAACCACCGTGCGCACCATCAAAACCACCCCCATAACCACCGTCGTTTTCCACCTCTCTCTCCTCCGCGCGCTCCTCCTCACGCTGCCGTCGCACGACGCCGAAGCTAGTCCGGCGTGGTCTCCTCGCCCTCGCCGTCGGTCCCTCCTCCTCTCCCTTCTTTTCTCTCCTTCCGTATCTCTCTCTCTCTCATGTCGTTTTTCCTCTTTCTCCCTCCTCACGAATTTCTCTTTCTCTCCCTCTAAAGAATGGATGCGGCGCTGAGAGAGGAAGGTTAAGAGATTAGGTTTAATTTCTTTTTGTTTCAGCTTTATATACGTAGGCTTAGCTAATTTAAATTTTATTTTGCAAAAAATCCGATTACTAACCACGCCCCTCTGTTTGCTGCGTAAACACCCTCTCAGAAGCCCACGACTCTTTTTTTTTGAAACGCAGCCCAGCTCACCAAAAACGAGTTGGGCTCACTATTTGCACTCCCATTTTAATAATACAGCCCTCCTTTTATTTGCACCCCCCATTTTACTATTTCACCCCCGGTCTTTCTTTTTAAATTTTATTTCTTTTCCCCTAAATAAACTTATTTATTTTTTTTTTCCTTTTCTCTTCGCAAACCTTTTTCCCAACGATGGATAAATGTTTCCCCGAACGAAAAACAATCCAATTGCAAATTCCTTTCATCACGACGTTCTCTCCAATTAAAACCCACGAAGACACTTTTCAAAAACAAATCTTTTCAAACGTCGAAATCAAAACTAATCATCACTAACGATCACTCGCGCCGTTGCCGTTTGATTGTGGGTGATGATTTCATTCCTGTGGGAGCTAGTAGTGTGGCCACTCTAAACCGTTGTTGTTTGGTCCTCACAAACGCTCTCCTTCAATTGCGAAAACCTTTTCAATGCTCATAATAAAAACCGATTATCATTAATCATCACTCGCGCCGTTGCCGTTTGGTCGTTAATGATAATTCATTTTCATAAGAGTTAGTAGTGCGACCACTCTAAACCGTTGTTGTTTGGTCACTACGAACGCTCAACCCCTTTGCGAAAAACTCCAAAAAGATTAAAAAACAAAAACCGTTTTCCAAACAAAGAAGAACTACGTAGCTTTGAATTCTCCATCGCACCAGGAGATACGTAGGAGCGGGTCACATCCCGTCAAGCATAACAAATAAAAATCTTTTTCACAATAAGTTTTCAACAATCATTTTCAAAAGAACCTAGAACTACGTCGCCTTTGATTCTCCACCCGGAGATACGTAGGAGCAGGGCCACGCCCCTGTCAAGCGCAAAAACAAATGATTTCTAAATAAAAAATACAAACACATCTCCTTCAAAAATCAAAAATCTTATTTTCAAAGTAGGGGATTAAGTCGGTCGTACGGCCGGGTTAATCATCGTTTTAGGATAAGTGAACTGTGGTCCTTCAGAGCCCCAGCGCTCCTTCAGCCCCCCAGCGGCCCTTCAGACCCCCAGTGGTCTTTCAACACAGATCACGCAATCCTAAAACCCCTATATTAAAAAACACCAAACACACAAACATTTTTTACACAAGAACTACGTAGCTTTGAATTCTCCATCGCACCGGGAGATACGTAGGAGCGGGCCATGTCCTGTCAAGCACTTCTTTCTAAAAACCCTTTTTTTCCTTTCTCGTCAAAAAGTAAAAATTTTGTTAAGTTTCTTTAATTCGTTTTCAATAAGAAATAAAGAGGCAAATTAAATATTTTCAGGTCAACACTTCAAACCACACATTTAATTAAAGGTTCCCTTTCGGTAGAAAGGAGGTACGGGGTGCTAATACCTTCCCTATGCCTAACCGACCCCCGAACCCATATCTCTAGTTTTCGAAAGACCATCCGCCTTGTCTAAAAGACCTTTTTTCAATGTTTTGGTCTTAAAATTAAAATATTGGTGGCGGCTTCCAAATTTTTCCACGTTGTCAAACGAAAAGTCCCTAGCCGGATTTTTCGGGCGCAACAGCTGGCGACTTCACTGGGGACCTTTTTTAAAAAAGACGAGGGTCAAGCCTAACTAATTAAAATGTGTGGTTTAATGTATTGTTGATTTGATTAATACCTTTTTGCCTTTCTTTCTTATCATTGATTGTAGGCATATGCATTTGTCTTCTTTGTTGTTCCCTATCTCCTCTTCTACTCCTTTTTGCTTATGCCCATGCATTCTTCCAATCCCCACGATCCCTTCTTTTTCGCTCCCTTTCTTCAAGGTAAGCTCATGCATTTCTCCCCAATTTTATCGTGTCCCCTCTTCTTGGCTCCTCTTGTTAAGGTAAGCAATATCCTTGTTTATAGATATCCTAGATATTAAACCCTAGGGTAGACAACATGTTATTGCTTGCTTTTATCTGGACTGTTCAGGGTTTTCATTTGCAGGTGGGGGGATATATGTGGGTAGTTTTAGGCGGTATGCCCTTGCTGCACACACTCACACCTTATGCTTACTATGCTTTGAGAGGGGCCTAAAACCCAAGGTCTGACAAAACTTAGGAGAGTGGAAACGAGTAGTGACTGGCAATTGGACTGTTGTCCTTCCGACTCTCACGAAAGTTTCAGCCAGAGTATGCTCTTTCATGATGCCTCACACCAGATGGCAGTTCCATCGTTGTGGGTGCTATTGTGAAAGAGAATTAGCTCTGGTAGCCTGGTGAGGAAGTGACTAGAACCCGCATGGGAGGAACATTTGAGTTGTCCTAGAACTTAGGTCCCCACCTTCGTAGGACACAAGGGGCATACCAAATTGTGTGTTGCATGGTAATATAGACATGTTTTCAAAAAAGAGTAGGAGGTTTTTCAAATAAAAAGTAGAGAAAGAGCTGCCGTTGTAGCCTTTCTTTTGCTGGTCCGTACGAAGTGACATATGGCCCACTCTTTTCAAAAAAAGAGAGAACGAGCTGCCGTTGTAGCCTTTCTCTTACTTGGTCCATATGAAACCACGTACGGCCCGCATTTTTCAAAAAAAAAAAAGAAAAAACTTGAACTAATGCCAATAAAGGTTTTGCCCTGATCTGCATATGCATAAAACATCGTCATCATTTTGCATGCATCCTCGCATTGCATTCAACATAAGCTTTTACAGCTCATGCATGCATCCTTGCATTTCTTCAAAGTTTGTTTGCCGAGAATCCCAAAGTGACAAAGAATCTTGCCATAGGCACGGTGTGGAATCAAAAGTGAAACAGCGTACACTCCGAGGTGTTTATTTAAGTTTGAATGCATGGAATGTGCTTTGTTTCGCTTATTGATTCTAACCTTGTTGCGTTTCAAAGAAAAAATAATCAAAATCCACCGTTAAATCTATGGCAAGACATAGTACACCGTGATTCCCGGCACCAAGACAGACAGGAAATCATACATATTGCATTGCACTTGCATTCAAACAAGTATTAGTGCATACCGTCTTTTATCAAAAAAAAAACCAAAAATCAAGAAAAATCAAAAATTATTATTTTCCACAAGCTTTCTTAGAAAACATACTACATGCATTTTTTCTTTGCACTACAAAAAATAATCAAATAAACATCTTATTTCGCATGCATTTTCATAAGAATAATATCTTTCCACGCAACTAAAAATAATTGTTAGTATCAGGCACTCCATTTCATAGTTCAAAAATAAAACGAAAAGCAATCATCATCCGCACTTTGCATCATGGCGTCATGCATTACATAAAACAAAATTCTGAAAAAAAAAACAATTATCATCCCTATGGTATTTCATTCGCTCATAATCATAAAAAATCATCAAGTGATGCAATTTACGTTATCCTCATTCAAAATGCACATTCGTTCATTCATTCACCCACTCATTCCGTCGTCCGTCCATATCACATCATCGCATTAATACTTTCCTGTGTCGCAAATCAAAAATAAGCATTAACGTCTCATCTCGCATGCATCTTCATTCAATATCTCCCATGCATTAGGAAAGTAATTGCAAGCATCACGCATTTCATTTCATTGCATAAGAAAAATGAAAACCAGAAGCATCTATCATCCATATCGCATTTCATTCATCCTTGATTATGCAAAAACTATCATCAAATAATGCGGACATCGCGTCAATGTGGCGCTCATGCATCATTTCATTAACCTCATCACTTTGTCCGAATACATCATTTCTCCCTGCATGCATCCTTTCGAAACAAAGAAAAATTTCTCATGTGATGGCTTAATGGATAGAAGTGCACCTTTGAACGACGAAGGGTAATGTCTCAAATTTGTTTGTCGACTACAAATTTGAGATGTTACTTTACGATGTCAGAGCACTTTGACCCAGTCGCACGTATTTTAATTTCGAGTAGGAAATTAAATTGAGTCAACTAATTGTCAAAACGTTTCAGTACATTGTGTGAAGTATTGAGTCAGGATCCACTCAATGTTTCAGGCAAGTTACTCAGGGTAACGACAATCAGTTGCCTCATATCCCCAGTCTTGCATCTCTCATCATTCAAAAAAGGGGCATTGGCATTTCACATCCTGTCTCGCCTCTAAAAAATAAAAAAAATCAAAAATCATTTGGAAAAAATGGGGGGTATCATTCTTGCATCATTCGCATTGGTATTCCATATTTTGTCTTGCAACAAAATAATTTAGAATAAGCCACACTTTTCGAGTAGTCGTTCTCCACGCATTTGCATCATACTTGCATATCATAATTTGTTCATTCATTCATTGCATAAAATAAAAGTTGTGATGAGAAGCGAGACGTCCTTGCAAAACAATCATCCTTTTTTTTGAAAAAGTTTATCCTTACTTGGTTGCGAACTCGAGGTGTTCCAAGGCACTCAGTTTTGCAAATCAATAGCTCATTTGCATGTCTTTCAAAAGCACTGCATCCCATCCATTCCATGACAAAAAAAAAAGAAAACTGAAGCAGCTCATCAATTCATCGTTCTAACTAATGTTGACTCTCTGTGAAGCATCCCTATAGTGAACGTGCATGACACGTGCAGTTTCTCTTGTTTGAGTCAGTCAGTTTCCTTCCTTGTCATCATCATCATCCCAGCCTAACCCCGCCCCGTCCATCCATAAGGCGCATATTCTCTCCCATCAGTGCATACTTGACTTTTTGGTTCATTCTCACTAACACTCTAAGTCCTCCATGCTGGGGCAATTCTGTGATCACTAACTTTCTTTATCGGCATTATATTCCTTTAATGCAGGTCTTTCCAAAAAAAAGAGAAAAGAAGAGACAAATGAGAAGAACAAGCTCGCTAGGTTGAAAACCTGCAAAGGGCAGCCTAGGCAAAAAGGAGCGCCCGGTGGATTGAAAACTCGCAAAGAGCGGTCCAGGCAAAAATTAGGGCATAAAAAAAATGCAAAGAAAAGAGCAAACACATATAGCTAGATAAATTGTTGTCAAGTTTTATGAAAAAATAAGTAATCGGAATTTGAAATGAAGTTTGGCCATCCAGAAGTTCCCTTTCCTACCCACCTTAACCCAAGAAAAACCAAAATCCAAAAATCACCCTAGACAAGGATCACCTCAAATATCCAAAAAAAGTGCATCACTTTCTATCAGCTCACCCGAGTCAAAGAAGGAAAAGAATCATAAAACAAAAAAAGAGAGAGAAAATCAAAAAAAGGGATTCAAAAATGAAAATCCCAACACAAAAGAAAATACAAAAGAAATGTAAGTGGTGAGCTGGTACATGTTACTACAAAACACAAGAGATCCTTGTCTCAATAACCTTCAAACACTTCATCATTCCCATACACCCCTCCTTCCATAAACCGCAAACACTTCCCTTTGACCTCGGTAACCCGCCCTCCACGAACCCTTAGCCAAGAATAAAATTTCCAAACACCTCATCAAGCCAATTAACCATCATAAATCATCAATCGTCAGCCAACGCCGAATGAAAATCATCCTACCATTAGCCCCCAAGCTCTTCATTAAGCCCCATCATCCCTCCTCCACAAAACACCACAATCCCGAAAAGTCCATTCCGATCAATGACCGAATGCTGTTGTTTTCTCAAATTTTAAATCTTAGGACCACTAAGTTTATCTGTCTACAATGTGTTTGCTCAAAAGAAAAAACAAACGATCAGAAAAGAGAAAGCTGATCAAGGAAAAACAAGCCCTTAGGAAAAAGAGATGAGGGAACAAAAATAAACAGTCGAAAAAAAGAAAGCTGACGGAAAAAGGAAGACTTGCACTTCAAACGCATTCAAGTTGCATTAAAGCAAGGTTTAGTGATCACCAAGTGAGGCTTCTTTCATACTAAAAGTCAAAACTTTCATTGCATTTGAGTTTTTCTTAAAAAGAATCAAAGATGTGTACTAGGGGACATTTCCTTCACCTCTCACTCCACTCAACCATGGGGAGATTTTGTTCGTCGTCTATCCCGTTCACATACCACCCTCCGTATATAACCGTCACCATAACTCTATCACCTTTTCACAACCTCACTCAAAGAAACCGTTTGAAATTTCATTCCAAAATGGGGCAAGTGCATTCCCATTCCTTCACCTCATTCATTCCCATAAGAACCTCACCGGGGCAATCTCTCAACTCACTATCCTAAATAAGGCTTCGTCATTCTAATTGGGGCAACTTTGTTTCGTCCTGACTGGGGCAACACCAAACTCTGTGGGTTGAAACAAAACCCTTTTCATTCCACCTTTCATCCCAAGAGCCGAAGTGTTCCCAATTCATCATCTCCTACACCCCTAGTCATTATCACCACCAGGCAAAGGCAAGCTTATTCACTCATCAAAAGCCCGAACCGGGGCAGTCTTGCATCCCTTGGTCCCTCATGAGCGTCGGTAATAATCATGTTTGTCATCCCTTCAATTGTCATACATATCCTAAACCAATCCCAAGTTAACAGACTCACTCATTCACATTTGCGCTCCTATGCATGCTTACTAAGCAATGCTTCAAAGAGAGAGAACACACGTTAGTCATGCGATATCTAAGATTCAGTCGTCATTGGAAGGGAGAGAAAACAAGTGAGCTTGTTTGTAAATAAAAACCTTGAGAACACCGGAGTTTGAATCAAATTCAATTTTTCAACAAAAATGGTCAATAATCATCCCACTTTTGCATCCAAAGTCTCGCGTCTCATCATTATGAAAGTATTCACAAAAAAAGTATTTGAATACCCCAAAAAATTTTGTCATATCATGCATCAAAATACTGCATTTGCAAAAAGACAAATAGGAAAAATTCTTTAACCTGAGGGGGTCGCCTAAAGTTGGCCGCTTGTAGGGCTTTAGTGCTCGCCTTAATCCTCAGGGATTAGGTGGTTATCTTGTAGGGCTTTGGTGCTCACCTTAATCCTTGGGGACTAGGATGTTACCTTGTAGGCACTTGAAGTGTTGATCCTTAACCAAAATAAAAAGGAAGAAAATCAAAAATAGCATCTCATAGCATCCATCATTCCATTGAAATCATCACATCACATACACTTTGCATAACATACATTCACACTCCATTTACATAGATATCTGCATCCCATAGAAAAAAAAAAGGAGCAAATAAGGAACGAGAAAAGAAAATCACAGAAGATGGAACATAAAAGAACACAACATCTTCATATCATTCATCATTCTCATATCATCCATACCAATCATCACTCCATGGCATCAAACAGTACATTACGCCTTCAAACTCGCATCTCAGAAGAGCGAAAGAATAACAAAAGGAAAAGAAGAGAAAAATCAAACAGAAAAGGCATCCCACCAAAGTCAATCATTGCATTCATGTGCACCCCAAACATCCAAGTGCACGCATTTCATGCACCATCCAAGAGAAAAGTTACTTCGGACCAGAGAATCCCAAAAATCTCATTTTTAGAAAATCGCCACAACACAGAGTTAGTAAACTCCATCAACAGAGTTAGTAAACTCCATCAACACAGAGTTAGTGAACTCCTTCCACAGATCACAACATCGTGTACGAGCGCGCGATGGATCCATCAGACTTCGTTAAGTCCTTCGGATTAGTTGTGTCGGCCTAAGGCATAGCGTAAATCCATTGATCAAATCAGTTCCGGACCTGATGTTGATCGGCCGCTCGAAAAGGCCACCCCAGAGCTCGGACTCGACAAGAGTCCGTTAGAAGGTTTTAGGCAGCCTCCGAATTCCCAATTTACCGCTTTCTGCACGCCAAGTGCCCATTTTACTTTTCTGTCTGCACGCCAAGTGCCCATTTTACTTTTCTGTCTGCACGCCAAGTGCCCATTTTACTTTTCTGTCTGCACGCCAAGTGCCCATTTTACTTTTCTGTTTGCACGCCAAGTGCCCATTTTACCTTTCTGTCTGCACGCCAAGTGCCCATTTTACTTTTCTGTCTGCACGCCAAGTGCCCATTTTTACTTTTCTGTTTGCACGCCAAGTGCCCATTTTACCTTTCTGTCTGAACGTCAGTGTTCATTTACTGTTTTCGCATCAACGCGAAAGTGTCTATCTTTCCAAAAAAGAAGAAAGAAAATTCGGATTTCTCCAAATGGACAAAATTGGTATAATTTCTGAATTCTTTATTTCTATTTTACCTTCGAAATATGTCTCGCGCAATTCATATTTCTTGGTAAAATCGAAATAAAGAGGGGCAGCTGTCATACCCCAATTTTGTCCGACTAATCGAAAAATCCCAAAGTTTTATCGCTTCGCATATTGTTCTAAATGCGGGTGTATTTGGCACTCTCGTGCAACAATTTTGTTTGGCGCTCGTTGTTTTCAAAAAAGGAATCCAAATGTAAATAATAAAATAATAAACAACGCGAGCGCGCGTTTTGTCTCGAGTCGTGTGAGTAATTGCGTCGGTGCGCGTTTATTTTTACCATTTTCTTTTTAGAAAAGTGAGGATAGAATCAAATCAGTTTTAATAGCATACATGCGTGCGTATTCAAATAGCGTGCGCGTTCCTAGTCTTAAGGCGAACGCGCGTTTCATTTCGAGTCGTGTGAGTCGTCGCGTCGGCGCGCGTTGTTTTTACCGCTTTTATTATCATAAAAAAATATAAATAAATAAATGATAAATAGTAATAATAAGTTAAACTCAGCTGTCCCTTTTATTTATATTTGTTACATATACAAACAAAATTAATTAATACAAATAGTACAAAAGTCAAAACAAAAGCAAAAATTTTACAAAATAATAAAATGAATAACAAAAAACTGAAAAGAGAGGGAGAGGACAGCAGCAGCAGCGCATAGGTGCTCCTCTATTTGGAGAGCCAAGCCCAAACCTATTTCTTCTTGTCCCTTTGCTCACCTCCCATTCTCAGCAAAAACATTGCTGCAGTGGCAGCAACCCTGCTGCCATTCCCTTGCTGCCCCCTTTGCTGCTCCACTGCTGCCAACAGCTTTGTCCCCATGAGTTTTGATCCCCTGCATTAGCATACCACACCTACACCACAATCAGCCTATAAATACTGTGAACAGCAAACACAACAGGGACAGTGATTGGAAAACACACAAAATACACACACACTGAGATATAAAAAACAGAGAGATAGAGGGAAGACACGGCAACTGAGTTATTCACCACCAAAAGAATTTGAAGTCAATAGCAGAATTCAAGCTCCCTAAAAAAAAACACTTCTGACAAATTGTTTGTTCATCACTAGAAAGGGTTAAGGAAAACAGGAGTTACAGAGGCAATATACTCTTCTGAATAGAGGTATGTTTTCTCTAGATATACATGTTTAAGCTGTTCTCTTTTATTTACTGGTTAAGTGCCTTCCTGCATGTGTACTTATTGCTAACAGAGAAAGTCTTTAAGCAACGTGAGTGAAAGAAAGTGCAAAAATAGCCAAGTAAATGCAAAACACAAAAGTAAAGTCTTTTATTTGCTTAGGTTTTTCACGGCAGATTGTTTATTTAGGTGTAGGCACATGTATTTTCCATCCATTTCCTTATTGACTGAGCTAGACAACCAAAGGCAAACAAAACCAAAGTAGTGCATAAGTAGAAGAAATAATGCAACATACACACAGACCAGGAAGCAAAATGTCATTAAAGGAAAAACGGATCAGAAGCCAAAAATATAAAAAAGAGGATAACGATAATATCAATTCTGAAATGATGTAAAGTTCCATATTAGAATGCTATTCCACTTAGGCAGAAACTAGCGATTGAAAAAAGGAGAGCGATTGAAAAAAGGAGAGCAGAGAAAGAGGTAGAGAAATGTTGTTCAATCATAAAGAAAAAGAGGAGGAACAGCCAAATCAAAAATACATGCAGAATGGAAGAGAGGAATGGCAGAACCAGAGACAAAAGAAAAGAAAATACCCTCTTGCTGTCGCCGCCGTGCCCATGCGATTTCCGGCCGCCGCTGACGGCGGTCGTGCACCGTCATGTTTCCTTGGCTCCGATACGCCGCCGTGAGCACCGTTTGGGTCGCCGCAAGCGCCGTCTCCCATCGTAGCTTCGCCACCCACCTCCTCTCTCTCCTCACCACCGAACCACCCCTAACAACCCCTCTTCGAAACTCAGATCGCGTCACCGAACCCCAACACCGTCGCCCCCACCATCCCTCTCCGTCCTCGTTTCGCACCACCACGACAGAACCACTGAAACACCGCGCCCTTACGACCACCGATCCACCCCAACCACGCACCAAACAGCCATCAAAACCACCGTGCGCACCATCAAAACCACCCCCATAACCACCGTCGTTTTCCACCTCTCTCTCCTCCGCGCGCTCCTCCTCACGCTGCCGTCGCACGACGCCGAAGCTAGTCCGGCGTGGTCTCCTCGCCCTCGCCGTCGGTCCCTCCTCCTCTCCCTTCTTTTCTCTCCTTCCGTATCTCTCTCTCTCTCATGTCGTTTTTCCTCTTTCTCCCTCCTCACGAATTTCTCTTTCTCTCCCTCTAAAGAATGGATGCGGCGCTGAGAGAGGAAGGTTAAGAGATTAGGTTTAATTTCTTTTTGTTTCAGCTTTATATACGTAGGCTTAGCTAATTTAAATTTTATTTTGCAAAAAATCCGATTACTAACCACGCCCCTCTGTTTGCTGCGTAAACACCCTCTCAGAAGCCCACGACTCTTTTTTTTTGAAACGCAGCCCAGCTCACCAAAAACGAGTTGGGCTCACTATTTGCACTCCCATTTTAATAATACAGCCCTCCTTTTATTTGCACCCCCCATTTTACTATTTCACCCCCGGTCTTTCTTTTTAAATTTTATTTCTTTTCCCCTAAATAAACTTATTTATTTTTTTTTTCCTTTTCTCTTCGCAAACCTTTTTCCCAACGATGGATAAATGTTTCCCCGAACGAAAAACAATCCAATTGCAAATTCCTTTCATCACGACGTTCTCTCCAATTAAAACCCACGAAGACACTTTTCAAAAACAAATCTTTTCAAACGTCGAAATCAAAACTAATCATCACTAACGATCACTCGCGCCGTTGCCGTTTGATTGTGGGTGATGATTTCATTCCTGTGGGAGCTAGTAGTGTGGCCACTCTAAACCGTTGTTGTTTGGTCCTCACAAACGCTCTCCTTCAATTGCGAAAACCTTTTCAATGCTCATAATAAAAACCGATTATCATTAATCATCACTCGCGCCGTTGCCGTTTGGTCGTTAATGATAATTCATTTTCATAAGAGTTAGTAGTGCGACCACTCTAAACCGTTGTTGTTTGGTCACTACGAACGCTCAACCCCTTTGCGAAAAACTCCAAAAAGATTAAAAAACAAAAACCGTTTTCCAAACAAAGAAGAACTACGTAGCTTTGAATTCTCCATCGCACCAGGAGATACGTAGGAGCGGGTCACATCCCGTCAAGCATAACAAATAAAAATCTTTTTCACAATAAGTTTTCAACAATCATTTTCAAAAGAACCTAGAACTACGTCGCCTTTGATTCTCCACCCGGAGATACGTAGGAGCAGGGCCACGCCCCTGTCAAGCGCAAAAACAAATGATTTCTAAATAAAAAATACAAACACATCTCCTTCAAAAATCAAAAATCTTATTTTCAAAGTAGGGGATTAAGTCGGTCGTACGGCCGGGTTAATCATCGTTTTAGGATAAGTGAACTGTGGTCCTTCAGAGCCCCAGCGCTCCTTCAGCCCCCCAGCGGCCCTTCAGACCCCCAGTGGTCTTTCAACACAGATCACGCAATCCTAAAACCCCTATATTAAAAAACACCAAACACACAAACATTTTTTACACAAGAACTACGTAGCTTTGAATTCTCCATCGCACCGGGAGATACGTAGGAGCGGGCCATGTCCTGTCAAGCACTTCTTTCTAAAAACCCTTTTTTTCCTTTCTCGTCAAAAAGTAAAAATTTTGTTAAGTTTCTTTAATTCGTTTTCAATAAGAAATAAAGAGGCAAATTAAATATTTTCAGGTCAACACTTCAAACCACACATTTAATTAAAGGTTCCCTTTCGGTAGAAAGGAGGTACGGGGTGCTAATACCTTCCCTATGCCTAACCGACCCCCGAACCCATATCTCTAGTTTTCGAAAGACCATCCGCCTTGTCTAAAAGACCTTTTTTCAATGTTTTGGTCTTAAAATTAAAATATTGGTGGCGGCTTCCAAATTTTTCCACGTTGTCAAACGAAAAGTCCCTAGCCGGATTTTTCGGGCGCAACAGGTACTTATTGACAATGGTTCATCTTTGAATGTATTACCCAGATCAACCATGGAGAAATTAGATGTGGACTGTTCATACATGAGACCGAGCTCCATAATAGTCAGGGCCTTTGACGGATCAAAAAGGGAAGTCATCGGAGAAATGGAATTACCTGTGCAAGTAGGTCCGGAGCACTTCGTGGTGACCTTCCAGATAATGGACATTGCCCCATCCTACAGTTGTCTCTTGGGGAGGCCATGGATCCACTCGGCAGGGGCAGTTCCCTCTTCTTTACACCAGAAGCTCAAGTTCATAGTCAACAATAAGCTGGTGGTTATTTTCGGGGAGGAAGAAATGCTGATAAATAAGTCTGCTCCCACTCGTTACATTGAGGCTGCTGAAGAGTCTCTCGAGACTGCCTTCCAAGCATTGGAAATCGCCAATACATCTGCTATGTTAGAACCCAAGCTATCCAAAACTGCCGTAATGGTTTCTAAGTTCATGTTAGGAAAAGGCTACCAAGCCGGAGGAGGCTTGGGAAAAACCGGACAGGGGATCCTGACGCCAATACAGCCAGAGGAGAACAAAGATAGACATGGGATGGGATATCGGCCCAATCGCACTGACAAGAGAAGGATTGTGGAGGAAAAGAAGGAGCAGAGGTTAGCCAGGCTCGAGGACAGGGTGCCAAATACGAAGAGGATCACCATCTGCGACATCAAGGAAAGCTTTCGGAGTGCGGGAATGTTGAACCCCAATCAGATCGCCGCAGTTGAGGACGATCTAAGCGCTGAAGAAGGCATCGTCAGTCTTGTACACCCTTGTCCTGCAAACAAAAGACTCAAGAATTGGGAGATCATTGATTTTCCTGTGGTTTTTAGTTCAAAGTAATGTTTCTGTAATGTAATCCTCTGGCTCTGCCCAAGGCCTTAGGATATTTCATTCGGGCACGCATGTTTTCCTTTCAGTATCAATATTAATGCAACGTTATTTCAGTTCCCAATAAACCCTTGTTCTCCTTTTTCTTTTTACATTCGCTTCTTATTTTCCTTCATTCGTTTTTTTATTCCGTTAATTTACACTAATGCAGATCCGAAAAAAATGTCTTTGAAAATAACAACGCCAATAATCCATATTGTAACTTTGATCACCCCATCAATCAAACTGAGGAAGATGTTGAGGATAATTGGGAAACCCCTCAAGAGTTAATGAGAATGATGGAACAAGAGGAAAAAATGATCGAACCCCACGAGGAATCAACTGAAACGATCAACTTAGGCACGGAAGAAGACAAAAAAGAAGTTAACATTGGCACCACATTGAAAGACAGCGAGCGAGAGAAATTGGTTAAGTTGTTGTTTGACTATGTTGACGTCTTCGCATGGACATACCAAGACATGCCCGGACTGGACCCCAACATAGTCGAGCACAAGTTACCAGAAAAACCAGAATGCCCGCCGGTAAAACAAAAGTTAAGAAGGATGAAACCAGAGATGTCATTAAAAATCCGAGATGAGGTTAAGAAGCAGTTCGATGCTGGGTTTTTAGCGGTGGCCAAATACCCTCAATGGGTAGCCAATATTGTACCAGTCCCAAAGAAAGACGGGAAGGTTCGGATGTGTGTTGATTATCGAGATCTGAACAGAGCTAGTCCCAAAGATGACTTCCCTTTGCCTCACATTGATGTCCTGGTGGATAGCACAGCACAACACTCTATGTTCTCCTTCATGGATGGATATTCCGGATACAACCAAATTAAGATGGCCCCCGAAGACATGGAGAAAACCACCTTCATCACTCTTTGGGGAACCTTCTGTTACAAAGTAATGCCATTCGGACTGAAGAATGCTGGTGCAACGTACCAAAGGGCAATGGTCGCATTGTTCCATGATATGATGCATAAGGAAATAGAGGTTTACGTGGATGACATGATTGCAAAATCCAAGACTGAAGAAGAGCATATCGTCAATCTGCAAAAACTCTTCGAACGTCTCAGGAAGTTCAAACTCAGATTAAACCCTGCCAAATGCACTTTCGGTGTAAGATCGGGAAAGCTGTTGGGTTTCATAGTCAGTCAGAGGGGAATAGAAGTAGATCCAGCCAAAGTACGAGCAATACTAGAAATGCCGGCACCGAGTACTGAAAAAGAAGTTCGTGGTTTCCTGGGAAGATTGAACTACATCTCTAGGTTCATATCGCAGCTAACATCTACATGCGAGCCTATCTTCAAGCTTTTGTGCAAAAACCAAGAAACAAAGTGGAATGATAATTGCCAAGAAGCCTTTGAAAAGATCAAGAGGTACCTCCAAAATCCACCGATTCTGATGCCGCCTGTGCAGGGCAGACCTCTCATCCTGTATCTAAAAGTGCTAGACAAGTCAATGGGTTGTGTACTGGGGCAACATGATGAATCCGGAAAGAAGGAACATGCCATCTACTATCTAAGCAAGAAATTCACCGAGTGCGAGACAAGATACTCATTGTTGGAAAGAACGTGTTGTGCTCTGGCCTGGGCTGCACGTCGTTTGAGGCAGTATATACTGAGCCACACTACTTGGTTGGTATCTAAAATGGACCCAGTCAAGTATATTTTTGAAAAACCCGCACTCACAGGGAGGATCGCTCGCTGGCAAATGCTACTATCTGAATACGACCTTTTATATGTCACCCAAAAAGCAATCAAGGGTAGTGCATTGGCTGAGTACTTGGCACACCAGCCCATCGAAGATTACCAATCAATGCAGTGCGATTTCCCAGACGAAGATATAATGGCTCTATTCGTAGAAGGGAATCCTCCGGACAACGAAAGGTGGAGAATGTTATTCGACGGCGCTTCTAATTTATACGGGCACGGGGGTCGGAGCTGTACTGATCTCTCCTGATAACCGCTTCATACCGTTTACCGCTAGACTGAGTTTCTACTGCACCAACAACATTGCAGAATATGAAGCGTGCATCCTAGGCATCAAAGCAGCCCTTGAATGGAAAGTCAAAAGACTCGATGTATATGGGGACTCAGCTTTAGTCATCCACCAGACAAAAGGTGACTGGGAAACCAGGGATTCCAAATTAATTCCTTATCATGATCACATCCAAAAGATGGTTGAACAATTTGAAGAGATCACTTTCCATCATCTCCCTCGCGAAGAAAATCAGTTGGCCGATGCTTTGGCGACTTTGTCATCAATGTTCAACATCAATAACGACAAGAGTCTGATATTCATCCGAATCCAACATCGAGACCTACCGGCACATCATTGTGTGGCAATCGAAGAAGAGCCTGACAGTAAACCTTGGTATTACGATATCAAGCACTATATTACAAACAGAGAATATCCTCCTGGTGTCACCGAGAATGATAAGAGAACACTTAGGAGGCTGTCAATGGGTTTCTTCTTAAATGGGGAAGTACTTTACAAGAGAAATCACGATATGGTCCTCCTCAGATGTGTAGCAGAAGAAGAAGCAGAAAGAATTATGAAAGATGTCCATGAAGGATCGTTCGGCACCCATTCTAATGGGCACACCATGGCAAGGAAAATCTTAAGGGCTGGCTACTACTGGTTGTCAATGGAGACTGACTGCTTCAACTACGTCAGAAAATGCCACAAATGTCAAATCTATGCCGACAATATCCATATACCACCTGCCTCTCTGAATGTCCTAACAGCACCATGGCCATTCTCAATGTGGGGAATGGATGTCATCGGTCCCATCGAACCCAAGGCATCAAACGGACATCGTTTCATTCTTGTCGCTATTGATTATTTCACCAAATGGGTCGAGGCCGCTTCTTACGCCAGTGTAACAAAGTCAGTGGTTGTCAGGTTCATAAAGAGAGATTTGATTTGCCGCTACGGTCTTCCAAATAAGATCATCACGGACAATGGGACCAACCTGAACAATAAGATGATGAAAGAGTTGTGTGACGACTTCAAAATCCAGCATCATAATTCCTCCCCATACCGTCCAAAGATGAATGGGGCAGTTGAGGCAGCAAATAAGAACATAAAGAAGATCATGCAAAAGATGGTAGTGACCTTCAAGGACTGGCATGAAATGTTGCCCTTCGCTTTGCACGGGTATCGGACCTCTATCCGCACGTCAACAGGGGCAACACCATTCTCACTAGTATATGGGATGGAAGCAGTTCTTCCCATCGAGGTGGAAATACCCTCCCTGCGAGTGCTAAGGGAAACAAAATTGGAGGAAGCAGAATGGGTTCAAGCTCGTCTGGATCAGTTGAAACAAAATTAGTGTCTTTCTATCTTTATTTCTATTTTCCTCGAGAAATTGGGAACCCCTCCGATTTCCTAGCAAAATATAAATAAAGAGGGGCAGCTGTAATACCCTAATTTTGTCCTATCCAAAAATAAGAAATTTTATTTATTTTTAACAAAAATAATTATTTTCTTTTTCATGCCATGTATTATTTTATTTTGGTTGCCATAAGTTTTTTTAAAAAAAAAAGAAAGAAAATATTTTATTAGAAGTGAAGAAATAAAAATAAGCAAAGAAGGAAGTGGGGGTCTATTAAAAAATAATAAGGTGCTGTCATGGAAACCCAACCCAGCAAAAATGGCTAGCCCAATTCGCATGACCCAACCCAACACAAAAAAAAAACCACTAACCCACAACCCACAACCCATAACCCAACTCACACACTCCTCACTCCCTCCTCTCCTAACCCTAATTCGCCACCCCACTCACCAAAACCCTAAAAATCCCAACTCCCCCCTTAACCCTAAAATGTGGCCACATTCACTCCCCCCTTAACCCAAAAAATCAGCCACATTCATCCCCAAAAACCCTCCTAAAATTCGGCCACACCCCACCTCTCTCCCTTGAAATTCGACCCCACACCCCTCTCTCCCCTCCTTGAAAACGGCTACCATTAACTCCCCCTCCTTGATTTTCGCAATTCTCTCTCTCCCATTCATTGCATTTTCTCTTTCCCCACATGATTTTACTCCCTCCCACACGTTTCCCTTTCTTTCTCTCTCTCACTCCACGGCTTCCCCATCTCTCTCTTTCCTCTCCCACGCTTCCCTCCTCTCATTTCACACCTCACTTCACCTTTCACTTCCCCATTCCCCCCTCTTTCACGCCCCATACTCTCTCTTCCTCTCACACACTTCACATCCCTTCTTTCATACATTTCTCTCTCTCACATGTCTCCACCCATACCTCTCCTTCGAATCCCTCCTCTCACAAGCCCTCTTCTCACCAAACCTTCACCAACCACACCCCAAAACTCATCAAGAAACCTTCACCCCTCCATCATGTCAAGCTTTCCTCAAGTCAAAAAAAAAAGAAGAAGTTACTGTGCAAAGGTATGGGGCTTATCAGAAGAAAGAAGAAGACAAGAGCATCCTCCTCAATATAAATGGAGGCCACAACCATGGAAAAGGGACGAATTTTTTTTAGGAGAAGGAAAGGAAGAAAAAATTTTCAAAAAGAGGAAAAGAGTGTATTTTTGTTTTCTTAGAAAAAACAGTGAGGTTGTTCACTGTTTTTTAGGATCCCCATTCCTTTTCTTTTTCTTCTCCTTTCATTGTTTTTTTAGTTTAAATTTGTTTGTATTAAGAAGATCCTAGAGGAGGCTCTTCCCAACACTTCCAGGTTACTTTTCTTAAGGTATTTGTAATATAATTTTAGGATTCAATACATTTTACTGTTTTTGCTTTTTATTTCACTATTGCTGTTTTTTATGTAAATATTGTTGTTGATTTTGTTTGATTTATTATTGTTTTTTTTTCTCTTTATGAAAATATGAATGCTTTTTTTTGTGTCATGGTTGCTGTTTTTTTTATTATTAAAAAAATGTGTTGCAGTTTGTTATTTAAATATGTCCCCATGAAATAGTAATTTTCGAATTTTTTACACATTGTTGCTGTAATTATTTTTCTACACATGTTCTTGCCTTTTTTATATCTTAAGTTGTCATGGTTGCTGTTTTCATTATTTATATTGTTGTTGTTTTGTTTATTTAAATTAGTTGCTGTTTATGTACATAAGAAACTATTGTTTTTTTTTTATGTTAAAGTGTTGCTGTTTTTTATGTTAAAATGTTGCTGTTTTTTTTATGTTAAAATGTTGCTATAAAAACAATTTTTATTGCTGTTTTTATAAAAAAAATGTTGCTGATTTTCGGATTTAAAATAAACCTAAAAAAAAAGTGTTAAAAAAAAATGTGTTCCTTTTTTTATTTAGGTACTAATTTTCGGATTTAAAATAAACCTAAAAAAAAAAGTGTTAAAAAAAATGTGTTCCTTTTTTTTTATTTAGGTACTAATTTTCGGATTTAAAATAAACCTAAAAAAAAAGTGTTAAAAAAAATGTGTTCCTTTTTATTTAGGTACTAATTTTCGGATTTAAAATAAACCTTTTAAAAAAATATATTAAAAAAATGTGTTCCTTTTTTATTTAGTTACTGATTTTCGGATTAAAACAAAATCCTTTTCAAAATATTAAAAAAAATATATTTTTTATAAAATAATTGGTTACTAATATCACTATCCCTTTTTTAGAAAAAAAAAAGAGGTAATAATAATAGTCATTTTTCCCAAAAAAAAAGATGAAGAGTAATTTAGTCAAATAGCAAAAAGTAAAAATAAACCAATCAATCGTTTTTAGCGTCAAAACGCTATTTGCACCCCCGGCAACCATTTTCTTTTAGCGTCAAAACGCTATTTGCACCCCCGGCAACCTTTTTTTTAAGCGCCAAAACGCTATTTGCACCCCCGGGTAACCATTTTTTTTTAGCGTCAAAATGCTACTTGCACCCCCTCTTGTCGCACTTTTCGCTTCTATTTACACCGCGATGTTTCCAAACTGCTTTTCTTTCTTTCAAACAATTTTGCTAATATAAAAAGAAATATGTGGTTACTAATGGTCACTCTGAGCTTAGCTTGTTTGACCGTTAGGACTAACCTTCTTTTTTTTCACAACGGATTAGTAGCAGTGATCACTCTGAGGCCACTTGTTTGATCATCGCAAACATCCGCCTAAACTTCAAGAAATTTTCTCAATCCCGACTCCATTTTTAGATCACGCTTCCCAGTAAGCGTTTTTTAAGCGAATAAAGAGCTCGATCGCAAACCGAGTATTTGTAGCAGTCACTCTGGGCCCCGCCCGTTTGAACGCTGTAAATACCTTCTTTTCCGAATAAGCCATTAATGACGACCACTCTGGATTTATCTGTTTGGTCACCATGAACGGCCTCTAGTTTTCCCAAACTTTTCAAAAAATAAAAAAAATACCAACACAAAATTTTTTTCTAACCGAGAACTACGTAGCTTTGATTTCTCCATCGCACCCGGAGATACGTAGGAGCGGGGGCCCACTCCTGTCAGCGCAAAAAAACTAAAAATTTTTATTAAGTCTTCCTTTCCGTTTTTTTTTTGCAAATAACAAAAAGGGTAAATTAAAATGTTTTTTTAAACTATTTTTTTCTACACATTAAATTAAAAGGTAACCATTTTTAGGATGTTGCGGGGTGCTAGTACCTTCCCCGCACTTAATCGACCCCCGAACCCAAAAACAAAAGGTTTTTTTTCAATGTTTCCCTAAAAATAAATATTGATGGCGGCTCCATTGTTCAAAAGCAACGAAGGATCCCTCCTCCGGATTCTTCGGTCGCTACAGCTGGCGACTCCACTGGGGACTTTTTTTAGAGGGTCAAGCCTAATTTAGTTAAATGTGTGATATTTGTTAGTTTAGTACTTTATTTACCCTTAGCCCTTCTATTCGCATGTCTATTTTATTTATCTATTTATTTGCTCTATTGAACCTTAGGGTAGAAAACCTTTGCACTATTATCTGTATTTCTTTTGCAGCACGGGTAGTTTAGGTTGCTTATATCAACACATCAATACACTTGTTTATTGCACACACTCTTGAGCGGGGCCCTATACCCGGGTCTGAACAAAAAACCTAGGACGAGTGGAGGCGATTAGTGTCAGTCATTCTGGATTTTATCTGTCTGACTCTCACGAAAGCCTCAGCCAGAGTACGCTCTTTCGTGATATCCCACACCAGGTAGCTCGCTATCGTTGTGGGTCATATCACGAAGAGATTTCAGCTCTGGAGACCCTTGTGAGGAAGTGATTAGAGCCACCTGAGAGATTGATCACACAAGTAGCCCTAGACCGTAACCTGTATATAAGACCTAACCTGTTTAGGACACAAGGGCAATTCACCTACCCGTTGCATCATCACAAAAACTTTTTTTTCAAAAAAAATCAAATAATGAAAACCATTTACTCTTTTGCCCTTTACATATTTTATGTGACATGGTTAATGTTTCTCAAAATTTGAATCACCAAAATGCTTTTATTAACGCATGTAACGTCTTTCTTTAATTCATCATACATCATCATTATTTCACAAAAAATACAAAAATCCTCACATGCATGCTATTCATCTCATTTAGGTTTGCCGGGAATTGTAAGAGGTTCGAAAGTTTTGTCATAAGCAAGGCATATGGGATCAAACTGTGAAGCAATCCAAACTCTGAACTACCCTATAGTAAGCAGCCTAATCTGACAAGTCTAAGGGAATGTGCTGGTCGATTGCCGCCCATCGAGCGCAGGTCTTTTGATAGAGTGTATGGGAAGATTATTATGTTACTACAATTGGACGTGCAAACGGATGCCATTGCCGCTTTGAGCCAGTTCTACGACTCTTCATTAAGATGCTTCACCTTCAAAAATTTCCAGATGGCACCTACCCTGGAAGAATATACACAGATCTTCGGCTTTCCTCAACAAGACAATGGACCCTACCAGTATCAGGGACAATACTACACAGATGAGAAACTCGCCTCAATGTTACAAACCAGCAAAGAGAACTTGAAGCTCCGGAAGAAAAATCGAAATGGCATTGCAGGATTCCCACAAGAGTATCTGGAAAGCCAAATGAAGTCCTTCGCCGACGCTAGAAATTGGGGTCCTTTTAAGCAGGTGTTAGCTTGACCATCTTTGGCATTGTCCTATTTCCACGCCTTGAAAGATATGTGGACACAACAGCTATTGGTGTCTTCTTATCCTTCAAGGATGGAGAAAACCCACTCAATCCGATTCCAGCCATGCTCGCTGAGACACTTACTGTACTTTCACTCATTATAGTGAGCTAAGGGGAAAAGGATATCTTGCTGCCTGCACGCCTTGTATGTTTGGCTTCTCACCCATGCTTTCGTTAACAAAGTCAGAGTAGAAGGCCCAATTGAAGACGCCAGAGGGTGTGATGTGAAGACAATGAACACTGGTGAATGGTTGCAAGTGCTGGGGGCCTTCATGAACATAAGGTTCGTTGGCACCCATCATGGTGGAAAGAGAGGCCCACAGTAGTTTTTCAATGCGGAAACTTTCAAAACGTCCCGCTCATGGGGACAAGAGGATGCATAAATTACAATCCTTCTCTAACTCTAAGACAGCTGGGGTACCCCATGCGAAATCCGCCCACCGAAGACATGTTAATCCCTTTTTACCTCCATGAAGGAAGCCCAAAAGAGGTTGACATGCTCCGGAAGATTTCTCAAGCGTGGGATATGGTCGTCCGCAAGGGACAAGAGCTTACTAAGAGGAGCGGCGATAAGGAAACCACCTTTCGTCAATGGCTCCAAAAGAGGATCCAAGACACCCGATTGCCTTACCAAAGTGCACTACGGGTGGAGGAAGAAATACCTGAACCTACCCTTCCCACTGTCGAAGATTTAGATAAGCTTAAAATGGCATTGTCAAAGGAGGAAGAAAAGAAGGGCTTACAGGCAGAGTTAGAGAAAGTGCTCCTAAAAACCAGAAGTTGGAGGAAGAGAACGCAAGTAAGTCAGTGGCCATTGAAGACAGCCGCAAGCAGCTCAAGATCGAACAAAAGAACAAACTAGAGGTTCAAAAGTACCTAAGAGGGGCGAAAGAGGAAATAAAACGTTGCAACCTGAAAATGAACCAAGCCATCGATGATACATACAAGTGGAAAAAGTTATGGGAAGAATCAATGATGGCTGAAAAGACCGCACAGAGCCTGCTAATGGTATCAAAGAGAGAGTCCCGGATGATGGCAGCCGAGTTTGAAGAGCAAGTGAAAAGTATCAAGCAGGATAAAGATACCATTGAAGAGATACTCCGAGAATACCAACAAGCCTTGAGAAGGGAGCATGAAAAATCTGATGAGCTGAACGACCATATCAGATATCAAGAGGAGGTCTACCACCAGCTGAAGACAGAAAGCATCTATTGGGAGAACCGCTTTGTGGAGTTGGTCAGCAGGATAGAAAACCATGAAGCCTTCATAGAGTTGAAGAATGAAAGCTTATACTGGAAAGACAGATTCTCAAAGTTGGCATGGCTGGCCGATCAAGCTATCGCAGGAATCCCCAAACGTCTAAAGGAGGCTAACGCGGCAATGCACCCGTTTAACACCCCGGTCCAAGTTTCCAAATTCATGGAGTTTTGCGAGGTTCTGATTGCCGAACTCCGGGAGAAGGCTGGCAGCACTACTAGTAGAAAAAGAGGGAGGAGTGGAAAAATGAAAGCCATATGTATTTGAGTGAAATTTAAAGAACATTGTACTTTTCTTTTCGAAGTTTTATTTCCAAAATGTTGTACTTTCCTCCATCAATGAAGTTTGTTTGTCTCACATGCTGATCCTTTATCTTGAAAATATTGTGGAACTTTAATCTGTGTACTTATGACAAATCAGGATGCGCTTGCAATTCCCGACCTAAAACAATAAGACTCATGCACACATGCATCATTCGCATTTTCATCCATTCATATACTCATACATATACTCATACATGTGTCCCACCAACAGAGAGTAAAAGACAAGCTGGTGCGTCAACATCGCTATTGGACTCGTTCTCAGGCCAGAAACATGGAAGAAAATCAGGACAATCCGCCTCAAGATATCCCGGATCAAGGCAATCCACCCAAGACCTAGGCAATCAAGAGCTTAGGGCAGAAATAGATGGGATGAAAGAACAGATGGCTGAAATCTTAAAGGTCTTACAAACTTTGAGGGACAAAGACACAAGTGAAGATGTCTCCGCTGGGAACACGGAAAATCAAGTTACCAACCCTCCTCCTCCCAATGGACTCGGGATCCCGCATACAGTGCCCCCCACTGGGACTAATGACCAGGGTTACATATGGCCTCCTTACGGACTTCCACAAGGTTACACACCTCCGACAGTCAATGCTAGTCCAGAAGACGGTCCCTCAGGAGTCGCGGGCCAACAACAGCTTACACCAACGGGTCACGATGGTAATCCGGGGCACCACAAGTTCAAAACCCGACCCCCCGTCATACCACAAAGACTCCCACTTGGCTGCCCTCCACCGCCGATAGTTGACGCTCAAGCTCAGGGTTCCAACCTCAGGAATCCCACTCATTCACATACCCCAAATGTGAACCCAGCCATAGTTCCGATGATCCATCCTTACTATGGTATGAGTGGGCTCCCTCACAATCACTCTATGGAGAACCCTCAAGCCCAAGACAAACTACAAATGCTTGAGGAAAGGTTGAGAGCAGTCGAGGGATCCAATGTTGGTGCGAGAGATGCTTATGACTTGTGCCTCGTCCCTAACGTAGTCATCCCTCCAAAATTTAAGGTGCCAGACTTCGACAAATACAGAGGGTCGACTTGCCCTGTAAGCCACTTAACCATGTACTGCAGGAGGATGGCGGCGTTTGCTCACGACGACAAATTGCTCATCCACTACTTCCAAGATAGTCTGTCTGGGGCAGCTTCGAGCTGGTACATGCAATTAGAACGTGCCATATCAGATGCTGGAAAGACCTAGCCGATGCATTTTTGAGGCAATACAAATATAACATTGACATGGCTCCCGATAGAACACAACTGCAGAGCATGACGAAGAGAGACAATGAGTCCTTCAAAGAATATGCCCAACGCTGGAGAGGTTTGGCTGCACAGGTGGTACCACCTTTGTTAGAAAAAGAGATGGTATCAATGTTCATGGATACTCTTCAATCACCTTTCTACGACAGGTTGATTGGGAGCGTGTCTTCGAACTTTTCAGATATGATCGTCATCGGAGAAAGATTAGAGAATGGATGGAGAAACGGGAAGATTGCATATAGCTCCGCTGGAACCAGCAATCAGAAAAGGCCCTTCCCAGGTTTCCCTAAAAAGAAAGACGGAGAAACCAATGCCATCTCTGGATCAGGAAAGCCTCCCTACAACAACCCCCGACAGACTTTACAAATACCTACTCAAACACCACAAGCCCCACCTCACCAAGTCAACCAGGCTATAGACCACAAAACTACCAAGAAAGAAAGCCCGCCAATTTCGACCCAATACCCATGTCATACACAACCTATTCAATCACCTCATCAGTCACAACTTGATCACTCCCCGTCCAATGAGACCCCTTCAACCTCCTTTCCCTAGGAGCTATGACCCAGAGGCCAGCTGTGGATTCCACGCAGGGGCAGTTGGCCATTCAACAGAAAATTGCAAAGCATTGAAATATGTAGTACAAGACTTAATTGAATCTAAATGGTTAAGCTTCGCAGAAGACGGTCCAAATGTTGCCACTAACCCTCTGCCGGGGCACGGGAAACCCTCCGTCAATGCCATTGAGAATGTTGAGGAGCAATTATTGGTCAGAAAGGTGGAGGACATTGTCACACCCTTGGACCTCATCCATGCTGATTTGTGTCACTTCGGAATCATTATGAAAGGATGTACCAGAAAGGGCTCGTGTGCTGTTCCCCTTTGTGTCGGGGCCTGTGAAGCATTCAAGCCAGTCCTGCAAGACTTGTTAGACCGACACATAATACAAATAGGTCTTCAAAAGAAAGAGGAAGGCGTGTCGACTCTCCAGTCAAGCATTGAACAAAGCTAGAGTATCCGGGAAACCACTGGAAATCCATTACAAAAAGGACACAAAGCTAACCACCGCTGTGCCTAAACCAATCACTATTCAAGTGCCAGTCCCTTTTCCCTTTAAAAGCACCAATGCAGTCCCGTGGAATTACGATGTGAAGGTTCAGACCAATCCAGATGTCATTAACATCTCAGGGACCGGTGGGATGACTCGAAGTGGGCGTTTCTATACCCCTGGAGGGCCTAGTGAGGACCGAACAAAAGAAGGTGAGGAAAGAGCCCGTAAGGGCAAAAGCGTAGAGCAGGAACCCGCCGATAAAAATGCAGGAAAGAATCCGAGCAAGAAGCCAGTGAATTTCTGAAGCTTATGAGACAAAGCGAGTATAAGGTGGTTGATCAACTGAACCAAACCCCCGCAAAGATATCTCTGTTGTCATTATTGCTCAGTTCTGATGCCCATCGTGCAACATTAACAAAAGTATTGAATGAGGCCCATGTCGCTCATGACATCTCC
Source organism: Astragalus membranaceus (assembly GCA_039519185.1). NCBI lineage: Eukaryota > Viridiplantae > Streptophyta > Magnoliopsida > Fabales > Fabaceae > Astragalus > Astragalus membranaceus. The sequence continues at coordinate 126,439,169 of CM076851.1, forward strand.
GTCGGCCAATTTGATGGGATCGTCGGAAACCTTGTTGCAAATAATTATCTCACATTTACTGATGATGAGATTCCAACTGAAGGAAAGGGGCACAACAAGGCCCTACACATATCTGTGAAGTGTGGAGATTACTCTCTTGCACGGGTACTGTCATACCCCAATTTTGTCCGACTAATCGAAAAATCCCAAAGTTTTATCGCTTCGCATATTGTTCTAAATGCGGGTGTATTTGGCACTCTCGTGCAACAATTTTGTTTGGCGCTCGTTGTTTTCAAAAAAGGAATCCAAATGTAAATAATAAAATAATAAACAACGCGAGCGCGCGTTTTGTCTCGAGTCGTGTGAGTAATTGCGTCGGTGCGCGTTTATTTTTACCATTTTCTTTTTAGAAAAGTGAGGATAGAATCAAATCAGTTTTAATAGCATACATGCGTGCGTATTCAAATAGCGTGCGCGTTCCTAGTCTTAAGGCGAACGCGCGTTTCATTTCGAGTCGTGTGAGTCGTCGCGTCGGCGCGCGTTGTTTTTACCGCTTTTATTATCATAAAAAAATATAAATAAATAAATGATAAATAGTAATAATAAGTTAAACTCAGCTGTCCCTTTTATTTATATTTGTTACATATACAAACAAAATTAATTAATACAAATAGTACAAAAGTCAAAACAAAAGCAAAAATTTTACAAAATAATAAAATGAATAACAAAAAACTGAAAAGAGAGGGAGAGGACAGCAGCAGCAGCGCATAGGTGCTCCTCTATTTGGAGAGCCAAGCCCAAACCTATTTCTTCTTGTCCCTTTGCTCACCTCCCATTCTCAGCAAAAACATTGCTGCAGTGGCAGCAACCCTGCTGCCATTCCCTTGCTGCCCCCCTTTGCTGCTCCACTGCTGCCAACAGCTTTGTCCCCATGAGTTTTGATCCCCTGCATTAGCATACCACACCTACACCACAATCAGCCTATAAATACTGTGAACAGCAAACACAACAGGGACAGTGATTGGAAAACACACAAAATACACACACACTGAGATATAAAAAACAGAGAGATAGAGGGAAGACACGGCAACTGAGTTATTCACCACCAAAAGAATTTGAAGTCAATAGCAGAATTCAAGCTCCCTAAAAAAAAACACTTCTGACAAATTGTTTGTTCATCACTAGAAAGGGTTAAGGAAAACAGGAGTTACAGAGGCAATATACTCTTCTGAATAGAGGTATGTTTTCTCTAGATATACATGTTTAAGCTGTTCTCTTTTATTTACTGGTTAAGTGCCTTCCTGCATGTGTACTTATTGCTAACAGAGAAAGTCTTTAAGCAACGTGAGTGAAAGAAAGTGCAAAAATAGCCAAGTAAATGCAAAACACAAAAGTAAAGTCTTTTATTTGCTTAGGTTTTTCACGGCAGATTGTTTATTTAGGTGTAGGCACATGTATTTTCCATCCATTTCCTTATTGACAGAGCTAGACAACCAAAGGCAAACAAAACCAAAGTAGTGCATAAGTAGAAGAAATAATGCAACATACACACAGACCAGGAAGCAAAATGTCATTAAAGGAAAAACGGATCAGAAGCCAAAAATATAAAAAAGAGGATAACGATAATATCAATTCTGAAATGATGTAAAGTTCCATATTAGAATGCTATTCCACTTAGGCAGAAACTAGCGATTGAAAAAAGGAGAGCGATTGAAAAAAGGAGAGCAGAGAAAGAGGTAGAGAAATGTTGTTCAATCATAAAGAAAAAGAGGAGGAACAGCCAAATCAAAAATACATGCAGAATGGAAGAGAGGAATGGCAGAACCAGAGACAAAAGAAAAGAAAATACCCTCTTGCTGTCGCCGCCGTGCCCATGCGATTTCCGGCCGCCGCTGACGGCGGTCGTGCACCGTCATGTTTCCTTGGCTCCGATACGCCGCCGTGAGCACCGTTTGGGTCGCCGCAAGCGCCGTCTCCCATCGTAGCTTCGCCACCCACCTCCTCTCTCTCCTCACCACCGAACCACCCCTAACAACCCCTCTTCGAAACTCAGATCGCGTCACCGAACCCCAACACCGTCGCCCCCACCATCCCTCTCCGTCCTCGTTTCGCACCACCACGACAGAACCACTGAAACACCGCGCCCTTACGACCACCGATCCACCCCAACCACGCACCAAACAGCCATCAAAACCACCGTGCGCACCATCAAAACCACCCCCATAACCACCGTCGTTTTCCACCTCTCTCTCCTCCGCGCGCTCCTCCTCACGCTGCCGTCGCACGACGCCGAAGCTAGTCCGGCGTGGTCTCCTCGCCCTCGCCGTCGGTCCCTCCTCCTCTCCCTTCTTTTCTCTCCTTCCGTATCTCTCTCTCTCTCATGTCGTTTTTCCTCTTTCTCCCTCCTCACGAATTTCTCTTTCTCTCCCTCTAAAGAATGGATGCGGCGCTGAGAGAGGAAGGTTAAGAGATTAGGTTTAATTTCTTTTTGTTTCAGCTTTATATACGTAGGCTTAGCTAATTTAAATTTTATTTTGCAAAAAATCCGATTACTAACCACGCCCCTCTGTTTGCTGCGTAAACACCCTCTCAGAAGCCCACGACTCTTTTTTTTTGAAACGCAGCCCAGCTCACCAAAAACGAGTTGGGCTCACTATTTGCACTCCCATTTTAATAATACAGCCCTCCTTTTATTTGCACCCCCCATTTTACTATTTCACCCCCGGTCTTTCTTTTTAAATTTTATTTCTTTTCCCCTAAATAAACTTATTTATTTTTTTTTTCCTTTTCTCTTCGCAAACCTTTTTCCCAACGATGGATAAATGTTTCCCCGAACGAAAAACAATCCAATTGCAAATTCCTTTCATCACGACGTTCTCTCCAATTAAAACCCACGAAGACACTTTTCAAAAACAAATCTTTTCAAACGTCGAAATCAAAACTAATCATCACTAACGATCACTCGCGCCGTTGCCGTTTGATTGTGGGTGATGATTTCATTCCTGTGGGAGCTAGTAGTGTGGCCACTCTAAACCGTTGTTGTTTGGTCCTCACAAACGCTCTCCTTCAATTGCGAAAACCTTTTCAATGCTCATAATAAAAACCGATTATCATTAATCATCACTCGCGCCGTTGCCGTTTGGTCGTTAATGATAATTCATTTTCATAAGAGTTAGTAGTGCGACCACTCTAAACCGTTGTTGTTTGGTCACTACGAACGCTCAACCCCTTTGCGAAAAACTCCAAAAAGATTAAAAAACAAAAACCGTTTTCCAAACAAAGAAGAACTACGTAGCTTTGAATTCTCCATCGCACCAGGAGATACGTAGGAGCGGGTCACATCCCGTCAAGCATAACAAATAAAAATCTTTTTCACAATAAGTTTTCAACAATCATTTTCAAAAGAACCTAGAACTACGTCGCCTTTGATTCTCCACCCGGAGATACGTAGGAGCAGGGCCACGCCCCTGTCAAGCGCAAAAACAAATGATTTCTAAATAAAAAATACAAACACATCTCCTTCAAAAATCAAAAATCTTATTTTCAAAGTAGGGGATTAAGTCGGTCGTACGGCCGGGTTAATCATCGTTTTAGGATAAGTGAACTGTGGTCCTTCAGAGCCCCAGCGCTCCTTCAGCCCCCCAGCGGCCCTTCAGACCCCCAGTGGTCTTTCAACACAGATCACGCAATCCTAAAACCCCTATATTAAAAAACACCAAACACACAAACATTTTTTACACAAGAACTACGTAGCTTTGAATTCTCCATCGCACCGGGAGATACGTAGGAGCGGGCCATGTCCTGTCAAGCACTTCTTTCTAAAAACCCTTTTTTTCCTTTCTCGTCAAAAAGTAAAAATTTTGTTAAGTTTCTTTAATTCGTTTTCAATAAGAAATAAAGAGGCAAATTAAATATTTTCAGGTCAACACTTCAAACCACACATTTAATTAAAGGTTCCCTTTCGGTAGAAAGGAGGTACGGGGTGCTAATACCTTCCCTATGCCTAACCGACCCCCGAACCCATATCTCTAGTTTTCGAAAGACCATCCGCCTTGTCTAAAAGACCTTTTTTCAATGTTTTGGTCTTAAAATTAAAATATTGGTGGCGGCTTCCAAATTTTTCCACGTTGTCAAACGAAAAGTCCCTAGCCGGATTTTTCGGGCGCAACAGCTGGCGACTTCACTGGGGACCTTTTTTAAAAAAGACGAGGGTCAAGCCTAACTAATTAAAATGTGTGGTTTAATGTATTGTTGATTTGATTAATACCTTTTTGCCTTTCTTTCTTATCATTGATTGTAGGCATATGCATTTGTCTTCTTTGTTGTTCCCTATCTCCTCTTCTACTCCTTTTTGCTTATGCCCATGCATTCTTCCAATCCCCACGATCCCTTCTTTTTCGCTCCCTTTCTTCAAGGTAAGCTCATGCATTTCTCCCCAATTTTATCGTGTCCCCTCTTCTTGGCTCCTCTTGTTAAGGTAAGCAATATCCTTGTTTATAGATATCCTAGATATTAAACCCTAGGGTAGACAACATGTTATTGCTTGCTTTTATCTGGACTGTTCAGGGTTTTCATTTGCAGGTGGGGGGATATATGTGGGTAGTTTTAGGCGGTATGCCCTTGCTGCACACACTCACACCTTATGCTTACTATGCTTTGAGAGGGGCCTAAAACCCAAGGTCTGACAAAACTTAGGAGAGTGGAAACGAGTAGTGACTGGCAATTGGACTGTTGTCCTTCCGACTCTCACGAAAGTTTCAGCCAGAGTATGCTCTTTCATGATGCCTCACACCAGATGGCGTTCCATCGTTGTGGGTGCTATTGTGAAAGAGAATTAGCTCTGGTAGCCTGGTGAGGAAGTGACTAGAACCCGCATGGGAGGAACATTTGAGTTGTCCTAGAACTTAGGTCCCCACCTTCGTAGGACACAAGGGGCATACCAAATTGTGTGTTGCATGGTAATATAGACATGTTTTCAAAAAAGAGTAGGAGGTTTTTCAAATAAAAAGTAGAGAAAGAGCTGCCGTTGTAGCCTTTCTTTTGCTGGTCCGTACGAAGTGACATATGGCCCACTCTTTTCAAAAAAAGAGAGAACGAGCTGCCGTTGTAGCCTTTCTCTTACTTGGTCCATATGAAACCACGTACGGCCCGCATTTTTCAAAAAAAAAAAAGAAAAAACTTGAACTAATGCCAATAAAGGTTTTGCCCTGATCTGCATATGCATAAAACATCGTCATCATTTTGCATGCATCCTCGCATTGCATTCAACATAAGCTTTTACAGCTCATGCATGCATCCTTGCATTTCTTCAAAGTTTGTTTGCCGAGAATCCCAAAGTGACAAAGAATCTTGCCATAGGCACGGTGTGGAATCAAAAGTGAAACAGCGTACACTCCGAGGTGTTTATTTAAGTTTGAATGCATGGAATGTGCTTTGTTTCGCTTATTGATTCTAACCTTGTTGCGTTTCAAAGAAAAAATAATCAAAATCCACCGTTAAATCTATGGCAAGACATAGTACACCGTGATTCCCGGCACCAAGACAGACAGGAAATCATACATATTGCATTGCACTTGCATTCAAACAAGTATTAGTGCATACCGTCTTTTATCAAAAAAAAACCAAAAATCAAGAAAAATCAAAAATTATTATTTTCCACAAGCTTTCTTAGAAAACATACTACATGCATTTTTTCTTTGCACTACAAAAAATAATCAAATAAACATCTTATTTCGCATGCATTTTCATAAGAATAATATCTTTCCACGCAACTAAAAATAATTGTTAGTATCAGGCACTCCATTTCATAGTTCAAAAATAAAACGAAAAGCAATCATCATCCGCACTTTGCATCATGGCGTCATGCATTACATAAAACAAAATTCTGAAAAAAAAAACAATTATCATCCCTATGGTATTTCATTCGCTCATAATCATAAAAAATCATCAAGTGATGCAATTTACGTTATCCTCATTCAAAATGCACATTCGTTCATTCATTCACCCACTCATTCCGTCGTCCGTCCATATCACATCATCGCATTAATACTTTCCTGTGTCGCAAATCAAAAATAAGCATTAACGTCTCATCTCGCATGCATCTTCATTCAATATCTCCCATGCATTAGGAAAGTAATTGCAAGCATCACGCATTTCATTTCATTGCATAAGAAAAATGAAAACCAGAAGCATCTATCATCCATATCGCATTTCATTCATCCTTGATTATGCAAAAACTATCATCAAATAATGCGGACATCGCGTCAATGTGGCGCTCATGCATCATTTCATTAACCTCATCACTTTGTCCGAATACATCATTTCTCCCTGCATGCATCCTTTCGAAACAAAGAAAAATTTCTCATGTGATGGCTTAATGGATAGAAGTGCACCTTTGAACGACGAAGGGTAATGTCTCAAATTTGTTTGTCGACTACAAATTTGAGATGTTACTTTACGATGTCAGAGCACTTTGACCCAGTCGCACGTATTTTAATTTCGAGTAGGAAATTAAATTGAGTCAACTAATTGTCAAAACGTTTCAGTACATTGTGTGAAGTATTGAGTCAGGATCCACTCAATGTTTCAGGCAAGTTACTCAGGGTAACGACAATCAGTTGCCTCATATCCCCAGTCTTGCATCTCTCATCATTCAAAAAAGGGGCATTGGCATTTCACATCCTGTCTCGCCTCTAAAAAATAAAAAAAATCAAAAATCATTTGGAAAAAATGGGGGGTATCATTCTTGCATCATTCGCATTGGTATTCCATATTTTGTCTTGCAACAAAATAATTTAGAATAAGCCACACTTTTCGAGTAGTCGTTCTCCACGCATTTGCATCATACTTGCATATCATAATTTGTTCATTCATTCATTGCATAAAATAAAAGTTGTGATGAGAAGCGAGACGTCCTTGCAAAACAATCATCCTTTTTTTTGAAAAAGTTTATCCTTACTTGGTTGCGAACTCGAGGTGTTCCAAGGCACTCAGTTTTGCAAATCAATAGCTCATTTGCATGTCTTTCAAAAGCACTGCATCCCATCCATTCCATGACAAAAAAAAAAGAAAACTGAAGCAGCTCATCAATTCATCGTTCTAACTAATGTTGACTCTCTGTGAAGCATCCCTATAGTGAACGTGCATGACACGTGCAGTTTCTCTTGTTTGAGTCAGTCAGTTTCCTTCCTTGTCATCATCATCATCCCAGCCTAACCCCGCCCCGTCCATCCATAAGGCGCATATTCTCTCCCATCAGTGCATACTTGACTTTTTGGTTCATTCTCACTAACACTCTAAGTCCTCCATGCTGGGGCAATTCTGTGATCACTAACTTTCTTTATCGGCATTATATTCCTTTAATGCAGGTCTTTCCAAAAAAAAGAGAAAAGAAGAGACAAATGAGAAGAACAAGCTCGCTAGGTTGAAAACCTGCAAAGGGCAGCCTAGGCAAAAAGGAGCGCCCGGTGGATTGAAAACTCGCAAAGAGCGGTCCAGGCAAAAATTAGGGCATAAAAAAAATGCAAAGAAAAGAGCAAACACATATAGCTAGATAAATTGTTGTCAAGTTTTATGAAAAAATAAGTAATCGGAATTTGAAATGAAGTTTGGCCATCCAGAAGTTCCCTTTCCTACCCACCTTAACCCAAGAAAAACCAAAATCCAAAAATCACCCTAGACAAGGATCACCTCAAATATCCAAAAAAAGTGCATCACTTTCTATCAGCTCACCCGAGTCAAAGAAGGAAAAGAATCATAAAACAAAAAAAGAGAGAGAAAATCAAAAAAAGGGATTCAAAAATGAAAATCCCAACACAAAAGAAAATACAAAAGAAATGTAAGTGGTGAGCTGGTACATGTTACTACAAAACACAAGAGATCCTTGTCTCAATAACCTTCAAACACTTCATCATTCCCATACACCCCTCCTTCCATAAACCGCAAACACTTCCCTTTGACCTCGGTAACCCGCCCTCCACGAACCCTTAGCCAAGAATAAAATTTCCAAACACCTCATCAAGCCAATTAACCATCATAAATCATCAATCGTCAGCCAACGCCGAATGAAAATCATCCTACCATTAGCCCCCAAGCTCTTCATTAAGCCCCATCATCCCTCCTCCACAAAACACCACAATCCCGAAAAGTCCATTCCGATCAATGACCGAATGCTGTTGTTTTCTCAAATTTTAAATCTTAGGACCACTAAGTTTATCTGTCTACAATGTGTTTGCTCAAAAGAAAAAACAAACGATCAGAAAAGAGAAAGCTGATCAAGGAAAAACAAGCCCTTAGGAAAAAGAGATGAGGGAACAAAAATAAACAGTCGAAAAAAAGAAAGCTGACGGAAAAAGGAAGACTTGCACTTCAAACGCATTCAAGTTGCATTAAAGCAAGGTTTAGTGATCACCAAGTGAGGCTTCTTTCATACTAAAAGTCAAAACTTTCATTGCATTTGAGTTTTTCTTAAAAAGAATCAAAGATGTGTACTAGGGGACATTTCCTTCACCTCTCACTCCACTCAACCATGGGGAGATTTTGTTCGTCGTCTATCCCGTTCACATACCACCCTCCGTATATAACCGTCACCATAACTCTATCACCTTTTCACAACCTCACTCAAAGAAACCGTTTGAAATTTCATTCCAAAATGGGGCAAGTGCATTCCCATTCCTTCACCTCATTCATTCCCATAAGAACCTCACCGGGGCAATCTCTCAACTCACTATCCTAAATAAGGCTTCGTCATTCTAATTGGGGCAACTTTGTTTCGTCCTGACTGGGGCAACACCAAACTCTGTGGGTTGAAACAAAACCCTTTTCATTCCACCTTTCATCCCAAGAGCCGAAGTGTTCCCAATTCATCATCTCCTACACCCCTAGTCATTATCACCACCAGGCAAAGGCAAGCTTATTCACTCATCAAAAGCCCGAACCGGGGCAGTCTTGCATCCCTTGGTCCCTCATGAGCGTCGGTAATAATCATGTTTGTCATCCCTTCAATTGTCATACATATCCTAAACCAATCCCAAGTTAACAGACTCACTCATTCACATTTGCGCTCCTATGCATGCTTACTAAGCAATGCTTCAAAGAGAGAGAACACACGTTAGTCATGCGATATCTAAGATTCAGTCGTCATTGGAAGGGAGAGAAAACAAGTGAGCTTGTTTGTAAATAAAAACCTTGAGAACACCGGAGTTTGAATCAAATTCAATTTTTCAACAAAAATGGTCAATAATCATCCCACTTTTGCATCCAAAGTCTCGCGTCTCATCATTATGAAAGTATTCACAAAAAAAGTATTTGAATACCCCAAAAAATTTTGTCATATCATGCATCAAAATACTGCATTTGCAAAAAGACAAATAGGAAAAATTCTTTAACCTGAGGGGGTCGCCTAAAGTTGGCCGCTTGTAGGGCTTTAGTGCTCGCCTTAATCCTCAGGGATTAGGTGGTTATCTTGTAGGGCTTTGGTGCTCACCTTAATCCTTGGGGACTAGGATGTTACCTTGTAGGCACTTGAAGTGTTGATCCTTAACCAAAATAAAAAGGAAGAAAATCAAAAATAGCATCTCATAGCATCCATCATTCCATTGAAATCATCACATCACATACACTTTGCATAACATACATTCACACTCCATTTACATAGATATCTGCATCCCATAGAAAAAAAAAAGGAGCAAATAAGGAACGAGAAAAGAAAATCACAGAAGATGGAACATAAAAGAACACAACATCTTCATATCATTCATCATTCTCATATCATCCATACCAATCATCACTCCATGGCATCAAACAGTACATTACGCCTTCAAACTCGCATCTCAGAAGAGCGAAAGAATAACAAAAGGAAAAGAAGAGAAAAATCAAACAGAAAAGGCATCCCACCAAAGTCAATCATTGCATTCATGTGCACCCCAAACATCCAAGTGCACGCATTTCATGCACCATCCAAGAGAAAAGTTACTTCGGACCAGAGAATCCCAAAAATCTCATTTTTAGAAAATCGCCACAACACAGAGTTAGTAAACTCCATCAACAGAGTTAGTAAACTCCATCAACACAGAGTTAGTGAACTCCTTCCACAGATCACAACATCGTGTACGAGCGCGCGATGGATCCATCAGACTTCGTTAAGTCCTTCGGATTAGTTGTGTCGGCCTAAGGCATAGCGTAAATCCATTGATCAAATCAGTTCCGGACCTGATGTTGATCGGCCGCTCGAAAAGGCCACCCCAGAGCTCGGACTCGACAAGAGTCCGTTAGAAGGTTTTAGGCAGCCTCCGAATTCCCAATTTACCGCTTTCTGCACGCCAAGTGCCCATTTTACTTTTCTGTCTGCACGCCAAGTGCCCATTTTACTTTTCTGTCTGCACGCCAAGTGCCCATTTTACTTTTCTGTCTGCACGCCAAGTGCCCATTTTACTTTTCTGTTTGCACGCCAAGTGCCCATTTTACCTTTCTGTCTGCACGCCAAGTGCCCATTTTACTTTTCTGTCTGCACGCCAAGTGCCCATTTTTACTTTTCTGTTTGCACGCCAAGTGCCCATTTTACCTTTCTGTCTGAACGTCAGTGTTCATTTACTGTTTTCGCATCAACGCGAAAGTGTCTATCTTTCCAAAAAAGAAGAAAGAAAATTCGGATTTCTCCAAATGGACAAAATTGGTATAATTTCTGAATTCTTTATTTCTATTTTACCTTCGAAATATGTCTCGCGCAATTCATATTTCTTGGTAAAATCGAAATAAAGAGGGGCAGCTGTCATACCCCAATTTTGTCCGACTAATCGAAAAATCCCAAAGTTTTATCGCTTCGCATATTGTTCTAAATGCGGGTGTATTTGGCACTCTCGTGCAACAATTTTGTTTGGCGCTCGTTGTTTTCAAAAAAGGAATCCAAATGTAAATAATAAAATAATAAACAACGCGAGCGCGCGTTTTGTCTCGAGTCGTGTGAGTAATTGCGTCGGTGCGCGTTTATTTTTACCATTTTCTTTTTAGAAAAGTGAGGATAGAATCAAATCAGTTTTAATAGCATACATGCGTGCGTATTCAAATAGCGTGCGCGTTCCTAGTCTTAAGGCGAACGCGCGTTTCATTTCGAGTCGTGTGAGTCGTCGCGTCGGCGCGCGTTGTTTTTACCGCTTTTATTATCATAAAAAAATATAAATAAATAAATGATAAATAGTAATAATAAGTTAAACTCAGCTGTCCCTTTTATTTATATTTGTTACATATACAAACAAAATTAATTAATACAAATAGTACAAAAGTCAAAACAAAAGCAAAAATTTTACAAAATAATAAAATGAATAACAAAAAACTGAAAAGAGAGGGAGAGGACAGCAGCAGCAGCGCATAGGTGCTCCTCTATTTGGAGAGCCAAGCCCAAACCTATTTCTTCTTGTCCCTTTGCTCACCTCCCATTCTCAGCAAAAACATTGCTGCAGTGGCAGCAACCCTGCTGCCATTCCCTTGCTGCCCCCCTTTGCTGCTCCACTGCTGCCAACAGCTTTGTCCCCATGAGTTTTGATCCCCTGCATTAGCATACCACACCTACACCACAATCAGCCTATAAATACTGTGAACAGCAAACACAACAGGGACAGTGATTGGAAAACACACAAAATACACACACACTGAGATATAAAAAACAGAGAGATAGAGGGAAGACACGGCAACTGAGTTATTCACCACCAAAAGAATTTGAAGTCAATAGCAGAATTCAAGCTCCCTAAAAAAAAACACTTCTGACAAATTGTTTGTTCATCACTAGAAAGGGTTAAGGAAAACAGGAGTTACAGAGGCAATATACTCTTCTGAATAGAGGTATGTTTTCTCTAGATATACATGTTTAAGCTGTTCTCTTTTATTTACTGGTTAAGTGCCTTCCTGCATGTGTACTTATTGCTAACAGAGAAAGTCTTTAAGCAACGTGAGTGAAAGAAAGTGCAAAAATAGCCAAGTAAATGCAAAACACAAAAGTAAAGTCTTTTATTTGCTTAGGTTTTTCACGGCAGATTGTTTATTTAGGTGTAGGCACATGTATTTTCCATCCATTTCCTTATTGACTGAGCTAGACAACCAAAGGCAAACAAAACCAAAGTAGTGCATAAGTAGAAGAAATAATGCAACATACACACAGACCAGGAAGCAAAATGTCATTAAAGGAAAAACGGATCAGAAGCCAAAAATATAAAAAAGAGGATAACGATAATATCAATTCTGAAATGATGTAAAGTTCCATATTAGAATGCTATTCCACTTAGGCAGAAACTAGCGATTGAAAAAAGGAGAGCGATTGAAAAAAGGAGAGCAGAGAAAGAGGTAGAGAAATGTTGTTCAATCATAAAGAAAAAGAGGAGGAACAGCCAAATCAAAAATACATGCAGAATGGAAGAGAGGAATGGCAGAACCAGAGACAAAAGAAAAGAAAATACCCTCTTGCTGTCGCCGCCGTGCCCATGCGATTTCCGGCCGCCGCTGACGGCGGTCGTGCACCGTCATGTTTCCTTGGCTCCGATACGCCGCCGTGAGCACCGTTTGGGTCGCCGCAAGCGCCGTCTCCCATCGTAGCTTCGCCACCCACCTCCTCTCTCTCCTCACCACCGAACCACCCCTAACAACCCCTCTTCGAAACTCAGATCGCGTCACCGAACCCCAACACCGTCGCCCCCACCATCCCTCTCCGTCCTCGTTTCGCACCACCACGACAGAACCACTGAAACACCGCGCCCTTACGACCACCGATCCACCCCAACCACGCACCAAACAGCCATCAAAACCACCGTGCGCACCATCAAAACCACCCCCATAACCACCGTCGTTTTCCACCTCTCTCTCCTCCGCGCGCTCCTCCTCACGCTGCCGTCGCACGACGCCGAAGCTAGTCCGGCGTGGTCTCCTCGCCCTCGCCGTCGGTCCCTCCTCCTCTCCCTTCTTTTCTCTCCTTCCGTATCTCTCTCTCTCTCATGTCGTTTTTCCTCTTTCTCCCTCCTCACGAATTTCTCTTTCTCTCCCTCTAAAGAATGGATGCGGCGCTGAGAGAGGAAGGTTAAGAGATTAGGTTTAATTTCTTTTTGTTTCAGCTTTATATACGTAGGCTTAGCTAATTTAAATTTTATTTTGCAAAAAATCCGATTACTAACCACGCCCCTCTGTTTGCTGCGTAAACACCCTCTCAGAAGCCCACGACTCTTTTTTTTTGAAACGCAGCCCAGCTCACCAAAAACGAGTTGGGCTCACTATTTGCACTCCCATTTTAATAATACAGCCCTCCTTTTATTTGCACCCCCCATTTTACTATTTCACCCCCGGTCTTTCTTTTTAAATTTTATTTCTTTTCCCCTAAATAAACTTATTTATTTTTTTTTTCCTTTTCTCTTCGCAAACCTTTTTCCCAACGATGGATAAATGTTTCCCCGAACGAAAAACAATCCAATTGCAAATTCCTTTCATCACGACGTTCTCTCCAATTAAAACCCACGAAGACACTTTTCAAAAACAAATCTTTTCAAACGTCGAAATCAAAACTAATCATCACTAACGATCACTCGCGCCGTTGCCGTTTGATTGTGGGTGATGATTTCATTCCTGTGGGAGCTAGTAGTGTGGCCACTCTAAACCGTTGTTGTTTGGTCCTCACAAACGCTCTCCTTCAATTGCGAAAACCTTTTCAATGCTCATAATAAAAACCGATTATCATTAATCATCACTCGCGCCGTTGCCGTTTGGTCGTTAATGATAATTCATTTTCATAAGAGTTAGTAGTGCGACCACTCTAAACCGTTGTTGTTTGGTCACTACGAACGCTCAACCCCTTTGCGAAAAACTCCAAAAAGATTAAAAAACAAAAACCGTTTTCCAAACAAAGAAGAACTACGTAGCTTTGAATTCTCCATCGCACCAGGAGATACGTAGGAGCGGGTCACATCCCGTCAAGCATAACAAATAAAAATCTTTTTCACAATAAGTTTTCAACAATCATTTTCAAAAGAACCTAGAACTACGTCGCCTTTGATTCTCCACCCGGAGATACGTAGGAGCAGGGCCACGCCCCTGTCAAGCGCAAAAACAAATGATTTCTAAATAAAAAATACAAACACATCTCCTTCAAAAATCAAAAATCTTATTTTCAAAGTAGGGGATTAAGTCGGTCGTACGGCCGGGTTAATCATCGTTTTAGGATAAGTGAACTGTGGTCCTTCAGAGCCCCAGCGCTCCTTCAGCCCCCCAGCGGCCCTTCAGACCCCCAGTGGTCTTTCAACACAGATCACGCAATCCTAAAACCCCTATATTAAAAAACACCAAACACACAAACATTTTTTACACAAGAACTACGTAGCTTTGAATTCTCCATCGCACCGGGAGATACGTAGGAGCGGGCCATGTCCTGTCAAGCACTTCTTTCTAAAAACCCTTTTTTTCCTTTCTCGTCAAAAAGTAAAAATTTTGTTAAGTTTCTTTAATTCGTTTTCAATAAGAAATAAAGAGGCAAATTAAATATTTTCAGGTCAACACTTCAAACCACACATTTAATTAAAGGTTCCCTTTCGGTAGAAAGGAGGTACGGGGTGCTAATACCTTCCCTATGCCTAACCGACCCCCGAACCCATATCTCTAGTTTTCGAAAGACCATCCGCCTTGTCTAAAAGACCTTTTTTCAATGTTTTGGTCTTAAAATTAAAATATTGGTGGCGGCTTCCAAATTTTTCCACGTTGTCAAACGAAAAGTCCCTAGCCGGATTTTTCGGGCGCAACAGGTACTTATTGACAATGGTTCATCTTTGAATGTATTACCCAGATCAACCATGGAGAAATTAGATGTGGACTGTTCATACATGAGACCGAGCTCCATAATAGTCAGGGCCTTTGACGGATCAAAAAGGGAAGTCATCGGAGAAATGGAATTACCTGTGCAAGTAGGTCCGGAGCACTTCGTGGTGACCTTCCAGATAATGGACATTGCCCCATCCTACAGTTGTCTCTTGGGGAGGCCATGGATCCACTCGGCAGGGGCAGTTCCCTCTTCTTTACACCAGAAGCTCAAGTTCATAGTCAACAATAAGCTGGTGGTTATTTTCGGGGAGGAAGAAATGCTGATAAATAAGTCTGCTCCCACTCGTTACATTGAGGCTGCTGAAGAGTCTCTCGAGACTGCCTTCCAAGCATTGGAAATCGCCAATACATCTGCTATGTTAGAACCCAAGCTATCCAAAACTGCCGTAATGGTTTCTAAGTTCATGTTAGGAAAAGGCTACCAAGCCGGAGGAGGCTTGGGAAAAACCGGACAGGGGATCCTGACGCCAATACAGCCAGAGGAGAACAAAGATAGACATGGGATGGGATATCGGCCCAATCGCACTGACAAGAGAAGGATTGTGGAGGAAAAGAAGGAGCAGAGGTTAGCCAGGCTCGAGGACAGGGTGCCAAATACGAAGAGGATCACCATCTGCGACATCAAGGAAAGCTTTCGGAGTGCGGGAATGTTGAACCCCAATCAGATCGCCGCAGTTGAGGACGATCTAAGCGCTGAAGAAGGCATCGTCAGTCTTGTACACCCTTGTCCTGCAAACAAAAGACTCAAGAATTGGGAGATCATTGATTTTCCTGTGGTTTTTAGTTCAAAGTAATGTTTCTGTAATGTAATCCTCTGGCTCTGCCCAAGGCCTTAGGATATTTCATTCGGGCACGCATGTTTTCCTTTCAGTATCAATATTAATGCAACGTTATTTCAGTTCCCAATAAACCCTTGTTCTCCTTTTTCTTTTTACATTCGCTTCTTATTTTCCTTCATTCGTTTTTTTATTCCGTTAATTTACACTAATGCAGATCCGAAAAAAATGTCTTTGAAAATAACAACGCCAATAATCCATATTGTAACTTTGATCACCCCATCAATCAAACTGAGGAAGATGTTGAGGATAATTGGGAAACCCCTCAAGAGTTAATGAGAATGATGGAACAAGAGGAAAAAATGATCGAACCCCACGAGGAATCAACTGAAACGATCAACTTAGGCACGGAAGAAGACAAAAAAGAAGTTAACATTGGCACCACATTGAAAGACAGCGAGCGAGAGAAATTGGTTAAGTTGTTGTTTGACTATGTTGACGTCTTCGCATGGACATACCAAGACATGCCCGGACTGGACCCCAACATAGTCGAGCACAAGTTACCAGAAAAACCAGAATGCCCGCCGGTAAAACAAAAGTTAAGAAGGATGAAACCAGAGATGTCATTAAAAATCCGAGATGAGGTTAAGAAGCAGTTCGATGCTGGGTTTTTAGCGGTGGCCAAATACCCTCAATGGGTAGCCAATATTGTACCAGTCCCAAAGAAAGACGGGAAGGTTCGGATGTGTGTTGATTATCGAGATCTGAACAGAGCTAGTCCCAAAGATGACTTCCCTTTGCCTCACATTGATGTCCTGGTGGATAGCACAGCACAACACTCTATGTTCTCCTTCATGGATGGATATTCCGGATACAACCAAATTAAGATGGCCCCCGAAGACATGGAGAAAACCACCTTCATCACTCTTTGGGGAACCTTCTGTTACAAAGTAATGCCATTCGGACTGAAGAATGCTGGTGCAACGTACCAAAGGGCAATGGTCGCATTGTTCCATGATATGATGCATAAGGAAATAGAGGTTTACGTGGATGACATGATTGCAAAATCCAAGACTGAAGAAGAGCATATCGTCAATCTGCAAAAACTCTTCGAACGTCTCAGGAAGTTCAAACTCAGATTAAACCCTGCCAAATGCACTTTCGGTGTAAGATCGGGAAAGCTGTTGGGTTTCATAGTCAGTCAGAGGGGAATAGAAGTAGATCCAGCCAAAGTACGAGCAATACTAGAAATGCCGGCACCGAGTACTGAAAAAGAAGTTCGTGGTTTCCTGGGAAGATTGAACTACATCTCTAGGTTCATATCGCAGCTAACATCTACATGCGAGCCTATCTTCAAGCTTTTGTGCAAAAACCAAGAAACAAAGTGGAATGATAATTGCCAAGAAGCCTTTGAAAAGATCAAGAGGTACCTCCAAAATCCACCGATTCTGATGCCGCCTGTGCAGGGCAGACCTCTCATCCTGTATCTAAAAGTGCTAGACAAGTCAATGGGTTGTGTACTGGGGCAACATGATGAATCCGGAAAGAAGGAACATGCCATCTACTATCTAAGCAAGAAATTCACCGAGTGCGAGACAAGATACTCATTGTTGGAAAGAACGTGTTGTGCTCTGGCCTGGGCTGCACGTCGTTTGAGGCAGTATATACTGAGCCACACTACTTGGTTGGTATCTAAAATGGACCCAGTCAAGTATATTTTTGAAAAACCCGCACTCACAGGGAGGATCGCTCGCTGGCAAATGCTACTATCTGAATACGACCTTTTATATGTCACCCAAAAAGCAATCAAGGGTAGTGCATTGGCTGAGTACTTGGCACACCAGCCCATCGAAGATTACCAATCAATGCAGTGCGATTTCCCAGACGAAGATATAATGGCTCTATTCGTAGAAGGGAATCCTCCGGACAACGAAAGGTGGAGAATGTTATTCGACGGCGCTTCTAATTTATACGGGCACGGGGTCGGAGCTGTACTGATCTCTCCTGATAACCGCTTCATACCGTTTACCGCTAGACTGAGTTTCTACTGCACCAACAACATTGCAGAATATGAAGCGTGCATCCTAGGCATCAAAGCAGCCCTTGAATGGAAAGTCAAAAGACTCGATGTATATGGGGACTCAGCTTTAGTCATCCACCAGACAAAAGGTGACTGGGAAACCAGGGATTCCAAATTAATTCCTTATCATGATCACATCCAAAAGATGGTTGAACAATTTGAAGAGATCACTTTCCATCATCTCCCTCGCGAAGAAAATCAGTTGGCCGATGCTTTGGCGACTTTGTCATCAATGTTCAACATCAATAACGACAAGAGTCTGATATTCATCCGAATCCAACATCGAGACCTACCGGCACATCATTGTGTGGCAATCGAAGAAGAGCCTGACAGTAAACCTTGGTATTACGATATCAAGCACTATATTACAAACAGAGAATATCCTCCTGGTGTCACCGAGAATGATAAGAGAACACTTAGGAGGCTGTCAATGGGTTTCTTCTTAAATGGGGAAGTACTTTACAAGAGAAATCACGATATGGTCCTCCTCAGATGTGTAGCAGAAGAAGAAGCAGAAAGAATTATGAAAGATGTCCATGAAGGATCGTTCGGCACCCATTCTAATGGGCACACCATGGCAAGGAAAATCTTAAGGGCTGGCTACTACTGGTTGTCAATGGAGACTGACTGCTTCAACTACGTCAGAAAATGCCACAAATGTCAAATCTATGCCGACAATATCCATATACCACCTGCCTCTCTGAATGTCCTAACAGCACCATGGCCATTCTCAATGTGGGGAATGGATGTCATCGGTCCCATCGAACCCAAGGCATCAAACGGACATCGTTTCATTCTTGTCGCTATTGATTATTTCACCAAATGGGTCGAGGCCGCTTCTTACGCCAGTGTAACAAAGTCAGTGGTTGTCAGGTTCATAAAGAGAGATTTGATTTGCCGCTACGGTCTTCCAAATAAGATCATCACGGACAATGGGACCAACCTGAACAATAAGATGATGAAAGAGTTGTGTGACGACTTCAAAATCCAGCATCATAATTCCTCCCCATACCGTCCAAAGATGAATGGGGCAGTTGAGGCAGCAAATAAGAACATAAAGAAGATCATGCAAAAGATGGTAGTGACCTTCAAGGACTGGCATGAAATGTTGCCCTTCGCTTTGCACGGGTATCGGACCTCTATCCGCACGTCAACAGGGGCAACACCATTCTCACTAGTATATGGGATGGAAGCAGTTCTTCCCATCGAGGTGGAAATACCCTCCCTGCGAGTGCTAAGGGAAACAAAATTGGAGGAAGCAGAATGGGTTCAAGCTCGTCTGGATCAGTTGAAACAAAATTAGTGTCTTTCTATCTTTATTTCTATTTTCCTCGAGAAATTGGGAACCCCTCCGATTTCCTAGCAAAATATAAATAAAGAGGGGCAGCTGTAATACCCTAATTTTGTCCTATCCAAAAATAAGAAATTTTATTTATTTTTAACAAAAATAATTATTTTCTTTTTCATGCCATGTATTATTTTATTTTGGTTGCCATAAGTTTTTTTAAAAAAAAAAGAAAGAAAATATTTTATTAGAAGTGAAGAAATAAAAATAAGCAAAGAAGGAAGTGGGGGTCTATTAAAAAATAATAAGGTGCTGTCATGGAAACCCAACCCAGCAAAAATGGCTAGCCCAATTCGCATGACCCAACCCAACACAAAAAAAAACCACTAACCCACAACCCACAACCCATAACCCAACTCACACACTCCTCACTCCCTCCTCTCCTAACCCTAATTCGCCACCCCACTCACCAAAACCCTAAAAATCCCAACTCCCCCCTTAACCCTAAAATGTGGCCACATTCACTCCCCCCTTAACCCAAAAAATCAGCCACATTCATCCCCAAAAACCCTCCTAAAATTCGGCCACACCCCACCTCTCTCCCTTGAAATTCGACCCCACACCCCTCTCTCCCCTCCTTGAAAACGGCTACCATTAACTCCCCCTCCTTGATTTTCGCAATTCTCTCTCTCCCATTCATTGCATTTTCTCTTTCCCCACATGATTTTACTCCCTCCCACACGTTTCCCTTTCTTTCTCTCTCTCACTCCACGGCTTCCCCATCTCTCTCTTTCCTCTCCCACGCTTCCCTCCTCTCATTTCACACCTCACTTCACCTTTCACTTCCCCATTCCCCCCTCTTTCACGCCCCATACTCTCTCTTCCTCTCACACACTTCACATCCCTTCTTTCATACATTTCTCTCTCTCACATGTCTCCACCCATACCTCTCCTTCGAATCCCTCCTCTCACAAGCCCTCTTCTCACCAAACCTTCACCAACCACACCCCAAAACTCATCAAGAAACCTTCACCCCTCCATCATGTCAAGCTTTCCTCAAGTCAAAAAAAAAAGAAGAAGTTACTGTGCAAAGGTATGGGGCTTATCAGAAGAAAGAAGAAGACAAGAGCATCCTCCTCAATATAAATGGAGGCCACAACCATGGAAAAGGGACGAATTTTTTTTAGGAGAAGGAAAGGAAGAAAAATTTTCAAAAAGAGGAAAAGAGTGTATTTTTGTTTTCTTAGAAAAAACAGTGAGGTTGTTCACTGTTTTTTAGGATCCCCATTCCTTTTCTTTTTCTTCTCCTTTCATTGTTTTTTTAGTTTAAATTTGTTTGTATTAAGAAGATCCTAGAGGAGGCTCTTCCCAACACTTCCAGGTTACTTTTCTTAAGGTATTTGTAATATAATTTTAGGATTCAATACATTTTACTGTTTTTGCTTTTTATTTCACTATTGCTGTTTTTTATGTAAATATTGTTGTTGATTTTGTTTGATTTATTATTGTTTTTTTTTCTCTTTATGAAAATATGAATGCTTTTTTTTGTGTCATGGTTGCTGTTTTTTTTATTATTAAAAAAATGTGTTGCAGTTTGTTATTTAAATATGTCCCCATGAAATAGTAATTTTCGAATTTTTTACACATTGTTGCTGTAATTATTTTTCTACACATGTTCTTGCCTTTTTTATATCTTAAGTTGTCATGGTTGCTGTTTTCATTATTTATATTGTTGTTGTTTTGTTTATTTAAATTAGTTGCTGTTTATGTACATAAGAAACTATTGTTTTTTTTTTATGTTAAAGTGTTGCTGTTTTTTATGTTAAAATGTTGCTGTTTTTTTTATGTTAAAATGTTGCTATAAAAACAATTTTTATTGCTGTTTTTATAAAAAAAATGTTGCTGATTTTCGGATTTAAAATAAACCTAAAAAAAAAGTGTTAAAAAAAATGTGTTCCTTTTTTTATTTAGGTACTAATTTTCGGATTTAAAATAAACCTAAAAAAAAAAGTGTTAAAAAAAATGTGTTCCTTTTTTTTTATTTAGGTACTAATTTTCGGATTTAAAATAAACCTAAAAAAAAGTGTTAAAAAAAATGTGTTCCTTTTTATTTAGGTACTAATTTTCGGATTTAAAATAAACCTTTTAAAAAAATATATTAAAAAAATGTGTTCCTTTTTTATTTAGTTACTGATTTTCGGATTAAAACAAAATCCTTTTCAAAATATTAAAAAAAATATATTTTTTATAAAATAATTGGTTACTAATATCACTATCCCTTTTTTAGAAAAAAAAAAGAGGTAATAATAATAGTCATTTTTCCCAAAAAAAAAGATGAAGAGTAATTTAGTCAAATAGCAAAAAGTAAAAATAAACCAATCAATCGTTTTTAGCGTCAAAACGCTATTTGCACCCCCGGCAACCATTTTCTTTTAGCGTCAAAACGCTATTTGCACCCCCGGCAACCTTTTTTTTTAAGCGCCAAAACGCTATTTGCACCCCCGGGTAACCATTTTTTTTTAGCGTCAAAATGCTACTTGCACCCCCTCTTGTCGCACTTTTCGCTTCTATTTACACCGCGATGTTTCCAAACTGCTTTTCTTTCTTTCAAACAATTTTGCTAATATAAAAAGAAATATGTGGTTACTAATGGTCACTCTGAGCTTAGCTTGTTTGACCGTTAGGACTAACCTTCTTTTTTTCACAACGGATTAGTAGCAGTGATCACTCTGAGGCCACTTGTTTGATCATCGCAAACATCCGCCTAAACTTCAAGAAATTTTCTCAATCCCGACTCCATTTTTAGATCACGCTTCCCAGTAAGCGTTTTTTAAGCGAATAAAGAGCTCGATCGCAAACCGAGTATTTGTAGCAGTCACTCTGGGCCCCGCCCGTTTGAACGCTGTAAATACCTTCTTTTCCGAATAAGCCATTAATGACGACCACTCTGGATTTATCTGTTTGGTCACCATGAACGGCCTCTAGTTTTCCCAAACTTTTCAAAAAATAAAAAAAATACCAACACAAAATTTTTTTCTAACCGAGAACTACGTAGCTTTGATTTCTCCATCGCACCCGGAGATACGTAGGAGCGGGGGCCCACTCCTGTCAAGCGCAAAAAAACTAAAAATTTTTATTAAGTCTTCCTTTCCGTTTTTTTTTTGCAAATAACAAAAAGGGTAAATTAAAATGTTTTCTTTAAACTATTTTTTTCTACACATTAAATTAAAAGGTAACCATTTTAGGATGTTGCGGGGTGCTAGTACCTTCCCCGCACTTAATCGACCCCCGAACCCAAAAACAAAAGGTTTTTTTTCAATGTTTCCCTAAAAATAAATATTGATGGCGGCTCCATTGTTCAAAAGCAACGAAGGATCCCTCCTCCGGATTCTTCGGTCGCTACAACATTTAATAACAATAAGGCGGCTTAAACAATCAATCTTTTTACTCCTTAAAGATTGAATTTCGTACGCACTTTGTACCTACCCTAACATGGGTTCAGATCCTCTCCATTTACTGGATGGTTCCAGTAGGAGAGAGAAAGACACAATGAATAAAATAATAATATTTTAAAATAATAATATTTTATTCATTGTGTCTTTCTCTCTCCAACTGGAACCATCAAGTAACTGGAGAGGATCCCATTCCCCCTAACATTTCAGTTTTTCATACCCTCGTGCTAATCTTACGTGCTTTCTCATTTAGCTAATCAAATTGGAGAATTTCTAATCAGGTGGCTTGGGTAGTCCATGTTCTAATCAAATTGGAACTTTTTCTGATGACAATCTAGGGTAGTCCATGTTCTGCACTTGGGCATTAGAACCACTCGGTTGAGGAAGTCAAATAGGGTTTCTAATAAAGGAATGGGAAGGGGAAGTGGGGCGGCTTGCAGCAGCTTGGTAGTGGCTGCTCGCAAAGACGCAAAGGCACATTGGGGGGTGCAGCGGGACAGGGTTACGACGCCGGAGACCACAACAGTTAAAAATTATTTGGTTTTAGTTTCTGCATATTTTTAAAATAAATTCATGCAAATACACACGTTTCTATTTAAGTCCTTCTGTTAGTAACTCTGTTAGCAATGGGGAACTTCTGTTTAACACAACAACAATTGATTAACAGAGTTACTAAATGGAGAACTTAAGGAAACATGTGTATTTAGAGGGATTCATTTATAAAAAAAAATTCAAGGACTAAAACTAAATGACCCCATATTTGTAAGGACTAAAATCAGATTTAAGCCTATTTTAAATGTAGCATATGACATGCTTTGAATTTAAAAATTACATCAAATAGACAATATTGGTAGAATTATCTTACCTCTCTAATTCCATCAGAGTAGATTCCTCCCGCTTAATTACTTTGAAAGTTACTTTTTTTTATACTTCACCGAAGTAGAATATTAATTTTTTTTGAATAATTACTTCACTGATTGGAGATTAATTTTTTTATCATAACCGATTGAAGTAAATTACTTTTATTTATACTTCACAAAGTATCCTTCACTCAATTACGGGCCTGTAAAATAATTTTGGGGCCTTAAACAAGTGACCTATAGCAAGATGATCAAACTATGGTCCAACTATTCTCCCTTTGGATTGGGTTCGCCTCCCGCTATTGCCAGTTCAAGATGGCCCCTGGAGAGACAGTGATGGGTCGGTTCGTCGCTAGTGTCTCCTTTTCTCCCTATGCCTCTCTTGGGGCTCTAACATGCTGTAGAGTCTAGCGTGTGAATCTGATCTTGTTGGTGGTATTTGAAGCTTCGTTCTTCAGAACTTTTGGGGTTCACCTCTTCGCATCTCACCCTGGCTGGTGCCTGGCTTCAATTATTGGGGGTCGAAATTAGGGTTGGTTGTTACCCTCGTTTATTTTCCCCTTTATAATTTCTTAGGCCCATACTTTTCCCACATCCCTCCCTACTCACCCTAATCACCCTACACCCCTAACCCTGCGAAATGACCAAAAGGCCATTAATGAAACGCGCATTTTTCACCGATTCGGTTACGGGCAACCGAAATAATTCGGTTATGGGCAACCGAAGGTGTATTTTTTTGCACACACCCCTTTATTCAATTTTTAGAGGGTTCGGGGCACCCCCACCGAAAATTTTCGGGGCATCTCCACCGAACACCCCCCTTAACAGAAAGAGATTAGAAACCTTAACCGTTTGTGGCATCCGTGGAAAAGAGAAGCAGTTGAATATTTCAGTTTAAGTGATCTATGGAATTGCTTCCATGAGAAAAGTGGTCAATGGAGAGACACTTGTACAAGCGATTCTTACAGCGAAGAGAGTGAATGTGATAAGCTATATATGGAGGTGGGATGGAAGTTCATCACAAGAGGGAATATTTGAACAAGATTGTCTCATGGATAGTCAATCAGTTAGAAGATTGGTTAAATACATTCATTATTGATAGTCAATCAGTTAGAAGATTGGTTAAATACATTCATTTTGAGATTCAGGTGTGTTCGGTTGATGTCAACCGAGCAGTATCAAGTGTTTTCGGTTGATGTCAACCGAACAGTTTCGGATCCCCTTCCCTGGACGAACAAAGCTGAACAACACCCCCTTGTTATTTTTATAACGTTCGGTTGGCTTTAGCCGAATATATTCGGTTGGCCTCAACCGAATCACACGTAAACACGTCCTCTACTTAAGGGTATTTTTTGAATATCTGGAGTTAAGGGGTGTGTGGTGAGTAGGAGGGGATGTGGGAAAAATGATGGCCTAATTTTTGTGCCTTATTAGTATAAGTAGTTGGGTGGTTCACCAAATCTGATTGCTTTGTTGTTTTTGGGCTGACTAATATTTTGTACTAGGCTTACTTTCGGTGTATTAATTTTGGGCCTTGCCCCAAGTTAATGAAATTCAATATACTTTTAGACAAAAAAAACCCTCAAATGTCCCTCGTATCGTATCTGAGACTTCAAATAATCTATTATTTTTCCTATGAGTATGGTTTGAGTTTTATAGAAAATAATGAGGAGCCAAATTGAAATATTGATTTTTGTGGATTGTAACCTCGGCAGTTCAATCCCTTGAAGTTTACTACATTCACATTATGTTTAAGAACTTTTTAGTATTTTCGTTATTAAAAATGTCTCCTATTCTTTTCTCACTCTCTTTTTACCCCCCCCCCCCCCCCCCAACCCATGGAAACTATTAAAATATCGCAAAACCTCCATCTCTTCACCACCCACACTTTCCTCAACCTACACAAGTAGACAATATATCATTTTAGCAAGTTTGTTTTATCTCCTACCATTCACCATTTTTGAGCAAGAACGGTCCTCATTTTTTTTTCTTCATTTTTCGTTTGCTTCGGTACCCCAATATCAAAGTTGTTCGGTACAAAAGTATCGAATGTGTAAAAAATTAAAATTTTTGGTGAAAATTTTATTTAACACACTCGATACCTTTGCCCCGAACATGTAGTCTAATACACATTTGATACCATATAGTATTGAAATTTTTCGATACCAAAGTACAAAGTGTGTTAAACTAGAAACACCTCCCTTTCTACATCAAGTACTTGGGTATTGGACAATTTCAATACTTTGGCACCAAACGTGTATCAGATTGCGCAGAATTGTGTTTTAACAGCTTTTTTTTATGTTTAACAGGTTGGGATGGAAGAGAATTGTCCAAGTGGGCCGATGACTGGTGTAGCTAATGACTCTTTGGTTTATTTTATTGAAGATACTAGTTCGTTCACAACTAAAAAGGTACCACAATATTGTGCAGTTTTTGGCGTTCTTAAGTTTAGAATAACTAATTAACTATTATTTTGTAGGCATTTTCTACTCGTGACGAGTTCTTGACCTGGGAACATAATGTCAATAAATTTCTCAAGAGTGTGGTTCTCATCTCTAGATCTGACAACAGGGGACTACACGGAAGATTTATGTCATTTTAGCTACTGAAAAAAGTGATGGTACAAGGCTACTGGGCCGAATCCTACGGGCAGTAGAAAATGTCACTACGCATTCAGATTTATAGGAAGATTCGTTAAGGCTCTTGGATGATGGGTGCTGAAGGTTATGTATGGTACTCACAACCACACATTAACTAGAAACTTAGATGGCCATCTGCATGGTGGTAGACTAACGAAAGAAGAGAAGATTGTGATGAATGATATGACAAAGAACCTGATCAAACCTATAGGTGTCTCGCGTTCAATCCAAAATAATAACTTGGATAGTCACGCCACAATCAAAAAAAAATCTACAATGCACGTTCGAGGATTCAGTCTAGTCTATGCAAGTGTAGGACGAAGCTACAACAACTAATGAATCTTTTGCATCGTGATCTCCCATGGGAACTTGCATAGATGGGCAGAAGACTTAAATGTCATTAGGGACATCTTCTGGTCACATCTGGGCTTTATTGAGCTTGCAAATACATTCAACATTGTCTTGTTGATTGAATCCATCTATAAGACCAATAGGAATAGGTTGGCATTAGTTGAGGCCGTCGGTGTAACCTCAACTAAGATGATTTTCTCTATTGCATTTGCTTATTTCGAGAGGAAGAAAATTGACAACTTCGTTTGGGTTCTGGAGAAGATGAAGGGTATGTTTATGAGACCAGATGATAGGCCACAAGTTATATTGACCAGATGTTTATGAGACCAGATGTTAGGCCACAAGATGAATGTTGTGGCCACAAGATGTTTTTGAGACCAGATGTTAGGCCACCAGATGTCGTCCAACTTGTTGTACCAATTCCACATCCACAAGAATGTGAGAGCCAAATGTAAGATGTAGGTGCATCTGCAAGACTGAGTTGAGTTGTTCATGACAATATTTGATTCAGTCACCAATGCAACTACACTTGATGAGTATCAACCGCGCTTGGAACATTTCGAGGAAGTGTCGGTACCATTTGACAACTTAATTGATTGTGTAAAAAACACTTGGTTCATCCCTCACAAAGAGCGAATTATTTTTGATTGGATAGACTGAGTTATGCACCTTAGAAAATTGTAATAGCTAACAATATTGAAAACATTTATTGAAGTTGAAACATTCTAAATTTTAGACGTCATAAAGTCTAGAATGTTAACCATTTTACTAAATCAGAGATATGCAAATCTAACCATTTTATATTGTACATAACTTAATCCAATCTTAGAGGTACATATGTATATATATCCTAATCCCCAATCAAAAGGTTACATAAAACTCATAACCGACAATTAGTTGGATACATCAATACATAAATACATGGTCCCCATGGGGGAAACTTCATGGCTAAGCTCAAAGAACTCCCTCATGCTTTTCCCTTTCTTCACTTGCTTATCTATAAAACATAACATAGATAAAGGGTGAGATTTAGAAAATCTCAGTGAGCTCCTCGGCGTTCACGATATCTTTTAATTATGTTCCATAGCTTTAGCATAATCCACAAGAAATCTGAACAACGTCAGTTTCAGCAGAGAACCCAACCCAACCTTACCGTTGAGTAACAATCTTGGGCCTTGGACTCAGGCTCATGACTTCCCTCTCTAAGTATGCTAATTAACCTCTTGGGATCGTCATCCCCATAGTGTCTTATGTTGAACCAATGACAAACACTCTTTGTTTTGTATGATAACAAATTACAATCTGTCTACTAATGGTTACAGTTGAACAAAAGTACAGGACATGAATCAAAGAGCGGGATATCTTAAAGTGTAGCGGCTTGGAGGCGAAGCTACTCTAGAGTTCAAGAACTATTTGTTAATCTGCTTTTGATAGGACACCATGTAAGATCCTATCACTTCAGTTCTACAACTTTTAGTAGTTGAGAGATGATTTTTTAAAATATAACTGGTTCTGTCATAGGTATAGCTTGCTTAGGTACTGCATATAGTTTAAATCCTATTTTCCGCATTTGACTTAAATGTGCATCGTTAATTTTTGAAAACAAAAAAAGAATTCAATTTTAGTGTATAACCTTATTCACCCCCCTCTAAGGTTATCATATAGTCCAACAATTGGTATCAGAGCTAGAAATTGCATATAGAGCTAACATCTCGCAATTTTATTTTATTTATTTATTTTTGATCATGGGTTCATTTATGAAAGAGGGGATGTCCTTCAATAGGCCACCCCTGTTCGATGGGACTAACTATGACTATTGGAGTAGTCGGATGAAATGTCATGTGCGGGCTATAGATTTCACTTTATGGAGGATCATTGTTGATGGACCACTCATTCCTATAAGAATCAAGATCACTAAACCCGGTGTTGCTGTTGACGGAGATACTACTAAATCTCAAGCTACTGGTATAGCTGAGGAAGTTCCTATTGAAGATATCTATGCCATTGACTTGAGTGAGCTGAGAAAATCTGAGTTAGAAAAATATCTCTAAATGCCAAAGAAATGAATATTCTTCACCTATCTTTATGTGAAGAAGAGTATGGAAGGGTAAAAGGTTGTCAGACAGCTAAAGAAATTTGGGACTGTTTGGAAGCGACTCATGTTGGTACAAGTCAAGTGAAGGATACAAAAATTAGAATTCTCACTTCTGAGTATGAAGTTTTCAAAATGAAGGAAGGTGAATCTGTTGCTGCTATGCACCAAAGATTAAATTTAATAGTGAATAACTTGAGAGCTCTTGGGAAGAAATATTCAACAAAAGATTTGAATAGGAAGATTCTTGTATCCTTGACTAGTGAATTCTTTCCTAAGACTTGTGCTATCACTGAAGCCAAAGATATTGGCACTTTACCTCAAGAAGACTTGATTGGGTCACTTCTTGCATTTGAGGTGGTGTTGGCCGCTAAGAAGGCTCAAGAAAAAGAAGTGGTCAAAGAAAGAAAGTCTCTTGCTCTTACTGCTAAAACTCCTAAGGTGGCAAGGAAAGAGGTTGAGTCTGATGAAGAATCGGATGATGAAGACATGGCTATGTTTGCCAAGAAATTCAAAAAATTCATGAGACTCAACAAGTTTGGAAAGGGTGACTATTCAAAGAAATCTGGGTACAACCAAGAAGACAGTTATGAGAAAATAGATGATCAACCAAAATGTTTTGAATGCAACAAACCGGGTCATCTCAAAGTAAATTGTCCAAAGCTAAAATCCAAGTACAAACAAAAGAAATCCATGAAGGCTACATGGGAAAACACAGATACTGATGGTGATACAGATGAAGAAGAGGAAGTCGCAAATGCTATTTGTCTTATGGCAAGTGACATACCTGAGGCTACATGGGACAGTCTTGGCACTGATAGTGAAACAGATGAAGAAGAGCAGACTGCCAATGTTGTTTGTCTTATGGAAAATGATACATCTAAGGTAATCCTTAATAACCATAGTCTTTCTGATTCACTTGAGCATGATGATTTATTTGATGATGTGTGTAGTAGTCAAGATTTGAGTGAGGCTTTTGAAGCTCTTTATTTTGAACATGAAACTCTTTTGGTAAAATCTAAGAAATTGACAAAGAGCAACAAAAGCATGCTCACTCAAATTGAGACTCTTGAGAATGAGGTAGCTAAGTTGAAGAATGAGCTACATAAAACTAAACCTTTCAACCTTGAGCTTCTTGAGCTTAAACAAAATTTTGAAAAAGTCAAGGTTGAAAATGAAATTTTGAAAGAATCTTTAAAAAGGTTTGAGGTTGGTGAAAAGACCTTAACCAAGATACTTCACTCCCAACATGAATATGTTGATAGGAGAGGTATTGGGTATGAAGGTAATTCCACCTCCTCTGTTTTGAAAAAGAAAATGACTTTTGTAGTTGCTACTTCAAGTAAGACACCTACTGTTTTCTCTTGCACTTATTGTCAAAATGGGAACCATAGCTCTTATAGATGCCCTATTCGTAGATTATGTGAGCTTTGTACCCTTACACCTGCTTGTAAGAAACCAATGTGGATTGTGAAAACAAACCCCTTGATGACTAACCCCCAAGGACCCAACAAAATTTGGGTACCTCGTAGTAGTTGTTAAAGTTCCTTTTGCGGGTTGGCCAGTCATCCAAGAAGAAAAATGTGTGGATGGTTGATAGTGGATGCTCAAGGCATATGACTGGTGATGCTTCACTATTCTTGAAGTTGAGCAACAAAGCTAGTGGATCTGTAAAGTTTGCCAACAATGAATCTGCTCAAGTAATAGGTAAAGGTTGTGTGGGTAAGGAAAACACAATAAAAATTAAAAATGCTTTACTAGTTGATGGTGTGAAATTTAACTTGCTAAGTGTTAGCCAATTATGTGATAGTGATTTTGATGTGCATTTTTCTGTTGATAAATGTGTTATTACTCATAGATCTTCTGAACTTTATATTACTGGCTTTTGAGAAAATAATGTATATTATGTTGATTTTGATAATGTGAGTAATGATATTGTATGCATGCATTCCTTGATTGATGATGTGGATTTGTGGCATAGACGTCTAGGACATGCTAGTATAGAACATTTATCTAAGTTGAGTAAGAATGAGCATGTTAGAGGTCTACCCAAGTTGAGATATGAAAAGGGTCAATTGTGTGATGCACGTCATCTAGGTAAGTTGCATAGATCTTCTTTCAATCCAAAACCGGTTATTTCCACTAACAATGTGCTTGAATTGCTCCATCTTGATTTATTTGGTGAAATTGATGTTGTAAGTCTAGGAGGGTCCAAGTATGTCTTCGTGATTGTAGATGATTATTCTAGGTATACTTGGGTCATTCTACTTACAAATAAAAGTGATGTTTTTAATGAGTTTGCTAAGTTGTGCAGAAAGTTACAGAATGAGAAAAGCTTAGCCATCAAGGAAATTAGAAGTGATCATGGAGGAGAGTATGAAAATTCATCATTCAGGACTTGGTGTGAAAAGTATGGTGTTCATCATAACTTTTCAGCTCCAAGAACTCCTCAACAAAACGGTGTGGTGGAAAGGAAGAGTAGAACCATATAAGAGATGAGCAGAACAATGTTGAACGAGCACAACTTACCCAAATATTTTTGGGGTCATGCAGTTGATACAGCATGTCACGTGCTCAACCGGGTATACCTGAGGCCATCTCTTAACAAGACGCCATACAAGTTGTGGAATGGTAGAGCTCCAAATATTTCATACTTCAAGGTTTTTGGAAGTAAGTGCTTCATTCTCAACACAAAAGATAAGTTGGGTAAGTTTGATGCAAAATCAACTGAAGATATTTTTATGGGTTATTCAAGTCATAGTAGAGCATATATTGTTTACAATAAAATTAATAAATGTATGCAAGAATCAATACATGTTTCTTTTGATGAGACTAACCATTTTGCTAAGAAAGTTGATGATGAGGATGAAGTGGTTGAAGTGATCAAAAACAGAATACTTGAATCAAACAGTGAAAGTGTGGAAGAAGCCGAGGTGAAAGTGGAACCTCAAGAAGAAGCTGAAGTGGAACGAGAGCCCCAAGACATCGATGACCATCTCCATGGAAGAACACATGATGATTTGCCCAAAATTTGGGAATCAGTTCGAGATCATCCAATGGAGAAAATTATTGGTAGTCCATCAAAGGGGGTAACAACTAGTTCTTCTCTTAATCATTTATGCTTTCATAGTGCTTTTGTCTCTCAAATAGTTCCTAATAATATTAAGGAAGCTTTAAATGATGCAGAATGGGTTGTGTCAATGGAAAAGGAACTTGAACAATTTGAACGGAACAAAGTTTGGCATTTAGTTGAAAAATCTGTTGATAGAACCGTTATTGGTACTAAATGGGTTTTTCACAACAAACTTAATGAAAATGGTGTTATTTTATCAAATAAAAGCCATTTAGTTGTTCAAGGTTTTAACCAAATTGAAGGGGTGGATTTTGAAGAAACTTTTGCTCCGGTGGCTAGGTTGGAGTCCATTCGTATAATATTGGCATTTTCTAGTTACATGGACTTCAAACTACATCAAATGGATGTCAAGAGTGCCTTCCTAAATGGTTTTTTAGAAGAAGAAGTATATGTAAAACAACCCCCTGGTTTTGAAGATTTCAAAAACCCAAACCATGTTTTCAAACTTGACAAAGCACTTTATGGATTAAAACAAGCTCCTAGAGCTTGGTATGAGAGACTAAGCAAACATTTAATTACAAATGGTTTCAAAAAGGGTAAGATTGACTCTACCTTATTCCTTAAAACCAAGAGCAAACATATCATAGTAGTTCAAATTTATGTCGATGATATTATTTTTGGGTCTACTAATGATGATCTGTGCAAGGAGTTTTCTGAAATGATGACTAGCGAGTTTGAGATGAGCATGATGGGGGAGCTGAATTTCTTTTTGGGACTTCAAGTAAAGCAAATGAAAGAAGTAATCTTCATATGTCAAAACAAGTTCTCAAAGGAGCTACTAAAGAAGGAAATTGGTACTCCCATGGCGACTGCAACAAAGTTGGATAAGGACGAGCAAGGTAAACCAGTCAATGAAATGATGTATCGAGGTATGATCGGTAGTCTCTTGTATTTAACTGCTTCTCGACCTGATATTATGTTTGTTGTATGCTTATGTGCTCGATTTCAAGCATGTCCCAAAGAATCACATTTAAAAGCTGTAAAACGGATTCTTAGATATGTTAAGGGGACCATAGATTTTGGATTGTGGTACCCGAAATCGAGTCAATTTTCTTTGGTCGGTTTCTGTGATGCTGATTTTGCTGGATGTACATTAGATAGGAAGAGTACTAGTGGAACCTGTCATTTCTTAGGGTCTTGTTTAACTTCCTGGTCTAGTAAAAAACAGAACAGTGTTGCTTTGTCCACCGCTGGAGCCGAATATGTGGCGGTTGGAAATTGCGTTGCACAAGTTCTGTAGATGAAACAGACTTTAGAGGATTTTGGTTTGTTATATGAAAATGTGCCAGTCCTATGTGATAACACTAGTGCCATTAACATTGCTCAGAACCCCATCCAACACTCTAGAACTAAGCATATAGAAATAAGGCATCATTTTATTAGAGACCATGTTTCTAGGGGGAGCATAGCATTACAGTTTGTAGGCACCGATGACCAATTAGCGGATATCTTCACGAAACCCCTCGCCGAAGCTCAATTTTGTAAGATCCGGAGAGAGCTCGGTATGCTTGATTTTGCCAGTTTATAATGTGATTATGTGTCTTGTGTGTTTTCCCTCCTTTTTGATGAAAACAAAGGGGAGAAATACTTGCTGTTATTTACGGCTATTGCTATGTTATTGGTTTAGTTTATTATTTTTATGCTTATGCTTAGGGGGAGCTTTTGCTATTGTTTCTTGTTTATCGCCTCCCTATGCATAAGGTAATTTGTTATCATCAAAGGGGGAGTTTGTTTAACCAAGGACAAACACTCTTTGTTTTGTATGATAACAAATTTCAATCTGTCTACTAATGGTTACAGTTGAACAAAAGTACATGACATGAATCAAAGAGCAGGATATCTTAAAGTGTAGCGGCTTGGAGGCGAAGCTACTCTAGAGTTCAAGAACTATTTGTTAATCTGCTTTTGATAGGACACCATGTAAGATCCTATCACTTCAGTTCTATAACTTTTAGTAGTTGAGAGATGGTTTTTTAAAATATAACTAGTTCTGTCATAGGTATAGCTTGCTTAGGTATTGCATAAAGTTTAAATCCTATTTTCCGCATTTGACTTAAATGTGCATCGTTAATTTTTGAAAACAAAAAAAGAATTCAATTTTAATGTATAACCTTATTCACCCCCCTCTAAGGTTATCATATAGTCAAACATCTTATGTTTAAACTTTCATTTTATAATAGTACTCATATATGTACTAGTTAGTTCTTTGCTCACAAGGTTCTAACAAATGAATAGACTTCAAACAACTACTTTTCGTTAGCTTTCCAACACATCCAAGAACACTCAAATCAGAGTTCCGAATTATAAATACGAATAAAACAATCGGAAGGTTATCAAGAAGTCTTCATAGTCAGAGACTTGCACGACCGGTGCGTGTACTGCAGATTCTAAAACTCATGTTTTGCGTTTTTAACTCATTCCCAAGGCCTTCTAACCAATCCTAACTAACATATAACCAATTTACACATTTCAAATCATTAATTAACATACAATAAAACATCAATTTCATTATTAATTATGTTCCAAGTTAAACATCATCCAAACAAGAATCCAATCAACATGCATTACCAATATCATAGCAAATTGAACTCAATACGCAACATTGTTTCAAAAAACAGAGCTTGTAACTTATAATTAAGTCCAAATCCTAACAATCAAGTGAGTATCAAGTACTCTAGTACTCAAAACTCAGAAAGTATGTGAAGGGAAGAAAGGAAACTCACATGTTCAATGTAATGTTGAAGTGTAAACAATAATGTGAGCTGCAAAACAACTAGCTAAGCTCCAAATCAGCTCAAGCAATCACTCCAAGTCCAAAACTCGTTCTTCAACTCTCCCAAATCTTAATATGATCTTCTAGTTCCCTTCTTGAACCGTTAAACCAACATGCTAGCTCTCAAATCAAAACTCCCAGCTCCCAAATGTGACATCTAAGTCGAAAGTTCAACAAGTAAAAAGGGGTTTTTGAACTTATTCAAACTTCTTGGGTTTCTTGTGAGTGCAAGGGCATTCTTGATTGATAATGAGAGTAATGTGTGTGTGTTCAGAAGTTTGAAAAGAGAAGGTTTGAGAAATTGCTTCCCTCCTCCATTTTCTCCCTCTCGTGAGCTCTCTTGTCTCTAATCTTTTTAAAAAGAAAACTGAACAAAAGGGTTATGTGTGTGTTCAGCTCCCAATAGTTTTATAGGTGAGTTTAACGAAGGGTATAAGAGTAATTTTGGCTCAGCTGAAGGTAATTTGAAAAACTGAATTTCTACTTTAATTATAACTCTCTTAATCCTACTCCCACTTACTAGAGCATTCAATTAAATAAACACCCCTATGGCACACAAAATATTCCGATTCACTAATTCAAATGCAATTTAAATTAGGGGTCTTCGCGGTGCGGTTTGGTTCGGTTTTGAGACAAAAAGTGAACCGAACCGCAAGGTAAAACTATATGCGATTTGGTTTGGTTCGGTTGGCTTCCTAAAATAAAACCGAACCAAACCAAACCAAACTAATGCGGTTTGGATTGGTTCGATTGGTTCGGTTTTTTCCAAGACAAAACATAATTTAAAACGAAGTTAAAATTAACTAACATAAAAAATGGCTAACATAAATCTTTAAGAAAACATCTACTCAAATATATGTAGTATATAAATTACGCTATTTTAATTCTTTTAAGATAGCTAAGACAATGTTTAAAAGAATTTGAATCAAATATTTTTTTTTAATTTTTAA
Source organism: Astragalus membranaceus (assembly GCA_039519185.1). Classification (NCBI taxonomy): domain Eukaryota; kingdom Viridiplantae; phylum Streptophyta; class Magnoliopsida; order Fabales; family Fabaceae; genus Astragalus; species Astragalus membranaceus. The sequence continues at coordinate 126,474,383 of CM076851.1, forward strand.
ATATAGCATAACAATATGGATTGTTTGTAAGTGAGTCAAAGAATTAATTGGAATTGGGCTAGTAAGTTAGCAACGAAGGTTGTAAGTCAATAAGTCTTAGTGTTACTTGGGTTTGGTTTGGTTTGGTTTGATTTGGTTTGCGGTTTTCTATTGGTTTGGTTCGGTTTTGAACAACCCTAATTTAAATCATATAACCATCAAAGTAATAAATATTACTTTGGGGTGTTACAAAAGTTTTATCTAATAAAATGTGATTTTAATACTAAATATTTTCAGTTTAAATAGAAATCTTATATTTAATTGCAATATTTAATGATTTCTAGTGTCATTTACTTGTCTTCGTGTATTTCTTTAATCATTTTGAATAATTAGCAATGTCATTAAATGGTTTAATTACATTAACTATTGGCTTAAATACAGTTTTGGTCCCCCTATTTTGACTAATTCACGATTTTGGTCTCTAAAGTTTTAATTTGACGATTTTGGTCCCCCTATTTTCCCAATTTGAAAAATCAAGGTCCCCCACCCCAATTTTGACTCAGTTTGACTGACTTATCCTACGTGGCAGCCCACGTGGACTGCCACGTAGGCCCACCCCCCCACCACCGACCCCACCCCACCCCAACCCACCACCCACCCCACCCCACCCCACCCACCCCAACCCACCACCCACCCCACCCCAACCCACCACCCACCCCACCCCCATCCCACCCCAACCCAACCCACCACCGAGAGTGACGCGACGGGGAGAGGAGAGGATCGAAAATCTGCGATCTGCGAGAGTGAGAGAGAGAGATCTTCGCGCAGAGAGAGGGAGAGAGAGAGAGAGAGAGAGAGAGAGAGAGAGAGAGGAGGGGAGGGAGAGCGACGCATGAGGGGAGGGAGAGATCTGCGAAGGGAGGCGGCGAAGGAGGGGGAGGGAGACCGATGGGGAGGGGAGGGAGAGCGAGAGCGACGGGGAGGGGGAGCGAGAGCGGCGGGGAGGGGAGGGAGAGCGAGAGCGACGGGGAGGGGAGGGAGAGCGACGGGGAGGGGAGGGAGAGCGAGAGCGACGGGGAGGGGAGGGAGGGGGGTTCACGGTGGGAGGGGGAACAGTGAAGGGGGAGGGGGGTTCACGAGGAAGAAGAAGGGGTGGGGTGGGGGGTGGGGTGGGGTGGGGGGGGTGTGCCTACGTGGCAGTCCACGTGGGCTGCCACGTAGGATAAGTCAGTCAAACTGAGTCAAAATTGGGGTGGGGGACCTTGATTTTTCAAATTGGGAAAATAGGGGGACCAAAATCGTCAAATTAAAACTTTAGGGACCAAAATCGTGAATTAGTCAAAATAGGGGGACCAAAACTGTATTTAAGCCTTAACTATTTGTATTAGTGTGCCGAACTTTATGCATTTTTTAGAATGATCGTTGTGTATATATTTTAATGCGCTTAACTATGACATAATGGGATTATCGAAGAAAAAAAACTATGTACATAATGGAAAATTTAATTTTTATTTTTTTTATCTATAGCTCAATTCCATCGCTCCCTTATAGAAAATTAAAATTAAAATTTACACACTAAAGTTAGTTACTATTGCAATCTTTTGTATATAGGTATAAATAAAATATTTACACACTAAACAAAATCATTAATATAAAATATAAAATATTAATGATTCCCGCAGTGATAAACTCGGTGTTGGCCAGTGTAAAATTTGATCCTAAGCACGAGCGGAGATTAGTCATTCGTTGAAAGCTTTGGGACACTCCGTGGGTAGCCAGCAATCGTCTAAACCAAAAATATATATAAAATATTATTAAATGTATTTATGTAAATTTTGAAATATTTTCATCACATATATCTTTGTAAAAAATTATTAGCACTTTCTATTGTCTTTTGAATCTAAACGTTATTTTTTATTTTAATTTCATGTTTTGAAATTCTTATCGTACTAAGGAAACTCTTCAAAGTTAATTTTTTATCAAGGAAAGTCTTTAAAATTGAAACGTTTATTTGACTATGTAAATTTTTTTATCTATACACAAATTACCCATATCTTCATTAAATTGTTGTCTCAATTAATTATTGTTCCCTATTCACACATAATAATAATAATATTAGTATTATTATTATTATCAAAATAATAATAATAATAATAATAATAATAATAATAATAATTATAGAATAATATAAAAACAAATCAAGTAATAATTGTAACAATATATACCAATAATGTTAATAAATTATAATTAATATTATACCAATCTCTACTTTGAAAGAAATGCTTTATAAAGCTTGAAATTGAAGGCGCTATTGTGCCCGGAAAAGGTACAAACTCATACCCAAAAATTAGATGCATCACAAAAAGAAAAGAATAACAGCAGACAAATAGAAAATTCAGAGCTATGGAAGAAGCTGATTTAATCAGCAATCTTCCCGATGCACTTCTCGCCGCTATTGTTTCTTTCCTCCCAGGCATGGAAGGTGTGACTGTGAGGACCAGTGTCCTTTCCCAGCGTTGGAAAATGGTGTGGAAGTACTCTTCCCACCTTGGCTTTGACCAGACACAAATGAAGAATCCTTTGATTGATGTTTACCTTCAATCTTCGGACATAAACAGTCGCCTAGAAAAGGCGACGCGTCGTAAGGTATAATATTATATTGTTATTCATGTGTTTAAATTAAATTTTTATGTTTTTGTGATTGTTGGTTCATGATATGATATTTGAGTAAATGGTTAGAGTTTTAATGTTTTTGCTCCGTTTTTCTAATAAAAAGCTATGAACTTCAGGAATTTCCTGGAGTGCAAGAATTTGTGGATGAAATTGCCAAAACATCCGTATTGATTAGATCCATTATAGATGCTCACATTGGCCCATTAAAAAGTTGTAGCATTCGACATTTGCCGGAGAGTTGTGCGAGTGGTGAAGTAGTAGGTTGGATGATGAAGCTTTTGGATAAAGGCACGAGGAAAGTTTCAATGGTGCTTGAACCCCCTGATTATACGAACCCTCGCCAAATAGTACACCATACTTTCAAAAGTCATGCTTGGACCCTCGACATTCCTTTTGATCTTTTCTTAAGTTTTGAATTTCTTGACTTAAAGAATTACCATCTTGTAATCCCATCATTTCCAAATACACCTCAACTACTCATGCCATTTTATCTTATATCTGACGGTCAATTTTACTAATACACCGTTGAGGGACATAATTGATCCCTCACCTTAAAATGCACCTACTTCTCCACTCCCAAAATTTTCCAATAACCCCAAAATATCGGGGGCGGATTGAGTAACTTGAGGGATAAATGCCTTGCTGCCTTTTCTTTATTTTCAAGTGTTAGATAAATTTGATGTCCCAAAATCCGCCACATGTCTTCTCTTTTTAGAAAAACAATTTAATCCCTGAACCAAAGATAGCATCGTGCTTCGGTGCCGATCTACCGCCGCACCCTCCTACTGCTTCAGTTTCTGGAACGCTCCTACTCCAGTCGTCGTAGTAATGCCCATCCATCTTCAAACACATTCACAAAAGCAGTAATAATGGAATGTAAATCAAATGCTAAGGGATTCTAAGGTTTTATATTCAGCTTCTAAAAAAATGGTAAAAGCATTGTTCTTTTTGGTATTGAAATTTAAAAGCGTTGGTCTGATATCAAATCAGAAAAACAAATAGGCATTGGGAAATATAATTTAGAAAGAAGCAAAAGTTTGATTGGTTTTCCATTTCCTGGTTAAAACAAATAGGTATTTCTCCATACTTGTGATGATTGCCTCCTCTCCCAGTTTTTATGTTCTAAACATGATTGGGGCAACCCCACGAAATGACAGAGGGTGGAGTGTTGAGGGAGAAGCGGTGGCCTGAGCATTTGAAAGCACCGGAGTGTTTCATAAGAGATTTTAGCATTTCTATTTTATTGATTTTCAGAATGAGAGAAGACGTGGAATATTTGGAAGCGTCGGATGTATCCAATGGATCCGAACAAAGGAAAGGCACTAAAGGTATGGCGCCCTCAAGTCACTAAATCTTTTCCCCAAAATATCCTCTCTCCACTCCCACTCCTTCTCCTTCTCTTTTCCTAAGACCTCTCACTCTAACTCACTCACCTCGTCGCACCCCCACTTATCCTTCTTCCCACCACCACCACCACCAGGGTCGTGCATTCGCGCCGCACCACCGCCACCATGGTGAGTTTTCTTCCTCATCCTTTGCATTTTTATACTATTTTTTTCTGAATTCGAATATCATTTGGTACTGTAGTACCAAGCAGCTCCAGTATGTCGATATCAAGTGTACATACATTGCGGACATCGAAGAAACACATTTGATAATAAGGTACTAGACGATTTGGATAAGTACCAAACCGTTATGGTACCAAGGTATCAAATGTGTTTCTTTAAGGTCACAAAATGAATGTACTTTTGATATCATATACATTGAGGGGTTTCGATACCAAAGTATCATATGCTCTAAATACGAAGGTACCATACGTGTTCAAAGTATCTTTTGTGTATTTCAATCATAGTTGGTGCAAGGTAGTAATTGATCTCCTAAATTGTTGCATGTATGGCTAAACTAGAGGTGGGGGATCTTACCAACCTCGCAAACCAGAGGAGCGCCCAACTGCTTCGGTCATGTTCCTGCTAATATAGGGACATCAGACCAGCCTGAACATCAAGATGCTGCTACTATTGATGCTCCCATTGATGATTGTTGACCTCAAAATATATGTAGTGAAACAAAATGGAGTATGAGATCTAAGGTCACTGCCATAATAGCCTTTTGGTGTCTCCTAAGCCCTTGTCATATATTAATCGACAATAACTTACATGTTAGTAATAATCAACCTACCATTATGGAGAAAATCAATGTTACAATCACCCAAAACTACTTATGCACAACATTGAAATGGTTATAAAATTATTGGCTGGAGAAATATAAAGAAAGACGACATCCTCATATGCATAAGTGAAAGTAATAAATTTAACTAAATGGCTTACGAACATATACAAGGAATGGTGAGACTAAAATGCCTACATTCTTTATTTTTCAACGTTGGCATTTGGAGAAAACACCATAGCTAGGATAAATCCAACTCTGAAGCTGGAAGAATCCTAAGTTGCAAAAGCATGCAATATAACTCTGAGGCAGTCAGTTATTACGAGAGTTGGGAGACGCAGAAGCTAGTTCCTTCAGGAATGCAACAACATCATCTGATGATCCAAGCGTATACCGAGCATTGGTTTGAGTTCTCCCAACAGCACATGAGAAGTAATTCTCCTTTTTAAGGTCAAGGACATTCCAAGAGATCTTTTCGGGAGGTGGCCGCCGCAGTGCACGGAAGATATGGTTAGTTGTTTTCTTCTCAGAATTTGACAGAGGTCGTTGTCCCTTGTTTTGATACGATGACTTTAGTCCATTTTTACGAGGTGGGTCCTTCAAAGAAGATATCCTCTCAACAGGAAACTTTACCCCATCTGTTACCTTACTTCGTTGAAGCCCCGCACCATTTGAAGGAAGCTCCGGCTCAAAAAACGCATATATATCTTCATCCTGCTGCGGTTAATAATGTTAAGTTCAATTGCATACAATATCATTTCCCAATTTTGGCACCTAAATGCTCATCAGCTAATTGTAAAGAGCTAAATAACACATAAGAGCACCAGAGATCAAAATATAATTCAAATCAAGAATACTTTGTGATAACCATCTAGTCTCTAGTCTCTAAGCATAACCCCCTTTAAATAGATTAATTAGAAATTGGATACGGAATTATGAGCTTATTAGGGAGGATTACATCTGAACATATCCACATGCATTTTACTAATAGAAACAAAAATTATTTGAATTTAACCACTTTGTTTAATATGTACGAGATCTTAATGTTATTTCTTCTGAGCACCATTTACTAATAGATGACATTAAGGGTATGTTTGGATGGAGGGTTTAGGAGGGGAGGGTAGGGGAGGGCTTGATTTTCAATTCCGAATTGAGGAAGCTATAAAATGTTTCTAAGCAAAAATGAAATGTGATTAACAATGTTTTATCATTATCTATCATGTTATTCTTTCAATTTTTTAAAATCTCAAATAGATATTAAAATATAGACCAAGCCCTCCCCTACAAAACCCTCCCAAATCCCCCTCCCAAACATACCCTAAGGCTTCCCGAGGTATAGGTGTAAGCATATGATAGACAGTGTTGTTGTTGCATGATATGGAAACAATTCACAATTTTAAATTTTCATATATTAAAGCATCTTGAAAGGATATTAAAAAGCGAATTTCACATATTAGAATGAAAAACATTATTATAGAAGTGATTCAAAAAAACATCATATATCAAATGAAAATTTAAGTCACCTTTGGCAGAAAATGTCCTACACAAAGAACATAGTCAATTGGTGTTGTCAAGGATTTACTGTGGACTATCTCCCCTAGGATGCGGTCAATAGCTGCTCCCTGATTAAATGGAAAGTAGGTAGATACATTAATATCATTAATTATTAATATCATTATGAAAACTTATCAGCCAAGATAGAACTAAGAAAACTCAATCATAGAAACAAAAGTTTACCTTTGTAACACCAGCAGCTCGCACCTCAACAGATCGGCTTCCTTGAACAACTTCAACTGATGCATTAGAAATTGGACCTGTCCAGAGATGCTGTAGCATGTCCCTTGCTTGAAGTTTTCCAAACTCAACGTCTATGATTGTGTGAGAGGATCAGTAACTGGAAAGAGACAGCAGGCATAATGCAAAAAAAAAAAAGTCTTCTTAAACACAACTCAAGCACCTGCATGTTTGTAATTCCAAACAAGTGAAGCCTCCCTTTCTTCGAAATGTGATCGAGGTGTTCTTTCCCTGAAGTACTCAAAAACATCCTGAAAACACAGGACCACTGGTGTAAGAAAATATCACTGGGAGAGGTGCAATCAATAGAATTAAAACTTCAGATAAGCACCTTTACACTGTCAACCCATTCCATATTCAGCTGTTCTGGCATTGTTGTCATCCATTCTCCCTTCGAAGGGTTTAAAAACATCCCATTTTCGGCTGCCAGCCATATGTCATGTTCTTTAAAGTTCTGTAATTGCAAAAAGTTAAAAGTGGATCGAGTAACACACAAAGAAGGAAGTAATGTACTGAGAATTACTTCATCTAGAACTTTTCTACCACTTCCACTTAGCACAACAACTGTGGTCTTTGGGTCACGGCAGAGTTGTGTCAAGGGTTGTTTCAGTTCTGGATGCACTGCGAGTTCCATTTCTTTATATTGATCACCTATTTTCTCGACTGGTTCTGTTAAAGTTCCATTGAATCCCTGCGATGTATACAATCAACATTAAGACAGTGTTAATTAAAATAAGATAAATGCTATAGTTCATAATTTATTACGAGTGAAACATTGTAAATCAAAAAGTTATTTAGGAATTTGAATGGTATAATTGAAGCCATTCATCTGATGAAGTATAATTACATCGTCAGAACTTTGGAATTGAAGTCATTAATCTGATGAAGTATAATTACATCGTCACATCCAACACACACTTGATATGACAATCAATATTTCAACAGTAATATAGTCCCAATGGTCAACCCAACATTCCGAAGTATTCATCTTATGATTTTCCCTATTCATTCCTTGAGTACTTTTACTGTTTTACAGCCTAGGACTAATAGAAAACTCGAAGAAGATGAAACTTAGGAAAGGAGTGAGTAACAAAATTTTGTTATTCTGTTTTGTATTCTCTTTTCTAAAGTGAAAACTCAGATCAAACTGTTACACTAAATTGTTATTAATAGGGAAGAGTGAATTGGTTCAGTAGGTTACACACATCGTTAATTCTGTTAATATCCTTAACAAACTTAAACTCTCACTCCAGTAGAGCTACTACTTTGTCTATACTACTCTATTACTTACCTCCAAAGGCAAGGCCCCAACTGAGGGATTATCATGTACCACCTGCAGCTTGTCTCTGAGGACAAGAAATCTGAGGGGAGATAAATAAAGGCTTAGTAAGCAGATTTGCTACTTGATCAGTCGCTGGAATCTGTTGCACAATTAGTAAGCTTGTTTAAGATAAAAAAATATTTTTGTCCGCTCACTCAGCCTCTGGAGGTTGTTGCATGTATACTTCTTCCTCAAGTACCCCATTTAGGAAGGTTTATTCAGAATTTCACCTCCAACAAGGTGTTGCCCCACGCAATTTTCAGCACTGTACAGACAGTACTGGTTTCACTAGTGAGGAAAAGGTTTATGTGAAATCAAATCCATATTGTTGACGAAAGCTCTTGGCAAGGTTCAAATACTGTTAGGAGAAGTGTATGATGAAGTCTTGGATTTTGGATACAGACTTTCCCTCTAGTAGTCACAGGATGAATGTCTTTGGGATGAATAAAAGGAACTGGAGGTGAAATGTGGGAGTCAACAGGTGCTGCAGTGTAAATAACAAGGGTTGTTGAATTCTGAGAAGTAGTGGGTATAGAGGCAGAGTTAGGAATGTTCTGGTTGCTAAAAATTTTGCAGTCGGTTCAATGATGGAGATACTTGAGCAGGTGTTGAATGGCAGAAAGAAGAGGATGGCAGATTAGTATTGACGGGTGTTAGATGGTGTTGGAATTTGTGGAATTGTGTGATATATGAGGGTAGGGCTGGGAAAGAAGGTGCAATAACAGAATTTGAGTTAGAGGTAGATTTCTTTGAGAATAAATCTGAGTAAGGAAACATAGTCTCATTAAATAGTACATCTTTCGATGAAGCAAGACACTAGTAGGTATCTGTAGCCACATGATGATGATATTATAGGTGTAGGGCCCCCAAACATTAGTAAATACTAATCCAAATGGAGAGTTATAGACTGAAGTATAAAGACGACCTATGCACTTTACCCATACAACAAGCTCTGATGGATTTTTAGCCATTAATAAATAAACTTCATGATAAGGCAGCATACCAAAATAAGTAATCGATTAGTTGACTGCAGATATTGTTCAATTGAAGTTTTGGTTGGGAGCCGTGGTGGAACTTGTTTTATCCTTTGTTGTGCCTCTACAACTGTATCATTTAATTCACTGCAAATATTTAAATAAAAGGATCATAATGGTATTATGGATTTATTTAACATGATAATCCAAGCAATAGACCAATTTCTTGATAATATATATTGGTTTATATAAAATTCAGGCATCTGCATGTCATTCTATTGTACCTAAAGATACAGCTTTACAAATACATAGCCATCAGATTTAACTATAATTTTATCTACATAGTTTAACAAATTTTTCCCAAAATAGCAGAGGCCTTAACATACAATCAAAGACAAGACTATGACTAATTGGGCAAATAAAGCATATAACTAGCAGTACTATTTAAGCAACACACCCAGAATTATGGTTCAGACAGAGTCTTAGCTGCAAACAAAATCAGCAGGCCCTAATAAGATACATCATTCTCATCATAAATGACAAACTTCTAGCATATGAGAGCAGACATTGTGAATACTAATACTATACCTCACAAAAATTTCTGCCCATTCTTGAGCAGTGTGGGTTTTTACATGATGAAAGTTATGCCGGTGTCTCTTCTCTCTTTCTGGAGATGGCATATCCAGAGCCTGAGCAATCGCCATAGCAACTTTTGTGATGTTCCAGGGGTTGACCAGAATTGCCCCAGCACCAAGAGACTGCGCAGCACCAGCAAACTACAACAATACCAAATGTCAGATGTGAGATCAGGAAAGTACATGTCTAACCAAAATAAACAACAGTTGAGCATTATCCCATAATGTATGTGTGGTGGAAGAGAGGGGGGGGGGATATGAAAGAAAACAATAGAGTAATCAATAAACAGAGATTGTAATACTATATTGATAACATTGAGAGGAAAAAAGAGATAAACTTTGTATCTCATTTATCCATACTATGTAAATGGTAAAAGTTAAAGCAAAGTCCTCAAAGTTGCAAGAGGTTTTGACAATGGATTTTGTCTATGTCCCAAAAGTAACAGTTTTTAGGGTAACGCACATGAATCGTAAGCCCCTGTGATATCTTGGAGTTACAGATGACCACAACCACTTGGCTTGGATCTTCTAACTTCTGAATCTATTCTTTGCTAAACAATTTTCCAACACTAACATCTCCCAAATAGAGAAATTAAAATAAAAGATAAAAACAATAAGTTGTAATTACTTCACTAAGAATGAGAACCCCTTTCTTTTTATCTTGGCAGGCCACAAATTCGTAACTGACAAGATTCATTCCATCCCGCAAAGACGTGACAAGTGCTACATCTGGATAAGAAACAGAGAGTATGAATATTAGCAACAAACAAATTGAGAACTTCAAAGACAACTGAGAATTCAGAGAAATATGGAATAAATTAAAGTATGTTTGTATGTTTACCCCGAAACAATTCTATAGACCAAAGGTATAGTTGCAAGTTCTCATAAACCAGACATACACTAGTAGACTTAGAACCACACAACACATACAAGATTTTAGTACTGATCTGCTGGACGAGTACAGATAAAAAATCACCAGTGGTGGCTACTGAAAGCATATTTTTGGTCGTAAATGTGCTATGTGTAACTTGAGTTAATTAAGAAAAATAGTTTCCAAATTTTTATATTTCTCCTGCATAGCTATATTCATCATAAACCACTTATATTCACAATACAATCAAACACGAGAAACTACTGAATAGGTAGCAGGTGTTACAAAAAAAATAGCAAATGTATGTGTCAGTAAGTGAAGGGAAAACAACAAAACTCAACAAAGAATGTATTGCATCGATTGACTGCTACAGATGCTTCATATAGGCAATAAAATTTGAAAACAAAATGGTAATCTATACAAATGACAATTTAGGTGTTAGAGCAACTATCCCATGTTATTCACACATGCTAACTATTGATACATCAGTCGAAGACAAAAATCTCAGAACATCAATTTTACCTGTAACAGCATACAAAGCACAGAGCGAATGAAAATCAAGAGTTCGGTCCTGCAGATATACTAAAGTTGATTAATAAATTTCTTTATGCCATCCAGCATGGCAATATGATTAAGAATAAATAAAGGATGTAGACTGATCATCAGAATAAGCTTACAAAATGTCAAATCTTATTTATATATAATATCATGACTTGCTAAATGATCAATTCAATTTGTGTAAACAAGTGCTACTTGTTAAATCAAATGATCAATTCAATTTGCTTGTTTAAATAAGCTAAAAACGGACGAGTACAAATTTAAACTCAATATAAAACTAGGTTCAAACTTCATATGCTTGACATTAAAAGTACATTCTCTCTCACATAAAAAACAATTCAAACATTGCCAATGCATAGCAAATTGTAATACTAGTATCTTATTTTCTAACTATGATGTTGAATGAGTTTTTTTACCTTTTCCACATTTTTATTACTTTGTTTTATAATATGATAAATAATTCAAAATAAACTAAACTATTAAAATTATAATTATTTTCAAAACTAAACTATTAAAGTTATAATTATCTTCAAATAAATAATGTTTATACAAATAAAATTTATATATTAAAAAATAAACATGACCTTTTTAGCAAGTTCAACTGCTAATTTACTAAATGCATCAAATTGAAACAAATAATTTATCTGCTATCAGCTATCATCGATAAGCTCATCAACTCTCAGCTATAAGCCTGGTCCGCTCTCGACTAGCTTATCCTCTGTCAACTAATCTTTTTTCAAAATATATATTAATCATCATAAGATCACTTTAATAAGAACGCACCAGATGAATAATAGGAACAGTTGTCAGTGTTCCAAATCTACCATTGATGCGACCAACAATTTCATGAACCTGGCTTGTAAGCTTTTGATCTGCAAATATGCAAGAAATACAAAAGAAAAATGAGTAATTGTTCCATATGACAGTTTTTGAAGATTTAATATTATTCTTGGGCTTCCACCAAAACAGCTTATGATTAAAAAGTTTGTGATGACACCAGTTAAACATGTTCCCACAGGAAAACCATCACAAACTGCTAGATATACTAACCACTATCGGATCTCTCCCTAACAGCCTAAACTTTTAATGGGGTACTGGAGCATTTAAGACCAAGTAGTTTGGTGTTGGTGTTTGACCCTTCACTCTACCTAGTAGCTTAATCACTTAGGAAAGTTTGTATATTTGACAAATTCAAAAAGGAGAGTGAGCTGCAGAACTCAGGACCCCCAAACATAATCACAAAGTACATAAACTGCAAAGTGAATGATATAGCATAGTAATAGTGTTATGAGATCTTTATATTGAATGCGAATCTTTATACATGAATTTATGATACAATCAATCCTCTACATTATTTTTTAATATAAAAGCTATCAGAAATGATATGTTTCTTTTTATTTTTTTATTCCTCTTATTATTCCTCATATTTGGAGAACAACTTTTTTTGTCCACCTACAGAGTGTAATAGAAACAAGAAAGTAACAAAACCCATTGAATCTTCCTTATATATAAAAGAAAACCGATATTCCAATTGCCAAAACAGGAAAAAATTGAGACAGAGAAGTCTAGGTTACTGCCTACTAAACTGAATATACAATTAAAAAATGAAATAATAATCAGCATACACTCAGGAACATCTGTTCTTGTTGGCACGGCAATTTGAAGCAGAACAACTTTATCTCGCCAATGAGAATTATCTTCCAAAAATTTTTCAAAAGCTAGAAGTTTTTGAGGGATTCCTTTAATCATATCAAGGCGATCAACACCTAACATTACCTGTCAACCCAGAAAAATGGTTAAGCAATAGTCAACTAAAAGAATCAAATTGAAATGGTACATGGCGCTTGGGTCTGGAGGTGCTGGGGTGGAAAACATTCCAAATACAACTTCTGTAGTGAATGCATCTTTATAACAAAGCCACTCTCATATTAATGCCCTAATACTGGAAATGTGCAACACAAAACCTCACAAAAAAAGAAATTAAAAAAATGAATCTTTATTAATACAGCATGATATAAAGGAAAATAGTTGCCACAGGTTGATGGTGATGGTTTTCTACAGAGACAAACTGGCAGAAGGATCTGATTAAGAAATTATAAAGATTACCTGCAGACACTTTGAACCTTTTCAATTAATAATAAGAAATGAGAGTTTGTTTTCTAGAAAAAGGCAAGACACAAGAAACATAAGTTTCTCATGCTTAATTGTTTAGACCCACACCACTAATCTTTTTTCATTTTAACAAGAGAATAATCTCACTTAAGGTGATTTTGTCATGTGAGGACTAAGATCAACGGACAGAGGCTCCAATAGAAAAATTAGTATGATTGAAAATGATAGGGGTAAAATGACAAAAAATAATAGAAAAGACTTTTATCTTAATGGTCGTAAAATTTGGTTTTTGATAGATAAAAATGGAATAAGTTGATGCATGTAGTTGACCTCACCAACTGAGATAAGGCTTCTTCACCAAAAAAACACTGGGATAAGGCTTGATTTTTCTTAACAACGGGCTACTCGTATCTAAAAAGCTAGAAACCGTATGTCATAACAGGTAAAAATTACCTAAATGCATTGAACAAATTTAAATTTGTAGGATTTATATCTTTCAGAATTAAACTCCAAAATAAAGTGAAGTGTGTCTATCCAACTATATTGCATGGATACCGGTACTGAGTAACGAGATATTAGAAGGCAACAACACAATAGTCAAGTACTATAATGCTGGCATAGTGTACTAGAGAACGGATTATAAGGTCATGTTGCATTTTCTCGTGATTTTGTAAGACAATAGATTATAGTAATAATCAAGCAATAGTTTTCTTGGCCTTGATGCCTTTTGTCCTTTCGTTTCTATCAATCTTATTTGTTTTAAATAATATCAATCGGTTCTAGTAGAAAACTCACCTAGTTTCCTATCGATAATCCTTAATAGTTTTTATCTTGTCCATAATTTCCATGACTCTAATCGTACTCAATAATAGGGACAAAAAACAAAATTATAAAATATAAATCTGAAAGAATCCCAAAATTAATATGATGAACATGCACTGTACATTATAAAATATAACCACAAAAAACAGTTAATGCAAAGTAAAAGGTTTACCTTTCTTCCTTTAAATCTTTCTTGTAATTCTTTGATGGGAACCTGGACTTGAGGAAGGTCAAGTGCACGTATAAATCTGTCTGAATCTATACCAATTGGAAACTGACATGCAAGGGAAAAGAAATAAGCATGTCTTATTGTAATTTCACCATGTTAATTGTTTAAATCTAAAGAACAGTTTCATTCAAAATGTTAAGGCAACGTTTGTTGTAAAATTTTCAATAATTTTGAATTTAATGTAAATCTCGATTGATTGTATAGAAATTTTTGTGACCACGTACAGCAGCAACTCGAGTCAGTTTTCCTTGATCTTCTACCCCTTCGGGAGTACCCTCGAGTCCAAGAATCCGAGTACACGCACTAACAAAATGCCGTGCGTAATCATAGGTGTGAAAACTGATCGACAAAAGTTACATTTATCCAAGTCAAAAGCAATGCCAACGGCAATAATAAGAAAGTGAATGTGATCAAACTGAAAAGGACAACATATACAGGGAAATCACAGTTTATAACCTTGAAAATGCAATGAGTGTCAAACTAAATTGGAAATATTATAACCTGCAGATTCATAAAGGCAGCATACTGCCATTTCAAGACACTTTTGTTCGGGCATTATCATATATCCATATCCAAACCATTTCAACACACTTTGACATGCATGGTTTAAATCCACAACCACACCCCATCAAAACCATTTTTAGTTACATTTATGCATCACTCTGACCATTGGCTTAGTTAGCCGAATTTGGTACTCTGTCCCTAGAAAGTAAATGTCTCTCTCTATCCTTTTGTGGGTGGGACATTTACTTTTGACATTAAATGCTATATCTGCTCCTAACCGGGTTGTTTCCCTTTGGATCGGGCTATGGATCGAGTGTGGTCTGTTTAAGTGGTCTGAGCCCATATTGGTTGTGTGGTGCCTTACCTGTTTCTGTTCCCACAAGTTTGAGCCCACTTATTATTGTGTGGTGCCAAATAGTTGTAGTGGGTTTTAGACAAATCCGTGGATTGTTTGGTTGGGGCCTTGCCCATTTAAAGGTAATCAAACTTTCGTTGACCAAAAAAAAAAATAGTTGGGGAACGAATCAGATTATGGCACTTAAGATACTACAAATATTGGCTGACTAGTCAGAAAGGAAATTCAGGTGTCTATTGAAAAGCCTTAGTGTTAATCAATTAAGCCCCCGGAAAAATTGTGTGAAGCATTCTGACTTAAATAGGGAATGTCAATAGTAGTAGGGCTGCTGCAGCAGCACCTACACTTGCAGTCAGTTAGTTAGCTCAACACATGTATAAATAACAAAAGTTGTAACAGAATTATTCATTCAATAATAACAGAATTTCAGATCAAATGTTCTCTCTGGAATTCCATCATGGTATCTAGAGCAATTTTCTATCCACCTCTGTGGGGTGTGCGATCATCTTCTCTTCTTCTCACTTCCGTGATGACTACTCCGCCACCAGTAATGGCATTGTCGGAGTTGTCTAGGGCGTCTACAGCAAACATGCCTTTCTCTAACTTCAATTACAAGATTACAAAGAAACTAGATGATAAGAACTATCTAGTTTGGCTCCAACAAATGGAACCGTTCCTACACGCTCATCATCTTCTTCATCACTACTGCGTAAATCTAGAGATTCCACCACGATTTCTCTCTGAAGCAGACCATGATGCTGGAACAGAGAATCCAGCCTATACAGCTTGGGAACTGCAAGATCAGTTGCTGCTTTCATGGCTCCAAGCATCGCTATCAGCGTCTCTCCTTCCCAGCGTGATTAGATGTCGTCACGCGTGGCAGCTTTGGGATTGAGTTCACCAAAACTTCCACTCCAAAACCAAGGCGAGCGCGAGGCAATTGCATACAGAGCTTCGCAAGTTCACAACACGACGAAAGGAATGCGGTCCATCTCTGATTTCCTCACGCAGATCAAAACAATTTCTGATTCACTCATGTCTATTGGTGAATCTGTCTCCACATAAGAGCAATTGGATGTAATTCTTAAAGGTCTTCCGCACAAATTCGAATCCCTAGTTACATTGGTCAATAGCAAAGCTGACTGGTTCGTGTTTGGGGAGATCTAAGCGCTGCTTCTTGCGCACGAACATCGTGTGGAAAAGTAAAAGATAACTGAAGAAGTTACTTCCATCAACCTAACAAATGCAGCAACTGTGTGGTCTCAAAGAAAGACGTCTACGAACGATTCGTTGTGGTTGTCGCAAGCACGGGTCAACTTCACTAATGCTCTCCCTGCCTCGACCACACCTTCAGAGTCTAATGGTGCTCGTGGTGGTTACTCTAGCTATAGAGAAGGCTGTGGTGGTAGATCTGGACGTCGTGGAATTCATAACGGTGGCAAAAACGTCGTGCTCCATGTACCATCCACTACTAAGAACCCTGTTAATGTTAGTAAGCTTGCTAATGATAATAATGCCAATGTCCAATTTCATCCTCACCATTTCCTTGTGAAATCTCAGATCAATTACAATCTGTTGCTGCGTGGTCGTGTTTGTCAAGATGGTTTGTATCCTCTGTCCACCAAAGTGTCAAGTTCTTCTGCCTCTTCAAGTAATATCTCTCCTGTTGTAAACACCGTTTCTGCAAATTCCCCTTCCCTCAGTCAAAACTGTTAGGCCACCAACCTAACATTTGCTGGCTAATTAAGATTTGGACGCAATCAAGAATCGGAAAGGAATGTAAAGGGGATGAAAGGAGAATAACATTCTCCTTTCATCCCCTTTACATTCCTAGTTGACGTTGGTATCATTCATCGCACATCTTCCCTCACACATCACCAAAATGGGGTAGTTGAGAGAAAACATAGGCACATTGTTGAAATGGGCCTCTCTCTTCTATATCAAGCCTCTTTACCCTACATTTATTGGGAACATGCCTTTCATACTGCTATTTACCTAATAAACAGACTATATGCTTCCCATTCCACCACAATTCCCACCCAAGACTTATTCAACAAACCTCTTGACTTCAATTTCCTTAAAGTATGTTTGTGTATGCTACCCTTTGCTAAGACCCTACAACAACCACAAACTCTAATTCCGATCCACACAATGCACATTCTTGGGTTACTCACCCTCTCACAAGGGGTATAAGTGTTTTGCCTCTAATGGTCGGTTATTCATCTCAAAGGATGTTCTCTTTTATGAGTTCACCTTTCCTTTCATGTCACTAAAGTCCTCCCTTATGTCTACTCCAGTTGCCTCCACTAGTTCCACTATACCTCTTGGTGTTGTGAGCTCTACACAACATACACGACTACACCAATGTCCCAACCTCCCACTCCAACCTCTTCTTTTCCACCTCCTCTCACACCACCTCAACATGCTATACCACCATCTCAACCTGCTTCATCCCAAGCTTTTCTTCCCTCTACTGCCTTAAACACTATTGATCCAAAATCCTCACCTTCTAGCTCTTCTTCACCCTCATCCCCCTCCGCACCAGCCAACCACCATCCTATGCTAACCAAATACAAAACAAGCAACTCTAAACCTAGACCATTTCCCACACTTCTTCTAACCATAACTGAACCTCAACCAACATCCATTCCTCAGGCCCTAGCTTCCCCTTGTTGGGCTAAGGCTATGTAGTCTGAATATGACTTCCTAGTAGCAAATCACACTGAGTTTCTAACCCTATTGCCTCCTAGCAAAACTGTTGTGGGCTGCAAATGGATTTTCAAGGTCAAGGAAAATCCTAATGGCTCCATCAACAAGTAAAAAGCCATACTTGTGACTAAAGGGTTCCATCATAAATTTGGTTTTGACTATATTGAGACTTTCTCACCAGTTGTTAAACCTACCATAGTTAGGGTTGTTCTGACCTTAGCTTTGTCCTATCACTAGCTTGTCAAGAAAATTGATGTGAACAATGCCTTTCTTAATGGCCTTTTCACTGAGGATGTATAAATGTCTCAACCCCCTGGCTTTGTCTCTGAAGATATGAATCTAGTTTGCAAACTTCAGAAAGCCATCTATGGACACAAGCAGGCTCCATGTTCCTGGTATGGAAGACTCACCAGCACTGTTCTTGGGTTTGGATTCAAACAATGCAAGTGTCGTCCTTCTCTACTTGTTTATAATAAGCATGGTCACTGCCTCTACATCCTCATTTATGTAGATGATATCTTAGTCACGGGCTCATCTCCCTCGCATGTACAAGCAGCAATTACCAAGCTCAATAACCACTTTTCTTTTAAGCAACTTAGTGATTTGGACTATTTTTTGGGGATTGAAGTCAAACACACTCCCACTCAAGGTAGACAGGAGCGCGCTCCGGAGCGTAGGAGCGGACGCTCCTACGAACCTATGGGTGCCCAGCGCTCCCGTTCCAGCATAGAAGTGCAAGTTGCATAGGAGCGCCAGGAGCGTTTGCAGGAGCGGTTGGGTGCGTAGGAGCGGACAGGAGCGTAGGGGAGCGGTTGGGAGCGTTGGGTCGGGTCCGCTCTTGTTAAAGCTGGTTTTTTTTTTAATTCTGTCTCTTGTTTACGACGCAAGATGCAGAGAAACGGGTTTTTTATCGTGGAGAAGATGAATGAATAGTAATTTCTCTGCATACTTACTATTGTGCCCTTGTTTTTTAAACATAAATTGACTTCCCAGTCCTTGCTACTTTGATATGTGGTTTAACTTTTTCCATTATCACGTGCCAGCCTTTTAGTATTCACAGTTTGTACTATTTTTTTTGGTCAGAACAGTCTGTACTCTGTACTTTAACAGCTGTGTTGCATCATAGGATTTTGTCCTTTTCAACTCAACCTTTCATTTCTTTACTTTTTCTTTTGTTCTTTTTCTTATATATCGTATATATAATATAGTTTAGTATTTCATTCTTTTTTATTTTGCTGTAGTTTAGTTTTTTATAATATTATATATATATATATATATATACACAAAAGTTTTTGTGATACTTTTAACTTATTTATAGTTTTTTTATCTCTATTCAAATGTTTAGTATGCATATATTTACTACTTTGACAATTTTATAGGAACTACGTTTCGTGCTACGAACCCGTGCTTTACGAACCTATGACTACTCCCCGTTCCTACCTAGGATTACGAACCTGTCTACCTTGCTCCCACTGGTTGTCTTGCATTATCTCAGGCCAAATACATCAGAGATGTGGATGACAGACACTCTACTTCAGGTGCTTGTGTGTATTTTGGTCCAAACTTGGTATCCTGGTGGTCTAAGAAACAGGCTCTTGTTACCAAGTCCACAACAGATGTTGAATATTGTAATTTAGCTCTTGCTCCCACTGAGATTCTTTGGGTCCAATCCCTCCTACAGGAACTTAAGGTCTCTACCCCTACTCCCATCATCTACCATGATAACCAGAGCATAATGGCTCTAAGTTATAACCTAGTTCTTCATTCAAGAACCAAACACCTGGAACTTGACATTTTCTTTGTTCGTGAAAAGGTTCTCAACAAGTCTCTCATTGTTGAGTATGTTCCATCTCAAGCTCGTTGCAGACATCCTTACCAAGCCACTCTCAAGAATTCAATTTTGTGCTTAGAGACAATGTTTAACACTACTGAATTTGTGGAAGGAGTAATTGGGAATGTCAATAGTAGTAGGGCTGCTACAGAAGCACCTACACTTGCAGTCAGTTAGAAATACCAAAAGCTGTAACATAATTATTCATTCAATAATAATAGAATTTCAGATCAAATGCTCTCTCTAGAATTCCATCATGACTTGTAAATTAACCTTTCGTTACTCGATTAAGACCTTTGTTAATCGACTAAGACTCTTGCTTAGTCGGTTAAGACTCTAGCGACATTCATTCATTGTCTCTAACCGGGAGATAGAGACTACTTTATCTCCTTCTTCAACATCTGCTTAGACCTCATAATCCCATTAAACAATTTTGAAAAACAGCCTATCACTTTATCTTCTATCCCTTACCATACCTCAAATAGAATGTTATTTGGCCAAACTGCTTTACCATTATTTATCCTCTTCAATGCTTCTTTTACCTTGTATTTCTGAAACCCTCAATAGAAAAGGTAATTTTGATCCTTCTTTCTAGTGTTAGTTTTGCCTCTTAATGTTAAACGTGTTCCACTTGGATCAAGTTTATTGTCCTTTATTTGGCGTGTCTAGAGATTGGTACAAAAATGCTTTTCCTCCCAGCTTCTATCACAGCCTTCTTATTTTCTTCCTTACCTTATATCTATAGAATTTATTATATATATGTATACTTGAAAGGCTATTTATGATATATGCAATAATGGGTCAGAAGAAGACAGCAAAATTAGTTTTTTTGAAATAATATAGGCTAGAAAAATATAGTTTTGTAGTATCACTAGCCTCTATCTTCAGTACAAGGAACTATTTTTCTATTAACTGTAGTTTTAGCAGAAAAATCAACACTCGGGTTAGATAGTTGATTGCCACATCATATGCTGAACTAGTGATTCATGGCTAGTAAGAGCAGTGAATTCATCCCTTGGATAAAATCCGTATTAATTCACAACTAAGCATACTCTCAAAGAGTTAATGCACAATTTCCAAATCCCAAATCATCAAGGGGTGTCATGAAAAATTTTTATTACTAAATCAGTATGGCCGCATCAAACATATCCCATAAGTAACATTAACAAAGCTACAACATACAAAAATAGAGGAATAAAAATCAAATCCTAAAAGGTACAAACTGCAACTTACCCAACCAAATCGGCAGCAAGAACAGCATGCAGGAGCTCTGAACGAGATGGCAGTGTCCTGTGAATTTCAGAAGATGGAAATGGGGTATGGAGAAACCAGCCAACTTTCATTTTGTTGTTATAACTCTTTAAGCACTGTGGTAGAAACATAAGGTGGTAGTCATGGCACCAAACAACATCTCCCTCTTCATAGTGCTTATTTACAACATCAGCAAACATTTGATTTGCTGTCTGATACGCTTTAAACTGTGACTGGAAACTACGGGTGGTAGCAAGACGGTCTTCTTGCGGAAGTCCAAGGTAATGAAAAAGAGGCCACAAAATGTTGTTGCAATAACCATTATAGTACTGATGAACAATATCTTCATTAAGAAATACTGGGATGCACCTCTGTAACACAGGTTACAAGCAAGAGAACTTTTACAAATAAAATTAATAAATAACAACTATAGATGAAAGAGCACAATGACATATGCAGAAGTTATTTCTTAATGTTGTGATGGAGAAAACATAGAACCTTTTCAGCCAATGCTTTAGTAAGTGCCTTCTGTCCAATCTCATCTGGCACATTGACACCAGCCCAACCTATCCACCTCGCTTCAAACTCCTTCACACCTTTATTAAAGAATGCAGTCGCATTAGAAAACTCTTTCTAAACCAGGGGACCAAATTCATTTCAATATGCAACAAACTTACTTTGGAACCCAATTTCTAAAATCATTAACAGTTAAATCATATGCAAATCTCAGACCAGACATTTACTCAAAGGGAAACACAGAAAGGACAAAACTTGAATGCCCCATCACTGCATACCTAAAAGAGCGCTCACCAGGCCACCAGCACTTATCTCCAAAGACCACGAATCCTCACCCTTCCTAACTGCTGAGACTGGCAGTCTATTAGCAACCACCAAAAGTCGTTGTCTGCAAGGCTTCCCATCTTCCCTTTCGCATCCCTCACTAAGAGCCCTTGCTGCTGCCGCTCCTTCCAGGAATCGTTCAACATTACCTTCTCTTAAGCACAGGTCATGCTCAAAAGACTCAGTAACCACATGATTGTTATTATTATTAATATTAATACTATTGTCAGGAGACTCATTCAAAAGAGATGTCTTGCTGCTTTTTTTTAGCTCTCTTCCTCTTAAAAATCGTCCAACACGATCTGGAGAACTACTATAATTACCATTATACTTGTTACCAGGCATGTGGTCACTCTGGAATCCAACCATTGACGTTGAATTTCAATGTCAAAAATAGCCAACCTCCCTCCCCTGCATTGTGTTTACAAAAATAAATTACAAAACATAGCAATTCATTTTCTGACAAAACAGAGTTTAATAATAGTAGTAAAAAGGAACAAAAAAGTTAAGCATCTAAATAGAGAGGTATTCCTGTGTCAGGAAAGTAATTATTTCAATCACTGAAAATCTAAACCAAATACAGAGAATAAGGAAATCCCATTTTCCACAAAATTACAAATGGCAACGGGAACAGTTCAACAGTGTGGACCAATGAGTTAGAAGTTGTATTTATCAAAATAGCGTATTCATTGCATGCCAAGACTTAATCAAGTAATAGAGCAATCAAAATTAAGGGAACGGGTTAAAAGTCCAGCTTAGGGGAAACCTCAAAAATTAGCTGACGCTGAAAGCAAAGAGACGAGTCTGTTTCAATACTTCAATCTCCAGCTGAGTTAAGCAGAGAGAGTTAAAGTCAGAGGAAGCGGGTACGTCGAGAGTGGAAATCTGCAGAATATCAATGGCGGAGAATCGACAAAGTGATAGAGGAAAACGAGAGAAAGCAGTTGAATCCTCGTGTAAGCTTTATAAGGTATAAGGTACCATAGCCTCACTACCATGCAGATGCCACCCAATATTTTGTTGAAAACAGAGAGAAAATATTTTATTCAAAAGAAATATAGAGAAATATTGTTTTGTTTTTACTTTTTTCTCACATTCCCTTTTCATATTTTTAATCTCATTTTTTTGGTATACTCATTTTTTTAATCTCTATCCTTCCCTTATTCACTCTTTTCTTTTTATCATTTTTCTTGAGTTAATAGCTATTTTGGTTGTTCAAATTTTAAAAAAGTTCACTTTTAATGCTATCATTAATAATATTTATAATTAATTTATAAAATTTCAAACGTTTTTCAGTTTAGTCCCTAAAATTTTTAATGTCACGTTTTGACTTTTACAAATTAATATCAATCTAGTATAAATGATATTTAAGACTACTCTTTTCCTTGCAAAGAATTGCCGTTGTATTCATACCGTAATAGGAAATTGAGTTTATCTATCTTATTTAAATAAGTTTTATTTAGTTTATACGGGATTTATACGGGAAATATTACATTTTGGAAAATTTGAAATTTTAATTTGTTTTCTAATATTTACGGGAAATATTACATATTGCTGGTAAATGTTCATGGGCTAATATTCGGACCAACTCGATTACAATTTAGAACTTTTTGTTTATCTACTTTAAATTAGTTTGATTTTCACGGGATAATGTTCGGCTAATTAAATTATGTTTAAGTCTATTAACAAAAATAACACGAGAACACCCGTGCGTATGCACGGGTAAATTACTCACGAGAAATTAGAAGCAGAAATATCGGAAATTAATCTTCACTTCGTTGGTGTATTTATTAAATGAATTTCATGTTTCCTATTAGTTTTCTTTAACAGAAGATCACGTCAAGCCTCTTCCACATTCTGAGCTACCCAGATCTTTTGGTTCAGAGGGACTAAACTGTTGGAGCCGAAGAAAAAGAGAAACCCATGATGCATTGCCATTAACAAATGACTATTGCAATTTGTTTGATAAACTGAATATATGCAGTACGAGTTATGTCTGCACATGAAAAACAACTCCGGTAATTCACAATTTCACATTTATATATTAATCCACGTCAACCATTTATATCTCCAACAGGTTGATGTTATAATACAACAGATATACTGTACTTTCCTAATTCGACGATACTTTGAGAACCAATAGAATGGATTTTCAAACTTTCTATTACAACACCTAAGTGAGGCGCAAGGATCCTTAACGGATATTTTAAACACATGAATAGCTTTTAGTTGTAGTAATAAATTTGTATTGAGAAGTATTTTTTTTCAATTCTCAGGTAATAATAATCTAAACCAAACAGGCACTAGTAAGTTAAAAAAAGAAAACTACAAAAAATTATAATATAAAATGTGTATATCTAAAAGAATTGACTTTTAATTCTTGTGATTCAAGCTCGCAAGCAAAACTTAACTGCTCACGTACTTGAAATGACCTGAGTCAAGCTAAAAAATATAATTAATCTTAAACTCAAGTCGAGTTACCAACTAAGACATTTCTTATTGAGTTTAGTCAAGTTCACCATGACTCGACTTATTTCCAACTCTAATGCCCAACATGTCATCAAAATGCAATAACTCACCTAGTATCAATCACTTCAAGAAAACAAGAACTATTTTTATGAGTATGTTGATCAATTTAGCCTTCCAAGGGCACCATCGGGGAGACACGGTCCCCTAAATTTCTTTGGGCAAGCCAACAAGGAGGTATGTTCTGAGCACATACATCTCCAAGGACGAGAGTTTTCCATCTCGGGGGATTGGATTAAATGCAATTGAAAATGTGTGGAGTCTGTAAGTTTAAAGTCATTCGGTTAAGATCGGACGGTCCAAATTTTAAGCACAGTATCTAATTTTTAAGATCGGATTGGATTAAAGTCATTCAATCAAGATTAGACAATCCTCAACTTGTTGACTGTCCGACTGCATGCAGTTCTGACGGCATGTTGACTGTACACAAACAAACCAGATCCGGGGTTGGAATGTGACCGCCCCTCCCATGACAACCAATACAAAGAATGAGATTTCACCAACGGTCTATATGTGGGAAGTTTCATCAACTCAAAGGATATCGGAATTACTGTTTCATCGGTAGAAAGTTTCACGCTAATATATAATGAAAATCTTTCGCACCCTCATTCTTTTAATTTTAAAAAAAAATGATATTTTACATCAAAATATCACACTACTTATACTACATGTTTATTTGATGAATATAAAGGAAGAGAAAATGAATGTTGGAAAGTAAATCTTATTATATGAAAGTTATATAATAAAAGATTTTATAAATGCCACCATCATTTTTTCTCTGTTCCTTCATGAGAAAGGTAACAAAAAGTGTGTGAATTCAAGTGCTGGATTAACAATATTATTAATATTATAATTGGAAAGTTGACTCAGCCTTGCAGTAAAATGAATATTTCGTACCTAGTACATACCCTTCTGTTAACAACTCTCAGAAACATAATCAAATAAAAATAAATGTTTAGTACATACATTTTTGCTAACAATTCCCAGAAACATAATCAAATATGTGGAAAAAAATTCTGGCTTTTGCTATTGATTTTAGGGAATGGAAAACGTTAAACGAAAGCAAGATTGAAACTAGATTTCGCAAGCAACATTTATATGCAAATGAAAGCCTGGAATTATTTACCCCTTAACTAAGATTTAGTGTAGATGGCTCTTATTGTTAGGAAATGAAAATCAAATGATTAGAGAAAAAGTTTGGATAGCTCTTATTGTTAAAAAAGGTGTTGATGGCTTGGACACAGAGAGATGTCTTATAAGTAAAGTCAGTAGCCTCTAAAATTTTGAAAAATATGTTTCATTAATCTTGGCATGGAATACTTACAAAATTTTAGAGACTAATTAAAAGGATTTCACAAATTTTAAAAACTATTTATTATTTTCATATTATATGTTTAGTACTTTGGTATTGTCAAAAAAAAAATGTTTGGTACTTTGGTTTCACTTCTAGAGATGGTAGAAGTGAGTTTGGAAGGCTAAAAGTGAGTTTAGTGTGTTAAATTGACGTTTGGCTCTTTCACCTAAAATCAATTTTATTAGTCTAAAATTGATTCTAATAAAAGCTAGAAATTGTAGCTTTTAAGGTGATCTAAAGTTGATTTTATCATTGCATATTTACATCTTTCTTAATTGTCATTTACTATATTTATCTTTGTTACTTTTTAAAAAATTATCATGATTAATATTTGTAATTTTACACTCAAAAGCATTTTGATCAAAATTCTCCAAACAATATGAATTGATAAAATCACTTCTTTCTTAAATGTATTCAATAAATCGTGTTATGTTCAGCTCACTCAAAATCAATTTTATAGAATTAGTTTAATAAAAATCAACTCTAGTTACTGCAGAACGAGACACAGACTTACTTCAAAGAGAATAGACATGTACAGAAAAATCTAACAATAAAGATAGAGTAAGATGAAATAAGACTATAGCTCCATCCATTAAATGGGATTTTGAATTAAATAGTCTATATATTATTGGACCTAATTCATGACGCTACATTGTAGGGTCATTTGATTCATGCAGGCAACTCCATTTAGTTTTTTTTAGTCATTCCCACATTTTGTTATATATCTTCATTAAAATTTAATTAAAAACTATTTAAAATATAATTTAAATTAATTTAATCATACAATTAATAGATATTCATAGGAACCTACATCATCATGTTTACGTAATTAATTATTAATTATAATAACACTCAGCAACTCAAGTCCTTTGCAAGGATCGACAGTGTATATCTTGCCCTGCAACTCCTGGTCCAAAAGATACTACTACCCTCATGAATTATACTTTTCTTCTGACCCCACGGGCAGTCAATATGCATGTCTCTGCTCTCAATACTGGTCCAAAAGATGCATCAGGTAATCCACTCCAAAGATTTTTGTTCTTGCCAGCAGTATGGTACAACACCAGGTATAACACTATTAACTAACTAATAACCTGAAGGGGTCGGGCAACCCAAAAAACAGAGGCCTTGAAAAGGTGGAGTTTACTACATAAAAATGTATAACCATTCCATTCCTCAGCACCAAGGACACGAGGCATAACACGATATATAAGGGGAGCCATTTGCACTTGCTTTACAAAGCTAGAGAGTTGCCCCATAATCCTTATCGTAATTACCTGAACTGACTAAACTAAATTTATATTCTAGTTAACTAGACATTAGCCTACAAAGCTGAATTATTGTACTGTGATGCTAATTATTATTTACTATTACTATACTAACATGGCTTGGCTAGGTTGCTAGATAAGTTAGTCCCCTATCCATGTGTTCAGAAGAAAAATGTTGGGAGAAATCAGCCCCTTACGTAGATGATAGATCTAAATACCTGGAAAATTTTTACATGATACCATAGAGAAAAACATCTTCTAATTAATATAGCTATTATAGAGAATGGGAGAAACCCCAAGTATAACTCTTTCAGGGTCCATCATTCCTGTCCTCCACAAACTCTACCACATGGGGGGTGCCTGAGTGAGTCACGTGTGGTGCTGCTTGATCTACAGAGAGACTAGACTAAAACCATCTTTAACTCAAAAGTTTATCTTTAGAAGCCATGGCCCCTATTCATTTCCACCGCTTCTTTTCCTCATGATCATATAATAATTCCATGTTTTCCACCACACACACACAAAGGACAGCAGAGAACCACGAGCAAATCACTTTAGAAACGGGCTTCCCACTCACCCTGATGTCTCAGAGAGGCATTCCAAGAAACGAATCAAAGATATTTCACAGGGAGTCCTCAAGTCCAAAGAAGCAAACTAACAAACACCCTAGGGGTAGGGGACCACCAACCCACAAACATTACGCCACTACTAGTATTATATGCATATGCCAACATCCTCTAAAATATCTACCAGTAGAAACTTTTTTTGAAGAATTCAACGCATTTTGACCATAATTGAGTTTCCTTGTGCCGCAATTTTCATCCTTAAGCTAGAATAACGCGTCAACGATTCCTCTAACCAGCGAGGAACATTTTCATTCAGATATAACAGGCTAGTTATGAGTAACACTAACGCAGTTATGAGTAAAACTAACGCAGGGAATAAACTAAATTCAGATAATAATAAAAACAAACAAAAAACTCATCAACAAAAAAAGCCGAAGTAAAGGAACTTCAATCCGGAAAAAGCGTGCAAAAAACAGAGATATAGCAAAACGAACGGTGTCGTTTTTACTTCTCGCATTCGTTTTCGGTTATCCTCAAATTTTCTCAGCAGCCAAACAGCATCGCATAGAATACCGAAACAAGATAATCACCAAAAATTCAAAACAAAATCTAAAAATAAAGACATGCAACAATCAAGCACTTTGCAAGATCTATTGTAAAATTCCGATTCAAACACAAAATCAACAACTGATCACAGACCAACACAAATAGATAAACAAACGGAGAGCGGGAAAGCGATAAATCTAACCTGAACGATGCGAAATTCAATCAAGTGCGAATGCTGCTTCTTTGTTTGAGTTTCGGATTGGAGCGAGTGAGTGAAAACGGAAGTTGCGTGATTTTTGCGGAGAGAGATAGAGAGAGAGAGAGAGAGAGAGAGAGAGAGAGAGAGAGAGAGAGAGAGAGTTATTTTGTTTTTGATGGTTGTGTTCTGAAAGGAGTAGAGAGTAACTGAAGGGTTTATATAGGAACTGAATGAGAGAAAGGGAATCGGTAGGAAGGCAATCTTTTTTGGCGGGGCAGAGAGGAGTAGGGTGGGGGGGGGGGGGGTGTGGAGGGAATTTGTTCGACTTTTTGTTATTTTTTAAAAAGATTAAATTTCTTTTCTCCACTCACTTATTCTTTTCTTTAATCTTTTGAGTGCTAATTTAATCATTTTTTTAAACTCCTAAAAGAACTCATCTTATGTAAGTTCCTAGAGGGCAAAAAAGAGGGGATTCTTCTACTTTACAACTTCGGCATCTTTTTTTGGTGTTCCTTGGGGTGCTTCTTAGTTCTCAGTTCTTAGCCTCCTAGGGCTAGGGCATTGGAATTGCCCTCTGGCTGGAATCAAATAAACATGAATTAGGTTTTTTTGATAAAGATTCTACTAATCAGGAGATTAATACGCATATATTTTTGTTGACATAGAGCTTTTTTCTTTACATTTGTATGCATAGTAATGTTTTTGAAATCGGATTGGTTATTGAACCTATAATGGTATTGATTCCTGGTTTTTTTTGGTGATACAAAAGACGCAAAAGCCCCAAGAGAAAACAAAAAATTAGCCTACACTAGCCGCCATTACTCCTTCGCTATCAACTCGCAGCAGAGGAAATAGATGCGTGGGAGCTTCAATAAAAGAGATGTGTTGAGTTCGGAGGGACAACCCATTTTTGGCCAGGTGATTCGCAACATAGTTTGCTTCACGGGATATGTGGGGCCAATGAAAGCAACTTTGCCCCACAATGATATCTCTGATGTTATCCAGCAAAGGGGAGAGGGCATGGGTATATGAGCAATCGGGTTCTGCAAGAGCGAGATAGCAATAGCAATCAGTATGAGCTCCGCTATTGCTATCTCGCTCTTCGCGATGAGGATCAATCGCTCAGAGCTCAACTCCAAGCATAGGGCAAGGATTGATCCTCATCGCGAAGCCTAAGATAAAAACTCCATTGTGGTCACGAAGCACCCCGTCGAACCCAATAGAGGCGCCGACGTCATGCACTATTGTGTCACAACAAAGAGAGAATAATCCTTACGGAGGAGTAAGCCAAACGAAAGGCGATCTAGGCAGATGGGGAAATACCTTCTCTGAAAATCCCCAAATTAGCTTTACAGGTAAGATTAGATAATATTAGGGATTTGATTTTGTTGAACATGGACAATATCGAGGTTGATTGCTGGCTAAATAATGTATTGTTGCGCGCGAACCAAATTTGATCTAACGTCGTACCAAAATACGTGCTCCAACTCTGTTGATCGTGAGTCCACACTGGGATTCAAGTTTTTTGTGAGGTAGTTGATCAAGACGACTCGGAGAAGAAGGAATGTTGCTTTGGGACCCGTATCTAGACCCACAAGATGTTGATTCTGTGACAATCCCGAAAAACATGAAGAAGAGTTTTCAGAGCACCCCCCCCCCCTCCAAATTGGACCCAAATCACACGGGGTTAAGTGTCTTCGGAATCTCTCGATGTTAGACATCAAACCTGGTGAGCATCTTTTCAAAGAAATAATCTAATCCTTTCGGGCCATTACCATTTCCAAACCAACTTAAAAAGCTTTTTGTTCGGGTGTTGAGAAAGGCTACATAGAGACGTATAGGCTGACTTTGTGATAAACACCCCATCATGAGCTTTCCCCCAAACAAAGTTGTCTTCATTTCGCTGAATAGAAGGCATAGGAAAACATAGAACTCTCTGTTGGATTGAGTGAGACAGGCGGACCGCGAAGCTACCCACGTCCCAAATGAAGGGATCACTAGAATAACATGCATCAATAAGCTCACAACGGTTAAAAGCATTAATCAGACCCTGCTCTAGCCGTTTGGTGTTTTGAATTGGAAGGCCAACCATCTCCTCATCTCGCACAATTGTATTCAGGTCTCTAACCACGGCCCAAACGCCCATTAATTTCACAAAGAAGTTCACGTAAGCCTCTCTAAAGCTCTTGATGATGTGCATAATGAGGGGGGCCATACACAACAGTCAATAACCATTGAGGCTTATCCCTCCATGGCACTTTCATATGAAACAACTAAGAAGAAGAAGAATCGATAATATTAATATTTATAGCATCATGAATAAAGGAACCGTTAAGGCCAATGTGTTTACTAATATGCTTAGTCGTAGTCCCACTAGTGTGGGTTTCCATTAAAATAACAAATGAGCAAGAAAAATCTCTAAGAATATCTTTCATAAGGCCAACGAAACCTTTAGAGGCCGTGCCTCTGCAATTCAAACAAATAAAATTCATCATGACGTATTGGAGTTGGGAGGGTCATGACTACTCCATCTTGATAATGGGCCGGTCTTTGGCCTGCCCCGGATGGGTTTGGGCTCAAGGTCCAGTCCAGAACAGTTGCCCCCCAAGCCAAAGTTGTCCGCGGGACGGGTTCAGGCTTGAGAACGATTGCCCCTAGTACTGTGGCCTATTTTCTGGGCGGTCACCTATGCAGAGGTAACTCGCTTATACTTTCTATGCTGGAATCAAGCCGGAGTCGTCCATGTGATGACGTGGTAGTCAAGCTTTGATGGATAAGACGTTTTGCTTTTGAAGTGATGGACAAAATGTTTCGCGTTTTCCAAAGGGGGTGTAATGATGTTGGCTCAATTTACAAGAAACGTAATTAATGCTGAAGAAGGAGGTTCGTGTCGCTTCGATTTTTTCTGGCTGGTCCCCTTATATATAAGGCTCTCATTCCTTCATTTCGTGCTTTACTTTCGCATCAGTTGCTCTGAGAATGACTTGCATTTGCTCTGAGAATGACTTGTATTCTCCGGCGAGCGACCACTACTTCGGGGATATTCTGGCGAGGTGCTCCCCGGTGAGCGACTTAATACTCCGACGTTACTATACTCAGGACCGTCTCGTCCTCGTGATTGTTGGGGCGACCAACCTATCTCCCACTCCAGGTAATCAGCTCTTCACTATTCTTTAGTTTAATTATTATCTTTACTTTTGTGAGGAGGGGTGGTCAAGCCCGGGATCGACCTTGTCGTCCCCTTCTGCAAATTCTAGACGATTCTAGACGGCCTTGACTCCCTTGCCCCCTCCTTACAGGGTGTAGCGACCGAAAAATCCGGGCGAGGATTCCTCGAAGGTTCAAAAATGAAGCCGCCACCAAAGTTTAATTATAAGGGCAAACATTGGAAAATCCCTTTTGAATGGATAAGGGACCTTGAGACCAGATAAGGGTTCGGGAGTCGGTTATGCGTGGGGAAGGTATTAGCACCCCACGACATCCTTCCTAAGGAAGGTTACCTGCTAATTAGTTGTAGAAGCGAAAGTTAATTTTGAAAACATTTATTTTTACCCTTTTATTGTGAATTAAAAAGAAATAGGAAAATTGATATTTTATTTGAATTTAAGAAAGTGATTATTTGGGAAAAGACTAAAAAAAGGTTTTTTATTAGTGCAATTGACAGAGGTCGGCCGCCCTCTGCTCCTACGTATCTCTTGGTAGAGAATCAAATCACACGTAGTTCTTGGTAGAAAAATGTTTGTTGGTTGGTATTTTTTAATATAGGGTTCTTAGGACTCCTGAGTGATCAGTTCATTTGTCCTAAAATGATGACTAACCCGACTGTACAGTCGGCTTAGTCCCCTACTTTGTGAAAATGGAGTTTTTTGAAGTTTGGAAGATAGTTTGATGTGTGGTGGTTTGATTTTATTTGAATAGGGGTTTTAGGACTCTTGATCCGTACGGTTCATTCGTCCTAGAACGGTGACTAACCCGGTCGTACGGCCGACTTAATCCCGTATTTTAAAAATTTGATTTGTGGAAAGAAATGTGTTTGTATTTTTTTTAATTTAGAAATTGTTTGTTTTAAATAGGGATTTTAGGACATGATCCGTAACGGTTCATTAGTGACCTAAAAAGCAGACTAACCCGACTGTACAGTCGACTTAGTCCCCTATTTATATTTTTTGAAAATATTTCTTTATTTATGAGAGGAAAAGGAATATTTTGTTTTTGTTTTGAATATGAATGAAAAGTTAACAAAAAAGAAAAAATGAAAAGTGCAACTAGTGAAAAATATTTATCATGAATATTTAAAAATAAACTAATTAAAAGAAAAATAAAAATAAAAAAGGGAGGGGGAGAGAGAGAGAGCGAGAGCTTCGCTAGGAGAGGGAGAGAATGTGTTCAGTGTTCTTGTTGAATCACTGTGGTGTATTTTTCACTGTGGACAGAGCCTCCTTTTATAGGTGAAGGGTTAGGTGAAGAGACTTGCTGGACAAGTTAACTTGCTGGGCAAGTCGACTTGTTGGGCAAGCAGCTTGTTGGGCTGAAGGTTAATGCTACTGACACCCCCTTTTATTATTTTCGTTCTTCTCTATTTTTTTGGATTATTTATTTCTGTATATTTTTGGTGATATTTTTGTATTTTTGGGCTTTTTGTATTATTTGGATACTTTATTGTAATATATATTTTTCATTTTCTGATTTTATTTCATTATTGTTTTTATGGCTTTTTGATCAAAAGGACTAAATTAAGTCCAAAATACCGAACATAGGCCCATTTACTAAGAATTGGCCCAATTAGACAAACCGGTCTAAATTAAAACAAGACAGCGCTCGAAATGTCGTTCTCGTAATGATATGGACTTGTGACACGGGGGCTAAAACAATTGCGATAAATGATCGGACAAAATTGGGGTATAACAGCTGCCCCTCTTTATTTATATTTTACTAGAAAATGTGATTGGTTTTCAGATTTTCGTAGTAGAAATAAAAATAAAGATAGAATAGACGCTAATTTTGTCCGCTTAGGGGGGAAGATGAGTTAGGGAAAAGAGGGACGATTAATACTTGGCGTGTTAACCGAGAACAAAAAAGAAATGATCACTGGGGATATGGAGGAGCACTGGGGCTCTAAAAGAGCATTTGGGCTCTAAGGGAGCACTGGGGCTCCAAGGGGTTGCCTAAACCCTGAAGGACCATTTGGGGTCCGAAGGTGCACTGGGGCTTTGAGGACTGCCGGGGTCCGGGGGTGGCCTTTTTCGAGCGGCCGTTAATAAGATCAGGTCTAGAACTGATCACGAATGACGTCCACTATGTCTTAGGCTAACACAGCTAGTCTGAAGGGCCTGGGGCCGGATGATCCGTCGGTGCTCGATGCCGACGTGCGATCTGGATTGGACCTCTGGGGGTCTGAAGGTGCACTGGGGCTTTGAGGAACCGCTGGGGGTCCGATACTCTAAATTGTGATATGAGACCAGTGCTTGTAGCACTGACTTTGAGGAAACAAAGTATTGGGATTGACACATGGCGTACTTGCCTAGGACATACCTAATGAATGCATTTACCTGAGACAGGAAAAGCTATCTATATTTTGCATGTCTAAAAAATGCGATGGATGATGCATGTGTGCAATATGGGTATGCGAAATGGTAGGTGTTCGATGGGATGAATGAAACGTGGCGGATGATGTGAGCCGAAGTTGGTGGAACATGGAGGTTGACAAACAACGTATGTGAATGCAGATAACATGTGAATGTGATTGTGCTGATTAATGATGAATGTAATGGAATGAGCGATTTTTCCTCTTGGTGTATGAAATGCAAAGTGCGAATGTGACGCAAATGTAATGCTTTGACGCGAATGCCGTGCATGATATGATGATATGATTAGTGATCTAAAGAAGGTTTTGGCAATGATGAATGAAAGGAAGCACACGAATGCATGGTACAATGATATGATTAGTGATGTTGAAAGTTTTTGGCAATGATGAGACCGGCACTTGGCACGTCTATCGAAGCAAACTGTTATATGTGTGCATGCGTGTGATGTGATGAATGTGCAATGTGAAAGCAGATAAACTACAAAAGCCCGTGAATTGTGGATGCTAGAGCTGATCGGAAACAAAAATTGATCAGCCATGTATGCGAATGCAGATAACATGTGAATGCAAATGTATTGCTTAGATGCAGGTGCTATGGTAGATGCATGATTGCATGATGGAATGATTTATGCTATGATTTATTGATGATGCAGAGAGATTTTTTGTAATGATGAGAAATGAGACTTTTGATGCGAGAGGCAGAGAAGTAATCATTCCTTGGAAAAGGTTTGAACTCAGACGTGGCAACCACAAGGTTGTCATTCACATGCACTGATGCACAAAAGTATTTGATTGCATTTGCAAGCTCATTCACATTGTTCTTCCATTTGATTATGATGTCCCATGACGATTGAGTTTTAGGTCCACAAAGTTAACTGAGTGAGTTTCCAACTTCATATTAGTAACTTGTGTTCTCTCTCTTTGAAGCATTGTTTTAGTGAACATGTAGAGTAGTGCAAATACAGATGAATGAACCAGTTGACTCAGGGTATGGACAGATATGACACGTGAGGGGATGAATGGTAGGTTTTTGCCAAAGTCATGAAAGGTATGTTCTCCCCAACTCTAGAAATGTGGGACTGCCCTAATTCATAGTTGATGACGGTGAATGCATAACTTGCCCCTGTCTAGTGGTGACAACAACTAGGGGTGTAGAGGAAATTATGAATTGGTAATGCCGTGACTTTGGAATGAGAGGTGGAAGGCAAAAGATTTTGTCTCAACCCATGACGTTTGGTGTTGCCCCAACTATGACAAGGACAAGGTTGCCTTGACTAGAGTTTACGAAAAGCCGTATTTAGGATGGTGGGTTGGGAAATTGCCCCGGTATGGTTTTATGAATGTGAATATAACAAGGGGATGAGATGGGTGTAGGACGGATTTCCCTGATTTTAGGTGGAGTGAGTGGCGACGGGATTGCCCCACTTTGGAATGGTATTTCAAATGGTTGCTTTTAGTGGGGTTGTGAAAGGTGACTGAGTTAGGGTTGTGGGTTTTTGGAATTGGTCGTATGGCTATATGGATTGGATGTGGTATATGAATGGGATGGACGCTGGAAAATTTCCCCAAGTTCGAGAAGCGTTGAAAGGTGAAGAGACTGCCCCACTTTGGGATCTAGGTGATGGTCCTAGTATAAACTTTTGGTTCTTTTAAGATGACTCCCATAGACTATAATAGTCCTGATTTTTGGATATGATGAAAATTTCACTTGGTGATCACTAAACCTTGTATTGATATCAGTGCAACTTGAATAATCTTGGAGCGCAAGCCTTTTTTTCTTCTTTTTTTTTAGCTTTATTTTTTTGTCATATTTTTTTTTAGCAAACATATTGTAAATAAATAAACTCAATTGTCCTAAAATTAAAATTTTAAGAAAACGAAAGCATTCAGTCATCGATTCGAATGGACTTGGTTAGGGTTGTAACGTGACCAATGGTTGTGGGTTTGTGATAGAAATGATAATTGGGCCCAAAGAAGTGTTTGGGGGTTTAGACAATGATCTTTTATGAAAGAAAAGATAAGTAGGCCCAAAGAAGTGTTTGAGGCCAATGGTTTTAAGGTTTTATGAAAGAAAAGGATAATTAGGCCAAAAAGTGTTTGAAGGTTTTCTTTAGACAAGAATCTCTTATATGCTTCATAGTATGATTTTACAGCTCACAATTTTTACAGCTTTTGTTTTTTTTTTTCTATTCAGGATTTTTCAATCCTCTTTTATGGATTTCACTTTCTTTTTTTTTGTGATTTTTCTTTCTCTTTTTTTTGAGCTGAGTGAGCTGATAAAAGTGATACACCATTTTTTATATTTAACTGATCCTTGTCTAGGGTGATTGAAAGATTTTTTGATTTTTTTTTTGGCTCAAAGTGGTTAGCAAAGGGTATTTTTTTTTTAGGATATGGAGAGATGGCCAAACTTCATTTCAAATCATGACTACTTATTTTCTCAAAGACTAACTCGAGGACAAAAAATTATTTATTTTTATATATCTGCTTTTTTTCTTTATTTCTTTTTATATGCCCTAATTTTTGCTTAGGCTGCTCTCGCGAGTTTTCAGCCTAACAGGCTTTTTTGATTATTTTTTTTTGTAAAGGACTTGCACCAAGAGAATACAATGTTGACAAGATATCTAGTGATCACAAATTTGCCCCAGTTTGGAGGATCCAAGTGTTAGTTTATGAAATTTCATCTTTGGGAACAAAACTAAAGAGTCAACTAAGAACTTGTGTGGAGAATATGCACTTTATGGAGTGGTCGGGGTGAGACTGGACATGAACAAGGGATGATGATAGGATGGAAAGGTGTGGACACTAAATGACTCAAACAAGAGCAAATGCACATCGCATACGAGTTCACTATACGAATGCTTCATAGAGAGTTAACATAGTTAGAGACATGATAGAAAATTTTTTTGATAACACATTAGTTAATAAAATGGACTATTTTGATCGTTTATCATGGGATGGATGAGATGCAACGCTTTGCTGACAAAATTTTGGACGAGCTGCGAATGGTGAATAACTTATTCTTTTTTGAAGATTGAGTGTCTGAAAACAACTTGAGTTTGCATCTAAGTTCGACCTCGTTTGAAATTTAGTAGGTTAAACTTTTTCAAGGAAGAACAATCAATTAAAATGTATTTGCAAGAACGCCTCATCTCTCATCAATTTTTTTTTCAAAAAGTATGCTCATGTTTTTTTTTTAAAATTATGAAATAAAATGTAATGGATGAATAACACATGATGATGGATATGAGTGATGAAAATGCAAATGCATGAGATATGTTTCTAAAAAAACAACTTGCAAAAATAAAATATGATTTTTTTGAATTTTTTCTATTTAGAAGACCGGAAAAATGTATCAGTGTTTGTTTGAATGCAGGGGGTATAAGGCTCCTTTGTGTCCTACGAGGGTTCCTTAGAGAATAGGTCTAGGGCTTGTCTGTTAAGTGAACCTTTCAAAGGGTAGCTCTAAAGAGTCCTACATAAGGTTCCTAGAGCCAACGGCCCCAGTTAAGAACACTGATCAACAACAATAGGCAAGCTATTAGGAGTGCCAGCATTCTCAAGAGGGACCAAACTCTAGGTGAGACTTTCGTGACCACCCAACAGGACGCACATCCAGTAGGCCATCACTACGCAGTCTCGTTCTAACTTAGGTTATTCTCCAGTCCGAGTATAGGACTATTCTCACGTGTGTGCAAAAGTGTGACAGTGGAGTGTGTGAAGGAGCATAATATCAAGAATACCCCCCACGCTGTAAAACAAACAAACATATATACAAAAAGTGGTCTTCTATCCTAGGGTTTTCATATCACAAACGAATAATATGCAATGAAAATAAAAGACAGAAATGGAAGGGTAAAAATAAACATTAAATCAGTAACTAATTAGACTAGGTTTGACTCTCTAAATTTTCCCCAGTGAAGTCGCCAGCTGTAGCGACCGAAAAATCCGGGCGAGGATTCCTCGAAGGTTCAAAAATGAAGCCGCCACCAAAGTTTAATTATAAGGGCAAACATTGGAAAATCCCTTTTGAATGGATAAGGGACCTTGAGACCAGATAAGGGTTCGGGAGTCGGTTATGCGTGGGGAAGGTATTAGCACCCCACGACATCCTTCCTAAGGAAGGTTACCTGCTAATTAGTTGTAGAAGCGAAAGTTAATTTTGAAAACATTTATTTTTACCCTTTTATTGTGAATTAAAAAGAAATAGGAAAATTGATATTTTATTTGAATTTAAGAAAGTGATTATTTGGGAAAAGACTAAAAAAAGGTTTTTTATTAGTGCAATTGACAGAGGTCGGCCGCCCTCTGCTCCTACGTATCTCTTGGTAGAGAATCAAATCACACGTAGTTCTTGGTAGAAAAATGTTTGTTGGTTGGTATTTTTTAATATAGGGTTCTTAGGACTCCTGAGTGATCAGTTCATTTGTCGTAAAATGATGACTAACCCGACTGTACAGTCGGCTTAGTCCCCTACTTTGTGAAAATGGAGTTTTTTGAAGTTTGGAAGATAGTTTGATGTGTGGTGGTTTGATTTTATTTGAATAGGGGTTTTAGGACTCTTGATCCGTACGGTTCATTCGTCCTAGAACGGTGACTAACCCGGCCGTACGGCCGACTTAATCCCGTATTTTAAAAATTTGATTTGTGGAAAGAAATGTGTTTGTATTTTTTTTAATTTAGAAATTGTTTGTTTTAAATAGGGATTTTAGGACATGATCCGTAACGGTTCATTAGTGACCTAAAAAGCAGACTAACCCGACTGTACAGTCGACTTAGTCCCCTATTTATATTTTTTGAAAATATTTCTTTATTTATGAGAGGAAAAGGAATATTTTGTTTTTGTTTTGAATATGAATGAAAAGTTAACAAAAAAGAAAAAAATGAAAAGTGCAACTAGTGAAAAATATTTATCATGAATATTTAAAAATAAACTAATTAAAAGAAAAATAAAAATAAAAAAGGGAGGGGGAGAGAGAGAGAGCGAGAGCTTCGCTAGGAGAGGGAGAGAATGTGTTCAGTGTTCTTGTTGAATCACTGTGGTGTATTTTTCACTGTGGACAGAGCCTCCTTTTATAGGTGAAGGGTTAGGTGAAGAGACTTGCTGGACAAGTTAACTTGCTGGGCAAGTCGACTTGTTGGGCAAGCAGCTTGTTGGGCTGAAGGTTAATGCTACTGACACCCCCTTTTATTATTTTCGTTCTTCTCTATTTTTTTGGATTATTTATTTCTGTATATTTTTGGTGATATTTTTGTATTTTTGGGCTTTTTGTATTATTTGGATACTTTATTGTAATATATATTTTTCATTTTCTGATTTTATTTCATTATTGTTTTTATGGCTTTTTGATCAAAATGACTAAATTAAGTCCAAAATACCGAACATAGGCCCATTTACTAAGAATTGGCCCAATTAGACAAACCGGTCTAAATTAAAACAAGACAGCGCTCGAAATGTCGTTCTCGTAATGATATGGACTTGTGACACGGGGGCTAAAACAATTGCGATAAATGATCGGACAAAATTGGGGTATAACACAGGGTAACTTTAATTTGGTACGGATATCGTGATCGTCCAGTCGAGAGTGGAATTATGAGTGATTCTCTTGATTCTCAATCTGAAGACCGTCCGCCTACATCCTCTAAGACCTGTCTAGCTCGAGTACATCTTCCGAGAGTAACCTTCTATCGATACTTCTATTCATCCTTCCCTCATGAGGGCGTCTGAGTCCGCCACTTCCGCCGAGCGGTCGCTCTCTCGATTAACGGAATACAACATTGAGCCTTTTGGTGACGAGGCCGCCCATTCTAGGCATGGAAACGACCAAGTTGACGAAGTTGAGGAACCGAATTGGGGCGGCGTGATTGGTGAAGATCGCTCTTGGGTTTCGCTGGCTGTGATTGACAAAGTGCCTTCGATACTCCATCCCGAGGATGAGTTGCTGCAGTATTATGCAGAAATGGTAAGCGATCCAGGTCAGATATGGGCGATCGAAGGTCCTTTCGCGGACGAGCATGTAGCGGTTGTCCCGTCGTCCTTAAAATTTATCATGTATTCGAACGACCTACGAGACATGAGGGTTCATCCACCATTTACCTCTTTTCAACGCTCTGTTCTTCGCTATCTTGGGGTCGCCCCGTCCCAATTGCATCCAAATACCTAGGCGTTCATCAAAGTGTTTGAGCGACTCATGGGCGTGATGGGGCGTGATTGCTCTCGCTCACTTTTTTTAAGATCTTCGAGATGAGCAGGCGGCCCGAACCTGGGAGCAACAGGAATCGGTGGGAGCATCTAAGCATCAAAGGTCAGCAAGACTTCAAAATCTTCAAGCCCTACTCTGACTCTTTAAAGCCCTGGAAGCATTCTTTTACGTGGGTTGTGCCTGTTTGTGAAAAGGCTCGTAAAACGGTCGAGTCTCTTGATGCCCGGGGTCGAGTGACCAGTCATAAATTCCCTATTGCATGGACGTACGCGCATTATCGTCGTACCCCAATTAATTACAGGACTAGATGTCGACTTGGTGAGGACGATCTGGAAACCCTAAGATTGCTTGAGAACTTGGCCTCCTGGATGGATGAGGAATTGATTAAGTGCTACCAGTTGACTCGGGCTCGGGGTGACGACGAATTGAAAGTCGTTCTTGGTGCGAGTCGTTCTCATTTTTTCTTGTTTTTACCTTTGCGCTCTTGGCGGGGATGAATTCAAATTGTTTCTGACCGTTCACTACAAGAATTTCTGCGATTACCGGCGGCCCAAATCCGCCGGTAATGACAAAACTCCGCCGGAAATTGGGCATTACCGGCGGATTATTTCCGCCGGAAAGGCGCCGGAAATTCACCCGCAGGTAACGGTTACGGGCGGTAGGTTCCGGCGGATTTGTGGCGGTTACCGGCGGATATACCGCCGGTAACCGCCACAAATCCGCCGGTAAACTATTGCCGTTTAAATTCAAATTCCGCCGGTAATATATCATATCCGCCGGTAATTATTTTTATTATATTAAAAAAAACGTTTTAAATTCGTTTATTTTAAAAAAATAATTTTATTATTATTTGTTAATTAAAATATTTTTAAATTCATATTAAAACAGTTTTTAATTCGTTTATTTAAAAAAATAGTATTATTATTATTCGCTAATTAAAAAATCTATTATTCAATTAATAAAAATTAAATTAAATTTATAATATAAATGTTAATTAAATGAGAATTGAATAACGCTTTAAATGATAACATACACAACACAACATATATCACGTGTATTAGAATAATACACATTAGTATGGATATTTTAGATTTTGCCAAATATATATATAAATGATAATATAATTTTAGTAACATTTTATTTTACTACAAAATTTATTTTTTTACAAAAAATGCAAATAACAAACAATTATTATAATTTATTTTATTTTATTTTCGAATAATTTCTATAACACCAATAATTTCCATGAATAAAATTTATCTTATTTTCATGAAAAATTTCGGCTAATAACATCAAATAACATTAAAATAATTTGTATCTAATTTTACTACAAAATAACTAATAATTTTTCGGTTTTTAACTAATAAATAAAATAATTCGTATTTTAAAAATCTCAAAATTTTGAGATAACTATTATTATACAAATAGTGTAAACATAATTTAATTATTACAGAATAAATAAAATTTATTTTATTTTTGTAAAACTTATAATTTATAATAACAACAACAAATACATTTAATAACGAATAAATTTGTTAACTAACTAGTAATGCAGTGACTAAACTCCAAACTAACAACTCCAAAGTGGCAACTCCAAAGTGGCAACTCCAACGTGGCAACTTCAATCAACTGCAAAACAAATAATAACGAAAAATATTAAACAACACATATTTAAAAATTAAATATTAACTAAAACAATCAAAATTTTGTTAAAAAACATACCTTAAACAAAACTGACTTCGAAAAGAGTGAATCGAGAGAAAATGAGAAGAAAATAGTGAGAGATTTGGGAGAAAAGAGTGAGATTTAGGAGAAAAGAGAGAGATTTAGAAGAAAAGAGAGAGATTTCGGAGTAGAGAGTGAAGAGTGAGTGAAGAGGAAGTGAGGAGGGGTTGGAATATATAAGGGAATAGGCGCCAACGGCTATATTCGAAAATCCGCCGGAAATTATGCTTACCGGCGGATATTATGTTTACCGGCGGATACCAACGGATATTTCCCAACGGCCAGAATATACCGGTGGATTAACTAGCATTACCGACGGATTTTAAAAATACCGGCGGATTTTTAATTTTTAAAATTTAAATAATATCCGCCAGTAATAGGCGTTACCGGCGGATTTTTTGGCCTACTATTACCGGCGGATATTATGTTGATTACCGGCGGATTTTCAAAATTTAAATAATAATATTTTTTAAAAGCGGCGGATGTATCCGTCGGTAATTGCAATTACTGGCACACTTTTTTTTAAAATTCTGCGTAAAATATATCTGCCGGTAAGTGAACAAAATCCGCCGGTAATTTAACAGCCGAAATACAATCCGCCGGTAACCTTGTCAAATCCGCCGGTAAGATACTGGGGGATCTAGGCAGCCGGTAACGTCCCAAAATCCGCCGGAAATTGCCCGCCGGAAATGACTGAAATTCTGGTAGTGGTTCTTTTTTTGCTTGTAGGTGAAATGACAAGTATGGGATATGAGGAACTTATGAGGAAAGCCAGGAGGGGAAAGAAACCCCCAACCTCCCCTCCAGCGACTGTTGACGTTCCTTCCCCGGGCGATGGGGAAACGGCCACAGGTGCAGATCGAGGAGGTGACTCGCTTTCCTCCGTGCTTGGCTCTGGGAAGAAGAGGGATCGCCATCAGCACGCTGCTGGGACCAGTGGAAAGGATGTTGAGATCGACCCCCCGCACAAGAAGACCAAGGGGGCGAAGGAGGTTTAGAGGAGGTCGACCTCTAACTTAAACTTGGACGAGATCTCTGAGGCGGATTTCGACCGCTTTCGTCAAGACCCTCTCCTCTTCATGGATGAGGTGGCCAAGGCTGGTTCACGCCTGATCGCAAAACTCAAACAAGGAGAAGCGGATCGGACCGCAGGTAAACGTCTTCTCGCTCAAAATTTGTGGTTGGAGAGTGATAATTTAGATAAAACCGATAAGCTAAATCGTTCTTATGACTATATCTCAGAGTTCCGGGGGGAGTTGGAATCCCTAAAGAAGAAGCATCAAGAATCTGAGGCCGCTCTCAAGCCTACTGTTGATGCTCTTACGGAGACAAAGAAGCCGCTCTCCACCATGACCAAATAGCGGGACGAGGCTCTGGCCGCCTAAGCTGAAGCAGAGCGGAAGGCGCAGTTAGAGACAACCAAGGTTGACGAGTTGTCGAACCAGGTCAAGGAGCTAGGGAATGAAGTAGCCGGCCTGAAGAAGAACATTAATGTTCTAGAGAAAGAGCGGGATGAGGCTTTGGAGGAATGTGACCGGGTGGTCGAGTCTACACTGGCCATCTGCAAAGAGCAGTTTGATGAAGCTTTGGCCCAAGTGCAGTGCGTCTATCCCGACCTCGAGATCAACCCCAATATAATCAATCATGCCCACTCTCTTAACGATGGTCTCATAGTATATCCCGCGGAGAGGGACAAGCAGGGGAAGATCATAAGGGAGGAGTCTGTGGTGTATGAACGACCCTTGTAATTTTGTAATCTTGGTTTACTTTTTCTGTATTTGGGCGACCTCGTGGTCGTTCTTTTCGTTGTAATAAGTACTTCTATTTGATCCCTGTTTGCCTTATCTTTATTTTATCATCGATTTATGATCATTCTTTTGTTTCTCTTTAAATCGCGTTATTCGTAAGGGCGAGTAGTCGCCCCTGGGTGGTTTTACCGGATTTCGATCCGGGTTCAACCCGCCCTTAGGGGTGCGGCTATCCATCGAGGACACTCGGTGTCATCCACGGGCAGTTTACCAGTCTTCTATCCGGATTGAACTTGGCCCCCGGAGGTGCGACCATCTTTTAGGCCACCTCGTTTGTAGCTTGGTTCGACCAAGTACATTATTCCGAACGAGCAATTTACCAAACTTGGTTTAGTTTTATCCTACCACGTAAGTCGCTATTGTAGCTGGCCCAAATCGATTTAGGTTTTATCGAACCTTAGGGCGGGAAAATATACTTCAACATAAAAAATAGAGAAATGCTTCCGAACGGGCAATTTACCAAACTCGGTTTAGTTTTATCCTGCCATGAAAGTCGCTGTTGTAGCTGGCCCAAATCAATTTAGGTTTTATCGAACCTAGGGCGGGAAAATATACTTCAACATAAAAAAATAGAGAAATGCTTC
Source organism: Astragalus membranaceus (assembly GCA_039519185.1). Classification (NCBI taxonomy): domain Eukaryota; kingdom Viridiplantae; phylum Streptophyta; class Magnoliopsida; order Fabales; family Fabaceae; genus Astragalus; species Astragalus membranaceus. The sequence goes on from CM076851.1 coordinate 126,518,370, forward strand.
GTTTTATTTATGACCATGATTAAGATCGTTTCGGTCGGTTTACATGATTCATTTCTCAATGTGACATTCTTTCATTGCTTCCAATTATATGAAGTATCTTCTCAAGTTCACCGCGTTCCAAGTTCTTGGAATATGCCCTCCATTCATCGTTTCAAGTTAGTAGGTTCCCTTCCCCGTCTTCGAGCTGACCCTATAAGGGCCCTCCCAATTGGGGGCGAGCTTCCCCTAAGAAGCATTCTTCTGACCGATGCTGGCTCTTCGGAGGACGAGCTATCCCAGTGCGAAATATCTTGGGACGACCTTGGCGTTGTGCCTAGTGGCCATCGCTTGCTTGATCAGCGCTTCTCTTAAGACGGCCTGTGAACGAAGTTCTTCGATTAAATCTAGTTCTTCTCTGATTGCCTCCTCATTTTCTTGGAGCGACTTGGGGTTTGTTGTTCTCCAGCTCAGTTCCCCGATCTCGACTGGGATAACCGCGTCCGTGCCATATACTAATTTGAAAGGAGACTCGCCTGTGGTAGAGTGGGGGGTTGTTCTGTACGCCCACAATACGTGTGGGAGTTCTTCTGCCCCCTTTCCTTTTGCCTCATCTAACCGCCTTCTCAGCCCGCGCAAGATCACTCTGTTGGCGGCCTCCGTCTGACCGTTGGTCTGGGGGTGCTCAACTGAGGTGAAGTGCTGCTTCACTCCTAGATCGGTCAGTACTCTTGAAAGTTTTTATCCGTAAACTGGGTACCGTTATCCGATACCAGTACTTCAGGAATCCCAAAACGGGTGAGGATGTTTTTCTTAAAAAACTTAAGACAGTTCCTGGACGTGATGGTAGCCAGAGGTTCGGCTTCCACCAACTTGGTGAAATAATCCACCGCAACAATCAAGTATTTGAATTGCCCAGGGACGACTGCAAGCGGACCCAAGAGATCGATCCCCCACCATGCAAACGGCCATGGTGCGGTCATGCTATTGAGTTCGACCGGGGGAGCGACATGAATGTCTGCGTGTCGCTGGCATTTATCACATTTCTTTACTAGCTTTTTTGCGTCGTCCTCCATTGTGGGCCAGTAGTATCCCGCTCTTAATGCCTTTTTTGCTAAAGCTCGAGCTCCAAAGTGGTTTCCACAAATCCCCTCATGTATCTTTAAGACATAACTAGCCTCCTCTGGGGGGGAGACATTTCAAGAGGGGTATGGAGAATCCTCTTCGAAACAGCTTCCCCTCAATCACTGAGTACGATGCTGCTCGCTTACGTATCAAGGTAGCTTTTTTACGGTCGCCTGGTTCTTCTCCATCTCTAATGTATCTGATGATGGGGTCTATCCAGCAATCTTCTAGATCGACCATGAAAATATTAGAAGGCAAAGCGGTGTCTAGTCGTACACTGGGTTGAATTAGGACTTTTTGAATGACGCTTCTATGGTTCCCAGGGTTTTTCGTGCTGGCCAACTTTGATAATATGTCCGCCCTAACGTTTTCTGATCGAGGGACGTGTTTCACTGCTGCGTATTCAAAGTGTCCGAGTAGTTCTCTCACTCTTGCCAGATATCTTTGCAAGATTACGTCATTGACATCAGACACTTCTTTGATTTGGGATATAGCCAGGAGTGAGTGTGAGTGCAGCTCTACTCTCTTTACGTTGAACTCGCGGGCAAGCAAAAGTCTAGCAATACATGTTTCGTACTCCGCCTGGTTGTTGGACGTTGAAAAAAAGAGAGTTAAAGCCACTTCGATAGTCGTTCCCTCAGTGTTCTCAAGAATCAATCCCGCCCTATTGCCTCTGCTGTTTGACGAGCCGTCCACATGTAAGGTCCAAACTGGCATTACAGTTGTAGGGATTGGGGTCATCTCAGCCAGAAAGTCGGCCAATGCTTGGGATTTAGTGGCCGACCTGGGTTCATATTTGAGGCCAAACTCCGATAGCTCAATCGCCCACTTTATCATTCTTCCTGCTAGGTCCGGCCTGTGGAGGATTTGCCGTATGGGTTGGTCCATCCTCAAGACGATCTGATGGGCCACAGAGTATGCCCTTAATCTTCGAGCGGCCACAACCAATGCCAGGGCCAACTTTTCAATTTTCTAGTACCTGAGCTCAGGACCTTGAAGGGCTTTACTGATAAAATAAATACGATTTTGCTTGGAGTTGCCTTCCCGTATCAACACTGCGGCCAGTGCCTCGTTGGTGATCGCTAGGTAGAGGTACAAAGTTTCTCCTGACTCTGGTGTTGTCAGTACAGGAGGTTGTAGTAGAGCGGCCTTCAGCTGATCTAGATCCTGATCGCACGCGGGCGACCATTCAAACTCTGTCTCCTTCTTGAGCAGTTTAAAAAGTGGGAGCGACTTGTTTGCTGCTCGGGCTATGAATCGTGAAAGGGCGGCCACCATCCCGTTTAATTTCTGTATTTCTTTATTGGTAGTGGGTGGCCTCATTTCAGTCACAACTCGGCATTTATCCGGGTTGGCCTCAATTCCTCTTTCCGTTAGGTAGAAGACTAAAAATTTGCCCGCCCTTACTCAAAACGTGCATTTCTCAGGGTTTAGCCTGAGCGAGTTCTTACGGGCTTCCGTAAATACTTCTTCCAAGTCGGCCACATGGTCAGTATCTACTTTACTCTTGACGATCATGTCATCTAGGTAGACTTCCACTACCCTGCCTATATGCGCTTGGAAAACTCTATATATTCATCATTCGCTGATAGGTCGCTCCTGCATTTTTCAGTCCAAAGGGCATAGCTTGATAGCAGTAGTTTCCTTTTCCTGTCATAAATGCTCTCTTCTCTTGGTCAGGTGGGTACATGGCGATCTGGTTATATCCCGAGTACGCATCTAAAAATGATAGTAATCGGAACCCGCTGGCATTGTCTACCAATCGATCCACACTTGGGACTGGGAAGGCATCTTTAGGACATGCGCGATTGAGGTCGGTGTAATCTACACACATGCGCCAATTCCCATTGGCTTTCTTGACTAGAACCATGTTTGATAACCATGTGGTATATTTGATATCTTTGATGAAGCCTGCCTCGATCAAGTCTTCAACGGCCTTTACGGCAGATTGTGCCTTTTCCTCTTTCTGAACGCGCCTCCGTTGAGTAACCCACCTGACTGACGGGTCGACAGCCAAGTGGTGGCAGGCTACCTCGGGCGGTATCCCCGGCATATCGGCCGCACTCCAGGTGAACAAGTCGGAATGGTTCCTGAGACATTGGACGAGTTGTGTTCGTGCTTCTTTCGGGAGATCGTTCCCGATCTTTATTGTTTTCTGCGGATCGTTCCCCAGCTGGATTTGAGTGAATTGTCCATCAGGCTCTGGCCTCTTAATTCTCTTCTTCAGCTCTCTGGTCAGGAGGTCGTCTTCCTCCTTTACCTTGCTATCAGAATCGTAACGAGCATCCAGGTCGGTCATGTTGACTTCGTTTCCTTCTTCTCTGGGTTTATTCGCTCCTTTCATTTCTCGTTCCCCCTGCTCGTTCAAACTCATATAGAACGTCCTCTTGGCTGAGAGGAGGTCGGCTTGGAGGGTGACCACTTCTCCTTTATCAGAGTAGAACTTCATCTTAAGGTGGACGGTAGAGGGGACTACTTCAAGTCGTCCCAAGGTTGGTCGACCAATTATTCATTGATAAACTGATCTTATCGGGAGCACTAGGAAAGCGTTTTTTACCATTCTGCACAATGGTTTTTCTTCACTGTCGTCCCCAAAGGTGACCATTAACTCGATGCGCCCGAGTGGTGTTGTGGACGTCCCATTGAAGCCAGTCAAATCTGATCCCCTGTAAGGTCTTAGATCTTCTCTAGAAATTTTCAACACGTCCAGGAGGTCTTCAAAAATGATGTCGGTTGAGCTCCCTTGGTCTACCAAGATCCTCCTAACCTCCACATTGGCCATTACAGCAACTGTTAGTAGTGGAATCTGTTTGTTTGGCTATCCATCTAGCAAGTCGTTGTCCTCAAAGGATATGGGCGGTCTCTTTGTGATAACCCTGGGAATGGATGTATAAGCGACGCTCATAATTTCTTTTCATCTTCTTTTCATGGACTTGTTAGTTTCCCTTTCATTACGAGGGCATCCCCCGGTAATTACCATAGCGATTTGGCGCCATTTAGATTTTGGTAGTACCCCATCCTCATCGTCCTCCTTCTCTCTTGTTTTGAACCTTTCGTTGAACGCTGTCTTCTCCTTTCGAGGAGAGCCAGTTACTAGCTTACCATCTTGTTTATCTGTCTGTCCCTTCTTCACGTATTGGGTAAGCTTTCCCTTTCTGGTCAGGTCTTCTATATCATCCTTCAAGGCCATACAGTTGTTGGTGTCGTGCCCGTTACTGCGGTGATAGCGGCGGTATTTACGGGACGGGCGCTGTCCTTCCTTAAGGACCATTGGTTCAGGTCTCCTCATATTTTTGAATTCTGAATTCGCACATTCATTCAGAATCTGGGCGTAGGACGTGTTCAGCTTAGTGCGGTCTGGGAACTTTCTGGGTTTGAAGTCCCTAAAGGGAACTCCCGGATCCCTTCTCGATCTCTGGTCACGCTCCCCTTGGTTTTATTTAACCATTCCCCCCGTGAGGGCTTGCGTTGCCATTGCCCTCTCTTCCTAGTTCATGAATCTCAGATCTGAGGAGGAAAGTTTCCAAATCGGGCGGTTCGTTTACGCCCACTTCAATTTCGAACAAAGTGCCTGTACGAAGTCCGTCCAGAAGGAACCACAGTCTCATATCGTCCTCCAGTCCTCTTACGTTGGCAGCCTCTTTGTTAAACTGTTCTACATAGTCGCGGAGTGTTTCACCGGGTTCCTGTCTGATCGCTTTCAGGATTGCGTGTGACTTGGGTTTCACCCTCGAAGATGTAAAACGGGCGGAAAAAACCCCGGTGAGCTGTTCCCAAGATGAGATGGTGTTCGGCCTCAGTTCCGTGAACCATTCCAAGGCCGGCCCCTCCAAGGTTAGGGGAAATATCTTGCACTTTACTGGCCCGTACGCTCCCCGGTATTGCATCATCAAATTAAAGTATCTCAGGTGGGCATCTGGATCTTTGACGCCGTCGTACATTCTTAAGTCCGACGGGGGTTTTTCGAGGGCACGAGGGACGGGATACTCGTCAATGTCTTGGGTAAAAGGTCCCATCCACATACCAATCCTTTCTCTGCGAGGTGGTCGGTCCTCGACGTGTCGTCCTCGATGACCACGTCGCTCTGGAGAGCTTCCGTAGCGGTTTCGTCATTCTGGTGTCCGACTCTCATAATGAGAACGGGCATACCGGTCAGATGACCTGCTTCTCGACGGAGCAAGCGACCTAGAGGAGTCGTATGAAGATTCTTGGTAAGAGGACTCTTCTGGCCAATAAGTAGGATCGGTCGAGGAGGGTGTTGTTCTATGTGGCGTCAGAGTCCCTCCTCGATCCCTTCGTCGAGGTGGGGACCGGTGAACGAGATGCCTTCTTGGAGGTTATCTATGTCGCCTAGATGGATTCCTTCTTTCAGGTGTGACGTTCGCCCGCCCTAAAGTCACTTGAGTCAGTATTTCCAGAATCTGTTGTACGGCGTTGGTCGGTAGTACGATGTTTGCCTGAGTGGCCAGTCCAGAGGGTGTGCTTTGAACAGTGTTCTCTGAGGTAATCGGAACACCCACCGGGGTCGGTTGTGGTTGGTCAGGGGTACCAACCACGCTTTGCAAGAGCGGGTTCCTCTGGCGGGGTTGTCTGCCTCTCGGAGTCATAGGAACGAGGTCGGGATAACGCCTGGAGTGGCTCTCCCACTGTGGTCGCCAATGAACTGAGGTGCTCGACCTGAAGCAGGTACGAGTAGTCGAGTCCGGAGTTCAACTGTGTGAGTTGATGGGGTGAGCGATATCTGGTCACTCGCAGAGTTCTGCCCGGGTTGTATCTGCAATGACACTCCGACGCCCAAGTCAGTGGAGTAAGAGTTTAAGCAGAGTAACAGTATGGGTTGAGATTATGTCTACCTGCTTAGTGAGAGCAATCACTTTTTATATAGTACAAGAGGGGCAGTGCTGGCCATCGGATCAGTATGGTCGATCTCGACCGTTTGATCAAGCGAGCCTTCACGAGGATAGATCTGAACCGTTGATCTCAGTGGATTCGGGTCATGATTCCCCCATCTTGATAATGGGTCGGTCTTTGGCCTGCCCCGGATTGGTTTGGGCTCAAGGTCCAGTCCAGAACAAAAAGCATTTTCATCATGAGAAAGAATAGCAAATTTTTTATCAACATCCATGTTCCTCATATATTCGAAGACCTGGCGTTCTTCCTCCTGGATTTTACATTTGGCACCGTCTGGTCCACTAGATGTCTTTACATCCATGTTCCTCATCTGGTATTGGTTCATTGTTCAATCATTCAATCTTGGTTGAATAATTGTCGAGTCGATAACCATTAGATTTATATTCTATATATTACATGTTATATTAAATGATACACATAATATATAATGACATTTGAAATTAGTATAAAATAATAACGGCTTAAATATGTTTGTTGTTGTTATAAAATTTGAAAATTTGGTTTTAAGTCCCTATAAAAATTTCAATCACTTTTCGTTTCAACATTTTCTCCGTAAATGTTTTTAGTCTCTGGTTATTTTTAATAGCACTTGTATGGCCCTTTTAACGGTGTTTATAAGTGTTATTAAAAGTCATATTGGACTAAAAACATTTGATGGAGGAAAATGCAGGGACTAAAAGTGCATAAAATTTCTTATAAAGACTAAAAATAAAATTCTCACATTTCATAGAGACCAAAAACTTATTTAACGTAATGATATATTGTATATATTTCACATGACAAAATTTAAATAAATCAGATAAATAATAAAAATCTTTGTATATAGCGTTTTTATAACTTGACATTTGCATTTTATTTGATTACAGAATAATTCTTTTGAATTCAGAACAAAATTAAGAAAGAAAAAATTGAAAGAGGTCCGTTCAAACTGGTTCATTCTATCATTTTGGATCGATTTTCACCTAGTTTGGTTTAACCGATTCTTAGCAGGTTGTCACAAGTTCGGAAATAAGGCAATTTTCCCAACGATTTGGACCAAACACTTGACCGGTTCTCGGTTCAACTGGTCGAACTGCCAGGTCTAGTCCAATTTTTGAAACAAACATACAAAGAGTGAAAACCGATGTGATAAACAAATTTGCTTTATAATCCTCATCTCGTTTTCTATAAGGACTTAATTAATGTGCACTGACATTGTAAAGATTTTTTATACTAGCAATCAATTTGGGATATCAAATTAGGTGGTAATATTTTGCTAGTTTGGAGGAGTATTTTTAAGGCATTGGAGGCGTTGAAAGACGACCCATTTTGGTGACGATTCCTCGCTATTTTGGTACGATAACCAGACAGGAAAGGGATGCAAATAAATGTAAAATATCACATGTAATAAATAATGAAAACACTAGCACATGAAAGGGATACAATACCGGTTAAATCGAACTTTCCACACCGGTTAATGAGCATTGTGGTTTCCACGGGTGTAAGTTGGACTTTAACGCTCGTTCTTTTAACATCCAACGTAAAATGGTCCTTTTAAACCCTTAAAAAACTCACAATAATATGGTTTGTATTTCGGTTATCAGTAAAAACCTAGCATTAATTAAAACATTTTTTTATAAATAATACGTTTTTTCATTTTCATTGTTCAACAAAAATTTGGAATCAAAAACACGCACACAAATTATAACAATAAGAACATTGCAAGTAATAAAAAAGTAGAACTCAATAATAATAAACAAAAGTTTATTACAAGGGAATTCTCATAATATACATTATGTCAATTTACGATATAGAAGGATACAGAAATACAATGACAAAAACATATATCAGCCTATAGGTGGACCTTGTGTTCCTTCTGAATAAGAACTAAGCGTTTATCATGCTAAGAAACAATATCGGAAGGAGAGCATCTTTAAGAGGAGGAAAAAACGAGTACAGATATGTTTCCCGTACTCATTTTTTCCTTCTCTCAAAGATACTCTACTTTTGATATTGTTCCTCCAACATGATAAAAGCTTAATTCTGATTCTGAAAGATAACATAGTCAACTGAGATTAGTGTGGCAATGATAAAGTATCCAATACAAAATTACAATTGAAAGACTACTGCTCCTTCAGGCAAAGTTACTGCTCCTTCAAGCAAGGTTACTCCTCCATAGCTAATGATAAACTTTGTGCATCCTCTCTCCCTTTCCTCTTGAAATTCGTGTCCTTATCCAATAAAACATCTGCAAGTTTATCAAAATCTGCCAACTTAAGAAGTAGAAGTAGAGGACATACAACTACGAGCTTTTGATGAAGACCCTTAGGGAGCTCGAAGGAGAATTATGTGGGAAGTTTATAATACAAGGTTAATCTAGGAAACAAATAAACGTAAAACCTAATCACGAGTTCTTCTCTCTATTGGAACAATAGGGCTGTTATATATCTGATGGGGAATCAACACATAAACGTAATAACAGAGCAATATGCAGCGGAAATTAATTCCCCAAACTTGCGAGAACCTATGAGGAGCAACAACGAATATATGGCGACAAATAAAACAAATAAAAACGCGCAATTGAACACCGATATTTTTAACGTGGAAAACCCCTCAAAGAAAAGGATAAAAACCACGTTAAAAATATCAGTGTTCAATTGTGCATTTTTATTTCGTTTTATTTGTCGTCATATATTCGTTGTTGCTCCTCATAGGTTCTCGCAAGTTTGGGGAATTTATTTCCGCTGCATATTGCTCTGGTATTACGTTTATGTGTTGATTCCCCATCAGAGTGGCATCAGAGCTCTTGGTTAGGGGCTATTTTACTTGTTTGATTGATGGAGACAAATATGAATATAAAGATGGTTTCTTTGAATGGTACAAATTATCATTTGTGGAAGGGCAAGATGAAAGATTTATTGTTTGTGAAGAAAATGCATATTCCTATTTTTGGTAGTAAAAAGCCGGATTCGACATCTACCAAAGAATGGGATTTTGAACATCAACAGGTATGTGGTTTCATTCGCCAATATGTAGAAGATAATGCTTATAACCATATTTCTAATGAAACAAATGCAAAAACCTTGTGGGAGAAGATAGAGTCCTTGTATGCCTCTAAATCAGGGAATAATAAATTGTTCTTGTTGAATAGCTTCATAAGTTTGAAGTATAATTAAGGAGGGGACTTCTATTTCGGATCAATTGAGTGATTTTCAAGGGCTTCTTGATCAAATGTCAGGATGAGTATCAAATTTGATGATGAGCTTTTGGGACTATTTTTATTATTATCTTTACCAGATTCGTGGGAGACATTTCGGGTTTCTATAACGAGTTCTTCTCCTAATGGTATTGTTTCTTTGGAAACAGCTAGGGGTGGTGTACTTAATGAGGAGATGAGAAGGAAGGCACTGGGTTCTTCATCTCAATCCGAGGTACTTGTCACTGAAAATAGGGGGAGAAGTACTCAGAGAAAGGAAACAAAGGGTGGTAGAGAGAAAAGTAGAAGGAAGTCCAAGTCTCGGTTTGAAAATGTGGAATGCAATTATTGTTACAGAAAAGGGCACATACAAAAGAATTGTTTTCAGAGGAAGAGGGAGAATAAAGACGAGAAAGGTAAATAGAAACAAAGGGATAATGATGATTATGATGATCGTGTTACTGCTACTATTGGTGATGACCTTATTATTCTCCGTGATCATGAGACAATTAATCTTGTGTCAGATGAGAGCATGTGGATAGTTGATACTGGTGCTACATTGCACGTTACATCTAAGAAGGATTTCTTCACATCTTATACTCCAGGTGACTGTGGAGTGTTGAGGATAGGTAATGATGGTGTATCTAAGGTAATTGGTGTTGGTGATGTTTGTTTGCAAACCAACATGGGAATGCGGTTGTTACATAAAGGAGCCAAACATGCTCCCGATGTTCGCTTTAATTTGATTTCTGTGTCTATGCTTGATGATTGTGGTTATGATAATCACTTTGGTGGTGGAAAGTGGAAACTCAGCAAAGGTAACTTGGTTTTAGCTAGATGGAAAAAAATTTCTAAACTGTATTGGACAAAAGCTATGGTTTCTATAGACAGCGTGAATGTTGTGCATATGGAAGCATCTTTGTGGTGCCGAAGGCTTGGTCTTATCAATGAAAAGGGGTTAAATGTCTTAGCCAAAAAGGATGTGCTTGTAGGTTTGAAGAATGCAGATTTGGAGAAATGTTCTCATTGCATGGCTGGTAAAAAACTAGAGTGTCATTCAAAAAGCATCCTCCCTCTAGGAAGTCAGAGCTACTTGAACTGGTGCATTCTGACGTTTGCGGCCCTCTAACGGTAAAATCTTTTAGTGGTGCACTTTATTTTGTTACTTTTATTGATGATTGTTCCAGGAAATTATGGGTTTATGCCTTGAAGACAAAAGACCAAGTGTTGGAGAAGTTCAAACAATTCCATACCCTGGTTGAGAGGCAAACAGGTAAGAAGTTGAAACGTGTTCATACCGACAACGGTGGTGAGTATTGTGGACCCTTTGATGATTATTGTAAGCAGCAGAGTATTGCACATGAAAAGACTCCTCCTAAAACTCCTCAGCTAAATGGTTTAGCAGAGAGGATGAATCAAACACTAGTTGTAAGAGTGAGGTGTATGCTCTCGGAAGCTAAGTTTCCCAAACACTACTAGGGTGAGGCACTGTACACGGCAGTGCATGTTATTAATCTCAGTCCCACTGTTGCTTAGAATAGTGATGTTCCAGAAAAAGTTTGGTTTGGGAAGAAGGTCAATTATGATCATTTGAGAGTCTTTGGTTGTAAGGCCTTTGTGTATGTTCCAAAGGATGAAAGATCCAAGTTGGATGTAAAGTCAAAGCAATGTATTTTCATTGGTTGTGGTCAAGATGAATTTGGTTATAGGTTGTATGATCCTATAGGGAAAAAACTTCTCAGAAGTCGTGATGTTGTTTTCATGGAAGATCAAACTATTGAGGACATTGATAAGGTAGAGAAGACTACACCCAAGAAAGTTGACAACTTGTCAGATGTTGATCTAGTTCGGTTGCCTATTCATAATTTGGATAGTGTTGATGGTAATGTTCACAATGGTGAGCCACGGGTTGATGATCAACAACTTGAAGATGGGTTACACATTCCAGTTAATGATGACGAGGAGAATGAGATGTAAGAAGATGGGAATCCTGGTGAGGCTTCTGATTCATCTCAAGCTCAACTTAGAAGGTCTAACAGGGGAAGACAACCATCTACAAGGTATAATTCTGATGAGTATGTGACAGTGACTGATCAAGGGGAACCTGAGTATTTCCAAGAGGCCATAGAAAGTGAAGAAAGTCAAAAGTGGCTGGATGCAATGCATGATGAGATGAAGTCATTGCATGATAATCACACTTATGATTTGGTGAAGTTGCCAAAAGGTAAAAGGGCTTTGGAAAACAGGTGGATTTATAGAGTGAAATATGAGAGTAACTCTAAGTCTCCAAGGTATAAAAGCCAGATTAGTGGTGAAGGGTTTCCGTCAAAGAAATGGTGTTGATTTTAATGAAAATTTCTCGCTTATGGTAAAGATGTCATCGATTAGAACCGTGTTGAGTTTGCCGGCTACTCTAGATTTAGAGGTAGAGCAAATGGATGTAAAAACAGCTTTCCTTCATGGTGATTTGGAGGAAGAGATCTACATGAAACAACCTGATGGTTTTCTTGTTGAAGGCAAGGAAGACTATGTGTGTAGACTAAGAAAGAGTCTATATGGTTTGAAGCAGACTCCAAGACAGTGGTACGAGAAGTTTGAGTCAGTTATGTGTGACCAAGGATATAAAAAGACTACATCTGATCATTGTGTCTTTGCTAAAAAATTTTCTAATGATGATTTCATTATCCTGTTGTTATATGTTGATGACATGCTTATTGTAGGGGAAAATATTTCTGAGATTGACAGGTTAAAGAAGCAGTTGGGTGAGTCTTTTGCCATGAAAAACATGAGAGCAGCTAAACAGATTCTTGGTATAAGAATCATGCGTGACAGAAAGGAGAAGAAACTTTGGCTATCACAAGAGCACTATATTGAAAGAGTGTTGCAGAGATTTCAGATGGAAAACTCTAAGGCGGTAAGCACTCCTCTTGCTACTCATTTTAAGTTGAGTTCCAAACAAAGTCCTTCAAATGAAGATGATAAAATTGATATGGAACGAGTTCCTTATGCGTCTGCTGTGGGTAGTTTGATGTATGCAATGGTGTGTACAAGACCAGATATTGCGTATGCTGTTGGTACAGTCAGTAGATTTTTGTCAAATCCAGGTAGAGAGCATTGGAATGCTGTGGAATGGATTTTAAGGTATCTTCGTGGTACTACTTGTATGAGACTTTGTTTTGGAGGTGACAAACCCACTTTAGTGGGATACTCCGACTCAGACATGGCTGGAGATATTGATTCCAGGAAGTCCACTTTGGGGTATATGGTTAAGTTTGCAGGGAGAGCTGTGGCTTGCCAGTCCAGGTTGCAAAAGTGTGTAGCATTGTCTACTATAGAGGCAGAGTTCATTGCCATTACCGAATCAAGCAAAGAGTTGATATGGTTGAAGAAATTCTTATGGTTAAGTTTGCAGGGAGAGCTGTGGCTTGCCAGTCCAGGTTGCAAAAGTGTGTAGCATTGTCTACTATAGAGGCAGAGTTCATTGCCATTACCGAATCAAGCAAAGAGTTGATATGGTTGAAGAAATTCTTGCAGGAGCTTGGTTATGTTTTGGACAAATATTTCTTATTTGTTGATAGTCAAAGTGCTATTCATCTTACTAAGAATCTGACTTTTCATAATAGGTCCAAACACATTGATGTGAGGTATCATTGGATACGCGATGTTTTGGATGCTAAGTTTTTGGAGTTAGCTAAAGTTCATACAGATGATAATGGTTCAGATATGATGACTAAAGCTTTGCCAAGGGGGAAGTTTCAAATTTGTTGTGATATCGCCGGTTTGGCAATCGCCTCCACATAGTTGTGAGAAGGAGATATGTTGGGTATTGGGCTTCCCTTCTATGTGGATAAAAGCCCAAATATTTTAGCCCATTATGTTTCTCACTTATTATAAGTGGAGAGGGTTAAATTAGGGTTGAAAAAGAGAGATTTTCGGAATAGAGAGAGCCACCAAAAGAGAGAAAAGAAGAGAGAGAGAGCAATTCCCGTTTTTCTCAAACCTGTCACGGTAAAACTGCGATTGTGGATTCGTTAATCGTTGGATCGTCTTTATTTTTGGACAGCAGGTTCACGAGACATAGTTCTACACAGTGTTTTAAAACTCGGACCGGCGACCGACTCGGTGGAGGTACCGGGTCACTGGGGGTACCGGGTCACTGGGTCAAGGGTCGTACCGAGGGGTCGACAGTTGAACCGCATGACCAAAATCGGGACCGCATAACTCGGACCCGGTCTCCATTTCGCGAATTTTCAAGACCTATATAGTATATAATATAAATTTTGTCCCTGTAAAATTAATAACTATGTTTATTTTATATCTACTAAAATATAAAAATTAATATCTTAATTTATTAATATTTTTAAATTTATTCATACATAATATTAATCTATTTTAGATCACACAAATTAATATGTACTCAACAAATATGGTGCTTGTTTTTGCTAATAATGCAATAATGAAAAAGAAAAAGATGAAAAAGAGCAAAAGAAACAGATTAAACGACGTTGTTTTGATAAAAAAAATTAAATTAAATTCACAACCCGGTCCAAGTCAAACCGGGTCGCCGGTTCACCGGTTTTACAAAACCCGGCCGAGTCACACCGGTTTGCTGCGTATCCGATCCATATGGTTGACCGGCTCGGTTACCCCCCGGTTCCCGGTTCGACCGGTCCAACCGGCCGGGCCGAACCGGTTTTTAAAACTATGGTTCTACACTTTCACCGTTCGGATCGTCGAAACTAGGTCCGAGGAGAGAGAAACCGTCTTCGCACTGAAGGTGTAGTTTTGGATATTTTCATCTTCTTGTTTTCAATTTGTAGGCTTTTGTGCTTTATTGTATTGGCTGGTTGTTAGCACTATTTGTGCACTTGTTAGCACTATTTGTGCACTTTGTTGAGACTCTCTTGTACCCTTATTTGATTATAGTGGAACTATTTATTTGGTCTGAACGACCCGTGGTTTTTACCCTTTTCTTTGAGGGGTTTTCCACGTTAAAATATCGGTGTTCAATTATGCGTTTTTATTGCGTTTTATTTGCCGCCACGTATTCGTTGTTCCTTCTCATAGGTTCTTGCAAGTTTGGGAAATTTATTTCCGCCGCATATTGTTCTGTTATTACATTTATGTGTTGATTCCCCATCAATATCATGTGTAATTAACACTGAAAAGTACATACATGAAATATAATGATATGAATATACATTCAAAAAGGTTATAGACCCAAAAGCAAACAAGAGAAATCGTCTCACAGGGCAAAATTGCAAACTTCACCTTCCAAACAAATGTTGGATTTTGTGTTATTGTGTTCACCTCTAATTTTCTACGAGCCTTTGATTAGAACCCTTAAGAGAGCTCGATGGAGAATTAAATTACAAATTTACAATTAAAATTAATTGAAACAACCTAAGAGCACTTGAATGAGATGGTAGAAGACTCTTCTAGCTTAACCAAGATCTTGAATTCAAATCCAGCATTGGGCATGTAACATTTTTAAATCTAATAAAGTGAAAAGATCATTCAAGAAATAATGACATGAGTATACATTCAAAAAGGTTATAAACTCGCGAGCAAACAAGAAAAATCTCTTTGCACACAATCTTTATCAGATTGTCTAAACAAACGTTAGATTCTGTGTTATTGTGTTTTCACCTCAAATTTTCTAGGAACTTTTGATGAGGACCCATGATGCAGCCCCCGAGCAGCATGGAACAGCAGTCTGGAATCCACTTCGATTTGCGCTAGGATTCTTTATTTATCGAAGCCACATTGATTTTGGTAGGCTCCTACTTTAAGCCTTTGTCTAGTTGTGTGTGGAGTCAGCTTTTGTGGCAAAGTAAACTGATACGCGATATCACTAAGATGTTATGGCCCCTTCACCTTTCAATTCCCAATCTTGCTTTACAATTCCTTCTTCTCCCTCACGTGAGTGAGGTCACTAGCCCCTCCACTTTTAAGTGTCTGTTTATTCGTCGTTGCTTTATTTATTATATACTATTATAGCATACTACAACAAAACATGGAGAGGACCATTTCATTCACCATCCATTAATGTCTTGGATTAATCCTTTACAAGCACCATTACCAGCATTAATTGCTATAAAAAATAGACCTATTAGTATATTCACTTTATAGTAACCTTCCTATGGCTTCTTATAATGAACTTGGCACTGATTTACTTTAATCTCTCTATGTATATGTATATGAGGAATGAATTTATAATCTCACAATCAATCATATGCACATTATGCTCATAATCACATAATCAATGTTAGGGGAAGAAATACTAAAGGGATGTTTTTTCGATTATCGAAAGAGTTTTATGGAGAGCACAAACAAAATGCAAATGTTAAGATAAAAGATGACCAAGGCCAAAGTACAACAACGTACACCCAAAAGATGTTAAAAAACACCTAGACATTCTCTTGACATGGTCGACACCATGTGAAAATCTATCTTAGTGATGAAAATTATGCATATGATCGGATTCACATCCAACCTTTTCAAATTGAAGCTTCCAATTGTAGCTTTTGGCTCAATATGAAACTTCGTCGTGGTTTCTATCAAATTGAAACACACGTTGGGTTATTCCTATATTTCCAAATGACCCGCTTATTTTTAAAAAAAAAAATGAGAAAGGAGGAATTTTAATGACTATTTTACAACTATTTTTGAAGGGGATTCAGCACCTCGAGAATACAAAGCTAAACTCCAATCACTGAGCTAGGCAGCTAGCACCTCAATTGTTATGACCCGCTTATAAACACAAGAAAAGTGGCCCAATTAAAAGTTAAAACCCTCTCAAAGGTTGAATTTATGAGAAAGATTGGAATCAAGCTAAGCATTCAATCCAATGCTAATTAAAACACGTTGGCAACTCTCCCAACGCTAAAACAAACCGACCATAAAGTTTCTGTGTTAAAAGAAATCGTTTTATAATCATCCATAATATGCTTTACAACTTTTTCATTAGAAAACAGAAAGACGTAATTTTTTGGTCAGAAAGATGTTTTTTTTTTGCACTTTACTTAAAATAGACTTTAAGTCAACCAAAGAAATTGCAATCTTTTCTTCGTGGTTTTTGACTGGGAGTACTGGGTAGCACGTAGTAGTATGCAACTTTACGGTGTCTTTAACATTGTCAAGTCATATTTAATATCCACTTGAATAGTTTTATTAACAAAAATGTTTTTTTTAAGCAAACCAACTCAAGTCATTCCATTAATTATAAGAGTTGCAATACAGTGAGGAATAGAAAAATGAACATGGCGACTAGCAAAAGATTGAGCCGCCCTAGCTAGACTATGAGCAACACAATTGGCTTGTCGCAAAATAAAACTGAGAGTACAGTTGTTTAAAGAAGTAAAAAAGTTCTGACATGAAGATATAATCACACCAAGCTCTGTCAAATGGTTGGGTCTTCCCTTCACTGCGCCAACAATATGCTTGCAATCTAGCTCAATATCGACGTGAGGAAATCCCTGCTGAGATATCCACCGTAAAGCCTCCAATAATCCAAGAGCCTCAATCTCCGGAGGTGATAAAAAGCCATCTACCCAAACAGTTTTGACCGCTAGAAAGGAACCCGAATCATCTCTAATACACATGCCAAGGCCACAACGATTTGCATCCTCAAACCAAGTTCCATCTACATTGCATTTGATTCGCCCATAGTTCGGTTTCTGCCACTGTAGCTGTTGTTCGGTACTGCTGTGTTGGTGTCGGGTACTGTTACGCTGATGCAGCCAATCACCAAGCCACTGCCGAGCCTGAAAAACTGCTCTACTGATTGGTTTATTCACCCCATTCCAAACCAGATCATTGCGACGACGCCACAAACCCAAAGTATAACAGCAAAATCGATTTTGGCTCCTGATTCAAGTCTGTCTAGCAGAGAGAAGACCAACTCTGCTGCACTTTCAGCCACCATAAAATCATCCTCAATCGAATCCCACAAGCCAGCTTCCCTCCACACATCTTGAGCCTCCGTGCACCCAAAAAATAGGTGTCATTCATTCTCCGGGTACTCGCTACACATGGGACAAATATCTGGACACGGAACTTGCCTTCGTTGAAGGTTAGAACGCGTAGGTAAGCAGCCAGGCGCAATACGCCAAATGAAAATTTTAAGCTTGTTTGGAACCTTTAGCGGCCAGATTCTACTCCAACTTCCTTCAACCCGAAGATGAGAAGAATCCACAAGGCTGTCCATAGCATGATAATATGCCGACTTGACCGAGTATTCACCACTCCATCTAAACCTCCAAATCATGCGATCTTCCTCAAGAGCAACTGACCGATGCATGTTTGTAATTTCCTTTGCATCAAAATTATTAAAAATATCGTTTATGAGAGCTAAGTTCCAATCATTTGTGGAAGGATCCAATAACTGAGAGACAAAACACAAATTAGTATCCACTGGCCTAGGAGAAGTAACATACGCATTCCTTGGATTGCGAAGCCACGGGTCCTCCCAAATTCAGATATTAGAGCCATCACCAACTCTCCATCTCAAACCTTCCTTGACAACTACCCGTGAAGCGTGGATGCTACGCCAAACAAAACTTGGGTTGTGGCCTAGAGAAGCCCCCAAAAAATCCCCTCTTGGGAAGTATTTAGCTTTGAAAACTCGGGTTATTATAGCATCATGGTTGGTAAGAATCTTCCAACCTTGCTTTCCTAGCATTGCCAAATTGAAGATATGAAAATGGCGAAAGCCCATACCTCCATGCTCCGTCCGCATTGCTAGTTTGTCCCAACTTAGCCAATTAATGCCCCTTCCTTGACTTCTATTTGAGCCCCACCAAAAAAGTTGATCATTCACTCCATTTCCTCCCCAATTGAAGTAGGGGTGAGAAATGTGCTCATACAATAGGTTGGAATGGTTTGAGCCACTGATTTGACCAAAACTTCCCTGCCGGCTTTTGAGAGGTGCTTGCCGGCCCACCCTTGAATTTTATTCCAAACTCTATCCCGAAGATAATTAAAGATGGCCTTCTTTTTTCTACCTACCATAGTGGGCAGGCCCAAATATTTCCCCGTTCCCAAGCATTCTGTTACCCCAAGAGTAGTGGACACCATCTGTCTCATATCTGAAGAGGTGTTTTTACTGAAGTAGATTTTAGACTTCTGGAGATTAATAGCTTTCCCTATTGCTAGCTCGTAGGTGTAAAGAATATCTCTCATGGTTCGAGACTCCTTCTCAGTGGCCCTGAAAAATAAGAAACAGTCATCAGAAAATAAGAGGTGTGTAAGGACTGGGGCGCCCCCTACACACTTTGATGCCATGTAAGTCCCCTCTCCCTTCAGCTTTTTTAATGAGCCTAGTCAGCCCCTCCGCACCAAGGATGAACAAGTAGGGAGAAAGAGGGTCTCCTTGTCTAAGAACCCTGCCAGGCTTGATAGGACCAACACTCTCATCATTGACAATAATTTGGTAGTCAGCTGTTTCCAAACACAACATCATCCATCTCACCCAATTGTCATGAAAACCAAATTTAAGTAAAACAACCCTTAAATAATCCCAGTTCACTCTATCATATGCTTTGCTAATGTCTATCTTAAAGGCAACTTCCCCCTCTTTTCCCCCCACTTTACATTTCATGTGATGGATAGTTTCAATAGCAACCATTGCGTTATCCAAAATAGATCGGTTTTCAACAAAAGCGGATTGTTCTAGGGAGATACATTTGGAGAGTAGGGGCTTCAATCTATTAGCAAGAACTTTTGAGAGAATTTTGTAAACAACATTACATAGGGAAATTGGGCGCAGGTCTCTCATAGAAGCTGGATTATGCGTTTTTGGGATCAAAACAATATTAGTATCATTAAGATGAGAAGGAAAATACCCTTGTTGGAGCCAAGTCTGACTTGCATGGAACACCTCGTCACCACATAAATGCCAAAAACGCTTGTAGAAACTGGGATTCAAACCATCAGGGCCGGGGGACCTTGTCCTTGTGCATTTCGGACAAGGCATGAGAAAACTCCTCCATCACAAAGGGCCTCAATAGTGACTCATTATCTGCATCGGATATCATCGTTGGGATTGCCTCGATAACCGGATTGTGATTAGTATTTGCTTGCTGAAATAAATTTGTAAAATAGTCACAGGCTGTGTCCTCCAGCTCGGATTGGGTAGTTGCCTCACTGCCATCATCACGCTGAAGTTTCTCGATTTCGTTCCGGTGCTTTCTTGTAGACGCAGCTGCATGAAAGAAACGAGAGTTACAATCCCCTTCCTTGAGCCATAAAACATTTTCCCGTTGCCTCCAAAAGGACTCTTCTTGGGATAATAAGCGGCGTAGTTTTGCTTGAACCTCTAAGTAGCGAGCACAAGCTTCATGAGAAGTGTCCTCACGTAATTCTTCCATCTCTTTGCGACAGCTATCGATATCCACCCGATATCTCATACGGAGAGAGCGACCCCTGTAACAGCCCAGGTCCACCGCAGCGGCCACCCCGGTCCCACTGTTACCTCACGGTCTTTTCTACCCCCCTTGTAGAATTTTTGCCTTCCGTGGGAATCGAACCTTGCACCTGAGGCATAAGTGCAAGTTAAACCCCCTTCCCAATACCTTTACTTGCATAAATACTCTATCCCTAAAAACGTTCATGGGGTAGGTCATTTTTTTTGTAGTGGTAGAAAAAAATTTGGGGAAAAAAATGTAAACCTATTTATTAAAAGGTGATACAAATTTCTGAAATTTTCTTCTAATGCGTAGAATAGGTTGTAGTCTAAAAATACTAAAATAGAAAGTTATGTCTAAAAATATATTTCTAGAAACATCTGTTACTATCCATAAATAGATTATTTGGACTTCATTTGATTTGGACTTCATTTGATGTAAGTCTGTTGAATGTAATATTAGTAAGATTGAGGGTTTTCCACATATTTGATTATGTTTCTGGGAATTTTCCCTCGCAAACGCTTCCGTCGCAAATCCCTCGCAAACTCTGTCGCAAAAACCCGTTGCAAATTCCGTCAGAAATCCCTCGCAAATCCCTCACAAATATCCGTCGCAAATCCCTCACAAATATCCATCGCAAATTTTCGTCGCAAATCCATCACAAATCCGTCGGAAATATTAATTCACAGCAAAAAAAACACTATATCCCAACAGTCATTTAAGTCGAACTGTCGTACTCAAACCCTGCAAAATGGAAAAGGAACACATAAGATTAAACATATGGGATTCAATACACATGCATTTAGCTACAACCTACACCCTAAACATTTAAGAGATAAATCCAAACAAAGTCACTTGCGAGAAGCTCTTGTTGGCTTTTGTCACTGGTTTTGATTAGAACCAAAAGGTTTTCAACAAATTTTTATTTATGAGGGTATCTAATACAACAAAATTGCAAGGTATGAGGGGGCAGTTAGGAGAGCCCTTGTTCTTTGCAGCATTCGAAATGCTTTTCCCCTAAAACCAACATAACAAGACACAAGTTTCATTTTGACATATAGAATTACGCTTCCATTGTAAAGAACACTAAATTGAAATGAAACAATCAAGAGCTTATGCAGAAAATTGAAAACTACCATTACACAGACAAGAAAATTAGATCCAAACCAAACCTAAAATGATGCTATGGAACAGACACATTTAAGTTATTTCAAGTGACAATCAATTAGCCAATCAAGCAAAAATAAAACACATGAATGCAAATACATGTATATACAAGCATATATTTATCAATAATAGTTGCAGGTAGCCAATATTTATAGAATATAGTTGAAGGGAAGAAAACAAGACAATTTGAAACAAACTTTTAGATGAAAAGCTCAAAAACTGAGAAGTGTTTAATTTTCCTAGTTTAAAGTCCTGCAAATGAAAGCAACAAAAAGTCAAATGGATAACTGGATAATATCAAATACTTAAAGAGAAAGAAAATGCAAAAAATAGGTAAATAGTTATATACTGCTTTATGATTCATTAAATTAAAAGAATGTTGGGACAGTAAAATAAAGAAGGAAGGAAGTGCAACAATAACATGTTATTCGTAACAATAATATGATCATAAAGACTCATCCTTGCTGAATGCTTAAAAGGACCCTAATTATCCAAGCAATAGTAGCAATAATGTAAATGAAAATTATTCATATGCATCGTAATCGTCAGACGTACCCAAGCACCATACTAGCTCAAGTAGTAGTATAGGCGGCCTCTAGAGCGTGGAGATCCCTGCGGAGATTGCCCCGAATGGGGCCCCGCGGGCAGGGAATTTTTCCCTGCGGGGACGGGGATGGGGGAGATAATCCCCCCGAAGCCATGTCGGGGACGGGGACCTATCTCCCGCCCCGCAGGGTCCCCGCCCCGAGCACTTTACATAAATACCCTTACTATAATATATATTATATTATATATGTTTGGTTTTTTTGTCTTTTTAAGTGTTTATTATTATAATTATTTTTTTAATATTGACAAAATAAGAAACCACGCTCCATCCGCTTCTTTCAGGAATCAGGATCCACGCTCCAGAGTCCAGCTTCTTTCAGAAACCACGCATACGCTCCAAGCCCTAGCGCTGCTACCGCCGCTCCATTCCAAGCGCTGCTTCCTGCTTCCAACATCAGCGCTGCTTCCTGCTTCTTCTTCTTCTACTCTGTCTCTTCTTCACTCCTGGTAGGTTCCTTCCCCCTTACTCTGTTTCGGTTCCCTCCCCCCTCTCTCTGTTTCGGTTCCCTCTCCCCCCTCTCTGGTTGTTGCTGAAATAGGGTTTCATGTTAGTATAATATGGTTTCCCTCTCACCCTCTCTCTATTTCGTGTTTCTGTGATTGTATAATAGGGATAGTATAATAGGGTTTTGCTGAAATAGGGTTTTGATGTTAAATCATGTTAGCCATAATGTTGAAATAATGTTGAATCATGTTAGACAGGGTTTTGATGTTGAAATAATGTTGAAATAATGTTGAATCTTATTTTGCTGAAATAGGGTTTTGATGTTAAATCATGTTAGTATAATGTTGAAATAATGTTACTGGATTCAGCCATATTTAGGTTCATTTATTTTAATGTGAGTAATGTTAGTATGATGTTGAGTTTGCCTCATATAATATTGCAGGATCTCTTTTAAAATGGTTGAAGATATTGCATCTAATAGTTCCGTGGAATGCACTGAAGTTTCACCCGCACCTAATTTAATTCCACCGGGAGAGACACATCAAACTGAAATTCCTCCGGATGACACGAAAATGGAAGACCGAGAACAAGATCAAGAAGTGGAGCCCTCTAGATAAGATGCCATCTTCTTCATTTGTTTTGGGTGGAGACTTATTTCACATGCGTTGTTGTGCTCATATATTAAATTTGATAGTAAAAGATGGTATGTCATAACTTTCTAAATCGATTGAAAACATTAGAGATAGTGTTTCCTTTTGGGTCGCAACACCAAAGAGGGAGGAAAAATTTAGAGATACTTGTCATCAATTGAACTTAGTTTATGGGAAGAAGCTTGCACTTGATTGTAAAACTAGATGGAACTCCACCTACTTAATGCTTGCTTCTGCATTACCTTACAAGGAAGTTTTTAAACGTTTAAGTCAGCGTGAGTCTCTATATAAATGTTTGCCAAGTGAAGATGATTGGAAAAAGGCAACTGATAATTGTGATAAGTTGGTATTGTTTTTTAAAGTCACTGAGTTGTTCTCGGGTAACCAATATCCAACATCAAATATTTACTTTCCAAAAGTGTGTGAAATAAGATTGACTTTAAGAGCTTGGTTAACATGTGGCAATGATATCATCCAAAGTATGACTGCAAGTATGATATTGAAGTTTGACAAGTATTGGAGTATGATAAATGGAGTGATGGAAATAGGGGCTATTTTGGATCCTAGGTATAAAATGACATTGTTGAATTATTTCTTCCCTCTGATATATGGATGTGATGCTCCCAAGGAGTTGGAACGTGTGATGAAACTATGTCAAGATTTGGTTGATGAATATCAAAAAATGGATGGTTCTGTTCGTCCTACTATTAGTGGTACTAGTAGTGGTTCTAGTGCATCAAATGTTGCTTGTGTACCAGTACCACAAGATTCTTGGGAGTCTAGTTATATCAAATTTGTGAAAGAAAATGTCACAACTATTAGTGTGAAGTCAGAATTAACTAGTTACTTTGAAGAGCCTGTTTTGCTGAATGAAACAAACTCAGAAGCTTTTGATATATTAGCTTGGTGGAAGCAAAATGGATTGAAGTACCCAACCTTGCAAAAAATTGCAAGAGATTTTTTAGCTATCCCTATCTCTACAGTTGCTTCAGAGTCTGCTTTTAGTACGGGTGGTCGTGTTGTAAGTTCACAACGTAGTAAGTTGCATGAAGACACTTTGGAGGCTTTGATGTGTACCCAAGATTGGAGGTACTTCAAAAATTATGTATCAACTTCAATCTGTTGGTGAGGATGAGGATTGTGAAAAACAGGTAAACGATATACTTTTGGTCAATACATAATCTTTTAAAATACTTTTGTGAGGAGATGCTGATTTAGTCATTATTTTGCAGGAGAGACATAAGCACTTGGAGTGGTGATAAAGGCCTAATTTCTTGGACAAATCATTATTGTAATTTTGGTGTTGAGATGATGATCAAGTCAATATTGTAATTTTGGAAATTTATTATGGTTTCACGACAATGTATGTGCTACTTAAACTTGGGACTTTGTCTTTTTTTGTGTTAAGATGATGATTAATTTTATCTTGAAATTAAGGTTAATATTGTCTCTTTATTATTGTAATTTTACTTTTTTTTTGCCTATTTTTGTAGTTTTATGGGGTCCCCGCAGGGACGGGGATGGGGGAGTAAAACTCCCCACGGCGGGGAACGGGGACGGGGGCGGGGTAACATTTGGGTGGCGGGGACGGGGAGCGGGGGGGGGGGGGGGGGGGGAGGGAGGGGGTACGCCCCGCCCTCGGCCCGCCCCATTGCCATTCCTATCCCTGTCCCATCAAAGTTGCATCAGTATTACCGACTCCAGTAGCAAATTGAATAAATTCTCCGGCTGATGTGGTGTGCAAATCTGGACAGAACAGTTGTTAGTTAGTCCTTAATGACTGTTTGTTAGACTTAATTGAGTTTGTTGTATTGATTAGGTTAGTAAGTCAGTTCTGTTATTACTTGACTAACCACTTGTAAATAACAGCTAGTTCAATCTCTAACAAACTAGCTAGATGGCCAAGGCACACAAGAGTCAAGACTAACAATATCATCTCTAACAAACACAAAAATATTATTAGAACCACAGAAATCGGAAATTGGTTTATTTATAAACGAAGTCTCATTCAGAGAGTTACAAATCAGACATCTATGAGATTTTGAAATCATTTACAAAACAAGTAAAATCAACTTTTTCTATTGAGTTTCAATTCCAAATATACCAATTGATTCATTGATAAACCATTTCATTTTTCAATCATTCCAAATATACTTTTAATGAATCAAAATGCAAGTAAACAATCAATCGAAGAATATCATAACTTCTGATAAATTTCTCAAGCTTTCTCAATCTAAAATATCAGTTAGCAGCAAGCCAGCAAATATAATGATTTTACTAGTTTGTGAAACAAATAGAAATCCATTATCCAAACCCTCCTCTGGAGTCAAAATAAACAAAAAATATGACAAACCAAAACGTGTGAGCTGTTTGACAATAAACTTAAAAAAAGATTATCTTTTTATATGGTAAAGTTAAGTTTCCATCTTTTATGTGTTACATATCATTCCATGTGGATCTAAAAACCATTAAATCACTCAATAACTAAAGTTGGACCAGAAAAGATTTCACAAACAGGAAGGGTTACAAAATAAACAAGAAAAGTTTCCAAATGTGTTGATCATACCATCAGTCTTTGAAACAAAACCTTCTTGTCTAGCTGCATCAAGTTCCATCTCAAGTGCTTCAAGCTTCTTATGTTGTTCCCTAAACGATCACATAATCAAACACTATAGCCACACAAAAAGTTAAGATTTAAGAAACTTATGAACACCAAAACATATCACTGATAAAATCAAACAGGAAACCATTGGCCTAAAGGATCAACTCTTCACCTAATGTAGGGTGACTATAGTAAAATCACCCTATAGGGACCAAAAGGGTGCAGAAACATCTGGGAATTAGGCTAAAAAAACAAAAAACAAATCTATAGAAAAATCAAAATCATAGACTACAAAATCAAATAAAGCCAGATCCAAGAGGCAATAACAGAACATTCAACAACTTACTATCATGAGTTTTCAACTTCCACGTTTCATCCCAAATGCCATAAACCCAATCTAACTTTCTCAAGTTGTTTTCTGTTACACCATGTCCTGTAACCATTAAACAAAAAAATTAAGAAACTACAAAGAAATCTTAACACACAATTCAAATATGTCAACTACAATGTACTCAACTATAATCTTACCTGGAGTATTGGGGCTTAGGGTTCAGATTGAAGCTGTAAAATTAGGAAGATGAGATTAGGGTTTTTAGTAAATCAAAAATTAGTAAAACAAGAGGGGAACACAAACCAGACCAGAACATAATGAAAAGCAAACAAAAAATAAGATCAAATCAAATGAAAGAAAAGCACTACTTAGCTGGAATTTAAGTGACCCATCCTTTCAAGGTCGAATGTTAAGGACGTCGGGAGGTTGAGATCGACGGTTGTGAGGTTGACGACAACGACGGTTTTGGTTGGTTTCAGAGTCTTGATTACTGCGACGATGGGTTTGGTTTGGATGCGATGCTGGGTCGAGGTTGGTGAAGGCAATGGGTTAAGGTTTGCGTTGGTTGGTTGCGGGGGCGATGACTAAGGACGGATGCAGCGGCGATGGGTTTTTGGTTGTCTAAGGTTGGTTGCAGCGCTTCAATGAGTGGGTCGCTACGGATCGGTTCGCTCCAGGATGCACGAAGGATGCGGCGTTGCAAAGGGTTGGCTGTTGGCTGGCGATGTGGGTTATTGGCGCAAAGTGGTCGATGGCGGCGACGGCGGCGAGACGACGTTGGTTAGGTTTAGGCGGTGTGGGTAAGGGTTGGTTGCGGCGTTGCTGGGTTAGAACTTTGATCACTTATTTGGACCCAGTGGTGGTGCTGGTAGAGAGTGGAGAGGATTTAGGGTTAGAGTGAAAGTAAGAGTGAAAGTGAAAGTGAGAGTGTGAAAGTGAGTCGATGAAGATACTGTTTTAGTTTTAAGTGAAAAACATTTTGCGACGGATATTCATTCATTTCCGACCGAAATTTCCCTCGGAAGGTAGCGAGGGATTTAAATTCCGTCGGAAATATAAGCGGGAAATGCACTAAACACGTAGCGAGGGAACTATCCGTCGGAAACGAACATATTAGCGACCAAAAAAAATCCCTCAGGAATATGTGGTAGGTAAATCAGCACATTCTTTTAGTGTTCAACTATCCCCATATTACCCTTCTATTTTTTTTAGATTTACATCGTTTGGTGAAAAATTTTTACTGTTCGGATTTACGGAATTATAGGTAATTTCGGTATGCAATTATTAGACATATATACTGATTATGAAAATTACAAAAAATTGGTGTCCATTTCGCTCAGGATTTTATAAGGAATCTGATTATGCAAGTTTTAGGACCAAAAAAACGTTTATAAGAAAAATGATTCTAGAAAACTAAGGTTGAAGATGAAGATTCAAAAGCTTCAAGTCAACAATGGAAAAATGCTCAAAACCACATCAAATCAAACAAAATTTGTGCCTAATTTGAACGAATCCACCATCGATTTGCACAAAAAAAGTAGCACAACTTATTTAAAAACACATTTCTGGCCGAGCTCAGGCCTAAAATTTTCGATGCAGGTCAGACTCAGGCAGTGGCGGACGCAGGACCCCTGGATCAAGGGGTGCAAAAAAAAAACACCATCAAAATTGTCGATTTATAGGATTGTTGAAAATTTCCTTTTCAAACCAAACTATTTAACTCTAAACTTTTTAAAAGTAAATCCCAAATTTAGTCTCTAAGTTTACATTTATTCTCCTATTTATTATATGAATGTAGCGACCGAAAAATCCGGGAAAGGATTCTTCGAAGGTTCTAAATGAAGCTGCCACCAAGGTTTAGTTTAAGGGCAAACATTGGAAAATCCCTTTAAGGTGGATAAGGATCCTTGAGACCAGATTTGGGTTCGGGAGTCGGTTATGCGTGGGGAAGGTATTAGCACCCCACGGCATCCTTCCTAAGGAAGGTTACCTGTTAATTAGTTGTAGAAGCGATAGTTAATTTTGAAAACATTTAATTTACCCTTTTATTTTGAATTTAGAAAGAAAAAGACTTAATAAAATTATTAATTTTTTGTGCTTGACGGGAGTGTGCCCCCGCTCCTACGTATCTCCAAGTGCGATGAAGAAATCAAAGCTACATAGTTCTTGGGTAGAAAAAGTTTGGTTTGTTTGTGTTTTTTAATTTAGGGACTTTAGGACTTGTGATCCGTGCGGTTCATTTATCCTAAAACGATGACTAACCCGGCCGTACGACCGACTTAATCCCCTGTTATTGAAAATAAGATTTTTGAATTTTGGAAGAAAACGATTTGTGTAGGGAGTGATTTTATTTGAATAGGTATTTTAGGACTCTTGAGCCGTACGGCCTATTTGTCCTAAAACGATGACTAACCCGGCCGTACGATTGACTTAATCCCCTATTTTGAAAATAAGTTTTTTATTTTCGGAGGAAAATGATTATTTTGTTTTTCTGTTTTGAATATGAACGAAAAGTTAACAAAGAAAAAAAAATGAAAAGTGCAACTAGTGAAAAATAAATATCATTAATATTTAAAAATAAACTAATTAAAAGAAAAATAAAATAAAAAAGGGAGGGGGAGAGAGAGAGAGAGAGCGAGAGCTTTGCTAGGAGAGGGAGAGAATGTGTTCAATGTTCTTGTTGAATCGCTGCGGTGTCTTTTTCACCGTGGACAAGGCCTCCTTTTATAGGTGAAGGGTTAGGTGAAGAGACTTGCTGGACAAGTTAACTTGCTGGGCAAGTCGACTTGCTGGGAAAGCAGCTTGTTGGGCTGAAGGTTAATGCTACTGACACCCCCTTTTTATTATTTTCGTTCTTCTCTATTTTTTTTATTTTTATGTAATTTTATTTTTGTTTTGGTGATAATGTAAATAAAAGACTGATTTTTTAAATTAGAGAAAATGTTATTTTAAAAAGTCAAATCTAGAAAAAGGACAAGCTGGGCCAAGGCCCAAACGAGAAAATCTAACATAGGCCCAATAAAGTGAATTACTAAGTACAAACCCAATAAAACGAACTAGCGTCTAAACGAGCCCAAAAACTAACTTGCGGTAATAGGACCCAGGACTTAGACACACAAAACTAGATGATAAAAATGACTATAGTAAAAAGAGAGTGGACAAAATTGGGGTATAACAATGAAGATAATAAATAGTCTGTAAAGTATGTGACGTTCGTCAAATTAATTCTCAAAGTTTTGAAAATAGTCACTTAAGGAAACTAATGAGACAAATTTCTTAAACTTAACGAATTTAATAGATTTTACACACTAGTGAGACTACTTATTATTATTTTATACAATTTAAGGATCAACTTGAAGAGATGGTGTAAGTTTAGAAACTAAAAGTAAGAGTTTAGTCTTTATTAACTATCAAAACTGAAAGAATGGAGAGGTCTAGATGCAAAACTTAAAATCTAGGGGGTTCAAAATAAAAATTAGGCTAAATAGCACTTTTGGTCTTTTATCTTTGCTCCAGAATTCACTTTGGTCCTTTATCTTTTTTTTGGTCCGTTTTGGTCGTTTTTGTTTCATTTTGGTCCCTCACGTCAGTTTTGACTAACGGACGCCACGCTGGCAGTTAACTGCTGAGGTGGCGTCCATTTTCATTAATTGACGTGGCAAAAATTAATATTATTTAATTCAATTAAAACATTAAAACAATTAAAACAATTAATTCCTTTTTCTATTTTTTTTCTTCAGAAAATCCCTTTTGCTCTCCTTCATCGCGAATAGCCTTCTGCCCTCCTTCATCGCTGTTCCTCCTCTCCTCATCGCTGTACCGCCCTTATCTCCTTCATCGCCGTTTCAGCAACCAAACAATAAACGCTGGATTTTGTTTCAGATCTGTATTTCGTCTTCCAGCAACCAAACAATAAACACGAGGGAGAGAAAGATCTGGGTTCGCGAGGGAGAGAAAGATCTGGGTTCGCGAGGGAGAGATCCATCTGGGTTCGCGATGGAGAGAAAGATCTGGGTTCGCGAGGGAGAGAAAGATCGGATCACCGTTTCAGACCTTCTTCTTGTTTCAGATCTTCTTCTTGTTTCAGATCTGGGTTTTGCGCAGAGAGAAAGAGAGGAAAAGGAGGAAAAATGGGAGAGGGAGAGTGAGGTGGCGACGGTGGTGGAAGGGTGGCGACGGTGGTGATCTGGAAATGACGGTGGTGGGAGAGGGAGAGTGAGGTGGCCATGGTGGTGGAAGGAAAAGAAGGAAAATTGTTTTATGTTTTATTTAAATTAAAAAATGAATTTGCTGATGTGGAAATGACATTCAGCTATACTGACACGTCATTTAATGAATTAAGGACGCCACGTCAGCAGTTAACTGCCAGCGTGGTGTCCGTTAGTCAAAACTGACGTGAGAGACCAAAATGAAACAAAAATGAAACATGAGGGACCAAAACGGACCAAAAAAAAGATAAAGGACCAAAGTGAAATCTGTAGCAAAGATAAAGGACCAAAAGTGCTATTTGGCCTAAAAATTATATAGGGGCATAAGCCCAAATTTTTATTTTTCAGGGGGTTAAAATGAACCAACAGGTTCGCCACTGGGTTCAGGCCATGCAAAGCTCAGTTCGGCTCAACCTATTGCCACCCCTATTTGACGGCAGACTTCGGTGTAAGAACTAGATACCATCATAATCAATAAAATAAATATTTTTACTTATAATTGAGTCTAGGGCCAAAAATTGGTCACACATTTTTTTTCTCTTGTAACCGGGGACGGATCCATGTTAATGTAATTGGGGGCATTGGATATCCGTCACTGCTTGTAACGTTCTTTCTTGTCATGATCAAACAAATCCTATTTGATACACTAAAAATGTCTCACTAATTAGTCTCTTACAAGAGCAACCAACATCGTCGGCCAAATGACTTAGTCTACTATAGGACGTCACAGGGGTCGACCCGATGTTTATGGGTTTGATTTCTACAGTGAACAAATTCGGTATAGGCTGGTGCAAAATTTGATCCTAAATACGAATAGAGATTAGGTTTTTGTTAAAAGTGTGTCGAGGGCTTGAGGCATTCCTTGAATAGCAAACGATAGTCCAAATCAAAAAAGTCTCTTACACCAGCTGTCGTAGGTGGTGCTAATATTGTTTGTGAACTGAACCGCGAATAAAATGAAAAGGCAAAATGAGTTGAAGCGAAGACAAAGGAAGACGTTAGACGTACGACATTATGATGGGAGCCCTTGATTTGAGGAGCAGAATATATATTAGATTCCATATTCAACCCCCGTAGTGATCTTTTCAGCTTTGTTTTAGATTCTCTGGCGTACTAAAGATGACATGCAATTGATGCAGACAAATTCCAACAATCCTAATCTTGTTCACCTATTGGTCTTTATTCACACAGTGCAAATCCTTTCACCATGCCCTAGAACCACCTTTGTTCCCCACTTTATCCTATTTATATCTTAGACCACTGACAATTATAAAGAGTATATATTTTTTTCTAGAGAAAATTCTTATTTGTTGTTACGGTGTTAATAGCGCGTAGTATTTATCGACTAATCTAGGTTGAGAAACTTGACTCGTCACGTGTACTCAACTTTGTTAGTCTGTGTGGTTCTCTCATCTAAATAATGTTTTTACCACAACTAAGACTCGAAATTTAGATCTTAATGTGAGATCCGAACTCCGTTTATGAGTAAGTAGAAAAGTAATTATTAATTATTTTATGAGTAAATTATTTTTCATTTAAACATAAAAGATATTGTATGACGTCCTTTAATATTTTAATATATTAAATATTATATTTTTTTATACTATTGTTTCTTTTCCTGAAAAAAGATATTTATTTATTCAAATTTGTAAAATATATTGAAAAAAATACAAATTCAATATCACTAAAATTTAAAAAGATGAATATGTGAACAAACTCACAAACTCACAACACATAGGCACTACAACAGTAAAAAGCATCAGGGGCGCTTTTTTTAATCCATTAGGGGCGCTTTCAGGCGCCCCTAAATCTGGCGCTGCTGTTGCTAAACTTTCTACAGGAGCGCCCAACAAGCGCCTCTAATTATTAGGCAACAGGGACGCTCGAAGCTAAAAGCGCCCCTGTTGGTCTTGGCGCGTTTGAGAATCAGGGGCGCTTGCAGCTAAAAGCGCCCCTGTTGGTCTTGGCGCGTTTGAGAATCAGGGGCGCTTGCAGCTAAAAGCGCCCTTGTTGGTCAGACCAACAGGGGCGCTTTTAGCTGCAAGCGCCCCTGATTCTCAAACGCGCCAAGACCAACAGGGGCGCTTTTAGCTGCAAGCGCCCCTGATTCTATGTTTTTTTTAAATATTGTTTTCTGTTTCTCGTATATCCAATATTTTGCATCAACCAACAACTGCCAATATCATAATCTGCATAAACCAGAAACAGAACCAGAACCAACAACGACCAATATCAACTCAACAACCAAATAAATTTCAAATGAACTAACCAATTGCAAATTAAATTCCATAAATCAACTAACCAATTTCAAATCAACCAACCAATATACCCATCTAATATAATACATACATAAATCATTAACCAAATTCTAAATGCCAACATAGACAACAAAGTGACAAACATGATGACATACAATGTGAGGAACCAAAAACCAGCTAACCAAACTAATTACATGAATTTCGATTTTCATTAATTAATCTGGCAACATGATGACACCACTCTCCCTTGACCTCAGCAAGTTGGTCACCAGAAAATGGAGCTCCAACCTCGTGTTCAGGAAAATACTACAAAAATAAAATAAAATAAAATAAACTTAGAATTAAGTGGTTAAATGCTAGATATGAAATTAAGTGGTCAAAAAACAAACTATACATACAAATTCTGGAATTTCTATTTGATTGTGAGTGATTATGTTCTTCATAAACTTCATAACGTAATACCCGCAATCATCATTGTTTGGTTGCCTGGGACACTAGAAATCAAAATAACAATTAATTATTAAAATGCGAGCAATATTTACATGGATAAGAATGTTGATTATAAACTTACCGTTATTCCTATCCATTTTGTTTTCACATGCCCAACTCTAGCCCTGACCTCAGTCGATCCCCAATAAGTCATCAAACAACTGAAACATCATACATATAACTATATTAATTAATGGAAATACATACATAATTTAGATGATAAAACATGCGATGTATCTAAATACACACCTTTCAAACATTCCTTTCAACTTGACGTGGTTGCTATAATGACCATGACACGAATCCAAATAGAAAATTGTATTTCTTTTGGGATCAACTACCAACAATACCCAATGTAGCCTACAAAAAAATTGAATAACCAAATAAATAACAGATATTTCAAAAACAGGTTATATATATATATATATATATATATATATATATATATATATATATATAGAGAGAGAGAGAGAGAGAGAGAGAGAGAGAGAGAGAGATTAAATTTGTTACCCTAAGTTGATGGGTGCCAAAAATAAGCTATCACAGCTGCTTTCATGTGCCAAAGCCAAGCGTCTATTGACATAGGCTTTTACAGATTCATTGTTTGCTTTAATCGCTTGCTTCACGGTTTTAACAACATCTTTTGACATGCCTTTTTCAATGCATACGTTGCGTAGAAAGGTATTTGCGGGGCACAAGAATATAAATCTTTGTGTTTGTTCCATGGGGATCATAATCTCATGGTACAAATACCTATAGTTAAGATGTATACAAATAAATTAACAAATAATAATAATAATAATAATAATACCTGATGTATATTGTAATAGAAGTTGCAGATGCCCACATGTGATCATATACCTCTTTCAGTTCCACCTTTGAAAGGCAGACTTGGTTGCTATATCCCAAGATGTCTGGATCAAGCGATGCAATTATCAAATCTCCACCCATCATTGTTGAGGCATGAACCTTTAGATAACCGATAAAATCCTTAGAAGGGGGGTTGGAATTGAATCTGTTTCCCGTTATCTACTTGTCGAGACACTGATTTCTTGCTAGCAATAGAAGGGGGTGTGTGTTGGGATTGAATCTCATTCCCGCTAGATTCTCGCCTAGACACATGTTTCTTGCAACCAATAGAAGGGGAGGGTTGGGATTTGTCAACATGCCAAGAAATCCGAGATCTTGCTTTCTTTACCTATATTAGAAATATAATTAGTTATTAATATATGACAATAAGCCAATGAATTATTAACAAATATATTAATTGCTCCATACATTGATAAGATTTGTTGGCCATGCCACAAGGGTGCCAAGTGCATCATTCACAGTGAACAAAGTCACACAATCAGTGTCAATTGGTACCGGCAATAATGCTTCATCCACAACAACAAATTCAACTCTGATTCTTGCGTGATTTGGAGGAATGGGTAGATTGTGCAAGGTGGAGTCCTCATTGTTACAAACAAAGCCCTTTGCGACCAATGTAAGCGGGTTTGATGTATATAATTCACAGTTGTTATTGTTACCATAAATTAAATGATAACCAAATATTAATACCTATAAGTTAATGTAAATGATAACCAAATTAAACGACCAACGATAATTACCTCATTGGACGCAATATTGCAACTATCCCTGAAGCTATTTGGGTTAGGAGATGGTACATACGCCTAAATCGACGAATTATGGGAAAATACCACAATACCTTTTCTGGAGCAGAGTCTTTCTTCTTATACCGCGGTGCATTACATTTAGGGCACGACTTTAACAATGAATGTTCATTCCGAAATAAAATGCAATCATTCGGACAAGCATGTATCTTCTCAAAGTTCAAACCAATGGTGCCTAACATTTGTTTTGCATCATACGTCCGAGAAGGGAGAACATTGTCTTCCGGCAACATATCTTTCAATAGCTGTAGCGACCGAAAAATCCGAAGGATGGACTCTTCGAAGTTCTTGAAATGAAGCCGCCACCAAAGTTTTAGTTGAAGGGCAAACATTGGAAAATCCCTATTGAGTGGATAAAGGGGTCTTGCGGACCAGATTTAGGCTCGGGAGTCGTTTATGCATAGGGAAGGTATTAGCACCCTACGACATCCTTCCTAAGGAAGGTTACCTTTTAACTAAATGTGTAAACATTTATTAATTCAAAAATAATGTTTTTACCCTTATAATAATAATAAAAAAGACTCACTAAACGGTTAGTTATTTTTTGTATTTTTTTGAGAAAAATGTGAGAACTGAATTTAAAAGGAAAAAGAAAAAGGGTTTTTTATTAGTGCAATTGACAGAGGTCGGCCGCCCTCCGCTCCTACGTATCTCTTGGTAGAGAATCAAATCACACGTAGTTCTTGGTAGAAAATATTTGTGTGTTTGGTGTTTTTTAGATATTTTGAAATTGGGGATAGACACTCGTGATGACCAAACAAGTAGGACTCAGAGTGGCCATCACTCGTAGCCCGTTTTGAAAACTAAAGTTGTTATTAACGGCCAAACAAGCTGAACTCAGAGTGACCATTAACAACAAACTCATTTTTGTGAGCTTGGTTGTTCAAAAAAAATGGTTTGGGAGTATTATGATGTAATAAGGAAAAAAACAAAATGAGTTGTAAAAAGGAAATGTGATTAACAGAGGCATTGTGTTATAAAAAAAAGGAGGTATGGATAGCAACAGATGTTGTATTTTTTTAAAAAGGGGTGCATAAAGCAGTAAGGGATTGTATTGTTGAAACTGGGGGTGCGACAGCAGCCCGGTTCTTTTTGTGGCTGGCCCACGTTACAAAAATGCTTGTGTGGGGGGGGGGGGGGTGTGTAACAGAATTGGTGGAGTGTGAAAATAAATCTGACATTTTAAAAAAAAACTGAAAATAAATAAATGAAGATTAGAGTGTGGTATATAAGGCTAAATGATCAACAAACCCTAATTTTATTTTTACCTCCCCAGCGCCGCAGCTGGGTTTTGTGAGAGAGAGAGGAAAATGAGGATTTTGAGGAGAGGGAGAGAAACGAATACGGTGAGAGAGAGGGATGGAGGAGACGAACGGGAGAGAGGGGAGAAACGAGGGGGAAGGGCGACGAAGTGGTGAGAAAGAGGGAGGCTTGTGACGGTGGTTTCATTCAGGGGGATGGATGGTTTGATGGCGGCGATTGCGAGAGGAGGAGGATGCGATGGCGAGCGAGATGGTCAGGACGGCGGCGACTTACGGTGGTGACAGGTGGTGGTTGTTTGGTGGAGGGAGAAACGGATGAGGGCGAGGAGAGAGAGGGGGCGATGGAAGTAACGGTCGCGGTTCGTTTTTGTTGTGGTGGGGCGCTGCGGTTCAGTTTTTGGTTGGCGAAGGTGGAGAGAGAGCGGTCGGTTTCGTGGCTGTTGGCGGTGGCTGGCCGTTCGTGGTGGAGGGTTGTCACGGTGAGGTGGTATTCCGGGTGAGGGGTGGTGGTTGGTTGTTGGGAGGGGTAGAGGTGTGGTGTACGGTTACGGTGGTGTGGAGGTGGCCGAAGGTGGTGGCCACCATGGGGTGGCCGGAGCTTCAAGCTCCTCTCTTTTCCCTTTTTTTTTGACTTCTCAACTCTTTCTGGTTCTCTCCCCCTCCCCTTCTTTACTGTTTCAGTTTTCTGCGACTGTGTATCCTCTCCTTGCTGTTTCTGTTTGTTGATTTTTATAGAGGATCCCCATTGTGTTGTTATGTTTTTGCAGAGAATCAGAGTAGTGGAGCAGAGGAGGTTAATGGAGCAGAGGAGCAGCAGCAAGCCTGCAAAGCTGTTCTGATGGGGCAAATTGGGAAAGTGACAAAGGAGCAAGAAGAAATTAGCATTGGCTTAATCCTTCAAATGGCAACAGCATTGCTGTCCCTAGCAGCAGGGGCGCTTCTGCCCTTTATTTTATTTATTTTATTTTATTTTGATTTAAATTTTTGTACTTTCTTGTATTTAATTTTTGTCTTCACCTACATCAAAGTTGACTTAGGTTGTACCTCTTATTTGTAAAAAAAACTGTTTATAATAATAAAAACATTATTTCAGAAATTGATTTTTATTAGATTTTTATAACAAAAATTAAATCGATAACAACGACGAAAAAAATACGTACGCGGCGAGACGCGTCCATAACGAGAATACGTGAATTCGCATACTAGAATAAACAATCGTACACAACGAGACGCGAACACGCATCCGCAACGAGGACAAAAATTATTAAAAAACGCACGCGCGCACAATGAGAAGTAACACGCCTGTACACGACTGAGAACACACACATAAACGACAAAAACAATATTTTGGATTTTCTAGTTTTAAAATTAGCCGGACAAAATTAGGGTATGACAGCTGCCCCTCTTTATTTATATTTTACTAGGAAATGTGAAACGTTTCAAATTTCTCGAGTAAAATAGAAATAAAGATAAAAAAGACACTAATTTTGTCAAGACTATTTTTTATTTTTTTTTTATTATATTTTTTTTTTAGAAATTCTTGAAAAAAAAGGGTTAACATAGAACAAGAGTAAATAAGGATCACCGG
Source organism: Astragalus membranaceus (assembly GCA_039519185.1). NCBI lineage: Eukaryota > Viridiplantae > Streptophyta > Magnoliopsida > Fabales > Fabaceae > Astragalus > Astragalus membranaceus. Next base: position 126,555,242 of record CM076851.1, read on the forward strand.
GGATCTGAAGGAGCGCTGGGCTCTGATGGTCTAATTCGCAGTCGATGCTTGGCGCATTGATTGGAGTTAAACTGAAGGACCGACGAGGTCTGAAGGGCATGCCTAAGCCTGATGGACCCATGGGTCTGATGGAGCGCAAACTAGCAACGGTACTAGTAAAACAGTCTGCTTGGGGGGCCTTTTTCGAGCGGCCATGGGGGCAAGGTCAGGTCGTTGACCTGATTTGCGCACCTCGAAGGACGTGCGCTGTGTTTTTTAGGCGGACACAGCTAGTCTGAAGGGCCTGGGGCCGGATGATCCGTCGGTTGCTCGATAACGCGACGTGCGATCTGGATTGAAGGACCATTGTTGGTCTGAAGGAGCGCTTGGGCTCTGAGGGACCGCTGGGGGTCTGAAGGAGCGCTTGGGCTCTGAGGGACCGCTGGGGGGCTAAAGGAGCGCTTGGGCTCTGAGGGACCGCTGGGGGTTTAAAGGAGTACAGAGATTCTGAATTGTAGTATGAGACCAGCGCTTGGAGCACTGAATTTGAGGGAACAAACTATTGGGATTGGTACATGGCGTACCTGCCTAGAACACACCTAATGAATGCATTTACCTGAGAAGGGAGAAGCATATTTGGTATGTCTAAAAATGCAATGAATGATGTATGCGTGCAGTATAGGTATGTGAAATGGTAAGTGTTCGATGGGTGAATGAAGTGTGGCAGATGCTGTGAGTTGAAGTTGATGGGACATGGAGGTTGACGAACAACGTGTGTGAATGCAGATAAAGTAGGAATGTGGTCGTGCTGATTGATTTTGGTGGAATGATGACCGTAATGGAATGAGCAATTTTTCTCTTTTTGTCCTTTTTTGCTTTTCTCTTTTTTCTTGGTATATGAGTGTATGAAATGCAAAGTGTGAATGAGATGCAAATTTAATGCCTTGACGCGAATGTCATGCATGGTACAGAGATATGATTAGTGATGTAAAAAAACTCTTTTTTGGGGGCAACGATGAGGCCGGCACTTGACACGTTTATCGAAGCAAACAATGTCATGCGTAATGCGATGAACGTGCAATGATTGGTATCTGGGGGATGATGAATGAAATGGGCATACCATGGGTGTTGAACCCGATGGAATGAGAAAGTTGACAAACGGTTGTATGTGGATGCAGGTGAGATATGAATGCGACTGTGATGATTGTATGCTATGGTGAATAAAAGGAAGCACATGAACGCATGGTAAATGACATGATTGGTGCAAAAATGTTATGCATGGAATGTGATGAATGTGCGATGATTGGTACCTGATGATGAATGAAATGGGGCAGACAATGGGTGTTGTAACCGACGGAATGGGAAAGTTGACACACGGTGTATGAGATGTGAATGTGATTGTAGTGATTAATTTTTGGTGTGATGATAAATGTAATGGATGGATTTTTCTTTTTGCTTTTTTTCTTATTTATTTTACTTCTTTTCTTGATGCATGCAATGCGAATGTGAATATGATGCGAATGTAATACTTTGACGCAAATGCTATGGTGAATAAAGGAAATACATGAATGCATAGCAAATGATATGATTTGTGATGTAGAATGCTTTTGGCAACGATGAGACCGGCACTTGGCACGTCTATCGAAGCAAAAAAGTGTTATAGGTATGCAATGTGATGAATGTGCCGTGCGAAAGTAAATGGACTACAAAAGGCCTATGAATGATGGATGCTGAAGTTGATCGAAAACAGAAATTGATAAGCCGTGTATGCGACGGTAGATGACATGCGAATGCAGATGTGCTGCTTGGGTGCAGGTGCTATGGTAGATGCATGATTGCATAGTGGAATGATTTATGCTATGATTTGGTTGATAATGCAATGATTGGATGTTTGTTGGGATGTGGGAGGTTTCTTCTGTCTTTTGCTTTATTGCCTTTTTGGTATTTGATGAATGCATGAAATGGGAATGGATACGTAATATTTTGATGCAAACACTATGGTGAACAAAAGGAAATGCCTAAATACATGGTGCGATGATGTGATTGATTGGGATGTAGACAGGCTTTTGGTAATGATGCGACCGACATTTGGCATTTTTATTAAAGCGATACATGTTATGCGTGGCGATGCATGCCCGCATACGCAATGCGTAGTGCACAAGAAGCAAAATTGTGTAGGCAAAACAAGTGGAATGTGAATGCATGTACAATACTGGTATGAAACAGTTGTGATGGGTATGATCAGATGCATGGTTTTAATTCTAGAATAATGAGGGCATGTATAATGCATGATTTGTTGGTAACAACACTTTTTTTGTTTTTGTAAGGATGCAAAGATGTTTGATGTGAAACGAAATTTTTGATGCTGGAAACAGAGAGCTGGACATTTTAAGTTGATCGTTCCTTGGAAGAAAGATTTTTGATGGCTTGGACTTGAACTCTGGTAAGCTCAAGATTGTCATCTTGAGAGGTGTGGCTTGCAGCAATGTATTAGTGCCCCTTCTAGAGATCGAGATGCGTATTTGCAGATGGGTTCTCATTTGGTTATGATAACCCATGATGGCTAAGCTTTCAAGTCTAAGATGTTAACTTAGAGGGATTGTCATTATTGCGTGTCTCTCTCTTTGAAGCATTTGCTTAAAAAATATGAAAAACAGTGTGAATGCAAATGAATGTGCCAGTTGACTCAGGGTTCAAGAAATGTAGGGTATGTGACACGTGAGTGGAGTGAAGGATGAGGTTTATTGGCTCAAGCCTATGAGAGATAAGCTTGCCCCAAGGTAAGAAATGTTTGACTGCCCCAATTTTGACTTCAAATAGTGGGGAGTGAAACAGTCTGCCTTTGTCTAGGGAGGACAATGACAACTAAGGCTATAGACTGATTGAGGGATTGGGAAATATGCTGGTATTGAGGGTGACACGTGGCTAGGAATGAATGGAATGGGAGGCAGAAGGGTTCTTTCGGGCCGAGGGGTATGATGCCCCGGTCTACAAGAAGACAAGGTTGCCCCAATCCCTGAAAGGTGAAGATTGCCCCATCTCGAGTGGGATTGTGACAGGGTGTAAAGTTAGAATAATGGTTTGGAAATTGCTCTAGTACGGCTACATGAGTGTAGTATATGAACGAGATGAACGATGAGGGTATTTTGGGGATGCTAAAAAAAATCTCCCTGAGCTTGAGTGGAATGGAGGGTAAGGTATTGCCCCATTTTGATATGATAAGTCAAGTAACTGTCTTAGTAGGGATTTGCGGCTTTCCTTGGGAAGGAGTCCGCAAGCTAAGACAGTCAAGAGTTTTTGGTTCAAGAAAAATTCACTTTGTTGATGATCACTGTTATCTTCTCTTGATGAACTTCGAGCGTGCAAGCCCTTTTAAGTTTTTTTTTTTTTTTTTTTTTTAATAATATCTTTCTCTTTTTTTTTGAGCAAATAAATTATTCTGATTATTTTGTCCTAGAGCATAAGCTTTGAGAAAAAATGGAAGCAACCAATCACTGATCAGAATAGGCCTTAGGATTGTAATATGGCCAACGGTTAATGATTCATGAAGGAAATGATTACTTTGCTCCTGAGAGTGTTCGGGGTGGGTTGAGACAAAGAATCTTTTATGCGCTTTATGGTAGAATGAACCTGTTTTAGGGTTATAGCGCATTTGAGGGTTTATGGGGGATAGGATGCTTAGGCCAAAGGAAGTGTTTGAAGGTTTATTTCAGACAAGGATCTTTTATATGCTCGATGGTGTGAAGTATCAGCTCACAATTTCTACCGCTTTGGTTTTCAGGATTTTTCAATCCTCTTTTTTTTATTTCACTTTTTTGTGATTTTTCTTCTTTTTTTCTGAGCTGAGCGAGCTGTTAAATATGGGATTGATCCTTGTCTAAGGTGTTTGAAAGATTTTTGATTTTTGGCTCGAAGTGGGTAGCAAAGGGCATTTCTCTTTTTTTTTGGATTTTTGGATATAGGAAAATGGCCAAACTCCAATTCAAATCATGATTGCTTATTTTCTCGAAATTGTAACTATAGGACAAAACTTCATCTTAACATATTTGCTTTTCTTTATTTTTTTTTATGCCCTAATTTTTGCTTAGGCTGCTCTCGCGAGTTTTCAACCTAACGGGCTTTTTTCTTTTTGGATTTCTTGTGTTTTTTTTTTACTCAAAGGACTTGCACGAGTGTTTAGAATGCTAGCAGAAAATCTTAGTGATCATTACTCTGCCCCAGTATGGAGCGTACAAAGCGTTATTCGTGAAATTTCATCACTGGGGGAAAGCGAATGAAATACTCTCGTGGGGACTGGGCCTTTTATGGATGGTTGGGTCTGGTTTTGGAAGTGGCGGAAAGACAGGGATAGTATAACTGACTCAAACAACGACAAACACACATGTCAGGCTAATTTATTTTGCAAATGCTTCATAGAGAGTTGACATCGGTTAAGATAGAACAATTTTAATTGCTAAAACCACACAAGTTAACAAAATAGACATTTAAGCTTCTTATCACGGGGGTGAGATTTATGTTGGCTGATGCCCTTGGTGGGGCATGCAGTGGCTAAGGGTCGAGCCTATGGGAGTAGGGGTTTGAGGACGATACGGTCAATATTATAGTGACCATGATGGTGAATGAGTTATTGGTGAATTCCATTGAATGGTTAAGTGGGTAGGTGGTTTCCATGAATGTGGTAGGATGAAGAGTGAAGAACTTGTTGTTGGTGAATCAGGTTAAGGTGTGGCCACATTTTCCAAGGAAGAGGAATCAATTAAAATATATTTTCAAGAAGGCATCGTCTCTCATCAAACAGTGTGTCAAAAAAATCTTATGAGTTTCGTTTTTTTTATTTTTTGGAAAAAAATATTTGAATAAAACAGAATGCATGAACATAGGGATGTTGTTGTACACAGACAATGATGCAGGTAAATGAAATGCGTAATCATACCTTAAGAAAGTGTGTGATTTTTTTATTTTTTTATTTTTTTTAAAGTTCAACCAGAGTGAGAGGCTAAAAAAACAACAAAAAAACTATTGGATGATGAATAATGCAAGAATAGAAGAAAATGAAGCGAATCCTAATTTTGTTTTAATGCATGTGAGAGGATTAACGCCCTTGCGATGGATGTGAAAGGAATAAATGACTTTTGTTTTTGTTCTTTATGACACATGAATGAACTGTTTTTGAGATGCATGAGAATGAATGGCTTTTGGTTTTTTTTTATGCATGAAGAGGAGTAATGAAATAATGAATGAATGTAATTTTTTTTATAATATCAAGGCGATATTATTTTCTCATTTTGGCGTGTGGCTTATGCAGGATGAAGTAAAATAAAAAATATGATATTTTGTTATTTTCTAGATGATGAGATGCATGTTGGTACCATGATAATGAAAACGATAACCGTATTCTATTATGAATGCATGATAATTTTTTTTATTTTCTAGTTGAAAGACTAACTATGCTCACGCAACAAGAATAATCAAGTTAAACGCACCTTGTGTCCTAATGCATGAAGGAACACATGGTGAAAAATGAAAATGCAAGTGCGGATGCATGAAATGCGTGCATGAATGATCACTTGGAAATGTCAGTTATTCTAAATGATTTTTGGAGGCAATGATGACATAATTTTTGAAATGATGCATGTTGAAACAGTGTATAAATAATGTGTGGATGAAATGGCGGATGGATGATTTAATGAAACAGCAGATTTTTTTCGGATGGATGTGTGGATGAAATGGTGCGTGAATGTTATCATGATATTGCAAATGATGAAATGCCTATATTATTTAATGATGCTTTTTGTGAATGATTATGAATGAACGAAAATGCATGCTAAATGAGATATTCAGTTACTTATCAAAAAATTTTTTTTAATTGTGATCATGTTTTTTTTATATTTTTTTTTTATGAACAAAAATGCAATGTATGAATGAACGAATAACGTTGCATGATGCAGATGCGAGGAAGGTGAATGAGTGATCACTTGAAACGATAAATGATTTTTCGGAGGCAATGCAATATGATGATGAATAATGCAAGAAAGTGGCGTCATTTTATTATTTTTCTTTTATTTTGGAAATGATGCATGCTAGATGACTAATGCACTCGAGGTGGTTAGGAATGAAGAGCTTTTGTTTTCATTTTTTTACTTTTCGAGTATATTTTTTCCTATATGAGTATGCAAGATGATGCAAATTGGACAAATATGTAGTGTCTTTGTTTTTTTTGGATGATGATGTGCATGTTAGTACCATGAGAACGAGATGCATATGGAAACGAGCGATACGTTCTATGGTGATTTTTTTTATTTTCTAGCACAATATAACACCCGTGATGGCGGATATGAAAATGCATGTGTGCATGAAGAAGTAAATATTTGGTGCAATTATTTTTTTTTAAGAGGTAGTGCAACATGTATGCAAACTCTCATTTTTGATTTATTGGATGACAAATGATACAATTATAATGAAATTTTTGTTTTATTTGGGAGATGACAAATGAATATGGAATTGTTGCATTTAAACTAGGATGACCACATGAGGGAAATGATATATGAATGTTATGTTTTTTTTGAAATGTAATTCAAGACTTTATGAATGATGTGATACCTATACCGTGTGATCATGATTTTGAATGATTATGAATGAATGTCGGTGCATATGATGCTATTGCTTTTTTGTGTGCGAGGAAACAAAATGCATGACATTCGCAACGTTTTTTGTTAATAATGCATGAAGAGGGGATAATGAAATGATGAATGAATATATAATATCATAGTGATTTTGGGGATATGCAAGATGGACAAAATGAAGCAAATGATATTTCTAGGATGATGGAATGCATGGTAGCACAATGATAATGGGATGCGTGTGAAAAGAATGATCTTATTTTGTTATGGATGCAGGATGATTTTGCTTTTTCTATATGATGATGTCGCCTCATGCGCATGCAAATGAAGGAAAGAAGCATGAAAATGTTTTTTTTTTTGAGTGATTTTATTTGTGGAGAAACGCTAAACAGATTAATAGAGAGGGTAAATATAATGCCCCTGTGTCCTAGGTGGGTCATGTCTAAATTGGGATTTTAAACATGGTCTAGGGTCGCTTATGTGATCAATCTCTCAGGTGGCTCTATTCACTTCCTCTCAAAAGTCTCCAGAGCTAAAATCTCATTTATGATATGATCCACAACGATAGCGAGCTACCTGGTGTGGGATACCAAAAAAGAGCGTACTCTGATTGAGACTTTCATGAGAGTCAGACAGATAAAATCCAGAATGACTGTCACTAATAATCTCCACTCGTCCTAAGTTATTTGCAGACCCGGGTATAGGGCCCCACTCAGAGGTGTGTGCAAAAGTGTAAGTGAAGTGTGTGATGAGGGCAAAATACCTAAACTAAACAAGCTGGAAAAGATAACCAACAATAATAACAAAAAAGAGTCGTCTACCCTAAGGTTCAATAATATAACAAAATGCTAATAAATAAGTAACACAAGCATAAGGGCAAAAACAAAATATAAAGCTAATAAAAACTTACACATTTATTTAACCAGGCTTGACTCTCTTAATTTGTCCCCAGTGAAGTCGCCAGCTGTAGCGACCGAAAAATCCGAAGGATGGACTCTTCGAAGTTCTTGAAATGAAGCCGCCACCAAAGTTTTAGTTGAAGGGCAAACATTGGAAAATCCCTATTGAGTGGATAAAGGGGTCTTGCGGACCAGATTTAGGCTCGGGAGTCGTTTATGCATAGGGAAGGTATTAGCACCCTACGACATCCTTCCTAAGGAAGGTTACCTTTTAACTAAATGTGTAAACATTTATTAATTCAAAAATAATGTTTTTACCCTTATAATAATAATAAAAAAGACTCACTAAACGGTTAGTTATTTTTTGTATTTTTTTGAGAAAAATGTGAGAACTGAATTTAAAAGGAAAAAGAAAAAGGGTTTTTTATTAGTGCAATTGACAGAGGTCGGCCGCCCTCCGCTCCTACGTATCTCTTGGTAGAGAATCAAATCACACGTAGTTCTTGGTAGAAAATATTTGTGTGTTTGGTGTTTTTTAGATATTTTGAAATTGGGGATAGACACTCGTGATGACCAAACAAGTAGGACTCAGAGTGGCCATCACTCGTAGCCCGTTTTGAAAACTAAAGTTGTTATTAACGGCCAAACAAGCTGAACTCAGAGTGACCATTAACAACAAACTCATTTTTGTGAGCTTGGTTGTTCAAAAAAAATGGTTTGGGAGTATTATGATGTAATAAGGAAAAAAACAAAATGAGTTGTAAAAAGGAAATGTGATTAACAGAGGCGTTGTGTTATAAAAAAAAGGAGGTATGGATAGCAACAGATGTTGTATTTTTTTAAAAAGGGGTGCATAAAGCAGTAAGGGATTGTATTGTTGAAACTGGGGGTGCGAGCAGTAGCCCGGTTCTTTTTGTGGCTGGCCCACGTTACAAAAATGCTTGTGTGGGGGGGGGGGGGTGTGTAACAGAATTGGTGGAGTGTGAAAATAAATCTGACATTTTAAAAAAAAACTGAAAATAAATAAATGAAGATTAGAGTGTGGTATATAAGGCTAAATGATCAACAAACCCTAATTTTATTTTTACCTCCCCAGCGCCGCAGCTGGGTTTTGTGAGAGAGAGAGGAAAATGAGGATTTTGAGGAGAGGGAGAGAAACGAATACGGTGAGAGAGAGGGATGGAGGAGACGAACGGGAGAGAGGGGAGAAACGAGGGGGAAGGGCGACGAAGTGGTGAGAAAGAGGGAGGCTTGTGACGGTGGTTTCATTCAGGGGGATGGATGGTTTGATGGCGGCGATTGCGAGAGGAGGAGGATGCGATGGCGAGCGAGATGGTCAGGACGGCGGCGACTTACGGTGGTGACAGGTGGTGGTTGTTTGGTGGAGGGAGAAACGGATGAGGGCGAGGAGAGAGAGGGGGCGATGGAAGTAACGGTCGCGGTTCGTTTTTGTTGTGGTGGGGCGCTGCGGTTCAGTTTTTGGTTGGCGAAGGTGGAGAGAGAGCGGTCGGTTTCGTGGCTGTTGGCGGTGGCTGGCCGTTCGTGGTGGAGGGTTGTCACGGTGAGGTGGTATTCCGGGTGAGGGGTGGTGGTTGGTTGTTGGGAGGGGTAGAGGTGTGGTGTACGGTTACGGTGGTGTGGAGGTGGCCGAAGGTGGTGGCCACCATGGGGTGGCCGGAGCTTCAAGCTCCTCTCTTTTCCCTTTTTTTTTGACTTCTCAACTCTTTCTGGTTCTCTCCCCCTCCCCTTCTTTACTGTTTCAGTTTTCTGCGACTGTGTATCCTCTCCTTGCTGTTTCTGTTTGTTGATTTTTATAGAGGATCCCCATTGTGTTGTTATGTTTTTGCAGAGAATCAGAGTAGTGGAGCAGAGGAGGTTAATGGAGCAGAGGAGCAGCAGCAAGCCTGCAAAGCTGTTCTGATGGGGCAAATTGGGAAAGTGACAAAGGAGCAAGAAGAAATTAGCATTGGCTTAATCCTTCAAATGGCAACAGCATTGCTGTCCCTAGCAGCAGGGGCGCTTCTGCCCTTTATTTTATTTATTTTATTTTATTTTGATTTAAATTTTTGTACTTTCTTGTATTTAATTTTTGTCTTCACCTACATCAAAGTTGACTTAGGTTGTACCTCTTATTTGTAAAAAAAACTGTTTATAATAATAAAAACATTATTTCAGAAATTGATTTTTATTAGATTTTTATAACAAAAATTAAATCGATAACAACGACGAAAAAAATACGTACGCGGCGAGACGCGTCCATAACGAGAATACGTGAATTCGCATACTAGAATAAACAATCGTACACAACGAGACGCGAACACGCATCCGCAACGAGGACAAAAATTATTAAAAAACGCACGCGCGCACAATGAGAAGTAACACGCCTGTACACGACTGAGAACACACACATAAACGACAAAAACAATATTTTGGATTTTCTAGTTTTAAAATTAGCCGGACAAAATTAGGGTATGACAATAGCGCTGATAGATCTATCTTTAGAGTCTTTTTAATAGTTATTTTCATTAAGTTTTTTTAGGTATTTTAATTATATTTTATATCTTTGAACTATTTTACTACAAATGTTTGCTTTTTATTTTCAGGTTTTATTTTGGAGCAAAAGAGAAAATATGAGCTAAAATGAAGAAAAAAGGAAATATTTGAGGAGGAGCAATTTTTAAGGCACTAGACACCCTCATGGGCGCCAAGGGCCCCAAAAACCCAAAACTGGCCAAGGGCGCCAAGCAGCAAAACTGGCGCAGCACAGGGCGCCAAGGGCGCCAAGCAGCAAAAACTTTCGCAGAGCCTGCGCACGACCCTGGCACATGTTGTACGACCCTAGTGCAAAACTGGCGCACGACCCTGGCACATAGGCGCACGACCCTGGTGAAAAACTGGCGCAGAGCCTGCGCACGACCCGTGCTATACCACGCACGACCCGTGCGTGTTTTCAACTGAAAATGGCCCATTTTGGCAGAACAAGGCGCACGACCCTGGCACATAGGCACACGACCCATGCTTGCCAGCAACGCAGAACAGCTGTTTCCAGCACAAGGTGCACAACCCTGGCACATAGGAGCACGACCCTGGTGCAAAACTGGCGCAGAGCAGCCAAAATTGACTGGCCAGGGCGCACGACCCAGGCACATGGGCGCACGACCCAGGCACATGGGCGCACGACCCTGGCACCAGACAAGTCAATTTTGGCTGCACCCACTTGCTGATGGCTTTCCTTGCCAACTTGATTTGCCACTTTTTTTTGGACCATTTTGCCCCTCCACTCAAGTGCCTTGGCCCTCATATTTTCCTATAAATAGAGGCTTGATCCTCACTTGTAACTAAGCTTAAATTTTGTGAGAAAAATCCATGACAAGGTTTCCTCTAAGAATCATGACTTCACTTTACTTTCTCGCTTTTTACTTTCTCGCTCTTTACTTTCCTGCTTTTTAATTTCTTGCTCTTTTACCTTCTCGCTTTTTACTTTCTCGCTATTTACTTTCTCGCCCTTTTATTTTCCAAGTCATTTACTTTCCTTGCTATTTACTTTCTTGCCCTTTTATTTTCCAAGTCATTTACTTTCCTTGCTATTTACTTTCTTGCCCTTTTACTTTCTCGCTCTTTTACTTTCTCGCTCTTTTACTTTCTCGCTATTTACTTTCTCGCCCTTTTATTTTCCAAGTCATTTACTTTCCTTGCTATTTACTTTCTTGCACTTTTATTTTCTTGTCATTTACAATTCCGCTATTTATGATTTTGCAATTTACCGCTTTCTTTTATTTCTTGCTATTTAATTTCATGTCTTTTCTTCTTCTTCTTCTTCTCTCATATTTAATATGAGTGAGTAGATACAAAGTCTTGGATTATTGGGAGTAATCCAATGATAGGTCCCTAATAATTCCCAAGACTATTCTCCACTCCAAATTGTTTTATATTTCAATCTAATTTTATTGTCCTTCAAATCTTATTTTAAACATCAAACGAAGAACCGAAAGGTGAAGTATTGATGTTGGAACTATGAAATTAGACAAGGGAATCAACACATGAGAATAGTTTTGAAACTCTTGACACATTATAAAGGTGTTATGCTTAATGGGTTTTGGTGACAATCAACCATGAGAATAGGCTTGATTGTTAGTTCAAAACACGCTCTTGTACTCCGAAAGGAGACATTAGTTATATTCGCTGCCTTGTCTTTGAAATATATTACTCTTATAATTTGTTGAATTGTCTAAAGAAATTATTTTGGTTCCTCATTGTTGTGATAAAACTATAAACCTGAGATTGTTTGTTTTTATTTCTAAATTTTACAACTCCTAAAAACCATTCCTTCTAGCTAATCAACTTTGGAAAATTAAATTGGTAATCACCTAGGCTCTCCCTGTGGATCGATAACTCTTTTATTACGCGACACGACTCGTGCACTTGCGAGGCTATCAAGCGCGAGTAATTCCGTAAAGCTCTTATCCGTCCATCCGTGGCAAGTTTTCAAGTTATACAGCTTTATCAGAGCCGATAACTTTGTGAATTCAGTACAGCCCGCATACAACGGTGTCTCCGCATCGGTTATCAACTTCTCAAACATTTGAGGAGAATCATTAAGATCGTCTTCAACCGCCTTTTCCATCTCTTCAAATTGGTCGCCATCAAATGTTTCAGGATAATCAACCGGATCACATCTCTGAGTACTATTATCCATATTTGAAGGTTCACCTCTTTTCTCACCGTGCATTGTCCAACAAATATAACTTTGATCGATTCCATTGGCCTTTAAATGTCTTCCCAACTCAACCGCAGTAACTCGATTGGCGTAACAACATCTTAAACAAGGACACTTGAACTTACTAGAAGTTCCTAAACGTCGAACAGCAAAGTTTACAAAATATTCCACTCCATCGGCATATTCTTTCGACAGACGATTGGCAGACATCCACTTTCTATCCATATTAGACCGAAATTTAATATAAATTCCTGATAAGAGAACTTAAATATGTTATAGGTGAAAAACAGACAGAGTACAATTTTTAAAAGTTTTTCAATTCATATCCAAAAAAAACAAACAAACTTTCTTTTTTAAAAGTTTTTCAATTCCTCTCCCTATTTTCCCAAGCTATATTTCCTATTCTATTCTTATTCTCGGTAACATCCCCAATAACAGTTTTATTCAAAATATGTCCAAAAATATCAAAAACTAGATAACAACAAAAGTACCTGAAAAGCTAAGAGAGATGAACCCCAAAGCTAAGCGAGATGAACCAGAGAGAGCGCAGGAGAGAGATCAACGAGAGCCTGTACCAATAAATAAAATTCTTAAAGTTATTATAATCATTATTATGAACCCAACGAAATTCAAAATGATTGTTAAGACTTTTCTCATTCATTTGCAAATAAGATAAAAGGCTTAAGGACTAAAATGCTAACTGAACAACAACTAAAAATAAAGATCCAACTTATTAAAATTCTACACTTTTTTTGACAAACCCAAAAAATAATCATTCAAAATACTCTATCATTATCTATAAAAAAAATTAATCATTCAAGAACCGAAATATCAAGAAATAATTCCTAATCATTCAAGAAAAAAATACTTTAACATGTTCAGCAACATATATCACTATAAATATCCAAAAAATACTTCAACATTTCAGCAACATATATATAACTATATAACTATAAATATCAAGACAAAAAAAAACAAAACAAAAAATTCGTAATGCCTGGGCTGCGAAAGGAGAAAGGAAAAGGAAAAGGAAACCTTATGGCTGGGCCGCGAACAGATGGTGGTGGCCACTGGTGGTCCGCCGCGTCTGAGAGCTGAATGGGGAGGCGCGCCGTTTGGGTGGAGATCGAGGGGGAAAGAGAGGCTGCGCCGTTTGGGTGAGAAGGGTTGCGATGGTGGTGGGGAGAGATGGCCGCGTCAAGAGAGCTGGGAGGGTGAGAGCTGGGCGCGCCGTTTGGGGAGAGAGATAGAGGGGGAAAGAGATCAGTACTGTGAGTGAGAGGGACATGAAACAAAGGGGATCTGAAATGGGAAACGCGAAAATTTAAAAAATTGGGCATTGGGGGCGCTCGTAGAAAGCGCCCCTGTTGGTGGATGCGAAAATTAAAAATTAGGGAATTGGGAGCGCTCATAAAAAGCGTCCCTGTTGGTGGATCCGGTTTTAGGCATCAGAGGCGCTTGTTAAAAAGCGCCCCTAAAGGCCCAACGTATTTTGAGCACTTTAGGGGCGCTTTTTAACAAGCGCCTCTGATGGTCAAAATACGCAGGGCCTTTAGGGGCGCTTTTTAAAAAGCGCCCCTAAAGGCCCTGCGTATTTGGGCATTAGGGGCGCTTTTTAAAGGGTGCGCCCTTTTTCTACAGTTTTGTTGTAGTGAGGATTAAAATCACAATTCTATCCTTGATTTATGTATAAAGTATCATCCCTCAAATGTACTTTAGATTTTTATTTATGGAAAAAATGTACAAGATACACCAAAAAAACAATATATTATACATTTTTAATTATTAGATAAATATATTATACTTTGTTAATTGTTAGATAAACTTATGCTAATCTCATCAAGCATATATATAAACTAACATAAAAATGATGGGTAGAGTCTCTCACAAAAATGATGCTGGAAGTACACAACATTAATGGAATAATCTTAATTATCGAAAAAAATATGTTATAAAAATTATATTAGATTTAAAGTTGAAATTAGGTACACAACATTAATGGAATAAAAAATGTAAGATATGCAAACTGAAGATGTGGTAAAGTGAAGGCTGGCTGCTTTACAAACTGAAGATGGTGCCGTCATTAACGAATTTCTAACCATTTGAAGCAGACACATGATGTTGGGATGGTGAACATGAATATGAGGAAGTCAACAATGAGAATCACAATTCATGAAACAAAGTATTATTATGGTTTTAATGATGGTTGTGTTGCTGCCTGCAATGGAGGAAACTGCCTAAACTTCAGGTCTCCCTCACCAACAATCTGGATATCGTACAATCAATTGACCACATAGCATTTCATGTCACTACAAAGCCACTCATCACGTCCTTTATATTCTTTTTTTTGTTGGGATGTTTGTGGCTGGTTTCAAAATGTCAACATGTCAAAACTTGATGAGTTGATGATGGATTCGATTTAGATTTTGTGAGATCTATTTTATTTCCAAACACTAGAGCGAAAAGCAAATAAAAGTAATGGACCAGAGATATAAATATATAGCCTAGCACAAGAGGTATTCAACTCATATACAACCAAAAAATATTACACGCGGCAAAAGTAAAACCATCGAAAATTAACAGCGACCTTCTAGAAATACAGTCAATAGGATCAACATACCACTCATAAAATAAACAAGGATGAATTCCCCTAACTTGAGACCACCACCAGAAAAGAGATAATATATTGTCAGAACAGCTCCCAAAATCAGGTACACCTAAAAAAAATACACCTATTTCTCAGGTCCCAAATAATCCAAAGAGCAGTATGTGAGATGAGCATATAACCACGCCCACACCTAGATAGACCACCTACATGTATGAATTGAATAAACAAGAACATATAGTAATATCCTACTCCAAGACGAAATTGTAGCCCATCCAACTAACAATAGCATACCAATTCGCAGAAGGAAACCTGCACAAGATATAAATTTCTCTCTTAGGCTGAAACATAAAAATTAAAAGAATAGAATTATATCTCTTATAATTTTGGACAAACATTTAAAATTTAATTGTGTAATGGGGGAAAACCTTATTTTTTATGGGAGCAAAAAATATTTTTTATCAAGTATACACAAATAAAATACTTTTACTTGGTGGGGGGCAAATGCCCCCATACCTTACGACATGGATCCGCCATTGGACTAGGCCATTGGTTCCAGTCGATCAACCTAACCTATTCTTACCTCTACCAGCAAGTTAAGTTCAATTTTATATGTTAATCACATAATCATTAAGTTGGGGCTATACTCTTTTTGATCTGGCTACTGTATAGCACTTTAAACATTCGCCTTTTAGATTTTGATTTAGGGGTCTTTTGCTGTGACAAGTTAGAGCTCTCTAGTACTGCTTTGATTACAACTTCTTTTCTTGCCAAGAGTACTAGTTTAGTCCCCCTTGGACTCTCCTTTATCCTCATTCTTTTTTTAATAAAAATAGGGGAAAATACTCTTTTTCTTTTTTGATGTTTTTTGTATCAAAAGGTCTTAACTAGGCTTTATTCGTTCTCTTTGGAAAAAAAATCTAAAGCAAATTAGCTTCAATGTTAATCTCATAATCAAATTTAAAGGTGATATGTATCAAATTACATAAGATTCCAAACAAGTACCTAACTAGTTTGAAGAGAAGTTTTCCTTTGTTTTCCTCTTTGAATTTTCCCCATCACCACATTCCGTTTGTTAGGCATGTTGGATAAAGGTTCAAGTTAGGAGACTTAGAAAATAATTATGGTATGTAGACGAGAGTTGAAAAACATGGGGAGCAAACAAAAGAGAGAGGCTGGTAAAGTTGCAAACGAGTAGAGTCAAATCATTGTTTCTTCAAATTCATCAATGGCCCTCTTAATAACTTCTGAATTCAATTAACTTTTTCAGAATATCCTAGACAAATAGGATCTCTTAAGATATGATTTGTTTGTTCCTTTATACAGAATCGACACTAACAGTGTTCCATTCATTTTTTCCACTAATTTCTGGTAACAATAAACTTCAAGCAGACAAATTATGTGACTTCCACTCCGCTTTATCTTGTAATTATCAACTCCAACATTTGGACAAACCTTTCTTGACAATTTGGTTGAAATGTCCTTCTAGTTGAAGGAGATGTTGTGGATCAAACGGCAACTCAATTGTAAATAAGACACAAATAAGCCGAACTTAACTAGAACCCCAACCCCCCCCCCCCTTCCTTTTTAAGAATTTGGATCCTCCCATTCTACGCTCTCTCAATCATTCTCTACACTCTCTATCTCTCTCTTAAAATAATTAAAATAATATATTTAAGAGAGAGAAAAAGTAAGAGAAGTTAAAAAATTATGAGAGATGTAGAGGATGATTGAGAGAGTGTAGAAGGAGATGATCTAGGTCCATTTTTTAACAGCTAAATATTAGTATTATATATAATTTGTATTAAGGAACACAAAAAATATGTAGATAATAGAAACGTGTCAGTCAGGCGAGGCCTGAGCAAGAGACCGAAATGCAAGAAAAAAAACAAGCCAAAACTCCAAGACAATACATCAAGACCACCTCGTTTGAGGAAAGAAGATCCAAAAAATTAATTGTGTTTTGACACTTTTTAATGGTTAATTTTGAAGCGTAATATTCTTTACACGACATGTTACTTATTGATAGGGAAGGGGAGAGTTTGTTTTTCATTTTTAAATTACGAAAGCTATAAAATGTTTCTAAAAATAAATAAAGTGTAATTGAAATATTATACAATCATATATCATATTTATTATTCAATTTATTTTAAAATATATATTGAAATATAGACTAAGCTGTCAAAAAACTCCGCTCCAAACTCTGAAAACTTCTCCCTAACATACCCTAAGGGTGTGTGTTGTACCCTAATTTGTCCGACTAATTTAAAATTTATTAAAAAATCCAAAATATTGTTCAATATGATGTTTGTCGTTCGCGCGTGCCATCCCTAATCGTGTACAGGTTTTTATTCTCTTTGTACATGCGTGTCACTTCTCTTCGTGCATGCGTGTTATTCCTAATCATGCATGCATTTTTTTCTTATTGCGGACATGTTCACTTCTCGTCGTATACGCGTGTTTATTTTACTGCTCATTATTTACTGTTATTATTAATA
Organism: Astragalus membranaceus; assembly: GCA_039519185.1. Lineage (NCBI taxonomy): Eukaryota > Viridiplantae > Streptophyta > Magnoliopsida > Fabales > Fabaceae > Astragalus > Astragalus membranaceus. The sequence continues at coordinate 126,572,560 of CM076851.1, forward strand.
CAAGTAGTTTTTCTCTCTATCTCTCTCCCTTAACCAAAAGATGTAAAGAAAATAAAATCAGATAAACAATTCAAATTGAATAGTCAATGCTGCATTTTTGTTACAAAATAATTATTTTACATGTTTGTTACACATATAGACAAAAAGAAAAAGTAAAAAAAGGTACAAAAATAAAAAAAAAAATAAAAAAAAGGGACAGCTCAAGTCGCTGCTGCCCTTTTGTTGCTGTGGCTGGAAAACATTTTGAGCTACAAGCTCAAGTTCCTTTCATCTTGTCCCTTTGCTTTTTACATTTTAGGCAAAAACACTTCAGCAAATTTGCAGCACCACCTCCACCCCCTTGCTGCTGCTGCATATTTCAGTGGCTGTTATGCTTTTGTCTCCTATGAGTTTTGCTCCCCTGCATTAGCACCCACACCTACACCACGGCTTTTACCTATAAATACTGTGAACACCAACAGTGAAAGGGGACAAAAAAAACTGATATCATTATCAAAATACAGAGAAATCAGAATTCTATTTGAGTAAAATAGAGAAAAAAAAAGCACCTAAAAACACTGTTTTTGAAATTCTGAAAAGAAGCTAGGGTTTTCATCGGAAGCAATAGGAGCAACACACAGACAATAGAAGCAGTAGACCAGAAACGGAGAGGTCGATTACTTTTGTTGTTTAATCAGAGGGCTGCGATTCAGGAAACTAGGCCGGTTCCTCCAAATTTATCTTATCGCATTTTTATTAACGTCAGAATTATTAACATGTGTTAAATCAGTTTTTATGTTAGTTTGATCTGTTTTTTGTTTGTAATATGATAAAACAGAAATAGGATGAACATAGAGGAGCTTCATATTTGAAAGATAAATAACAAAAGCTAAAAAAAGAACTTGAACTTCTTTCTAATTTGTTCACTTTTTTTAAGAACACAAAAACAGACATATCTCAAAAATGAGTGCCCCATAAATCAGAGTTAGTGCTAAGGAAAATAGGGAAATAGCAGTAGAGCCCAAACTTTAAGTTTCAGTCAGAGTTAAAAAAGGAGAGAGAGAGAGAGAGAGAGAACATTAGAATGGAGATGAAAGAACGGCTACACGGTTAGGAACTGTAAGATTTTAAAATCACAACTCACCTCCGGCCACCGTACGCGGTGTCACCGTCGCTGTAACCACCGCCACCATCCTTGATCTGAACCAGAGTGACCAAACAGTAGAGAAATATCAGCGAAAAGTCAAAACTGAGAAATGGAACCTCCGACAATCGCCAAAGGTGGTCGTCACACACGGACGCCGTCAACGCAGTCCCTTCGCCGTAAGCCACGCCGTCGATCTCCCCTCCCTCACCGTGGTCCTTCTCCGTTCCCGTCGCACACCATCGTCCTTCTCCCCTTCCTCTTTCACTCTCTTTCACCCGAAATCCGCCCCCTCTCTCTCCATAATGTGTGTGGTGCGGCGTAGGAGGAAAGAATGAGGGATTAGGTTTCCTTTGAAAACCCTAAATTTCCTTTAATACCCATTCCTTTTTTAATTCTTTTTTAAATCAGATTACTAAGTACACCCCACAAATTTAATGCACACCCCCCCCTTTTAAAGCCCAGAATTCGTGGACTTGTAAACCTGAAACGGATTGGGCTCACTGTTCGCACCCCCGTTTTAAAAAATACAGCCTCTGTCGCTATCCATACCTCCCCTTTTGATAACACAACACCCCTGTTAATTACACTTCCTTTTCTATTACATCTCATTTAGTTTTTTTTTATTATTACATCATAATTCTTCCAAACCAGTTTTTTTTAACAATTATTCACAAAAAATGGTTTGTCACTAACGGTCACTCTGAGCTTAGCTTGTTTGACCGTTAATAACAGCCCTAGTTTTTCAAACGAGCCACGAGTGATGACCACTCTGAGTTTTACTTATTTGGTCATTACGAATACCTCTCCCAATTTCAAAAATAAATAAAAAAAACACCAAACACACAAACTTTTTCTACCCAAGAACTACGTAGCTTTGATTTCTCCATCGCACCTGGGGATACGTAGGAGCAGGGGCCCACTCCTGTCAAGCGCAAAAAACTAAAATTTTTATTAAGTCTTCCTTTTCAATTTTGCAAATAAAAAAAAGGGTAAATTAGAGTATTTTTCTTCAAATTAATTTTCTTTCTACACATTAAATTAAATGGTAACTTTTCTTTTGAAAGGATGTTGTGGGGTGCTAATACCTTCCCCACACATAATCGACCCCCGAACCCAAATATAAAGGTTTTTTCAATGTCTTCCTATTTAATAAATATTGATGGCGGCTTCTTTGTAAACTTCGAAGAATCCCCTCCCTTCGGATTTTTCGGTCGCTACAGCTGACGACTTCACTCGGGACAATTTAAGAGGGTCAAGCCTAATTTAATTAAGTGTGTAGATTATTGTTAATTTAGTACTTTGTTTACCTTTAACGCTTATATTTGCATGTCTATTTTATTTATTTATTTGCTTTATTGAACCTTAGGGTAGAAGACCTTTGTACTATTATCTATATTTCTTTTGCAGTTTGGGTAGTCTAGGTATTATGCACATATCACACACGTCACTTACACATGTTTATTCACACACTTCTGACTGGGGCCTTATACCCGGGTCTGAAAATAACCTAGGAGGAGTGGAGATTATTAGTGACAGTCGTTCTGGATTTTATCTGTCTGACTCTCATGAAAGTCTCAACCAGAGTATGCTCTTTCATGGTATCCCACACCAGGTAGCTCGCTATCGTTGTGGATCATATCATGAAGGGGATTTTAGCTCTGGAAACCTTTGTGAGGAAGTGAATAGAGCCACCTGAGAGATTGATCACGTAAGTGACCCTAGACCATGACCTATATATAAGACATAACCTGTTTAGGACACAAGGGCATTTCACCTACCCATTGCACCATTACAGACAATTTTTCTCAAAAAAAAATCAAATCATCAAAACCATTTATTTCTTTTTCCCTTTTACATATATAGGAGGTGACATATAGTTAATGCTTTCTCAAAGTTGAATCACCAAAATCTCCTTTTATATTTCTTTTAACACGCGTAACATCATTCTTTCATTCATTATACAACATCATTATTTCACACAAAATATTAAAGAAAATCCTCACATGCATGTTATTCATCTCATTTAGGTTTGCCGGGAATTATAAGAGGCTCAAAAATTTTGTCATAAGCAAGACAATATGGGATCAAACAGTGAAGCAATCCAAGCTCTGAACTACCCTATAGTGAAACAGCCTAATCTGATGAGTCTTAGGGAATGTACGGGTTGGTTGCCGCCCATCGAGCGCGGGTCTTTTGATAGAACTTATAGGAAGATTATATATTATGTTATTACAGATGGAAGTGCAAACAAATGCCATTGTTTCTTTGAGCCAACTCTATGACTCTTCATTAAAATGCTTCACCTTCAAAATTTTCCAGATGGCACCTACTCTGGAAGAATATACACAGATTCTTGGTTTTACTCAACAAGACATTAGGCCATACCAGTATCAGGGGCATTACTACACAGATGAGAAATTCGCCTCAATGTTACAAACCAGCAAGGACAATTTGAAGCTCCAAAACAAAAATTGAAATTGCATTGTAGGGTTCCTAAAGAATATTTGAAAAGTCAAATAAAGTCCTTCGCCGATGCTAGAAATTGGGGTCCTTTTAAGCAAGTATTGGCTTTGACCATCTTCGGCATTGTTCTATTTCCACGACTTGAAAGATATGTGGATACGACAGCTATTGGTGCCTTCCTATCCTTCAAAGATGAGGAAAACCCATCCAACCCAATTCCAGCCATTCTTGCAGACACCTACTGTACTTTCACTCATTATACTGAGCTAAAGGGGAAGAAGATATCTTGCTGCCTACACGCTTTGTATGTTTGGCTTCTCACCCATGCTTTCGTTAACAATGTTAAAGTAGAAGGCCCGATTGAAGACGCTAGAGGGTGTGATGTGAAGACGATGAACACTAGTGAATGGTTGCAAGTGCTAAGGGGCATCCATGAATATAAGGCTCGTTGGCACCCATCATGGTGGAAAAATAGGCCTACAGTAGTTTTTCAATGTGGAAGCTTTCAAAATGTCCCACTCATGGGGACGAGAAGATGCATAAATCACAACCCTTCTCTGACTCTAAGACAGCTAGGGTATCCCATGCGAAATCCACCCACCGAAGACATGTTAATCCCTTTTTACCTCCATGAGGGAAGCCCAAAAGAGGTTGACATGCTCCGGAAGATTTCTCAAGTGTGGGATATGGTTGTCCGCAAAGGACAAGAGCTTACTAAGGGGGGCGGCGATATGGAACTCACCTTTCGTCAATGGCTCCAAAAAAGGATCCAAGACACCCGATTGCCTTACCGAAGCGCACTACGGGTTGAGGAAGAAGTACTTGAACCTACCCCTCCCACTGTCAAAGAGTTAGATAAGTTCAAAATGGCATTGTCAAAAGCCGAAGAAGAAAAGAAGGGCTTACAGGCAGAATTAGAGAAAATGCTCCTAACAAACCAGAAATTGGAGAAGGAAAACGCAACTAAGTCATTGGCCATTGAAGATAGCCGCAAGCAGCTTAAGATTGAAGAAAAGAGAAAACAAGAGGTTCAAAAGTAACTGCGAGGGGCAAGGGAAGAACTAAAACGATGCAACCTGAAAATGAACCAAGCCGTTGATGATGCGCACAAGTGCGCAAAAAACATCTCTAAATCCTCCTGTCCAACAAAGCTGAAGCCCTGTGAGGATAGCCATGATCTCGGCATACACAATGTCATCTTTAATAGCTCTAGAATAGAAACCTTGTAGAAATTTGCCATTATCATCTATTATCAGCCCTCCAAACCCTGTATGGCCCGAGGTGTTGTGCTTACTCCTCTGTTACAGAAATGATGATGTGGCAAACAGACTCCCATGTGGCTTTTTTGATAATTTCTTTTTATTTTAAAAATTGGTGACTCGGATGTAACCAAAAAAATCTTCCCCATCTCTCTCCGTCCCTCCCACAGTCTCTCTTTCTCACCCATAACCACCACTTTCTTCTCTCTCTCTCTCTCTCTCTCTCTCTCAATCCCCAACGCCCCAGCCCCTCAACCCCACCCTATCCAATTTCATAATCCTGAGGATGTGATTATGAAGATTTTGAAGTTATGAAGATAGAAGACATTCGGAATCACTTATCCTTCATCCGACTAATAAAAACACATTCTTGGATAATTCAAGTGCGCCGCATAAATAAAAGATCAAGTTATCCAATGTCTTATGAATAATTCATCAAAATCCACATCCGTACCGATAACTTTCACCCACAACCACCTCTCTCTCTCTCTCTCTCTCTCTCTCTCTCTCTCTCTCTCCCCCCATCTGAATCAGAATCCCCAATGCCCCAGCCCCTCTACACCGCCCCAATCCCAAATTTGTTCATCCAAAAATCTGAAATCCAAAAACACAAATGTGTTCATCCAAAGTCCAAACCCAGAAATAGGAAAAATAAAGAAAATCAAAAAAAGAACAAAGAAGAAGGAGGCCCTCCACGCATCACCATCTGCACCGCGGTCATCCACTCGTCGGCGTCTGCTATTTCCGCCTTGAACCACCGCAAAACCCTCCCTCAAGTTTTCACATATGGTTTTTAGGGTTCAATTTGCAACCCGTATAACTGATTAAAAATAGATCAGGTTGTGGTATTATTAGGGTTCGATGGTTGTGGTTAGAGGAGAAGGGGAAAGAACAGGTCGAAGGTGAAAGGAGAGGATTGAAACGCAAGAATGGGGGAGAGAGGAGAATGGATGAATGCGGTGGAGGGTTGAAGCTGAGAGAGAGACATATGCAGAAATAGGCGTGTGAATGGAGGAATGCGTGAAGAAGTTGAGAGAGATGAAGAAGCTGAGAGGGTTTTTTTTACAAACAAAAAGGTGAGACGATGTGGATGCCAAATAATGAGAGTAAAAAATTAAGAATAAATATAAAAGCCACGTCAAAATTCCGTTAGCCACGTATTTTTTTTTGTAACGTTTAACTAACAGAATGATCTATTTGAAAAAATTGATTTTACAAAAACCTTTTTAAAAAAATATTTAACAAGGACTAAAATCAAAACAGCCTATATTTATAGGGACTAAAAACATATTTAAGCCTTGTTGATAATATCAACAATTTACAATTGATGAGGTAGGTACTCAGTCATATATCCTTTCATACCTCCTGATCTGAGCCCCAATGTGGGCGGTCAATCTGATTTGGTTTGCTTGGTCACATTGCTGGCTCGTTGAGGTCGCTTGCTACTCGAGCGGAGGTGCTGGTGAAGTCGAGCTGTATAGTTACTGGTCGCGTTCAGAGCTCCGGCGGGGTGTACCTGCGATGACACTCTGACGCCCAAGTCAGTGGGGTAATATTCGAACAGAGTAACGTTAAGTGTGAAAAAATGTACCTGTCAGCTGAGGTCAGACCTCTATATATAGTATCAGGGGTTCTGCGGGCGACCGTCGGATCGCGTATGGCTTGATCTAGGTCGTTGATCTGCGATCTAGGTCAAATTTCTCTGCTTTGCTAGCTGGGCAGCTTGCGGCCGGCCCTGTGACAATGATGGGCTCCGGCCGGCCCAGTCCGAAACAGTTGCCCCCCAGGCCGAAGTCATCCATAGGAACGGGTTTAGGCCTGAGATCGCGCGCCTTTGTGTGGTCGCTTGCGCTGAGGCGACTTGTATTCATGCCCGAGCGACATATTCTTTCTTGTCTTTTAGTGACGTGGCGTTCTGAGTTTGACAGATGTGACGTTTCACCTTTCGAGGTGACAGGCGTGAACTTTTGCGTTTCCCAATGGGGGAGCGCAATGATGATGGTTCCATTTTCGAGAGTCGTCATTATTGCTGGAAGTGAGGGGTCATGTCGCTTTAATTACTGGCCTGCTTCCCCTATATATGGGATACCCTTCCTTCATTTCTCATTTCGCTTCCTCGTGTTTCTGCTCTGAGAACGACTTGCATTCTCCGGTGGGCGACCAGGTTTCCGGTGATATTCTGGCAAGGTGTTCTCCGGTGAGTGACTTCTTGCTCCGGCGCGATTCAACTCCAGACCGCCTTCTGCTGGTAATTGCTAGCGCGACCAACCTATCTCCAACTCCAGGTACTTGTTGTCTCATTAACTTCTAGCCTTGATTTTTGTTTTTCCTTTTCATTCCATCGTCAGCGAGGAGGGGGCGTCAGACCCGGGGTCGACCTTGTCGCCCCCTTCGGTAGGTCGTCCATAGGAGGTCTGACTTTCTTGCCACCCTTCTTGCAGGATCTGGATCTGGCACGGACAAAGCAAACCGCCTGATTCCCAACAGTCCTCCTTGTCGGCTAGTCGAAATTTGTACTCGCCCCGCTTCGTGCGGAGCCATTACCGAAACTCCATCTGGAGCTCATCCGCCCATTTCTGCCAATTTGTCTAGTGAGAGCACGTCTTCCGAATGGACCGTTTCAATGGGTAACCCTGCGCATTCTCATTATCGAGGATCAGAGGACACTCTTGAACCATCAGAGGCCGCCAATACTCCTACTCATGATGCTAGTACCTCAGCTCGCTCGGAAAGGGACTAACGACCAGTTAATGGGGTAGAGGATCCTGACTAGGGGGCGTGATTGGCGAAGACCGCTCTTGGATTTCTTCGACCGTGCTCAACAACGTACCTTCAAACCTTCGCCCTGGGGATGAGGTACTTCAATATTTTGCGAACATGGTAGGCGATCCCGGTCAATTATGGGCGGTGGAAGGTCCTTCTTCGGACGAGCATGTGGCCGCCGTCCCCTCTTCTCTCAAATTACCCATGTATGCGAACGTTCTTCGTGACATGCGGGTTCATCCCCCGTTCACCTCTTTCCAACGTTCCCTTCTTCGTTATCTTGGAGTCGCACCGTCCCAACTGCAACCCAACTCCTGGGCCTTCATCAAGGTATACGAGCAGCTGATGAGAGTCATGGGGCGAGACTGCTCTCGGTCTCTTTTCTTCAAAATCTTCGAGATGAGTCGGTGGCCGGAACCAGGGAGCAATAGAAACTAGTGGGAGCATTTGAATATCAAGGGCCAGTCTGACTTCAAACTTTTTAAACCTTACTCTGATTCGCTGAAGCCCTGGAAGTTTTCCTTCATGTGGGTTGTACCCGTTTGTGAGGAGTCTCGTAAGATGGTCGGGTCTCTGGACGCTCGGGGCGGATGAGCGGCTACAAGTTTGCCATTGCATGGACGTATGCACACTATCGTCGCCCCCCGGCACTTACAGAACACGCTGCAAACTTAGCGAGGGCGATCTGGAAACCTTGAGGCTGCTTGAGAACATGGCTTCCTGGATGGACGAGGAATTGATAAAGTGCTATCGACTGATACGGGCACGAGATGACTCTAGTTTCCGTGTCTCTCTTTGTGCGACCGCTACTACTTCTTCCACTCCTTCTCTCGTTTTTTTTTACCGTTTTTTCTTCTTTTTAGGTGAAATGGCGGGCATGGGATATGAGGAACTTATGAGGAAGGCTAGGAAAGGCAGAAAATCTCAACCCTCTCCATCTACCCAAGTCGAACCACCCCCTTCGATTGGTGATGCCGCCAATGTCGCTGACAAAGCGGGAACCAGCGCCGCTGCCAACCCCAGCTCTGGGAAGAAGAGGGATCGCTCTCTTCCCGCTGTTGATCTCACTGGGGACGACTCTGGGGTCGACCCTCCATCGAAGAGGAGCAAGGCTACAAAAGAGGCCCAGAGGAGACCGGTTTCTGGCCTTGACTTGGATGACGTCTGAGGCGGACTTCGACCGCTTCCGTCAGGACCCTCTTCTCTTTGTGGTAGATGTGGCCAAGGCTGAATCTCGCCTGATCGCTAAGCTGAAGCAAGGGGAGGCGGATCGGACTGCAGGTAATAGACTCCTCGCCCAAAACTTGTGGTTGGAGACTGATAACTTAGACAAAAATGATAAGCTAAACCGTGTTTATGGATTTATCTCAGAGTTGCGGAAGGAGCTGAAGGCCACCAAGAAGAAGCTTCAAGAATCTGAGGCCGCTCTCAAGCCTACTGCCGATGCCCTTGATGAAACTAAAAAGACCCTCTCCACTGTGACCAAAGAGTGGGATGATGCGCTGACTGCCAAAACTGAGGTCGAGAGTAGGGTTGAGCTGGAAGTGTCAAGGGTGAACGAGTTGTCCGGTCAGGTTGAGGGGTTGGTTGAAGAGGTTGCTAAGCTCAAGGAGAATGTCGGCACCCTGGAAAAATAGCGGGACGAGGCTCAGGAGGAATGTGACCGGGTGGTTGAGTCAACCCTCGCTATTTGCCAGGAGCGTTTTGAAGAGGCTCTAGCTCAGGTGCGGTGTGTCTATCCCACTCTGGAGATCGACCCCAACATCATCAACCCCTCCCACTCCCATCAGGATGGCCGCATTGTTTACCCCGCTGAGAAGGACGAGCAGGGGAACATCGTGCGAGGGGAAGTGGTTGTCTATGAGCGTCCTTTGTAATTTTTTCTTTGTTCTCTTCTTTGTACTTTTGTCTAGGGGCGGCCCGTCGGTCGCCCCCTTTTTGATGTAATATGTACTTTTTTGGGGCTCGCCCCTTTTTATTTTTGCACTTTATTCTGATCGTCCTCGTTATTTCATTTTCTATTAGTTGGTTGTATTGATAATCGATGATCGTTCTTTCTATCTTTTTATTTCGAGTATTCGCCCTCGGACAGTTTGCTAGACTTCTGTCCAGATTGAACTTGTCCTCAGGGGAGCGACCATCTCTTGGAGTCGCGTCGTGTGTAACTTAGATCGACTAAGCATGCCCTGACTTATTCAGTAGTTTATCAAACTCGGTTTGAACTTAACTCGCCTGGTCAGTTTTTTACTTACTATGAACAGAATGTAAATGAACGAACGATCATAAGAAAATATTCCATCTTTATCGACGGCCGGGCGGGCCTCAATAAAAACCCAGTGGGAAAAAAGAGTGTCCCGCCCGGTTGGCTTGAATAAACGTGTTACAAGAGCTTTGTCAACGATACAGTTTAAACAAAATAATGCCTAAGGTTTACAGCATTCCAGGTCCTTGGCACTATTCCCCCGCTCATGGTATGGAGCGGGTAAGCACCCTTACCCATCTTTGAGACGACTCGATAGGGTCCTTCCCAGTTCGGGGCGAGCTTTCCCTGAGCTGCGTTCTTTTGTCCTACGGACGCCTTTCTTAGCACGAGTTGTCCAACTGAGAAATCTCTTGGAACGAGCTTGGCGTTGTATTTAGTTGCCATCCCCTGTTTCACAAGTGCTTCCTTTAGTGAGGCTCTGGTGCGCAGTTCTTCAACTAAATCGAGCTCTTCTTTGGTCGTTCTGCTCGAGTGGTTTTGGGTTAGCCGTCCTCCAACTAAGCTCTCCTATTTCCACCGGAATGAGTGCATCTACCCCGTAGACCATCTTGAATGGGGCCTCGCCCGTCGTTGAATGGGAGGTTGTCCTGTACGCCCACGGGACGAAGGGGAGTTCTTCTGCCCATCTCCCTTTGGCTTCATCTAACCTTCTCTTCAACCCGCGTAAGATCACTCGATTGGCGGCCTCTGCTTGGCCGTTCGTCTGCGGGTGTTCAACGGAGGTGAAGCGCTGCTTCACTCCTAGTTCAATCATGGAATCTTGGAAATTTTTATCTCTGAATTGAGTGCCATTGTGTGAGACCAATGCCTCTGGGATCCCGAACCGGACCAGTATATTTTTCTTAAAGAATTTCAAACAGTTCCTGGTCGAGATGGTTGCTAGAGGTTCGGCTTCAATCCACCTGGTAAAGTAATCTACTGCGACAATTAGGTACTTCAGCTGTCCCAGGGAGACCGCGATTGGACCCAGGAGATCAATGCCCCACCAGGAGAATGGCCATGGTGCAGTTATGCTATTTAACTCATCTGGGGGAGCGATATGCACGTCAGCGTGCTTCTGCCACTTGTCGCATTTTTTAACTAGGTTGCTTGCATCTTCGTCCATCGTGGGCCAATAATATCCTGCCCTTAGTGCCTTCTTGGCAAGAGCTCGTGCTCCCAGGTGGTTTCCACATATTCCTTCATGGATCTCCTTCAAACCGTAATCGGCCTCATTTGGTGTTAGGCACTTTAGCAGTGGCACAGAGAATCCTCTTCGAAATAATCTTCCTTCGATGACAGAATAAGACGATGCTCGTCTACGAGTCAAGGTCTCCTTTTTTGGATCGTTTGGCTCTTCCCCGTCCCTGATATACTTTAGAATGGGATCGATCCATGTCTCGTCAAGGTTGATCGTGCAAACATCGGAGTTTGGAAATGTTTCCAGGTTGACACTGGGTTGGGGAAGGACTTTCTGAATTACACTTCTGTGATTTCCCGGTGTTTTCGTGCTGGCCAGTTTCGAGAGCACGTCAGCCCTTGCATTCTCTGACCTGGGAATGTGTTGTACTTCTGCGTATTTGAACTGCTCGAGAAGTTCTCTTACTTTAGCCAGGTATCTCCTTAACACTTCATCCTTTGCATCGAACGCCTCCTTAATCTGGGATACTACCAACAGAGAGTCTGAGTGGAGTTTGACCCTTCATACTTTAAATTCTCGAGCGAGCATGAGTCCAGCAACGCACGCCTCATATTCCGCTTGGTTGATAAATATCTTGTCATAATGAACTAAAATTGTTAAAAAGAACAATAAATAGAAGGTTAATAGAAAGTTACTTCGACAAAGCATACTCAGAAAGAGCAACTTAAGACTTATGTTCCATCAACAAAATCTCCTGTAGAGAAATGGGTGTACTCCAGTGGAAAGAATACTGGATACTTTCCCCTGATGATGCGCTCAAGATGTATGATGGAACCGGAGATCCAGACCGCCATCTGGCACACTTCTCCCTGATGATGCGCTATAGAGGCGCCAGGGAGCTTGTTCACTGCAAAATTTTCCCCCTCACTCTCGAAAATTCCGCACTAGAGTGGTTTCAAGAGTTAAAACCAAACTCTATCTCCTCATGGAGGCAGCTGGGGAGAATGTTCACAGCTCGTTTCACCGCCTCCCGGTTGAAACCCAAATCTGAAGAAGTGTTAAGGGCCGTCAGACAGCATGACGATGAGACACTAAGAGAATACATTGAGCGTTTCAACATGGAGGCCTCGTGTGTTCGAAATTTGGAAGACAGGCAGAGGTTATTTTGGATGAAAGACGGATTAAGAAAGGGAAGTCTTTTCCAGATGGATGTAGGTATCAACAAACCTAGAAACTTGGGCGAGTTCCTTCAAAGGTCTCAGAAGTACATGGATTAGGAAGATGACGATATGGCTTACCGCGAGGCAGCCAAGATCGGGGGCGACACGGAAGACGCCCGGGAAGTCCGCCAGTGAAAGGTAACAGGAGGCGGGCATCGCGAGGCGCGCCCCCGCAAATTCACGGAGCTTACCCCCCCCCCCCCCCCACATCACGTCTCGGGCCAAGATCCTGGCCGAATGCGCTAACACCGAGTTGAAAAACATCAAGAGACCAGAGCCTTTGGTACTGAAAGATGGCTAGAACCCCTCGAAGAAATGGTGCCGCTATCATCGAAGCGGAGGCCACGATACCAATGGCTGCCATGCTCTCAGAGACGATATTGAGGAAATGATTCAGAGAGGGAAACTGCTGCAGTACGTGAAAAAGGAGGAAGAACCAAATAGCTCGCGCAAAAGAGCTGGATCCCCCGGAAGAAGATCTAGATCCCCTAGGAAGGGGAAGGCCCCAGTCGGTGAAGGGGTCAAAGACGACGTCAGCGAATCTTCCGAGAAAGAAGACACTCGTAAATCCAACGGAAGGCCAGTGGCCATGGTGATTCACGGAAGCAACCCCCTTGATGATTGGGGATCAAACAAGTCGATGAAAAGGAAGTGGAAGGAAATCTTGAGCATGGCATCAACCTCAGCCCCTATGAAGGGATCAACTAGACCGCCCTTATCCTTTGACGATAAGGATCTGCTTGATGGAAAACCGAATAAACACGTCTCGTTGCTCATCACTGCCATCATGGCCAACATTGAGGTGAGAAGAAGCTTGGTCGACCGGGGAAGCGCAGTGGACATCATTTTCGAAGACTTGCTGCAAGTGTTGAACATATCCCCCGATGACCTGACTCCATACCGATGAGGGGATCTAACAGGTTTCAACGGGTCAAAAACCAAACCACTGGGCCACTTGGAGTTGATGGTCACCTATGGAGACCCCGATGGTGAACCACCTTTGTTCAGAACTGTCAAGACAGCCTTCCTAGTCCTCCCATGTAAGTCGGTCTACCAATGCATCATTGGGAGACCCACACTGGGCAAGCTGGAGGCAGTAACATCAACGGTTCACCTTAAAATAAAGTTCTACAGCCTGGAAAATAAGGTGGTAACCCTCCAGGCGGACCTGGGTGCGACACGCAGGTGTTTTTATATGAGCATGAAGGATGAAAGAGAGACTGCTGGAGTGAGAGTCCCAGACAGTGGATTCGGGAAAGAAGCTGAGATAAATTTGGCATATTGGGATGCCAGAGGTGATTCAGATAGTGAGGAAGAGGAAGAAGATTCCACCCTTACTAAGGAGCCAAAAAAGCGTTTGAAGAGGTTCAAGCCAGATGAAGAGTGTTCTGACCTCCTCGAGGAGGTTAAAGAAAAACTCACCATCCACCCAAGGGAGAATGGGGACCTGTTTCCCTGATCTGCGGCGGATGGGCCAGGGATACCACCCGAGGTAGCCGCCACCATCTGACTGTCGATCCTAATACCTAGAACGCTGTTAAACTAAAGAAGCTGGTTGTATGAGCTTTGCTTTCGTGTCAAAACAATGTAGTAGCGTGGACTGATAACACGCATGAAAGAATGAATGAAATTTTTTTGTTTATGATTCAAAAATATCATTTGAGCAATATTTACTATTACTTGCAGAATAGAAAGCCAGGTCCTAACACTAGCGGCAGGGGACCAGGCAACTATGCAAAAGCCTGACGGTAAAAAGGGGGGCATGAGATCGACGCTGCGATCGTGTGCACTTCCCTATAAACCGAGGCACGAAGCGACTTCAAACGAGTCGCAACCTCTGATGGGCGAGTTAATTTCAGTTCGATTCTGATAAACTGCCCCCAGAGGTAACTTTGCCACGAGGCGCAAAGCGATTTTAAACGTGTCGCAACCTCTGATGGGCGAGTTAAATTCAGATCGATTCTGATAAACTGCCCCCAGAGTCCCACGAGGTGCGAAGCGACTTTAAACGCGTGGCAACCTCTGATGGGCGAGCTAAATTCAGATCGATTCTGATAAACTGCCCCCAGAGTCCCACGAGGTGCGAAGCGACTTTAAACGTGTCGTAACCTCTGATGGGCGAGTTAAATTCAGACCGGTTCTGATAAACTGCCCCTAGAGTCCCAAAAGGTGCGAATTGACTTTAAACGTGTCGTAACCTCTGATAGGGGAGTTAAATTCTGATCGATTCCGATGAACTTCCCCCAGAGTAAACATTGCCACGAGGCAATATGAGATCATACGTTCACATGCGCAAGGCGACGACTGGCACCCGAGATTAGACAAAGAATATACCTGGATGTTTCAAAAGGCAACACAAAATATCAGCGGGCAATGACGTCAAAGTCAACCCCGTCGGGGTGGAGATGTAATATAAAAATCACCCTGGAGACAACAAGGCTCCATTAAACAAGATACATAACGAAATTCAACAAGGCAAAGAAAATTACACAATCAAAGCAACTGAACTGAGAGAAATAATCAGGGGGCAACGACATCGAAGTCAACCCCGTTGGAGTGGTATTTGACAATCCTCCCGTCCCGAACCTCATGATCAAATTGAAAGACGCTCGACTCTAGAACGGCTTCCGGATACAGACCCTGAACATGGCTAATCGCCTTGTCATAGGCGGCATAGGAAAAATCTACAGCCTGCCCGGCCACCATATGCACCTTCTTCTCAGCCTCATCCCTCTGTTTCTTCATACTATCCAATTCGGATCGAAGCTCCTCCACTTTCTTCTTGTACTCATCCCTCTCAGTATAGGTCACCTCCCGGTCCTTCTGATAGTGGCGAGCAGTCTCTTTGGCCCGGCGGGAAGATTCCAGCGCTCCATGCAGATCCACCTGAAGCTGGTTTTTATCCGAGATAAGCCGATCCCTCTCCTCGGTCAACCCTACATAAAGAGAAAAACAACCCAACAGGGTTAAAGACTCCAACCTACAAGACATCTCAAAGGCTTAAGAAATAACTCTAAAGTATTACCTGAATGAGATCCGCACCCCTTCTCAGCTCCCCACTTGGCATACAGACTCTCCCCGGCCTTCACCATGCGAATGGCAAGCTCGAAAGGGTCCTCCAGGAGGTGATCACACTCATCAGTAGTGAAGCTAATTTCACCCTCGTCTGTGCTCTCAAGAGAGGGACGCCTAACAGAAGAAGGGCAGTCAGCAGGAGGAGAACGATGTGCACTGCTCTTCCTGCACTTAGACTTACTTTGAACCCCCAGGGTAGTAGAGTCAATTGGAACCATCGGCCCCCCAGAGAGATCTTTAACAGCCCGACTTGGCGCTCCCAGGCTTAGGCGAGGTCCCATAGAGGGACGGGCAGGAGCCGATACTGCGGGAATGGAACTGTTTGCCTCACTAGGTTCGACACCTAAAGGCTTCTTCCTCTCGGCCAAAGAAGCCAATTCGTTGAAGGAAAGCGGAGCGGCCATCTTGTCTGCAAAACAACAATGAAACAAATCAGCAACATAAGCGAAGAGTTAAACAAAGGAGAAGATAAAGGCACGCTAAAACCAAACAAGCAACCTAAGAGCTCAACAGCTTCAGGAATCGTTGAAGCCTTTGATAGCTCACTGCACAAAATCTTTTGTGGCGTAGTGGGCAAATGACTGACGATTCTCTTAAGCATACTTAAAGTCCTCAGCTCGGACTCTGATAACTCAGACAGAAGGACGCGATAAGACCGAGAAACACGATCAGCATCAACATTACACCACCCAAGGTGAAACTTATCCCGAACTAAACACCCTTGTTCATCAAAGAAACCCAAGCTGTCCACAGCCTTCTGACTACAGGGGATGAGGTAAAAATACTTAAACCTCCAATCATGCTGATTATCCGAATACACTTGAAAGAAAGCACAGCTTGCCCGACATTTCAAGCATACAAACTCATAACGAGTGATGCCACCCGAAGAATCTCGACGACGCTGCACCTCGAAAATAGCCATGAAGACCCTCAAGTTGTATTTCCTCCGTAAAACTCTCATCACAAACTCGAAGCACTTCACAAAGCACCATTAATTTGGGTGGAGCTGAGAAGGAGCTATCTGAAGATGGTTCAAAACTTCCAGCTGAAAGGGTGTAAAGAAAGGGGAAACCCGTACTTTGTAAATCACACTATGGAATATCATGAATTTCCTACCATCAGAAATTCTGCACACCCTATCATGGGGGTCAACCACCTCAACCCTCCAGTCGCCTCCCAGTGCGTCTTGCAGGTAGCGGGGGGGCTCTTTCCCTGGAAGGTAGAAATTCCTGGTGGAACGAACAGCATGAGCAACCCAGTCATAATTTAAACCACCGATCTCCACCACTTCATGCTCAAATGGCAGATCATCATCAGAAGAGGTAACGATAAAGCCAGGGATGCCCACTTCCTCCGAAGGCACGGTATCATCATCTACCGCAGACGGCCCACCCTCTACAGAACAATCAGCCTGACTCATGGTAGAGGAGGGACCAGAGTACACCTCATTCGTCCGGGCTGTCTCCTTCGTCCTCGCCATCTCTCAACCTGCAGGACAAGGGGCAGAACAAGCAGTTACGAGACAGACAGAAAAACTTGTAGACAACCCCCTCCCCTGAGGATGGAGACTTCAACAAAACAAGAAAGCTAGAAATATAAGCTGAAGGTTAGCCCAAATTACCTTAGAAAATTAGAAGCAGCAAAGCTCGTGGAAATGTCAAACTGATAACGATGAGAACAAAAGAAGCAATTCCCCTCGGCACCAGCAAAGCCCTGAAAGGTCATCAAAAAGAAAAACAGACTAAGAGACAAGAAAGGCAACAACAGATAAAATACAAGCAAAGTGAAAAGGACATGCCCAACCCAGCGCCCATGAGGGCACCTGGCAGGGCGCCAAGGGCAAAGCAGGCAGCGCCCATGAGGGCTCCAAGGGCAAAGCAGGCAGCGCCCATGAGGGCGCCAAGGGCAAAGCAGGCAGCGCCCATGAGGGCGCCTGGCAGGGCGCCAAGACCAAAGCAGGCAGCGCCCATGAGGGCGCCTGGCAGGGCGCCAAGGCCAAAGCAAGCAGCGCCCATGAGGGCGCCTGGCAAGACACCAAAACCAAAGCAGGCAGCGCCCATGAGGGTGCCTGGCAGGGCGCCAAGGCAGCGCACCAGGCGGCACCCAAGGGCCGCAGAAGGGCGCCAAACCGTATTTCGCAACACGACACCCAAGGCGCCCAGGAGGGCGCCACCAATAGAAGGAAAGAAACAACAAACACTTACCAAGGAGGAAAAACGTTGAAGCAAGTGATCCCTACTCCTCCTCCTCTTCAAGTAGGCGCCCAAAAGATAGCTTGATCCCTACTCCCCCTCCTCTTCAAGTAGGCGCTCCAAAGGTAGCTTGATCCTTACTCCTCCGCAAAATTTCAAAGAACGAAAGTCCTTCAAGCCAAGACCATCCTCCGGAATAATCTCGGCTTGGTGGGCAACTGTTCTGGACTGGACCAAGAGGTCCATTTAGCAATTCCAGGAGGTGCATTTAGCAATGGATATGGATTGGCCCAATCACTTTGGCCCATATCCACAACATACAAGCCCAATCACGCTTGGACGGTTAAGATCAATTCCGCTGATCCGACGATCCACAAACGGAAACGATTTCCTATAAATACTGGCTCGCATAGCCATTTACGAGGTACACACTCTTCCCTTGCAAATGCACTAGCTTATTCTCATACTGACTTGAGCGTCGGAGTGGCTTTGTAGGTACCCCCCCCCCCCCCCGGGCGCTCACTGACCT
The DNA here is from genome assembly GCA_039519185.1 of Astragalus membranaceus. Lineage (NCBI taxonomy): Eukaryota > Viridiplantae > Streptophyta > Magnoliopsida > Fabales > Fabaceae > Astragalus > Astragalus membranaceus. Next base: position 126,590,570 of record CM076851.1, read on the forward strand.
CCTGCTAGGGCAGCAAGAGACCTTCCAACAGCAGCCGACCAAAATACTGCTAGGTACAGAAGACTATGTGTTCTTCTTGAGAAACCACATGGTTTTCGTTGTCAACAACGTCTTAGCTCAACGCAAATAATATTGCAACAAAATTCTTTACTTCTCTAGCTACAACATCTGTTGCGGGCCACAGAGGTGAGGTTCTTAAAAAATATATTTCTTTACTTAACTTCTTCCACAGAAGATGGGTTCTTCGTTCAAATACCCTTTCTCCCAAACACAAAATATCTTTGTTTTTTTAAGTTTCCATTTCGTATATGTTTTTATATAGAAATTGTGTGCGTTTTTTCCTAAGTCTTTGTTATGCTTGACAATAATTTCTTGAATTTTACAATTTTGTTCATCTAAACTTTATTTGAATACTGTTGACTCATATTTTCTAGTAATATTGCTACTTAAAAAATACCCTCAGCTTGAAGTTGTTGATATTTATTAGTTTTGTTGACTCTTAAGTTTTAGTATTGTTTCCTTTTCTTTATTTTCTCTCTTTAGACAACACACATTTTCTCTCTAAAATTGTATTCAATGTATGTGTGTCTTAGATGAGCTTTCCATCATGTTTAACATTATATCATGTTAATTAGATTTTTATTGATTTATATTAAAAATCACTGTGTTATTTTAACACCCTAAATTTTATTCGTCAATAAAACCTAGTTCGCATTTCATTTTACAAATCAGAGATATGCTGTCAAGTTTGGATTAATAAAATGAATGTAAAATTCCCAATTGACTCACCAAAAGTTAGGCCAAAACCTAACACTAACACCTTTCATTATTAGTATAGTCGGTCATCGGTCATCAAAAGTGTCACAACCTCAATAATCCAAAACCTTAAAAAAAGAGCATACATCCTAGTACAAAATTAGTACATAAAGCTTAATCTACTTAGGGACATCCAAAGTACCATAATAAAAAAATACTTAAGATACTGAGAATGACAATTCTTGAGTAACTAAAGGGTCTTCAACTTGTCCCTCCTTTTTACGAACATAATGTTTGTAAGTTAAACTTAGAGGAGGGGAGCTCTTTGATGTCTCCAGTGTCGAAGGAGGAGGTATTTAATGCTGTCATGAGTATGAAGTCCTTTAAAGCCCCAGGACCTGATGGGTTCCAACCTATCTTCTATAAGATGTTTTGGGATGTCATTGGGGATGATATTTGGAACTTTGTGAAGCTAGCCTTTGAGAATGGCCAGTTTGATCCTAGTATTAAAGGGACTCTCATGGTGCTCATCCCAAAAGGTAATGCTCAGTCTACTTTTAAGGATTTTTGGCCTCTAAGTCTTTGCAATGTCCTTTACAAGCTTATTTCAAAAGTGCTTCTGAACCGCCTTAGACCTATTTTGGAAATAATTATTAGCCTTCACCAAAGCAGTTTTATCCAAGGACGTGGGACAGTTGACAATGCTATTGTGCTACAGGAGGTGCTTAATTATATGCATAAGTCTAAAAGGAAGAAAGGGGATATGGTAATTCAGTTGGATTTCGAGAAAGCTTATGATAGAGTGGATTGGGATTTTCTTCGCGAAACTCTTATCTTGTATGGCTTTCCTGGACCTATTATTGCTTTAATACTCCATGGTATTCGGTCCTCTAACATTTCGGTGTTATGGAATGGTAGCAGAACCCCGGTCTTCTCAGCTTGTCGAGGGCTTAGACAAGGGGATCCTCTGTCTCCATACTTGTTTGTTTTGTGTATGGAGAGGTTGGGGTGTATGATTGAGAGGGAAGTTCAGTTGAAGAAGTGGAAACCGGTCACCGTCTCTTCTAACGGGCTAGGCATCTCCCATCTTTTTTCGCTGATGATGTTTTATTCTTTGCGAAAGCTGAACACAGCCAAACAAAGATTATTTCTAATATTCTGGATGATTTTTGTGGTTTTTTAGGTATGAAACTTAGTAGAGACAAGTCGCATGTCTATGTCTCTAAGGCAGTGGCTAACGATGTGAAGCACAAGATAACTCGGGCCTTACAGATGCGATGTACTGATCGTATAAATAAATATCTTGGCTTCAGAATGTTCCAAGGGCGTCCGTGCAAAGAAGATTTTGACTTGATTCTTGACAGAGTTGACTCCAAGCTTGCTGCATAGAAGGGAAGGCTACTGAATAAGCCAGGAAGAGTGACGCTTGCAAACTCAGTGCTGGCTGCACTCCCTACGTATAACATGCAGATTTATAAAGTTCCTCAATACATTTGTGAGAAGATTGATAGTTCCATTAGAAGGTTCATTTGGAAGGCAGAAGGTGGTGTGTGGAAAACATGTGCAAGTATACACAGTCCATAACAAGTAATACAGTGTTTAAAACAGGCCGAACCCACGGGGATTGATGAACTCTTTCAAAAGTCAATATTATGTAATTTAGAGGAAAGTAACTAATTTAACAAGATAGTTGATATTGGTGAGTATCACAAGTAAGTTAGAATAAAGCAAGGTGTAAGTAGTTGTAATGCAAATAGAGAAAAGCTAGTTGGAATGTCTTCCCCAAGTAATTTACTTATAAGTGTTTAATGCAGTTATGATGCAGTTGCACTGAATGCTATTGCATTAGTTGTGTGCCTTTCAGTCACTTTTCTTCAGAGTTTCATTACAAGCTTCCTATGTCTAGGCTTGCTAAATAAGTTCACTCTTGTCTTTTAAAGTACCCACAGTATCACCCTATGGACTATACTATCCTATGTCTAGGGCTTAGTATGGTTTTCACAAAGTTTCCTTTATGTAAAACACTCACCCATATTAGTTCTTGAGTTCTTAATTGTAAACCATGTCTGCTTTTACAAATCTACCTATTCTAAGTGATCAATCTCCAAATAAGTGTTGAAAGTATTATCAAGAAAGAACTAAAGTGCACACATCATATACTTGTATTAAATTTACTTAAAAGCTCATTAAATGGTTAGAACATTCCAACTAAGAGAGGTTTAGCTCAACATAGACATTGCAAGGCAAATATAAACATAATAGAACATGTTTATATAATTGAAATCACAAAAGAGAAACAACAAGATAGAGTTTACACAAGTTGTAGCTCTTAGCATGAATCCTCCTACCAATGTAGTTGCATTAGCTCCTTAGCACTTTGATAAAACTATGAAATCGAGGTAATGAGGATTTGTCACTTCCTTCCTTTCCTTCTTACAAAATAAAACTTATCTATGTGGAGTGAAATTTTAATCTAACTTATGGATTGTGATCTATCTTCAAGTGAAGGAGTGAGGTCTTTATATAGTCTTCAAGAGAGGTGCTTCCTTCCTTCATGTTGAAGTAACTTTGATGGTTGTATTCATGGTTACTTTACAGCAGTTGATTCCCATGTGAAGTCTTCAATCAAGTGTATAGGGAGGTCAAATGAGATAACAACATGTGTCCCTACGTTGATGACTCTTCATAGCTATGTGGGAATTGTAGGCAACGAAATATGAGGTGTTCTTGCTTTAGGAGACCAAGCATGAGGTCATTTAGTGCAAGTGGATGGCAAGTGGATGTGCAAGTGGATGGCTCCAACCTTCAGGCAATGCAGTTGCATTGCAGTAGCATTGTGCTGAGCCAGCGCAGTTGTAAGTGCAGAATCAATGCAGGAGCATTTGATGCAGGAGCATCTAGACTGCACTGAACAAACTTATCAAACATACCACAATATATCCAAAATGGCCTATTATCAACTATAACCATGTCAAACACTCAAGTTATCACATATTACATAAAATACTATATAAACTCTTTATCTTTGCTTGAAAGAGAGCAATTTATTAAGTTTAAATATATGAATAACTCTATATAAAATAGAGTTATCACACCCCCAAACTTAAACCATTGCTTGTCCTCAAGTAATGACAAAGACAAATTAACTAATATTATAGTTTCTAGAAGACAAATCAGCTTGATATTTTGGATTTTCATGAGGTGCTCTCTATGAACTACTTTGCTTATCAATTTTTCTTGTGCCTTTTCTTTTCAAACTTCCAGAATTATTTACACTCTTTGTGTGTGTGAACCCACTGAGTTGAGATTGGTTCCAAGACTAAGTGAAAACTAGTTTTTGAAAAGATTGGTTTATCTTTGGTCACACCAAAATATTTTTTCAAAAGAAAGGTTAGTCTCACAAAATCCTCAAGTTTTGGGGAGTTTTAAACACAACCAAGGACTTGACTGAATTTTTCAAAACTTTTTGAGTTAATGCACTATTTTTCTTGTGTTGGTGGTTTCTTTAATGCAGATGCATCACTTCTTTGAAGTGCTTTTTGCATTGATGTTTTTCTGCATTTATTTTCTGCAGTGCAGTTGCATTGCTTCTGCACTCTGTTATTTTTTTGTACCCTATATTGCCTTCCTCACTGTCCTCCAGATGCATTTATTCTTACATGGCACAGGTGCAACTTTTCACTGACCTTCAGATGCAATTATGCACTTTGGCACAGGTACAGTTTTGAACTATCCTCCAGATGCATTCATTCATGCATGGCACAGGTCTTTGACCTCCAGATGCAATCATGCACTTAGGCACAGGTATAGCTCAATCTGATTAAGGTCAATATGGCTTTTGATCTTTGATCTTTTCACCACTCTTTTTGTATTCTTTTGCATTGTTTGCTTTCACTTTTTCAAATTCAGCCTTGGTTTTCATAAAAACACCCCCAAACTTAATTCTTTAAGATATACCAACTTTTTAATCAAAATTTGTTTTGACCTTAGCTCACCAAAATTTTCCTTTGTATCAGATTGCTTTTTAAATGGCAAGGTTCTTTTCACAAACTCAGTTTTGAGGTTTTTTTGGAAAATAATTCTGTTTATTTTTTTTTGTGTGAGAAATAAGGCTTCTTTTTCTTTTCTTGCTTTTCAAAAATCCATCCATAGGTGCAGCATATCTTTGTAAAATATTTTCAAACTGATCATCTACTAAAATGTTCTTAACAATTTATAGTATTCCTCATACTTGTCCCTATTTTCCAATGAAAATGTATCTTTGGAAAATTAGTTTCACGTATTTGGATACTACTTTGTTAAGTACATCTAATACAATTATACAAAAATATTTACTAAAAACATACATTTGCTAAAACACACATACATAACATACTTAATATGATAAGTCCCCCCCCCCCCCCCCCAAACTTAAGGGGTAGCAGTGTCCTCACTGCTAGAAGTTCACAAAATACTTGCAAATATTTGTTCAAAACATGGGGAGAGGGATTAAAAAGACAACCAGGGAAGAGTTAGTAGTAAGATAACATCCAAAATATGGTAGTTAAATTGCAGAAAGCATGTAACAGATACTCATTTCTTTGCTCCACTCCTTCTTCTTGCACTCTGCCTGGTAGGAGGAGTGTTCTTCACTTTCTGCTTCTTTTCCTTTGGCTTTGAGATTGGAGTTTCTTCTACTGGTGCAGATGCACCTGATTCCTCTAGTGTTGCTGCAGGACTTGATGCAGTAGCATCAGTTGGGATTGCCTCAGAGATCTTTCTCTTTGGTGCCTTGACTACTGGCTATTTGAAGAATTGTTGTGTATTTCCCAGTTCCTCTCACTTTCTCTGAGCTATCTGTTGGAGAACAAGTTGCATTGTTGCTTCATCATGTGCTGGTTTCAGTGCATCACTCTGCATCTCAACTGCTTCTGTGCCAACTTCAGCTTCCTGTACTGCCTTTGGTTCTGCCTCTTCAGTTGGATCTTCTTCAGATTCCTGCACATTTTCTTGCTCAAGAGCAGAAACAACATTAGTTATAATGTTAGTGGGGCTAGTAGGGGTGGTTTGTTCTGTTTGTGGCTCAGTGATAGGTGAGGTTGGGATGGGACTTTGTTGCACAGTGTGAGTTTGTTGTTCTGTTTCAGTTGGTGGAGAGGGTGGAGGAGGGGTTGTTTGTGGTGGTGACTGTATTGGTGGATCAGTAAGGGAGGGTAGTGGTGATTTTGGTTGGGGAGATGTTTCTTTGGTAGGTGAGTGGATTGGTGATTGGATAGGTGATGTGATTGGTGAAGTGTGGGTTGTTTCTTGTTGGGCTTGTGGTGGTATTTTCTTGGCATATTTCTGTCTGGCAATTTCTTCCAGAATGACACCTCTAGCATGTTATTCTTCCTCACTTTCAACTTCAGTATCACTTTCTTCTTCATCTTCACTCTCTTTGTCCATTTCTTTTTCTAATTCCTCATCCTCAGCTTCTGAATTATAAGTTTCTTCAAATTCAGGCTCTACTACAACCTTTTTCTTTCCCTTTGTTTGTTTTCTAGTTACCTTTTTCTTTGGTTTTTCTTCCTGTTCCTCTTCGTTCTCTTTTTCTTTTTCCTCATCAGCTTGCTCTTTTTCCTCATCTTGTTGTCTTTCAGTTCTTAACACCCAACTTGGGAACACAGGTGCCTCAATATTGCCTAATTCATTAGACAAATATTGGAAAACAAGCTGCAGCCAATCATGTTGTTCATTCTGAAATTTTCATACTGCAGCTTGCTTCTGCATGAAATGCTCTTGCATTGCAGGCATAGGCAGTGATTCTTTCACTTTTCTCATTCTCTCCTTCATCTCAGCATTCAAATTAGTAGGGGAAATTTTCTTTGTTCATTAGCAGCAATAGGAACACCTTCTTTCATGCATAATTCAGTTATGAGACAAGGGAAAAACAGAAATCCCTTTGTTTTAGTTGTGCATGTATAGATTTCCCTTGCAATCACCTATGTCAATATTTTCCTCAGAAAGAATTGTATCTAGTAAGATCAATCTCTCTTTGGTCATGGCATATGTGTGTGAAGTAGGTAAAATTGATGTTGTAATGAACAAATGCCAATTTCCTAGAGCATCTATCAAATAGGTACTTCTCAGCTTAACTTCATTTGGTGTAAATCTTTCCCAAACAAAATCTGGTGTGGCAATTCTACCCCTAATCTCTTCCATTTCTTTCTTATGAGCCTTCCCTACTTTCTTTTCAAATTCAAGTCCATTGTATTTTAACAGATAATGCTCATTTATTTTCTTAGAATGAAAATGAACTATCTTACCTCTAACCTTAGAAGTGTAGCTTTTCTCTGGTCCTTCTCCTTCAGAAAGTCCAGCATAGAATTCTCTCACTAGCTCTTCAATGTATCCTCCTCGTGGCAACACAAAGTGATCCCAGTGAAGATTGGCCACTGTTGCCATGAATGATGGACTTGCTTTCTTCAAATCGTATCCCCTTTCTGGTAGTAACTGCATTTTCCATAGATGAGCTTTCTCTTCACTGATCAATGCTGGTGCATTGGTCTTGCCTTTCTTGCCCTTTTGGGACGATGCATGTTTGCCTGATGATTTTGATGCTGATTGCTTCTTCACCATTGTGTTCGCTGGATATGGAATTGATGTGTGTAACTGTTTGATTAGAGTGGGAGGTTTCAGATTGAGTGGAAGGGATAACGAAAGTGATTTTAGGGTTTTTTTTAGTGAGGAGTTAAGAGAAGTTTTGATTTGATTGTGGTAGTAGCCGTTAGGTAAGGTCGTGGTGGACATGTGTGCAGCCACGTGTCTCCCTTGGTTACTCAACACTTCATTTAGTTTCTAACTTTGCTTCTGATGAGTTGTCATTCACACTTGATCAATTTCTTCAAACTTTTGAACTTGGGTACAGGGCACATTTTTTTCTTCAATGCATATGTAATGCAGTAGCATTGCAGTGCAGCTGCATCAGTTTCCTGTTTTTCCTACAAAACACTTAAAACATCAAATTGAACAAAATTAAGTAAAAATGATGGGTTGCCTCCCATTAAGCGCTTGTTTTAAGAGTCTTATCAGCCTGACTACCTCTTTCTTTTAGAGATTTTTCAAATGAGTGGTGACCTTATTTCTCACCACATGTTCACCATAGTACATTTTGATTCTTTGACCATTTACCTTGAAGATGGTGTTTGAGGTTTCATCTAACAAGTCAACTGCTCCATGAGGATAAATTTTAACCAATTTGAATGGTCCTGACCACCTTGATCTAAGCTTTCCAGGGAAAAGCTTCAATCTAGAATTGTATAGCAGAACTAGTCCTCCCTCTTTTAAGTCTCTCTTTTGAATTCTCTTGTCATGCCATGCCTTTGTTTTGGTTTTGTAGATTTCAACATTTTCATAAGAGAATTGCCTAATCTCTTCTAACTCATTAAGCTCTAGCATTCTTTGTGTACCTGCTTTGTCTAAGTTAAAATTGAGCTTCTTGATAGCCCAATAAGACTTATTTTCTAACTCCACAGGTAGATGGCATGCCTTTCCATAGACTATTCTATAAGGGGACATTCCTAAGGGTGTTTTGAATGTTGTTCTATAAGCCCATAAAGCTTCATCCAAATGTAAATACCAATCTTTCCTATTTGGACTTACCATTTTTTCTAACACTCTTTTGATTTCTCTATTTGAGATTTCTGCTTGCCCACTTGTTTGAGGGTGGTAGGCTGTAGCAATTTTATGCTTAAGTCCATACTTAGCTAGAAGGTTTTCAATGATCTTATTACAGAAGTGTGAACCTTCATCATTAATTATAGCTCTAGGAGTACCAAAACTAGTAAATATATTCCTTTGAAGAAATCAACTTACTGATTTTGCATTATTATTTGGTTATGCTACTGCCTCTACCCATTTTGACACATAATCAACAGCTACTAAAATATATAAATTGCCAAAAGAAGGTGGAAAAGGTCCCATGAAGTCCATTCCCCATACATCAAACAATTCAATTTCTAAAATATTGGTTCTTGGCATTTCATGTTTATCAAAAATATTTCCTGCCCTTTGACATTTATCACATTTCTTGACCATAAAATATGCATCTTTAAATAAAGTAGGCCAAAAATAACCAGACTGTAATTCCTTAGCTGCTGTTCTTGTGCTTCCAAAATGACCACCATATGGTGCAGCATGGCAATGCAGAAGCACTGCTTGTTGTTCTTCCTCAGGAACACATTTCCTCATTAATTTATCAGGACACATCTTGTAAAGAAATGGATCATCCCAATAGTATTGTTTTACTATGTGGAAGAATCTTCTCCTTTGTTGATATGTCATATTCACTGGTGTCACTCTACTTGCAAAGAAATTTACAATATCAGCATACCATGGTGCAGATGCATTTGATGCTCCTGCATTGCTTGCAGCACATGCAGTTGCACTATGTGCATTGACTGTGATTGCTAATAGTTGTTACCAAGTGGCTTCAGTCTCAAGAGGGGGGTGAATTGAGATTTAAAACTTTTCAGATCTTTCGAAAACGTTTTTCCCCTTTTTCAATGACTTAGATCAATTTCGCGCAGGTTAAGTGGAAGCGAAGGAACTAGAATATAAAGCAGTAAAGCGGTATAAAAGTAAAGCAGGAAAGCAGTAAAGCACGCAGAGATTTATCCTGGTTCGGTCACCTCCTAGTGACCTACGTCCAGTCCTCACACCCTTGTGAGATTTTCCACTAACCAAAACAATAAGGCTTACAGGTGCCTTGGAAAACCTTTACAGACTCAGGCACTCTCCTCCTAGGATACCCCACCTATGGAGAGCCCTCAAATCTAATATAACAATAACAAGAGATACCCCACCCCTGTTACAATCAGCTGCCCCAGAAAGATACCCCACTTCCTAGTACAAACAGCTACCCTAGAGAGATACCCCACTCCCTAGTACAAATCACAAACAGTTAAATAATAAACAATTGTAAAGACAGAAATACCTCTAATGTAGGCAGATATTACAACTTGAAGAATGCAACCCCAACTAACTCTTAGCAACAGATCAGCTCAGACGGACCAACGGTGCGTGACGAGCAAAAGTAAAAGCGTAAAGAGTTTTTCTCAAAAGTTCTCTGATTCGTGAAATGGGTTGTGCTCAAAATGATTGTGAAGCACTGCCTATTTATAGGCTATGAAAAAATCAAGTTTACGTTAAAAATAGTGTAGGAATCGATTCTTTGTTGAAAGCGTTTGATCTAGGAATCGATTCATTTAAGTGAGGAATCGATTTTGATTTGTTTGAAAAATAGGGACAATCGATTCTTGAGAACTATGGAGGGCTAGGAATCGATTCTTTACTTAGTGAAAGTTTGTATGAATCGATTCTCAGCTTGCCTGAGACATGTAGGAATCGATTCTCAGTTAAGAGCAAAAGAGTGGGAATCGATTCTTCCCTTAAAAATGTTTGGCTCAGAAATCGATTTATGTACTGAAAATACATGAAGTGAAAATCGACTCTTTCTTTTCTGATTGGCCTGAAAATCGATTTTGATAAATGTATATGCAAGGTAAAATCGATTTTTATGTTTTAAAGATGATAGGTATGTTTACGTAAGTATGCATGCATCTTTGAAAAACTTGTGAGTGTGTGAGACTTTGAGATACGAGCTGACCTTTGAAAAAGCTTACACTTTTTCTTAAGACACACCCAAACCCTAAGGACTACCCTTATATTTAAGGACTACCCTTAAACTTGAATCTTCAATTCTTGAGCTTGTTTGTCTTGGATTGTGACTTTGATGTTTAGTCACTTTTCTTTACTTTTGGCCATCAACTTTACCTTTGTCTTTTTCATCATCAAAACATATCCTGCAATATTAGTTTACCTGCAATACAAGGTATCCACAATAGTTTCTCATCTGGAAAACTCTCCTTGATTTCTCCCTCTAGTGATTCACCTTCAAGCCTTGACAAATGGTCTGCCACTTGGTTTTCTACTCCTTTCTTGTCTCTAATTTCAAGATCAAATTCTTGTAGGAGTAGAATCCATCTTATCAGCCTTGGCTTTCCATCTTTCTTTGAAATCAAATACTTAATGGCAGAGTGATCAGTATAAACAATTACTTTAGTGCCAACTATGTATGATCTAAATGTTTCAAATGCAAATGCTACAGCTAATAATTCCTTTTCTGTGACTGTGTAATTTACTTGAGCTTCAATTAATGTCTTGCTAGCATAATAAATGAAATGAAAAACCTTGTCATACCTTTGTCCTAGGACTGCTCCTACTGCAAAGTCACTAGCATCACACATTAATTCAAAAGGCCTGCTCCAGTCAGGTGTTACTATCACTGGTGCTGTTACTAAAGCTTTTTTAAGCTTTTCAAAAGTATCCAAACAAGATTCATCAAAGTTAAATGGTACATCATGTTGTAAAAGCATACATAATGGCTATGAAATTTTTGAAAAGTCTTTGATAAACCTTCTATAAAAACCAGCATGGCCTAAAAAGCTCCTGATACCTTTAACTGTTGTTGGTGGGGGTAATTTCTCAATTACCTCAATTTTTGCTTTGTCTACCTCTAGACCTTTCTTTGAAATTTTGTGTCCTAACACAATGCCCTCTTGCACCATGAAATGGCACTTTTCCCAGTTTAACACTAGATTTGTATCCTCACATCTTTTGAGAATTTGTTCCAAGTTTGATAAACAATCTCGGAATGTTTCTCCAAAGACAGAGAAATCATCCATAAACACTTCCATTGATTGCTCAATGAAATCTGAGAATATTGACATCATGCATCTTTGGAAAGTTGTAGGTGCATTACATAATCCAAATGACATCCTTCTAAAGTCAAAGGTTCCATAAGGGCATGTAAAAGTGGTTTATCTTGATCTTTAGGGTCAATGGTTATCTGATTGTATCCTGAATAGCCATCTAAAAAACAATAAAACTCTTTCCCTGCTAATCTATCTAGCATTTGGTCTATGAATGGTAAAGGAAAGCGATCCTTTTTGGTGGCCTTATTGAGTTTTCTGTAATCCATGCATATCCTCCAACCTGTTACAGTTCTAGTAGGTATCAACTCATTATTTTCATTGGCTATTACTGTCACACCCCCTTTCTTTGGTACACATTGGACAGGGCTTACCCATGCTCTGTCTGATATTGGGTATATGATGCCAGCATCTAGCCACTTAATGATTTCCTTTTTCACAACCTCTTTCATGATAGGGTTTAGTCTTCTTTGGATTTCTATACTATTCTTAGAATTTTCTTCTAAGATGATTCTATGCATACACACAGAAGGACTAATTCCCTTGATATCTGCCATTTGCCAACCTATTGCTTTGGTATGTTTTTTTAGAATATTGATGAGATCATTTTCTTGTTCTGAGGTTAAATCAGAAGCAATTATAACTGGTAAGGTCTCATTTTTTTCTAGAAAGACATACTTAAGATGTTTAGGCAATTCCTTCAATTCTAGCTTGGGAGGTTTTTCTATGGAGGGTAAATTTTCTTTGAGGGTTGGATCCTCAAGATTGAGAGGTTCATAAGTTCTGGCCCAGACTTCCTTACAAGAGTTTCTTATTGGCAGGTTTTTCTTTTCTACTAATTCCTCATCCAGCAATGCAGGTGCATCAAGTGCAGCTGCATTAGCCAAATGATCATACTGTTTGTAAAACTGTTTTTCTGCCAATTTATCTAGAGAAAAAATGGATGAGCATTCTTCTGTATCCTCTGTGGGATACTTCATAGCACTCATCACATTGAATTTTATCTTTTGATCATTCACTCTCATTGTAAGTTCACCTCTCTGCACATCTATTAAGGTTTTTCCAGTTGCTAGAAATGGTCTCCCTAGGATAATAGGTACATCCTTATCTGCTTCAAAGTCAAGAATGACAAAATCTGCAGGGAACACAAATTTGTCTACCTTAACTAAGATGTCTTCTATTATACCTTCAGGATAGGCTATTGACCTATCTGCTAATTGAAGTGTCACAGTGGTTGGTCTTACAATTCCAATTCCCAACTGGTTAAAAATAGATTTAGGCATTAGGTTAATACTTGCCCCTAAATCACATAAAGCTTTACCAGTATAAGAGGTTCCAATGGAAAATAGAATTGTAAAACTTCCTAGATCCTTCAATTTCCTAGGAATCTTACTTTGCATGATCTGACTACATTCTTTAATCATGGCAACTGTCTCAAATTCCCCTAATCTTTTTCTTTTGGTAAGCACATCTTTCATGAATTTTGCATAGTTTGGCATTTGTTGAAGTGCTTCTACTAAGGGAACATTTATGTCCAACTGTTTTAGTACCTCTAAGAATTTGCTAAATTGTTTCTCCTCATGTGCTTTTTTTAATCTTTGTGGGTAAGGAGAAGGAGGGTACTCAGGTACTAACTTAGGTATAGGGATTTGAACTTCTTCTTCTAATGCAAGAGCATTGGATGCTTCCACATTTCTTTCTTTGCTATTTTTTTGTTTTTGTTTTTCTTTTTCTCCCTTATTTACACTTTCCCTCTCATTTGATTCAATCAAATCCTTGCCGCTTCTTAAGAAAATAGTTTTAACCTGCTCTTTTCCCTGTTTCTGGGAAGGAGCAGCTTCTGTATTAGAAGGTAAGGCATCTGATGGCCTTTGATACAAAGCTGTGGCTAACTGTCCTACTTGGGTCTCTAGATTCTTAATGGAAGCATCTTGAGTTTGTCTAGCTGTTCTTGCTTCTCCTATGAATGCTTTGAGCATATTTTCTAGAGAATTTTCATTGGTGGCTTGTTTTTGAGGTGGGAATCCTGGTGGTGTAGATGGTGCAGTATTAGATGCAGGTGCATTGTTATTGCTCCATCTAAAGTTGGGATGATTTTTCCACCCAGGATTGTAAGTGTTAGAATAGGGGTTGTTATTTCTATTATAACCTACATAATTTACAGAAATAGGGTTGCTAGGACATTCCTCATACAAGTGACCTCCTCCACAATATACACTGTAACACCCCTTTTCTACCCAGTAATTATCTAATAAAATCAGAGTTCAAAAATCGATTTCATACTTTGAAAGGGATGTCACACATTCATCATTGAACAAAACGTCTCATACGACATAAATAACACCTGGTCAAAAATACATCACCACGCAGCGGAATATAATATAAGTTTCAAAACATGAAATAACAACGTCCTGAATGGACTCCAAATAACAAAATATAATAATCCAAAGTTTAGCGTTTATCCCCCCTTGAGTGTTACACATCAAAGCAAAGGACACCGACGACACCGACTCAGAATAGCGAAGGTACCTAAGCCTTCACTCGCAATCACCTGCACGTTACCGCATAGGGGTAACATTCAAACAGAAGGGGTGAGATGTCTTCAATATAATAGCATAAAATGATAGGAAATATGCTAAAATACGACAACTATGTCTACTACTTCACTACGCACACCAAATCGTAAACACACATCAATTATAATTATACATCAATTATAAACACTACAATCAGTCACCAAATGTCATGACGATGCATGAATGCAACCCACACCAACGGGCATATGCATGTGGTACCAAAATCACCAAAAGTCTTGCCCGTAAATAGGGGCGTCACCAAAATTGAGAGCTTTCACACCAAGCTCACCAATTCACCAAAAATCGAGCTTTCACACCAGGCTCACCAGTTTTAGAAAAATTTGAGCTTTCACACCTAGCTCCAAGACCAAAGGTCTTCACCAAAATAATGCATATGCTGTATGCGACACCATGAATGCACACAAACAATCACCAAATTAGTCACAATGTGACACACCAACAACAATCACCAAATATCACCAAAGTTGGGCTTTCACACCTACCCACAACAACACCGAAAACACCAACCACCTGATACAACGGAACAATAAGACTTGGAACCTTCACACCTAGTTCCAACAACACCAAGGTTTGAGCCTTCACACCTAGCATCAAACCGCACCAAGGCACCTAGAGGACAACAATTCCCCAAAACAACACCAAGACACCAAGGAGACAACAATTTTCCAAAACAGCACCAATACACCAAGATGACAACAATTTTCTGAAACATTTGAGACACGAGGGTTTTTCACAACACTGGGGACAAACGACAATTTTTCCAAAATATTGGAGGCATGACAACTTTCCTTTTAAAACGTCAACATTTAACGATTACACCAAGGTTAACAACTTTTCCAGAAGAATGGATTACTTTCCCTTAAAATAGAATATTCAGCTAGGTCTCTGAATAAGCTTTCCAAAACATTTTGAAACGTCTAAATCGGACACCCGAGTCAAAAGATATGTTAAAAACAAAACCGGGGAAAATTTGAGGAACATCCTGAAAATGGCGCCCAGACACTGGGCGCCTAGCAGGAAAACGCAACACAGCAAACTGGCGCCCAGGAGTAGGGCGCCCAGCAACAGGCAACAACACTGAACTTGGCGCCCAGGAGCAGGGCGCCTGGCAACCAACGCAACACAGATGACTTTGGCGCCCAGGGGCAGGGGGCCTAGCAACAGGCAGCAACACAACAGGCAACACTGCAGAACATGGCGCCCTTGGCGCCCAGACAACCCAGAACAAAACGCAACACCAACAGGACACACACAGACACAGCGCCCATGGCGCCCCCTGCGCTAAGACAGCGCGCAACACACACAGGAAATCAGGCGCCCATGGCGCCCCTGCGCCAAGACACATCAACACACACACACTGGCACACGCACACACCCACCAGACACGGCGCCCATGGCGCCCCTGCGCCAACAGCGCGCAACACAGCACACACTGGAACACGGCGCCCACACCCAGGGCGCCAAAAACAGCAACACGACCGCACGCAACATGACCCAAACACGGCGCCCATGCACTGGGCGCCAAAAACAGCATCACCCAAACTCACCAAAACACCACATATGCAAATCATATCACCAATTTAGCTCATCAACTTTTAATCACCAATGCCAATCACCATAATTTGGGAATCACAACATCAAACAAACATTTTATCGAACACCTAACATACAATTAGTTATAACAACAACGTATCACCAATGTTTAGGGTCACAACAATCACCAACAAGCAAGTATTTTCAATCAACCTAGTTACGATTCACCTACCATTAAACTACACATCAAAATCAAGCCCTAGGCGTCATAGGATCTATTCCCACATAAACCCCATCATAAAACCCTATTATAAGGAAGAACCCCACCCTTACCTTATATTAGGAGAGCACCAATTCTCTTGATCACGTCACCAACAGAACCTCAGCAACACTGCTCCTCTCTGCTCCCTTGAATTTGCGAAATTCTCCTCTTCTTCTCCTCCCTTGAATTCGCGCCGTACCCTTCTCTCTTCTCCTCTCTCTATTTCGCAACTCTCCTTTCTTTCTTTCTCAACAATTCGCAAAATGCCACTAAACCCTAGCCTAGGCGCTTCTCCTATGCGCCTAGCTAGCGGGCTTGGATCACGGGCTTTCCTCCAGCTTAAGCCCGATCACTAACGACATCCCCTAATATTCAAATACACACCTCTTAATCCAACGTTAAAATAATTACACCAACTAAAATAATTAAATAAATAATTGAATACCTAAATATTTAATTAAATAATTTAATTAAATATTTGGGCGTTACATACACAACTGGTGGTACCTGGAGGTGCTTGTTCTACTGCTGCTGCAGTGCTGTCTGTTGATGCAGCTGCATTAAATGCAGTTGCATTAACTGAAGTGAAGTTTTTTATCAAGTTGGCTAAAGTGGCTACTTGAGCAGATAAGGCTGTTACATCACTAACCTCATGTACCCCTGATGGTTTCTTTTGAGCACTCACCCTCTCAGTAGGCCAACTAGAGCTATTAGTTGCTATTCTATCAATTAACTCACATGCTTCATTGTATGACAGATTTAATAACACTCCACCAGAAGATGCATCAAGCATTATTCTGGTTTGAGGTTCTAAACCATTATAAAAAGTTTCCATTTGAATAATAACAGGTAAACCATGATGAGGACGTTTTCTTAAAAGTTCTTTCCACCTTTCCCATGCTTCAAATAATGATTCAAACTCTTTTTGTCTAAAAGATGTAATGTCAGTTCTCATCCTGGCATTTTTGATAGGTGGGAAATATTTTCCTAAAATTTTTTCAGCCATTTCATTCCATGAACGGATAGAGTTAGGCTCTAAAGAGTTTAGCCAAGCCTTAGCTCTATCTTTCAAAGAATAAGGAAACAACCTTAATATGAAAGCATCTTCACTAACACCAGGTAAGATAAAGTTACTACATACTTCTAAAAACTGTTTTAAATGCAAGTGAGGATCCTCTAGAGGAGTTCCCCCAAATTGACCAATAGTTTGAAGCATTTGAAACATCATAGGTTTAAATTCAAAATGCACAGCATCAATATGAGGTCTAGATATGCTAGTTTGCATGTTTTGGTGATCAAACTGAGCATAATCCCTCATAGGTCTATCTCTATCATTAATCATACCTATGGGATCCATGTGAATGAATCTTTCTCTGTGATCTTCTTCTGTATCTTGATGAGAGCCAGGACCTCCTCTTACTGAGTGTGGTCTTGAGCTTTGTCCTTCACTGTGAGACATCTTGCAGGCTTGTTCCTTTTGCTTTTGGAGTCTTAACAATCTCCTAAATCTTCTTTCTATCTCTGGATCTAAACTGTATTCTGGTGTCCTGTTTCTGGTCCTGTACATATGCTAAAGCACCATGTGCTCCCGCATGACAGAAACTTGCAAATACCAAAATAATATACACTAAATTACAGTATATCAGATTTTTAAAAGAAGTTAACTACAATCCCCGGCAACGGCGCCAAAAACTTGGTGTGTGGATAATTGACCCGTGCCATGCACGGGTATAAGTGTGCTATTGGAAATTGTTGGCGAATAATTTATATTTTGTAAGTTGGTAGAAAAATTCGTGTATAAGTAAATGATGTTTTCTTGTAATTTGAAAATAATATTTAAACTATCAAAATTTCATATTAATTTGTTATTTTTAAGCACAATATCATATTGTGGTGATTTATCCATCGCTGTTGGTTGTTTTGGCATAATGCTACTCAAGCACTCTCACATCTCTCATATGCACTCTTTTAGTTTTCATTAAAAGGCTTCTTCATCCTTTCTCTCTCCCAAGAACTCTCGCATATACACTCTTTGATGTTGCCATGTTTTCCATCGTCTCGTTCACCCATTTTCTTTCTATGTTGCTGCTCTTTGTAGTAAGTGCTTTTACAAAAAAAATGGTGGTTGCAGGGGGGAACTATAAACCACCTCCTTAACTTTTAAGTATATTTCCAGCCATAATGTCTTCTTTATATTTTTCATTTCTTCCAATTCTTCACCACTTATTTGTATTTTATCACTTAATATATTATATAATCAGTGTGTTCATCTGTTCAATGACCGGTCCGGTTCAAACATGGTTAAATCCTTGAACCTTGAACCAGTGCCTTCTCCAGTTCAATGGGGAGTCCGATTTTCTAAACATTGCTAAAAGCCCGACACTTCCTTTTAAATTGAATTTTTTTAATTTAAAATCTTTTAACTTTTCTCTCTTCTTGTCATTAATGTTGGGTTATCTCTCTCCTCATAATTGATAAAATTTGCCTCTCTTTAGAAGTGACACATGGAATAGCAATTAATGAGATTCGTTCTCAAATGTTATATATATAGATATAGATATAGATGCCTTGCCCATAGCCTAAGAAAATTGTAGGACTACCTACATATTTTTACATTAGTCCTTGTGCTATGGATTTTCTCCTTTCTATTTATTAGCGACTTGTAAATTAAACTAAGATTGTATTCAATGTATGTGTGTGTTAGATGAGCTTTCCATCATGTTTAACATTATATCATGTTAATTAGATTTTTATTGATTTATATTAAAAATCATTGTGTTATTTTAACACCCTAAATTTTATTCGTCAATAAAACCTAGTTCGCATTTCATTTTACAAATCACAGATCTGCTGTCAAGTTTGGATTATACACCATAGTATAAAATGATAAAAACAGCGTGTATAACTTACAAATGAATTAAGGATCTAAATAAGTCAGGATTGCACAAAAGAAATGAGAGAAAACGTCAAAGTTACAGTATTGACCAGTAGGTGATGTTGTGTTTTACTGAAAACAAGAGATATTTCAAAAGTGGGAAGTCACACATTGCTTGACTTTGGACTCACCAAAGTCTTTATATACTAAAGCATAATGAGAGCTTCTAAACAAGCAAGTAGAAGGAACTCCCTCGCGCGAACAAGCTGGGACCAACATGGATTGGTTCAGTCCAAGTCTTCTGATTCTCCCCCTGCGCGCACGATTAGTCTAGCGCTAATTTTTACTTAATGATATATTATTTTTGGTTTTATATGAGCCTATCCTGAAATACCAGTTTTAAGCTATTATTGGTCAAATCGTTTTGTAAAATTAATTTTGTAATAGCGAATTAATTTTGCTTTATTTCGCAATTCAATAAATTCGTTTTATTTTGTAACAGCAAAATTAAATCCGTTTTATTCTGTAACCGCAAAATTAAATCCGTTTTAATTTTGTAACAACAAATTAAATCGGTTTTATTTTACAACGGCCAGTTTATTACGTCGTTTTATTGCTATTAATTTCGTAACAGATATTTTATAATAAATTTCGTAACGGATATTTTAATATTATAATTGATTTGTAACGGTTGTTTTAATGGCTATCAGCTATGTGCTTAGCTTATATAAATGCTACTCGAGTAGCGCTTGATATAGATCCAAAAATTGATTTCTCTCTTGCACTCTCTCCTTCCAAATTATTCCTGGGTTCATCTTCTGTCGCTTAAACGTTTCAATTCTTGCCAGTTCGGATACCTCAGTTGCTACTGCAATCTGAGACGAGACCGGTTGTACCTCGGGGAATTTACACTGTAGAGGCGGATAAATTCTTCAGGACAGTCGCAAGACGCCTCCGGTTGTTTACACTCACCTTTGTTGTGTTCGCGGGTACTCTATTTGTTGCTGTCTTGTTGCGCATATCATTACAATCTGAAGAATTTATTCCATGGCTGGCGCAACCAACAACAACAACAATAATACCAGTGCTCCCATCAACAACAACAGCACCGTTATCGTTCCTGCTACTGTCCCTGTCACTTATGCGAAGCCTTTCCCTGACATCTCCAAAATTGAGGTCTTTGCAGGCCAAAATTTTCGCAGATGGCAGGAGCGCGTGAGTTCTCTTCTTGACATGCACGGAGTTGCTGCAACACTTACTGAGACCAACAACATCGCAACAATGGAAGCTCCTTCGAAAAGGTTCTTGTCGATATTGTTGTTTCGGGATTTGTTACAACAATCTTAAAGATATTCGCGGCTTCAAGGCTGAACATACCAAGTGCTTGACAAATGCCTCAGGTCATTCATTTCATTATGTAAATATTATATAACATAGGCTTAATTATCACTTACCCCCCTGCAAATATCACGTTTATCCATTTACCCCCCTGCAAAAAAAAAACTCTCAAAACAAACCCTGCAAAATGTAACTGTTTCCAGTTACCCCCTTGCTGTTAAATTTTCTGTTAAATATTAACAGTGATGACATCAGCACTGACGTCAGTGCCACATGTCACCATATTATGGGCCTCTGTGACACGTGGCACTGACTTGCCACGCCAGCTCCTATGTCAACAGTGCCACGTCAGCAACCAATGGATGGCTGCCACGTGGCACTAGTTATTACACTCAAAAATTAAAGATTTTTGTTGCCAATGAGTGTTGAACTCGTGACCAATTACTCACACACACACCTCCTAACCACTGAGCCAAATTAGTTTTTGAGATTGTTAACTCACCTACAAATATATATTACATATTTGCTACTTAAATTAAAAAAAAAATCATCTGTGACATTTCGTTGAAGCATCTGGAAACATTGAACAACAACAGAAGAACGAAAATAGAAGCATCTGTGACATCCTTATTTCGTTGAAGAACAACACCTACATGGAAGGACAGATTCGTTTAATGTTTCATTACTCATCAAACGCAGATCTGGAATTTAAATTCATGTTCATTCTGGGTTTTAGATCATGCGATGAACACATCTGAAAATTGCAGATCTGAAGTTGTATCCTCTATCATTGAAGTTAATCGAATTTATTTTACGAATCGAAGTTGTATCTTCTGTCATTACAAGTAGATCCATGACTTCCAGATCCATAAAAAATGAAAACGCAAACACTTCTCGTTCTGCAATGCTTGACCACGATGGATTGAAATCGAATGAGAATGGAAGATGTAGAATCGAACGAAATTGAAGGATTGGAATCGAATGAGAATCGAACGAGAAACGAAAAACGAAATTGAAAAACGAAAACCCAGTAACGCAGCTACAGCCTGAAGAACTTGAAACAATTGATGATGAGTATTTGTTGGATCCAGATCTGAAAGAAGAAGGCTTGATTTCTGGAAACGATTTTTTTCTGAATGATGAAGATGAATGATGAATTATTTCCATGATTTCCATTTTTTTCTGAATGATGATGAATGAAGAAGAAGAAGAAAAAAAATGAAATCTGGGTTTCCATGGTTGCGTATCCATGAATTGATGATTTTTTTTAAATTTAAGTAGCAATTATGTAATATATATTTGTAGGTGAGTTAATACTCTCAAAAACTAATTTGGCTCAGTGGTTAGGAGGTGTGTGTGTGAGTAATTGGTCACGGGTTCAACACTCATTAGCAACAAAAATATTTATTTTTGAGTGATATAACTAGTGCCACGTGGCAGTCATCCATTGGTTGCTGACGTGGCACTGTTGACATGTGCTGACGTCATCACTGTTAAGTTTTAACAGAAAATTTAACAGCAGGGGGTAACTGGAAACAGTTACATTTTGCAGGGTTTGTTTGGAGAGTTTTTTTTTTGCAGGGGGGTAAATGAATAACAGTGATATTTGCAGGTGGTAAGTGATAATTAAGCCTATAACATATTATATCTTATCATGATTAAATTATTGTTCACTAATAGCGTAAATTTTATATCAACATCGAAATGAGCCAATCATATCCCATAATATGGATATTTGTGGAAATACTTTAAGATATATAATATAACAAAGTGATTTGTATTTATGTAAAATTTTTACGGATATATTATTATTATTATAACTTCATAATATGTGTTATTATGTGACCCATCATGAAATCAGATCTTATTCCTTAACTTGAAAATTGAATTTGTGCTTTGATATTAAGATCTAATACAGTTGGCCAAAATGTGCTTGTTTGATTGTTTTCTATTCTTCGATTTTTTTTTTTTGTAAAATTGTAAATGGTTTTGTTCTCTAACTTTTGTTGTTGATATGTGCACAAGAAATTAGAGTTTTGTAAATATTATTTTGTCAACTTGTGAGAGCCCTGTTAGCATATATGCAATAACAAATCTTCTTTTTGATGAGGTTTATTGCTGAGGAGAACAATTCAACGGTGGGTGAAAAGGCCCCTGTCCAAGCTGCAGAATGGCAGATGTAAATTCGCTGTTTGATGGGCTCAAATAAATTGAGTTTATTTCATGAAGAAACCCCCTATTTGAACATGGAGGTAAGGTATGTCTCCTTACCATATGAGATTATTAAAATTGTTTAGAGAAAAAAAAAATTGATTCTCTATAACTTGGAAAATGAGATTATTAAAATTATGAATGCG
The DNA here is from genome assembly GCA_039519185.1 of Astragalus membranaceus. Taxonomy (NCBI): domain Eukaryota; kingdom Viridiplantae; phylum Streptophyta; class Magnoliopsida; order Fabales; family Fabaceae; genus Astragalus; species Astragalus membranaceus. The sequence continues at coordinate 126,613,018 of CM076851.1, forward strand.
TGATTGAAGCAACAATTCGTGTGTGAATAGAACCATCCCGCTTTACTCACACATACAACCTGAGTTTCTTTAAAAATTGGTGGTAAAACTTCTGATTGTGTATTTATAGGATATGCCAAAAATAGCGCTACTTATAGATTCCTTGTTGTGAGAAGTGATGCTCTAGATAATAATACTATTATAGAAACAAAGAATGCTGATTTTTTTGGGACCATGTTTCCTTTGAAACGTGATAGTACATCTAGACAACCATTAGTAACTACTAGTGATGATACACGTGAGGAACCATAAGAAGAATTAAGGAGAAGTAAAAGACCAAGAAATGAAACATCCTTCGGAAATGATTTTTATACTTATCTTGTTGGAAAGGATCCCGAAAGTTTTACTAAAGAAATTTCTTCTTGAGTCAAAATTTTGGAAAGAAGCTATTAAAACTGAAATAGATTCAATTTCAAAATGTAAAACTTGGACTTTAGAAGAAAATACAACCCTGATGGGTCCATTGATAAATATAAAGCTAAATTAGTAGCAAAAAGTTTTTCTCAAAAACAAAACATTGACTATTTTGATACTTTTGCTCCAGTAACTAGAATTTCTTCTATTAGAGTTTTAATAGCTTTAGCTTCTATCCATAAACTTGTTATTCACCAAATGGATGTTAAAACCGCTTTTTTGAATGGCGACTTAGAAGAAGAAATTTATATGACTCAACCCGAAGGATGTATAGTTTCTGGTCAAGAGAATAAAGTATCCAAACTCCTTAAGTCGTTATATGGTTTAAAACAAGCTCCAAAACAATGGCATGATAAGTTTGATAAAACTATGATTAATGATGGTTTCTCCACAATTGAATTAGATAAATGTGTTTACACTAAATCTGTGTGTGGAAAACATGTTATTATATGCTTGTATGTTGATGACATGCTTATTTTTGGTACTTGTCATGATATTGTTACTAATACTAAATCTTTTCTTTCATCTAATTTTTATATGAAAGATATGGGTGAGCCAAGTGTAATATTAGGAGTTAGAGTCATTAGGGAAGGTGATAGTATTATACTATCACAGGAACATTATGTTGAAAAACTTCTTAGGAAGTTTGGCCACTATAACTCGACCCCTTTGAGTACCCTTATGAAGCTAACTCACACTTGAAGAAAAATAGAGGTGATCCTATTGACCAACCTCAGTATGCCCAAATAATTGGGAGCCTACTGCATTTGATGAACTTTTCTCGACCAGACATTGCATTCGCAGTCGGTCGTTTGAGTAGGTATACTCACAATCCTGGTCAGGATCATTGGAAGGCAATTTCTCACATCATGCGATACTTGAGAGGTACCACGAATTATGGTATTGTGTATAGTGGATTTCCCGCAGTATTAGAAGGCTACTGTGATGCTAACTGGATATCTGATTCAGATGAGACAAAATCCACTAGTGGTTAGATTTTTACACTTGGTGGTGGTGCAGTAACTTGGAGGTCAGCCAAACAATCCATTATTGCTAGATCGACTATGGAGTCGGAATTTGTAGCTCTGGAATTGGCTGGTACTGAAGCTGAATGGTTGAAGAACCTTTTAGCTGGAATTCCTTTGGGAATAAAACCGACACCATCAGTGTCAATACATTGTGATAGTTAGTCAGCAATAGCCGTTGCAAAGAATAAGACCTATAATGGCAAAAATAGGCATGAGCAATTAAGACACAAACAATTGCAAAAATATGGAGCAATATCGATCGATTATGTGAAGTCAGAAGTGAATTTGGCCGATCCTCTGACAAAACCCCTTGGGAAGAAACTGATATGTGAGACATCGAGGGGAATGGGACTAAAGCCAATTGAAAGAAAGAAGTGATGGTAACCCAACCTTTGTGATTGGAGATCCCAAGAATAAGGTTCAAGGTTGGTAAAAACAAGTCACTTCTTGATATTGCTAGCACTGAAAAATTAATTCAAGTAATTAATTTTATTATTGTCCCTTCCTATGGTGTTATTGTGATAGTGCTAGACTGCAGGGTTAAAAGGTTAAGCTTAAAGCTTTTAATGATTTTCATAGCCCTTATGGGTGGTGTATGACTTGCAGCATACACTTGATGAAATCACCTATATGAGTGTCAAGTGAGGCCGCTTGCATGAGATCCTGGTGAGGTCTCTAGACCACTCACGAATACCGAGCACGCGCAGGGCCTAGTAGCGCACCACCGCGGAAACAGCAAGAATTGTGGGGGTGTAATGTGATAGTAAAACCTCTAACATATAATATGTGTCTTGGGTTCCATAGCTTGCTAAACCAATTCACTGTATGCTATGTTTTATCTGTCTAGGACTGGTTCCACAGCTTGCTATACAGCTCTGATGCATTACATCTACGCTGTTAACCCAGGAAACTTCTTTTATAAATTTATTTTCCAACTTTTGAAATATGTGGGGGATTGTTGTGTTTTATTGAAAACAAGAGATATTTCAAAAGTGGGAAGTCCCACATTGCTTGACTTTGGACTCACCAAAGTCTTTATATACTAAAGCTTAATGAGAGCTTCTAAACAAGCAAGTAGAAGGGACTCCCTCGCGCGCACAAGCTGGGACCAACATGGATTGGTTCAGTGCAAGTCTTCTGATTTTCCCCCTGCGCACACGATTAGTCTAGCGCTTTTTTTTACTTAATGATATATTATTTTTGGTCTTATATGAGCCTATCCTGAAATACCAATTTTAAGCTATTATTGGTCAAATCGTTTTGTAAAATTAATTTTGTAACAGCAAATTAATTTTGCTTTATTTCGCAATTCATTAAATTCGTTTTATTTTGTAACAGCAAAATTGAATCCCTTTTATTTTGTAACCGCAAAATTAAATCCATTTTAATTTTGTAACAACAAATTAAATCGGTTTTATTTTACAACGGCCATTTTATTACGTCGTTTTATTGCTATTAATTTCATAACGGATATTTTATAATAAATTTCGTAACGGATATTTTAATATTATAATTGATTTGTAACGGTTGTTTTAATGGCTATCAGCTATGTGCTTAGCCTATATAAATGCTACTCGAGTAGCGCTTGATATAGATCCAAAAACTGATTTCTCTCTTGCACTCTCTCCTTCCAAATTATTCCTGGGTTCATCTTCTGTCGCTTCAACGTTTCCATTCTTGCCAGATCGGATACCTCAGTTGCTACTGCAATCTGAGACGAGACCGGTTGCACCTCGGGGAATTTGCGCTGTAGAGGCGGATAAATTCTTCAGGACAGTCGCAAGACACCTCTGGTTGTTTACACTCACCTTTGTTGTGTTCGCAGGTACTCTATTTGTTGCTGTCTTGTTGCGCATATCACTACAGGTGACATGGTCCGGGTCAGGTGGACACGGTATGAGTCACTGTATTTTCAAACGCTGCGACACAAACCAGGCTTTGACACTGGTGGGGTCACTCGCAACTCGGACTGTGTTGATGTGCAGAACGAGATTTTTAGCTGTTTCGATTATTTTTCTTATTCTTTTGGCAATCAAACCTTTCCAATCCTCAATTAAACCCATGAACAATGCAATGTCACAACCATACAGTACACGTAACTCATCACTCATCATTCATTTAATCAACACAATTGAAACAAGTAGTTCACAATTTAATAGGAATCAATGCATATATCATTATCACAATGGATTCATGGATAAAATACATCTGACACATAACACCACATTTAACATCAGGGACGATAACATGGTAGAGACCTTCTTAAATGCAAGGGAAGGTGGATTATTGGGGATGGAGCAGGAATCAACATCAGGGAGGATAACTGGTTACCTAATGGGAGAAGAGCAGAGATGGTCGAGGAATGCAATTTGATTATGGTTAAAGAGTTAATCAACCCTATATGATCATTCATGGAATACTGCTATGTTAAGGAATGCTCTGAAACCTGTTGAGGCCATTGAAGCTCTGAAAGTGCCTATTTCAATCCCGTCCTCTTCATATTTTCACCCCCTAAAGGCTTGGAACAATATATAGAAAGCAGGGGTTCCTGAGAGGGTTAAGTAGTTTATTTGGAGAATTAAGCAGAATGTTGTGGCAACCAAAGCCAATTTATGCGAGAAAAGATTATCCATGAATTCTCAATGTTCTGTGTGTGAAGGTGTAGAGGAATCTATTGAACACCTCTTCTTACTGTGCCCATGAACTACCCGAATTTGGTTTAGTGTGTTAATGGTTGTGCGTTGGGTTGTGGCCATGTTTGTCTGGTCCATGATTAGTGGAGTGGACATGCATGTGGTCTTTTTTATTTGTTTTCCGCGTCGTACTTCGGTTTGGGCTTAGCCCAGTTCTCTGTTGATATAATCTGAATCAGTTGATGAAAAGAAAAAAAAGAGGAGAGAGGAGAGCGAGAGAGAGAGAGAGATTTTTCACCCATGTACCACCCCCTAAGTGGTGCACATGGGTGAATAAGACCAAAAAAAAGAATGAGTTTTTTTTGATTAAAAAATAGGGGAAGGAGTTTTGGGGGAAAATGTTGGATATTAGATTTAGGATTATAAGTATTAGATAAGTATCAGATTTTTCCATGAACACCTATTCTTACTATGTCCATGAACTACCCCAATTTGGTTTAGTGAGTTATTGGTTGTGGGTCAGGTCACTAGTGGAAAAAAGACATTATTAAGCATCATTTAGCATCGGTTGTTTGAACAGTCGATGCTAAATGTTGAACCGGTGGCATTTTTGCAATTAAATGGAAGATTTCATATTTCGCGCCTACTTTTAGCATCGGGTGTTTAAACACCCGATGCTAAATGTATTTGCTTTAGGCATTTAGCATCGGGTATTTAAACACCTGATGCTAAATGTCTAAAGCAAATACATTTAGCATCGGGTGTTTAATATACCCGACGCTAAATGTATTTGCTTTAGACATTGTTTAAACACCCGATGCTTAATGTCTAAAGCAAATTCATTTAACTATCTTCTCGCGTTCACAAAACACGAAAGAAAGAAATCAGAGCCCTAGCTCCCTCCCCCTCTCTTCGTCACTGCGATCTCCCTCTACCTCTCTTCGTCACCCCCCCCCCTTCCCTTCCTAGCACGTCGTTTGTTCCCCTTCCCTTGTCGTTCACTCTCGTGTTTTTCACCAGTCTCTCACTCCGAACTCGCGATGCTCTAGATCTGAATGTTAACTCCTAAGGTACAGGTTCTTCTTTCTACTTGTCTGTTATTTCTTTAACAATGTGACGTTTACTATGGGAATCGATTTCTTCCTATTTGCGTGGATGACATGAATCTGCAATTGTTGCTTTGTAACGGCTTAACTTTGTTCTTTAATTTCTTTGTTTCGATAGGAACCGTTGGTTTGATTGGACTTTCAATTTGGTGAAGAAGACATGGAACTCAGCATATTATGAATACTTGAAAGGTTAGTATTGTTTTTCTGTTGTATAATAATTTATGAAACTTTGATGTGAAAATAGAAGAGTAATTATCTGTGATTAATTTTCATGATAAAATGACTATGATAGTACTATAAATAATTTGTTTTTCTCCTATTTTGTTCTGAAACCATAATTTTTCTGATTCGTCATTTTTTTGTGTTGATTTATGAGTATATTGAATTGTTCTTGAAAGAAATAGAAGTGATCAAAGTATTTGTTTATTTACTGACTAGCATATAAGAACTAGAATTAGTGATTATTTAGTGACCAAACTCACTGATTATTTAGTGTTTGTCTAATTTTTGTATGTACACTGTTAGGTAAGCAATTGAATTTGATCATGCATTGCTTTTACCAAGCCCTTCTTCTAAGTTCTCACTTTTTTTTAGTTTTGAAGTCTCGTTTTCTTTCCAACAATAATAATGAAGTCAAGGCTTTGGAATTGGAATTGGAACTGGAACTATGGTCTATTCACCTTCCTAGTTAATTTATCAAGAGTTATAGTTTCTTAATTTGTATGTTGCATGTTATAGGTGTGGATTTGAGCAAGAGTATTCTGGTCCTACTCCCCCACCTTCCACAAGGGGAGCCCTAGGCCTTGGCAAGGGCAAGATAGGCATTTTGTCCCAACTTCAATCTCTAGGCTTGACACGCAATGTAGTGGGTCATTGCTTATGTTTACAAGGAGGGGGTTCTTTATTCTTTGGAGATGATCTCTTTCCCTCATCTGAAATTGTTTGGATACCTATAATGCAGAATTCCTCAGAGTAAGTGTTTTAAACTAAAAGTCTTTTATTTGTTTACTTTCCAAGCTTAAGAGCTAACAAACACAATTTTTGTTTCAGAAAACACTATAACTCTGGTCCAGCAGACTACTTTTCAGTGGAAAACCTACTTCCGTGAAGAGTCTTCAACTTATCTTTGATAGCACATACTTCAATTCCCAAGCTTATCAAGCTGTTGTTGATCTGGTTAGATAGATACTTAGATATAACACTGAGTATCCTTAATTAGTTATTATCAATTTTGTTGTTTTATGGATAGTGATTGTTGATCCATTATCAGTGTTATTAGGATCGCGAGTTAACTCGCAAGATCGTAGAATCGTACGATCCAGGGTGGGATCGCGCACCGGATCGTGTGGCCTTTCTCGGTGTCATAGAAGCTTTAATCACACTGGTTTGAAAAAAGGTAAAGGCACTTTGAAGGAAGAACAAAATCAGAACAACATTCAAATAGTGGGATATGAGAAATACATGCAGCAATGAGTCATACCGGTTTGAAATAAGGATTAGAATTGATTGTTGTTTTATTGTGATTTTTTGATGGATAGCTATCAATATCTTCACTTCCATTATAAATGTTATTTGTATTCAATATACTTTACTGGTCAGGTGACTGATCTGTAGCATCATTCTTTTTCCTTCTATTGGTGATCAATATTTCATGGATCTTGGTGATCAATATAAAAAATATTAACATTTCCATTTCTTTTCTTTTTGTTTTTGTTTTCAGCCTTCTCTTTTATATATTGTACTTGTTGTTATTGGATTTTTGGCTGCTCATTGCATATGGAGCGGTGATGTGATGTCAAACAGGTTTGTTTTACTTCCCAACTTTACCTTTCTATTTTCTTGTATCAATGCTATGCTAGAACATTTCCCTACAAAAGGGGTGCTACATTTACTTGTGATGAACACAGTTGTATTAGTGGCATTTGACCTTTCAGTTTATTGTGTATTTTATCTTGTCTCCGATTGCATTCTTTGATAATGAAGAGATCATATAATCAATGTAAATGTTAGCTTGATGGTTCTTCCTTTCTCTTCTTTGAATCAGCGTGCTCAAAATGCTTGATAGGTACCAAAAGTGCAGCTATGGTAAAGTAGAAGTCAACAAACCTGCCAAAGAGCTTGAGGTAGCTACTGGCCATACTTGAAAATATAAATACTTAAGTAGTTGAATGCATTTTTCACAGAATTGGCACTTATATTGACTTACAAAATACTAAGCAAATATAAATACTAAAGTCATTCTACATGTGGCATTCATGCTTTTCTTTTTATCCATCTTATATGCTTTCAAATTAACCCTTAACTTATATTAAACATGTTCATTTATTTATTGTCATTGCTGTAGAGATTTGAGTTTCAATAGCATGAGCCATTTTTGTTGTCCTGAATTTTCAAATGCTTTTTATTTTCACATTGTAGGATATGACTCAAGCAACCCCAACTCAGGAGCTTGCAGCAAAGGATCTTCATGGATATGAGTGGAAGTTTAAGCATATAAATAGAGGTAATTTGGCACTTATATTGGAAGCCTTCTTTGTTTGATTTTAATTGCGTATTCAGCTTCTGGAATGGATGAGTATTATGACTTGCATTGAATGAGAAATGCTTGGCAACTAGTCCTTATATTGCTTCATTACCGTGATGTGGAAGTGTGATTCTGGCTAATCTCTTCCACTAATGTTATCTAGGTCAACCAAGGAGGCACTTGCTTACAGCCGGCTGGAGCACATTTGTCGTGTCGAAAAGATTAGGTGCTGGAGATGCTTTTGTTTTCCTAAGGGGAGAACATGGACAACTGAGAGTTGGTGTTAGGTGAATGGCTAGACAGTAAATTACTATGCTTTCATCTGTGATATCAAGCCAGAGCATACATCTTGGTGTGCTTGCTACAGCTTCCCTTGCTGTCATTAGCTTTGTAATTACCATAATTCTTGTTCAGTTTGTGTTTTCAGTTTTTATATATGGCTATACTTGTTCTCTTCTTGAATATTATTCTAATTGTTGTAGACTGTAATTACCATAGTTCTTGAATATTATTCTCTTCTTGTATGAATTGATGTTGTAAGTGATGTTTGTGAGGCATGTATAAAAAGAAACTAGACATTTAGCATCGCTTGTTTCAAACAAGCGATGCTAAATGTCTTTTTTTTATCAAGAAAATGACATTTAGTATCAGTTGTTTCAAACAACTGATGCTAAATGTATCAATAAATGACATTTAGCATCGGTTGTTTGAAACAACCGATGCTAAATGTCCTGAAAGTGACATTTAGCATCGGTTGTTCCAAATAACCGATGCTAAAAGTCATTTTTGATATTTAGCATCGGTTGTTTCAAACACCCGATGCTAAATGTCATTTTCAGACAGCAAAAACAGTGATGAAATGGACATTTAGCATCGGTTATCTGAACACCCGATGCTAAATGTGACATTTAGCGTCGGTTAAATAACCAATGCTAAATGTATGACATTTAGCATCGGGCGATTTAGCGTCGGGCGATAACCGACGCTAAATATCCAATTTAACCGACGCTAAATGTCTTTTTTGCACTAGTGGGTTGTGGCCTTTGCTAAATGTATGACATGTGGTTTTTTTATTTGTTTCCCGCGTTGTACTTCGGTTTGGCCTTTGTTTAGTTATTTATTGATACAATCTAAATCAGTTGACCACAAAAATAGGAGAGAGAGAGAGAGTTTTTACCCATGTCCCACCCCCCTACGTGGTGCATATGGGTGAATAAGACAAAAAAAGAGAATGAGTTGTTTTGATTAAAAAATAGGGGGAAGGAGTTTTGTGGGGGAAATGTTGGAGACTAGATTTTGGATTATAAGTATTTGATAAGTATTGAATTTTTCCATGAACACCTACCTCTTCTTGCTATGTGCATAAACTACCCCAATTTGGTTTAGTGTGTTATTGATTGTGGGTCGGGCTGTGGTCTCGTTTGTCTGGTCCAGTATTAATTAGTGGAGTGGACTGGCATGTGGTCTTTTTTATTTGTTTTCCGCGTTGTACTTTGGTTTGGGCTTAGCCCAGTTCTTTATCGATATAATCCGAATCGGTTGACAAAAAAGGAGGAGAGAGAGAGTTTTGACCCATATACCACCCCAAAGTGGTGCACATGGGTGAATAAGACAAAAATAGAGAATGAGATTTTTTGATTAAAAAATAGGGGAAGGAGTTTTGGGGGAAAAATATTGGAGATTAGATATAGGATTATATATTGGGGATAACTGCTCTGATACCACTGTTGGGGAAAATCGCACATGTCAGCAGATTAACTCACACGCCCAAGGAAAATATGATGGAATTAGATGAATACACCACAAGAATAAAGGAAAGAAAAACACAAATCATTTATGTGGTTCGACATCTCTTGCCTACGTCCACAGGAACATCTCAACACAATTCATTCATCATCTCAAACATGATTACAATATTAGTAACTCAACCCAAGTTGTGTATCACCCTACAATACTCTGTTCACTAGCTCTAGGAGTTACAAGGAATGATAACCCTCACATCATACATAAGTCATCACCAACACCTTCCTCTCTCTCTAGGACATGGTTGGAGACCCTTCAATTCTACATGATCACCCAAGGAGAAATACTCCACGTCTCTAAATGGGGATCTCACCTCTCCATATGATCATCCAAAGGGTATGCCTCACATCTCCAATAGGGATGTTTTCACTCTTCACAAGTCTCTCTATTTATAGAGGAGAACATGACTTCCATTCATGCATAAGACTTATTGGACATTTATTGTCTCACCTTTTCAAGGAGCTCCACTTTTTGATTTTTCTTCAACATTCTAGATTCACCTCTTTATCTCTTCAAAATGTGTCTCTTGAATTTTCCACCACTACTAATATTAAATATTATTTGAAAATTGTAATCAAACTCCCAACATTATAAGTATAAGTATTAGATTAGATCGGATAAGTATTAGATTTTTCCATTTTTTATTCATACAAGCCGAACAGTTGTACTTTCAATACATTGACCTTCATTCATAATATTTATACTAGGGGTGGACAAGATCCGACGACCCGTCCGAAACCAGTCATACCCAAGTGATAAGTTTATTTTTAGAGTCTTTTTAATAGTTATTTTATTAGGTTTATTTGGTATTTTAATTATATTTTTGAGCTATTTTACTACAAATGTGTACTTTTTATTTTCAGGTTTTATTTTGAAGCAAAAGAGAAAATATGAGCTAAAATGAAGAACAAAGAAAATATTTGAGGAGTAACAATTTTTGAGACAGCACTAGGCACTCTGCAGGGCGCCATGAGCGCCAAGGGCGCCAAGGAGCAGCACAATGCAAACTGGCGCAGCACAGGGCCCCAAGGGCGCCAAGGAGCAAAACTGGCGCAGCACAGGGCCCCAAGGGAGCCAAGGAGCAAAACTGGCGCAGCACAGGGCGCCAAGGAGCAAAACTAGCGCAGCACAGGGCGCCAAGGGCGCCAAGGAGCAAAACTGGCGCAGCACAGGGCGCCAAGGAGCAACACTGGCGCAGGACAGGGCGCCAAGGGCGCCAAAAAGCGGTCAATTTTGGCTGCGGCCGCTTGTTTGTGGCCATCTTTGCCAACTTGATTTTTCACTTCTTTTTGACCATTTTGCCCCTCCACTCAAAGTGCTTTGTCCACTTGTTGATGGCTATCCTTGCCAACTTGCTTTGTCCACTTGTTGATGGCTATCTTTGCCAAAACTTGAATTGACCATTTTGCCCCTTCCCTCATATTTTCCTATATATAGGACCTTGATCTTCACTTGTAAGCAAGCTTGAATTTTGTTAGAAAATCACTCTCAATAAACTCTCTAAGATTCATGACTTCAATTTACTCTTCATGTTCTTTATGATTCTTGCTCTTTTACTTTCTTGCCCTTTTAATTCTTGCTATTTTACTTTCTTGCCCTTTTAATTCTTGCTCTTTATTTTCTTGCCCCTTTATTTTCTTGCTCTTTTAATTCTTGCTCTTTATTTTCTTGCCCATTTATTTTCTTGCTCTTTTAATTCTTGGTCTTTACTTTTCTTGCCCATTTATTTTCTTGCCCTTTTAATTCTTGCTCTTTACTTTTCTTGCCCATTTATTTTCTTGCTCTTTTAATTCTTGCTCTTTACTTTTCTTGCCCATTTATTTTCTTGCCCTTTTAATTCTTGCTCTTCTATTTTCCAAGTCATTTAAATTCCTTGCAATTTACTTTTTAAGCAATTTACTTTCTTGTCATTTACAATTCCACTAATTATAATTTTGCAATTTTCTCAATTTCTAACATTTATTTTCTTGCCATTCTAACATCTAATTCCTAACTCATTTACACATTTCGCACTTATCGCTTTCTTTACAATTCTTGCAATTTACAAAATCTTCCTCTTCTCCTCTTTTGTCTACGATGATCATGAGTGAGTAGACTTTCTTAGCCTTGGGGTTTTTGGCAACAATCAAATGATGGCTTCCTACTAATTAATTCCTGAGGCTATTTTCCACCTTAATCACTTTGTTTTTTTAAATCTAATTTCATCACTTTTCATTATTATTTCAAAACACCACACGATGTACCGAAAGGGGAAGCGTGGTTGTTGGATCTATGAAATTAGACAATAAAATCAACACATGAAAATAGTTTTGGTTTTATTGAGACACGAAAAGGTCTTTGCTTAATGGGTTCTAATAATAATCAACCATGAAAATAGGCTTGATAATTAGTTTAGAACACGCGTTTGTATTCCGAAAGGAAACTCTTGCTACAACCGTCGCCTTGTCTTAAGAAATATATCGTTCTTTAAACTGGAAAATAGTCGAAAGGATTAATAACGGAAACCTTATCATTTCGATGAAACTAATACCCCAAGTCTCTTTTTATCTTTAAAACATCAACAAAAACATTCCTTCTTTCTAAAAAGACTTTCTTTTCAGTTAATCAACTTTGGAAAATTAAATTGGTAATCACCTAGGCTCTCCCTGTGGATCGATAACTCTTTTATTACGCGACAAGACCGTGCACTTGCGGCCTATCACCGAGTTACTATTTACTATTTCGGATAGGACAGATTGGGTGTCGGTTACCCGATTGTTCAAAAACGGTTGCTTTTGGACATACACAGGCGGATTCAGAATTGGAACCCACATCCATCGGTACCCGAATCCGACCGAAACTGTCACTCTGTACTTTTTGAGACATGTGATACACTTTTCACTCTGTACAGCTACTGCATTTACAGCCATTACAACCAATAAAGTTACACTTTCTCACTGCTCAAAGACAGTTTCATTTTCTCTCTCCTGTCAAATCGCATTTTTATTTGATTTTTTCTCTTTGCATTCATTTTTCAACAACCGCTCTCGGTACAGTTTCAACTTGTAGTAATTATTTTTCAAAATTCTTTTCTCTCTCTCTCTCCAACTCTCACCTCTACTAATATTTTTGTTTTTATTTAACAGTATTTTCTCTTTCTTCAGAAGACTAAATGACATTATTTTACAATTAATTTCTCGTTTTTCAACCTCTCTTTCTTCAACCTTTGAAATTTTTTTCAGAAGCTATGAAAATTTCTGAAAAAACTCTCTTCTTCTCTTCCTCAACCCGTCACAAACCACCCGTTGAAATCGCCAAACCGTTAAACTGAATCCGCAAAAACCGAAAGAACTAATGGTCGGAACTGGGCTTGTGTATCCCAACAGCGAGTTGCGCCGGATCGGTGCTTTTGGGACCGAATCCGCCCAAGCCCGACCGGTGTCCACCCCTAATTTATACTTGTAATATCTTGTTATTTGTGCTTTTTATTCATTGAACATTAGTGTGACAAAAAAATTCCAAAAGAAATAAAGCAATTGAAAATGTATAAGTAGTTGTTTGAAGAAAACCTTCGTTAAATCCTTAAATGAAATCATAAAAGTAAAAAATGTATGTGTGAAGCCAGCCTGACCGTCGTGCTGTCATTCGGCCGGCAGCCCTCGCTGCTCTGTGAAGCCGGCCTGACCGATGTGCCGTCATCCGGTCTGGAAACAACGAGGCTCGTGTCTTCGGCCCGATTTGCTAACAATGCCCATTTGTATTCTCTCGACTTGGATTGGGCGGGACAGAGAAACCTAACCAATGTTCCACCACCTTAATGCCCCCCCCCCCCACTCGGGTCACAAGCTGTCGTTCTCTGAATTCAGGGCCTAAACCAAAAAAAGAAAAAAAATGTATAAAGAAAGAAAGCCTTAAAATTTGGCTTTTACTACAAAGTACCAAAATAAAAATAGGAAATAAATATATTTCATAATTTAAAATTATACGACCTCCAGTCCACTTTGTAAGAGACAAATAGTGTTTTTTAGAGGAATGAATTTTCTCAAGTTACTTTCTCTCATATTGAATCTCAACCACTCATTTTTTAGGTAAAAGAAGAGAGAAAGTGTTTCTGTGCGTACAATATTAAAACGGAGACAAGAGAATTTAATCGTGGAGATTAAAAACAGAAGCTCCTCATTTTTTTCACAAGATGTAGTGGTTAACAATATAAGAAACAAACATCATTTTTAAGGTATATTAAATTATCATCTCAACTTTACTCTTATTTAAGTGGTATAATTAAATATAATGTCACCCGTTAGAAGTATAAATTATCATTTAGTGTAAACCACAATTTTGAAAAAACTGTTAAACTTTTAACCTTATAAAAAGACAATAATTAATTGGCTATTTTTTTTGTACGCCCCTCACAGACTTTGTACCCCATATTTATTGAGATATGTTTTGTAATTCAATTGCTTGTAAATATAGATAGGTGTAGTAAGTAAGCCTATTATGGGCCTAGTCGAAAGTATGGGCCTGGTCGAAATCATGGGCCTGACTTATCTATATATATTCGTAGTAGCATGTACAGTTACATATTCTTGTTAAGAACGATTTTACATAATACAGTTTTACTGTATCATTGTCTTGCCCTAGCTTTCTCTTCTCTCTAGAGCTTTCGCTCCTTTCCCTCTTCCCTTGTGCTGTTTTCCCCAACAAACTGGTATCAAGAGCTTTAAAGATCCTTCAAGATCCTTCAAGACTCATGGCAACGCGTGATAACTCTGGTGGAGGTATTCCGGGGAACCTCCCCATCTTTGATGGAAAGGATTACGAACGGTGGTGCGCGCAGATGAAGGTCCTGTTTCGGTATCAAGATGTTCTTGATGTCGTGAATGATGGTGTTCCACCATTGGCAGCAAACGCCACTGAAGCGGTGAGGAACAACCATCATTCGCTGAGAAAGAAAGATGGAAAAGGGCTGTTCTTGATTCACCAAAGTGTTGATTCCAACCAACATCCTAAACCTGATCATTGATTGCGATTCAGCAAAGGCAGCGTGGGATGTCCTCAAGAACTCGTATGGAGGAGCAGATAGACTGAAAAAGATACGCCTACAGTCGCTCAGAAAACAGTACGAGGCCTTGAAGATGAAAGATGGAGAATCAATTGGAGAATTCATTACGAGGTTAGTAGCTTTAACTAATCAAATGAAAGGCAATCGTAAAACTGTGTCGGAAACAAGTAAAGTCGAAAAGGTGCTTAGATCCTTAACCCAAGAATTCGACTATGTTGTTACTGCTATTGAAGAATCCAAGAACCTAGATTTATTGAAGTTAGATGAACTTCAAGGTTCCTTAGAGGCTCATGAATTGAGAATAAGGCAGAGAAGTTCAGAGAAAGAAACTGAACAAGCCTTGTTATCATACTCCTCTAAGAAAAACTGGAAAGCAAACAACAAGAAAGAGAAGGGTAAAGAAAAGGGATCTAGCAGCGAGAAGAAAGAACAAGGATCTTTCGACAAGAAGAAGCAAGATCTGTCGAAAGTGCAGTGTTATAACTGTTAGCAATTTGGGCATTATAGGAACAAATGCAAGAACAAGAAGGTTCCTAGAGATAAAGATGCTGAAGCCAAATTTGCAAGTGATGGATGTAACACCCCATTTCTACCCGGTAAATTAATACGAAAAATCAGAGTTTATAAAAATTTCCAACAAATGAATGGAGTGCCACACTTTCTTCTTAAAAGCAACAAACATGATTAATTCGCCTGTGAAAACAGATACATAACACTTTACTTTTGGATGAACCAATAAATAACCTTTTAGTCTTTAAAAATAAGTCACCTTCATTACTACGCAGCGGATTCACAACAAAAGTCAATTCAAAATAATCGTGGCGTCTCTAACCAACTTAAGACAGCTCAAAAACAGCAAAATCCTTGATAATAACGACTTTAAGTTTCAACAATAAAATGATCATAACAAAATAATAAGGAAAACACGTGTTCATCCCCCCCGAGTGTTACGTATCAGAGGGACGACACCGACTCGATCAAACGAAGGTAAGCAGCCTTCATTCGTGATTACCTGCACGTTACCAACAGGAGGGTAACATTCAAACAGAAGGGGTGAGATATCAAACCATATAATAGGACATATGAAAAACAGTATATTAGAATTAGAGGATATGAATTCACCACTTCACAGCCAACAATCAACTTCGATCAATCACAAGTCATCAACATAGTCACTTAAAGGTGCAATATGAATGCGACTCGATACTATGCATATGCATGTGGTACCATCAGAGCAGAACTCCCAACGTAAAAATCTGCCAATAAATAGAGGCATCAACAAGGCATAAGCCTTCAACATAATTTGCCAGTCCAGGCCAACGTGGGATGCTATGCATGCGACGCGGTAATGAATGCTCAGGCAGTCAATAACAATGGTTACATAGCAGCACAACAACAACAGGGTCTCAACGATGGCCATAGGCCTACGACATAACATCTTGCCAATAAATAGAGGCAACCCAACTAGGTGTAACATCATCAACAGTTCAACAACCGAGCCAACAATTTAGCAACTTAACAAGTTAACAGTGTAACAACTCAACCAACAGTTAACAACTCCACAAATTAACGATTAACAAATTAACGACTTAACCAACAATTAGCCAACCGTGGGCCTAATGCGCCTAAAGCGCCCAACAATCCACAAGACGGCGCCCAAATGCGCCCAACAACCGAACGAGGCAGCCACACATGGCGCCCATGGCGCCCAGTGCGCCCAGCAAACAAACGGGGCAGCCACATACGGCGCCCATGGCGCCCAGTGCGCCAGCAACAACAACAGGGCAGCCACATACGGCGCCCATGGCGCCCAGTGCGCCAGCAACAACAACAGGGCAGCCACATAAGGCGCCCATGGCGCCCAGTGCGCCAGCAACAACAACAGGGCAGCCAGACATGGCGCCCATGGCGCCCAGTGCGCCAGCAACAACAACAGGGCAGCCAGACATGGCGCCCAGCAACATCAGCAGACGGCGCCCATGGCGCCCAGTGACCCAAATTTTGTGCATTATTAGGTTCAAAAACCCCTAAATCGATTTCAATCATCAACAAATATATTCAAACAACAACAATAGATTTCAAGGATTAAACAAACATATAGGATCCCTTATTTTCCCACATAAAGCCCTTCATGTACCCTATTATAGAGTTAGAACCCCACCGTTACCTGGGTTTTGAAGATTTCGCAGTCACCTCCCTTCTTGGATGAAGAATGCGCAGCCCCCTCTCTATTTCTCACCAAAGTTGCGCAGCCCCCTTCTCTCCTTGCTTCTAGGTTTTCTCTAATCCTTATTTTTCTTTCAGCTTATGATCACAACCTAACTTTAATTCTAATTCTTACTTACTTATACTTCTCTTTATTTTTCTGATTAGTCTCATGGGCCACTCTTCACACCCCCTTATATTACTAATTCTAACATAAACATAAGCCCACATAAAATAATATATTATTATTACTCTAATATTATTTTCCACACTTAATTAACCTATTAATTAAATAAAAGTCAACGTAGCAACTATACTAATAATTCCCAACTACAACAATTCTCACACTTAATTATTGAATTAATTAATTAAATAATTAATTAAATATTTGGGGCGTTACAACTCTCCCCCACTTAGAATATTTTCGTCCTCGAAAATTTCGTAAGCCCAAGACAAACTAAAATAATAATTACTTCGAGATTTCAAACACACAAGAGAAAAATCCAAACCTTGAAAAATTCACAAAAGATGAGAAGTCAACGACATTCAAGGAGTGGAATGGAGAGAATCAACCAAGACAAGCTACAAATTCACGGAATAGGAATTTTAATAAATAGAAAAGTGCACCACATAATGCATTGAGAACAATTAAGCAAATAGAGCAACAAAACAAAATCAGTGGGATAATGATAACATAACAATACCACCCACAATTAAAGCCATTACACTAATTGTCAGTGCCATGAAGATAAAAGAAACACAACTTGTAGAATTGAAATAGATTTTTATTTAAACATGACGACACATTAGTAAAGAAGTAGCACTTTTTTTTTAAAAAAAATTAACAAAATAACTTCACAAAACACATAGTACGTAGCACACTTGCGCAAACTAAAAGCATGCTGTAGCAATAGAATTTACATAAGACTAAATATTAACTCAACCAAATTAATTTAAGCACCTATGTGAACATCTAGCGATAAAAACTAATTTTAAAGAAGTGTACAGACATTCTCAACACACATTATTAATCTAAAATTTCTAAACCACGTAACACAAATACAAATAAATAAAAAAAATAACAACAAAGATCAAATCATAAAGTTTAGACTGTACACAGTAAGAGTCCACAATCACAAATACTATGGAAGTTATGAAACAGTTGCATAAGTACACTAAGTTCACATTGTTACACGTCAAAGACAGTTAGACATATATGACAAAACATCATAGAATGAATAACACCAAAATATAGAAAACATCTGAATCGATTACATCCCATTTCAGTCATAAGAATATAAGAAATTAGTAATTGTAGAATTCAAGGAATAAAAGATGTTACTATAGACAATACTCAAAAGCATTACAACACAAACAATAGTTAGAACTAAATGACAATACTCGATCGTCAAATGACACAACAACTAGACAACTTGGTCGGACAGACCGAAACAGCTCTGATACCACTTATGTAACACCCCATTTCTACCCGGTAAAATAATATGAAAAATCAGAGTTTATAAAAATTTCCAACAAATGAATGGAGTGTCACACTTTCTTCTTAAAAGCAACAAACATGAGTAATTCGTCTGTGAAAACAGATACATAACACTTTACTTTTGGATGAACCAATAAATAACCTTTTAGTCTTTAAAAATAAGTCACCTTCATTACTACGCAGCGGATTCACAACAAAAGTCAATTCAAAATAATCGTGGCGTCTCTAACCAACTTAAGACAGCTCAAAAACAGCAAAATCCTTGATAATAACGACTTTAAATTTCAACAATAAAATGATAGTAACAAAATAATAAGGAAAACACGTGTTCATCCCCACCGAGTGTTACGTATCAGAGCGACGACACCGACTCGATCAAACGAAGGTAAGCAACCTTCATTCGTGATTACCTGCACGTTACCAACAGGAGGGTAACATTCAAACAGAAGGGGTGAGATATCAAACCATATAATAGGACATAAGAAAAACAGTATATTAGAATCAGAAGATATGAATTCACCACTTCACAGCCAAAAATCAACTTCGATCAATCACAGGTCATCAACATAGTCACTTAAAGGTGCAATATGAATGCGACTCGATACTATGCATATGCATGTGGTATCATCGGAGCAGAACTCCCAACGTAAAAATCTGCCAATAAATAAAGGCATCAACAAGGCATAAGCCTTCAACATAATTTGCCAGTCCAGGCCAACGTGGGATGCTATGCATGCGACGCGGTGATAAATGCTCAGGCAGTCAATAATAATGGTTACATAGCAGCACAACAACAACAACAGGGTCTCAACGATGGCCATAGGCCTACGACATAACATCTTGCCAATAAATAGAGGCAATCCAACTAGGTGCAACATCATCAACAATTCAACAACTGAGCCAACAATTTAGCAACATAACAAGTTAACAGTATAACAACTCAACCAACGGTTAACAACTCCACAAATTAACGATTAACAAATTAACGACTTAACCAACAATTAGCCAACCGTGGGCCTAATGCGCCTAAAGCGCCCAACAATCCACAAGACGGCGCCCAAATGCGCCCAGCAACCGAACGAGGCAGCCACACATGGCGCCCAGTGCGCCCAGCAAACAAACGGGGCAGCCACACATGGCGCCCATGGCACCCAGTGTGCCAGCAACAACAACAGAGCAGCCACATACGGCGCCCATGGCGCCCAGTGCGCAAGCAACAACAACAGGGCAGCCACATACGGCGCCCATGGCGCCCAGTGCGCCAGCAACAACAAAAGGGCAGCCAGACATGGCGCCCATGGCGCCCAGTGCGCCAGCAACAACAACAGGGCAGCCAGACATGGCGCCCATGGCGCCAGCAACAACAACAGGGCAGCCAGACAAGGCGCCCATAGCGCCCAGTGCGCCAGCAACAACAACAGGGCAGCCACATACGGCGCCAATGGCGCCCAGTGCGCCAGCAACAACAACAGGGCAGCCACATACGGCGCCCATGGCGCCCAGTGCGCCAGCAACAACAACAGGGCAACCAGACATGGCGCCCAGCAACATCAGCAGACGGCGCCCATGGCGCCCAGTGACCCAAATTTTGTGCATTATTGGGTTCAAAAACCCCTAAATCGATTTCAATCATCAACAGATATATTCAAGCAACAACAATAGATTTCAAGGATTAAACAAACATATAGGATCCCTTATTTTCCCACATAAAGCCCTTCATGTACCCTATTATAGAGTTAGAACCCCACCCTTACCTGGGTTTTGAAGATTTCGCAGTCACCTCCCTTCTTGGATGAAGAATGCGCAGCCCCCTCTCTATTTCTCACCAAAGTTGCGCAGCCCCCTTCTCTCCTTGCTTCTAGGTTTTCTCTAATCCTTATTTTTCTTTCAGCTTATGACAACCTAACTTAATTCTAATTCATACTTACTTATACTTCTCTTTATTTTTCTGATTAGTCTCATGGGCCACTCTTCACACCCCCTTATATTACTAATTCTAACATAAACATAAGCCCACATAAAATAATATATTATTATTACTGTAATATTATTTTCCACACTTAATTAACCTATTAATTAAATAAAAGTCAACGTAGCAACTATACTAATAATTCCCAACTTCAACAATTCTCACACTTAATTATTGAATTAATTAATTAAATAATTAATTAAATATTTGGGGCGTTACAATGGAGACACAGATTTTGACTCTGACTCAGAAGGGTTAATGCTAATGCAGTCGAAGATGAGACTGAAGAAGACATTCATCTTAATGAAGAAATTGCTGAAAGCAGCGAGCAAAACAGTGGGAACACTAGTGAATGTGGAAACACTTGTGATGCTCAAAATACTTGTGCTATGTGTGTGTGGCAGGGCAGTGGTAACACTGGTAATGCCTCCAACATAGCCAGCAATGTTGATGAAGAATTATCCCTCATGACAGCTACTGACCCAGAATTACTGTTGTTGAAGGCAGATACAAATTCGATTGAAAAGAAGTCTGTCGAATGGTATCTCGACACAGGGTGTTCGAACCATATGTGCTGCCACAAGGAATGGTTTGTCGAATTAAAGCAGATAAGCAAAAGAATTAGATTTGCAGACAACAGCAGAGTCACTGCAGAAGGAATTGGTACCATAAAGTTCCTGTCAAAAGATGGTAAGTGGTGCTATATTCAAGAGGTATTTTATGTACCAATGATGAAGAGCAATCTGCTAAGTATTGGGCAGATGATTGAGAAGAAATTCTCTGTCGAGATGGATGATAACTGTCTCAGCTTGTTTGATTCAAATAAGAAGCTGATCCTGAAGGTGTCGATGCAGAGTAACAGAACCTTCAAGATCAAGTTGCAAGTAGTCGAAAAGAAGTGCCTCAAAACTACTGTCGAAGAGGAGCACTGGAAGTGGCACAGAAGATTTGGCCACCTAAACTTCAAGAGCTTGAGTCAACTACATGAAAAGAAGATGGTTCATGGGTTGCCTACAGTAAAGGTACCTGTCGAAGTATGTGAGTGTTGCTGCAAGTCGAAGCAACTAAGAAACTCCTTCAAGTCAGAGGTGCCAAGCAGAGCAGAGAAGAAGTTGGAGGTGATATTTTCTGATGTTTGTGGTCCATTTGAGGTAAGTTCATTAGGAGGGAACAAGTACTTTGTCACCTTCATTGACGAATACACTAGAATGACATGGGTGTACTTGATTAAAAGGAAGAGTGAAGTACTGGGAGTGTTCAGAAACTTCAAGGTAATGATTTAGAAGCAAAGTGAATGTGCAATCAAAACCCTTAGAACTGATGGAGGTGGAGAGTACAACTCACATGAATTTGAAAAATTCTGTGAAAATGAAGGAATTGTACATGAAGTCACTTCACCTTACACACCTCAGCATAATGGAACTGCTGAGAGGAAAAACAGAACTATCCTCGACATGGTGAGAAGCATGATGAAAGAAAAGAAGCTTCCTCACAGTCTATGGGGAGAACTTGTAGCCACAGCAGTGTATATTCTGAATAAGTGCCCAACAAAGAGATTGATTGGGAGGACACCTGAAGAAGCTTGGCTAGGAAGAAAGCCAAGTGTCAAGCATCTCAGAATAATTGGCTCATTATGTTACAGACATGTCCCTGAGCAACAAAGAAGCAAGCTAGATGATAGAGCACAACAAATGATCCTTGTTGGCTACCATTCGACAAGAGCATACAAACTGTATGATCCTGTGTCGAAGAAGTGGTGAGAAGCAGGGATGTCATAGTAGATGAGTCGAAGCATTGGAACTGGGAAGAAGGCTATGAAAAACCTACAGTGATGGACTTCGACGAAGTTCAGGATCTAGATGATCAGAATGAAGCCACTGAAACCGAAGAACCTGAAGAACCCATTGCTGCGAACCTATCAGAAGGTCACAGAGGGAAAGGCAGAGATCAATAAGGCTAGAAGGATTCGACACGTTCCCAGATTCTGCTATTACAGCAGAGGGAGACCTGACACACTTCGCACTGATGGCTGAAGTAGAACCAGTGAACCTGGAGCAAGCCTTGAATCACAAACAGTGGAAGGAAGCCATGATTGACGAGTTGAAGTCAATAGAGAAAAATGGTACTTGGAAGCTAGTCGAACTTCCAAAGCAGAAGAAGGCAATAGGTGTGAAATGGGTCTACAAGACCAAAGTCAAACCTAATGGAGAAGTGGCCAAGTATAAGGCCAGATTAGTAGCCAAAGGTTTCCTACAGAAACCTGGTTTGGATTTCAATGAAGTCTTTTCCCCTGTAGCCAGAATTGAAACAATAAGATTGGTAGTGGCATTGGCAAGTCACAGAGGCTGGCCCCTACATCAACTTGATGTAAAGTCAGCATTTCTCAATGAACCTCTGGAGGAGGAAGTCTATGTTTGCC
Organism: Astragalus membranaceus; assembly: GCA_039519185.1. NCBI lineage: Eukaryota > Viridiplantae > Streptophyta > Magnoliopsida > Fabales > Fabaceae > Astragalus > Astragalus membranaceus. The sequence continues at coordinate 126,635,700 of CM076851.1, forward strand.
AACCACCTGGTTTTGAGTCGAAGGGATAAGAAGACAAGGTATTCAAGCTTGAGAAGGCCCTATATGGACTCAAGCAAGCACCAAGAGCATGGAACAAGAGAATTGATGCTTTTCTCTTAGCTCAGAAGTTCATTAGATGCACCAATGAACATGGTGTATATGTTAAGAAGAATGGAACTTCGACTCAATTTCTACTGTGCCTGTATGTAGATGATCTACTAGTAACTGGCAGCAATGAGGTCGAAGTCGAAGCCTTTAAGAAAGTGATGATGTCTGAGTTCGAAATGAGTGATCTAGGACATTTATCATATTTCCTAGGAATGGAATTTACAGAGTCGAAGAAGGGAATATTTCTGCATCAGTCGAAGTATGCAGCTGATATCCTGAAGAGATTCGACATGATCAACTGTAAGGAGGTTTCGACACCACCTGACACAAGCAACAAGCTGTCGAAAGATGATGAAGGGATTGAAGTAGATGCCACCCTCTACAAACAGATTGTGGAATCCCTGAGGTACCTGTGCAACACTCGACCCGACATTATGTTTAGTGTCGGAATGATCAGCAGATTCATGGAGAAGCCGAAAAGCTCCCATCTAGTAGCTGCAAAAAGAGTGCTAAGGTATATAAAGGGAACACAAAGTTATGGTATTCTCTTCCCTAGCAAGTCTGAGTCAAAGAATAGCGCTGAAGTGTTTGGTTACACAGACTCCGACTGGAGTGGAGACAAAAGTGATCGAAAGAGCACAAGTGGGTATGTCTTCATGCATGGTTCGACACCCATCTCTTGGTGCTCGAAGAAGCAAAGTATAGTTGCGTTATCCTCTTGTGAAGTAGAGTATGTGGCTGCTTCCTTTGCAGCATGTCAAGCATCATGGCTGAGCATGTTATTGGTCAAAACTGGGCTGCACAGGGTCGAAGCAATGAAGTTGTTGATCGACAACAAGTCTGCGATAGATCTCGCTAAGAACCCTGTCGCACATGGTAGGTCGAAGCACATAGAAACCAGATATCACTTCCTGCGTGATCAAGTCAACAATGAGAAGCTGAATCTGGAGTATTGTTGTTCGGAATTTCAAGTAGCTGATGCAATGACCAGGCCATTGCAAAAGGGAAGATTCCAAGAACTGAGAACTATGCTTGGAATGATGTCACTTAGCAATGTGAATTAAGATGGAATATTGAGATATGCTTTGTAATTCAATTGCTTGTAAATATAGATAGGTGTAGTAAGTAAGCCTATTATGGGCCTAGTCGAAAGTATGGGCCTGGTCGAAATCATGGGCCTGGCTTATCTATATATATTCGTAGTAGCATGTACAGTTACATATTCTTGTTAAGAATAATTTTACATAATATAGTTTTACTGTATCATTGTCTTGCCCTAGCTTTCTCTTCTCTCTAGCGCTTTCGCTCCTTTCCCTCTTCCCTTGCGTCGTTTTCCCCAACAATATTGACCAAACTGATCATTTTACCCCAGATTTTTCAAAAAGTTTCCAGAATTACGTGTTTATACATAAATCTGGAACGCATTTTCTTGATGTTTCCAGAATTACGTCTAAACACATAATTCCGGAACATATTATTATAGATTTTTGTGTTCCGGAATTATGTCAAAAGAGGTGTTTCCGAATGTTGCTTCCGGAATAATCTCTTTTGACATAATTACGAAACACAAAATAAATTCCGAAAATATGTATCAAAGGTATTTCCGGAAAGAATGAAAAAACTGACTTTCGGAAACACCTGTTGATAGATAATTCCAGAAGTTTTAAAAAAAAAAATCAGTTTCAATTTAAATTTTGGTAAAAAAAAGTGAAGGGTATTTTGGGGATAAAACGTATTATGGGGATACACAATCTATGAGGGGGGTACAAGAAAAGCAACCTAACTAATTTCAATGTTATTCCTTAGATCGAGTAATCCAGATGGTTTATGGTCCCTCACTGTTGGTTGCCTTGACAATTTCAACGACATGGAGATGTCGTCTCCCGAGTTCAAACTTGAGTGTGTGACCCGTGATAGTGTTTAGTGTTTATTTGCCAATTTATCTAATGAAAAAAAAATCCACATGGTTTATCTCATAAATTGTTAAGCGGATGTAGTATTTTATAAAATCCCCAATGAGTTAGGTTTTCATCTAAATAAATCTATCACATTATTGGCTACTCAATTTCCCATTTCTTATTCAATCATAAATAACCAAATTTATCACGTCAAAAAAAAAACCAAATTTAAGGTCAGATCAGATGAGTGCGAGTGTCTTGTTAATATTTTGCATATAACTAACGAACATAGTTGCGGTGCTTGGAGGGTGCTTTTCCAAACTGCAACTCGCAAATGGCGATGAAGAGGCTGTTACTGCTGCTAAAACCCTTTGGTGTAACTGCACCACCTTCCCATCACACTCACCCTAAGGTAATGCTTCTTCTCAATCTTGGCTTCACGAATAGCTCGGTTACCCGCTTCCTTTTTCGTTTTTCATCATCTTTTTCACATTCTCGGTTACCCAATTCCTACAATGCTTTAATTTGTGCAATGTGTCTTCAAGGGATTAGTGGTTGGAGATTCGGTTTGGTACTTTCTCATTTGCACGCAACTTGCTTGATAAAATGTCCATGTAGGATGAGGGTGTGTGTTTGTGACGGCATATGCTTGGCTAGAGTCAAAATAGGAAGGTGCGAAATCACATTATCAAAGAATAAACCCTCAACATTTATCTCCGTTCATCGTTTTAATCCTTAAGCGGCAAATTTAGAAACTAAATTGATAGAGGGTGATAAACTTTAGGGATTATTAAATAAGTTTTCATAGTTTAAGTAATAAGAACTAAATAAGAGAGAGGGTGATACTTTGGGGACTAAATTTAGGATTATTATTTTATATTTCTCTAGTTAGTTTGTCATTTCCACTCTATTAACCAATAAAGTAGTTCTCTTTCTCTGTTTTGGGTGTGTTAGTTTAGAGTGTGAGAGCACTAGGGGAAGTTATCTTGACCATTCAAGCACATATCAAGGTCAAGATTAGATTCCAGTAAAACTTGATTATCCGTTTATGGTTGTATATATATGATCATTGTTAGCTCTTCCAATGCTCTCACTTTAGACACCCTATTTATCTATAAAGGATGGGGATGAAACGAGTTCTGGATAATTGAACTTGATTTCATTACTGGGCCAATGTGGCTTATTTATACATCTTGATTTCATTATATGAATTCTTACTTAATATGGAATATCTCTGGTTTTTTGACATACATTTTACTTGGGTGGTAGGCATAATTATAGGTCTTGTGTAATTTGAAGTTTTAATTCTGTTAGAGTATTGCAGATATTACATTTCTTGGATAGTAGGCATAAGGTGCACCGTGATTCCATAAACTTTTGTCAAGAAATTTTGCGGAAAAAGTCAGTAGAATGGAAAGCCGTGCTGCGAAACAATTTTTCACAGCCTATCAATGATGTGGATTTGGTTGTTACAATTGGTGGTGATGGTACTCTTCTGCAGGCCAGCCATTTAATGGATGACAAAATTCCTGTTCTGGGAGTGAACTCTGATCCAACACGGATTGATGAGGTATTTGTACACGTAGTCTTGGTTTCAGACAGTTTATTTGAATGTCTTTAGGAATATGCCAATTTCAGTTATCTTATTTTGGTCATGTTTCCTTGCAACAGGTTGAACAATTCAGCAGTGAGTTTGATGCTACCAGAAGCACTGGTCATCTTTGTGCTGCAACTGTTGAAAATTTTGAACAAGTAAGATTAGTTCTTTCCTACCTTTTGGAGGAAATAGTAGACGAGATCATTTTTCCTTTCTTGCTATGCCTTGACATTGAGGGTGTAGCAGCTAGGACCCCGTGGAATCAAAATTTATATTTTGTTGCATTTGCCCCTTATAATTGTAGAAAGATAAACTTCCTACCACATAGATATGAATGCATCTGATCATATAATTACTGGCAACTTCAAATTTCTATACATGTATAAGATATGGGAAAATTAAACTAGATCAAGTTGGAAAAACACTCCAGTAATCCACAATGCTTCAATCCAAACCATTTGAATAGAGAAAAACGCTTCATATCTTCATGATTCCATTCCATCCTTTTCATTGAACCTTGAACAAGTCCAAACTCGATCCTTTTAGCTTGCTATCTGTTTTCAGTATAACCTTCTATCCATTTTTTAAAATATTTTTTTCAGGTTTTAGATGGTGTACTTGAATGTCAAATTGTTCCTTCAGAGCTAACAAGGATAATGGTATCTGTTAATGCACTAAACATGTCAACTTATGCTCTCAATGATATCCTAGTTGCACATCCATGTCCTGCTTCAGCCTCTAGGCTCTCCTTTAGGTAAGAGCGTCCTCATGAGATAGTAATACTCTTTTTTCACCTTATAGCATTAATTCTGTCTCCCACCCCCAAACAAAAGAAAAGGGGTTGATTAGAAAAAATAATAGAAAACAAAGAGAAGCCAATTCAGCTTATATGTTTGCAGAATCACAAAGGAAGATCAGCCATGTTCCCCACTAGTTAATTGCAGATCAAGTGGTCTAAGAGTTTCAACAGCTGCTGGTTCAACGGCCGCAATGCATTCAGCAGGTGGATTTCCAATGCCTATTTTATCTCGGGATCTCCAATACATGGTAAGGGAGCCTATTTCACTTGGGACGGTGTCAGAATTTATGCATGGATTAATTAAACACGGTCAAACAATGAACGCGGCATGGTCTTGTAGAAAAGGTGTGATATATATTGATGGTTCTCATATCAACTATGACATTCAAGATGGGGACATCATTGAGATTTCTTCCAAAGCTCCTAGTCTGAAAGTTTTCTTGCCTCATTTATTATAATTGGAAAAGATGTGAAGTAAAGTGAATTCCACATATATCATCATCAGTAGGATACACAAATTTTGTTGGAGGATCTGTATGCGGAATGAAGTCTAAGCCACATGAGCTGACAGAAGCTTGCACTGTCCCATTTCTTCTTAAGGGTTGAGCGACGAATAAAATTCAGTGTCTTGTTCATTGGTATCCAAGCCCTACATATGAAGCTGACTTGACTTTAGAATTGAGGAGGATAAAGTGTCTGATGTAAGTATTACTCATAAATTCCTACGGGAAGTCTTTGCAAGGACAGTTTATATTGGTCTCTCTTGAGGGATCAGGAGTTTTGATAGGCTGTAAAGAATGCTTCTGAGCATGTTTGCTGTATTTTGTTGTAAATAGATGTAAAGAATGCCTCTGCATTCCATTTACATGACCAAATATGCTCGTCCCTTACCAGGGGTTTCGGTATCTTGATACCAAATACGCTTGGTAACATGATATTGAGTGCGTTGAATTGTGTGAGAACTCATTTTCATTACATACTCGGTATCTAAGTACCGAGGGGTTTCAGTATCTTAATATTGAATTCTTTTGATAACAAGATATCGAGCGATAGTTAGTTGCAAAAAAAAAAGGTGGTGTGTCATTTCCTGCGAAGATGAGAATGGTAGGGGTATTTGAGTAACTTCAAGTGAGAAGGGGGGAGGTGAAGAGTGGGAGAGGGGAGTGTCAAAGGAAAAACTTAAACAGATCACACACTACTGGCGAAACAATGGAGGCCTTTGATGAGAGTTACATCTCATTTGACTACTGGGGAAACAATACAGTAGGCCTTTATGAGAGTGGCATGATGACTAGGGGTGTTCAAAACCGAACCAAACCAATAGGAGAACCGCAAACCGAACCAAACCAAACCGAAAACCGCAAAAAACCGATTTCTAGCGGTTTAGTTCGGTTTTGTTTTTCACTGCACCGAGCGGTTCGGTTCTCGGTTCTCATTTCAGAAACCAAACCGAACCAAACCAAACCGCTAAAATCCTATTTATTATTTCATTTTTTTTAATTATACGCAGCCCAGCCCAATACGTACTCTATTGGACCAAAAAATAAAAACACTCACGACGCAGGACGCAGCCCATCAGATTCAGAATTCACTCTCAACTCACGATTCACTCCACAAGGCGTACTGATCTCTCTCTCTCTCTCTCTCTCTCTCTCTCTCTCTCTCTCTCTCAACGCGTTACTAATCTCATCTCTCTCACAGGTTCGATTTATTCATTTATTCATTTTATTATCAGTTCATTTTATTATCAGTTCATTTTATTTTCTGTTTGAAGACTTGTTGAATTATGTTTGGAGACTGGTTGAATTATGCTGGAGACCATGCACTCCTGATTAAGAATTGTGGAACATTATATTTTGAATTATGTTGAATGCGTAGCCCGCAGGTGCACTGTTGAATTGTGGAACATTATATTTTGAATTATGTTGGAGACCATGCACCGTTGAATTGTGGAACATTATATTTTGAATTATGTTGATTTATTTTGCCAGGTGCTGTGCGGTGAATTATATTGAATTGTGCACTGATTTTATGTTGAATTGCTGAATTATATTGCCAGGTTAATTATTTTGTCTCGTCAAAAACCGAACAAAACCGAACCAATCCAAGCCGCTTTGGTTTGGTTTGGTTTTTTTTTAAGCCAACCGAACCAAACCAAATCGCATTTATTTTTTACCTCGCGGTTTGGTGCACTTTTTTGCTCAAAATCGAACCAAACCGCACTGCGAACACCTCTAACGATGACATCTCAACAAATCTACTCATATCCCCTTTCCTTATTCAAGAGGTTATATCTCTTCGTCAACTATCTTCACATTTATCGTAGAGCCAACAAGTATGCGGAACTCCTAGCAAACAAGGGTCACTCGGAGTTTCACATGATGAGGTAGCTTTTAATTCTAGCTTTTCTTTGTTGAATTTGTATTTACTTGCCAATGCAAGTGGCTTTTGTACTGCTCGAGTAGTTGCTTAGTGGTGTTGTTTTTCGTATAAAAACAAAAAACAATGTATTAGGCCATATTCAGTTTCTAAAACACTTTTTCTATATTACTTATCTTTTTTAAGCTTTTACAGGTAAATTTTAATGGTTAGTTAATTAGGGGTAGGAATCGAGCCGGCTCAAGAGAAAGTTGGTAAAGCTACCGTTTAGACCTCAAAGTTATTTTTTAATTTAATTAATAATATTATATTAATTGCTTAAAAAATAGTATTATTTTAATTAGTATTTATCTTTTTAGGCCTCAAGTATTAATTCACTCACTATTTTTGCTACTGATTAGTTCATCAACAAAATTAATCAATTGAGTGAATGCAGTTTATCAGTTTTAAAAAGACCTTAGTTTGAATTTTGTTTTAGGCCCACACATATGTTGGGTCGACCTCGAGTAAGAAAGATTGTTCGTTTTAAGATTTGGACCATAGACTTTCTTGACAAAAAAAAATATAGACTTTCTATTTAAAATCATTTTTTTTGTCTATTTAGATAAACTGACAAATAAACGACACACACTACCACTAGTCACACCTGGGTTCGAACCCGATAGCTGACGTCCTTATGTCACTGAAATTCACTCATTTGATGTCTCTTATCTTGCCACTCGAGCCACCCAAATATTAAAATATTCAACTTAAAAAACAATTGATTTAATTTAACTATCTATTCTTTGTGTGGTTCCAAATTAGTTTAATTACATTTACTTATCTAGACATGAATTTTCACCATCAATGCAAAAAAGATATCACTACACTTGTGGTCTTGCCCCAAACGACTCCACCCACTTAGGTCCATCCCATGTGGTGAATCAATATTTTCTCCTTCCCTCTTTTTTCCTAAAACCATGGTGCATCTCATCTTGTGCTACAAAATATCCCATTCATGCTACAACTCATTTTCATTTCTCCCCCTTTTGTCTAAACAATGGGGTCTCGCTTCACCCTTGAAAAATTATCCAAAACCTAAATTCCGTTTTCTTAGGAACAACATGGCATGACCAAACCCTTTTGCCATCTCATTTTGCTTACACAAAACAACACACTTCCCAAAATAAGTGGATATGCTTTCTCACTCTCATCAAAAACATAAAGATAAAAAGTTCTCACAAAAAAAGGAAAAAAAACCAAAAGCTACATTTTATTATATTATAAAAGATATTTGTGTCAATAATTACCAAAAATAAGTGATGTTTTTTTTTTTACATTGATATGCATAATACAAATGCGAAAATGGGTGTTCAAATGAAACAGATAAAATGAACGGAGAATCCATAATCTATGGGCCGTTGAATGTAGGAGCCTACATGGCCAAGAAATGGGCTTATGGTTCTGTGAAATAATAGGTCTGGGCTAGGGCGGCCGTTCATGGTTCAATTCTAAAGGTGAACTGCACCGAACTGAACCGAACTGAACCGAACCGAACTATCTTAGCAATTCGACGAACCGAACTGAACTGTCTTAATAGTTCGGTTCGGCAGTTTGAGCTCGAACCGAACTGTTTAAATTTTGAACTTTTTTCCGAACTTTTTTTCGGGCTCAACAATTCGAAAAAAAAAATTAAAATTTAAAACAGTTTGGTTCGAACTCGAACTTCCGAACCGAACTATTAAGACAGTTCAGTTCGGTTCGGTCGAACTGCTAAGACAGTTCGGTTCGGTTCGGTCGAACTGACTGAACAGTTTAGTTCTAAACTATTAGCAAAAGTTAAGTTAATTTTGGTTCAGTTCGGTTCAGTTTGGCAGTTCAGTTCAGTTTTTTGGTTCTGATGAACAGCCTTAAAGACAATCCTAAAGCCTTGTCTAAGAATAGTGAGTTTTATACCCCCACAACTGGCTGTTATACCCCACAAAATTCATATAACTCCATTTTACCCTTGTAAATTTTATCAATACAGATTTATCTATTAAAAAGATAATTTCATTTATATTTTTTTCACAACGGATTTATCCATTTAACTACGGATGTACATATTTTGAATAAATTGCTTACGAATCTACCTTTTTAACATATATCCCTACAAAATTTTCAAGTACGGATTTATGTTAAAAATGTAAATCCATAAGCAGTTCAATCAAAACACACAACAAATTTACTTCCTCCCTTTTTGCTTTCCCCTTCTCCATGGTCACACGCGCACCTCTAGTTATTTTCATGGTCGCACCTCTGAGCAATTCTGAACTCTTATCTCTGCACCTTTATCTACAGAAATTAACAAGTTGGATTTATCTGTACCATACTCCCCACTCAATTGAATGGGTAAATAGAGGCATGGAGTTATTATCTTAGATTCATGAACTTATATTTTTAATAGATAAATCCGTATAGATAAAATTTACAGGGATAAAATGGGGATATATGAATTTTGTGGGGGTATTACAGTCAGCTGTGGGGGTATAAAAATCACTATTCGTAGTTTAATCTTGATCAAGACCAGCCTCAAAGTACTTTTTTTTTTTGAAGAAAAACACTTTTTTCTATATTACTTATCTTTTTTAAGTTTTTACAGATAAAATTTAATGGTTAATTAATTAGGGGAGGGAATCGAACCGACTCAAGAGGAAGTTGGTAAAGCCGCCGCTTTAGGTCTTGAAGTTATTTTTTAATTTAATTAGTATTTATCTTTTTAGGCCTCAAGTATTAATTCACTCACTATTTTTGCTACTGACACTAATGGAAAAAAGGCTTTTTATATCGGTTAAAATTGACATTTCATATCGGTTCCCGAACCGATGCCGAAAAAGGAGATATAGAAAGTAGGGACATTTCATATCGGTTCCTGAACCGTTATGAAAAGTTGTTTTCATATCGGTCGCCCCTAGAACCGATATGAAAAGTCTTTTTTTTAAAAAAAAAATAAACTTTTCATATCGGTTCCCATAGAAAACCGATATGAAAAGTCTTTTTTTTTTAAAAAAAAACAGACTTTTCATATCAGTTTTCTTTGGGAACCGATATGAAAAGTCTTTTTTTTTAAAAAAAGAGACTTTTCATATCGGTTTTCTTTGGGAACCGAAATGAAAAGTCTTTTTTTTTTTAAAAAAAAAAAAGTGAGGTTGTCTTCCTGTAGGGTTGTCTTCCTGTAGGGAAGACTTTATAGCTTTGTAGCTTTGTTTGGATTAATCGATTCATCCAAGGAGAAAACTTAGGATATACTTATGTGGATTAATCGATTCATCTAAGAAAAAACATGACAGTCATTAGCGATATACTTATGAATAGTAACAAACAATTACTATGACAGAAGTAATTACAGAGGGGAATCTAAGTAACAGAACAAGGTGTTATTACAGAGGAAAGAAAGTCAGTAATATGCTATCACACCTATACTCCACACATCAGCCTCTGTGGTGTAAGATCTATAGAGAACTTCAGGAGCAACATAATATGCACTTCCAACAATGTCATTAAGCCTTTCATCTGTATTAAAAAAAATTAAAGTTAGTATTTGAGTATCTTAATATAAGATAAGCATCTGAGCTGAAGATCAAAAAGAATGAAAAGGAAATAGAAGTTTCAATCCCTCCCCAACAACACCATCAATGATCAAACCATCTCTCTGGAGGTGCCAGATACTACAGCTCACCATATTATCAGATTAACCAAAATAGATATGAGATTTTTGGGGTTAGTGTTATTCTCAAAATCAATATCAAGAACAACACAGAAGGAGAAATCAAAGGCAGAACCGACAACAACAACAACAAAATCACACTTCTTTCTGATTAATGCCAAAAAAGGGATTTCAAACATGCTCTTAATATCTCACTTTTCAGTTTTCATTTCAGTTTTATCAAGTTGTTTGCTGATTTTTTTTAGGTTATAAAATATACACCCATTATTTTCATTAAGCCTTTCAATGTTGCTACTAAGTAATGAAGTATACTAGATAACAAACCTTGTAAGACCATTTCTGCTTAGACAAGTCTCTTGTCCCCTCATTTAGACCCTTCAGTGTTACTGGGCCTAACACCCCAACATTCCATGTCTCGAAGTGGGTGCCAACATTCTGTTATTAATTGAAAACAGAAAAATATATAAATGATATATAGTTACGAGCAAACTAAAAATGTGACATATAAACAAAGACATCAGAAAAGAGAGTACTAACCGCGAGGCCAACGGAAACACTAAGTAAAGAAATCTTGTTATTGCCAACCTTCAACTTCACATTGTCACTAAATGTTAATTTAGGATTCCCCAATCCCCCATACACAGTTCCTGCATTCATAAATGAGATGAATATGTTACATTGGATATGATTAAAAAACAGTGGCTTTTAGGATGAGGAATCAACTACTTCCATCACCAGTATATCAGTCAAAGTGATCGTAGGATATAGAATAATCTGAACCACTCATGACATCTCTGAAGCACCAACATTGAAAAAACTGCTAAGCAAAAATGGCAAGCTCACCTGAAAATTGACCATTAACAAAAACATGGAGAACATGGCCTGCTGACATTACTGTAAGAACAGGAGACTGGCCATTCTTTATAAAACCTTCATTAGGACTAATGTTGACACTGAAAAAGGATGATTAGATGAAGAGAGAGTAGAATTAGTAACTATCAACATTCAAGAGATTAACATTTCAATTATTTAAGGTTTTCAATAAGTTAGAAAAGTTGAAAGATTCTTACTGTCAGATACCACAAATAATATGAAGAAACTTTAGGCTAATGTGAAAATTTATCTAGCTTTAGCCATGTGATGCCTAAAGAACTATCCTATTTTTCCTTATGTTTTGAAATGCTTAAAATATGTATAATTATCTTCATTCAAAGCATGTAAACAATTTAAACATTACTACTGCTACTGCATACCGAATTCGTCGATGGGAGCATCATAGTCATAGCTTGTGGCAATGAAGAGTCCACTAGAAGTACGACCAAAATTAGTTCCTCCATGGTATTGCACTCAAATATGAGATATCAGACTCAAATCGAAGTTTCTAGAACATGAATTTGTAATTTGTATAATACACAAGACAAGAACTAAGAAGCAGGGTTGTCAATCGTGGATTGCAGAAAATAGCGGTTTGCTCAATAGCCGCTAAATGACAGTACTAATGAGCATATCGTCAATCACAGACTATAACACCGCTATTTGACAACACCCCCATATACTTATTCGCAATGGATAAATCATATATATGCAGAGTGTATCAACATTAAACATACCATATAGTAGTTAACAAATGAGCCACGATTCTGTATGACTCTGGCAACTGAGAATGCTATATCTTCTGCTGGTCTAAGTGGGATAGCACTACCAAAATCAGTGTACCTATAAACCAAGAAACACAGCAAAAAACATAAATATAGGACCCCAAAATAAAACATTTTCAGCCTTAAAGTTAGCATTGTGTATATGACTTACCAGCCAGTCCAATTCCCAGTCCACAGTTTAGGTTTGTAGTTCTTGTTGGGAGTGAAGTTTTCACAGTAGAATCCATTGCAGGTATCAATCAACACAACAACATAGTCACCCAATCAGATCAGTGATACAGAAAGATGCAAAGGAAAATAATCAATTTGCCAAAGAAAACAAACACAAGATTGAACTGAAACTAGATCTTGCCAGTTTCTCAAAATTTTCTTTTTCTTAAAATAAAAGAATCCATATAGTAAATGTTGCTATAGTAAATGTTGCTATGGTGATGATGTCCCTGTACCTTCAGCTGGCTACAACATGTCAGTTAATAACATTTGACCAAATGTTCGTTTGGTACCTAAGTTTCTCCCTCCCTTCTTTTTCAAAGCTTCTGGGGCAGGCTGCTGCACCAATTTGAAGCCATCATCATCGTCAACATCACCGACTTCATTTTCACTATCAGTATCCAACACTACGGTAGTCTTCTTTGCACCGCCTTTTCTGTTATTCTGTTTCTTCCCAGCAGGCAGAGGAGGTTCCTCAGTTTCCAAGGCTGTGGGAAGCAAATACAAACTTTAGCACTATCATCACAAAGGAACTGAAAGATTCAGAACACGTTTAACTACTACAGCCCAAAAACATGTACCTCCTGTTTTTTCACCAGATGGTATGAAGTTATATGCACCTAGGAGTTCTCGATAAGGAAGAAAATCATCATCATCAGGCAGAGGAGGTTCCTCAGTTTCCAAGGCTGTGGGAAGCAAATACAAACTTAAGCTCTATCGTCACAATGGAATTGAAAGATTCAGAAGACATTTAACTACTAAGGCCCAAAAACATGTACCTCGTATTTTTTCACAAGATGGTTTGAAGTTATATGCATCTAGTCCTTGAAACTCTTGAAGAGAAAGAATAGCATCAGTAGCAGCAGAATCCTGATAGTAGGCATATGAGAGTATAAGTGCTCAACATGGTTGGTAAAAAAACATGCAATTATAGGAATTTGGCAATTGGCAATTGGCATACCTTCTGAATTTGCATACAACCTGCTATGCCTTTTGGTTTAGTGACTTTAACTACATTCTCTGATGTTGCAAAAACGATAAAAGATCAAAAACCAAATATCAGAAACCAAAATATTACACATGATGCATATGAATTGTATCAAACTAAATAATAATAGTACTAAATGCATATGAACATGTTATTAACTTACTCCTTTAATAACTAACCTGAAAACATTTGGAATCTATGCCTGTAGTAAATGTTGCTATAACAATTGCTAGTATTCCAATTACAAAACTCTGCCAACATTCATTGTCACATGTCAGCCAACAATAAAGACAGTAATCTAAGATGATGTATTTTATAGAGCTTAAAAAAATATATAAGAAATATTACAATGATGGTTTGCCAGTCTGTTTTGTTTCCAGAGTCTGATTTCCTAATGCATTGGCCTCCTTCTGGTTCACTGCATGTATAAATATGTTCTAAACCACTCAAATCAATAGTAACAAAGAGGGATCAAAAAAGCAATATATGGATTGCCAGTTTCACAAACTTAGCCAAATCAAACCTATCTTCGAAGTAATACTGAGAAAATTTCCAACAATATATAAAACATGAGTGAGTGATAAAAAAACATTATAGTATATATATGGAAATTTTAAAACAAATATATGATTACATTTCCAGGTGAAGGCTCGTGTCCATTCCAAAATACATAGGTTTGAATCACATCAAGACCTCCATCTTTGAAGAAGCTATTCTTTGAAGAAGCTATTCTCTGCAAATATTGACAGTGAAGAACGAAGCCATCACAACAAGGAAACACACACACACACGAATTTAATACCAGAATCGAAAAGAGGAAATCAAAGATGAATCGAAGAAAAGGAAGATGGAGATTAAGGATTAGGGTTTCACCTTTGCAATCGAGTTTGTAACAGCGCTTGACGAGCCACGGTGATGAACGATGATGAACGATGAGAGTGAGAACCACAGTGATGCAATGGTGAAGACAACTTCTTCTTAAGCGGGTTTAGGATCCACGTTACAGAAATTCGAATCAAGTCAAAAAAGAGGAAATCAAAGATGAATCGAAGAAAAGGAAGATGGAGATTTAGGATTAGGGTTTCACCTTTGCAATCGAGTTTGTAACAGCGCTTGACGAGCCACGGTGATGAACGGTGATGAACGATGATGAACGATGAGAGTGAGAACCACGGTGATGCAATGGTGAAGACAGAATCATTGGTGAATGAGAGTGAGAACCGTGATGAACGATGGAAGAGAGGGAGAGTGAGAAGTGAGAACGGTGAATGAGAGTGAGAGGGATCGAATAGAGATGGTAGAAAAGCGTAACTTTTTTGGTTTCTATAACGCGTGGTTTTGTGACCCGTTATGGAAGGATAAATTTTTGGACTTTCTATAACGGTTATGCAAGGGAACCGATATAAAAGATGGTTTTTGCACTTTCTATATCGGTTCACGTGGCAACCGATATAAAAATTGTAATTTTAATTACAAAACTGCCACCGCGTCACTTTTAATATCAGGTCATTTTTAACCGATATAAATGACAGTTATAAAAGGCATTTTTTCCACTAGTGTGATTAGTTCAACAACAAAATTAATCAATTGAGTGAATGTAATTTGTCAAGTTTTAAAAAGACCTCAGTTTAAATTTTGTTTTAGGCCCACACATATGTTGGATCGACCTCAAGTAGGAAATATTGTTTGTTTTCAGGATTTGAACGCCAGACTTTCTGCTTAAACTCTTTTGAGGTCTCTTATCTTGCCAATTGAGCCACCCAAATATTAAAATATTCAACTTAAAAAACAATTGATTTAACCATCTATTCTTTGTGTGGTTCCAAATTAGTTTAATTACATTTACTTATCTAAACATTGAATTTTCACCATCAATGCCAAAAAAATATCACTACTCTTGTGGTCTTGCCCCAAACCACTCAACCCACTTAGGTCCATCCCATGTGGTGAATTAATATTTTCTCCTTCCCTTTTTTCCTAAAACCATGGTGCATCTCATCTTGTGCTACAAAATAACCCATTCATGCTACAACTCATTTTCACTTCTCCCCCTTTTGTCTAATCAATGGGGTCTCGCTTCACCCTTGAAAATTATCCAAAACCTAAATTCCGTTTTCTTAGGAACAACATGGCATGACCAAACCCTTTTGCCATGTCATTTTGCTTACACAAAACAATACACTTCCCAACATAAGTGGATATGCATGCTTTCTCACTCTGTCATCAAAGAAAGGAAACAAAACCAAGAGCTACATTTTATTATATTATATAAAAGATTATAAAAGATATTTGTGCCAATAATTTGTGCTGTTTTTTTTATTAAAAAAACACAACCTAGATATTTGTTCTTTTTAAGATTTTGATTTTCTTACAATGTACACAATGACCAAGCCAGCAAAGGCGGTCTCCTGTGCCACGACACTACCCAATTGTTGCCACGTGTACACGAACCTCGTGGCCTAAAAAATATCCTCACTTCTTAAACCCTTTTCCTCTGTGTTAGTATTCCAAAACCTCTTCTTTTATTTTCTCTCTCTTCCTCTATCTGAATTTTTGACTATTTTTCTGTTGGTTAGAAGATAAAGTTTGAAACTTTGGTGTGTGAACAGAGAAAGTTGAATTGGGTTTTGATTGGAATAGAAAGAAAGAATGAAGATTCAGTGCAACGTGTGTGAAGCTGCTGAGGCTAAGGTTTTGTGCTGTGCTGATGAGGCGGCGCTGTGCTGGGAATGTGATGAGAAAGTTCATGCTGCTAATAAACTTGCTAGTAAGCATCAGAGAGTTCCTCTTTCTACCTCTTCCTCTCACATGCCTAAATGTGATGTTTGTCAGGTATTTTCTTTGTTCCTTTTGTGATTTACAAGGAGGTGTTTCCTTTTGTTTTGGAATTTTTGAATTTCAGTAATAATACCATTTATTCGATTGATTGTGTGGAGCTTTTATGTGATTCTGGAGCATCTTAATTGAATTAGACATACTTGGAACTGAGCTTTAATTCTTGATAGATTAGGAGCAATGAAAATATTTGGAATTGTGTTGATCACTATTTGAAATCTACACTTTTTAATTCTTAGGTCTAACTTGAGAATTGTGCAATTTTTATAACCTTATGAACCGAGAGCGTAAGTAAGTTAATAACAACTAATCAAAAATTAACACATGTTTGATATTTTTTCCGTCTCATCTTGAAAGGCACATATAACATCATTGAATTGAATTGAGTTGGTTGATAGTGTAAAAAATCTTTACTAGGTTGATTGTAGTGAAAAAAATCTTTACACTGACTGTTAATACCAATTAAACTTGTTTTATTAATTCCATATTAATTCGTGACCTGTTTTTTCCTCACATCTTTATTTTTATTTTGGTCTTCCTCTCATTCCTCCCCCCTTCTTTTTGTCTCCGTTCATATTTTGACTATGGAGAGGAGATGGTATGGATGTAGGGAAGTTAGAGCATGTTTCTTAGAAGGATAATGAAAGTGTCAATTGTTGTTCAAAACTTTTTTCCTTTTTGGTGGTAAATGGTAACCATAAACTACTACCTACCTTTTATGGCAAGCTCGCAAGTGGAAAATGTATGAGATATTTCATTGATCATTAGTTACTTTCAAGTTTCACCCTAAATTGTGTAGTGAATCCTTTCCCTTAGATATGGTGGTCTAGTCTCTGGTAGTTGTATAAAGTCAAGAAAACTGTTGCTTCTCCTTTCTGGAAGCAGGAAACCTTTGACTAAGTTCTGAAATATTTTGTGATTGAATGAAACCATTGTCAGCATTTTTGAGATGAATTAGAAGTATGTCATTTAAAATGAGTTTGAAATGATTCTAGAGTCTGCTACTCTTTACAGGAAGCATTTGGCTACTTCTTCTGTCTAGAGGATCGTGCGTTACTCTGCAGAAAATGCGATTTAGCAATACACACAGCTAATGCATATGTCTCAAATCATCAAAGGTTTCTTCTAACTGGTGTTAAAGTAGGCCTTGAAACTACTGAACCTGGTGCATCTTCAACTTCTATGAAGTCAAATTCTGGAGAAAAAGTTTCTGATACAAAATCTTCTTCTGTCTCTAGAAAGGTTTCTACAATGCCTCAGTCATCAGATTACAATGAAGTTTTAGCCACTGAAGGTGGAGGAGTTGGTCAATTTCCACCAGCTAAGATGTCTTATGGTGGTGGTTCTACATCTGGAAATATGTCACCGTGGACAATTGATGAATTTTTTGGAATTAATGATTTCACTCAGAATTATAATTTCATGGATGGATCATCAAGGGTATGTTCATAGTTGCTGCTGTTCACTGGTTTTGTAGATTACTTATCTTTTCATGTTTTATTGCTTGACATTGTCATATGACTAAATCACTGGCATATGTTGGTTTCTTAAGTACATTATGAATGTAAATTTGTTACGAACTTGGGGTATACGATTCGTTGATTGAAGCGCTTGTGCTTCGTTTCTTTCTTTCCCTTACTTGTAAGCACTTTTAACCATGGAAAACTTTCCTTTCGAGAAGTGTAATATACGAGCTAGGGGTTTTGGTTGATGTCCCCTCCTTGCCTGTATTTCTTTTTTCTTTTTTTATTAATAAATTTTGGGTGTGCTGCAGCAGATGGTTGATGGGGTAGAGGTGCCAACCTGGTTGGAATGTCTGCTTTTCACTGTGATGTCATTGCACTCCCATTTGTTGTTAAAAACATTATAAACACTGATAGATAGAGAAAAACTGAGGTTTTTTCAGAATTCGCGTTACTAAGACTTCTCTGCCTTGTGACTCAATTCTCATGTTTATCATGTACAGATAGTTGTCCTAATTACAGTAGTATACATACATCGTAACCGCGTCAATAATTTCGCCTAAATTAGTTTTCGTGCTTATTTCTTACCCCTTCTTTTTGCAGGCTGATAGTGGTAAGTTTGAGGAATCTGATTCTCCTATTTTAAGATCAGGTGAAGAGGAAATGGAGGATGATGGTTACTTCGAACGCGTTCCAGATTCGTCGTGGACAGTTCCTCAGATTCCTTCACCTCCTACATCTTCTGGGTTACACTGGCCAAAGAATTTTCAATATCCATCTGATAGTGCTCTATCTGTTCCGGATATATGCTTTTCTAGCATGCAACTGCATCAGAATAGTAGTAATTTTTCAAGACCGCTGAATCGTCATTAATTTGTTTCCTCTGATCCCTTACAGAGAAATTCTAAGTTGATTATGGATTATGGTTCATGGTTGTTTCAGTTTCTTCTTTGAAGTGAATTTCTAACTCCACTTAGTAGGAGTGTAGAAGGCTTTTCAATTAAGTTTGCTATTGAAACATTTTCATCTCACTTCTAAACTCCAATGTAGATGTATCTATTTGGTTGTGTATTTGTTTGCCTTATTTTTTGGATTACTAGCTATTTAAAATGCCAAAGCTAAAGACAATAATTGTCACACCATTAAAGGAATTCTTAAATCACCATACAATAAATTTGTTCGTAATTGCAATAAATCTAATACCAAAGGAAAAAGATTAAAATAAATAAATATTGTGGGGATAAGTTACATGGGTGAGCTAAATAGGAAATTCAAGAAAAGACTAATTTATGGTCAAAAAAGCTAGATGGGAAATTAAGTTATTTGAAAAAAAAATAGGAAATTAAGACTTAGACATTTGTGGAAAGTGTTGTCTTGCCCAGATGATTGCAAACCTGAATGATAATGCTAAGTTGCTAACTAACAACTTTCTCTTTATTCGGATTGGGGGGCGGATCTAGAAATTTTATATAGTGGGGTAAAAATTAGTTTAATATTTTCCTAGAACAAAATATTATAAGAATTTGCCAAATACTTTAATTTCGCTTTAAAAAAGTAAAGATCTAAATTTTTACTTGAGAAAAAGGACTTATTTAGTTTTTAAGAAATAAAAAATATTAATATCAAATATTGGTCAAATCAGTCATTCTATAATAATTTTAAGGACATTTTAATCTTCTTTAGAGACTAGTTTAACTAATAATTGAATTTTTTAATTGTCAAATTAGTATTTTTTATTTCTTAAAGAGTAAATAGGTTTGGGTTCTAAAATATTTTTGGATCTTTACACATAAAATATCAAAATACAAAGTTTTTGATGTGGATTTAATGTTAGAATGAGCCGGTATAGCCGAAGATTAGAAGAATAAAAAAACAAAATTAATATTAATTATGCGTCTCTTAAAAATTTGTAGATTTATTTAAAAATACATAAATGACTCATGGGGCAACCTTCCTTTTTATGACGACAAAATAAAATTTATTAAAAACCTTACTAAAATATTTTTATCTCATTGGGGCAATTGCTCACACCATCTTCCACCGAGCCCGTGGTTGGGGAATTTTGTGGGAACGGGGACGAGGAAGAAAATCTCCCCGCAGTCAAAGTGGGGATGGGGTTCATACCCCACCCCGAATATATTACATAAATATTTTTATTATAGATATATATTATAATATTATAAGTATTAACTTTTTAGTTTTTTTTATGCATGTTTTTAATTTAAAATATTAAATTATTCTAACTTTTATACTATCTTAATATTAAAGGCTTAATTGCAGTTTTGGTCCCCCTATTATGACCAACTCACGATTTTGGTCCCTAAAGTTTTAATTTGGCGATTTTGGTCCCCCAATTTTCCCAATTTGAAAAATCAAGGTCCCCCACCCCAATTTTGACTCAGTTTGACTGACTCATCCTACGTGGCAGCCCACGTGGACTGCCACGTAGGCACAACCCCCCCCCCCCCACCCCACCCCCCCCACCCCACCCCCCACCCCTTCTTCTTCCTCGTCAACCCCCCTCCCCCTTCACTGTTCCCCCTCCCCCTTCACTGTTCCCCCTCCCACCGTGAACCCCCCTCCCCCTTCACTGTTCCCCCTCCCACCGTGAACCCCCTCCCTCCCCTCCCCGTCGCTCTCGCTCTCCCTCCCCTCCCCGTCGCTCTCGCTCCCCCTCCCCGTCGCTCTCGCTCTCCCTCCCCTCCCCATCGGTCTCCCTCCCCCTCCTTCGTCGCCTCCCCATCGGTCTCCCTCCCCCTCCCCGTCGCTCACTCTCCTGCGCGAAGATCTCCCTCCCCCTCCCCTGCGCGAAGATCTCTCTCACTCTCCCAGATCGCAGATTTGCGATCCTCTCCTCTCCCCGTCGCGTCGGTCGCTCTCGGTGGTGGGTTGGGTTGGGGTGGGGTGGGGTGGGGTGGGATGGGGGTGGGGTGGGTCGGTGGTGGTTTGGGGTGGGGGGGGTCGGTGGTGGTTTGGGGTGGGGGGGGGGTGTGCCTACGTGGCAGTCCACGTGGGCTGCCACGTAGGATAAGTCAGTCAACTGAGTCAAAATTGGGGTGGGGGACCTTGATTTTTCAAATTGGGAAAATAGGGGGACCAAAATCGCCAAATTAAAACTTTAGGGACCAAAATCGTGAGTTGGTCATAATAGGGGGACCAAAACTGCAATTAAGCCAATATTAAAATATAAAAATATAAAAATATGACCAACTTTTGCATTTTTTTATATTAAAATGTTAAAATTTTGTTTTTTGTCTTACTTTTATACATTTTTTCAATTTTAGTATATTTTAATTTATATTTTTTCTAACTTTTAATATATTTACGGGGTCCCGCGGGGACCGTGGGGATCCGTGAGGATGAGGATGGAGGAGAAAAACTCCCCAAAGCGGGGATTGGGGATGGGGACGGGGGACAACTTCAGAGGCGGGGAGCAGGGGAGTGCCCCGCCCCATTGCTATCCCTATTTCTCAGTTTTCATTTCTTTTTGGAAAGAAACTTATGGGTTTTATTAACTTACACGTACTCCCCGTCCCGCTCCATTGCCATCCCTATTTCTCAGTTTTCATTTCTTTTTGGGAAGAAACTTATGGGTTTTATTAACTTACACTAAATTTTGGTGTTTGTGATCCTTTACCAAAGGCTAGAAAAACAAGATCAGGATTGGGTGCAGTCAGCCACCCATACAGCCGTGTAGTCAGACTAATTGAGAACTAGAAGATTCAACTATTCGTTCAATCTTAGCCCTTTATTGAGTTGGAAATCAGAGAAGAATGAAGAATGAATACATTTTGATTCAATGAATTCACGGTTACAATGAGTCTCAGCATATATACAACAAGGATGAAGATCAAGCTTCACTTCTACATTCTAACTGAAACAGTTAGCATCTAACTGCATAACAAACAACTTCTAACCAACACTAAACTAACTCAACAGTAAACTAACTCAATTAGTAACTATGGTTAAATTACAGTGAGTTTACAAAGTAAATTAAAATATATTAACTCTATTACTCCCCCTCAAGTGGGACTATACATATTGTGGAGTCCTAACTTGGAGATAAGACTTTGAAATACAGAACTTGTAACTGGTTTAGTTAGCATATCTGCTAACTGATGTGCAGAGGAAACGTGGATGAGTTTGATGGTGTTGGAAAGAACCTTCTCACGGATGAAGTGGCAGTCAATCTCGATGTGTTTAGAACGTTCATGGAAGGATGGATTGGATGCTAAATGGATTGCTGATTGGCTGTCAGAAAATACCAAGGTAGAGCAAATATCAATTTCAAAGTCTTTGAGCAGTGAGGTGAGCCATTGAACTTCACTAGCCACACTAGCTAAAGATCTATATTCAGCTTCTGCAGAGGAACGAGATACTACTGACTGTTTCTGTGATTTCCATGAAATCAATGAGTGACCCAAGAAAACACAGTATCCCGTAGTACTACGTCGAGTGTCAGGACAATTTGCCCAGTCAGAATCTGCATAAGCACTTAATTGTAGTGGAGACTGTGCAGAGAAGAAGAGGACAGTGCCTGGGGTACCTTTGAGGTATCTCAAGAGGTGGTGAATGGCATCCAAATGTGCTGTTGTTGAGGCTTCCATAAACTGGCTGAGTCTGTTAACCGTGTAACATATATCAGGTCTGGAGATTGTAAGATATAGCAGTCTACCGACGAGTCTTCTGTACAAAGTTATATCTTCAAGTGGATCACCAACAGTGGCACTCAACTTGAGATTTGGATACATTGGCAGTATTGCAGGCTTGCACTCAGTAAAGCCAGTGTCCTGCAAGAGTGACAGTGTGTATTTCCTTTGTGAAAGTGAAATTCCATCAGAGGTACAAGCTATCTCCAGCCCCAAAAAATACCTCAGTTTACCAAGTACCTTTAACTTGAACAGTTTAGCAAGTTGCTCCTGCACTTGAGCAACTCTAGTGGCACAAGGACTAGCCACTATGATATCATCAACATAGACTAAAATAGCAACATAGGAAGATCCAGAACCAATAGTGAACAAGTTGTAATCATTTTTAGACTGCTTGAAACCACAATGAATGAGAGCAGATGAAAATTTGGTGAACCATTGCCTAGATGCTTGCCTTAAGCCATATATGGATTTGTTCAGTTTGCAAACTAGATGCTCCCCCTTGGTCTTGTATCCTAGAGGTAGGTCCATATATACTTCTTCAAACAAGTCACCATTCAAGAAGGCATTGTTGACATCTAGTTGTAACAAATGCCATTTCTTGACAGCAGCAAGGGCTAAAACAACTCTAACAGTGGTCAATTTTGCTACTGGACTAAAGGTATCAGTAAAATCAACCCCTGCTTGTTGTGTATATCCTTTAGCAACTAAGCGGGCTTTATATTTGTCAAGAGAGCCATCTGGATTGGTCTTGACCTTGTAGACCCATTTACAACCTATAGTGTGTTTGTCTTTGGGCAAGGGAACAAGGGTCCAAGTGTTGTTGAGTTCCATGGCTTCAAGCTCAGCTTGCATTGCTTGTTGCCATTCGGGATACTGAGCTGCTTGGTGGTAGAATTGTGGTTCATAGTAGGAGGAAATTTGGTTGATGAAATTAGCATAGTTCACAGATAGTTTGGTATGGGAAAGGTAGTTCTGCATGGGATAATGAGATGTATTATTGCAATGATAGTTTTTTAAGTAGAAAGGAGGGTGGGGAATCCTAGTAGATCTCCTAAGTGATGTGTTATTTGGTTGGACAGGGGATATGTCTTGAGGGACAGTGGCATGTGGTGTTGTGGGAATTTGAGTGGCTGAAGGAGGCACAGATATAATGTCTGTGCAGGGTTCATTATCAGGTAGGGGCTTTGGAATGACGATACCAGGGAAGTTGTCTAAGGTAGGATCAAAATTGGGTAAGTTGTGAAATGGGAATGTTGATTCATGAAAAATGACATCCCTAGATATAAAGAAGGTTCTGGTTTGAAGGTTATACAGTTTGTAGCCTTTGTAACCGAGAGGGTAACCTAGGAACACCGAAGGGATGGCTCTAGGGGTGAGTTTATCTCTTTTGGATGGGAGGGTGGAAGCATAAGCCAAACAGCCAAATGTTCTAAGGGAATGTAGGTTTGTTGAACAGCAACTGATAGGGTGTTTTGTGGTTGAGTAAAGGTGAAGGTGTTCTATTTATGAGAAATACAGCAGCCTTTAAGCAATCCCCCCAGAAGGTTATAGGTGTTCTAGCCTGAAAATAGAGGGCCCTGGTGACATTTAAAAGGTGTTGGTGTTTCCTTTCAACTACAGAGTTTTGTTGTGGTCTTTCCACACAACTAAACTGATGTAGGGTTCCCTTCTCAGCTAGAAATTCAGTAAGAGCCAATTCCTTTGCATTGTCACTCCTAAGAGTTTTGATAGTAGTGTGAAATTGTGTCTCAACCAATGCAAAAAATTGTCTAATGTGTACAGGTGCTTCAGACTTGTGAGATAGCATGTATATCCATGTGAATCTAGAATAATCATCTACTAAAGTAAGGAAAAAACGTTTATTATCATATGTAGATGCATGATAAGGGCCCCATATGTCACAATGAATTATATCAAAAGCTGATTTAGACATGTGGTTTGAAGAAGGAAAAGAGAGTCTTCTTTGTTTAGACAAAGGACAAATGTCACAAGTATGAGATACATTTGAATGAGGAAAAGAAACTCCTAGGATTTTACTAAGAGAAAGTAAACATTTATTTGATAAGTGCCCTAAACGAGCATGCCAAAGTTTGAAAGAATCAGTAGAGGAGACCTGACTGCAAGTGTGAGAAACAGAATCTTGACTTAGTGAAGGTGGAACTGAAACTCCATGGACTTGAGGAGGAGTGTGATGAGCCTTGAGGAGATACAATCCCTTGTCAAGCTCACCTCTCCCAATCAACTTCATGTGCTTGAGTTCCTGCAACAAGTATTGATTGCCTTGTAAGTACATAGAAATATTGGAAGTTGTCAATAATGAACCAACTGATAAAAGATTGACACTAAAGCTAGGAATATAGAACACATTATGAAGGATGATGTCAGGTCCTAAAGCAACTGAGCCTATAAAGTGAACTGGTATAACAATGCCATTTGGTAAACTAACAGAATAACCTTTGACTCGTTTAATAGAGATGAAATTGGCTAATGTGTAAGCTATGTGACATGTGGCACCAGTATCAATAATCCAGATATGATAAGCAAGGGATAATTCCAAATACTTAGCAGAAGTAAGATTCAAACAAACATGGAACACATTACCTGCACCTTCAGTAGCAATGGAAGCCTCAGAGGTAGGGGTAGCAGCCTGTTGCATCTGTGTGGAGAGGAGGGCCATGAGCATCTTGCATTGATCTTGAGTAAAATTACCACTGGATGAAGGTTCTGTAGTACCCGAGGCATGGTTCACAGATGCAGAGTGTGTTGTAGTGGGCGTGTTCTTGCCATAACCGGGTGGGTAACCATGTAATTTGTAGCATTTGTCAGCCGTGTGGCCAAGAATCCCACAATGAGTGCACAAGGGGCGTTCTTTCTTGGTGGAGGTAGGTTTGGAGACATTCTTGGTCTGATATGCCTTAATAGCAAATGCAATTTGTGACTCTAAAGAAGGACTGTTCTAAGAGCTAAGTTCACGGTGCTTCTCATCTTGGAGAACAAGAGAGAAGACCTTAGCAATGGGGGGAATGGGATCCATGGTGAGGATTTGACCTCGAACGTGAGAGAATCCATCGGAGAGACCCATGAGGAAAGCCATAACATACTCTCTCTCGGTTTCAGCAATGAGTGGCCTAATACCACCACAATTGCAAGTATTTTCAGCCTTGAACTCTTGAAGTTCTTCCCACAAGGCTTTCAGTTTGGTGTAGTATTGTGTGACAGAAAGGTTACCTTGTTCAAGAGCGTTGATTTCCTTGCGAAGCTGGTATATGCGAAGTCCATTGACTTGCTGAAAACGGTTCTTGAGGTCATTCCAGATATCGAAAGCAGAGTTGGCATAGACGATTGAAGTGACGATATCTTTAGACACGGCGTTGAGTAGCCAAGAGCAGACGATGTTGTCGTTCCTCTTCCATGCTGCCTGAGAGTTAGCATCGGTGGTTGCAGGGTACGGAAATGATCCATCAACGTAGCAATACTTGTTTTTACCTTTGAGCGCAAACCTCATCGAGCGATACCACGAGTTGTAGTTATCGCCGGTGAGCGTTTGAGAGACCAGTACCAATCCCGGTTGATCATTGGAGTGGAGGTAAAGTGGATCGGAAACGTTACGATTCTCGATGTGGTGAGGTTCAACGGGAGCAGCCATTGAAGTACAAACTGAGAAATGTGAGAATTTAGGGTTCTAGGTGAGATCAAGAACAGGGAAATAGATCTCAGAAATGAAGAATTTCTGAAATAAAGAGATGAAAAGGACACGAATCGAAGGCTTACGAAACAAGAATTGAAGAATCGAAAGCGAATCGAAGTGATGAATCGTTCGACGATGATGATTTCGAAGAACAATTAGGACGCGGAAGCAAAAGCGATTTCTACTGATACCATATTGAGTTGGAAATCAGAGAAGAATGAAGAATGAATACATTTTGATTCAATGAATTCACGGTTACAATGAGTCTCAGCATATATACAACAAGGATGAAGATCAAGCTTCACTTCTACATTCTAACTGAAACAGTTAGCATCTAACTGCATAACAAACAACTTCTAACCTACACTAAACTAACTCAACAGTAAACTAACTCAATCAATAACTATGGTTAAATTACAGTGAGTTTACAAAGTAAATTAAAATATATTAACTCTATTACCCTTGATTCATTTTATTTCAAATAAATAAAAAAACATGAAAGGGGAGAGATATATACTTAAGTGAATGCACCCAATCCAATCAAAAAAAACACAAGCAAATAAAGAAGGCTAACTAGAAATTGAATGGACAAAGGTGAATCTCAGTCTACAAGACCTAAATGACAAGAAGGATATTCCTTGGGATAAAAGTCCCGCCAGCCATCAATATGATATTGTTATTTCACCCAAAATATCTTCCTCTTGATTGATACATGTGACCAATTTGTTCACACTTTATACCCTACATGTTTTAGCTTTAACAAAAATATCTTAAGTAAACCTCTAATTAAGTATATTAAATTATACTCTCTCCTATTTGTTTGGTTGTTAAATAAAGTTCATAAAATTAACAATTAGTTCTTAAAGTTTGTGAATTTCGTTCATTAGTCTTTAAGTTTTATATGCGGGTTAAAATTTTGTGAAATCCCCTAATTAATTTTTGAATGAGACTATATATAAAATTATAGACACTAATTTGTCGAATTTCGTATTTATTATTAACCACTCATTATTTTCATATAGTTTTAAAAAATCAAGTAAGAAAGATGGTAAAACTTTTTAAAATTTGTGAAGTTCGTTTTATTATTCTTTAAAGTTTTATAAATAGTTTGATAATTGGTAAAAAAAAATAGTTTGATAAATTTTGTGAAATTTGTCTAATTGATTTTCAGGGAGACTATTTAAAAAATTGTAGAAGCTAATTAGTCAAGTTTTATATAGTTCATGATATTTTCTTAAGATTCAGATAAGAAAGGTGATGTAAGTTTAAGGACAAATCAAGAATTTATTCAAAGTTCAAAATATCTTCAATTGTGGATACTTTATAAAAAATATCCACAACAGTATAAGCGTTTTGAATCCGTGTATAGTTAAATTTCCAAATAACTCCATAATGTTTTCATTTACATATCATGTGAATGAGAATTGAACACAAAGCATAAGACAGTGTTTGGCAGCTGTAGTACAATTTTGTGGTACATACCCTGCATGTGTGGGGCAAAAAAATTGACTCAAGCAGTCATGCAAAACGTCATTGTTTGTGCTTTGAATTAGATTTGCTAGCAACTTGAATTTACTTTGGCCTTTTTTGTTAGTGTACAATGCAAATGTCAACATCAACATTGAAAATGAGGGGTTGCATTTTTTTTGTAACACTTTTCAAGTTGGACTAGGAGGTTCTAGAATATTTGATTATATGGACATGTAGATGTAGCTGACTGGTCCGATTTCATATCCAAAATTAATATATAAGATAAGATTAGATTCTTCGATAAAGACAAAAAATACCAATGATTATGGATCTTACTAATGACACGTATGAAATCGGATGTGATCTGCTGATTTGCATGCAAAACAAAGCCAGACTTGGTTTGATAAATAATAAAGGTATCTATAAGATTTTAAGTTGTACAAGTTAAGGATGTAGAAACAAGTGGAAAGTAGCAATTATTTAAGATAGTGTTTTCTATTAAATAGTGTAGCAATATGATCCACTATAGAAATAGTATGGGATGAATGGATGGGAAGGGAAGATAGAGATTAAAGATAATTTCCAAGTTTAAACATGAGTGTCGAAAGAATCATTAAAGACTTTGAGTTACATGTTTTCATTAGTCATCTTTGACTGTGGGTATAAAGGGGGTAAGGTACTAGTAGTACTATTTATATTTCCACTACAAGAAAATCGACGATTTTCGACGGCGTTTTTCGTCGCAAATTGACGTTTTCGACGAACTTTCCTACGGACAAAAAGCCGTCGCAAAATCGCTGGTCGCAAATCGTTTCTGACGGTTTTTTTCGTCGCAAATGACTCCGTTGCAAAGTCGTCGGAAATCCGTCGCAAATTTTCGTCGCAAATCCGTCACAAATGTTCGTCGCAAATTCGTCGCAAAAAACAATTTCCGATGAAAATTTCCGTCGGAAATCCGTCGGAAATTTAAAAAAAAATAATAATAAAATAAAATCTTCTGAAGGGTTGTGGTAGAAGTTGTTGAACGGCTTCTACAATTATTTTAAAGCATTTGTAGTGTTTGAAGTTATCTGAGTCATAATCAATCAGAACCAGAAAGGTAACAAGCTGTAAGAGACGTGAATAAACATGTAATAACCAGGTCATACATCCAATAAATAGGAGAAAAGCTAATAATTCATCAAATTAGTTCCTCATATACTCTCAAAATAGGAGAAAAGCTAATAATTCAGAGACTCATATTCTATAGATCAAGTTGTTGCTACACCCTTGTTCTAGAATTTATCATTGTGTTGTACTCATTGATTCCTTTTGTGGTTCCACCATCACCAACAAAATGCTTAGCACAAGCTCCATTCTTTCTGTGCAAAAATATAGATATTGTTTTTAGTAGATTAATTTGAAATATCTTGAGGCAAGAAAAACATAATACTCCCTCTGGTCCCATATATTAGAGAAAAATCACTCTTTATGTTCATTGAATAACAAGAATGAACATAAAGAGTGATTTTCTCTTATATATGGGATCAATAAGAATAGTAAATTACCAAATATCATAAAGTAGAAAGACAAAGAACTACATTGTATTGCAAAATTAACCAAATAAATAAATAAGCTAAGAATGTCAAATTCTCATAAGTAATAAGAAAGGGAATGATGATATAAAACACAAGACACTAGGTAGGGTCTGCTCTCTATGAATTAAACAGTCATAGCCAATTTCTTAGAAAAACCATGTAGATCTAAGCCCTTTTTAATGTCTTCATGAAGCCTTGTCAACTTATCTTCCATTTCTGATGAATTAAAGCCTCTAGGGACCTTGTTAAAGATAATGGTCAGGGGATTTGACACCAGTATTGCTCTCACGTATTGTACATAACAATACTGCAGAAAGCTAGCTTATACCATAGAGGAATTAGTTATCATCTTATAACTTATCTTCAGTTAGAGCTACTTAGTTTTCAGTTTCTAGTTAGTGTTAGTTTCTTCTTCTGCATAAGTAGTTTAGCTTCCATTTCTTTGACAAAAAAAAAATAGAATTTATAACTCAGAAAGGAGTATGAACAGCACCAGATTAGAGCACTAATTGAGGCTAATCCTTTTTGGATGGAAATTTTGGATGCAGATAGTAAGTTAATATTTTCTGTAAAGTTCATTTGATCTTCTTGTTATAGGCATTCTTTAACCATATAGAAACAACACTTAGACTCATTCTTTAATAAGCCTTTGAAAAAAACACTTTAAAACAAACGTAAGGGCCAAAGAGTACAATCTCGGAGCAATCAGTACCACAGAAAACTCATGCTTAACAAGTCACAATACACAAACAACATAAATTTAAAAACATAAAATTGTTGTACTTCAATGGTTCAAATTGTTCTTTATGATATCATCACTAAAAGATTTTCTTTTCTTTCTCTATATCTTTTACTTTGTCAGAAGCACAAGTTAAATATATCATGAGTATTTTTCTTTTTGAAAAAAATTTTTAGTAAAAGTTTTTTGCAAGATGATAACAAGGAGAAGAGTGAACTGACCAAGACTGAACATGGCCATGCCAAGGCCATCATCTGACAATATGGAAATAGACTTAGCAATTATTGCAGGCATCTCAACGTTCCATCTGCAAGGAACAACAACAAAACAGACAACCATAATCAATCAAAATAGAACAACAATTGATTTTATTATTGTACACATGAAATGAAATGTGAAAGATGTGCTCCAAACCATAATCAATATAAGCCTTGTCATCACACTTGCTGGTGGCATAGTTTTTGGCTTTCCATCTCCAATTTTTTCACCTTCATGTTGATTCATTTCTCTTTCCATTCCTCTATTTCCAAAACTAAATTCATCTCTCTCCAGATACTCCTCTTGATTATCTCTATGACCCTCCACTAATCATCAAACAAAAAACCACATAAGAACAACACACAAGATAAAATATAAGAAAAACATCAGAAACTGGTCATGAACAGATAGTTATTTGTATATTTATGTTCAAAATCAAGTTGGCTACTTTGCTAGAGGGGGAGACGGAAGATTTGACTCAAAGCAATTCATGCCAAACAAAGTAAGCAGTAAACACAAAACACCAAGCCACATCTTACAGAAAATTAAC
The DNA here is from genome assembly GCA_039519185.1 of Astragalus membranaceus. Lineage (NCBI taxonomy): Eukaryota > Viridiplantae > Streptophyta > Magnoliopsida > Fabales > Fabaceae > Astragalus > Astragalus membranaceus. Next base: position 126,666,254 of record CM076851.1, read on the forward strand.
AAGGAATTCTGATGAACAGATAGTGTATGTGCTAATTGTAGACTGACTAGATTCCCATCAGAATGCTTACAGAAAAACTTGAAACAACACAAGGATATTAATAAATTCAACAGAAAATTAAAAACAATAAAATAAACGAAAAAAACATCTCTAAAGAAATAGCTGCAAAAACATCAACTTCCACTGACAAATATTATCCAAATAATGAACCAACTCCAGGATTAGCAAAGGAAGTAATGATGAGCTTAAATGCTAAAAACATGGTGGAGAAAAAGGAAAAGCTAATATACTCTATAAGCAGATCATTAAAATAATGATCATGCTATGACCCATCTTTCTTTTTATATGTCTCCTATAAATCTATATAGCCATGCCACGTCTACGTGACTAGTATTAGTATACTACAATACAAACTCAAAGAACCATGAAATTTAACAAAGTGATTATGTGAAAGTGAAGTATTAATATTCAAATAAAATGTTACCTGAAATGGATTTGCAGGGTACCCTATTCCCATTGAATAAGAAATAGATGCACTATTTGCTTCATCACAAGTAAACTGTGGTTGAAAATCATCTTCTATACATGTATCTGTTGGTGTACATGTTCCCTGAGTCACATCAGAAGAAGAAGTGAAGTTAAACAGAAAACAGGCAACAAGTATTCTGAAAATCATACACAAAGACCAGCAACAAGTATTCTGAAAATCAAGTGAAGTGTGTTATATAAATGCTGTGTTAGTGTGGATTTTCAAAAATCTCTTATTGTTGTGTCTTGACCTGGACCTGAAACGAAATTAAACAACAAAGACCTGCAGCTATTTCCAGAATTGCAACCAGTACTGTAAACAAACAGAGCAATAATACCGTAAACAATTAACAAATTTCAATTGCAGAGAATAAAAGAACAAATGAATTGAATGCGTGAACAATCAAATACACAGTTAAACTTTTCTTGATACAAAACTGAAAACATAAACCAGAAACAAGAACAGATAAACGATTTTCAGTTTCAAAACACAATAAACCGCAAGAACCGCAAGAACACAGAACCGAAATACACAGAAGCAGAAAACGTAAGATGCTGCAACAAAATCAACAAAATATTAATCGAATTGGGGGAACCGAAATACACAGAACCAGAAAAAATCAACAACAACAACAACAAAAAATTTAGATCTGTTACCCTCAGTTACTGGTTCATGAAGCAATGGGCATTAATCGAACTGGGGGATATTGCACAGAACCAGAAAACGTAAGATGCAGCAACAAAATAAACAAAATATTAATCGAATTGGAGGAACTGAAATACACAGAACCAGAAAAAATCAACAACAACAACAACAAAAAATTTAGATCTGTTACCCTCAGTTACTGGTTCATGAAGCAAGGGGCATTAATCGAACTGGGGGATATTGCAACAAAATATTCAGATGTGGATTGATGCTGCAACAAATATTCAGATGTGGTTAGGGTTTCGTTTAAAAAATTGAGACAAATTAAAGAAAACAGTAGAGATTACCTGCAAGGAGAGGCGATGGAAACAGTGGAGGCGATGGAAACAGTGGAGGCGATGGAAACAGTGGAGGCGCAAGGAGAGGGAGAGTGGAAGGCAGGGGAAGAGGGAGAACGAGAGACTGTCTTCGTAGCCTTGGAGCACGTTTGCGATGGAGGAGGGCGGAGGAAGGTGGAGGAAGGCGGTGGAGGGCTACGGAGGGTGGAGGAGAGTGAGGTAGAGAACGACAGAGGAGAGTGAGTGAATGAGGGTTCGAGGGAAGACTCTGAGTTTTAATTGGGTTATTTAGTTTGCGACGACATTTTAGCGTTTTCCGACGGACATAGCCGTCGCAAATTTGCGACGAAAAAACGTTTTCGTCGGAAACGTAAGTGGGAAATTAAGCGCCTTTTTTCCTGAACATTTGCGACGACTTTTTCGTCGGAAATCCGTCGGAAATTGCGACGAATAAGAGTTCGTCGGAAAAAATGGCAAGAAAAAGCACTTATTCTTCTAGTGTTCGAATGTCAAATTCGTAGTAGAAATCCTGAAAATCATCATAGAAATCCAACACTTGGATATTCTACTAAACATGGTGCCACCTACGAGACAAAAGGCTTGTCTCCACACAGGTTTTAGTCGGGAGGAATGATAAGATATGACACAACATAGAATCTGAAAGATTACTAATCCTATCAATATTGTAGGTCCCCCTTTGTTTTTTCTTCTTTTGACGTCTCAAGTTTGACTCCACCACTAGTGGAAAAAAGACATTATTAAGCATCATTTAGCATCGGTTGTTTGAACAGCCGATGCTATGTTGAACCGGTGGCATTTTTGCAATTAAGTGGAAGATTTCATATTTCGCGTCTACTTTTAGCGTCGGGTGTTTCAACACCCGATGCTAAATGTATTTGCTTTAGACATTTAGCATCGGGTGTTTAAACTGTCTCACTCTCAAGGATCTCTCGCTCTCTCTTTGAACCTCCATCTTCCTCGTTGTCGTCGTTGCTCTCGTCGTCACCGTTGCTCTCGTCGTCGCCTTCTTCGCCATCACTCCTATTTTGGGGCTTGAAATCGAAGATGGTGCTCTCACTCTTCTTCGCCGTCAACAATACGACACTCTCACTCTGAACTCGACGAACACGACGCTCTCACCGTTCTCAACTCTCGCCGTCGCCTTGCTCACTGTCGCCTTCCTCGCCCTCGTTTTAGTGCAATGATATTCGAAACCCTAAATTTTCAAAACGGCCTCCTCTTAAGGACAGCCTCTCCGTCGTCACACCTGGTTCGTATTCTTCTCTGGTTTGATTAATTGCTTCTATTTTGTTCTGAAACCCTAATTTTTATTTTTCTGATTTGTCATTTTTGTGTTGAACAGAGTCTATCACAATGATAAAAAGTTCACCCTCATCACCTATTCACCTACTGAACTTGTGAGTCTCTCTCTTGGTTGTTGTGTGTTTTATCTTTATGTTCATTGATTCATTGTTTACTCATTATTTGCAAGTTTCCTGATTCATTATTTGCAACGTACTGTGTGATGGAAGTGTGTTAGCAGTAGCAATAGTATATGACTTTTGGAGGAAAATGATTGTTTTCTTGACTTGGGGTGTAAAAACATTGGCCAAATTGTTGGTCGTTGTTCTCTGGAATCTAGTTTTGAGAAGGAGAATTTTTCCAGTTCTGTTGTGTTCAACTTAGTTAGGATATGCTTGTATAACTAATTGTTAATTGTTGCCGTTGGTTTGATGTGATAGTTTGATTTTGTTTTGACAATACTTGGTCTATTATTTTGGAGTGTAGCCATGGATCGTAGTTGGATGTCCGTCTGAGTGATGAGTATGCGAACGGAGTCGAAGAGTTTATAAATTTTGCTCAAGCACATTTTGCCAAAACTGATGTTCCCAAAACTTTTTCCTGCCCTTGTTGTTTTTGTGTGAATCGAGCCCCACAACCACCAAATGTAATACGAGACCATCTCTTTGTTTATGGGATCTGTCCCAATTATACCACATGGATATGGCATGGTGAATCAACCGACAATCCAAGTGTGTCCAAAGGAGAGAAAGTCGATGAAGATATGGATGATCGAATGGAGGATATGATACGTGACATTGGTCCTGAATCTTTTAAGCGAGGGCATGAATATGATACTTTGTGCAAAGACAAAGAAGAACCTCTGTATATGGGTTGCACAAAATACACACGGCTGTCTGCGACGTTAAAATTGATCAATCTTAAGGCAATAAATGGGTGGACTGACAAGGGATTCACTGAATTGCTTGAGCTGTTGGTAGACATGCTTCCCATAGGTAACACATTGCCAAAACGTACATATGATGCGAAGAAGATATTGTGTCCGATGAGTGTGGAGTATCAGAAAATACATGCATGTCCAAATGATTGCATATTGTATTGGAAAGACTTTGAGAAGTTGCACAAGTGCCCTACGTGTAATTGGTCGCGCTACCAAGTGAAGTCGGGTGAATCTAGTTGTGACGACAACAGCACAAAGGGTTCCCCTGCCAAGGTTTTATGGTATCTTCTAATAATACTCAGGTTCACACGCTTGTTTGCTAATGCAAATGACGCAAATAACATTAGGTGGCATGCAGATGAGAGGAAATGTGACAGACAGCTTCGCCATCCGGCCGATTCTTTGCAATGGAAGAAAGTTGATAATTTGTATCCGGATTTTGGCGTTGAGTCAAGAAATCTTAGGCTCGCCCTTGCTTCAGATGGGATGAATCCATATGGTAACTTAAGTACGAATCATAGCTCGTGGCATGTTCTCCTTGTAATTTACAACCTATCTCCATGGTTGTGCATGAAGCGCAAATATGTGATGTTATCCATGATGATTTCTGGTCTGAGACAACCAGGTAATGACATAGATGTTTACCTTAGTCTATTGATTGAAGACTTGAGAAAAATGTGGGATGAAGGCGTGGATGTGTTTGACGGGTATTGTAGTGAAACTTTCAAGCTGCGAGCCATGTTATTTTGCACAATCAATGACTTTCCAGCATACGGAAACTTGTCAGGGTATAGTGTCAAGGGGCATAAAGGTTGTCCTATTTGTGGAGAAGGCACGTGCCACCATCAACTCAAACATGGAAGGAAGATGGTCTACCTTGGGCATCGAAAATTTCTCAAACCTAAGCATAGATATCGTAAGTTGAAAAAAGCTTTTAATGGGTGCAAGGAAAATGACATTGCTCCAAATGCCTTCACCGGAGAAGAAGTCTATCAAGTGGTTAAGGACATCAAAGTTGTATTCGGCAAAAAGCAGAAGCAGTCCAAGGAGAAAAGCAAGTGGAAGAAGAGGTCGGTGTTCTTTGATCTTCCATATTGGTCCAATCTTGATGTAAGACATTGTATTGATGTCATGCACGTCGAGAAAAATGTTTGTGATAGTGTCATTGGGACGCTTCTCAACATTCAAGGGACAAAGGATGGTATAAATTCTCGTCTTGATTTGTGTGAGATGGGTATAAGAGAATAGTTACATCCAGTGGAAACAGGTAAAGGGACATATTTGCCTCCAGCATGTTATACCTTGTCAAAAAAAGAGAAAACGAGCTTTTGCGAGTGTCTACGGGGAATCAAAGTGCCACATGGTTACTCTTCAAATGTAAAGCGACTAGTTTCAACGAAAGATCTCAAATTAGTTAGCTTGAAGTCGCATGACTGCCACGTCTTGATGCAACAACTACTACCTGTGACGATTCGTGGCATCTTGCCGAAAGATGTCCGACATACCATAACTAGATTGTGCCTATTCTTCAATAGTATATGTACTAAAATCATCGACCCTAAAAAATTGGACGAGTTGGAAAATGAAGCTGCTATTATCTTGTGTCAGTTGGAGATGTTTTTTCCTCCCTCGTTCTTTGATATCATGGTTCATTTAATTGTTCATCTAGTTAGGGAGATTAGATTATGCAGCCCTATTTATTTAAGGTGGATGTACCCTGTCGAGCGATACATGAAGATCTTGAAAGGGTATGTGAAGAACCAATATCGTCCTGAAGCATCCATTGTCGAAAGGTATGTCATAAAAGAAGCTATTGAGTTTTGTTCAGACTACTTGTCAGAACCGAAATCTGTGGGACTACCAAAGTCTCGCTATGCAGGGAGATGTCAAGGTAAAGGTACACATGGTATAACCACTAAGAGCATGGGTCGAGCTGAAGTGCTTCAAGCACATTTGTATGTTTTGAATAACACAGATGAGGTATTACCTTACTTGTCTCTCCATAAAGAGATGGTAAAGGCCAAAAACCCTCGAATGAAAGAAATATTGTTATTGAATGAGCATAACAACACATTCATAGATTGGTTTAAATTAGAGATTAAGAAAGATGGGAGTGCCTCTGAGACTTTGAGATGGTTAGCACATGACCCTAGCTTTAACGTCGTGTGTTGGAGCGGGTACGACATAAATAAGTTTTCCTTTTACACAAAATCGAAAGATGACAAAAGTACCATGCAAAATAGTGGAGTTATGGTCATGGCTTCCTCAATGCACTTCTCTAGTTCAAAGGATACTAATCTCGTACTCGCATCCATTGCTTACTTTGGTGTCATTGAAGAGATTTGGGTGCTTGATTACTGTAAATTTAAAGTGCCCCTTTTTAAATGTAAGTGGGTTAACAGCAACAGTGGTGTACGTACCGATGAAATGGGATTTACACTAGTGGACCTTGACAAGGTAAGTTATAATGATGAACCTTTCATCATGGCCGACCAAGCAAAACAAGTATTCTATGTCAAAGATCCTTCTAACAAAAAGTGGTCAGTGGTCCTACAAGGAAAAATAGGCAGTGATGAAAATGAAGATTCAAGTCTTGCAATTTCCGAAACACCTTGTTTGTTAACACAAGTGCCTACTTCAGTTGATGACAATGAAGTTGACAATGAACATGCCACTCGCAATGATCATAATGAAGGAATTTTATACGAAGGAGTTTAGATTTGTTCTTTTTTTTGAACTGGTGAACTTAATGACAATGACTGTTTGTTTATATTGCATGTGACAGATTTCTTCTTTTGTATGTTTCTATTGTACTGGTGACAATGACTTTTTGTTTCTATTGTATGTGACAGATTTCTTCTTTTGTATGTTTCTATTGTACTGGCGACAATGACTATTTGTTTCTATTGTATGTGACAGATTTCTTCTTTTGTATGTTTCTATTGTATGTTCCTATGAAATTGTACTGGTGAAGTTAATGACAATGACTGTTTGTTTCTATTGTATGTGACAGATTTCTTATCATGGATGATTCCAGTGCCGACCCTCCCAAAAAGAATACTAGACGTCCGACATCATTACATAAGTTCACTTCTAGTTGCCGAACTGGTCAAAAATATAGAGTGGATATTAATAGTAAAGGCGATCTTATTGGTCCTTATGCTAACAAATTCAAGACCTATTTAGGGGTGGTTGCACGAACAAAAATAAGCATATTGCCCATGAGTTGGAGTGAGGTTGATGACGAGACAAAAAGGATTGCTTGGGATGATGTAAAGCAAACATTTGATGTTCCCGACGATAAGAAATTCGAGAAGACTTGGATGTCTCATATCAATCTTTGTTGGGGACAGTTCAAGACAAAGCTCACCAGAACATATGTCTTTGGTAATGGGGATACAAATGGTGAAAAAATACCATGTCACAAGTATAGCAGCATATCTACCGAGACATGGGCCGCATTTTATAACAGTCGCATTACTGAGGAGTTTGTGGTATTGTTTTAACTACAAATATTTTAGTTTCTTAAACATTAATGATCTGTTATATTTGTGGTGGTGTTTGTTCTTTGTAACATGATAAGAGAGAAGCTGCCAATAATATTCAAAAAATAAATAAATACAACCACACAATGGGGCCAAGCGGTTATAAAAAATTGAAGAAGAGTTTGAAAGAAGATCAAATAAAAAAATTCAGGAGGAGTCTGGTGATCCTTCTTTGGAGGTGGGGCCTACATCTCCAGAGCGTCATGAAATGTGGAAGGCTGGCCACAAAAACAAATCTGGATCTTATGTATCGGAGGAGTCGGCATCAGTTGGAACTAAGATTGTAAGTAAAATTTTGTGTGGATCTAATTTGAATAAAAGTATGCTTTGTTTAAGTAATTCAATTGTAACACGTGAACATGTTTTTGAATAAAAGTATGCCAAGGATCTTTCATTCCGGAAGGAAAGAATGATATTTTGACTGCTGCCATTGGAACACCTGAGCATCCCGGGCGTGTTCGGGGAGCTGGAAAAGGTGTCGGGCTAAAGAGATACTTTGGAAGTGTAGCACGTTCTGTGGATACCTTGTGTTGCAGGTAACCTGATATTGCAGGATGTGTTTTGATGATGAAAAAGACAAAGGTGAGATTGACGGTCAAAGTCAATAAAAGTGACTAAACGTCAAAGTCACAATCCAAGACAAGCAAGCCAAGAACTGAAGATTCAAGTTTAAGGGTAGTCCTTAAAAATAAGGGTAGTCCTTAGGGTTTGGGTGTGTCTTAGGAAAAAGTGTAAGCTCTTTCAAAGGTCAGCTCGTATCTCAAAGTCTCACACACTCACAAAGTTTTTTAAAGTTGCATGCATATTTACGTAAACATTTCTATCACTTTTAAAATAACAAAATCGATTTCCGCATGCATAAACAAATATCAAAATCGATTTTCAGGTAAAATAGAAAAGATAGAATCGATTGTCAGGCCATGTTTTTCAATACACAAATCGATTTCTGAGCCAAATATTTTTTAAGGGAAGAATCGATTCCCAACCTTTTGCACATAACTGAGAATCGATTCCCACTTGTCTCAGGCAAGCTGAAAATCGATTCCTACATATTTTCACTAAGTATAGAATCGATTCCTAGCTTTCCATGGCACTCAAGAATCGATTTCCCATATTTTCCAAACAAAGATAAATCGATTCCTCACCTAAATAAATCGATTCCTAGATCAAATACATTTTAACAAAGAATCGATTCCTACACTATTTTCAACGTAAAAATGAATTCCTCATAGCCTATAAATAGGCAGTGCTTCACGATTCATTTTACACAACACACAACTCAACCCACTTGCATGAAACAGAAAACTTTTGAGAAAACTCTTCACGCTTATACTTTTGCTCGTCACGCACCGTTGGTCTGTCTGAGCTGATCTGTTGCTAAGAGTTAGTTGGGGTTGTATTCTTCAAGTTGTAATATCTGCCTACACTAGAGGTATTTCTGCATTTACAATTGTTTATTATTTAATTGTTGTGTTTTGTTCTAGGGAGTGGGGTATCTCTCTAGGGTAGCTGCATGTACTAGGAAGTGGGGTATCTTTCTAGGGCAGTTGATTGTAACAGGGGTGGGGTATCTCTTGTTATTGTTATATTAGATCTGAGGGCTCTCTATAGGTGGGGTATCCTAGGAGGAGAGTGCCTGAGTCTGTAAAGGTTTTCCAAGGCACCTGTAAGCCTTGTTGTGTTAGTGGAAAATCTCACAAGGGTGTGAGGACTGGACGTAGGTCACTAGGAGGTGACCGAACCAGGATAAATCTCTGTGTGCTTTACTGCTTTCCTGCTTTACTGCTATTCTACTTTACTGCTTTATATTCTAATTCCTTCGCTTCCACTTAACCTGCGCGAAAATTGATCTAAGTCATTGAAAAGGGGAAAAACGTTTTCGAAAGATCTGAAAAGTTTTAAATCTCAATTCACCCCCCCTCTTGAGACTGAAGCCACTTGGTAACAAGTGGTATCAAAGCTAGACTCTTGTATAAAGGGCCTAGCAGCTTCAAGAGAAATGGCTTCAGGTTGGTCTACGCAAGAGGGTGCTTCTCTTACCCGTCCTCCGGGATTCAACGGGAAAGATTATGCATATTGGAAAGAAAGAATGAGAATCTTTATTGAAGGGGTAGACTTAGATGTTTGGGATGCTGTGGAAAAAGGACCCTATGTCCCCACACACTTAGTAGATGGTATTCTTACTATTAAAAGTAGAAATGAATGGTCTGATGATGAGAAAAGAAAAGTGCAACATAATTTACGTGCCAAAAATATTATTACTTCTGCTTTAAGTCCTGATGAATTTTTTCGAGTTTCAAACTGTAAATCTGCCCAAGAAATGTGGGATAATCTCCAAGTTACTCATGAGGGTACAAATGAAGTGAAAAGGGCAAGAACAAATACTCTTATCAGAGAATACGAATTATTTAGAATGAATACAGGTGAAACAATACCAGAAATGCAGAAAAGATTCACTCACATTGTGAATCAGTTAAGCTTGTTGGGTAAGTCATTTCCTGCAGAGGATCTAATCAACAAAGTTCTGAGATGTCTGAATAGAGAATGGCAACCCAATGTTACTGCTATAGCTGAATCAAGAAATTTAGCTACTATGACTCTGGCTACTCTGTTCGGTAAACTTCAAGAGCATGAACTAGAACTCACCCGTCTAGCTGAGCACGAAAATACAGATAAGAAAAAGAAATGCTTGGCTCTAAAAGCATTTAGTTCAAGTCAACTGTGTGAGAGCGAAGATTCAGAAAATGAGGATGATGAAAATGAGGAAAGCATGGCTCTCATGGTTCGAGGGTTCAAACGGTTAATGAAACGGAAAAATCACTCTAAAAGGAACTTCAACACCAAAAGGAAAGAAAGCTCATCAGGTCCTCTTATTTGCTATGAATGTGGGAAACCCGGGCATATGAAGATGGAATGCCCTAATCTACAGAAAAAGGGATCCAAATTCGAAAAGAAGACATTCAAAGAAAACGAAAGAAGGAAAGCCTACGTAGCGTGGGACGACAATGACACAAGCAGTTCAGATGGTTCAGAAAGCGAAAAAGCTCATGTTGCTCTTATGGCCAACCACGAAAGTGAAGGTGAATCCGAAAATGAGGTAAGCTCTAACTCTGATTCTTTACAAGATGCATATGATGAACTATATGAAGCCTTTACTGAATTGCATGATAAATCTTCAAAATTAGCTAAAGCTCTAAGCAAATCTAAGAAAGTTATCACTCATCTTAAAAATGATATCACTGTTTTAACTAAAGAATAATTAGAGCTTAGAAAAGAAAATGATGATCTTGTTTACTTCAAGGAAAATTATGTATGTGATAAGTGTATAGAACATGAAAAGAAAATCAATGAGCTTGAATGTACAATAGACAAAATGTCCAAATTACAACATGTACATCCTAGGATTCCGAGAAATAACTTTGTGAAAAGCAATATGCATCATAAACCTAAGGTTTCCACTAGACCTTATATTAGATGTTATTATTGTGGTAAACCAGGACATACAGCTTCTGTTTGCAGGGCAAGAGGTAAACAAAATATGAAAAAGGTGTGGGTTCCCAAAGGAACCATACCAAACACTAACCCACAAGGACCCAAAGAGATTTGGGTACCTAGAATCCTGTTTTAGATCATTGCAGGTATGCTTCAAGGTATGGGGGCAGATTGATACCTTGACAGCAAAGACTCGAAGCGCATGACCGGAGACGCAATAAAGTTCTTAACACTCACCCCCGGAAAAAGCCGTCATGTGACTTGTGATAGATAGAGGAAGAATCACCGGTAAATGTCAGATTGGTTAAAATTTTATTCACCTCTATTTTGAAAATGTGCTTAAGAATAGTTTATCAAGTCAAATATGTGACTACTAAAATTGAGCAATTCCTGAATCTCATTTCATGTATCTTTAAAGAACAAATATTTATAAGGCATGAAAGTATTCTGGTCATCCCTCTAGGACTAAGCATATAGAAATTATATATCACCTTCTTAGAGGTTATGGTTAAAAAGGCGATAGTGTGATTGAGTTAGTTGAGTCGTCACAAACAACTAGTTGACATTTTCAGAAATCCATTGCAAAAGAAAACCTGGTTCTTCATTTACTCAAATGAATTTTTCAATAAAATGTTTTTCAAGTGATTTTATAAAATATGAATTTAAGAGAATTTGTGACTTATGAATTTCTGCGTGCTCAAAAAGCGTTTTATAAAGTAGCTGAAATGCTACCTTTTCCCGAAATCCATTTTCTCCTGTCACAATCAATTGCTAGCTCTGGCATTAATTTTCAAAATTCATACTCACAATCGCTGTTTACCTAAAATAATTTTTCTCCCATATTCTGGCTGCCATCACTAACTTTCAAACTAAGCAGCATGAAATGTATAAAGCTTAAAACAACTACTTCACAGTGTTTGAGACTCATAATTAGTCTTTACCTATGTTTGATAAAATATTCTCTTCATGGTCTCAAATATGTTTTTCTTCAAGTTTTGATGATCACTTACAAATCAGCAATGGCTCTTTTACCTTGTCAAATAGCTGCGACATTCGATTCGCAAACTTTATCATATATCGACCCTCTTTGATCATGACAAAAAGGGGGAGAAGAATAGAGTTTTTAATATTTAGAATAAAGTTCAGCATGCATTTGCATTTACTTGCATACAGTCAATAAAACAGGGGGAGCATCATGATAGGGGGAGTATCATATACATTATCTGTTTAAACTAACCTCCCACCTTGAGATGAGTTAATGTTTTGTCATCATCAAAAAGGGGGAGAATGTGGATACCTTGTGTTGCAGGTAACCTGATATTGCAGGATGTGTTTTGATGATGAAAAAGACAAAGGTGAGATTGACGGTCAAAGTCAATAAAAGTGACTAAACGTCAAAGTCACAATCCAAGACAAGCAAGCCAAGAACTGAAGATTCAAGTTTAAGGGTAGTCCTTAAAAATAAGGGTAGTCCTTAGGGTTTGGGTGTGTCTTAGGAAAAAGTGTAAGCTCTTTCAAAGGTCAGCTCGTATCTCAAAGTCTCACACACTCACAAAGTTTTTTTAAAGTTGCATGCATATTTACGTAAACATTTCTATCACTTTTAAAATAACAAAATCGATTTCCTCATGCATAAACAAATATCAAAATCGATTTTCAGGTAAAATAGAAAAGATAGAATCGATTGTCAGGCCATGTTTTTCAATAGTCAACTCTAGTTCATGAACTTTCTTTTTGCTTTCAACACATTTATCACATGTATGGTTTTCTTGACAAAAAGGGGGAGAAGAATAGAGTTTTTAATATTTAGAATAAAGTTCAGCATGCATTTGCATTTACTTGCATACAGTCAATAAAACAGGGGGAGCATCATGATAGGGGGAGTATCATATACATTATCTGTTTAAACTAACCTCCCACCTTGAGATGAGTTAATGTTTTGTCATCATCAAAAAGGGGGAGAATGTGGATACCTTGTGTTGCAGGTAACCTGATATTGCAGGATGTGTTTTGATGATGAAAAAGACAAAGGTGAGATTGACGGTCAAAGTCAATAAAAGTGACTAAACGTCAAAGTCACAATCCAAGACAAGCAAGCCAAGAACTGAAGATTCAAGTTTAAGGGTAGTCCTTAAAAATAAGGGTAGTCCTTAGGGTTTGGGTGTGTCTTAGGAAAAAGTGTAAGCTCTTTCAAAGGTCAGCTCGTATCTCAAAGTCTCACACACTCACAAAGTTTTTTAAAGTTGCATGCATATTTACGTAAACATTTCTATCACTTTTAAAATAACAAAATCGATTTCCTCATGCATAAACAAATATCAAAATCGATTTTCAGGTAAAATAGAAAAGATAGAATCGATTGTCAGGCCATGTTTTTCAATAGTCAACTCTAGTTCATGAACTTTCTTTTTGCTTTCAACACATTTATCACATGTATGGTTTTCTTGACAAAAAGGGGGAGAAGAATAGAGTTTTTAATATTTAGAATAAAGTTCAGCATGCATTTGCATTTACTTGCATACAGTCAATAAAACAGGGGGAGCATCATGATAGGGGGAGTATCATATACATTATCTGTTTAAACTAACCTCCCACCTTGAGATGAGTTAATGTTTTGTCATCATCAAAAAGGGGGAGAATGTGGATACCTTGTGTTGCAGGTAACCTGATATTGCAGGATGTGTTTTGATGATGAAAAAGACAAAGGTGAGATTGACGGTCAAAGTCAATAAAAGTGACTAAACGTCAAAGTCACAATCCAAGACAAGCAAGCCAAGAACTGAAGATTCAAGTTTAAGGGTAGTCCTTAAAAATAAGGGTAGTCCTTAGGGTTTGGGTGTGTCTTAGGAAAAAGTGTAAGCTCTTTCAAAGGTCAGCTCGTATCTCAAAGTCTCACACACTCACAAAGTTTTTTAAAGTTGCATGCATATTTACGTAAACATTTCTATCACTTTTAAAATAACAAAATCGATTTCCTCATGCATAAACAAATATCAAAATCGATTTTCAGGTAAAATAGAAAAGATAGAATCGATTGTCAGGCCATGTTTTTCAATACACAAATCGATTTCTGAGCCAAATATTTTTTAAGGGAAGAATCGATTCCCAACCTTTTGCACATAACTGAGAATCGATTCCCACTTGTCTCAGGCAAGCTGAAAATCGATTCCTACATATTTTCACTAAGTATAGAATCGATTCCTAGCTTTCCATGGCACTCAAGAATCGATTTCCCATATTTTCCAAACAAAGATAAATCGATTCCTCACCTAAATAAATCGATTCCTAGATCAAATACATTTTAACAAAGAATCGATTCCTACACTATTTTCAACGTAAAAATGAATTCCTCATAGCCTATAAATAGGCAGTGCTTCACGATTCATTTTACACAACACACAACTCAACCCACTTGCATGAAACAGAAAACTTTTGAGAAAACTCTTCACGCTTATACTTTTGCTCGTCACGCACCGTTGGTCTGTCTGAGCTGATCTGTTGCTAAGAGTTAGTTGGGGTTGTATTCTTCAAGTTGTAATATCTGCCTACACTAGAGGTATTTCTGCATTTACAATTGTTTATTATTTAATTGTTGTGTTTTGTTCTAGGGAGTGGGGTATCTCTCTAGGGTAGCTGCATGTACTAGGAAGTGGGGTATCTTTCTAGGGCAGTTGATTGTAACAGGGGTGGGGTATCTCTTGTTATTGTTATATTAGATCTGAGGGCTCTCTATAGGTGGGGTATCCTAGGAGGAGAGTGCCTGAGTCTGTAAAGGTTTTCCAAGGCACCTGTAAGCCTTGTTGTGTTAGTGGAAAATCTCACAAGGGTGTGAGGACTGGACGTAGGTCACTAGGAGGTGACCGAACCAGGATAAATCTCTGTGTGCTTTACTGCTTTCCTGCTTTACTGCTATTCTACTTTACTGCTTTATATTCTAATTCCTTCGCTTCCACTTAACCTGCGCGAAAATTGATCTAAGTCATTGAAAAGGGGAAAAACGTTTTCGAAAGATCTGAAAAGTTTTAAATCTCAATTCACCCCCCCTCTTGAGACTGAAGCCACTTGGTAACACGTTCTGCCTCGAGCAGCTCACAATTTGATAAAGCGGGGATGATGAAAGAACTTATGGAGGGTGTGGAAGTGATGGTGCAAGACCGAGTTCGCAAGGCGTTGGCAGAGGTATAAGTTTATATTACTAGATCTGTTGTATTATTTGAATCAATTCATAAATTCTAGTTTAAATTATATGTATGTTTTAATTATTCAGCACAGCAGTTCTTGTGGAGGTGTTCATAATGCGGCTGTTCAGGTTCCCTCTAACATGACCACTGTTGGATCTAAGGCTAGCTGCACACCATCT
This sequence comes from Astragalus membranaceus, assembly GCA_039519185.1. Taxonomy (NCBI): domain Eukaryota; kingdom Viridiplantae; phylum Streptophyta; class Magnoliopsida; order Fabales; family Fabaceae; genus Astragalus; species Astragalus membranaceus. Next base: position 126,681,405 of record CM076851.1, read on the forward strand.
CATGTGGAGGAGGAGGAGGTCCAAATCGATTGGCTGAAAGAGATCCTTATGACGGGGTATGCTAATAAGAGACATGCTAGGATAAGGTTGGAGCATGAAGATCATGAGTGCTTTGTCTTCTTCAAAGAGATCATGGACATGGTTTCCGGTGAAGAGTGGCTTGAGTTAAGCCATTTGAGCATATGGTGCACGTAAGTAGTAAAGTTTATTTCATTATGTCAATTTCTCGCATTTCAACATATATTAATAAATTTGATAGTTTTTATTACGTGCCACTAGATATCTGTATCGTTTATGTGTTGAAAGAGGTACGGGTGAAATATATGGATTTGTGTGTCCACATAAGCTTAACTTGAAGAATATGCAGAATATGCACATGAATACCGTTCTTCAAAATATTCAAGTGAAATTGACCACCAATAAGTTCATATATATGGCTCCATTTTGCCATAGGTACGTGATTGCATATTTCAACGAATTGGTAATTCATTTTCTTTTGTTTGTGTGTGGTTTAATTTTAAGTTTATCAATGTTGCAGCAATCATTGGCAACTTGTTGTCTTACTCCCAAATGAAATACTGTGGTCTGGATGTGTTTCTTATGCCGCCAACCAAACAAACAAATCAAAGACATGTTTAGCAAGTAAGTTTTTAAGTTTTCTGGCTGTGTTAACAGGTTCTTGTAAATTATGGCTGTGTTATGACTTCTGTTTTGTGTAAATTCTGTTTGTGTTATAAATTCTGTTTTGTATAAATTCTGGCTGTATTATGAGTTCTGTTATGGTTTGTGTTCTGGCTATTATATGACTTCTGTTATGGGTTGCATGTTCCGTCTATGTTACAAAAGCAGGTTCTTAAAAATTCTGGTTTGGATAAAAATTAGCAATATTATAAAAAGAAACTAGACATTTAGCATCGGTTATTCTAAATAACCGATGCTAAATGTCATTTTTTGATTAAAAAATGACATTTAGCATCGGTTATTTAGAATACCCGATGCTAAATGTCTCAACAAATAACATTTAGCATCGGTTGTTTCAAACAACCGATGCTAAATGTCATTTTTAAATCAAAAAATGACATTTAGCATCGGTTATTTGAAACAACCGATGCTCAAAGTTATTTGTTGAGAAATTTATCAATCAAACCGTTGAATAAAAATGATAAAAAATGACATTTAGCATCGGTTATTTAAAATAACCGATGCTAAAGGTCTCAACAAATAACTTTTAGCATCGGTTGTTTCAAAGAACCGATGCTAAATGTCATTTTTTGATTTAAAAATGACATTTAGCATCGGTTGTTTCAAATAACCAATGCTAAATGTCATTTCCCAAACTACAAAAAAGTGATGAAAGAGACATTTAGCATCGGTTTTTTGAAAATCCGATGCTAAAAGTGACATTTAGCGTCGGGTAAATAACCGACACTAAATGCCACACTTTTAGCATCGCTACATTTAGGATCGGGCGATAACCGACGCTAAATGTCCAAAATAAACGACGCTAAATGTCTTTTTTGCACTAATGCACCATCATCGTTTCTATGGTTTGGATGCTTCTCTTAGAACCTAGATATAATACGATATATATTATATCACGAAAATATCAAGTAATATAATAATGGAAAGTTTCAACATTAGATTTAATGTGTTTAATGTATTCAACTCAATTATTTAATTCCACTAATAAACATGTTTTCAATAATTAATTTACTAATATTTAATTGCGTGAAAAAGAGGTGCTAAAAGGTTTTGGTAAATACGAACTAAGCGGCCGCAATCCAACCCAAACCGACATGTTTGGTTTTGTAAAAAAAGAGTTAAGCTATTCCAATTCGTTAAATTTATTCAAAATTAAGTTGGAGATTAACCATGTTGCGAAATTCTAGAAACTCTACAACCATTTGTATGCACCTACGCATAAAGAATAACATAGAAAAATGTAAAACATCACACATATTTGATGGGAAAAAACATATAAAGTTGAAAATATAGATATTGAATGATGGTTTTTTTGTTCCTCGGAGAAGGGTTAATAAAAAAAGAACCTTTTATTTAAAGATAAGTTAATCAATCTAATATTAAGAATCTTACTGTTGCAAAATGGAACGATTGATGTTGCAAAATGGAAGAATCTTACTGTTGCAAAGTCCCAAATGATCTCAACAAAACATCGTTACCAACAACCTCTTTAGGTGGAACGAAGGAAAAAATATGACTGAATATCTCACTTGTTAAATTGATAATGATATCAACTTTGTCTATCTCTCTTTTTGCTATGGTAGATTTTTGGAGTTTTCTGGTATCCTAGGAAACAATGAGGGTGAATGACCCTTATTGTAACATCTTATATTTTAGTTGACAATAAAACTCGTAGTATTACTTTTTAGACATTTCAGAAATACACATTCATAATTTGGATTAATAACAATGGAGTAGCAAGTATCCATACTAGACTCCAGATGATATGAATTTCATAATATTAGTTCAAAGATTTTGACCATAAATCGGTTCAAATCACCTATCAGAGTCGACACGACAAATATAATCCAAAAGATGATTGTGTATGTATCCTAGTACATCATAAACTATTACAGGCTAAGTCTTGTAATTAAACAAAATACAAAAGGTCTCAATATATGAGACTATCACAATAACATAACACTGAAACTTCAAGGGCAACATAGTCCTCAAAGATTAGAATCATTTCCTTTTGCATTACCTCTTGGAGGCTTCACCTGTTTGTCTGAAACACAACAACAATGAGGGGTGAAGTTTCATAATCTCAGTGAGTTCTTTTGAGACTCCTCACTATAATACACTCCGCATATATTTTATTATTTACCAAGAATACATATTTTTCCCATCATAGACTTACCTATCTGAATGCTATCAACATACCATTGGGGAACCCACACTCAACATAATCGTTGAGAGAACAACCTCAGGGCCTTGAGCTTAGGTTCATGACACCCCTCCCAAGCACATTCAACCATTCTTTAATTCATTTGTAAATGTACTTATATATGTACTAACTAGTTCTTCCTCACGCCTTCTCGATAAAGGATGTAATCGACAATCAAAACGCGACATAAAAGAACCTAGAAGTATATAACTTTGAATTGGAAATGCATTAGGGAGAGAATTGGTACACAAAGGAATGTAAAATAGGAGTTTTTAAGTTTTAGGACCAGAGGGTAACTCGGGTCGGTCGCTTAAACCCAACATCAGAGTACCCAAATTCCATCATGCATTCAGCTAGAACAAACCTATAGATGTTCAAAACTCTAATTAAAATTCAATTTAATAGGAAAAGAACTCACCAATTGAGCTAGAGTTTTTGAGTAGCAAGCAAACTATGTTCTCCCAAGATCAAGTAGTTCTTTAAACTCCAAATGATGATCAATGCTCAGCCTAAGATCCTATCTTTGATGCTTGTACTCTTATATGCATTCTATTACCAATACAACCACATATAATTGTGCAATTAAATCATTTATATTAACCTAATGACACCTAATACATAATTAAACTACAAAATCAATAAAACCCACAAATCATTTAACTTTAATAATAACATCAAGGGTAATATCCAAAGCAATTACTTTGGGTATTACGCTTATTGAGAGAGAGAGAGAGAGTAACACCCTAGATTTTAGCTGACAATAAAATCTATGATACTACATTTTGGTCAATCAGAGGTACGCAATTAGGTTTTGGATTAACTAAATGGAGTAAGAACGATCCATAAATGACTCATAACATTGTGATAAACATTTGATATATATATATATATATATATATATATATATATATATATATATATATATATATATATATATATATTTACTGAGCCTTGACCATAAACTGGTTCAAGATAATCGCAAGAGTCATTACAACCTTACATAATATAAATCAGAATGCATACATCCTAATACGATTTCGAAAGATACAACAATAGATACTAATAACAACATCTCTCAATACATGAGGTTAACCAGAATATGAACAAAGCTTCCACTTGAAAGTCACACGATCTTCCATTATCTAGGGTTCTTCACCCATTTGCTTTTAACTTCAACTGTTTCACCTGCTTATTTGAAAAACACAATAATATAAAGGGTGAGATTATAATAATCTCAGTGAGTTCCTCCACGGTACCTCACTATACATATGCTCCCGACGTCTTTTAATTATATTACCAATGACAAATCCCCAATACGCAGTATAGTCTTATATTTTTCTAATGCTACAAATCGTGACCCAGGTAATCAAAACCGGACCGGACATTGAACCGGCAGAGGTAGCGGTTCAGGGGGTTTTTTGGTTGAACCGGTTGAATCGGGGGTTGAACCGGAATTAATTAAATACATTATTTAATATATTTTTTACAATATATAAAGGATAAAAAACAAAAAAAAAATCATAGTATGACATAATAAAATTATAATATTCAACAATTATTGATAGTTAGATACCAGTATAATGTAAATACCCTCATAGTAATATTAGTGTACACATTTATTTTTTAATTATTTATTTAAAGCGTTTTCTCTCCTAGGGTTTCTCTCTAGGCTTCCTTCCTAGGATTTTACTCCTTGTGAGAAGGTGTGAGCTCTTGTTTTTCCGTTCAAGCACTGTCTTTGTGTACCGTTTTTCATCACTTATCGTCATGGCATCGAGTAGTAGGGCGCCGATTATGGAAGTGGAGTTTGAGGAGGAGGAGACGGCGGCGGTGGGATCACAGGGGAATATGGCGCTAACGCTGGTTGGGTGTTTTCTCACGAATCGTCCGATTAGAACTCATATTATGAAGGAGAGGATGGCCGGTGTTTGGAGGCCGGGAAGAGGGGTTTAAATCCGAGAGGGGGGAGGAGGGACGTTTCTATTTCAGATCTTCCATCATCTTGATCTTTAGAAAGTATTGAAGCAAGGGTCGTGGTCCTTTGACAAGCACTTATTGATTCTCAGTGTCATCCCTGATGGCGTGCCTCCACGTGAGGTTCCTCTATTTCAGATACCGTTTTGGGTGCAAGTTCACAACGTACCAACGGGGTTTATGTCTGAGGCAATAGGGAAACATGTGGGTGGAGTGGTTGGCTTGTTTCTTGAATATGACGCGAAGAACTCGTCGGAATTTTGGAGGCTGTATATGCGTATTCGAGTTTTGTTGGATGTTCGTAAGCCGTTGGTGAAGTGCATGAGGTTGAAGAAGAAAGGGGGAGAAGCGAAGGAGGTGATTCTCAAGTATGAGAGGTTAGATGTGTATTGCTATATTTGTGGTATGCTAGGGCATGTGGAAGGTGATTGCCAAAAGTTTTTTGATATGGAAGTGGATGATGGGCAAAGGGGCTGGGGGCCGGAATTGAGGGCGGAGGCGCGCCGTGGAGGTGAGGCTGGGGGTTCGCGGTGGTTGAGGGAAGAAAACAAACCTTGGACGGCGCCGGGTTGTGCCGTTACGGTTAGCGCAACTCTTGGGGAGCAAGACGCTAGGGTTTCGGAATGTAATAATGGCTCTTCAATGCAACAAATTGTAACGGCTAGTAATAATGATCATATTGATAACGTGGCAAAATTGGTGGAGGTATTTAAGAATCCGGCTTTATTGTTTCCACGTGCTGTGACCAAGGCTAATGATAATAATAACAATAGTGAGAGTACCCAAGCTTCTCAGGATGTGGTTATGGAAACCGAAGTAGATGTTGGCGAAGTTAGAAAGCGTATGCGTGGTGATAGTGGGAAGGAGGGGGAAACCGAAGCTGTAGCAGCTGGTGGGGCCGTAAGTATGGTGGTGAGTCATGCGAGTTCTGTAACTGCAAGTGGTGACAATTTTTTTTATCGGCAGGTCCTGGTAGGAGGGCCTGCCAGGAGCAATGAGTCTCATTAGTTGGAACTGCTTGGGCTTGGGTAACCCACGATCAGTTCCCTCGTTACGCGACCTCGTTCGGTCGTACCAACCGGACGTATTATTTTTGTGTGAAACTTTGGTACATGCTGACAAGATAGAGGAAATTCGTGTTCGACTTGGTTTTGATGGTGCTTTTGCTGTTGACTGTAATGGTATGAGTAGTGGTTTGGCTCTACTGTGGCGTCATCCTTTTGATTGTACGGTAACAAACTATTCTATTATTTATATTGATGCGGAGGTGGTGAGTGTGAATGGTCCGTCTTGGCGGCTTACGAGTTTCTACGGGTGCCCGGAGTGTGGTAGAAGACGTGAGTCGTGGAACTTGTTAAGGACGTTGGCACGCGATAACTCTTTACCATGGTGTGTGGTTGGTGACTATAATGACTTGTTATCTAATGAGGAGAAGCGGGGGAGTGCTGATAGAGCGCCATGGTTGCTGAGGGGTTTTCGTGAGACTATACAAGAGTGTTTGCTATTTGATATTCCTATGGAGGGTCACCCGTTTACTTGGAGTAAGGGGAGGGGGATTGACGCCTTCAAGGAGGAAAGGCTGGATAGAGTGCTTGCTACTCGGGATTGGATGGATTTGTTTCCGAATTGTTGCCTTATAAATGGAGTTGCTGATCGCTCTGATCATACACCTCTTTGGCTTCAATTATGGGAACGACGGCGACGTGGGGCTCCTCGCCCTTTTCGGTTTGAGAACACTTGGTTGGAGGAGGAGGATCTACCTATTATTGTTGAGGAAGGTTGGATGCATGGGGGCAATGGGGATTTGATGTCTAGAGTTGAGCATTGCACTAGTGTTGTTGATGCTTGGGGGTAGGAGGCTACGGGGTCGTTACCGGTTGGATATCAAGAAGTGTAAGGAGGAGATGGAGGTCTTGCGTGGTTCGCTTGATGAGGTTGCTATGCAACGGTATAAGGAAGTGAATGATAAGTTGAGCACGCTTTTGGCTCAAGAAGAGGCCTTTTGGAAACAACGGGCCAAGGTACATTGGTTGAAAGATGGAGATACCAACTCCAAGTTTTTCCATGCAATGGCAAGCGTGTGCCGTAGACGTAATGCTATAGCAATGTTGACAAGAGATGATGGGTCTGTGGCTGATTCACAGGCTGCCTTGGGTGAGGTAACGCATGACTACTTCAATACGTTATTTGCGGGAACACCAGGTGAGTACGCCCCGGTTGTGGATTGTATGTGCACGGTTGTTACAACAGATGATAATGTGCAGTTGACTTCACCTTTTACTATTGAGGAGTTCAAGCAGGCTTTGTTTCAGATGCACTCGGATAAAGCTCCGGGACCCGATGGTTTGAATCCGGCATTCTATAAACGTTTTTGGAATTTATGTGGCCCGGAATTGTTTCATTCAGGTGTTGATTGGTTGGAAAGAGGCGAATTTCCACCTTTGTTCAACGATGCTAATATAGTTTTAAATCCCAAGGTAGACAATCCTAGTACCATGCGTGATCTAAGGCCAATTTCCCTTTGTAATGTCCTCTACAAAATTATATCAAAAGTTTTGGCTAATAGATTGAAAGTTGTGCTTTACAAATGTGTGTCTTTGGAGCAATCGGATTTTGTTTCTAATCGTTCTATCCTGGATAATGTTATGGTTGCTATAGAGACTATTCACCATTTAAAATGCAAGGTGCGGGGTAAGGTTGGGGAGGTGGCACTCAAGATTGATATTAGCAAAGCTTATAACAGAGTAGATTGGGGATATTTGCGCAATGTGCTAGTGAAGTTGGGTTTCAGTGACAAATGGGTATCATGGATGGCTATGTGTGTTGAAACGGTACACTATTCAGTGTTTATGAATGGGGAGAGAGCTGGCTCAATCTCACCTGGGAGAGGTCTTAGGCAGGGTGACCCACTGTCGCCCTACCTTTTTAAATATGAGGCGAGGCGAGAGATACAAGGTGTTAAAGTGTGTAGAGGAGCTCCTATCCTCACACACTTACTTTTTGCAGATGACTGTTTCTTATTTTGCAGGGCCGATGTAGCTGAGGCAACAACACTAAAGACTATTCTGACAACATACGAGAGAGCTTCCGGGCAAGCGGTTAATCTTCAAAAGTCAGAAATTTTCTTTAGCAGGAACGCTCAGGACGTGATCAGAGCGCAGGTGGTGGCAGTCTTAGGCGTGACAGAGTGTCTTGGGACTGGCAACTATCTGGGCCTGCCTTCTATGGTGGGTCGAAGCAAGAAACAATTGTTTGGCTACTTGCGAGACCGGGTTTGGAACAAAGTGCGAAAATGGTCCGGCAGACATCTTTCCAAGGCGGGTCGAGAGGTACTCGTTAAATCAGTTGCTCAGGCCATTCCGGCTTATTGTATGAGTACCTTTCTAATCCCCACTTCTTTGGGTGAGGAGATGGAAAGAATGATAAACTCTTTCTGGTGGGGTTCCAATAGGGGTGCAAGGAGAGGCATAAACTGGTTAAGTTGGGACCGTTTGGCTATACGAAAAGAGTATGGGGGTATGGGTTTTCGATAATTCAAGAGCTTCAATCTGACTATGTTAGGGAAGCAAGGTTGGCGTTTGTGTACCAACAATGATGCTATAGTTACCCGCGTCTTCAAAGCTAAATATTTCCCTACCGGGGACTTCTTGGGGGCCTGCTTGGGCCATAATCCCAGCTATGTTTGGCGTAGCATCCACGCTTCACAGACTCTTGTCAAATTTGGCGCTCGTTGGAAGATTGGCGATGGCTCAAGTATCAACATATGGCGTAGTCCATGGGTGAAAGGAGGTAATAGTTCCTATGTGTCTTCTAATGTGGTTACGGGTACGGAAGATATGACGGTTTCATCTTTATTTGATGCTAATAACGGCGTTTGGAATCTCTCATTGTTGGATCAACTCTTCAATGAGGAGGATAAAAATCGCATCAAGAAGATGGTTCTTTGTGGTAGGGATGACAGGGACACCTTGGTGTGGGATAAGAACAAAGATGGTCTCTACTCGGTTAAGTCGGCATATTATGTTCGGATGAACGAAATGGTTGATAATTCGGCTTCACGTCATCCCGGTGATTGGAATCTAATATGGAAATTAAAAGTTCCCCATAAGGTCAAGATACATCTATGGAGGTGTGCGAGAGGGGTTCTTCCTAGCCGTGTCAATCTTCGCCGGCGTTATGTCAATTGCCCCGCGGACTGCCCATGGTGCGAGCATGAGGAAGAGAGTGATATGCATTGTTTTTTTGCGTGTCCTAGTGCTATTGAGGTTTGGCGTCAATCCGGGCTTTGGAATACAATCCAACAACTTCTTTCCACAGGTATGACCGATTTTTCCCAGCTAATTTTCACTATTATTACGTCACTACCTGAGACTAATCGGGAGGTTGTTGTTATGGTTATTTGGTGCATATGGAAACGGCGTAATGAGAAAGTCTGGGAGAATGTGGTCAAGCCCGTCCGTTTATCCTACACCCACGCTATGGAGTTGCTGCATCAATGGCAGCAAGCTAGACGCCCTGCTATTGCTACTGGGCAGCAGCGTGCGCAGCGTGACAGACAGCCTAGGGGCATTACTGCAGTGTGGGAGCGCCCCGCTCCTAGCTCCGTCAAGTGTAACGTCGACGCTGCGCTATTTGAGGACAATAGATTTGGCCTTGGCATGTGCATTAGAGATAGCAATGGGTCCTTTGTGAAGGCAAAGTCAAATGGCTTCAGGAATTAAACATCCAAAGAGTCACCATCGAGCTTGATTGCAAAGCAGTAGTCGATGGTATTAGCGGAGTGTGTAATTTTGTTACCGAATTTGGCTCAATTTTGAATTCTTGTAAGTCCTTATTACTATTGATACCAAACTATGCGGTTAGTTTCATCCGGCGGCAAGCTAACTTTGTTGCCCATACTCTAGCACGGGCATCAAAGGATTTCGCTAGCTCCCAAGTTCATGATTGTAGTCCGACATGTATTTCCTCTTTACTTATTAATGAAATGATCTAGTTTTTCCGTTGTCAAAAAAAATTATTTATTTATTTTATCAATTTAATTATAAAAAAGTATAAAAAATATCCCATATACCAAAATTCAACATCATTTATCATTTTTTTCCAAAATCAACATGATATACCATTTTTTAAGAAAAATAAAAAAATCTGGTTTTCTGTCCGGTTCCCGGTTTCTGGCCGGTTTCCGTTCCGGTTCCCGGTTTTTGGCCGGTTTTCCGGTTCAATTCCCGGTTCTTCAGCAATCCGGTTTTGGGGTTCAACTGGACCGGATAGGGGTCCGGTTCCCGGTTCAACCGGTCGAACCGCCCGGTCCGGTCCGGTTTTGACAATCTTGATCGTGACGGTAGGGAGCCCCTGCTCAATATATAATTGAGCACCATCAAAAGCCTTGAACTTAGGTTCATGACACCATTCCCAAGTACGTCAATAGGCCTTTAATTCATTTTATATATACATATATACGATATAGTTCTTTCTCACGTAATCTCATTAGACCATAATAACAATACACAACATAATCTTAACATATCATTGACCAAACAAGTAGTAAACAATTGCAATTGGATCAATTATGGAATACTGGTCGATTTGGCACTGAAACTTGTTCAATTGCCGCTGCAGCTTTGACCTCTGGTTTTGCTTCTGTTGCTGCAGCATCTGTTGCTGTAGCACTAGGTGCATTTAGGTTTTTAACCATATTGGTAAGGGATGCCATTTGGGCAGCTAAAGCAGTTATTTCACTAACTTCATGCATCCCAGCTACTTTCTTTTGAGCACTCACTCTTGCAGGCCATTGATAACTATTTGCAGCAATTGTTTCAATAAGATTGTAAGCATCAGTGTATGAACCATTCAATAACACTCCACAAGAAGATGCATCAAGCATAAGCCTTGTCTGAGGTTCCAACCCATTGTAAAAAGTTTTCATTTGAACCACAACTGGCAACCCATTATGTGGACATTTTCTTAGCAATTCTTTAAATCTTTCTCATGCTTCAAACAGTGTTTCAAATGCAGTTTGTTTGAAAAAGGTAATTTCAGTTCTCATCCTGGCATTCTTGATAGGTGCAAAATATTTAGTCATAAACTTTTCAGCCATTTCATTCCAAGTAGTGATAGAGTTAGGCTCTAAGGAATTTAATCAGGCCTTGGCTCTATCCTTCAAGGAATATGGAAACAGCTTGAGTTTAAAAGCATCATCAGAAACACCAGGGAGTATGAAATTACTACAAACTTCTACAAATTGTTTTAAATGCAGATGGGGATCCTCAGTAGGTCCACCACCAAATTGGCCAACTGTTTGAAGCATTTGAAACATCATGGGCTTAAATTCAAAATGTGTTGTGGCAAGTTCAGGCTTTACTATGCTGGTTTGCATAGTTAGAGGGTCAAAATTTGCATAATCCCTCATAGGCCTATCCTTGTCATTAGCCATGCCCATGACTGTTTGATTTACTACCACTTGCTGATATTGGTTGACAGGAGGGTTTTCCATTTCAGTGGCATTGTGTTGGTGTGCTCTGGGAATCATCTCCAGAAGCCATGACAATAGCTCTGCCTAACTCAATAAGCCCTGGTCTACTATTGATCCTTCTCAACCTTCTGAACAGTCATTCTATTTCTGGATCCAACTGAAATTCCAATGTGGAAGCCCTGTGCATATGCTGCTGCAGCTACTGCTGTAGCAACAGAGACAGCACACACACAAAAAATGAGAAAACAAAAAATTACTAACTTACTAACTAATTAAACAACAATTAAACTTTTCAATCCCCAGAAACGGTGCCAAAAACTTGTTGTATGAAATCGTGTGCAAGTATACACAGTCCAACAAGTAGTATATAATAAGAATAGATCGTTCCTATCGAAGATTGAGGTCTAAAACGTGTTTAATTTGGTTAACAAATTAGTGAGGTAATTTAAATAGACACAAGTTTTTGAAAACATTTTAAACAACAAATTAAGTAAAAGGGTGTGAAAATCAGTATTGAGAATAAGTTAGAATGTGTTCACTAAGTAACTCCTTTCTAGTGCATTAGTGTTGTGCTTAATGCTGCAGCAATAGATGCTGACGCAATAGTTGTTGTTTTGTCAAACACTTCCAGTAGGATTTCTCTACAAGAGTCTATGTCTAGACCCTAAAAAGGTACTCCCTAGGCTACTCACGCACCCACAGTGTTCATATCATGGATTTTGCCCTCCTATGTCTAGGGTTTAAGCAAGAAGCATTAAAGTGTCATTTACTACTTACTATCCATGTTATCTTTTGAGATATATTCATAAACCATTTCCGAATTTACAAATTTACTTAAGTTAGATGGCCATTCCTAATTTAAGATGGAAATATTAAGCTCACAAAAGATAAATTGCTAAAACATCAAACACATTTCATCAAATGCACTAAGAATTCGTTACACAGATCTCAACATTTGACCTATGAGTATTTAGCTCATAATGAGCAAACAAGACAAGAAACACAACTCAAACATAAGTGTAACAATCATATTCAAGAGATACACGATAGAAATTATACTAAGTGAGAAGATCCGAAGATACACTCCAAGAAGAGAGTCTCAAGGAGAGGGTTCAGCTCCCACGTAGCACAATCAACAAGTATTGTGGCTCCTGTCGTTGCTGCAACAATGATTCCAGCAATGATCTTCGCAAGTTTGGTAATGGAAGTTAGCGTAGGTAAAAATGGTGGAAAGCTATTTCTAAACTTTCCTTTTCAGACCTAGCTTTTCTTAAATGAAGAAGGAGGCTCCCTTTTATAGCTCTAGGGTACATGATCCAAGAAAACCCTAAATTTGAGGCGCCCTTTGTCCTTTGTGTGCCTAAGAGTACAAGTACCCAAGAGAAAGGTAGAATATTCCCTGCTCAGGTGCTGGCACTACGTGCTCGTCCTTGCCATTACAGCTGTCCTTCACTACTTTTAGCGCGTCCCATCCTTCTCTCTCATCTTTCTCATAAATGCATTGCTGTGGCAACTGATGCTGCAGCAATTGAACACACAATCAAAGCACACAAATAGGGCACCTAAATGCCAAATATTAAGAACTCAGGAATGCACCCTTCTAAACTTAAAACATAATATTTACATATGCTAACTTACTAATTACATGAGAATAAACAATGAATTAACCTTAAGAATGCATAAATAACTCTTATAAATAAGAGTTATCAGGTCACAGTTGTCTAGTCCTGGGCGTGAGGGGGATGTGTTAAGAGTCTCAAATCGGATGTGATATGGCCTGAAAATGAGTTTATAAGTGGAGACATCCCTCACCTTACAAGCCGGTTTTGTGGGGTTGAGTTAGGCCCAAACCGCATTCTAAGAATACGTTTTCATAGAATAATTTCCAAATTTGTAAGTTCAAAACTATTCAAAAAATAAAAACGTTATATTTTTTTCAATCAATGCTTTAAGTGTATGCTTTTACTCACTACTTTAATTTAGGAAATAAGCAGAGGGATTAAGCATACTAAAAAACGTTTTGTCTTCATATTCATATTCACAACCTAATAGCATTCCAATTTCTGTATCAGAATCGTGCAAGAAAAAAGGGAGGGGTGCACATGGTACCTTAATACCAGAACAATCAAAAGGAAAGAAGAAGAAATAGGTGGGTGCAAAGATATCATAAACCACAAAAATGAATATCAGTGTGTTGTTTTTTAAGGAAGGGAATATCAATATGTTGATTTTTTTTTCTTTTACGATAGTTTGCAGGAATCTCCTTCTTCTACTCCTTTTTGTTGTCTTCAGATCATCTTCGAACTTATTCTTCCTCCAATTTTAGCTCAATTCAAAGCCACAAATCATGTCAAAAGGTAATATTTTATACTCAAATTTCATGACTTTTTTTTATAGTTGGATTTTTCGATGAATGATCCTGACTTGAATTTGACTTAAACTGAAACTGTTATTTTTTTAGGTTCTGATTTGTTAAATGGAGGTGAGAAATTGATTGAGGTGGAGTTCAAGGGTTTCAAGTTATGATTATGATTATGTTTTTTTTTTTTTACTATTTTGGACACTAACTCTTTTTGTATATTTGTCATGTTTCCTTGCCTTGGATTTGCTTCTAAACATCATCAGTATTTTCCCTTTCACTTAGGTAGCTTTTCTTCTCTCCGTGTAGTAGGTTCAAACTTTTTCTATGGCTAACAAGGTTTTAGTATTTTTTTAATAGGATGAGTTTATTTTCTATTCCACGTCAAAAAAATGAGAGTTTATTTTCTATTGATATGTTGATGAATATCAGAACGACTTGGTTAATTAGGTTATTGGTATTGTCATTGTGTATTCATCTTTAAGGTATTTTGAGTGATTTTGTAACTAATTAGCCACGAAAGACTTCGTATGAATTTTTACGATCGTAGGGTGTAACCAGTGATTTTATATAATAGTCATTCTTTACAGAAGTTGGTTTTACATTCTCGTGATTATTGCATCCTCTTTTGATTTCCCCAATTGTTATTATTCATTTCTTTTGGATAAACCCGGGTATTTACCGCACGGACAGCGGTGACTAATCTCTCGCTCATTGTAGGTGCCTCGAGGGGCATAACAGCTAGCCCAGAGTTTTAACGCTGCTCCGTACCCAAGGCGGGGATCGAACCCCCGACCCTTGGTTAAGGGAGGTTCAGCCCCAACCGCTGAACCCCACGCTCTAGGTTCATACGCTTAACTGCGGAGTTCTGATGGGATCCGGTGCATTAGTGCTGGTATGATCGCACCCAACATAATGTGCTTGACAGGAGTCGACCCCTGCTCCTACGTATCTCCAGGTGCGATGGAGAAATCAAAACTACGTAGTTCTTTGTTTTGTTATTATTCATTTGTTACATCAAATGAGGCACTCAATTTATAAAGAAATTAAAAAACCAGACAAGAGCAATATAGTTGTTGAGTTTACAAATGCAAAGAGAGGAAATAATCTGAACAGTAATTTCATTGATTGTAAAACTAACTATTACAATGTACAAGTATTGTTTATATACAATTGGATGGCTTAGCTAACTAACTATTAATTTAGCTAACAAATTCAGTTACAACCATGATTAGCTAAATGTAACTAGAGTTAAATAATAGATTAGCTATTTTCTATTTACATTATGTAATAGACCCCCACAAGCTGGACTGTGGATGTCCAATAGGCCAAGCTTGGACACTAATGAACTGAAGGAGGGAGCAGGCAGTGGCTTGGTGAACACATCTGCCAACTGTGCAGAAGAAGAGACTGGCATAAGGTGAATCAGTCCAGTTTGAATTTTCTCACGGATTACATGACAGTCAATTTCGATATGTTTTGTTCTTTCATGGAAGATGGGGTTGTGAGCAAGGTAGATGGCACTCTTGTTGTCACAGTATACTGAAGTTGGTTGCTTAATGGAAATGTGAAGATCCTGGAACAAGTATTGCAACCATTGCAATTCACAAGACAGACTGGCCAAAGCCCTGTATTCGGCCTCTGAACTGGACCTTGAGACAGTGGACTGTTTTTTTGATTTCCATGACAGTAGGGATGAACCAAGGAATACACAGTAACCAGTGACAGATCTACGAGTAGCAGGGCAACTTGCCCAGTCTGGGTCTGCAAAACCAGAGAGTTTGAGGGATGATGAAGAAGAGTAGAATAAGCCCTTGGCAGGGGCACCTTTGAGGTATTTAAGAACTTTGATGGCAGCTGAATGATGCACTTCCAGAGGCCTGGATATGAACTGGCTGAGCTGCTGAACAATGAATGCAATATCAGGTCTTGTTGTAGTTAGATACAGCAATCTCCCAACAAGCCTCCTATAAGCTGTTTCATCTTTCAGCAGAGCAGAATCACTGTCATGAAGCTTTAAGGAAGTGTCAAAGGGAGTAGTACTGGGCTTGGTGGCCAAGAGGCCACTGTCCTCAAGTAGTTCTAAAGTGTACTTTCTTTGATTGAGAAATATACCCTGAGTAGATCTTGCTACTTCCAAACCAAGGAAATATTTAAGCTGACCAAGGTCCTTGATCTTAAACTGAGAATCAAGGAATTGTTTGACTGATTGAATCTCCTGCAAATCATCACCAGCTAAAACAATGTCGTCAACATAGACTAGAAGAGCAGTAAAGTGAGAATTGTGCAATTTGGTGAAGAGAGAATGGTCTGCAGGTGAGGGAGAGTATCCAAGGGAGATTAGAGCAGTAGATAGCTTGGAGTACCACTGTCTGCTAGCCTGTTTTAGTCCATATAAGGACTTATTTAACTTGCACACCATAGTAGAGGGACTGTCAGTAGAGGGACTGTCAGGAGGTAAAAGCCCATGAGGCAGCACCACAAGAACACGGTATCGCACAAGTGCAATCTCGAATTGGCCGGAAGTTCTCAATTTCTTCCCAGAGCGTCATCAATTTGGTGAAGTAAGATGAAATGTCAAGGGTTCCTTGTTGAAGGCGAGCTAACTCGTCTTGAATATCAGCAATTCGGAAGATATCCCCCTGTGAAAAGCGATTCTCCAAGCTTTTCCAAACGGTGGAAGCACGATCGCACCAGAGGAGCGATTTGGCAATGTCTTCGGAAATTGAGCGCTGAAGCCATGAGAGAACAAGGTTGTTGCATCGATTCCACGGTTCATAGAGAGGATCGGAGCTAGAAGGTGGTGAGAGGGTGCCGTCGACGAATTTTACTTTGTTTTTGGAGATGAGCGCCACCTTCATCGAGCGGCACGAGATCTGGTAGTTCTTGTTGTCGAGTGCGGGTTGAACGAGGACAAGAGATGGATTCTCATTGGGATGCATATAGTATGGGTTTGAAGGGTTTGTGGCAAAATCAGAATAGGAAACCGCCATTGTTGCGGTGATGGAGAAGGAGAAAGGTGACACGTGGAGACGATGAGAAAACGTGGAGACGGTGACGCGTGAAGAGAGATGATCAATCTCTCCACTCTATTTTCTTTGATACCATGTTGAGTTTACAAATGCAAAGAGAGGAAATAATCTGAACAGTAATTTCATTGATTGTAAAACTAACTATTACAATGTACAAGTATTGTTTATATACAATTGGATGGCTTAGCTAACTAACTATTAATTTAGCTAACAAATTCAGTTACAACCATGATTAGCTAAATGTAACTAGAGTTAAATAATAGATTAGCTATTTTCTATTTACATTATGTAATAATAGTGAATATGCTGTAAATATTTATTTTAAATACATGATTGCAAAGAGTGGAAAAATAAGGTACTTTCATACATGTTAGTATGTCCAAGGTAAATAAGCAACGTTTTGGTTTCTATATCTGTGTGACATATTTTCTGTGCCAGTTCTCTTTGTGTGGAAAGTCTCTTTCAAGACTACATGATGTTTGTTGCAGCACATGGTAAGTATTGTAAATATATATTATATAGGTAATAAGAAATTCGTATATATAAAGTTGTTTGCTATAGGATAAAGCAAAAGTTTATTCTCTTCCAACATTTGTCTTGATCTCTTCCAAGTTCATAAAAGCAAATTAATGTGTACTTTTAACTAGAAACTATTGAATATTTTACAGTCATAATCCCAGTCTGTTAAAAGAATTAATATTGTGTTGGAAGATAGAATACTTTTCATCAATATTAATTCTTTTAACAGAAAAGATAGAATACTTTGCATAATCCCAATTCTTTATTACAATTTACATCTATTGTGTATCAGCTTTATTTTTTATTTGAGTTGAGTTATTAATTAATTAAAATCAATTTTTTATTCTTTACTGTCTAAACATTAGTTGATGAAAAATTATTATATCGATTGGATTCATGGCTCAAGCAATATATTGTTTTGCATTATGTAATTACTGAATTAGAGGTATTGGTTTGCTGTTTATTAGAGTTTATTTTTTTGTGATTTTTTTTATCAGTCCATATATTAGTCTTCTTTTAACCATGGTGTTATTCTTGAATTGGTAAGTCAAAGTACATTTTGTTTGATATATTGGTGTGTAGCTTTTGTCATATATGTAAATGGAGGATTGAGTCTCTTAATCAACCATACCTTGAATGTTATTTTGCTATATATTGTTTTTTTAGGTCCAGGTTTGGTTCTCTAAATTTCCATGAAGATAAACAAGTGGAGTCAATTTCATTGTTTTCATAGAGTGGTGTATTTTATAGGCCAATTTTAATTGACATATTATTTTGGCCAATTGCTTATCTGTACATTTAGGATACTATAATTTTTTGGAGATATATTTGTTGAAAGCACGACTAACATCTATATTGGATATAGGGGTGGCAAATAAATTTATCTAATATCTATTTATACTAATAAACCACACTTAAATTACCCATAAAAGCCTTCACACTTACTTGACACCTTGCCACTCTATAATAACTCCAAAGGGTATTTAGGTCATTACCCTCTTCTCCTTTCTTTTTTTATTTACACTCTCTTTTCTCTTTTTCACTTTTCTCTTACACTCTCTTTCTTCCTTTATCCTTTTTACACTCTATTTCTTCCTTTTTTTCTCTCTCTTCTTACACTCTCTTTCCTCCTTTTCACTTCTCTCTTACACTCTCTTTCTTCCTTTTTTTTCTTTTTACTTTACTTTTACTTTTTCCATAAATAATTTTTCTCTTTCTATTATCATTATACTTTAGTTTTTTAACTAAATTTCTAAATTTATACACTCTTATTGATAATTTACTATATATCTTTTACTATCTACTATAATCTACTAAAATTTTAATTTTTCTCTCCGAAATTTGTTTATACTCTTATTGATAATCGAATATCACCTCTTATTGATATTTATCTTTTACTATCTAATATAATCTACTAATCAACTAAAATAATCAATTGAAACTACGAGATAACTGCAATTATATATATAAAAAATATGGGATAACTGTACTGATATATAAAAAACATAGGATTAAACTACTGATTAATATTTAAAACAAATATTTCTCATTGATAACCTACTATAATCTACTAATCAACTAAAAAAATCAATTGAAACTACGAGATAACTGCAATGATATATAAAAAACACGGGATAACTGCACTGATATATACAAAACACGGGATTAATATTTGTAATTGATAATTAAAATTATTGAAGCATACTATGAACCTATTATCTAAAAAACAAGAAGATGTAATGACTATTTAAACTACTGATTAATATTTAAAACAAATATTTCTCATTGATAATCTACTATCTAACTTTTACTATCTACTATAATCTACTAATCAACTAAAATAATCAATTAAAACTACGAGATAACAGCAATGTTATATAAAAAACACGGGATAACTGCACTGATATAAAAAAAACACGAGATTAATATTTGTCATGATAATTATAATTTTTGAAAACTACTATAAACCTACTATCTTAAAAACAAGAAGGCTTAGTGACTATTTAAACTGATTAATATTTAAACACACGTGACAAATATTTGTCACTAATACCTAAAAAAGAACAAATAATTGTCACTGATTTGTAAAAAACACGGGATAAATATTTCTTATTGATAATCTACTATCTATCTTTTACTATCTACTATATATATCTACTAATCAACTCAAATAATCAATTGAAATTACGAGATAACTGCAATGATATATAAAAAAATCGCAGGATAACTGCAATAATATATAAAAAAACACATGATTAATATTTGTAATTGATAATTAAAATTTTTGAAGACTACTATAAAACTATTATCTAAAAAACAAGAAGATTTAATGACTATTTAAACTACTGATTAATATTTAAAACAAATATTTCTTATTGATAATCTACTATCTCTTTTTTTTGACCAATCTACTATCTCTCTTTTACTATCTATTATTATCTACTAATCAACTAAAACAATCAATTGAAACTACGAGATAACTGCACTGATATATAAAAAACACGGGATAACTGCACTGATATATAAAAAAACACGAGATTAATATTTGTCATTGATAATTAAAAATTGTGAAGACTACTACTACAAACCTACTACCTAAAAAAACAAGAAGACTTAATGGCTATTTAAACTAATAATTAATATTTAAAACAAATATTTCTCATTGATAATCTACTATCTAACTTTTACTATCTACTATAATCTACTAATCAACTAAAATAATCAATTGAAACTACGAAAAAACTGCAATGATATATAAAAAAAAACACGGGATAACTGTAGTGATATATAAAAAAACACGGGATTAATATTTGTCATTGATAATTATAATTTTTGAATACTACTATAAACCTACTATCTAAAAAACAAGAAGACTTAATGACTATTTAAACTGATTAATATTTAAAATACATGTGACAAATTGTCACTAATATCTAAAAAAGGACAAATAATTGTCACTGATTTATAAAAAATACAGGATAAATATTTCTTATTGATAATCTAATATCTATCTTTAACTATCTACTATAATCTACTAATCAACTCAAACAATCAATTGAAACTATGAGATAACTGTACTGATACATAAAAAACACGGGATGACGGCACTGATATATATAAAAACACGGGGATAACTTCAATGATATATATAAAAACACAGGATAGCCGCACTGATATACTAAAAAACACAAGATAACAACACTGATATATAAAAAACACAGGATAAATGCACATATTGTTTCTAAATGATACTTTTACATTTTTAGATTTTAATATTTATATATTTTATATTTGAAACAATTTTTATCTACTTTAAATTTGTCTTTATTTTCACGAGGTAAGTTCAGACTATTTAACTGTGTTTTAAAGCATTAAACAACTATTAATATCTGCTTTTGTATTTTAAGTTTGAGACATTGAAATTTCTATGGAACTGTTTCATTTACATCATTTCTATTCAATTTAATACTAATATGTCATTAATTAACAAAAATTAACAGTATGAAGAAACTTTTTTTAAATATCATTATTACCAAAATAAAAGAGAAATTTTATTTATCGTAACCACAAAACTTACTTTAACTTCGTCTATCTACCTCTTACAAACATAGCTTCGATTTACATTATTTAAATTCTAGAAATCAATCTGATTCAAACTATACCAGACAACGCGATCAACCCGTGCGGATGTACGGGTATGTTACTAGTTTCTACATAAAGAGATTTATGCCTAAATTTAGCCAAAGAAAAGAGTAAAACGTTAATTGAGGGATAATGTTAAATGAGATATTAATGAGTTCTCAATACGTAGTATATCCATTATAAAATTAATTACTATAAAAACGTGTTCAAAATTTGAAAATCTATATAAGGTAAACTAATTTTTTTTGTTTGTTATCAATAGTTTGTAGCAGTTAGCACGAGCTTATAAATTATAGAATTTTGTTTTTTAAAATATATTTTTTAATAGATTTAACCTGGTTGACTGGTTCTTGTGTGTACAAATTTATTTAAGTATTATAACATATTGTAACATAAAACATATATCATATATAACTCAAGTCACATTTTAAATATATATTTTCCCGTGCATCGCACGAGTGAGGTACTAGTAAACTATACAATAAAGAGAGTGAGACATTTTAAATATATATTTTCCCGATGCACTAGTAAACTATACAATAAAGAGAGTGAGACATTTTAAATATATATTTTCCCGATGCACGAGTGAGGTACTAGTAAACTATACAATAAAGAAAGCTTTGCTTATAGTAACTAATAAAAAGATTCTTTCATGGTCTACAATGATACAAGAGAAATATAGTGATAAACTCGAGAGTAACTGTTATACCATAAGATGGACCAAGAAAATGAAATTCATATCTCTAATTTGAAAGAACAACAATTGCTTCCAATACAAGAGACTTGATTCATGGTCAGAGGTTATTGAGTTCTGTTAATATTTGTAACCATCGACATGTTTGATTGTGACTAGAATCTCATGCTAGGAAAGGAAGCTTCATGCTAGACATTTGAATCTGAAAGTCAGTTTTATGCCAAATAATAAATGAATGATATTATCAACACTGCTCCAATCCTCAATGCCGGTATTCCAGATAAGCACTTAGCAAGATGGCCACAATATTGTGATATCCTTATAAAATTTTGCAGCAAATTTAGAAATGCCAGCTCTGAAGTGCTTGTTGCATCAAGACTGCTATGATACTGCCCATTGATATGTTGATGATATTGACTACATCATTGTTAAGCTGCAGAAAAAGGATAAAGTAATAATAAATAGCTAATGGAGAAATACATATTGTTACCAGAAACAGACTCAACCAGCGAATCAAATCAGGATGTCCTTAACAAAATTTAAGGCTGCTAATCAGCAAAGAGAAGTTATAACCGAAAATGTTATTTGCGCATTTGAAAATATATAGCAACTCATATAGATAGGTGTCATCTATCATTTACTGTATCTGTATGATTAAATAAAGGTGTCAAAGCATATAATTGAATTTGTCAAATATCACCAAATTATATATATGCACATGATCTTTGAGCCGTGTCTTAACTTGAATACATTAAACAAAAGCAGACAACTTGAATAGGCAAGAAAAGACAGACTGATGACATAGTTCCATGAGGAAAAAATCACTTTTTGTGACATACCCATTGAAATCCTTCCTTCTCTTGAAGTGCAGCACCAATTAAACTCTCACCGAGATTAGCAATCTGGGAAGCTAGTATACATATAATTACTTCATGTCCACCAACCTGTTTAACATTAAAAAGAAAGAATTAAATCACTATCTTTTCTTGAGCTCTTTAAGCAGCTGACCATAAAAAAAGATAACTATATGGTAATGATGCCTCTTCACTGTCTTCACAGTTGAAGAGATTTAAGTCAAATAGGAAGGAAAATCAGCTGTTAAACTAGAAGAGTGTGACCTTTGATTAGTTTAATCGCTCAAAAAATAGAACATTATCCAAGATGGTTAGCATAGGTAAACTTCTTCCTTAGCTTTTGAGCAGTATATGGCACCTGTGTTACATTTATCTTTTTACTCTACGTAACAGAACTGACTTAACAATGCATAGTGGTATCCAATGTGAAAAATAAGAATGCGGATATTTTCTGAATGTGACAACTTGACCAGTGTATTAGAAGACCTCAGCATGCTTCATTTATATACACAAAGATTACAATGATAATAAATAGCATGTACAATTTCAAAGCAGTAATTATGTCAGCACTCAGCAGTACTTTGTAGAATACATTGATCATACTAATCCAGCTTAACTTCCAACAAAATATTAAATGCTTCTATTTCTAACACTCCCCCTCAAACTCGAGACCAATTATTTTCTATTCGCATATTGCCTAAAATAAAAGTCTTCCAAAATCTGGTCTGTAACGTCCTTTGGGGAGAATATCTGCAAGTTGACCATGTGAGGGTACATATGTGGTACAAATGAAACCACTGTCGAGTTTTTCCATGATAAAATGTATGTCCACCTAAACGTGTTTTTTTTAATCATGTCGGGGAATGACAACTGACAAGGGCCTGTTTGAAATTGAGGGCTCCACGGGAGTAAGTAGAGTACTCGAATGGAGCCTAGGATAACTATCCCAGAGATAGGGCGAATTTGCATAGGATGAACTGAAGTTAAGGGTAGAAGAGGGAGGATGAGACAGGGAGGGAGCAGCCAAGGAGCGGGACTGCTTTGGGGAGAAAGAAGTGGACTGCTGAGAGAGAGAGAGGGCAGGAAAGTTGGTTGAGACAGTGTAATGGGAAAACACGGGAAGAGGAGGGTTTGAAATGACCGGATGAGGATAAGACTCCCAAAGGGGCAGAGTCGGTAGAGGGAATGGTGCTGGATAATGAAGACAGTGGCTGATGAATAAGGAAAAGAAATCTCAGTAAATGACACCTTTGGAAACAATTTGACAAGAGGTACTGGGACACTTGTAACCTTTGTGGCCAGGGAGTACCTAGAAAAGTAAACTCTGGAAAATCTGAATTGGCTGAAATGCAGAGGTCTGATATGCAGAAGGCCTATCCTGATGCTGCCAAGTTGATGGAGGCGGGGCATTGGACAAAAACTGTTGGGGCTGCTGTGGTCAAAAGTAGCAAGGCTGGCTTTAGTAATAATTGGGAATCAAAATCACAATCAGATTCGGTAAGAAAACGCAGAGGAATGGGGGGATTCACAACATACTGATGAAAGCTATGAGCCTTCAGCACAGGGTCAACTCGTTGCTTCACAACGAGGAACTTCTTGTGATCAAGCTTTTCAGAAATTGGGTACGCAAATGTTGACTAAGCTGACGGCAGACTTGGAGAATGATTGAGTATAAAACTGACTCCTCCTTGTCACTACCTCCCAATATTCTGTATTACAAGTGATAGACCTCTTTCCCCATAACTAACTATGGCACCTCACTCTACCTCCTTCTCACTAAGCAATTCACTGTTAGATCCATTAACAAAAAAATATTGCAGAATTGTATCTAAAAACAAACATCAACAAATTCTCATAATCGATTTTATGATCTTCCCATGCCAAGCGAGTCAGATAGGATGTAAAATCAAATTTCAGGCAAAATTGAGTAAAATCGCAATTGGAATCGGTGACATGGTGCATGGTGCGATTTCACGATTTCATGGAGATTTTACTCATTTTTTCTAGTAACGAGATCTAAGTTGGGTTTGCGCAAAAATTAGGGCCTGCAGCCCTAGCTGTCGGCATTCCCCTCTTTGGCACACTCTTGCAATTTGTCACTCGTCTCACTCGTTTGTGCCTTGGCTCTTCTGTTCTGCTCTGCTCAGCCTCTTTTTCTCTGCTTGCGGCCTTTTCTTTTGTGGACTTTTGATTGTGAGATGTTAAAGCTTTAGCAAGCCTCACTTGTGTGTGACGTTTGACTAATTAAGACTTGTTTTAGATGATATGATTATCAAATTTAAGTTTGTATTAATGTTCATCCTTGTTATCCTACATAATCATTTTGGTAGGATCTTAAGATCCTTGGCACAATCTTACGATCACCCAATCGTAGGTAAGATCTCGATCTTGACAACACTGCTCATAATAAAAGACAGTGATACCAATAACCTTCGTAACCCCCCTCCTCCTTCTTCCCACTCAGTCATCCCGCAGACATATGCAGATTCAGAGATATGGATAGTACCTCACCCAGGAGAAAACTGACAAAGGCAAGAACTACAGATGCAAAAATTCCAGCCAAGGTTCCCTCAACACTAACTGCCCCTTCTGTGCCTCTTGGAACTACCTTGAATGTTGTCACTAGGTACCTGCACATTAAGCAGGAGAAACTTACGTATATCGTAATTTGCAATGAATTACCAACTACAAGAATAAATTCCGACCAACAATAAAATTCCCTATCAAGTAAAATGTAAAACAAGCAGATATATTAAACAAGGTTTTTGTCGTGCAAGAAATTAACAAGTCAATGCATAAAATTTCAAGCGCCCCTGAAAAAGTTAAATCGTAAAATAACCAGGACAAATCTTGATAAGCAGATGTATGTGACAACAGAACACAAGCAAGGTCCTAATCAGAGTTAACTACTCACGTTGTTTTTCCATATGCCTTCCCTATCTCACTTGAGACAGTGTCACTCAACTTGGTACAGAAACTGGCAACAAAACCAAGTCTCCAAAGCTGAGAAAAAGCTTCTCCTCCAACTCCAAAAATCGTGAGAAAAGCACAAATGCAACCCGCAGTACTGGATCCAATAACACTTCCTGGCCCCCTTCTTCCTTTTCTTTTCTCAGCAATCCCTTGGGCCACTTTCTGAGCCATTTTCACTTTTGTTGCAGCTGTGCCCTAACAAACCCCAAACATATCAAACTCAAAAACAAAAATGCCTCAATCCCAAAGTTTATCACTTTTAAAGAACAAAACTCCCAACCCCTAGAAAAACAAAATCCAGAAAACTCCCAATACCTATTTCAGAATTTCACAAAATTTCATAAAAAACCAAAAAAATTTCACTCCCAAATAAGCTATATAGAATAGAAGAGAGAGAAGAAAATCCTCCCTAAGATGATCAAAATATCTTTTCAGGTAACGCCAAACCGCAACCCCAGAAACAATAACAACGAAAAAGCCCATCACCCATTTTCAAAACCCAGAAACAAAACCAAGGAAAATCTTCACACTCATTTCCCAAATTTCACAAAACTCATTGAAAAATCTAATTTTGCACTCGAAATTCATCACATTCAAATAAACCCCAGTAGCTAACCACAACCCAGAAGGCAAAGAAAACATGCAAATTAAGAAATTTGAGCATTACAATGATGAAATAAGCGGCAACAAGTAGAAACCCAGAAGGACCAAAAGCACGCCAAGTGAGAGTTCCAAGCAGAAAAGCAGCAACAATGCCAGAGAGAGACAAACCAGTAACCAAAAGGGGAGACCCCACGAGGAAGATCAAGAGATTACTGAGCAGAGAAGATTGCCACGTGGCGGGTGAAGATTGGACAATAGCCATAGCTCCTCCAACAGCATCTTGGACACTGGCGACACGCGAGGATTGCATGTTGGGGAGCTTGTTGTGAACAAGACGAGGGTTGAAAAGTGGAGGTGTGAATTTTGGAGAGAGAGAACAGGGCTTGCGGTGGAGTTTGGAGTGAAAAGGGACAGAAGAGAATGTTATGGTGTGAAGAGTTGAATGCGCCATAAAATATTGTAGCCGGAGATTGCGTGAATGTGAATGTGAGCGTGACTTTTGAGAAAGAAAGACCGAGGAAAGAAAACACTTCTTCGCTCAGTTGATCATTCAGTTGGTATACTTGCTCACTGTTACGACTTGTAACAAATTGCTCTCATTTTAATTTCCTACCTCTAGGGCATTTTTAGTTCATCGAATAAGGCATCGATTTTTGATTCATTGAATAACTGATATTTTTTTTAAGCAAAATCATAGAGTGCAGCTTTTGGTAATAATTGATTGTTTATTAGATGCAATTGAATTTCTTTTTAAGCAAAGTACTAACTCCGGTCTACTTTTGGTTTATTGAATAATCGATGGTTTTTGATTCATAGAATAACTGATATATTTGGTCTATATAAACTAGATACATCAGTTATCCAAAGAACTAAAAAAAGCAATCTCTTATAACGTGGATCGGAGGTAGTATTTTGCTTAAAAAAACTTCAATAACATCTAATTGGATATTAACGTGGAATGCCTTATAGAATAGACTATTACATTGTGGTTTTGATGTACACTCTACAAAATTCTAATTATGCCCTTTTGCCCCTTTCCATGTTTCCTCTCCATCTCTCACTACTTGGGAAGTTTGATACTCTAAAATTGGTTAACCTGGAATAGACTCCTACCATCTCATTCAAGTGTGGCTCTTTTCTGAGTGTTTTTAATTTATTTCCTAAGAAAGTAAAAATAAACTATAATAAGTATTTTTTTTTCCTAGAAGGGGTTACTACATATGTCAATTAGCAATTTTTTCCAAAAAGGATTATTAATTTCTGGATAAACTGTGCCTCCTTTCTTTTTCTCTTTTTTATCCTGTGGGGTTTTTTTTTCCTATTATGAGCAAATTGTCAATTAGTATAATGAATATCTCTTTATTTTTATTATGTTTTTATTTTTATATATTTTAATTTTAATTTAATTTTTTATTAAAGTATCCAGGGACGTATCGTATCTTGATTTTCAAAATTTTCATGTATCCTCATATCTGTATTGTATCCCGTATCCTGACTTCATAGATCTCTACCCATCTCCAATTCACTATTCAACTCCACAATTAGATTAGATTCTAAGAAAAAGAAGGTATTTACTGCTTCCAATAATTAGTCATATATATTCGAGTGTTATTCACATAGCTTTGAGTTTTTTTTGTGATTTCGTTGTCTAAGTGCGGTGTCGTTGTTTTGTTTGTCGCCTTGTGCGACGTCGTTGTTTTGCTTGTTGTCCTATGCGACATAATTTGAATTTCCCGTCTTGTTACGGTGTTTGTTCCGTTCATATTGATAGATCCACTTCGACTCGCTACAGATTCAACTATTGAAGACTTGGTCGTCAACGCTACAGATCCGGAGGCATAGGTACTCTGGTGGCTTTAATTTTGTCATTTTTGTAGGCAATTTGTCGTTTTATGCTATTAACTTGGATGCTGTGAGTTTGTTTGCAGATTCATCCTTTTTGTAATTATTGGTAATGGCTATATAAAGGTTGGGTGTGTATATTTTAAGGATTTCACAGTTTTTGTTTGTATATTCATAATGATACCATGAGTGCTTTAGGCGCCCTCAAGATATGTTTTCAGATATCGCTAGCTATACAATTACAACCCGTCTTTGCTCAATGGATACAAAATACCCACGCTTTAGCACCTGGCACAACGGCCCCTGCTGCAACAGCAAGCACCAGCTTCACTTGGGGGGTTGTAATTTAGTGGCAGTGGGCAACAAAGTAGCTTTGTTACCTATTCCATTAGGAACTGCAGATTTTTTAGTGCATCATATTCATGCATTTACAATTCATATGACGGTATTGATACTCCTAAAAGGTGTTCTATTTGCTCGTAGCTCACGATTGATACCGGATAAAGCAAATCTTGGTTTCCGTTTTCCTTGTGATGGGCCTAGAAGAGGAGGGACATGCCAAGTATCCGCTTGGGATCATGTCTTCTTAGGACTATTTTGGATGTACAATTTAATTTCGGTAGTTATATTCCATTTCACTTAGAAAATGCAGTCAGATGTTTGGGGTACTATAAATGATCAAGGGGTAGTAACTCATATCACAGCAGGAAACTTTGCCCATAATTTCATTACCACAAATGGTTGGCTCCGCGATTTCTTATGGGTGCAAGCATCCCTAGGTAATTCAATCTTATGGTTCATCATTATCTTTATATGGTCTTTTTTTCTTGGGTGCCCATTTTGTCTGGGATGGTAAAGAGTACATGTGTTGAGCTACCAAAAAAGTAATGACCCCTAAAGAGGCTAGAGCAAGGCCTAATTGAAAATGAATTGGATTATTGATTGTGTCATAAAGATCCTTATGTCCACGCCCCAATCTACCCCCGGAAGGAATATGGGCTTCTAAAATATCTTCTATACCATGACCAATACCGAAGTTAGTTCGATACATATGACCAGCAATGAGAAAAAGTAGGGGCAGAGAACCCATCGCTGTCTCGGCTGTGCTACAGGAAGCTCTAGGGAAGTAGGAATAAGAGAGCACTCATCTTGGGGTGGGCTTACTACTTAGATGCTTTCAGCCAATGTTTTAAAACTCGGACCGGTGACCGACTCGGTGAAGGTACCGGGTCACTGGGTCAATGGTCGGACCGAGGGGTCGACAGTTGAACCGCATGACCAAAACCGGACCTGGATGACTCGGACCCGGTCTCTGTTTCGAGAATTTTCAATACCTATATAGTATATAATAAAAATTTCGTCCTTGTAAAATTAATAACTATGTTTATTTTATATCTACTAAAATATAAAAAATTCCCAAATTTTCAGGACCTATATATTTCATACTTGTAAAACTTAATTTGCTAAAATTACACACCATGCCTATTTTATTTTTATTTGCTTGGTATATTTTAAATAAATTTTAAAAGTTCATATCATGCTTCAATAAATATTTAGAACAAATTTCATAAGCTAACAACTTAATATTAAATAAATCTTTAAAAAAATACTTAATATTAAATAAGTTTGTTGAAACATAATATTAATATTACAAGCTAATGCCATGGGGATGAGCGTACTTGACTTTTTGGAAAAGAGGTACCAATTATATATATTTGAAATGAATAATATCCTCAATAAGATTGGTAGCGTCATGGTAGCGCTCAGCATTTGCTTTCAATAGGTCAGGGGTTCAAACCCCACTAATGGCATTTTGTTAAGGATTTTTTTTAGTCTATTTTGTTTTAAGTAGTCCCACATCGGATAGAATGAACGGAACAGGGAGGAGAATGTGATATAAAAGCAAGGCATATGTCAATGGGAAACATACTTACTTAGATGGCAATCACTAGTGGGGGCCTGCGTTCGCGCGGCCCCTCCCAATTACAGTTCAAAGATTTGATAAAAAAAAAACAAAATGCACAACCCAGTCCGGATCGAGCCGGGTCACCGGTTTTTCCCAAAACCGGCCGAGTCACACCGGTTCCCACCGGTTTGCTGCATGGCCGATCCAAAACCTTGCCCAGCTCGGTTACCCCCCGGTTCCCGGTTCGACCGGTCCGACCGGCCGGGCCGAACCGGTTTTTAAAACACTGCTTTCAGTAGTTATCCGCTCCGCACTTGGCTACCCAGCGTTTACCGTTGGCACGATAACTGGTACACCAGAGGTGCGTCCTTCCCGATCCTCTCGTACTAGGGAAATATCCTCTGTGCGCAGCAGAGCTGGGACCCACTTGAAGACAGCAGCAGAAAGCATATCTGCAGTGAATCCTAACCTGTCCAGTCAGCGCCTCCCTATTGCCACAAACCATGCTGATGCAGCTACCCTCCTACCACTTGCACTTCACCACTTGTCTACCATGGGGGGACAACATACCTTTAGTTGGTGAAAAGAAGACCCACTTGCTTCATCCTCTTGTAAGATAGGAGGGAAAACTCAACTATAACAGCAAGCCTAACTTCTGCACTTGAGATACATTTTGGAGCACGAAAATTCTCTGGTTTTGAGAGGAAACATACAAGTAACAAAACTATTTCTTTGCACCCATTGAAAATCCATCCTCAAACCACTTGAAGATTCTGCCTGGTTCATGCTATAGCACTGTCAGCACACCAGCACACGCGTGGAAGTTGAAGGAGTGTATCTTCTGCACATTCTTCTTCTATTTCTTGTCTTAGTGATATGAACACCTCTGTTTGTAATTTGTTGACATTGTTTATCATGAGCTGAACACATTTTGGTTGGATTGCTAAGCTATGTACTGACATTCTAATGTGTTAATGATATAGTATTTTGATGTATGCATTTTAATCTTTGTGTTTAAATATTTCCAAACTTGTTTTGGTACTGGCCAACTAAAATAGGTAGATTCATGAATTCAGAAATGGTTTATGAAAAGATCTCAAAGATTAATATGAGTGAGTGTTTGTTCTAAAGACATTTAGAACAATCCTAGCCCAAACCTAGACATAGGAGGGCTTAATTAGTTCATAGAGTGAACACTATGAGTTCTTTAATATACAAAGGTGAACTTACTTGAAGCCTAGACATAGGATCTTGTCATGAAACCTTGGTGAAAGTAACCAAATGGCACACAGCTTATGCTATAGCACTCAATGTTATAGCATCAGATGCTATAGCATTAACACAAAAGAGAAATTTACTAAGCAAAAGCAGTCCAACTAATCCTTTACCATATAGTTTCCATATTTATTTCTTAAGCAATTTATCTCCTTATTCTACTATTCTCAATATTGTGACTTACTTTACACACTAATTCCCTGAGATATTCCAACTATAAATTAAGACCAATCCCTGTGGGTTCGACCTTTCTTTTTACTATATTACTTGTGTGACTACGTATACTTGCGTATATAAAAAAATCCACAACATTCCTGCAGAACTAGACCTTTAGACCGTGATTGAAATCTATAAGATCTATTTGATCTTAGTATACTTTGAAACAAGGAAAAGTGAGAGAAAAATAAATTATTTTTATGTATCACAATTATATATGCTCTTGAAGTAGCAAAATTGAGAAAATACTTTCAATAATATTTTAAAAGTTTAGACATAATTTGATTGAACAAAAGAGTGATTGTTGATTCAAATGTGAAAGGTCACGTAGCAATTGAACTTTATTATGATTTATGATTTATGGTTATATTCTTTACTATTTTTCATAATGGTATACTAATTTTCTTTTATGAAAATAATGATGTAGTTACTCATATACATTATGACAAAGTTTAATTTTTTGAAATGTAACTTCTCTTCCTACTTACTCTTGGAATTCTAGTATTTCATTTCATGAGTGGAAACAATAGAAAAAAATGTGATACGATCAGGTATTTATTAAAGAATTAGATCTTTTTATGTTCTTATTTTTTATCTTGTTTTGATTTCATGTTAACTTAATATTGTAAAGCATACGAGTGCAATTAAAATTATGCTATGGAAAACCAGAAGTTTGCTATGCACTTTTAAAAAATAAAATATTGTTTTAAACCCGAAGTTTAATAGTCTACATGATTTTACTATTTAACATGTGTTCAATTATATTTTTCTAATATAAAGGTGACGACACGTATTAATATTTTTGAAGGACCAGAAGATTCTTCAATATAATAAGTTTTCTATGTCATATGTTTTAATGCATATAAATTATCAGAAAATCATATGGTAGTGTGTGTTTTTATTATGAACTTGCAACCAGAAGTTTGCATGTATAGTTGAAGGCTCAAGAAGAGCTAATGTATTGTTACAAGCTTGAGGAACAAAAAGTTTTCACAAATTGATACCACATTTATTCTCTCAAGTCTCATGGAAACTAATACAGTTTCAACGATATCAATCTAAGAGGAGATCATGTGGAAAAATAAATTTTCTTTGAGTTTGTACTAAATGTATATTAGTACACACATGCTACCTTAAACCAGAAGTTTATCGTTGGCAAGACCGGTTGGGCCATCCCGAGTCTATTATGATGCGTAAAAATAGTTAAGAATTTTAGTGAACATGTATTGAAGAGCCCGTAGATTCTTCAATCCATTAACTTTTATGTATTACTAGTTCCCAAAGCAAGTTGAGAATTTGAAAGAATAAGTCTCTCACATTTCTAAAATGTGTATAAGGGGATATTTGTAAACAAATACATCAATCACGTGATATTTTATAATTTTAATTGATGCATCAATTAGATGACCACATATATACTACATATATTTGTCGCCAACTCACAACTTGAAGTTTGTGAGATGGTTTTCTCAACTAATTTGAGTAAGAGGTCATTTTGTGAATTATCTTGGAATCATTTGGTAAGTATTGTATGTATATTAGAATTGATATTGGACATCACATAGCTATGTTTATCCATAAAATGGTCTTGAAGAACCATTCATTAGGCGTCTAAAGTTAATAATATGATCAATTCTTATGAGATCAAAACTTCAATTTCTACATGGGAACATGCAATATTGCAAGCAAAGACATTGATACGCATCAAGCCAATAAGGTATCATATGTAAGTTCTCCCTTTTATGATTGATTTTTAGTCAATAATCCAATATCTCCCATCTTAAATTTTTTGGATGTGTTGTGTATGTTCACATTACTACACTACTATATAATAAAAATTATGCTTAAAGAATGTTGGGAGTACATGAGTATATGAATCTCCATCCATGATAAAGTATGTTGAGCCAACAACTGGAGATGTATTTATAGCTAAGTTAGTTGATTAAAATTGTGATGAATTAGTTTTCCCAATATTAGGGGGAGAGACGAGCAGCTGAAAACGAATATTATTTGAAATAAATTATTATTATCCCATCTTGATCCTCGTACAAACCAATGAGAACCAGAAGTTCAAAGGATAACTCATTTGCAAAATTTAGCAAATTAATCACAGC
Organism: Astragalus membranaceus; assembly: GCA_039519185.1. Lineage (NCBI taxonomy): Eukaryota > Viridiplantae > Streptophyta > Magnoliopsida > Fabales > Fabaceae > Astragalus > Astragalus membranaceus. The sequence goes on from CM076851.1 coordinate 126,714,785, forward strand.
TGCAGTGCTCCAATTAAAATTGATGTCCCTGTTAGACACTCAAACATTGCAAATGAATCTTAACCACGCATGAAGGATATGGAAGCTCAAGAAGAGTAATTTGACATAATTGATTTTTCAAGTTCCAGAAGAACTAATCAGGTACCTGAAAAAATTCTGAAATTTATGAAAATGGGATCTCAATAAATTATGTCATGAATGGAGAAAGATAGAACCAAAGTAAAGTCAACGTTGACGATATTTTGATATATAATATAGCGCTAAATAAGATGAGTGATAATGAGGATCATGAACCAAAGTCCATCGAAGATTGTCGACAAATAAATGATTGGACAAAGTGGAAAGATGCAATTGAAGCGGAATTAAACTCACTTTGTAAGAGAAATATTTTTGGACCTGTAGTCCGAACACCTGAAGGTGTGAAGCCAGTTGGATATAAGTGGGTTTTTGTACGAAATCGAAATGAAAATGGTGATATTGTGAGATACAAAGCTCGACTTGTTACTCAAGGATTTTCACAAAGACCTGGCATCGATTTTGAAGAAACTTATTCACTTGTAGTGGATGCAAGTACTTTACGATACTTAATTAGTCTAGTAGCACGTGAGGGAATAAATTTACATATGATGAATGTTGTTACAACATATTTATATGGTTCACTTGATAGTGAAATTTATATGAAACTCCCTGAAGGATTTCATTTTCGTAAGGCAAACAATCCAGGCTCTCGAGAAGATTATTCGATCAAGTTGAATAAGTCTCTCTATGGACTTAAACAATCTGGACGCATGTGGTATAATCGTCTCAGTGAATATTTGTTAAAGGAGGGATATAAAAATGACCCCATATGTCCACGCATTTTTATGAAAAGATCTGGAAAAGAATTTGCTATAATTGCTGTTTATGTGGATGATTTAAATATTATTGGAACTCCTGAAGAGCTTCCAAAAGCTATAGATTGCTTAAAGAAAGAGTTCGAGATGAAGGACTTAGGAAGGACAAAATTTTGTTTGGGATTACAAATTGAATATTTAAGAAATGAAATTCTTGTACATCAAGAAACTTATATAGCAAAAGTGCTAAGTTTTACATGGACAAATCACATCCACTGTGTACACCAATGGTTGTAAGATGTGAATAAAGATCCATTTAGACCTCGAGAAAAGGATGAGGAACTACATGGTCCTGAAGTACCATATCTTAGTGCAATTGGTGCACTAATGTCCCTTGCTAATTATACACGTCCTGATATATCATTTGTTGTCAATTTATTAGCAAGATATAGTTCTTCACCTACACGAAGACATTGGAATGGAGTCAAGCATGTACTTCGTTACCTTAGAGGTACAATGGATATGGGTTTGTTTTATTCAAATGAATCAAAGTCAGATTTAACTGGTTATGCAGATGCAGGTTATTTTTCTGACCCTCATAATGGTAGATCACAAGCAGGCTATCTGTTTATATGTGGTGATACAACCATTTCATGGAGGTCTGTAAAACAAACCATAACAGCCACATCATCCAACCATGCAGAAATTTTAGCACTACATGAGGCAAGTTGAGAATGCGTTTGGTTAAGGTCAGTAATTCAACATATACAAGAAACCTGTGGTTTGTCTTCTGAGAAAATGATTGCAACAACTATGTATGAAGATAACACTAAATTGAAATAATGGTATATTAAATGAGATAGGACAAAACATATTTCACCAAAGTTCTTATTCACTCATGATCTTCAAAAGAGCGATGCTATTAACATCCAACAAATTCGCTCCTATGAAAATTTAGCAGATCTTCTGACAAAGTCATTGCCAAGCAAAACTTTTGAACAGTTAACAAGGAAGATTGGTCTTCGTCGTCTTAGAGATTATTACATGCATGGGAGGAGAAATAAATATGTTCTGCACTCTTTTTTCCTTCACCACGGTTTTGTCCCAATGGGTTTTCCTGATAAGGTTTTTAACGAGGCAGCCCTCAAACAAAGGATGTTGTACTCTTTTTCCTTCATTGAGATTTTTTCCATTGGGTTTTTTCTTAGTAAGGTTTTAATGAGGCATATTTAAGACATCCAAGGGGGAGTGTTGTGAATAAAGTGGATGTCTAATGCAATTGTAACTCCTGGGCATTATTACTTATTATTATTCATCATTGTATATGTTAAATGCAAATCATATGTTACAATACTTGAGCCTATAAATAGGACTCATATGACATTGTAGAAGATACCTTTGAGAGTACAATACAATAGCTCTATTATTCTCTCATCTTCTATTCTTGTTCTTGCTCTATTTGAGTTTATTTATAACACGTTATCAGCACGAAACTCCACCAAAATGACGGCTTAATAAGCTTGGAGGCTATTTGGCAAAAGATATGTTTTCTTTTACTATCTTATAGTTAATCTAACTCATATTATCATGTTTTGTTTTCTTATAGTTTTTATTTTATCATGCGAATATGTTATATTTCTTCTACTATAATACGAAATAAGAAAGGAACCATTAGATCTCCTTGTCTTAAACCTTTGTGAACTAAGAACTCCTCCGTAGCCATTAACTTACATTAACAATGTGCTCGAGCAAAATACATGCCTCCATCCACTTTATCCAAACCCTATCAAAATGCATTCAATCTATCATGTAGCTCCGATAACTCAACGAGACTGAGTCATAAATCTTTTCAAAGTCCACCTTGAACGATAAACACTTATCTTTCATTCTTTTTTGCCGAGTCCACAATTTCATTGACCAAGCACACAACTACTCCATCACGAATATGCCTCCCTGGTAATAATAGGTGTTTCGTATTTTTCTTTTGTCCCAATACTTCAATATGAATTAAAACATCCTTAGTCTTACCTTCTATAAAGTCAACCCTATATATTTGAATTTCTTAACTTTTTTATGGTTGAGATTTGAATTTCTTGACTTGGCAAACTATGAGGCATGCCATATATATATAAATCAAACTCTTCATTAATACCATTCATCAAAACCTCATAACCTTTGAGCCCTTATGCATTGTTAGTTGTTACTTGGAGTCTTCAACCATCAGAAATGGATTTTGCAATTACAATGCTGCTTCTCCTATTAACATGCTTAGCAATAATGGTTCTTTCACCACATGTTAGAAGCAAAAAACCAAATCACAAACTTCCACCAGGACCTTCACCTCTTACAATAATGGCAAACCTTATTAACCTTGCAAAAAGGCCACAACAATCATTAGCCAAGCTAGGTAAAATACATGGACCAATAATGCTTATGAAGCTAGGCCAAGTAACAACCATAGTAATCTCTTCAGCAGAAATATCTCAAGAGGTTCTCCAAACACATGATCTCTTATTCTCAAAGCTATAGCAGTTCTTAATCATGACCATTTTAGCTTACCCTTTATGCCAGTTTCAGATCTTTGGAGAGATCTAAGAAAAATATGAAAAAACCATTTGTTTTCCAAAAATACCCTTGATGCAAGTCAAGAACTTAAGTGTCCAATGTGACGTATCATTCATTAAATGACGTGGCAAATAAATATTTTATTTAATTCTAAATCATTTTACACAAAAAATTGTTTTTTAAATTTTAAAAACACAACTAAAAACTAAAAACTAAAAACTCAAACAAACAATTAAAACCGAAACAATCAGAAACACAACAATAAATTCTTCTTCTGCTTCTGCTTCTCCTTCTTCTTCTTCTTTCTATTACTCAAAAAACCCAAACTCTCAGATCCCTTATTTCACCGTAAACCCTAAGAAAGGAAATGGATTGATTTTAAGAAATGGAAATGGATTGATTTCTTAAGATGAGATGCCTGCGTGAAATGGATTGCCTGCGTGATATGGATTGATTTTAGGACATGGAAATGAGTTGATTTCTAAACTTTCTGATTGTTTGTTTTTGATTATAATTGTTTTTAGTTTTTAGTTTTTTGGTTTTTATGTTATGTTTTAATTTAAAAATCTGAGATGGTGATGTGTAATTAGATTTTTTACCACCTCAATTAATGGATGCCACGCCATTTAATGAATTTAAGACACCACATCAGCAGTTAACTGCCAGCGTGGCGTCCGTCAACAGAAACTAACGGTAGAGACCAAAATGAAACGAAAATGAAAGACGAGGGACCAAAACGGACCAAAAAAAGATAAAAGACCAAAATGAAACCTAGAGCAAAGATAAAGGACCAAAAGTGCTATTTAGCCATTCGTTTTTATATTTTTGGTTTTTGGTTTTTTTATTTTTTATTTTTTGCATGGCTTTTGGTTTTCGTCTTTGTTTATGTTTCTTTTTCCTTGTTAATTTTATTTCTCGATTTATAAAAAAAAAGTTGAATTTTTCTATAGTATGACCATCTGAAGGAGCAAACTATTTTCTAGCGCATTCAATAATGCTGAGAGGAAGTAAGTCCAAAGAGTATTGAAACCAGATGGATCCAGAAGCAATAACCCACGATTAGTTTTGAAGACAACAAATAATAAAAAAAAGAACATTTTTACCCTAATGGATCTACTTGAGCTTACAGGGTATTTCCAGATCACCAACAATAGAAGTTTAATGCTTTCATCTATGTTATGCTAAAGCATCTGAGGCACAAGTCATGTTGCGTGTTCATCATCTGATCTACTAAAGATAGTAAATGTCACCAAGTTGTGACTACCTAAGGATCCTCAAGCGTCTGATTAAAGAAGCATTATTTGATCAAATTGTATCAACAAGTGTTTATTCTACCAGAAGGCATGCTATTCCTATCAACAAGCATCTACATTGAAGAAGATTGCATCTGAGCACAAAAGCACCTGTCTAAAGCAAAGTGTCTGTTTGATGAAGCATTCAATCAAAGATATGTTGACTACAAAGATCAAGATGTTCAAGAACTTAATGGCATTTATGAATGCATCTTCAAGAGATGTAGAAAAATAATGCTACCAGGATTTTCCAGTGATCAAGAAGTTAATACACCAAGGAGAAAGCGACAAAAGTGAAAAAGATAACCTCGTATAGTGGAATTGAAAAAGAATATTTTCGCACATAGTACATGTTAGAGTTGAATCACTGAAATGTGACATCCCGTTTTCACGAAGCATGCAAAACATTTGATGCATAAGTCCTTCATCGATTCTCGCCAACTCATCTACAATGGATGCAATTTATTGTACTCTTCTTTACACGGTTATTTTTACTCCTCACACTATAAATAAAGAAGCTTAACATCTCTTTGATATACAAGTGAAAAGGCACTGCGGTGTGCAAAAGAAAAGAAGCCTCTGTGCTTAAAAGAGAGAAAAAGAAAGAACTATTGAGGAAGAACAAGAGGATAAAGAAGAAATATCTTCTTGCGTCCAGAGAAGCAACTTTTAAACACTAATATTTTGGTTCACTAAACAAAAAGACTGAGTATGCACGAGTATAAAAGAAAGTCATATCAAGAATACTTTTTATGCATTTCAAAGAGAAGAATATTCAAAAAGAATCTCTTCATAATAGCTACTATGCGTTATAGAGGAGATCAAGGTTACCGCAGTGTAACTATCTCTCTTTCTTTAATAGGCTATTCAGGAAAAGGCAAAGTTCATATAAAAGATACATATGAAGAAAAAGCCTTTGAACAATTATTTATTCTGCTCTCTAATAAGAGTTGAGTAGAACTTTTATGTAAATCAGACATGGTTTTCTGAACTTCCAATGGTCGTATGACAATGGATCAACCATGATCTGCTATGGGATTTGTAATCATAGATATATGCTCTGAAAAGAGTTAGCAATCCTAGAATGATTTAGTGTCACTCAGTAATTAAGTTGAGCTCATATTGTAAATTGCTCAGTAGTGGCAACAACCTTTATTTGACAAAAAATGGTCTAGAGAGACGTTAAACACTTGGTACTCCCTAGGCAATTGCCAGTACTAGTGAGGCTTGTCAAAGGTGTTTCCTGGAGGAGCTATAATACTCAGAGTCTGGACAGGTCGTGAATAATACTCTTGTAAAGCTTGGAGAAACAGAAGATGTGAATACTCTTCATTAGTGGATTAAGTTTTTAAAGGTTTAAGGCAAAATCATCTGTAAAGTGTGGAATAGATGTAACAACATTGATTGTGAACTAGGATAGACATAATTGTGTATTCTTCTCTTAACTATGCTTTACTTTTGTGTGTCTACTCTTTTATGTTTAAAAGCGGTGATAGGTAGATCGTGTGGTCCATGACCTTAAGCTTAAGACGCGTGTTGCATTTTTTCGTGATCAAATATAAACTTATCGCATGTTACGTCGTTGTGTCTGTTTTCATGCAAATAATTTTAATTTACGGTCAACATAATTCACCCCCTCGGTATAATAGACCAAATAAAAATTGTCTCTCATGAGGATGATTTAAGAGTAAGGATGATCTAACTACGATTTTTCTGGTTGGTGCAATAACCCTGTAACCTGTTTACAAGACTGCTAGCGTTAGATCTGTTTTACATGCTGCATAGGTGCAGGTGTATGTTTCGATAGCTTCAACAAGAAAATTGGTTCTAGCAATGCTATTTGGGAAAAAATGTGGGCTCTAAGAATAGTTAGTCATAGACATAGCAAATTTGAATATATTTTTCGTAATAGTTGATATGTTGTATACCAGTTCTACCAGAAATACGTTTCTCCATTTCTGTCAAAAAAAATTGAATGCTTTGAACTTGCAAAGCATACAAGATTTGAAATGAATGAAATACTAATTATGAAGAAGAGCAGCATACAAGATTTGATTCCAAGTATCAGGAACACCAGCTAGACACCAATGACTGCAATCCACATAAGTTGAGCCACGACCTGTGTAGATAGATGGATGACCATCCCTTCTTAATTGTGTCAACAAAGTTATGTCTAACAATTGAACAGGCTTTGACATTTTCCTTAGAATGTTCTTTACAATGTCTACACCAGCATAAGGTGGCAATGATCCTTCCTCTGGTTTAGTTTGTCTCAAGCAGCCCTTTCCACTTCAATGATTTTATTCAAAAAAGAAAATGGAAGCATAGTGAGTGAGTCTCTGAATAAAATTTATAATCATTATACTACTAAGATATCTTGGTAAATTTTTGTGATTTCATACTCACTAAAAAGCAATGTTTTAAAACACAAATTAGGTCTCGAATCCTCGGACATGATTCAATTGGCTCATCTGGTGAGTTGAACCGAATGACTGATAAATAAATAAATACTAAATTGGAGCGGTTCAATCGAGGACAATTCAAAGTCAAAGCAGTTCAACCCGGATAAACCACGTATGGAGCGGTTCAACCAGACCACGGTTCGAAACAACCTGAACAAACCACTGAACTGGATGGTTTCTAATTGAACCGGCGAATTCAGTCCGGTTTTTAAAACCACAGCTTAAAATCTGCTAGTCACTCTCTTTCTATGAACCTTTCTCCACACACTACTTATAATTCATACAGAATTTAGTTAAGCATGCTTTTGATTTTGATTAACACACCATCATGAACTACAAAGTAAAGTATGATAATAACCAATATCCAAAAATCCATTTGGAGATGAAGAAGCAGTGTTAAACTTACTCAGCATGGGAAGCAGCAATTCCCTGAAACAAAACTCTAGTCTTTGAGGGATCAATATTGGAATCCACCCATCTAGCCCACGTTGTTAGCCCAATCTTGAAAGCTTCCAAGTGATCCATTTCCTTTATTAATTTATTCCCAACTTGGAAGTAATCCCATCTGTCAAACATTCAAAATGAAGGCATTAGCCACATTCTCAACTCCTCACACAAAAATAATAAATGAGTAAATACTCAATTTCGTCATGGTAACTTAGTCCTCTACATTATCAATATTCCAATTTAGTATAACAAAATGTTAACCAAATTTGTCTTTGTCTCATAGCAAATACTCTGACATTATTCACTTAGTTTCAAATACATCTCTGATATTATTAACTTAATGTCAGTATAATCCCTACAAATACTAACATGAGGATGAACCTAATTAACTTTTTACGATTACAAGTAGCATTTTAGAATATTGACAATCGAGGAACTAGGTTGATACATTCTTAGATTTTAAGGACTAAATCAGATATTTACTCATAAACAAAGGATCCAATTTGTGTGCACTCAGAGAGAGTGTGGAACTAAGCAGTTAGTCGAAGCCATCCGATCAAGGTCGGGCAGTCCAGATTTCAAACTCAAATTCAAATTTTATATATTAAACAAATATCAAAAATTGCACTTAAATTTTGTCTGTCAGATCTTGATCTCCAATTAACGGTTTGACTCCACACTCTCCCTGAGTGCACTAAATCCAAATTCAAATAAATACCACAACATATTGAAAAAATGTGAGTACGTTTGAGTCTTTCCAGTATGAGTCCACCAATGAAAGGTATTGAAAATCAAAACATCAACTTCTTTCCACCTAACCCCAGTGCTAATTGTATCCAACTTCAATATTCTTCCTTTTTCTTTATCTTGAACCAGATCCACTAAGAACCCATTTTTCAACCACATGATTGAAGCTCCATATTCCTAGTATACACCCCCAAAAAAGGACAAAATCATTAACCAAATCAAACACTTATTTTCCTATATTAATTAAGATATATTAACTAAAGAAAAGTACCATACCGGAAATGAGAATACAGTAAGATCTTTTACTTGACTTGTTAAGGTATAATTTGAATTTGGGACAGAAACATGAAGCAAACAAGTGAGTGATTGCCACATGTTGTTGCTTATAGAATCCCCAACAAACATTATCTTCTTTCCTCTGTATCTCTCCAACAACTTCACACCATCAAACCTATATTAAACATTTGCTAAGGTATTGTGTCAAAAAAAAAACATATTCTAAGGTAAAAAGAAATGATTTTTTATCTTAAAATGAAAAAAAAAAATTGATGGGGTATTTAAAAAATGAAACTTTAGTTCAAAGATTATATTACCTTGGAAGGTTACAAGTAGAAGGCTTCCATGTATACTTGAGGTAGTCTTTATCAGGCCTACCATTTTTGAGGCAATTAAATCCAATGAAAGGACATTCTTTTGAAGCATCATAGAGAGGGTTGGAGGAATCAGTGACCCAGCTTCCATTAGAGTAATCACAACCTTGGTTTTTTGGAAGAGAATGTGCTACTGCAATGAGAAATGCATAGGCTGCTACTAGTAACACAGACCCCAAGTAGAGTTTCAATGACATTTCAAATTGTGATGAACGTTTGTTTGGAGCCGTTTGTTTATTTATTTTGAAAAAAGTATTGTATATTGTTGGTTGGTAGCTTTATTGAAAAAAGTGAAGTCATGGCTGATATTGAAAACATGGAAACAAATTATTACACTTTATTCCCCGTGCTTCAAACATTAAAATTGCCAATACAACTGGCTCATGGGGGACTTATATTTTTTATTTATGGAAATAAAGACAAAATTAAAATATGGCAAAGAAATAATTTTGACATGAAAAGGGGGGATAGAAGTAAATGAAAATATGACTTTGTAATTAAATAAAAAATCAGTTTTGAAGTAAAAGAAAACATTTATTATGACGATTTGATTTTGGTTCAAAAGAAGAACATTTATCAAAAGACATCATTTTTGCATACAAAAAGATATTATGGATGGTATTTCTTTGAACCTTTGTACAAAAAATTGGGGATGGTGAAGGGAAGGGAAGGGAAAAGTAGAGCGTTATGGGTTGGGATTCGGCTCTTGGTGTTTATAGAATATTTACTTGTGGTTACCATTAAGTTTTACTCTCGAAAAAAATTATAAATTGTATCACAAAAATAATGAAATCCGGAATTCAAAAAAGAATGTTTTTCCAAATTTGAGATTATTAAAAGATGTTTTTGGTTATAAAAAATGAAAAGTTGTATAAACTAAATTTTGAGATATAAAGAAGAAAAACGAAAATATAATTCAAGAAAGAAAGAGCAGATTTAGTGTTTTTTAGATTAAACGGGGCTAAAAAGCCCAAAGAGAGGGGATCGGTCTAGGGTAGACTCCAATTACATCAACATATACTAGAAACTTAACATTAGGAGGAGGGAAATTAAAAACAATCAAACAATCCCCATAGGAACACCCCACATTTGTGAGCTCGCCTGCAACTTTGTTGGCTTCGCAGTGATGCGAACATCTGTAAAACGAGCCAGTAATTGCCAAATTCTTGTCACAAACTGCGGCTAGCAGTGTTGCCCGAGTCGTTGCTACCGAGACAATTAACAATAACTCGAGAGTTCATCTGAAGCTCAACATGTGTTAACCTTTGTTAGCCACAAAGAAAAGCTCAATATGAATTTTAAAAATTCATATTACCAAAAAAAATTGTTTTTGGATACAAAGAAAAATGAATAGTTTATATCAAAAAGAAGGAAAATAAAAAGTTGGATAAACTTAATTTCGAGAAAAATGAAAGTTTAATTTTGAAAACAAAGAGAAAATGTGACTTCATATAAAATAAAAATTTATGAAGTGTAAGTTTTGGAAAAAGAAAAAGTTGGTAAAAAAGGTAATTTTAAAATAAAAGAAAAAGTTGATGAATAATTAATTTTCAAACGAAAATTCAATAAAGAAAATTATTTTTAAAACTTCATAGGATGACTCATATATATGTAATTGAGAATTTAAAGCTATATATTAATTGTTTTTTAAATAAAACATTCAACTTCAAGACATTTGAAAGCAATCTTGTCTGTGTTTCCTTATCAAAATAACTGGTTATATCCAGAGTATTCATCCATAAAAGTTAGCATGACATGGTTGGCAGCAACATTGACTAACAAGTCGACTACTGACATCACGTATTCGACTGCATCTGTCGCAGCAGATTCGACAACAGATTCGACTACATCTGTCTCAGCAGATTCGACAACAGATTCGACTACATCTATCTCAGCAGATTCGACTACATCTGTCTATTTGCAGATTCGACTACATCTGTCTCAGCAGATTCGACTACGTCTGTCTTTGCATATTCAACAACACCAACATCTTAACCCCGTCCGAGAATGGGTTCTTATCGGCCTCTGTTATCTCCACTTTATCACTAACCAAGAACATGAACTTTTGTTGGAGTGTAGATAGCATACATTCATTGATATATATATATATATATATATATATATATATATATATATATATATATGTGAATTCAATCCCTCCCTAAGTTACTGAGTATGAAATAAGGATGACTTGATGGCCTTGGATCAATAGGGTATGAAAAGCTTAACAACTTCATGTTGGTGGGAATTAGATTTTTAATGGTCTTGCCAAGATTTCTCATGATGATTAATTAGAGGCTTCGCGCTGAGAACCGCTCCACCATCTATGAAAATTCAGTTAAAGATCTTCCCATTGATTTATGTTTCGATATACAAAGGCTTCAAATGCTTGATCATTTCCATGGTGGTTTCGGCTAATGATTCGGTTATGCTAGAATTTCCCAATCTACCTCCACAAATACATTGTCCTCTAGCTTCTTGGACCGATGATCTTTGGTCCAGAACTCTTCAGGAGACGAGAATAATACCAATGGATCTCCGTCTAACACTACAAATTAGTTGATTACCGCATTTCCTTTAGGAACTTTTTTCTCAGTTGGCCTATAACTCATAGGACGTAGAAATGCCTTATCTAATGCCTCAACTCAACAACATTAGGAGATGAAATCTCCTTTTTATCATTTTCTTATGATTCGACTAGCATTTGCAATTTATGCTTCATCTTTTGAACCAACCTAGATTTTTGTAGTCGTCTCTTTGAGTTCTAGTAAATGGAGCTTACTTTAGAGCTTTTTCTTTTGCGTATTTGTTTAAAAACCAGAGTGCCCCTCTTAGACTTCACCACTCCTTATAATTTCCTAGCTAATGAATTTTCATAAGTGTTTCCTAATTAAAGAGAAAAGGCAACACACAAATACCTTTAGCCCACACTTACTAGAAAAAGAGATGGAGGATCTAACTATAACAATATAAACTTAAAAGTGTTATTATACTAGGTTTGTTGTCATTATTAAAATATTTACATTGAATTTCTTATGCCAGTATTTGCTATCCAAAACATGTTGGCAAAAGGCATATTCAATATCAAGAATAATTTCATTATTATTTCACTTTAGAATAGCTGGCACAAGGCATTACACCAGGATGATCCGTTATTAGAATCATATCCAACCATCCTAGTTTTCTATAAAAAAAAAAAACAATTGTATAATAACCCACTAATCCCCCCAATAATTCAATCATGAAATAAAAAAAATCCCATTAAATAAGGTTATAGAGTATCTCGTTCCAAGTATCAGGAACACCAGAGAGACACCAATGGCTACAGTCCATTCCCTTTGGACCTTGAAATCCATATATGGAAGGATGTGCATCTTTTCGTAGGAGAGAGAGGGTTGTGATGTCAAGCAATGTAACTGGTTTCTTAATTGTTCTTAATACACCCTTTAACACACCCACAGCCGCTGGCAATCCGCCGGGATATGTCGATCCGGCCACCGGTGTTTTTTGTCCAAAACAGCTCTTTGCACTTGGTTCATTCCATAGGCTTCCACTAAAATAATTGTCCAAATAGAAACATGAATTATTGTCATGCCATAGAAAACTTTGTAGTGCAAAATTAATAATGAATGTTTATGTAACACTAGATAAAATTATTTATGCTTGACATACATACTTCAAACCATTATACATATTTAAACAATATGATTTTTGGCAAAATGTTACACTTTAGATTTGAATTCAATGAATTGTAAAAAAAAAAATGCATTTGGAGTAAAAATGATGAAATGAATGTGTTTATTATAATTTGCTTACTTGTAGTGAGATGGGGAAATTCCTTGAAAGAAGACCTTCACTTTTGTAGGGTCTATGTTGGCATCTACCCATGAAGCCCATGTAGTAAGTGCTTTTTCAAAAGCCTTCACCCGATCCATGTCTTTCAAAACTTGACTTCCCACTTGGACATAATCCCATCTGAAAAAATCATTCATTATTTAATAACCAAAATTGCAAAAAAAAAGGTATATATTTAAATTTTCAATAATTTGCAAACATTTTTAATAATTTTCTTCATTATAAAATACCCCAAATAATATCTCTTGATTGTATTGACAATTTTAGTGACATAGAGACCCTGACTCTAAATTCGAACTCAAGTATGACCATATGGTAGTGTGTGTGTGTGTGTGTTCCGGACTAGGCCGAGGCCATATCTGGATTTGGGCCCAATATCTGCCCAAGTACGCACTGCGAAGTCGCGTCTGCGATCTATGCGCAGCTGCTCATCAACGCGGTGTGGATCGCGAGCCCAAATCCAACGGTGCGGAGCTCGTCCTTCTCCCCTTGCGTTGAGACGCGCTTGACACCACCTAATACCTATAAATACCACTGCATTTTTTGCAATAGGTACACGTTCTCTCTCTCTCTCTCCCTCCCTCTCTCTCTCTCTCTCTCTCTCTCTCTCTCTCTCTCTCTCTCTCTCTCTCTCTCTCTCTCTCTCTCTCTCTCTCTCTCTCTCTCTCCCTCCCTCCCTAGATCGACTTGGGCGTCAGAGTGTCTGCAGGACCAACACGCTCGCAGATCAGCGCCAGGCCGGACTCGACAACAGCTCACCCAATTTACCACATCGGCAATCCCGAGTTCAAGTAAGGACCGAACAATGTGTGTGGTGTTTATTTGTTATTTAGTATAAACCGACAACAATATATATACCCCAAATTATGAATACATGAATGTAATGGACTTACGGTTGAGTGGCTCCTCTACGGGACCACCAATGCCATGTGTTAAAGATAAGCATATCAACACCATTCCATAGTTTGCTTCCTTCAATTGAGTCAAGCTTCAAGACTCTGCCTATTTTCTCTTGGACAACATCTACTAGATACACGTTCCTATCCAACATCACTTTGACATTATATTCCTGCAATTTATTATTTTTAAATATGACCCATATGGATCAATTAGACTCCCTAAGATAATGATTAAATCCAATCATGCAATTGCTACATACTATCACAAAGTTATCAACAACAAAAATTGTCAAAAAAAAAAAACAACAACAAAAAGATACAACGACAAAGTAGAGAATCTTAATTTTAGCATTAATGGAAAAAAAATATGGGTAAATGGTCATTTAGGTTCATAAATGTATTGAGCAAAAAAAAAGGTTCATAAATGTGTGAAATTTTGTTATCACAGTCTTTAAATATTTAGAGAAATTACAAAAACATCCAAGTGTATATGTTATTAGGAATAAGTAATTTCAGAGATTAAGTTTACTAATGAAAGACACATACAATAAATAAATTGATTACCATAAAACACATTCGAGAATCAAACTGAAAAGTATTCTTTTAAGTTTAATACATTTAAAGAATCTAATGACCACATCTTATACATTCAAAAATGACACTTATCGTTTACTCTAAAGATAAAGATAGAGGATATGTCATCACAAATGTTTCTTTTGATTTTGAAAGCTTTAGCCTAACTTAGCTGAAAAAGATAGGAGTTGGGGGCTTGCAAGTTGCAAGACGTAACACACATTAAAAAGAAAGCCATTTGAACAAGTAACTTAAGAATATGATTGGACACAAGGAAAAAGGGGACCACTTATGACTTAACAACCATTGTTACTTTACTTATGGTAGCACATCAAACAATCCCTTACACCAAAAACTTTTTGCAGAACGGAAAAGATTCTTCATCCATTTTAATGCAGAAGTCAGATATATAATGATAATAGGACCATGTCAATTACCCACAAAAATGTTTAAAGAAAATATAAATAAATTTAAGGTTTAAATATGTGTTTAGTCCCTGTAAATATATGTTTTATTCATTTTAATTCATATAAACACAAAAATTTGTTTTTTAGCCCCTACAAATATGTATTTTATCCAGTTTGGCCACTCTAATATGAAAAATATTTTATTTTAGTCCCTCCAATACAAGTGGTAAGAATGACTAAACTCAAATATTTTACATATTGCATAGACTAAACGGGATAAAACGTATATTTGCAGAGACAAAAAGTAAAATTTTATTTTTTGCGAGGACTAAACTGAATAAAACCAATATTTGCAAGGACATAAAACAAAATTTTATTTTTACAGGTACTAAACTAGATCAAACATTTATTTGGGGAAGTAAACATATATTTAAACCTAAATTTAACATATAATTGTAGTGTATTGTGTGTGTATATGTTAGCTAAAATTACAATTCTTACCGTAAATGTAAATAAAGAAACATCTCCAACTCTAGCCAATGTATAATTGGAATTGGGCACTGAAGAGTGAAGCAAGCAAGTCAGAGATTGCCATTGATTTCTGCTCAGTGAATCTCCCACAAACATTATGCTCTTCCCCCTCACCTTCTCCAGAAAACCTCGCCCATTAAATCTGCATTTAAACATGAGGAAAATAAAATAATTAAGGGAATCTTACCTAGTATGCTTAAAAAAACTATTGGTTAAGAAAATAATAAAAACGTACCTTTATTATATTAAGACAAAATTGTTTTAATAAAACATTCTATAGTAGCCTTTTTTTTTGGGTACCCCCATTATACCATATACCCCCCCAAATATACCAAACGGACAAATTTACCCCTAATTTCCAAAAAATGATAAAACTCTACCTCAAGAATTTTCATTCTTAAAGTTGGATTCGAACTCAGAGTCTTTTGTTAAACTAGAAAAGACTCAAGTCATCTCATCTAAGCTATTTCCTCTGTTACAGAATATAAGCAAAAACTGATCAATAGAAGTTGATGTATCTATTTCAAATGTTGGACCAAATAAATCAACTTCTGTTGACCAACTTTTGCTTATATTCTGTAACGGAGTAGTGTGATGTTTAGTCACATCTGTCGATTGTAAATGATTTTTGACATATAATTAATACTTCAGTAACATAATTAACTATGTATTTCAACTACATTACTCAATTATTTTACTGTCGATTTCTAAATGTTGACTGTTATGTGCAGTGGCGGACCTACCTTGTACCTTGGAAAAAAATTGCACTTACCGCCTTATATTAATAGCTCAAATCTCCTGAAATTTTTATTTTGAACCTCTTGAAAATTTTAAATTGCACTAATAGACCATGTTTTACATCCATTTACACTAGCCTTAAAAAATTTGACACCCCTGACCCCGAGGTCCTGGGTCCGCTACCGTTTATGTGAAGATACACTAGAAGGAAATATGGAAGGTGAGTTTTTCCGTTTCCAACGAAAACCGCGAGCGAGCTCGTGAGTGAAGTGAACCGACACTAAAATTAATCGGCGCGTGGTAGAACATGAGAATCTAATTGTACCATAATTAATGTTCGGATGTTTTGTCACAGACATGTGAGGTTACAAAACTGCTTTTACGTGTACACGTGTCGTCAAGTTTGCCAATCCAAGCCAAACATTCGGAACTTCTAATTCCAAGTTAATGCGTTTTTAATTTTTCTTAACAAAAAATACAGTTGTTCTCCAGGCTGTTATGATTGGATCATGGCAACAAATCACATGATCTGTTGTACTACTTTATGGAAGAAAATACTATGTTCAGTCATTAATTTTTCCATAATTTTATTTCAAAATGATAAAAATGCTTACGTAAGTTTTGGGAAAAAATTCGCTTATGAAGTAAACTTATCTTTAAATATAGCGATGTTTTTTGGTAAGTAAATATTGAGTGTTTTTTATTGACAAAAAAAATATTGAATATTAACTAGTTATAAATTTCAACTATAAAGAGTATTATTTTTACACATAAATGCGTCAAAACATATCACATAAATATTGAAAGGTTTTTTTGATTGGTTTTGAATATATATAAAAATATCATTTACAATATCATTTTTGACATAGCTCACATTTTAAATTAATATATATTTTTTGGTTTAGAGGTCTTAAGGGAAAAGGGTGTTGGAGCCAACTTGTTCTATGTGGGGGGGGGGGGGGGGGATCAAATATGGATGATAACTGAGTCTGCCTCTTTAAACTGAGAGTGTTAATTAACCACTCATACCCAAACTTAAAGTTAAATTAATATATATTTTTCTACGACTAAATTAATATATTTTGATATATCTTTTTCTTGTAATATTATTATAACCTTAATAAATACTAGTATTTTTTCAAAAACAAGTATATATTATCAATATCATCATGATGTAATGAAAATGGATATGGCAACCATTTTCTAGTTTATGAAAAAAGTAATTAACTATTCAATTCTTTCCTAATGAAGCACAATAAAATGTCAACAACAATTTTTTTATCAACTTAAAAGAAATGATAAATAAAACATACTATTACACTCAAGTTGGAATTCAAAAACCGACGTTTTCATATCGTTGAAATTGCCGACTCAAAAACACTACTATTATTATTGTCTTTGCCGATAATCAACAGATAGTATATTAGTATGTCCATTTTTCTTTTTTTAACTATCTGTTGGTTTAAAACCAGTGATAGGTATTGCTCAACTAAAAACAGAGAACTAACGGTACAAGATTACAACCACCACAGAAGCTTATTTAATATTTTAAAAAAATGTAAAATAATTAAAAGCAAGGATGAAAAAGGAAGCAATGAACAGATAGTGAAATGAATGATAAGGGTACCAACCTGAGTAATTTGCAGGCAAGTGGTTGCCATCTGTAATGAGTATAAATCAGATCAGGGCGTCCATTGGTTTCGCACCTGAACTCCCTCTCGATAAACGGACACGTGGCAGGTTCATACAGCGGGTACGATTCATCCACCACCCATCTTCCGGTGAACAAATCACACCCATCCCAAATCTCACCCTCCGCTTTTACTTGCACCACCACCCCAACAACAAAGAAAAACAACACACACTGAACAACACCTCCCATTTCTCTCTCTCACTTCTCTCCCTCACTTCTCTCCCTAATACCAGAGAGAGATAGATAGGTTTCTCTTTTCTTTTGTGATTCTATGATATTTGATTGCTAAGGTTTCGGGATATATATATATATATATAATAAGTGCTGGTGCATGTGTTTATGTATAGAGAGGGAAACACACAGACACTAGTATTTGGAGAGAGAGAGAGAGATTTATTTTGTTTCCTTATTTATTTATTTATTTATTTATTATTGGAGTTTGGTAATGACTGAGGAAAGAGATATCAAGTCAAATCAGACCACCATGAAAGGAATTACTGAAACTAGAATGATTTTCATGAGGTGTAAATTTTAGCTGAAAATGGAATCAAAATCAAAATTAATTGGTGGTTGTTATTAGATGGTAGGAACTCTAGGATTGCATTTCAAATTGACAGTAACATAAGAACCAACAAATACGTTATAAACTAATTGGAGATTGTTACATATAAACCAGAGAAATAAGAAAGGAAAAAAAAGAAACTATCGAAGAAGATAATAATGTCACGCTCACGCCAAAGAGATTGGATGTATTCCTTATACAGTTAGTTATACTACCACTTATTTTGAGAAATTATGTATTAATAAGTTACACTTTTTTGAAAAAAAAAAGACACATAATTTATTATTTTGTAAAAAAGGATTATTTTATTCTTATTTTTTTTATAAGAAAAACATTCTTTTATTTAAAAAAAACTTCAATTCTTTTAGAATACGCTTGGTAGCGTGCAAAACAAAAGGAAAAGAAAAAACAAAGATAAAACTACTACAAAATAAAATGTGTGTAAAAAAAACTACTATAAAATAGTTCATTGTTTGGAACAACCGAACAACACTGAAAAGCGAACAAACAAAAAATAATAGTTAGCCCCATGTTGGAATATTTGCCAAAAATTTGGAAAGGTTGCCAATTTAGAGCAAATTCACACAAATGCCTTCCATAATAATATAATGAATTTTTTTGGCAAAATATAATGAATTTTCTATTATATGGGTTGCATGAAAATATACTTAATTTTAGGTTTTAATATGTTTTTAGTCTCGGCAAATATGAGGTAGTTTGATTTTAGTCATTGCAAAATATTATTTTTTAAATAAGTCCTAGCAAATACACAAGTTATCATATAAGTCCTTCCGTTATTAACTCTATTAGTCAATTGCTGGGTGTCAAACAAAACTCTTATGTGGCTTTTTAAGTAATTATGTTAATTTCTTTGATAATTGAGTGACTTAATTGTTTTTAAAGTGATGTTTGGTGGATAATTGAGTTAATTGCTTGATCAAAATGAAATTGATGTGTGTTGTGTGCCATGTGCTAAATAAATGATTTGATTTTTTTAAGATAATAAATGATTTGATTTAATTGGGGGTAATTAGAAAAAACATTGAGGAAAGGAATAAGGGTATAATGGGAATTTCCCATATGCAACACACATGCACGCGCGCACACACGCGCACGCGCGCACACACACACACACAAAAGAAGACAAAGGAAAGGATGAGAAAAGAAGAGAAAAAGAGTTGAAAATGAGATGATTGTTAAGTTGTTTGGTTTGAGAGAAACACACACACACACACACTCACTCATTAGCTACACCACCAGCTGACCGTTTAGGGTATGTTTGGTTAGTGAAAGAAAAGTAGTGGAAAAGAAGTCTTTGTAATTATTTTATAAATAAGTCCTTGTAAATACACAAGTTATCATATAAGTCCTTCTGTTATTAACTCTATTAGTCAATTGTTGAGTGTCAAACAAAACTCTTATGTGGCTTTTTAAGTAATTATTTTAATTTCTTTGATAATTGAGTGACTTAATTGTTTTTAAATTGATGTTTGGTGGATAATTGAATTAATTGCTTGATGAAAATGAAATTGATGTGTGTTGTGTGCTATGTGCTAAATAAAAAAATTGAGGAAAGGAATAAGGGTATAATGGAAATTTCACACACACACACACACCACCAGCTGAACATTTATAAGGGCATTTCAGTCATTTCCCTTAAAAAACCTCAGCTTCTCTCTTTTTCTTCCCAATTTTCACCGGCGGATTTCTTCCGCCGGAAAAAACTGTTTTTAATTCGTTTATTTAAAAAAAAAATATTATTATTATTTGTTAATTAAAATATCTTTTATTTAATTCATAAAAAACAGTTTTTAATTCTTTTATTTAAAAAAATAATATTATTATTCGTTAATTAAAATATCTGCTATTTAATTCATAAAAATTAAATTAAATTAAATTTATAATATAAATGCTAATTAAACGAGAATTGAATAACGTTTTAAATGATAAAAAAATTGCATAAACATCCAAGAATTAAAATATTTATTACAAAATACAAATCAAAATATCCTAGATCTAATAAAACTGCTAGTCATAGTAGAGCTGATCAGGCGGGTTATTAAACCATGTTTCTATTGTGTTGAGGTCTAGATCTGTGTTGATCTGCTGTTGGGGTTGCTCGGGCTGCTGCTGGGGCTGCTGCTGGGGTTGATGCGGCTGACCATAAGGGCTGTGAAAGGAAGGCTGGAAGACTGGTGCGTACGGCTGAAAAGCAGAGCCGTAAGGCTGCTGCATCTGCATCTGCATCTGCTGCTGTGGATAAAATGATGATGATGATGGCATACATGGCCTCGTGTATTGAGACATAGTATCCATCATTTCCTTATAGCGCTGTTCATTCAACCGTTACTGCTCCGCCTGCTGCTCCCGCATCTGCCGCATTTCTTCATTATGTTTTTTCTCTTGGTCGTTCAATTTCTGCGTCAACAGCTCAACATCGTTTATTTCTGAAGACGTAGGGACATAAGAGAGACCATTACTTCTCTCTGAAGTTGCGGGAACCACATTTGGAATAATGGAATTTGGGAAAGCAGACGGGCCCAAACCACCAGATCCTACTAACCGGCCCGTTTTTGATGGCCCAACAGATTCCTGCCAAGCATGAAAAGCCGCTTGACTCTCCTCAACGGGATCAATCTCAGTACTGCCACTACTTAGCTGAGTTTCACGATAATTGGTCTGCCATTTATAAAAATTTTCCTGAAAGCAACAACACCAAGAAATGTATAACCAAATTAGTATGTATATATATATATATATATATATATATATATATATATATATATATATATGTATATATATATATATGTAATATATAATAATAATAATAATAATAATATAATATATATAATAAAAACAATATATAAATACAAATATAATAAACGTTATTTATCGTGATATTTCTTGACCGTTCTTCAACAAAATCACCAGTCTCCTCTCGCATATGAAGTTGGCAGTGTAACTCAAGCAAAGTAGGTGGCCGACCAAGGCTAGCCTCCTATATATATACACAGTTACTATTTAATATTATTATTATTTTATAAAATATAAAATACGTATGTATATACTATTAAATTTACCATCTGTCTGTAAATTTCAGCAGTGTTGATAGAACCACCCGTATTTATGCAACCCCCTCTCTCAGAAGCACGATTCTTCTTGGCTTTCTCACATTTGTCTTTATACTTCGCATCTCTCCATTTCACTAGGAGCTCTTGCCAATCAGAATCGCCCATCCAATCCGGTTGCGTCCCCTTATTATGCCATTCCCGGAGCATTTCAGAAAAGCGATGAGAAGCTCTTGTGTTGAATATTCTTTCAACTTCTTTCGTCGCATCACTTTTCCATGCCATTTTTGCCTATTTAAACAAATTTACTTGTTAGTAAAAACAAATTAATCAATTCAACAAAATTAAAAAACTAAATATTAATTAATTGGAAAAAAAAAACTTACTCTGAATGCAGTCCACATATTAGACGACGGATCTTTTTTTACCTCCGTCCAATTCATCCACGGTTTAGTGTAATTTGCTTTTATTATGTCTGTGATTGTGCCAGCCACAATCCTCCCAGGAATAAATCTGTACATAAAAAAGATAAATGTTTAGATAATAATTTATATTTAAAGTTTTAAATATAAATCAAACAAATATCATTAATAAATAAATCACTTAATTAATACTTACTGCTTGCCGACAACCTTCACCACTATACGACCGTCAGGCGTAACCTCAACCACCTCATTATCAATATTATACCTGGTTATCCCATTCGCATCTGGCGGGGGTGTCACAGTACCGGCTGGAGGCACAAATGGACGACTCAGCATACTAGGTCCGCTGCCATCAGCCGTAGTAGGGGGAGCCACAAAATCGCCATCAACAACGACACGAGTTAGACAACGACGACGACCACGTAAAGAAGTAGCAATCTTCTTAAAAAAAACACCGGTCGGTGGGTCGACAGGAGGTAGGTCATGATCGGAATCTGATCCTGATGATGCCATGACTGTACGTATTTATATATATATATATATATATACATGATAAATAACAAATAATGAATAACATAAATGATTAATAACATACATGATGAATAACATTAACATACATGAATCAAAGTCTGATAAATCTAAATATTAATTATTTCATAACAAATTAATTAGAATCTCATTCTTTCTCGAACTTGCTTAACAAATTAATTAGAATCCCATTCTTTCTCGAAATCACCAGCATCATCAGATGAGTGAATTCCTGATACACCGACGTGATCGACTGCATCCTCATGATCTGTATCTTCTTCTTCATTAACTTCATCACCAGTGTTTGGCTCATCACATAAACGAGTAATGAGTTCAACTTCAATCACTTCATTTACATTGGACATTTCATCCATTTGATACGGCACGTCTTCCACTGTGTCATCATTAATTGTCTCAATTCGACCTCTTGGTTTTGTCTTAATTGCGACACACCAACCACGCCGATCAGTCCGTGTTGATGGATAAGAGACATAATAGACTTGTCTCACATTTTATGCAATGACGAACGGATCATACAGTCGATATCTACGGTTCATTTTAATGACCACTGTATTTGTCTTTGGAATAAACTTTGTTCCTCGAGTGGACGAATCGAACCAATTACAATAAAAAACAACCACCTTTTGACTATAATCAAGATATGAGTACGCAAGTTCATATATGTGTTCAACCACACCATAGAAATCATCTTCGCCTCTCCCAGTGACACATTTCATGCAAACTCCACTATTGACTGTTTCTCTACCCTCTGTCCATTCCTTAGTGTGAAATTTGTATCCATTGACAAAATATGTGTGCCATTCTTTAACACATCTTCGAGGACCGTCAGATAAGTTCCTCAAGTGTTGGTTGGTAGGAATTGGCGGGAGGGAATACACACATTGCCTAAACCACATTGGAAAATGCGCATGAATATGAGCAGAAGATTGGTCTTCACTTACTGCCTCTGATGACAAGAACTCCCTAATAAGAAATTATTAATTAATTGTTATATACAACTACTGTGTAATTTAATTTAATTTAATTTAATTGAGATAGGTCGAGAAATACATACTCAATGAATGGTTGGACCTCGGTACAGTTTATCATAACATGAACATGGGCTGAATTTAACTCTTCTTCTATTAGCCAATGAATTGACTCTTTTCCAGACGGACGACCAGGTAGACAAAAGACAGACAAAGCTAAATGATGTCTTGGACATTCAGCTTCCATGTCATTTCGACTACTTGTAGGAGCAAATTCATTCGTGAAATAATAGGAACAAAAATGAGTTGTTTCACGGTGTAAGTAAGAAGAACATATCGATGAGTGGATTCAAAACAAGTGTTGGCAACGAACTAAAGGCAATAGGAAGTAAGCACTCCATGAATACATGACAATCGTGGATCTTCATCCCATGTAACCTCCCATTATCCACATCGGAACATCTTGCTAAATTGGAAGAATAACCGTCTGGCATTTTCAACTCAGAAATCCACCGATAAACTGCTTTTGCTTGCTCCGTAGATAAAGTATAATTGCCTTTGGGTTTCAGTGTCCCGCCGTTAGCTTGCTGAACCAATAACAAATCCTTTCGCTGCAGTAATGTTCCACGTCCTTCCTAGCCTTCTCATTGTCTCTCGTTTTACCTTTCACGTTCATAACAATGTTAAATATGTTATCAAAGAAATTCTTTTCAATATGTATTACATCGAGATTGTGTCTCAATAGATTATCTTTCCAATATGGAAGTTCCCAGAAAATACTTTTTTTCGTCCAATTATGCCATAGTCCATAACCATCTGAACGAGAAACAACACCAGCAACCACTTCCACAGGAGGGATATCCTTGACACTGTTCCAAACTTCTTCTGGTGTCAGCCTACGAGGAGGTTCACCTGTTTCAACGTTCCCCTTGATGAATGCATATTTTGACTTTCTAAAAGGATGCTCGGTAGGTAAAAACCTACGGTGCGAGACAAACCATGAGGATTTTCAACCATATTTAAGAGTAAAAGCCTTTGTGTCAACCATGCAAATTGGACACGCCATCTTACCATGTGTCCCCCATCCAGATAACATTCCATACGCAGGAAAGTCATTAATTGTCCACATCAAAGCCGCCCTCATCATGAAATTTTGTCTTCATGCTGCATCATGAGTTAAAACACCATTCCACAACCTTTTTAGGTCATCAATCAAAGGTTGCAAATATATGTCAATACCAGCTGTTGGATTAGTTGGCCCTGGTATTATAGCATTTAAAAACATGTACGGTTTAGACATACACATTTCAGGAGGTAGGTTGTATGGGGTAACAATAACTGGCCAACAAGAATACGGTGTTGCTGACGCTTGAATATATGGTGTGAAACCATCAGAGCATAAACCAAGCCGAACATTGCGTGGATCATTGGCAAAATCTAGATGAACACGATCAAAATGCTTCCAAGCTTCACCATCAGATGGATGACGTAATTCACCAGAATTATTTCTATTTTCATAGTGCCACGTCATTTTACACGCAGTTTCCATTGAAGTGAACATCCTCTTCAGTCTTGGTATAATCGACAAATAGAACATTGCTTTCCTTGGAACTGGTTTACCTTTGCTTGTCCCTTTCCAGCTGCCACGATACTGTGGCTCTTGACAAAACTTGCATTCCAGCAACTCTCCATCATTTATGCCAAACTCATTGTTATAATAGATCATACAACCAGCCACACAACAATCAATTCTTATAGATTTTAAACCAAGCTTCGATACCAATCTTTTAGCATCATAATAACTCTGCGGCAAAAGTCCTCTAACAGGGGTTGCATCCAACATCATTTTTGTCATGTATTCCATGCACAATTCCGCAACGTTAAATTGAGACTTAAGACCCAACAACCGAACACACATTGATAACTTAGAGTCTGTAGATCCTTCAAATAATGGTTTACACTACAAAAAAAATTGGTTATTAGCGACGGAAATTTCCCTCGCAAAATGACCAAATTCCGTCGCTAATGACCGTTAGCGAGGGAATTAGCGAGGGACCTGTTGCGTCGCTAAATTGCTCCTCGCTAGAGGGAATCTGAGTCTGTCGCTAATTAGCGACGGACCATTCCGTCGCTAATTCCCTCGCTAATGGCAGCCACGTGGGAAAATTCTGACAGCCACGCGTCCACTTTCCCTCGCTAATGCCTAGCCACACGTCCACTTTCCCTCGCTAATGCCTAGCCACGCGTCCAATTTCCCTCGCTAATGCCCATCTGATTGTATTTTTTTGATTAATTTGCTTTTATACCTGTTTATTTTATTAATAAATTATAAAATCTAAAATACATAAAACAGATTAAAATTAAAATTCTTCAATAAATAAAAATTACGAGAATAAAATTTGAATCCACAACACTTAATCTGAAATGTTATAACAAAAACGTTAATCAACAACACTAAAAGCTGCCACCATCAGACTCCTCAGCTTGCTCCTCATCTTGCTCACCATCTTTCTCCTCATCTTCCTCCTCATCTTGCTGCTGATTTTGTTGCATATTCTTAAAATACTTTAACATCATCGCCTGCCTACAGCTCACCTTCTCAAAGTTTTGCTGCATCTTTTTCATCACCTCAGAAGAGGTCCTGACCTCCTGTCGAGTATCGTGCAGCTCCTGTCGAGTAGACTACAGATCCTGTCGAGTAGACTGCAGGTCCTGCTCCATCTGCCTCATATGCTCTGTATCTGCAGGAGTAGAAGATGGTCGACTGCGTCTTCTGCTGCTCCCGGCCCCAGATTGGCCCATACATGGAGCCAAGGGCCCCGTACCATACAGGCGACCCTTAGACCAACCAACTGTCTTCTCCCAATGTTGATTTGCCAGATCTATCATCTCAGGAGTAAGTTGGCCAAGTGCTTCAGGGTCCCAGCTCCCCTGAGTTAGCTGAGTCATGAACTCATTTACTTGCTCCTGTTTTGAATAACCACAGATTAGCCCTCCATTCTGACAAAGCAACATTATATAATACAAATCAATTTGTATATTTACCTGAGTCATCTTGGAGCGCTCATCAACATACTCGTCGGTGTCTTTCCTCACATGGGTGGCTCTATGCAGCTCAGGAGCAGTGATAGGGCGTCATGCCTTTTTACTCTGTAAAATGAAACACATTTTCAAAAATTGCTAACTAATTAAATAATGTAAAAAAAACACACAGATTTGTAAAATAATTTACCAATCTAGCAGCATGCTGAGCCTGGTTGATGGACCCGCCGCAGTGAAGCGAGCCACCCTTTTCTGAGTTTCTATTGTTTTTGGCGCTTGCAGCATTTTTCTTGAAAGTCTCGGTAGCTCAATTGCTCTTGAAGGCATTCCAAATATCATCACCCATGAAGTCAGGATTTTTATCTTTACAGTGGAGCTTATAAAGCAAATCTGAAATCTGAGCGCCCATCCCTTTGAAAAAAAGTCTCCGCACATTGTCATCTTCTTCTATGTCCCAAGTTACCTTGGTCTGTATTAAGTAAAATGAAAATATCTATTAGTAATTATATTAAACGTTATTAAACATAAAATTTAAACAAACAATATAAGTAATGACAAAATAATTGACACTTACCCTAAAGAAGTCAAGCAGATCCTTCCTTCATCTTCTTCGACTTTGCTCCAGTTTTTATGGAACTTTTGAAAATATTTTTTCCGGATGACATAGGTGATGCTTGATGAAGCTACCTTTGCAGGAAGAAGCCTGCATAATGAAAGATATATCGAACAATCAAATATATATAAGTCGTTGCATAATTGACTTTAAAAAAACGAATAATATAATACTTACGCGTTACCACGGCTATAAATGACTTTGAGTCTAATACCATTAATAACAACCACATCCACTCTCTCGTCGTCGGTGGATGAATCACCTTTAACATTACCACCACCAACATCATGCTGAATAACATCCTGGGGCTCTGGTGTAGGCATAGATAACCCAGCTGATGGGCCCATATGTCCAGCTGATGGGCCCATATGTCCAGATGATGAGCCTATATGCCCAGCTGGTGTGCCATACCCAGCTGATGTGCCATACCCAGCTGGTGCGCCATACCCAGCTGGTGGGCCATACCCTGCATACGCATCTGCTGGGCCCATATAATGCCCATGTGATGGTAAATGATACCATCCGGGGCCAGATGGAGGCGGAGGTTGTGGGGCAGTAGCTGGTGGGCCCACATACATATGACCCCTCATATTCCATTAAGTTCCACCTCATGATTACGCCTCCTCCTAGGAGGTTCATCGGTCATAGTGTTCTTCCCTTTATTATTACGTCTCGGTGGGTCAGCCTGGATCCATATCTATGAAAAAATAGAAACGAAATGTGATACTAACAACATTAATTATATATATTTATAAATAATTTAAATAAAGTAAATTAACAAGAACAATATTGATATATTAATTATTCTAATAAATTTAAAGACAACATAAGTAGACAATATCTATAAGATTAATCAAATACAACATTCTCTTCTTCATCTTCATTCTGTTCTTCATCTTCATTCTCTTCTTCATCTTCGTTGTGTTCTTCATCTTCATCAACTTCTTCAACTAGGAGTCGATCATCACATAATGAGTCAATCGGTTCAAATTCAATTACCTCATCTACTCCTGAAATTTTATCCACTTGATAAGGAACCTCATCCTCCGCATCAATGGCTTCAATGCGACCCCGTGGTTTTGTCATAATTGCAACACACTGTAACGCCCCAAAATAGTTAATTAATTATTTAATTAATTATTAGGAAATAAGTGGTAGAAAATATTAGGGTATTAATATATTACTTTATATGGGCTTGTGTTAAGGTGAGAATTAGTAAAATTGGGGGTGTGAAGAGTGGCCCATGAGACTAATTAGAAAGAAACGAAGAGAAGTATAAAAAGATTAGAATTAGGTTGAGTTGTCATAAGCTGAAAGAAAAATAAGAATTAGAGAAAACCTAGAAGCAAGGAGAGAAGGAGGCTGCGCATTCTTGGTGAGAAATAGAGAGGGGGCTGCGCATTCTTCATCCAAGGAGGGAGGTGACTGCGAAATCTTCAAAACCCAGGTAAGGGTGGGGTTCTAACTCTATAATAGGGTATATGAAGGGCTTTATGTAGGGAATTAGGGGATCTTATGTTTGTTTAATGATTGATTCTATTTTTTAATATTTGAAAATCTATTGATGATATTCGAAATTATTGAAATTGATGAATGATTGATGCCAATTTTGTTGCTAAACTCATTGTCTGGGGTGATCTGGGTATAGGTTCGGTTATACAGTAACTGGGAACAATCTAGTGGTCCAAAAATTATGTGGTTTACCTTTTCAGAAACTAAACTTAATGCTTGTTAATTTGGCACTAGTTTGGTTTCATTTGGAGTTGTATAGCTCGAGTTATAGGTGTCACAAGTTATGTTAAAATTCTGGAAACGATCTGGGTATAGGTTCGGTTATACAGTAACTGGGAAACATCTAGTGGTCCAAAAATTATGTGGTTTACCTTTTCAGAAACTAGACTTAATGCTTGTTAATTTGGCACTAGTTTGGTTGCATTTGGAGTTGTATAGCTCTAGTTATAGGTGTCACAAGTTAGGTTAAAATTCTGGAAACAATCTGGGTATAGGTTCGGTATTCCGTGTATAACGTTTTCGTTTGAACTCCTTTTTGAATGATTCTTGATTCATGGAAAACTACACTCAATTTGTTTTGGGTTAGGCTCAAGTCCCATGTCATTTGACTGAGTTTTGATAATTTTAGAGGTGTCACAAGCTAGGTCATGGTGGCTGTCCTGTTTTCTGAACCTTGTTGCTTATTTACTGAAACTGCACAAATTGGACCATTATTTTGCAAAACAATAATTATAGTCAGGAACTAGACATTCTTATCTTTCCATAGAGGGGTCCTTTGCTAAGTTTCGATACCGTTTGATAGGTTAATTAATTCACCGAAGTAGAAGTATGTATGATGGAAATTTGCTTGCTGATGTTGCTGGGCGCACTGGGCGCCAAGGGCGCCAAGTCTGGCTGCCCGTTGCTTATGTTGCTGATGTTGCTGGGCGCACTGAGCGCCAAGGGCGCCATGTCTGGCTGCCCTTTGCTTGTGTTGCTGTTTGCTGTTGCTGTTTGCTGTTTGCTGTTGTTGTTTGCATGTTTACTGTTGCTGGGCGCATAGGGCGCCATGTTTGCTGTTGTTGGGCGCTTTAGGCGCATTAGGCCCCCGGTTGGCTAATTGTTGATTACGTTGTCAATTCTTAATTGTTAAATTGTTGAAAAGATTAATCGTTGGTTAAGTGGTTAAATTGGTCAATTGCTAATTGTTGGTAAAGTTGTTGATTTGCTAGTTGATAATTGTTGGTTAAGTCGTTGATTTGTATTTTGTTGAGGGTACCGCTGATGGCCCATTTGTATTTTGTTGAGGGTACCGCTGATGGCCCATTTGTAGTTTGATGAGGGTACCGCTGATGGCCCATTTCTAGTTTGTTGAGGGTACCGCTGATGGCCCATTTGTATTTTGTTGAGGGTGCCGCTGATGGCCCATTTGTAGTTTGATGAGGGTACCGCTGATGGCCCATTTGTAGTTTGATGAGCGTACCGCTGATGGCCCATTTTGTATTTTGTTGAGGGTACCGCTGATGGCCCATTTGTATTTTGTTGAGGGTACCGCTGATGGCACATTTGCGTTTTTATGAGTGGTTATGTTGATGATTCGTGATGATTGCAGTTATTTGATTGTTGTGAAGTGATGAATTGAGATGTCCTGATTCTGATATATATTGTTTTTCATACATTCTATTATATGGTTCGATATCTCACCCATTCTGTTTGAATGTTACCCTGTGTTGGTAACGTGCAGGTAACCACGAATGAAGGCTGTGTACCTTCATTAGTTCGAGTCAGTGTCGTCGCTCTGATACGTAGCACTCAGGGGGATGAACGCATATTATTACTATTTTATTTTTTTATCCTATTGTCTGAATTTTAATGTTGGTTGTCGCTGTTTTCTGAGTTGTCTTAAGTTGGATAAAGATGCCGTGATTATTTTGAGTTAAAACCTTTTTGAAAATCCGCTGCGTAGTAATGAAAGTTGACTTATTTTTAAAGTGCTATGTTTCTGTTTTTACCAATGACTTAACTATGTTCATTTTGTGGTTTTAGTCGGAAAATGTACATTCATTTGCTTTTGAAAACTCTGATTTTTATTATTAAATTGCCGGGTAGAAATGGGGTTACATTAGTGGTATCAGAGCAATGTTTCGGTCTGTCAGACCAAGTTGTCTAGTTGTTGTGTAATTTGACGATCGAGTATTGTCATTTAGTTCTAACTATTGTTTGTGTTGTAGTGATAAGTTAAGAGGTACATGCCTCATTAATAGTATTCCTCAAACTTCTATTATTGATATTGGTGCTACTTATTAGAGCTGGAAAGCAAGATGCGGGAATCTTATCCCGAGTTGTTCGAATCAGGTAAATTTTCGAGGACGAAAATATTCTAAGTGGGGGAGAGTTGTAACGCCCCAAAATAGTTAATTAATTATTTAATTAATTGTTAGGAATTAAGTGGTAGAAAATATTAGAGTATTAATATATTACTTTATATGGGCTTGTGTTAAGGTGAGAATTAGTAAAATTGGGGGTGTGAAGAGTGGCCCATGAGACTAATCAGAAAGAAACGATGGGAAGTATAAAAGGATTAGAATTAGGTTGAGTTGTCATAAGCTGAAAGAAAAATAAGGATTAGAGAAAACCTAGAAGCAAGGAGAGAAGGAGGCTGCGCATTCTTGGTGAGAAATAGAGAGGGGGCTGCGCATTCTTCATCCAAGGAGGGAGGTGACTGCGAAATCTTCAAAACCCAGGTAAGGGTGGGGTTCTAACTCTATAATAGGGTATATGAAGGGCTTTATGTAGGGAATTAGGGGATCCTATGTTTGTTTAATGATTGATTCTATTTGTTTAATCTTTGAAAATCTATTGATGATATTCGAAATTATTGAAATTGATGAATGATTGATGCCAATTTTGTTGCTAAACTCATTGTCTGGGGTGATCTGGGTATAGGTTCGGTTATACAGTAACTGGGAACAATCTAGTGGTCCAAAAATTATGTGGTTTACCTTTTCAGAAACTAGACTTAATTCTTGTTAACTTGGCACTAGTTTGGTTGCATTCGGAGTTTTATAGCTCGAGTTATAGGTGTCACAAGTTAGGTTAAAATTCTGGAAACAATCTGGGTATAGGTTCGGTTATACAGTAACTGGGAACAATCTAGTGGTCCAAAAATTATGTGGTTTAACTTTTCAGAAACTAGACTTAATGCTTGTTAATTTGGCACTAGTTTGGTTGCATTTGGAGTTGCATAGCTCGAGTTATAGGTGTCACAAGTTAGGTTAAAATTCTGGAAACAATCTGGATATAGGTTCGGTATTCCGTGTATAACGTTTTCGTTTGAACTCCTTTTTGAATGATTCTTGATTCATTGAAAACTACACTCAATTTGTTTCGGGTTAGGCTCAAGTCCCATGTCATTTGACTGAGTTTTGATAATTTTAGAGGTGTCACAAGCTAGGTCATGGTGGCTGTCCTGTTTTCTGAACCTTGTTGCTTATTTACTGAAACTGTACGAATTGGACCATTATTTTGCAAAATAACAATTATAGTCAGGAACTAGACATTCTTAGCTTTCCATAGAGGGGTCCTTTGCTAAGTTTCGATACCGTTTGATAGGTTAATTAATTCACCGAAGTAGAAGTATGTCTGATGGAAATTTGCTTGCTCATGTTGCTGGGCGCACTGGGCGCCAAGGGCGCCAAATCTGGATGCCTGTTGCTGATGTTGCTGGGCGCACTGGGCGCCAAGGGCGCCATGTCTGGCTGCCCGTTGCTTGTGTTGCTGTTTGCTGTTTGCTGTTGTTGTTTGCATGTTTGTTGTTGCTGGGCGCATAGGGCGCCATGTTTGCTGTTGTTGGGCGCTTTAGGCGCATTAGGCCCCCGGTTGGCTAATTGTTGATTACGTTGTCAATTCTTAATTGTTAAATTGTTGAAAAGATTAATTGTTGGTTAAGTGGTTAAATTGGTCAACTGCTAATTGTTGGTAAAATTGTTGATTTGCTAGTTGATAATTGTTGGTTAAGTCGTTGATTGGTATTTTGTTGAGGGTACCGCTGATGGCCCATTTGTAGTTTGATGAGGGTACCGTTGATGGCCCATTTGTAGTTTGATGAGGGTACCGCTGATGGCCCATTTGTATTTTGTTGAGGGTACCGCTGATGGCTCATTTGTATTTTGTTGAGGGTACCCCTGATGGCCCATTTGTAGTTTGTTGAGGGTACCGCTGATGGCTCATTTGTAGTTTGATGAGGGTACCGCTGATGGCCCATTTGTAGTTTGATGAGGGTACCGCTGATGGCCCATTTGTATTTTGTTGAGGGTACCGCTGATGGCCCATTTGTATTTTGTTGAGGGTACCGCTGATGGCCCATTGTATTTTGTTGAGGGTACCGCTGATGGCCCATTTGCATTTTGATGAGTGGTTATGTTGATGATTCGTGATGATTGCAGTTATTTGATTGTTGTGAAGTGATGAATTGAGATGTCCTGATTCTGATATATATTGTTTTCATACATTCTATTATATGGTTCGATATCTCACCCATTCTGTTTGAATGTTACCCCGTGTTGGTAACGTGAAGGTAACCACGAATGAAGGCTGTGTACCTTCATTAGTTCGAGTCGGTGTCGTCGCTCTGATACGTAGCACTCGGGGGGATGAACGCATATTATTACTATTTCATTTTGTTATCCTATTGTCTGAATTTTAATGTTGGTTGTCGCTGTTTTCTGAGTTGTCTTAAGTTGGATAAAGATGCCGTGATTATTTTGAGTTAAAACCTTTTTGAATCCGCTGCGTAGTTATTGAAAGTTGACCTGTTTTCGTTATTGATTCATCCAAGTTTAAAGTGCT
The DNA here is from genome assembly GCA_039519185.1 of Astragalus membranaceus. Classification (NCBI taxonomy): domain Eukaryota; kingdom Viridiplantae; phylum Streptophyta; class Magnoliopsida; order Fabales; family Fabaceae; genus Astragalus; species Astragalus membranaceus. Next base: position 126,748,043 of record CM076851.1, read on the forward strand.
ATGTATCTGATGTTATAAATGACTTAATTATGCTCATTTGTGGATTTTAGCCGGAAAATGTAGCATCTGTTTATTTGTCGAAATTTTTGAAAACTTTGATTTTTACTATTAAATCGCCGGGTAGAGATGGGTGTTACACACACCATCCTCTCTGAGTTGATGGATATGGAACATAATACACCTGCCTCACATTTTCTGCCATGATAAACGGATCATAAAGTTTATACCTTCCATTCATTCGAATGTCCACAGTATTACATTTTGGATTCAATTTCATTCCTCTAACTGATGGATCAAACTATCTACAAAAAAACAAAACTATTCTCTTTTCATAGTCTAACGGTGGGTATACAAGTTCATATATGTGTTCGATCACACCGTAGTAGTCATTTTCACCTCCTCCTGTTTCACCTTTAACATATACCCCACTATTAATTGTTTTTCCCCCTCACTCCATGATTGAGTGTCAAATTTGTAACCGTTAACTAGGTACGTGTGCCACTCGGTCACCTCAAGAAAAGGACCATCGGCTAAGTTCCTCAAGTGTCGGATTTGGGGAGTTGGTTCTGCTTCATAAACCTAAGTAAACAACATATGGAAAAATAAGTCATGTCTCATATCTACTATAAAGAATTATTCAGCGCCTTGGGGATTTGGTTACTTACTCTAGTATTAAACCAGAATGGAAAAATTTCATGTATACGAATAGAAGATTATTCAGCGCCTATACCCTCAATTCGTAAGAATGCACTGAAAAAGAATTATTATTACTCTTTAGATTGAAAGTTGATCAAAATCTGATTTAACATCATACAGTATATATTAACAACAGAATTGGAGCATACTTACTCAAGATATGGTTAAACTTTAGTGCAATTGATCAAGACATGAACATGTGCTGATTTATGCTCTTTATCTGATAAGTAGTTGGTTGACTTCTTTTCCGAAGGGCGACCAGGTTTGATAAACACAGATAAAGTGAGCGGGTGTCTTTCTTCTTCAATCTCCATTTCATTTCTATTATTTGTTGACAACATAAAGTTGTTGAAATAATGTGAACAAAAATAAATTGTTTCACGGTGTAGATAAGCTGTGCAGATCGATCCTTCAACTCTAGCTTTATTCTTCACCGATCGTTTATAATCACCCATTAATCTATTTGTTGAACGAAAAATACTTCATTAAACTAATAATCATACTAATTAAGATAATTTTAACAAAATGTTGAAATAGATAATTACCTCTCAAATGGATACATCCACCTATAATGAACTGGTCCACCAAGCCTTCCTTCATACGCAAGGTGAACCGGTAGATGCTCCATGGAATCAAAGAAACCGGGAGGAAATATTCTCTCCAACTTACAAATAATGAAAGGAATATTTTGCTCCATCTTAATAAGATCATCCCTTCTCAATGTTGAAGAGCACATATTTTTAAAATATTGACTCACTTCAATAAGTGGTTCCAAAACACACTTTGGTAATGAATTAAAAGCAATTGGAAGCAAACACTCCATGAATACATGACAATCATGACTTTTCATCGCATACATCTTTCCGGTGTTCACATCGGCACATCTTGCAAGGTTAGAAGAATAACCATCTGGCATCCTCAATTCTTTCAACCATCGACAAACATCTTTCGCTTCATCTGGTGTTAGGCAGTATTTGACTTTGGGTTTTAACATCTTCCCATTAGGCATTTCCACCAAATTCAAATCAGATCGATGTTTGCTACAATAAAGAGCAGAATCCAATCTAGCCTTATTATTGTCTTTGGTTTTATTTTTCACATTCATCACAGTGAAAAATATATTGTCAAAGAAATTCTTCTCGATGTGCATAACATCAAGATTGTGCCTCAACAAATTATCTTTCCAATATGGGAGATTCCAAAATATGCTTTTTTTTGTCCAATTGTGCACATGTCCATAACCATCCAGTCGGGTGAGCTCCCCTACCTCTGTCGCTTGTGGCAAATCCATAATTCTGCTCCAGATTTTACCTGATGTCAACAAAGGCGGTGGTCCATCTGTTTCAACTGCCCCTTTCTTGAAGGCCTTCTTGTTCTTTCTAAATTTATGATCTTGTAGTAAGAATCTGCGATGCGAGTCAAACCAAGAACTCTTGCCCCCGTACTTTAGCGTAAACGCCTTTGTGTGTTGCATGCAGTGGGGACATGCCAATTTACCGTGAGTCCCCCAACGAGACAACATACCATAAGCAGGAAAGTCATTAATTGTCCACATCAATGCGGCTCTCATCATAAAATTTTTCTTTCGTGCTGCATCATATGTCAAAACACCCCCCCCCCCCCCACAATCTCTTAAGATCATCAATCAAAGGTTCCAAAAAGATATCAATGTTAGCTTGTGGATTGGATGGACCAGGTATCAGACAAGTCAAAAACATATACGGTTTAGTCATGCACATCTCAGGAGGAAGATTGTAAGGGGTAACAATGACTGGCCAACAAGAGTAGGGTGACGCCGATGCTTGGATATATGGAGTAAACCCATCAGAGCACAAGCCAAGTCGAACATTCCGTGGGTCTGAGGCAAAATCTGAATGCACTTGATCAAAGTGCTTCCACGCTTCACCGTCGGATGGGTGGCGTAAAATGTCGTCTGAGGTACGCCTATTGTCATTATGCCAAGTCATTTTCTGCGCAATTTCGGTCGATGCAAACATTCTTTGCAACCTTGGAACTATAGGCAAATAGAACTTCGACTTTACAGGGATAGGTTTATAATTACGTTTTGCCCCTTTACGATCATGATACCTTGGCTTTCCACAGAATTTGCATTCAAGTAGCTCACCATCATTTTTACCAAATTCGTTGTTGTAAAACAACATGTGCCCTTTCTCACAACAATCAATCTTCTTAAATTTCAATCCCAGCTTCGAAACTAACATCTTTGCTTCATAATAACTTTTTGGCAAATTATCCTTATAAAGTGTCGCTTCCAACATCATTTCAGTCACATAGTCTAAACCCACCTCAGAAATATTACTCATGGACTTGAGAGCTAAAATTTTCACACACATAGATAATTTTGACTGTGGTGAGCCTTCAAACAACGGTTTTTTTGAATCTCTTAACAAATTATAAAATTTTTGTGATTCTTCATTTGAAAGTTCATCATGATCGTCATATTGAGGCTCATCAAATGGCACATTCACCCTGAGACCATCACAAATCATGTTTTCCATCGACTCAAAAATTTCATTACGTGGAACACCAACACCAGAACTGCTTGAAGCCCCTACCTCAAAATTTTGACGTCGTTGTTCTCCATGGTCCACCCAAATCCAATAATTAGGCCTAAACCCCCATTGATACAAGTGCTCCCTGATTTCATTATCGGTCCTAATAGGTACACCATCGCATTTTAAGCATGGACATCTAACCCCCTTTTCCCGTTTAGCCAATTCATGTCGCCACGCTACCACAAGAAACTGTTCAACCCCAATTACAAAAGATTCCTTCAAACCCGCTCTTCTCGGATATAACCGATCATACACCATTCACGATTAAATTCATACAAATTCATCTACACGCATTTAAGAAAACGTGTTAGATTCCCTTAACATTCCCAATAATCAATCAAGTTAGTGGCATCGATATGATCTCAGTGGAGATGATTTCGATCCGAATATGGGGGTTAATGACAGATCAGACAAAACCCTTTTTCATATAAGTAGTTAAGGATCGAAGTTATTTCTAACTCCCAACCTTAAAATTGTTAGTATCGCCTCGCAATTATCTCAATGGAGATGATTTCGAGGAAAATATGAGGGTGAGGGACGACATCACCTCACCCTTTTCCATCAACAACACACAGTCATCTAACCTAGGGTTCATGAAATCAACAATTAATTTATTTTGAAAACTAACCGTTATGAGATTGAGGTCCGGTGCGGTACGTGGTTCGGTGACGGTGCGCACTCCGGTGCGGTTGTGAGACTTCAAACACCAACGATTTCAATCCTAAACAATTTCAACTTCAATTTGAATAACTAACTTCAATTTCAACTATTAATTTCAACAACAACTTCAATATCAACTTCAATTTCAGGTTTAAATAGTTATTACCCCCTGCAAATATAGTCATTATCCAGTTACCCCCTGCAAAAAAAAACATTTAAAACAAACCTTGCAAAATGTAAAGTTATCCAGTTACCCCCCTGCCGTTAAATTTTCTGTTAAAATATGTAAAATGTCACATATCCAGTTACCCCCTGCCACGTGTCACCTTATTATTGGGCATCTGTGACACGTGGCACTGACATGCCACGTCAGCTCCTATGTCACCACTGCCACGTGTCACTGACATGTGCCACGTCAGCAGCCAATGGATGGCTGCCACGTGGCACTAGTTATTACACTCAAAAATTAAGAATTTTGTAGCCACCAAGGGTGTTGAACTCGTGACCCCTTACTAACTCCCACACCTCCTAACCACCGAGCCACATTATTATTTGTGATTATTATCTCACCTACAAATATTTATTACATCATTGCCAATTAAATTAAAAAAAAAATCTGGAAATCAGAAACTGAAGCTCTTCATCTTCTACGACTCGTAAAACAACAATCTTCAAAACTCATATCCATCTTCAACCAACCAAACTCAGATCCGTCTTCAAAACTCAAGCTCTTCAAAACAACAATGCTTTCTTCTTCAATCCTCCATCTTCAACCAACCAAACAAACTACAATCTTCAAAAATCTGGAAAACGAAAATCTGGATTTCCAAATCGTTTTAATGATGATGAATTTCTGGGTTTCCAAATCGTTTCAATATGGGTTTCCAAACGAAAATCGTTTAATTTCTGGGTTTCCAAACAAAAATCGTTTTAATTTCTGGATGAATTTGGGTTACAGAATCGTTTGATGATGATGAGTTTGAAGAAAACGGAATTGAAGAAAAAGAAAAAGGAAATTGTTTTCCAGAAAAAGAAAAAGGAATTGAAGAAAAAGAAATTACAACAAGTAAATTAGAATGAAAATGGAACAGAGTAGAAAGAAAAAGGAAATGAATTGGAGATGGTTTGGTGCTTCACGATGAGATGAACGTAACAAAAATAAATTAGAACAAGTAATAAATATATTAGAACTAGTATAATATCACAAGTGAAGAATTGGTTTGGTGGTAATTCCCCTTGTGTTTGAATTAGAGGTTGCAAGTTCAAGTCTCACTGCAGCCATTTTCAAAATTTATTTTGAGTGTAAAATCAGTGCCACGTGGCAGCCATCTATTGGTTGCTAACGTGGCAGTGGTGACATAGGAGCTGACGTGGCATGTCAATGCCACGTGTCACAGAGGCCCAATAATATGGTGACACGTGGCAGGGGGGTAACTGGATATGTGACATTTTACATATTTTAACAGAAAATTTAACGGCAGGGGAGTAACTGGATAACTTTACATTTTGCAAGGTTTGTTTTAAATGTTTTTTTTTTTGCAGGGGGTAACTGGATAATGGCTATATTTGCAGGGGGGTAAAAACTATTTAAACCTCAATTTCAACTATTAATTTCAATTTCAAGCAAAAAACATAAATCAATTCACTATTAATTTCAATTTCAATAAAACAACTTCAATTTCAACAAACAATTTCAATTTCAACTTCAAATTTTTATCCTACACAATTTCTATAAATCTTAAACCTAAAACACAATTTCAATTTCTACCCAATTTCAATTTCTAATTCTAAACACAATTTCAATTTCTACCCAAACCTAAAACCCTACCCAAAACAACAATATCACAAAACTAAATTCACTAAAATTACAAAACAACAATATCACAAAACTAAATTCACTAAAATTACCAAACAACAATATCACAAAACTAATTTTACAAATCCTAACAAAACAATATTAAAAAAATCTAAATCAGTTGGTCAAAAAAAAATTCAAAATCAGTAAAAATCAAAACCTCCAAGATAGAGCTCCGGTGGTGAAGAGGGAGAACTCCGGTGGTGGTGAAGAGGGCGAGCTCCAGTGGTGGCGAAAATGGAGAGCTCCGGTGAGAGAGAGGTTCGCGTAGGAGAGAGAGAGGAGAGAGAGCGACGTTCGCGTAGGAGAGAGAGAGAGGAGCGACGACGACAGTGGGTTGTGGTGGTGTGGTGGCGGCGGTGTGGTGGTGGTGGTGCTGGAAATGCTGTGGTGGAGTTGGGGTTCGTGAGAGAGAAGAGTGAGGGAGTGAAGAGAAGAGCAAACAGAGAGAGAAAAATGGGATCTGATTCTATTTAATTGGGGTTAGCGACGGAATTTGCGAGGGACAATTCCGTCGCTAATCCCTGCACGCTAACCAAGACTGGAACGGTCAAAATATTTAGCGAGGGACCAGTATTTCCGTCGCTAATTCTTTCGGTTTCCGTGCTGTTCTGATTTCAGTTTCCCTCCAAACAATTAGCGACGGACTGTTCCGTCGCTAATGCCCACATATCCGTCGCTAATTATCAACATAAATGAGGCCCCTTATTCCCTCGCAAGTTCCGTCGCTAATGTCAGTTTTAGCGAGGGAATCGCATTCCCTCGCTAATGTCCGTCGCAAATGAACAATTTTTTTGTAGTGTTATTTGTGTCACTCAAAAACATATAAAAACCTCTGAGCTTCCTCGTTTGGAACTTCTTCAGCATCATATTGTGGTTCTTCGAAATCCAAATTTACACCGACAGCATCAGATATCATCCCATGAACAACATCAAACGGCGGTTGATATCCGGTAGTCGTTGGAATATTACTACTTGATGTGGAAGCTACGACTAGGGGTGTTCAATGGTTCGGGCAAATCCAAACCAACCCACAATCCAATCCAAACCGATATGTTTGGTTCGGATATTTCTCGTTTTCGGGTCAAAATCGAACAAATCCAAACCAACCCGTAGTTGTTTGGATCGGGCAACGGATTTTAAAAATCAAATCCGCGAACCCGAACCAACCCATATTATGTCATAACAATTTTGTAATTTTAGATGTACACGATTTTATTTACTTAGAATTTTTACCTTTATGATTTATGATTAAGTTGTAAAATTTTAATACTATGAATGGGGAGATTATTAGTGGATTTGAGTGTAATTCCGTGTGATTTGTAATTTTTTTAGCTATTTAAAATGTTGGAATATCATAAAAAAAATGTTGTTTTTTATATTTTAGAAAATTAATATTTTAGTGAATGACCCGTGAGCCCAATCCAAACCAACCCGTCCAATATCGGTTCGGTTTGGTTCGGATTTTGGAGGAAAAAATGTAAAATCCAAACCAACCCAAACCGAATAATTATCATTGGTTCGGGCAACGGATTTGGTCAAATCCGATCCAAACCGACCCACGAACACCCCTAGCTACGACTGGACTTGACGCGAGACCTTGATCTACTTGGACAGGAACATTATCAACCGCAGGAACTCCAGCTACAACCTCGCCATGACTGGTCCATATCCAATAATTTGGCTTAAACCCATTATTGTACAAATGAAGTCGAATATCACCTTCCTTTTTTATAGATCGAAACACACATATGGAGCAAGGACATCTAATTCCACCTTGTCACTCAAATTCTTTTTGACGCTTAGCAAAAAGAACAAATTCTTCGACTCCTTGTACAAAACGTCGTTTCAACCCAGTTCTTCCAGGAAATGTTCTATCATACATCCAACTACGATCCATTTTTTTGTGTACGTTCCTTAATTATAATTACAACATATATCACGTGTATTAGAACAATACACATTGGTATTGATATTTTTATGTTTGACCAAATATACAAATGGTAATATATTTTTAGTAACATTTTATTTTACTAATAAATTTACCTTTTTAACAATAATTGCAAATAACAAACAATTATTACAATTTAATTTATTTTATTTTTCGAATAATTTCTATAACATCAATAATTTTTACTAAAAAATAAACTATTACACAATAAATGAAATTTATTTTATTTTCATGAAAAATTTCAGCTAATAACATCAAATAATATTGAAATTTATTTTTTTTATTACAAATAAATTTGTTAACTAATCGGTAGTGAAGAGAAGTGTCTGACTTGATGCTTTCCGGTGGACTCTTGTAAACAAAACTCCAAACTAGCAGCAACTCCAACCAATTGCAAAACAAATAATAACAAAAAAAATATTAAACAACACATAATTAAAAACTAAAGATTAACAAAAACAATCAAAACTCAGTTAAAAAACATACCTTAAACAAAACTTAAGAGCAATCTCACAGAAAGAACACAAAAGCCTTCGAAAGGAGTGGAGTGAGAGATTTGAGAGGAAAAGAGTGAGAGATTTGAGAGGAAAAGAGTGAGAGATTTTGGAGAAGAGAGTGAAGAGTGAGTGAATAGTGAGGGAAGCGGTTCGAATAAAGGCAACATGCCAACGGCTATCTCGCACAAATCCGCCGGTAATGGCCAGTACCGGCAGATTCCGTTGACTACCGGCGAAATTCAGTCAACATCGCAACGGCTAGATGCATACCGGCGGATTTTCGTGATTAACGACGGATTTTCGTACTTACCGGCGGATTCGAGTAAAATACCGGCGGATTTTTAAATTTCAAAATTTAAAATTTATCCGCCGGAAATCTAGCTTACGGGCGGATTTTTCTTCGACTGTTACCGGTGAATTTTTTACGATTACCGGCGGATTAATTGAAAATACCGGCGGATTGTTTTAAAATTTTATTTTATAATTGGTGAAATTATCCGCCAGTAATTGCAATTACCGGCGCATTTTTTTCAAATTTTTTTCGTTAAAATGGTCCGTCGGTAAGCAAATAGAATCCGCCGGTAAACACATCAAATCCGCCGGTAAGCAATAAAAAAACCGCCGGTATTTTACCGGGGAACACAGGCCGCCGGTAACGCGCCAAAATCCGTCGGTAATTTACCGGCGGATTTATTCCGCCGGAAATCGCCCCTCGAAAATACCTTAAATTCTTGCAGTGTTTGGAAGAAAATTTTTTATGTGGGTCCCATATGTTTTTTTCCCTTCTCCCCTTAATATTTTGCAACCAAAGGAAGGAAAAATTCTTGGTATGTGTGTTTTCTTTCCTTGCTTGGACTTTTCCTTTCTCTCCCTTCCTTCCAAACACAACCTTAACCCCAACACTCCCTCTAATTCACTCAAAATTTCATTTTTCAAAAAGAACAAAAACTTTGAGAGAGAGAGAGAGAGAGAGAGAAGTCGAGCAAGAGAGGAAAGGAGGGAAGAGCTCAACTCCAAAACCCATTCTGAACAACCACACCCAAATCATCCCTTTCCTTCACTCTTCTTCATGGATTGAGGTTCCAAGAACAAAAGTGCAGATGATTTCTCTCATTCTCCTACCATTCTCCTACATTTTCAAAATATCCAAGGTTGAGGGTTTGGCAAAACAGTTGCATTTTTGGTTGCATGTTAGTTTGGGACCTTCCAAGAAGCATTTCTCAAGCTACATTGTGAATTGGAGGGGTGAGCTAGGCACATTGAGGGCTGGGGTGGAAATTGGAGGCTTAGGGGTTGTTCTTGTGAAACTTGCTTGCATTTCGAAATTTCTGCATTATTTGCGAGTTCCTCACTTTGTTTTGTTGCTTTTTCGAATTGCATGTTAATAAAATGAGTATGTTCTGGTTTTGATGGAATTGCATGTGCCTAAAGTCCTGTTTGGAACCTCTGAAATTCTGTTTTGATAAAATAGTGACCGTTTTATGAAGTGTGTGTTCATGGTATTGTTGTGTGGATTCAAATTTCTATCAATGATTGAAGTGTATTATGGGTTTGATTGTGTTTTAAATTGAAAAAAATACTGTTATTATGAGGTATTTGAGTGGGTTTAGTCTTAGGAATGAACTGGAACCAAAAGGGAAGAGAAAACTAGCTGAAAAACGCAGATTTTCAAGTGCTGTAAAAATGGCACGACCCTGCGCCCCAAGTGGCACAGACCGTGCCCCCTTTGGTTTCTCCCCCTTAAAAATTTTCTTTCCTTTTGTGTACCAATTCTTCCCCAATGCTAATCCTAACCCAAATAAAGTAATAAAGGATGATTGTGACTAGATTCTAACATGACTTAAGGATCCTAAACTTTTATTAATACGATCTTTAATGTCAACGAGTGAGAAAATGCTATTGAGTTAAATAAGATGCATAATATAGGAGGGGGATGACGATCCCAAGAGGTTAAAAGCATACTTGACGGGGGGAAGTCATGATCCCATAAGCTAAGGCCTAGAATTACTCGGTATAGCTATTCGAGTTGGGTTCTCCGTTGAGATTAAGTAAGTTAATCTCTCGGGTTGTGTTAAGAGGAAAATAGGTAAAAAGAGGATAAGAGGTTAAGAGGAAGCGATAGAATTAAGAAAACACCGAGAGGAAATGTGAGGGATCGCGAAGAAACTCATTGAGATTTGTAACCTCACTGTTTTATTTGTGGTGTTTTCAGATGGACGGAGCAAATCGAAGCAAACCGAGGAGAAGTAGCTACTGATGTAGTTACTTAGTTTATCAAGGGATCCTTCAGATCAAGTTATTTATGTTTGCTTAGCTTTTCCGAGACATGTTTAAGTTGTACCTTTAGACTGAAATCTTCGATATTATAATCGAAGTCATTTTGTAATGTAAACCCTAACTTGAATATTTGGACATCCAAGGTTTTGCGGTTGTAATATTCAACTATCCGATTTATAACTGACTCGGATTATTGGGATATTTTACTCGAGGAACTTAATTGAAGTGAATTATTATAATGAGCGAGGGATTAGTCACTGCTGTCCGTGTGGTGGATACTCGGGTTTACCTAAAAAAATACAATACAAGTCATTAATCTTATAAGTTCTACAAATTTCTTACACAAAATTTTACAAATGTTACTAAAAAGGTCTACCATCCATTAAAAAGGCTAACAATAATGAAGTAATTGTCAAAAAAAAACAATGAAGTAGCAAGAAGTTCCAAAAGTGCTGTGGTTTTTTCTATCACTTCAAACTCTCTAACCTCTTGATGTGCAAATGCTCGTTTCTCATATTCTGACCATTTTCTATTGGAATTGAACCATCACATCCCTAAAATTAAACAAACAAATTAATTAGTACAAGTCACAAACAAAACATGTTATCAAATAATTATATTCACCAAGGGAATTATAACGACAACACTAACTAAAATTACCAACAAAACTTAAGAAAGCCCTAAAGTAGATTTTAAATTATCAAAAACCAGGTAACAACAGATATTATGCAAACCAAGTTACTGTTAATATCTTGATATGACATCTTTTAAGCTTCAATCATGGCTCATAGATGCTTAAAGGAACTAGAGGTTTCTCAAATAAACCAAAGAGTGGGGGAATCTCCCAATTGAAGAAGTTATCAAAGAGCTCAAGACTTTGAAGCTTGGAAAGTTTTCCTAGCTCTTAAGAGGGATAGGTCCAATTATGTTGTCATTCTGTAGCACCCTGAAAAGTAATACAAAACACCCAACTTTGTATTAGGGGAAATAACTAATATAAGAAATATACATCATCTTGATAGTTGATATTTGCATTGTGCTTTCTAATTACTTACACAGTCCCCAGGAGAAAAATTCCCCAAGTTTTACATATCCATCATATTCCATTGAAAAATGGCATCATTGTGCTCTGACTTCATGTGCATAGCACAGTGGAAAATTAAGCATGTGGATGGACTTGAAGTGGGAGTACCTGCTTACAGTGCAAGAAGATCCAACAATACAATATTCCCTGCATTTTGTTTTAGCAATCATGGAGTAATACTTGCAGTCAACAAAAGCAATGAGAATTAGTATGACTGCAAAATTTATCTAATATAAATTTATTCAATTTCCTATATGGTTTTATCAACAAACCATTTTATAGAATAGAAAATTAATGCCATGTATGGCTTAAATTAGTTTACCACATTATTTGAACACACAAAGACTTTAAACCAATTTGAATTTTTTAACAATACTCCACATATTTGCGTATCATCTGTGACCCAAGTGATCTTATGAAGATTCAATTCAAGGTTACCATATAGCTACTATCCTAATTTTAAAAAACTGTAAGGTTACCATATACCAAAATTAATGAAAATAGGGGCACCATTGTCAACTATTAGTCATAAAACTAATGAAAATAGGGATGCACTATCAAGAAAGTGCATAAATAATTGATTAAAGTGAATAACAAGGTGAATAAGTGATCAATACTAAACCAGCACTATCTGAGTAAATGCTTCACATAGAGAGGTGCCCTAAATAGCACAACAAAATGGTAAGCTAAGGCTGCAAACAGTACAAACCAAAACTAAAACGATAGAAGACATGACAATACCATAATGGCAGCAGTTGAGTAAGAATAAATGCTGGTATCTGCCCAATCTGATCTGTGTTCCCTCAAGAATTTAAGAATAGCTGGAGGGACATTCTGCAAGGACAGAGAGAGAGCATGAGACAACTAAATACCTGGATACTATATATATATATATATATATATATATATATATATATATATGTATATATATATATATATATATGTACCAGTCAATGGAAAGGAAAAGCAAATCCTATATATGAGCATTATATATTAGGTGAAGAATTCACAAGGGTGGTATCATCAATGCCATCACTCTCTAACATAGACCAGCCATCTGTGGATATCTTGTGTTGTAGGTTAAGTTTTGATGATGAGGTAATCTAAGACAAAGTGACAAATGGAACTCCGAGACATTATTACTCAAGAAGTAAGTCCGTGTCAAGGGTAGTCACTAGAAAGTTGGGTCATGTCTTAGGAATGATTGTAAACCTCTTTTGAGGATCGGCTCAAATCTCTCGACACACAACACTCACGTAATCAAGTAAACGTATGCATGCTAAATAGGTTAGGCACAAATGTTTACAAGCATAAAATCGATTATGCACTTGGTTTTAAAGAGAAAGGAAGCAAGAAATCGATTATGCACTTATGTTTTTAAACTGACATGTTTTTGGAAGAAAACAATCGATACATGACTTCTTGTTTTAAAGCAAACAATCGATTTATGACTTGGTGTTTTTAAAGCAAAGAATCAATTTTTAACTTGGTTTCTAAAGCATAAAATCGATTGTATACTTAATTCATTAAGCACAAAATCGATTATGAGCTTCATCTTGGAAGCACACAATCGATTCATAGCCTTAGGAGTTGAAAGCATAAAATCGATTTTGATACTATTTTATTTAAGTAAAGAATCGATTTTCACACTTAGTTTTAGAAGCAAACCAATCGATCATTCACTTATGAAGTTGTTCTCTTTTTAAAGCAAAGAATCGATTGTCATACTAAGTGATTTTAAGCAAACAATCGATTTTTCACTTGTTAGAAATTTTCTCAACGGTCATATTTTTCCTAAATCTATAAATAGAGACAGAGGGCTGCACAGAACGTACAACCCAAATATTCACAAGCTGAAACGCATAACTCTTGCACACCATCACTTCTGTTCTTCAAGTTCCTCATCTTTTTGAGCTGATCTCTCTTAAGGGTTAGATTGGGTTGGGAATCTTCAAGTTGTTGTATCCACCTTCATAGAGGCATTTTGTTATTTGTTTGTGATCTATTTTTATCGTTGTAATTGGTTTATACTAGAGAGTGGGGTATCTCTCTAGGGTTCTTGTTTATACTAGAGAGTGGGGTATCTCTCTAGGGTTTTTGGTTGTAACAAGGGTGGGGTATCTCTTGTTGGTTATATATCTTGAGGGCTCTTGCAATAGGTGGGGTATCCTAGGTGAAGAGTGCCTGAGTCTATAAGGGTTTTAAAGCACCCGGTTAAGCTATGTTTTGTTAGTGAAAAATCTCACAGGGTTGTGAGGACTGGACGTAGGTTACTAGGAGGTGACTGAACCAGTATAAAATCTGCTGTGTTCTTTACTGCTTTTATTTCTTTTTCATTGATTCCATAAACCTGCGCAAAAAATTGATCTATGTCGTTAAAAGGGGAAAAGTTTTTAAAATCTCAATTCACCCCCCTCTTGAGACTGAAGCCACTTGGTAACATCATCATCTTTTTTTGTCAAGTTGACAAAAAAAGATGATGGCTGGTCTATGTTAGAGAGTGATGGCATTGATGCTATCACCCTTCTGGTGAAGCTCCTGCATCAAATGGTATTTAAGTAAGAATACCGCAGCATAACTAGCCAATTATGCCAGAATAATGTTATTATGAAGGATAAAAGCACAAACTTGCTCAATCGCCGACTAAGCGCACATAGAGTTGTTGGCCTTCTTCCCCAACCTGTGACACCTGGCTGAGAAACTTCTTGAGAAATTTGCCTCAATTGTCGTAATGCTTGAATAACAATTTAGAAGGTTGCAAAAACAGTTAATTCAAAGTCAATCAATGAAAAACCTTAAACATAAACTGCAAATATGTAACTGTGGCACAATCCATGGAGGACGGTGGGTGGAAGGGTGAATGTTAGGGTAAAATGAAATGAATCAAATTCATATTACCTGAAGAATGGCAATTCCCCCTGATAATCTTGCTATCCTTTCATTCAATATATTCTTTTGGAATTTTCCTCAGTATTCTGCAAAATATGTAACATCATGTGTAATGTTACTTCTAATTTACTAGACATTGATGAAGTGTGAAATGTGATAATTTTTAAATGGTTAAGTTCTTTCTGCACCTCCACAAGCCTCTTGAGTTGCTGAACTCTTTTCTCAACAGCTGCTTGAGTACTTCCATCAGTGACTATTAAGGTAGAATTCTTTGTTATGACAACCTTGGTAGCAGAACCCATCATATCTGTGTTAGCCTTTTCTAAGGTGAAACCCATATCTTCTCTGATTACAGTACCTACAAAATATATCAAGAGCCAAGAATGCAAGAGAGAAAAGATAAGTAGAGATTGAAATGAAACTTGAAGACCATGCTTAGAAGCTAGTGATGCTTCCTACCTTAGTATTTTATCATATTGATGAAAATGAGAAGACACAAGTAAGGCCTCAAAGTTCAACCTTTGTACGTAATACCGTATCAACTCTGAACGATTCATAAAATAATTACAAGAGAAGACACAAACCAATGATACCAGAAAACATACTATGATTCAAAATGTGCTACCTATAGCCGGTGGTAGTTGAAAATTGAGGTATCAACACTGGGAATAGCATATAGATCAGGAAATCATGAAAAGCTACACATATACTGTTACAGTCACGTTCATGTAGAAGAATCTACCATACTAGATAGCTCAAATTTCTTCAATTCTACTACAGCATCCAAAAAGTTCTCCCTTTTTCTCCCTTTATTCTTCTTCTCAAAGCAACACCCAATATAGCTTGATAAGAAAACTGTTTCAAGCAAGCAAATCACTAAACCTAATTTCTACAACAGCTTACTCACTAACCCTAATTTCTACAAAAGCTGACTCACTAATCTTAATTTCTACAACAGTTGACAAGCTAAAACGCACAGTAAAGCCATGGAATGAAAGGGGAAAACGATGTTAAGAAAAAAATAGAAATATAAAGAGAGGATTTGAGCGAGATATACCAGAGCAAGATATTGAGCAGCGGCGAGAAGAATGTGATGAAGACGAAACGAATGAGTGGAAGAGAGCGTTCAGTGGAGCGTTCACCTTCGTTAGGGTTCCCTTTGGCGTTCCTTCATGGAGCTTTCAGTGGAATGTGATTCTGCCACAACAGAGTTTTCAGTTTTAGGAAGAAGAGAACTAATAACTGCAAAAATATTGTAAAACAAGGGAGAGAATAAAAAGGATTTCACGTGCACGCGATTTGGCGGTTTAGGGATTTTGGGGTTTAATTTTGAAGCTCTCAATGTTAGGGTAAATCGGTTCAATATAACAAATCAGTTCAGAATCTTGTTTTAATTCTGAAGCGAGGGAAGAGAGAGAGCAAGAAGAGAGCTTACCGTAAATGGAGAAAGAAGAGCTGAGAATGAGAGTTGAGAGTTGAGAGCTAACAACGAGAATGAGAGTTCAGAGTTCAGAGACGAAAGACTAGAGCTAAGAACGGCAATGGCGATGGCGATGGCGAGGACGAGGACGGCAATGGCGAGGAAGGCGACGAGTGTTGACAGCGTGGATTTGTTTATAGAGTGAGAGAACGAGAGTGACGAGAGAACAAGGGTTCAGAGAGTGAGAGTTCAGAGAGGTATAGGAGACCGCGTGACTTTAGAAATCAAAGGGACCTTTAGCATCGGCTGTTTATACAACCGATGCTAAATGTGTTAGCCATACACATTTAACATCGGTTGTATAAACCACCGATGCTAAATGTCTGACGCAAGCACTTTTATCATCGGTTGTTTAAACAACTGATGCTAAATGTAGGCGCGAAAATTGAAAACTTCCATTTAATTGCAAAATTGCCACCTGTAGCGACCGAAAAATCCGGGTGAGGATTCCTCGGAGGTTCAAAAATGAAGCCGCCACCAAAGTTTAATTATAAGGGAAAATATTGGAAAATCCCTTTGAGTTTGGATAAGGGTCCTTGAGACCAGATTAGGGTTCGAGAGTCGGTATTAGCATCCCACGACATCCTTCCTAATGAAGGTTACCTGCTAACTAGTTGTAGGAAAGAATATTAATTTTGAAAATGTTTATTTTACCCTTTTATTGTGAATTAACAAGAAAGAAGAAAATTCATATTTTATTTAAGAAAATGATTATTTAGGAGAAAACTGAAAAAGGTTTTTTTATTAGTGCAATTGACAGAGGTCGGCCGCCCTCTGCTCCTACGTATCTCTTGGTAGAGAATCAAATCACACGTAGTTCTTGATAGAAAACTTTGTTTGTTGGTGTATTTTATTTAGAGATTTTAGGACTCCTGAGTGATCAATTCATTTGTCCTAAAATGATGATTAACCCGTCTGTACAGCCAGCTTAGTCCCCTATTTTCGGAAAATAGAGTTTTTGGAGTTTGGAAAATGATTTGAAGTGAGTTTGTTTGATTTTATTGGAATAGGGGTTTTAGGATTCCTGAGCCGTACGGCTCATTCATCCTAGAACGCTGACTAACCTGTCTGTACGGCCGACTTAATCCCCTATTTTAAAAATTTGATTTGTCGAAAGAAATGTGTTTGTATTTTTTTAATTTAGAAATTGTTTGGTTTAAATAGGGATTTTAGGACATGATCCGTAATGGTTCATTAGTGACCTAAAAAGCAGACTAACCCGACTGTACAGTCGACTTAGTCCCCTATTTATATTTTTTGAAAATGAAATATTCATCTATTTATTTTTATAGGTTTTTTGTAAAAGAAAATAATAAAAATGAAAAGAGAGGGTACAATAGAAAAATGGGGTGCATTTAGCTGCTCGGGGTTGCATTAAAAGAATGGAGGGAGCGTTTAGCAGGCCAGCCCGGTTGTGGGTAATGGGCTTGCGTATGGGGTTGTACGAATTAAAAGATGGGGGGTATAGTAATGAATCTGTTAAAAATTAAAATTAAACTTAAATTAAAAATGGGAGAGGGTATAAAAGGTAGCTAAGTTTTTTAGAAAACCTAATTTCAACTCCTATTCTCCCTTAACTGCGCCGCAGCCAGACATGGAGTGGAGAGAGAGAATTTTTCGGAGAGAGAGAGAGAGCACTACGGTGAGAGAGAGTGTTCGCAAAGGCTGAGAGAAAGGGGTGGGGTGCGACGGAGATGGGAAGGCTACGGTGGTGAAAGAAAGGGGTGGAGTGCGACGAACAGGGGTGACGGCGTGATGACGGCGTGACGGTGGCGACGCCCGGAGCGCGAAGACTAATGCTGAATGGCCAATCCATGGCCGGCGACGAGGGTACCAGTGGCGACGGCGTTGTCCTAGTGGTTTACGGTGACGGAACGCAAACGACACGGTGACGGTGCGACAGTGGGGTTGACGACGGCGTGGAGGAGCACGGCGGCCACGCCTTACGGTGATGACCTCTGCCGTGGTGGCGGTCAGAATCTGGGTATGTGTTTCTATATTTTTTTTACGTCTCTTGTCTTCTTCCTCTTCTTCTACTCTTCTGTTCCTAATCTCCTTTTTTATGTTTGTTGTTTTTTTGTTTTTTCTGGGTGGTTCACGGTGCCAGGAGAGAGAAGGATGGTGCGAAGAGGATGGTCACGGTGGCAGGGATGTTGTTGACGCAGGAGACAGACACTGGCGATGGGGAGAACGACGCGACGGCGTTCGTGGAGAACGACCACCGTCTACGGTGGTCGGTGTTAACAGTACGGTACGGTTCTGTTTCTCTTTTTTCTTCTCCTAATTCTGATTTTGTTTCTTATTTCTGTTTTTATGTTCAAAAAGACTAAACCGTTCACAGTGCAGAAATTGACACCCTAATTTGTTCGTAATACCTTTTTTTCCTAAAAGAACATATTCGAATTTTTCTACCTAATACCCTAGTTTAACACTTATTTTACAGTTTATATATACAATTTATATTACTAATTTAATAAGCTGAATATATACTGTTTTGATTAATATACAAACTGCAATAACATATTTATGAACTAGACTTGAAAAAGACAAAGTCGTGATGACCTACCTCTTCTCCAGCTTCTGAATAACCTCATGTTTACTCTGCTACTCTTGCTACTAAACCTTCTTACTGCTCTATTGCTTCTGTTTCAGAATTTTTTGCTGTTTTGCGATTAGGGTTCCAGGGTGAAACCCTAATCTTTTTGCTCTGATTTTTCCTCA
Organism: Astragalus membranaceus; assembly: GCA_039519185.1. Lineage (NCBI taxonomy): Eukaryota > Viridiplantae > Streptophyta > Magnoliopsida > Fabales > Fabaceae > Astragalus > Astragalus membranaceus. The sequence continues at coordinate 126,766,729 of CM076851.1, forward strand.
ATTCTCGTATCTGATTTTCCGTGTGTTTTCTGTGTCTGCGGATTGTTGATTTTATAGGCAACTTTAGGTTTTGAAAAATGAATTCTTTGATTCTAACCTGATTTTATTTCCATTTTCAGGTTATTGGACTCTTGGGCAACAAGAATCGGCCCATGGATCTGCTGCTGTTTGTATTTTCGTTTTTTCTGATTTTTTTGGTATTTTTGGATCATTATTTTGTATTTTTTTGGATTTTTGGATTATTGTAAATTAAATATTATTTTTGTAATATATTTTTTATTTTCTGAATTTATTATCATTTTTATGGCTTTTGAGTTGAAGGACTAAATTGGGCCCAAAATATTAGACATAAGCCCACTTATTAAAAAATGGCCCAACAAGCTAGATGTAGGCCCAAATAGATAAATGGCCCAAAACATTAGACACAGGTCAACTTATTAAAAAACCTAGCCCAAAGATGTCAAGTATAAGCCCAATTAGAGAATTACCAAAATCAGGCCCAAAATGCTGGACCTAGGCCCAATTGGACAAACTGGTCCAAATTAAGACAGTGTTTGCAATACCATTTTCGTAATGATATTCCTTGGGACTTATGACACGCGGACTAAGTAAAAAGACCATAATAGGAAAGAGAGTGAACAAAATTGGGGTATAACAGCTGCCCCTCTTTATTTATATTTTACTAGTAAAGGTGAATGGTTTTCAGATTTTCGTAGTAGAAATAAAAATAAAGATAGAATAGACTCTAATTTTGTCCGTTTAGGGGGAAGATGTGTTAGGAAAAAAAAGTGCGATTAACACTTGGCGTGTTAACCGAGAACAATAAAGAAATGATCACTGGGGATCTGGAGGAGCACTGGGGCTCTAAAAGAGCATTTGGGCTCTAAGGGAGCACTGGGGCTCCAAGGGGTTGCCTAAACCCTGAAGGACCATTTGGGGTCCGAAGGTGCACTGGGGCTTTGAAGGACCACTGGGGGTCCAAAAGAGCACAAACTAGCAATAGTACTAGTAAAATGGTATGCTCGGGGGTGGCTTTTTCGAGCGGCCGGAGGGGCAAGATCAGGTCGTTGACCTAATTTGCTCACCTCCAAGGACGTCCGCCATGTCTTAGGCTGAGACAGCTAGTCTGAAGGACCTGGGGTCGGGTGATCCGTCGCGCTCAGTGGCGACATAGTGATCTTGATGGTAGAGTTCGAAGTCGTTGCTTTGACATACTGGGTCGAACTGAACTGATGGACCTGGGGTCGGATGATCAGTCGGTTACTCGATAACGCGACGTGCGATCTGGAATGAATGACCATTGGAGGTCTAAAGGAGCGCTGGGGCTGCGAGGGACTGCTGGGGGTCCGAGACTCTAAATTGTGATATGAGACCAGTGCTTGGAGCACTGACTTTGAGGGAACAAACTAATGGGATTGACACATGGCGTACTTGCCTAGGACATACCTAATGAATGCATTTACCTGAGAAGGGAAAAGCTATCTATATTTGGCATGTCTAAAAATGTGATGAATGATGCACGCGTGCAATATAGGTATGTGAAATGGTAGGTGTCCAGTGGGATGAATGAAACGTGGCAGATGATGTGAGTTGAAGTTGGTGGAACATGGAGGTTGGCAAACAACGTATGTGAATGCAATGTGTATGATTTTTTCTTTTGGCTTTTCTTTTTTTTGCCTTTTTTCGTCTCTTTGTTTTTGCTTTTCTTTTTGGACCTCTCTTTTTGCTGGTCCTTCAACTCGCAGGACTTCCGGCATGAGGCTATCGAGTGCATTCGTACTGCTAAGTCAATTGCGCATGACTGGGACTTATCATTTGAGATGATCTCGCATTTATTGCTCTATTCCTGCGGTTCCTTTCTTCCTTATAGGTATTTTAATGAAAGACTATGTCTCTTCTGTGACTCTCAGAAATTTCGTAATAATTGTAATGCTTTTGATTATGTCACATGTTTCACAATCCAGTATCAATTATCACAAAACATCATTTCAAAGATAGACGGAAGAAAACAAGAAAGGAAAGTGTTTTAATATTGACATTGGAGGTCGAATGTGCAAAAGGCACACCGACTTAAGATTACGTGTGGAATTTCGTTGAGAGAATAGGAAAGCTGAAACACTAAGCAGACTTTGTTGAACCAAGGGTAAACACTCCTTTATTTTGTATGATAACAAATTACATCATATCTACTAATGTTTCAAGTTGAGCAAAGTGCAGGACTTAATTTAAAGAGAAGAAGACACAAAAGAAGAGAAGCTTGAAGAAGAAGCAACATATGAAGTTCAAAACCCTAAATTGTGTCTAAGCCTTTTTAGGACACTTTGTAAAGGTCCTGTCACCTAAAGTGTGTGGCACTTTAGCTATTGAGAGAGATGACTTTTCAAAACATGCATGATGCACAAAAATAGTTTTGAAAAATATTTTACAAAATTGCATGCATGCATAAGGTGGAAACCAAAACTAAAGAAATATTTTTTTGAAGCAAAAGAATCGATTTCACTACATTACATATACTAAGAATCGATTCCTTCTTGGTTTCCTTAGCCTAGGAATCGATTCTCAAGTCATTCCTTAGCTTAATGAATCGATTCTCAATATTTCTACATGGATAAGAATCGATTCTCAGGACCTCCATATGGCCTAAAAATCGATTCATGCCTTACTACATAAGCATTGAAATCGATTCCCACATTTTCCAAACATCAATGAATCGATTCCTCTCTTATTTCAACTAAACAAACAATCGATTCTTTTATTTTTTGAAGGCAATGAATCGATTCCTTCACATTTTAACTTGATCAATGAATCGATTCTTCACTTATATTAAATGCTTTTCAAAAAATTTCAACGGTGCCTAAGCCTATAAATACATGGGTTGAGCTTCACCTTCAGTTCACCCACTGCTCACAATTTCTTCTCTACTCTCTCATATTCGAATCTCTATAGATCTATTGCTCTTCATTGTTTTATTGTTATAAGCTTTTGATTTTAAATTGTTATATCTTTTTTCAAAAGCTGTTTATAGATCTAGATCTGAGATCCTGTGCTCCAACTGTTTTGAATCTTGTTTTTCAAAAAGCTTTGTTTTTTCAAAATCATATCTATATTTTTAAAAGCTTTCAAGCAACCTCAACTTCTATTGTTATATCAATTTTGAAGTGGTTGCAAAAGCAAGATTATCCCTCATCTTATAGAGCATCTATAATATCCTAAGATCACTCATCTCTCTCAGTTTCTAAATTGACTCATTCTCTGAAGTGATTGGATCATAGAACTCTATTGTGTAATTTATTTTATTTCAAGGTTATTTTGAAATCCTGGGCTTTGTACTTGGGTCTCTCAATCAAGGGATTGAGTTGGTGTTTTGAAATCCTGGGCTGTGTACTTGGGTCTCTCAATAGGGTTATTGAGTTGGTTTAGAAATCCTTAGCAAGAGTGCTTGGGTTCTCAATTCAGGGGAATTGAGATTCACTTATATTGGGGTCGACTGTTTGTATCAAACTCTCTTCAATATAGTGGTTACTAAGTCCAAGGGTTGAAAAAGCCTAAGGCCGAGGACGTAGGGGTTTTATCCCGAACCTCGCTAAATTGCTGTGTCTCTCTCTCTTCTCTATCTCTTTATATTTTGCACTTTATTTGCTTATAATATTGATATTATCATATACTTGATATAACTGCTTATAATACTAATATTATCATATTCTCAATATAACTGTGCAAATATATCATATTGTAATCTTATCTAGATCTCTCTATATCCTTCTTCTCATTATCTATTTTATTGCTGTATACAATATTGATCTGTCCATCATCTCATTCTACTCCTTCTCTCCTTCTATATTGGTCAAATATTATTATTCCGCATTTAATCCAAACCAATATCGAAAAAGTTTTTTAAATTGAAAAAAGGATCCATTAATCACCTATAACCTTATTCACCCCCCCCCCTCTAAGGTTACTTTATAGACTCTCAAGTTTAACAGACTTCTCGGTAGTTAATGTCCTTGAAGTAACGGTGCCGACCACCCATGCTCATGACCTTGATCACTCATCATTCGACTTTTGGAAGTGTTGATTGCCTCAATGTTGTTTAGTCCAACTTCCTGGCCCTAATTTTTGCCTGGATTGTCCCTTTTGGATTTTCAATCCACCGGGTCGCTCTAACTTTTGCCTAGGCCGCCCTTCCGGGTTTTCAACCTAGCGAGCTTATTTTTGCTTGGCTCATCTTTCTCATTTTTCTATACTCCTTTTTTTAGGCAGCGTTCACCGGGAGTGGGAGGTCTTCCCCGTCCATTTTTGTTAGAATTAAGGCTCTTCTAGAGAATGATTTCTTTACCACGTGAGGTCCTTTATAGTTCGAGGTCCATCTCCTGCGAGAATCCTTTTGTGTATGACTTTCTTGGGCACCAAGTATCCTTAAAGTTGTTGAGGACGGACCTTCTTCTGTTAAGCTTTCTTTGTTCTTTTCCGATATGACGTAAGACACCCATCGTACTACTCCAAGTCTCCTTTAATGGAAGTACTACTCCCATCGTACGGGGTTTCCCCTGTTGAAGCGTGAACGAGGTCTGATCTCCATGTAAGGTGAAATGTCATTATCATCCCTCTGATATTCTTTGTTTGTTGTTACAACTGCCCCATTTGTTTTTTGGGCGGTATGGGAAGGGATTATGATGCTCGACTTGGAGTCCTTACGTACCACTATCCATGACGGTCTTTTTAGGAAAGCCGTAACGACTGACCAAATTTCTTGACAATCATGGATTTGTTACACCAGTGGGTGTCTTATGTCAGACAAGGTGATGTAAGCGAACTTTCTTGATTTGCTATCCTTTTGGTGTGATGTCAATTTTTAACACCTTTTTATCTTCTTCTGTGCCCAAGTTAATCATTTCGTTTGATTCCACGCGAGGCTGGGTCACTTTATCCTTTTGTTCCATTATTCTCATCACCTCTGGAAGAGTTTCCCAGTTATCTTCAACATCTTCGTTGGTTTGATTAATGGGGCGATCAAAGTTATGACATGAGTTACCGACGTTGTTATTTTCAAGGACAAGTTATTTAGATCTGCATTAGTAGAAATTGGAGGAGGATAAAAGAAAAAGTAAAACGAGCAAATGAGTAAAGAAGGAATTTGTTGGAGAATTCAAAATGCTATTTTATTAATATTGATACTGGAAAGAAACATGCGTGCCCTCATTGAAATGTCCCAAGGCTTTGGGCGGAGCCATAGGATTTGCATTACGTAACATTACTTTGAACTGAAAATCACAAGAAAATCAACAATCTCCCAATTCATAAGTGCTTTAGTTGCAGGACAAGGTGCACAAGGTTGATGATGCTGTTTTTTAGCCCTTTGATCGCCTTCAAAAGCATTGACGGATGACTTCTCATGCCCCTGGCAAAGGGTTAGCGCCTCCGTTCGCAAGTTTCAGTGCCTTGCAGTTTTCTACTGAATGCCCAATTGCGCCTGCGTGAAATTCGCAAGTGGCGTTCGGGTCATAGCCTCTCGGGAAAGGAGGTTCAATGGGCCTCATCGGGCGGGGGGAGATTAGTTTGTGACTAGTGAGGTGGTCGAACAGATCTGAGTAGGATGCGGGAATTGGATCAAACTGTACATGTCTCCTTTCTGGGTAGTTTGGTGGTTTATGGCTTTTAGTGGTTTGGGTAGAGAAGTGCAAGGCTTGAGGATGGTTTTTGGAAGTGTAAGAGGCTTTCACAGATCCTGTTATGGAATTGGTTTCCCCTTTATTATTTCTAACAAATCCTGCGAAGGGCTTCTTTGGGTTATTGGTTTCGGCTGAACCGTGAGAGATTTTCCCGTTTCTCATTCCCTTCTCCAATCTTTCTCCTATGGTGATCATGTCTGAGAAGTTAGAGGATACGCTCCCAATTAATCTGTCATAGAAGGGTGATTGCAACGTATCTATGAACATGGATACCATCTCTTTCTCTAGTAGAGGCGGTGCTACCCGCGCTGTCGATTCTCTCCAACGCTGGGCATACTCCTTGAATGATTCGTTGTTTCTTTTCATCATATTCTGCAACTGTGCTCTATCAGGAGCCATATCGATGTTGTATTTGTACTGCTTTAAGAAAGCGTCAGCCAGATCTTTCCAACATCGAATGTGGGTGCGTTCCAACTGCATGTACCAGCTTGAGGCTGCCCCAGTCAAGCTGTCCTGAAAGTAATGGACGAGCAGTTTGTCGTCGTGTGCAAATGCGGCCATTTTTCTACAATACATAGTCAGATGGCTAGCGGGACAAGTTACCCCTCTGTATTTGTTAAAGTCGGTCACTTTGAACTTGGGTGGGATAATCACATTAGGGACGAGACACAAATCATACGCATCCTTTGCCCCAACGTTGAATCCTTCCACAACTTTTAAACGTTCCTCTAGCACTTGCAGCTTATCTCTTGGTTGAGGATCCTCTATAAGATGGTCATGAGGAAACCCACTCATACTGTAGTACGGATGAATCATCGGAACCACAGCTGGGTTTGCATTTGGGATATGCGAATGAGAAGGGTCCCCAAAGTTGAGCACATGAGCTTGACGGCTCGTCATCGGTGACACGATGTAGCCCTGTGGAATGACCTGTGGTGCAGTCGTAGGACTTGAGAAGTGAACTCACGGTATTTCTGCATTTGTATTTTGAGCTGAAGGTCCAGCGACTCCCGAAGGTCCTCCCTCTTGATTGGCTTCCATGGTAGGAGGAGCGTAACCAGTTGGGAGACCGTAAGGGGGCCATTGGTAGATTTGGATGTTCACTCCAGTGGTGTGTGGAGTCTCGGAGCTGGGAGGAGGAGGAATACTTGTAGCATTGTTCTCAGTATTCCCTGCTGAAACACCTTCATCTACATTTCTTCTCTCGAGGAGTTTCACGAATTCATACATTTGATCTTTCAGCGCCATCATCTCGATCATTTGATCTTTCAATACCATCATCTCGCTCATTTGATCCTTCAGATTTGCAATGTCTTCTCTCAGAGCCTGATTATCCTCTTCGACCATTTTTGTTGTTTGAGAATGAGTCTGGTAGCGATGTTGATGAACCAGCTTGCCCTTTTACTCTCTGTTTATTTTTTTTCAATTTTTTTTCTTTTTTCGTAAGTACATGAATGAACGGATGAATGTGCATGAAATGCAAATGTATGCTTTCGTGTCACGCCTGGGAAATTGTAAGTTTCTGTTTGACGCAGAACTGAAAGACACTTATTTTATTAATGCAAATGTTTGATCCATCTTGTCAGAAAGAAAGTCTTACAATTCCCTGGCGGTTATAGAAATGTATGAAGAATGAAATGTTAATGTGCAATAATTAATTTTTTTTTCTTTTTTGCCATGCAAAAGGGACAGGTAAAAATTCATGAGGTATGCTAAAAATAATTTGTCGAAATAACATATGAATTTTGTTTTTTTTAGAAGACCGGAAAAATGCAAATGGGCTTCTATCCTAAGGTTCACATATCATATAAAATATAACATGCAACGAGAATAAAAGATAAAAGGGAAGGGTAAAATAAAACATTTAATTAACAAACAAATTTTACAACTAACCATATTAGGCTTGACTCTCTTAACAAGTCCCTAGTGAAGTCGCCAGGTGTAGCGACCAAAAAATCCGGGTGAGAATTCTTCGAAGGTTCAAAAATGAACCCGCCACCAATGTTTAATTATAAGGGCAAACATTAGAAAATCCCTTTGAGTTGGATAAGGGTCCTTGAGACCAGATTTGGGTTCGGGAGTCGATTATGTGTGGGGAATGTATTAGCACCCCACAAAATCCTTCCTAAGGAAGGTTACCTTCTAATTAGTTGTGTAAAAGAATGTTAATTTTGAAAGTGTTAATTTTACCCTTTTATTATGAATTAAAAAGAAATTAAAAGAAAGAAAAGACCCGATATTTTTGAATTAAGAAATTATTTAGGAAAAGACCAAAAAAGGTTTTTTTATTAGTGCACTTGACAGAGGTGGGCCCGCCCTCTGCTCCTACGTATCTCCGGGTAGAGAATGAAATGCTACGTAGTTCTTGGGTAGAAAAAGTTTGGTTTGTTTGTGTTTTTTAATTTAGGGATTTTAGGACTTGTGATTCGTACGGTTCATTTATCCTAAAACGATGACGAACCCGGCCGTACGACCGACTTAATCCCCTGTTTTTGAAAATAAGAATTTTGATTTTTTGGAAGAAAACGATTTGTGCAGGGAGTGATTTTATTTGCATAGGTATTTTAGGACTCTTGAGCCGTACGGCCCATTTGTCCTAAAACGATGACTAACCCGACCGTACGGCTGACTTAATCCTCTATTTTGAAAATAAAATTTTTACTTTTGGAGGAAAATGATTATTTTGTTTTTCTGTTTTGAATATGAACGAAAAGTTAACAAAGAAGAAAAAATGAAAAGTGCAACTAGTGAAAAATAATTATCAATAATATTTAAGAATAAACTAATGAAAAGAAAAATAAAATAAAATAAAATAAAAAAAGGGAGGGGGGAGAGAGAGAGAGAGCGAGAACTTCGCTGGGAGAGAGAGAGTGAATGTGTTCAGTGTTCTTGTTGAATCACTGTGGTGTGTTTTTCACCGTGGACAGGGCCTCCTTTTATAGGTGAAGGGTTAGGTGAAGAGACTTGCTTGACAAGTTAACTTGCTGGGCAAGTCGGCTTGCTGGGCAAGCAGTTTGTTGGGCAAGCAGCTTGTTGGGCTGAAGGTTAATGCTACTGACACTCCTTTTTATTATTTTCGTTCTTCTCTATTTTTTTATTTTAATGTAATTTTATTTTTGTTTTGGTGATAATGTAAATAAGAGACTGATTTTTTAAATTAGAGAAAATGTTATTTTAAAAAGGCAAATCTAGAAAAAGGACAAGTTGGGCCAAGGCCCAAACGAGAAAATCTAACATAGGCCCAATAAAGTGAATTACTAAGTACAGACCCAATAAAACGAATTAGCGTCTAAACGAGTCCAAAAACTAACTTGCGGTAGTAGGACCCGGGACTTACGACACACAAAACTAGATGATAAAAATGATTATAGTAAAAAGAGAGCGGACAAAATTGGGGTATAACACCACCGCATCTACATTTAGCATCGGTTGTTCAAACAGTGGTGCTTTCTAAAGTCAATTTTGCACTAGTGCTTCTCTCCATATAACATGTTGTCTTAATGGGGACGCCGGATAAATTGGCAAGTATGATTTGCATGGACGATGTAAAGGCTTTTATATTGAATATGGGGTGGATACTTGGTTTGGCTTTCACCCTAGGTTCTTATGTAGCGGCCAACCATTTAAGACATAGGAAAATGTAGGGAATATTGAAAATTATGAACCTCATAAGCAAACACTAGAAGAAGTTTGTAACAGAGTTAATGATATCTGAAAAGTAGAATTAATTGTGGTTAACGTTATTTCCTAACTCTCGATGGCATAGTTGGACAACAAGAAGTGTATTTTGGGATCTAGCATATTGAAAAGATAATCTATTGAGACACAACTTCGATGCTATGCATATTGAGATGAACTTTTTTAGAACATATTTAACACTAGTGAATGTGAAAGGACAAACTAGATAATGAGAAGACTAGAAAGGACAAAGCTCATTATTGCAAGCGAAAGAACTTGTTGTTGGTGGAGCAAGCTAATGGTAAAATGTTGAAAATTAGAATCAATTACACATTAACCACTACACAAGCAAAATCTGTTTATTTGGTTGATATAACATAACTCAATATGTTAGGTGGTTATTCTCTCGATTTAGCAAGATGTGCATGAAGTGTTTTGATCTCCTTTACTTCGTAGCCAACATACCTTCTAAATCAGCTTATTGAAGTGAGTCAATATTTTAAAAAAGAGTGTTGTTATATACAGCGAAACATTCATTTTGCGAGTTTTGTGAATGAGGTGGACCTCCGTTTTCTAAAAACCATTTGTATAAATGAATATCACGATTGCGTTGGTTTATGTTTTTATCTTAGAAACTATTGAAAAAAAGATAAATAGAAAATAAATATTGGTTGTGAACATGTAATTAAACCTCATCGACCGATAATGATCAACCTTGCATTTCTTATCTTCCCTTGTCCCGTTTCTCTTCACAGTAAATATGACTAAACCGTCCTCAAATATCATTCACCGATGCATCAACTAAATCTTCTATTGACTCTTCACATAACCTGTTTCTAGGGTACTACTGGTTTGATTGTGATAGCAACACTTCTTTGGAGGTGAGAGATCGAATGAACTCAAGTTTTGGGTGATTTTTGGGGCAAGGGAACACGTTAAGGACTTAAGGTGAGGTTACAGAGAGATTTAAATAGATTTAGAAAGAAATGGATTGAGCAATTGAGTGGTAAGGTCATAGACAAAGAAAGTTACCCATCTTTGGGCATTCGTGAAATCTCATGATAATAGTCCTTGCTATAATTAGCGTATTTCTTTAAATACAATTCTAGGTGATGATGACCTTACTAAAATGAAGAAAAATATTATATTGATTTATGTAAGGTAGAGAGAATGTTTCCCTCCGGTTTCTTTGATTCTATAGAGCATATTCGAGTGCACCTCACATATAAAGATGGGCTTGGTGTATATACTCAATATAGGTGGACGTATCAATTTGAAAGCTAACTAATATAATTAATATTTACTATAATTATACGTTTCAAACATATCATTTTCATAAACTCGTTTCTATAGGGAGGGAGTCGATTCACGGGTTAATAGACGAAAGGTTAAATTTAGCACATGTTCATGTGTTGATAAATTGGAATGATGTCAAACCAATATATATATTTATATTGACAAAGAAAAAGTTAACTCACTTCATTAATAATCAAGTTCGTAATACAGGTTGGACTCAAATCAAAACACTGGGAGCTAGCAAAATGCCTCGAAGCTCTAGCTAGAGCATGAGCTACAAGGTTGGCTTGCCTCCGAATGAAACTAACCTTAAAGTTTCATAAATGTGATAACAAAGAGTTACATACACGTAAAATAGAGCCATACTCGGTAACAACATTACACCTGCCACTGACGCCATCAACAACCGCTTTGCAATCAAACTCGATGGTAACACGATGGAACTCTAATTGTTGAAGCCACGTGGCGGCTGCCAAAAGCCCATGTGCCTCTGCCTCTTGGGGTGTTGGAATACCCCTATAATAATATGTCTGCGCCTTCACAAACTCACCATTGTCATTTCGAACACAAATACCAATACCATAACACCCCTCCTCCGCAAAGATCGCCGCATCGACATTGCACTTAAACTCTCCCCTATCAAGCTTGCGCCATATCTCGACGCCTCTAGGACCCGGGGGCGGCACCTGCGCTGATTTTCTTTTCCTTGCTCCCTCCCATTCAAACAGTGAAAGAGTTGCTTTGTTAATAGAAATACTTACCGGCTTCACGACATCGTCCCACACCTTATCATTCCTCCTCTTCCAAATACACCAAAGCATCATCACAAAGAGTTTTCTTGGCCCTTCCTGCAGATCATTAAGAATGTTAAAGAAACACACCTTAAAGCCCTCCGCCTCTTCTACACGACGATATAAGTTTACTTAAACACAATGTTATTACATTTCATCAGGACATTCTTGTCATTTGAGCAAATAAGCAACCAACAATCTTTGCTGTTCATATATGTGAAAATTTTTCAAAGTGGTTTAGGCAACAAGTTTATCTTCAGCCACCAACTCCTATCAATGAACTCTTGAGGAACTTATCAGATGACCCTCAAACATAAATTAAATAATGGCATACATAATTTGTCAACGAATACAAACTTCACACCCCGTCATGGACATAGGGCAAAGGAACAATAGTGGTGGACGTTGCATGAAAAGTATCACTAAGGAGATGAAGATGAGTTTTAATATATTGTGATTCAACATATATACGAACTTGCTTAATACTCCAAGTTGTATTATGAGTACTCCAATCCAAACTATGTTAAGCAAACCACAAAAGTTCTTTCCTCAATATGCGAAGATGTGAAAATTTTGTGTCATAACTTCATCTAGGGACCAAAGTTGTACCTCTAAAGAAAATAGTGGCTTGCGTTTCTGTAGTTTCTGGTAAATTATAGTAATGTGATGAAGTCGTGTTGTGAATTGATGACAAAATGAGGCGCTTTTTGGTTCATGGTGATTTACTTCAAAATATAATTATGGTAACTTACTTATTCCCTCAGTTAGAAAATGATAATGCACTTGAATTCTGACAGGAATCTAATATGTGCGTGTGTGTATGTGCACTCGCTTGCTATCTCCACATGTTCATATTGTTTGATTCATCATACTCCATGAACACACACAATGTAGCTTCTCCAATCCACAATGTGACTTCCAAAAAGGCCAAATCAAACTCCAAAAGGGACATGCAAACTAAAACTCAACTCAAACTACTCCACCTTTAGCATTTTCGAAAATAAGGGTGAGAAAGGGGAAGAATTTCTGAACTAACTGTGTTTATGGTTTTGAACTTTCAATTTATAGTGGGAACTCAAAGGATGGAGAGGAATTTGCAAGAGATCAACTTCAGTTTTGGGTTCCATGGTTCACTCCTCTACTTTCCTCTCTTCTCCTTCTTCGACCCTCCTCTCTCTTTTTCCCTCTTTCAACCTTTCTTTTCTAGTTTTAAAAAGAGAGTGAGTGTGAGTGTTTGGGTTTCAGCTCATGTGTATAAATAGTGGGATTAAATGAGGGTTAAAATGGTCTTTTAAGTGTGGGTGAATCCAACCAATTAATTTGAGGGTTAGCACTCTAATGACACTGACTAATCTAACCCAATGATTCCCCAATTTTCATTAATGCATGAAAGACACAATGAATCACTCAAAAATTTATGTTCTCACATTTTGTGCTTTTTACTAGGAAAAACCTTTGGATGGAACACCGAGTATTCAATCATAATTTGTCTGTTAGTAGTATAGTAAATTCTTTTTATAAAGTTCATTATAAACTACAATATATGAAGGAAAGACTGGCCAAAAGTATAAGTTATCTACAAAGTGGTGAAACTTCTATAGATTATGTAGTCCCTTTTCTCTCAGTAAGAAGAATCCATGTCAATAGAATGTAGATCTGTATCAGAAATAAATGTGGCAGTGGCAGATTCATCTATTGAGAAGCTCTTTTCTTGAATTTCAGGGGTACTATTTTTATCTCTCTGCTTGTAATACTGTTGGATCATCTTTAACTTGTTGCCTTCAAAACCCTGGCTTGTGTCAGGCACCAATTGTTGAACATCAGTTTTGCCTTCAAGCATGGTTACCACTGAAGACATAGTGGGTCTGTGCATTGGAGAATCATGAGTACATAAAAGTGCGACATTGATCATCACCAATACTTCCTCTTTTTTGAAATCTTCACCCAACCTCTCATCAACTAAGTCCATTATATTTCCTTCTTCTTTCAAGAGATGTGCCTGAAAAAATAGAACATAAACATCAACTTAATTCTGACAGAACTACACAATTTAAACTATGAATTGTTTAATTTATATACACTGTGGGTGTAATTATTTTACATTATCAACCAGTTAGACGAGTGACTTTTAAGATAGTTGAGAAAAGCAAGAAAGCAGGAGATTAATTTATATATGAGTGCATCAGTTACCCAATCAACAAGAGAGAAGCAATCTTCCTTTGGCCAGCTCATGGTGTTGTTCTTCCCACTAACAATTTCCAAGGCAACAACTCCAAAACTATAAACATCTGTTTTATCAGACAAATAACCATGCATTGCATATTCAGGAGCCATATATCCACTGCAGAATCGAAAAATCACATATCAACAAAAATAAGAAATATTATTCAAAAAATTAGTATATGAGAACTCACTAAGTGCCGGCTACTCTAGTGGTTACGTGGGAATAACCCTCATCTTTGAGTTTGGCCAAACCAAAATCAGATATCTTTGGATTGAGATTTTTATCCAGCAACACATTAGTGGCCTTGATGTCCCTGTGAACTATCTTTAGCCTTGACTCTCCATGGAGGTAAGCCAAACCTCTAGCAATTCCAACACAAATCCTTTTCCTTGTTGACCAATCCAACTTCAATTGACCTTTTTGATGGGCTTCATTTGAAATTTCCACAAAAATTAGATAATGCAAAATAATCATATGGTCATGTAAATATGCTTTGTGCATAATATTGTAGATAATTAATGAAAAACCAACCAAACTTGACTACATAGAAAAAATTAATTACCAAACAAAGCGCGGGAAAGACTGTTGTTTTCCATATATTCATATATCAGCAACAACTGATCTCCCTCCATACAACAGCCATAGAGCTTAACTAAACAAGGGTGTTGCAAAGCAGAAATGAAGCCAATCTCATTTATAAACTCGCGATTCCCTTGCTTTGATTTAGAAGAAAGCTGCTTAACCGCTACTACTGTGCCATCCGAGAGAACACCCTGCATTTCCGGGACTTTATATTATATTTCTTTCTATATATGGAAAATTGTAAAAGAGTAGCAACAATAATAAGTCTTTCAATGATATTCAAATAGAAGTGTAGATTGTGATAGTCCATAATACCTTGTAAACAGGACCAAACCCTCCTTCTCCTATCTTAAAGGCAATGTCAAAGTTGTTGGTTGCTGCTTTGATTTGTCGTAAGGAAAATAACCCAGTTTGCAGATCTAAATCCTTTAGCTCTATTGGTTGAAGTAAAGAATAAATATATAAATAAATCAGAGAGATCTTTTGAAGTTAGTGTTATTTTTTATGATAATTGGCAACTATTATTTTTTATCTTTATCATATATATAATCATGTAGATGTCCTGAAAAATAAAAAGTGTCATGTAAACATATTCACCATAATGCATTAATTCTTTTGAAGGATTATATTGAGACCAATAATAAAACTAGTTAAAATATTCAAAGAGATTTCCCATACCTTGACTGATCCTGCCCCTTCCTTTCCGTCGCAGACATCCTCTCCACCAAGCTATACCAAATACCATGAAGATAACTAGTGCTCCAGCAATCACAAATTCAACAATAGACTTCACATGCATCCTACTTCTTTTTTCCACGTGTGGTGTAAAGTCTGCTTGATTATGATACAAGAGATTTTCATATATGTTAGATCAGAGGATGAGAATGATAGCAGAAGAACTATATATAGAGAAGTAGAACTCACCAGGATCAACAGATATAGCTGATATAAGAGGACCATGTACTGATCCAAATGGGATACCGGTTGTCCCTTTCCCTGCCCAATGAAGGCGAATCTCCAAGGTATTACTTGTCACTATAGAAGTGAACTTCTTTATAATTTCTTTACCAACTCCTCCTGCTTCTTTTGCAATATTGAAATCCTTCAGCACCAACTTTCTCTGCAATACTTCAATCCAAACACAATTGCTTCAACATGGTCAAAGGACATTTGTTCAGCATTTTAAACATGTAGTTGACAAAGATAAGATGGTAAAAGACCATGCACCTGAATATAGATATCAAATACACGCCTTCCTAGGCTGTGAAATGTTTGATCATCAGTGAACTTTATCTCTGCGAAATGGAGATTTACTGTGTAGTTCCCATTTCCTAGGCAAAATCCATAGTATGTGAGAGAAAGGGGAGATACACGTGCATCCATATACAATTCACCATTGTCCATAGCAAGCTTAGTTGCATTAGACAAGGTATAGTAGTCCGGGTAGGCACTATCAAAGAAGTGGCCAGTGCTGCTAAACGCCCAGTTTGATCCGGTCTGGCGAAATCTTGCTGGTCCCGCTTCATTCGTATCTTCATCATATGTCAGGCTTCTATTAGAAGTTATGAGCTTCCCACCACAGTTTATATGGAGAGAGTACCAAGCTGGGACAATCAGAAGAAATGAATGAAATGACTAATGCTCAGTTATACAATAAAAGTGATATTTTATTTCTTTAATTTCCTATCATCTTTTTACTTCAGAGTTTTACAACAAGCCTCCTAATAAGGAAGTAAGGAAAGTTTTAGGAAGATCATTCCCATTTCATCTTCTACCTTCACATAAATAGATAAATAAAAATGAACGAGTTAAAAACATTTGTGAGATCTTAGTCTGAAGGAAATTCAAAACAAATCAACTTACTTTTAGGACAGCTGAATGTTCCTCAAACATGAAACCGTTCCTCTGAGAAAATAATGGGAGGTGTATAAGACATCAGCACAATCACATTATAATCTTGTAAGGTATATACATAGACTAATTTATTATGACTTATGTGTAGTAAAAAAACAACTTACAAGTTATTATCCTTTGAAGACGATGCAAACAAGTTCCTAAAGCACATGGTAAGTGTCCAAAGCTCAGATAATTTCATAAAATTGATGAAACAAGAAGTATGGAAAATGGAAATACTAGGATTCTCACACGCTTCCCTGTTGACATGTCAACTGCTCAGGGTTTTCGATGCTCAGGTTGTTATAAGAGAGATCTCTGTGTCAATTTATACATGTGATTTAGGATTAAAGATGGAACCATAAATATATGTAACACTTAGTGTTGTAGAAATATCCAAAACTAATGTTTTCATATAATTTATCACCCAAAAGTTATAATTCAACTCAATGAATCAAATAAGTAGCATTTGAAGGATTACTCACGTGTAGTCTGGTCTGTCTATCCAATTGGGCAGTGATCCAGTAAAAAGGTTTCCGGTTAAGTATCTAGGTAAAACAATAAAGAGAAGTAATAAATTTATAGAACTCATCATTAGTTGATGAACCATTATGGTGAAATCATAAAATCACATTAGAAACTAAAGAATATTGCTTACAGTATATTTATGTTCTCCAGGCCACCCAAGGAGTTCGGAATTTGACCACTTAATTTGTTAAAGCTCAGGTCTCTGGAAAAAAAATTATGTTCATAATAGGTATCAATATCATTTAAGAGAGAAAAATGGTTTCAGAAAAGCGACAAGAAAATGTTTAGTCAGCATAATGCAGTGAACAGAAGAAGTTTTGTTGATGCATTTCAAAAAATAATATGCTTCCTAACATAGCACCAATGAAACAAAATTCAATATAATAAAGCATGACTTACAATGATCTTAAATTAGTAATATTTCCAAGATAGTCAGGAACTCTTCCTATAAGATTGCAACTCCTCAGTACTCTGGCAAACAATTCGATAATATGTAAATTCGTAAGATCGAAAAGGTAACAGCAATTGAAAAATGAGAAATTGGACTAATAATCCAAGCAATTTACTCACAATGTTTCTATTTTTGTCAAGTTAATAAGTTGGGGAAAATGAGCATCTGATCCTTTCAAGTCACTTATTCTCCTGCATGCATAACATATCTTAAGCATGGTGAAACACAATAAGAGAGCAAATTGAATTTGAACTATGAAGCACCTGCGCTATGAAGACACAGACACCGGACACGACACTAACATGAACACATAGACACCAGTTTCAATTTGAAAAATGGAAGTAAGTGAAGTGTCAAAGTTGGTGTCTGACACGACACGTGTTGGACACCGGACACATCTTCAACCTGAAGTGTCGGTGTTACAGAGATTTTGAAACCTTGGCCACAGTCAGAAACATCACACTTACAAGTCAGTCAAGTTTGTCAGATATGAAATTCCAGAAGGAATTGGGCCACTCAAACCACTCCCTTGCATTACCCTATAACAATTAAAAAAATGGTAAACCAATAAATAACATCCAATTCAACTAAGAAAAATTGAAGATTTCACATTTCACAGGAAGAAGAAAAGTTCACACAGTCTCTCAAGACTTGTCCAGCTCTGAATGAAATCAGGTATAGTTCCTGAGTATTGATTATCGCCAAGTCGACTGCATTATTATATTGTAAGAAACAAAGAAATGTTACTTCAAATATGAACAACAATACATGAATGTATCTCATTGTAGCAAAATAAAAATAAAGAAAGGACTCTTACACATGCTTCAGTTTAGTGAGTTTAGCAAATGTTGCAGGCAAGTTTCCAGTAAAATAGTTGGAGGTAAGATGCCTACCGAAACATTGAAACTTAGAATATAAAATCATAGGTAATTGAAAAAAAATCAATCAACCAAATGAAACTGAACATAGTAATTGAAAATATCAAATCCTACAAAAGGGGCTTACAGTCTTTCAAGCAAGAGAAGATTCCCAAGCTCTGGAGGAATCTCTCCAGATAATTGATTGAACTCCAAAACCCTATGCATTTCAATTTTTCAGATTTTAAGTTCCTTGAAAAAATTTCCTAAAATTGACATTGAAAAATTTCTACATGGAGTGATTACTTACAAACTTTTCAGGGTGGTGATGTTTCCAATTTCTTTTGGGATTGAACCTGTTACTCGATTTCCATAAATGGAACTGTCACAATTAAGAAACATGCAAAAATTAGTTTCATTAAATCACCCATTTGTCAGAATATATACTATTAGAATTAACCAACATGAAATAAATTAAAGAGTGAGGGAAAAATACATGTTAATTAACAAGGTTGATGGAGCCCCATTGTGGAGGGATTGTACCATTCAAGTAGTTGCGGGTGAGGTCACTGTAACACATTAAGAAAAAGAATCAAAAAATAGTTGATGATGGTGATAATGAAATGCAAATTTAGTAAGGTTTAGAGAGTAACTTACATCTCTTGTAGGTAAGGCAACCTTACCAGTTCACTTGGGAGTGTGCCCGTTAGATTTTGTGACTTCAGAACACTGTATAATCATTATTATTAATACAAATTTGAGATTAGATTCATGGTTAGAATATAAAAAAATTATTATATTTAAGTTTGAATCATCATCAGGTCTTTTGGACAGTGAATGGTACCAGAAGGAGAATCATCATCAGGTCTTTTGATCTTACTTGTGAAGAGCAAGAGTGTATATGGCCCTAAGTTGTGACAAATGGACAATTTCAAGCTCTACATATATACTCACGCCATCAACTCTGGAGAGAACAACTTTTGCACAAATTGTGAATATCCAAGCTTTTCAAGAGATGAGCCAAAAACACTGCCTTCTTTTATTTTTTTCGTAAAGCTTTTCAAGTTGTGATAATTTAAGCTTTCATTTTCGTACACCTCTCGTAAAGAGATGTTTGATTGTTATTGTAACAATTTCCAATTACTCAGTGTTACTTTTAGTGAATTTAAGCCTTGCTTGATTCTCGTTGTCATGGGTGAAATTCTGTTCAAAAAACTTAGGTATATTTGGATAAAGAGTTTTGGAGGGCGGGCAATCGGAGGACTTATTTTTCAATTCTACATTAATGAAGTTTTAAAATGTTTCTAAACATAAATAAATTTTGATTAAAAATGTTACATTATTATTGTTATTCATTAATTTTTAAAATGTTTCTAAAATATATATTAAAATATATATATATATATATATATATATATATATATATATATATATTAAAATATAGACTAAGAACTCAAAGTCTTTTTCTCCAAAATCCCAAATAGACCTCAAGCCGTAAAGATACTCCGATGAACCCACTCGACCGAGAAAATTAATTATAAGTTGCTAAAAAAAATTCACATTAAAATGCATTGCAAACACATTAAGTGTCGGTCAAAGTGGTATCTGGACTTGAATTCCACCCCAAGGTCTCGGGTTCGAATCTTGGGTGTGGAAAAAACTCTGTTGGGAGGGGAGAACCACACGGGCTGGCAAAGCCGGAAACTCGTGGCGAGCCAGGCTCTCCAAGCGTAGATTAATCACCGGCTTTGCTGAAAAAGTGGTAAAAAAAACACATGAAGATGAAGGACGTACATGCTGATGACGTGGCAGACAGTGGCATTGGCAAAAGAGCAATTGCATGAGACAGCATTGTCAAAACCACTCACTTGAACAGAAGATGTCCAATTACGTTCTCCACTGCATGGATCTACGCTGAAATCCCAATCCTTCTTCCCAAGTGTCTTAGCTATGTCTTTCATAACTTGTACTATATGCATTCAAAATCAAAACCCAACATCAATATCTATATATAATATTCAACCACATTGTTACGTTGTTAATTTTCAAATTTATTAACATTTGGTTTAATTGCATTTTTAGTATCCAATTTTCTCAGTTTGACAATGTTAGTCTCCATTTTATTTTTAGCGAGTTTGGGGGATTAAAACTGCATTAAAAAGTATTGAGACCAAAATCACTATATCGAAAAAACTGAAGTGCCAAAATCACAAAAGTTAAAATAAAAGAAACAAAATCGTCAAAGTGTGAAAATTGGAGGTAAAAAGCAATTAAACCTTAGCTTTTTTATCACTAGGGTGAGAGCTGATCAAGAGAAAAATATATGGTATTTACCTTCTTCTTCTAAGAGAGTAGCTCCACTTGCAAAAGAAGAGATCAAACAAAAGGCAAGAAGTAAAAGATGGGATGTTAAAGGGAAAGACATATTCATGATGATGATGATGATGGTTGGAAAAAGAAGCTTCAGATTTGAAAGAAATCTAGTGGATGAAAATGAATCAGTATTTGAATGTGAAAAGGGTGATTAAGAAATTAATGTAGCTAGGTAGGAGCTAGAGGATGAGACTTTCTGAAAGTATGAATGTATATATGTATATATTGTTGAAAGAGAGTTGAAGAGAAATTAAAAAGAGGTCACTTGATGACTTATTATGAGAAGTCAATTAGATCTCTAACATGCTACTTGCTTGTAGTTTATAGACAATCAAGTAAACAGAAATGCTAAATAGAGGTTTCTTGTAGTTAAATATATTTGAAAGATGATGAAGTATAAAGAGGGATACACGTTGTAAATCTTGAAATGTGTGTTAAGTATCTTTTTTATTAGTAGTTTTGTTAATTAACTTTATTTATCAAGCTGCAAATTCAATAGTATTAATGTATATGTATCTTGTCTACACTAATCAGAAAGTAGTTGACTTTGCTGGGTTTGATTTAATTAAGTTAGTAAAGTAATAATAATTAAAAGTTTGTAAATGAAGTCAGAGAAGTAAAAGAATGTGAACTACAGGTGAAGTATAAAGAAGAGGAAAGTAATCCAAATTACGTTGATGTTTCTTACGAAATCGGATATGCAAATAAAGATCAACCGTATACTATGAATAGCATTCTTCCATGTTTAGGCATGGAAGATATCCATCATCATCGTCCTCATTAGGATCATTTGGAAACAATTCTACATATGATGGTGCAAACATGAACTCTCCACTTTTAGTGGAGAATTTGACTCATAGTTAGTCATAGTTTTTGGGTACAATAGTTTTTGGTTACCACTTTGAATGTGTTGGAGATAGAACTTATTGCCGACATTGTGCCACACTGCCAAAATGAAAAAGGTTGCAATTTAGTAATTAATTTTAGAGATCGAAAAAATTTGATCACAACAGCAGCTGACTTAGAGACCGACTTTTAAAATCGATTTCTGAATTTGAGAATCCGTCTCTAAAGATACACATTAACAACCATTGATTTGGAGATTTTTCAAATCGATCGCTACATATTAGCAATAAGTTGTTTAACAACTTTTTTCATATAGGCCGCTAAACTAGTTAGTGATGGACTTAGTAACAGTTAAGCGACCGACTTCAAAATTCGGTCTCTAAATGAGATGCTATATAGACCAAAATTTTCCGGCTCCAACTCAGTCACTAAATAAAGAACTCCTAGTAGTGTGCAACATTTGAGCTTGTGTAACTAGAAAGCAAGAATGGGAAGTGAAGGAGATATGAAGGTATAAGGTCTTTGAAAAATCATGAAAGAAGAACAAAAGGAGGTAGAGGAGTCACATTGAAGGAGATGTTTTCGATGGATACAAGCATGAATAAAACAATGAGAATTGCTTTTTTATAAAAATGTGCGGTGAACGTAGGTGGTCACTTAGATATGAACGTAGATTTGAGCTTGTGAAGATAACATGGGTATGGAAGAGGCGGAGGTGGAGAAAGAGTGGGCTTTAGGCCCATGGATGCTAGTGGAGTGTATGGTGCAATCCAACAAAAGGCCCATGGTAACACATTTTTTGACCAAAAAAAAAAGAGTGATAACACATTCAATATTTTTCAAAATTTGGTGCCAACGAAGGTAACTAACATATTGACATATAGTACACATCAAATCATTGTTTCTTATCCCGTATTGCACACCAAACACATGATATGATAGTGTTTCTTTATCATATGTTATCTCAATCCTACTTCATATCATATTGTGTCTCTATCTGGCCATTGGGCCCTAATAGTATTAAATACTAGTTTTGGAGATACACATCAAGGGTTGCATTACAAGACATAGTGGACAGATAGAAGCTGGCTGATGCAATTTAATTATCAACAACATTTAATTTTTTTTCCTCCCAATAGGAAGAATCAAGATGGATAGGATAGAGGTCTGCAGCTGTTGATGATGATGAAGCAGTCCATGGACCATCAGTTGATAAACTCTGACTCTGTGTTTGAGTCTGACTTATCTTATTTTCATCCATCTGATAGTAATATTGCCTCATTGCTTCCATCTTCTTTTCATCCATTACTTCACTTGCATCTGAAACAAATTCTGGAACAACAGTCTTGCCTTCAAGCATACTTACCACCGATGACATGTAGGGCCTTAGATTTGAAGTGACATTGGTGCATAAGAGAGCAACATTGATCACCACCATAGCCTCCTTTTTGTCGAAATCTGAACCTAATCTTCTATCAACTATATCTAATAGGTCGCCTTTTTCTTTTAACAGATGTGCCTGTAGAGAGAAAAAAAAACAAAGATTAGTTTGATTTGAGATCCTCCATGTCATTTACAATAGGTACTTACAATTTCTCATTATGTCATCGGTCATTAGTATGATAACTGCTCAAAGTAGAATATTGGCCATATTTATGTGAAATAAGTAACAACCATAGAGGGCTGGGGTTATTTTACAGCCCCAACATATCTGTCTAAATCAACTAAAACAACCATATTTAGAAAATTGCAGTAACCATGAAACGTTTTGTACAACTAGTAAACTCTACTATTATAACAAAGAAATTTACCCTTTCCCTTTAAAACTAACATTCTTTTTCGTAACTGTTATTTTAATGTGTTTGCTAAGCTATTTTGTTATTGTAGTTGAGGACAATGAAAGGGACAAGAATAAGGAACAAGTGATTTCAACCTATTTCACAGAGGGGCGTTAGAAGAAAATTGAACAATGATGTAAGTATGACACAAAAAAGTGTAAGTAGGACAACCAAAATAGTATGACCAATGCAGACAAGCATAAAGTTACCCAATCAAGAAGATACAACACTTCATCTTTTGATCGATAAATGGTGTTGCTCCTTCCACTAACAACTTCCAAGGCAACTACTCCAAAACTATAAACATCTGCTTTGTCGGTCAAATAACCATGCATTGCATATTCAGGAGCCATGTATCCACTGCATACAATTGGAATATATCAATGCAACAACTAGATATAAGTATGCAACGCGATACTCAAACTTCTATATATATATATATATATATATATATATATATATATATATATATATATATATATATTTAAAAACTCATCTTAATAAACCTAGATTATTTTTGTAGCTCAGACACATTCTTTTTTGCAGCACATTTTAATAAACTCGGAAGATTAATATTATTGTTACTCACTAGGTCCCAGCAATTCGGGTGCTAATGTGAGTATTGTCCTCTTCATCAAGTTTGGCCAAACCAAAATCAGATATCTTTGGGTCTAGATTGCTATCAAGTAACACATTAGTGGCCTTGATATCCCTGTGAACAACCTTGAGTCTTGATTCTTCATGGAGGAAGGCCAAACCTCTAGCAATACCAACACATATCTTCTTCCTTGTTGACCAACCTAATTTTATTTGGTGTTCCTCAGGTCCTTTATTTATCAATGCGATAGACATTAAACAACGGTACCTTATAGTCATCTACATAAGTTAGAAAATGTGCAAAGTAGACCATATATGAAACTTACCAAATAAAGCACGAGCCAGACTATTGTTTTCCAAATATTCATATATTAGCAACAGTTGATCTCCCTCCACACAACAACCATAGAGTTTAACAAGATAAGGGTGCTGCAAGGCAGAAATCATTCCTATCTCATTTAAGAACTCACGATTCCCTTGTCTTGACTTAGAAGAAAGCTGCTTGACTGCTATTAGTGTCCCATCAGATAAACAACCCTGCATTTTGAAGAATGTTGTGTTCTTAGAAGTTGTCAAGGAATTTTTTGAAAACTACAGGTAAACTTATAATAAACGTATAAGACTCAAGAGGATTTGTTATATTATGCAGTATACCTTGTACACAGGACCAAATCCTCCTTCTCCAATCTTATTGGCAATAGCAAAATTGTTTGTTGCTGCTTTGATTTGTCGTAAAGTAAACACACCTGTTTGCAGCTCTAAGCCTACAAGCTCTGTTAATTGAAGGAGAAAGATTAGAAATCTGTTGTACTAAGAAAATTTCACATTTACACTATGTATCAGTAATCCATATACTGTAAGCATTAAATTTTCTTCTTATTAAGATAATTTGGTCCAATAACAAGATATACACTAGTTGAATTACAAACACAAACTTTATTGTTCAACAAGTTTATTTTTTTTTTTGTCATACATTCACTTGAAAAATTGATGCGTTTCAGTGAAAAGTTTGGTAATAATGACAACAGAAGTAATTTCTTTGTAATCACCTCTGGCTAAAGAGTTTTTCTTTCCAAAACAGCCTTTCCACCAAAGTATACCAAATACCAGGATGATAATAACTGCTAATGCAGCAGCCACAATTCCAACAACAGCTCCAGCAGATATACTGCTAGGTGGCGAGTCTGCTTGATGATTATAACGAGTTTTAAATATTAGTTCATAACATATATAGAGATCGTGATATGGATTAGAAACATACAAAGTGTAACCCACCAGATTCCACAGATATAGCTGATATAAGAGGACCAAATACTGATCTATTTGGGATTATCTGTGTCCCTTTTCCAGCCCAATATAAGCGGATCTCCAAGGTACTACTAGTCACATCAACATGATTAAACGTTTTTATGAATAGCTTACCAACTCCCCCTGCTTCTTCTGCAATATTGAAGTCCTTATGTACCAGCTTTCCCTGCAACACTCCAATCCGAACCTTAATGTTTCATGATGATTACAAGCCGCAAATATATATTTCCCTCTTCAGATTGTGTTAAAAATATTACAGTAGTTGATTATAAATGATGTCAAACAAGTGAAATGTTGAGTTGAAAAGGTTTCAAATAAGGTTCTAAATAGCGGTCGCGGTCACGGTCGCGGTCGCGTTAAGGCTTTCGCATTTTCGGCCGTTGCGGCTGTTGCGTTACAAGTCGCGGTCGTCGCGGTGTGAATTAATCACAATAATGCATAAATTTATTAAAATTATTTGTCGCGGCCATTTTGTCGCGTTAACAGTCACTACCGAGACAGTTTTGTCGCGGCCGTTTTCGGTGTAACGGACCGTTTTTTAGAACCTTTTCAATAATAGAAAAGTTCAACAATGCCCCTGACCCTAATCCTAAAGGAACCTAATGATCACTTGACTTACAAAACACGACCTAACAATGGTAAGAATAATTGTTAAAACATGTACCTGAAGGTAGATATCAAATAGACGCCTTCCAAGACTTCTATAAGTTTGGTCATCTGTAAACATTATTTCTGCAAAATGCAGCTTCACCGTGTAGCTTCCATTTGCCAGGCAATATCCATAGTAGGTCAAAGAAATAGGAGAAACTCGTGCATTCATGTACAGTTCAGTATCAACCATAGAAAGATTTGTTATATTTGTCGGGGAATAATTTTTATCAGTTTGGTCACCATCGATGAAGATACCAGTGGTGCTAAATGTCCATTTTCCTACTGCACTGTCATGGGATAAAGCTGGTCCAGGTGGATCCGAATCACCCTCATATGTTTTTCCATTGGCTCTCACTTGGTTTCCACCACAATTTATGTAAAGGGAGTATAAGGCTGGGTCAAGTACAATACTGTGAGCAACTTTTGAAATGCCAAGCAAAGTAAAAATGTGAAATAAAGAAAAATTTAGTCCTTGACTTTTTCTTTTGCATTGTTCCTCTCTCTAACTAACTATCGTGTTTCTTTCCTACTGCAAATTAAGATGAAAGGTGTATCTTTTTGTTGCTAGTATTTTGTATTGCACACAGAGACAAGTTAATTGAAGCGTGCTCAAAGATTGGCACCAATTTTGCGCAAAACTAACAGGAGAAGACGACTAGCCATTTGCCATTTTCGACCAACAACTCTTAGTTGAGCTGAAGCATCTACAAAGCCATACTTGAACTATTGTCTAGTAAATGTAAATGCATGGAAGCTAGAAACTAAAAGGAAATCCTTTAGTGAGTTCCATGCATGCCACTAATATGGAGCATATTCTTGGAATCAAAATTATTAGAATATTAAAAAAATTAATAAGTTATTATTTAGTGAAGTACCAATGTAGAAATAACAAAGCTAAGATAAAATGCCTATCTAAATATGTTGCTTTTTCTTATGCTTATATTTTAAATCATTGATCTTGTAAGCTATTTTAGAGTATTAGTACAAGTTCTAGTCGTGTATAAGCAGCCCTTTGAAGAAATGCCAAAGCAATATAGGGAGATAATGACTGTGTAAGGGAAATTCACGGCAAAGAAACTTACGTGTTGTTGGACAGTTAAATCTCAAACAGGAAACAGTTCTTCTGAGAGAATGATGAAAGGAATAAAATAAGTTAGCATGATCAGTATAGTAAGATTTATAACGTGATAAAATGGGACGTGTGATTCAGTATGTATAGTCCCAAACTTACGATTCATTGATCATCATCAATGGAGCAAACAAGTTCCTGTGACATATGAGAGAAGATTGTGTTTTAGATATAGGTTCGTATGCTTGCAAACAGATGCACAAAAAAGCAAGGATTCTTACATTTTACCATCTTGACATGGTTGACTCCCTTGGCTTCTAGTGCTGAAGTTATTATAAGAAAGATCTCTGTATACGTATAAAATTTTCTTCAGAATTAGAGGAACTTACTGAAACATTTGGTGAATCCAAAGTGACCTAATAATATCAGTAATATACTAATTAAATGCACAATATTAGAGAAAGGGGTTTTAAATAGGGTTGTTTTACATTGGGCCTGATTCGGGGTCGGGTCGCACGACCTAGACGCAGAAAAACACAAAAAAAAAACTATTTTTGTCTGCTTTTTCCGCCATGGCCGCTACAGCCTTGGCGGCCGCCATAACCCCACCATTTGAACTCCGCCATGTAACCGCCATATATTTGATGGCGCCCAGCCATAACCGCCATTTGACAACATCAGAGACCAGAGAGATTAAGGGGTTCTTACATAAGGGAAATGAAACTCATGACCCAGCAGCACTATAGTTCATCGGAAAAATATAACAAAGGAATAAATTGTCATACTATTAAAAAAGAAATGATGATTGAAGTATTATTTTTTGCATCATTATTTACAAGATTTTGGTGATCAATAATTAAACAATGTAGCGTTGTTGGTGGTCACTGGTCAGGCTCTTAATACGGATAAAAGATAAATAATATTCAGCAAAAACAACATTTCTCACATGAAAAGAAAGGGAAAAAGGAGAGAAGCTAGAAAAAGAAAAAATTCCACTCATAAAGGTAAAAGAGAAATATGAATGACATGTTTCTAGTATTTTTGCCACTCAAATGAAGTGTATAGCTAAAATCAAGGAAACATACAAGTAATATTTGAAAGATAACTCACACTGCGACGACATTCTCTTTCCAAGTAGTAGGCATTCCAGAGAGAAGGTTTCCAGTTAAAAATCTACAATATATAAAACATTATCAAGAAATGATTATACAAAACTCAATATTATTAAGGTCGACCAAGCATTATAGGAACTAAGCTAGTTTTCTTTAATCAAACCTATCTATATCTTCTTATTCTCTATGAAGGATTTAATTAGTTTAGATAATTGTCTCAAGAGATATTTTTCCGCAATTATATGGGCAGTCAGCTAACCAGCAGGATACCGTGGAGAGCTGTGGCATTTGGGTAGGTGATAGTTGGTGTTGGGAGCTTAGTTGGACGCGAGAATTGGAACCGGAAGAGCTAGAGGCAGCCTTGTCTCTGCAGAACATGCTGCTGCCAATAGCACCTGATCCCTTTGGTGGAAGATAGATGGGTATGGAAGCATGATAATTCCCACTACTATAGTGTAAAGTCTGCATATAGGCTCCTTATTAGTAAATGTGATGCTGTTGAATTTGGAGATGTAAAAAGACAGATCATCAAGAAGATGTGGAAGGCTTGCGCACAATCTAAATTTTTATCTCATTCCTGGAGAGTTCTCACGGATACACTACCTACCCGTGTTGCATTGCAGCAAAGAGGTATCATCAACTTTTCTCCTAGCCCTTCTTGTGTCTTCTGTTTTAGAGAGAATGAGGATCTAGAACACCTCTTCTTCAGCTGCAATGTCTCGGGTCTGGTGTGGCAAAGGGTAGACAGCTGGTGTGGAATTGTCGGAGGGGAGGCTAACAACGCTTGGGATCATCTTATGCAACATAGCATACACATTGGAGGAAAGAAGAACAAAAGGGCGAGATTTCTAGTTTGGATTGCTACGGTGTGGGCATATGGGTGAGCAGAAACGATGGCATCTTTAGGGGGGAATAGTGAATGTATCTAAAATAGTTTCTCATGTCAAAAGGCTAACGTGGGGGTGGTTTGCGTATAAAGTGGGTAGCCGTTTAGCTATCTCTTTCGAGAAATGGTGTAATGATTTTAATCATTGTTTACAATTGTTATCAAATGTTGTATAAGGGTTGAGGTACCCCTAATATCTTTGACTTATCAAAAAAATAGATAATTGTCTCAAGAGACCGAATAAAATACACCACAAAAGACAGCTGTTGTAGGAAACAATGAATTTCTTACATGTAATTCACACGACTGTCAGCATAGGTACTCGGAATTTGTCCACTCAATTTGTTAAAGCTGAGGTCTCTGAAAAAAAAATCATGTCGAGAATGAGTTTACAAGCTATAGAGGGAAATGATCATAGAATAAAATCCTGCTACCTAATAAATAGGCTGCAAGAGCTATATAAATGTTATACCTACCAAAGCAGTAAGTATACAGCACAAAAATATTAAGGTTAAAACATAGCCAACGGAAATTTAATGGTGTACTGCATAGTTAAATAAAATGGAGAAAGTATGTAATTACAAGACTTTTAAGTTTGTCATTGTCCCAAGATATTTAGGTAGTGGTCCATTGATGTTGCAATTTCTTAGAATCCTGTGAAACGATAAGATAGATAGTAATGTATTATCAATTATGAGTGCCCCTTAATTTTGCTACTTCTTTTCTTCTTACTCCTAAAAGAGACAGACAATCAACTCACAGATTTTGTAAATTCATCTTATCAAGTTGTGGAAAAGCTGAATTTTCAGATCCGTTCAAATCACTAATCCTCCTGAATATCAGAATCATAGTAAACACAATTAAAATGAAAGTTAAAATATCAACCCTTGCTTAATTAGTACATAAAATACCATACATACAAGTCAGTTAAGTTAAGAAGTGAAATTCCAGAAGGAATTGGGCCGCTTAATCCACTTCCCTGAGTCATTCTGTCAAAGTACAGAAATATTTGAAAAAGAAATTGTAATTCAAGCAATAGAAGACCAAATAAAATTGACGAAAAGATAACAAAAAATGAGAGTTCATACAGTTTATTGAGACTTGTCCAGTTCTGAATAAAATCGGGTATCTTCCCAGAGAATTGATTGTCCTCAATTCGGCTACAAAGTGAGAGGGTATGAAACAAGGAAAGTTACAGTTTGTTCAAAAGCAATATTCTGAATTTTAGTCATCAAGAAACAGTGTAATTAAATTTTGAAGCTTACAAATCTTGCAATGCAGTGAGCTTGGCCAAAGTTGGAGGTAGTTCTCCAGTAAAATTATTAGAGGAAATTCGCCTATATGTAAGTGAAAAAAATAACAATAATAAATTTATGATTCTAAGCCATGGAAATCAAACTAGGGTTTAAAGTGCTTACAGTATTTGAAGCTGGGTTAGATTCCCAAGCTCTGGGGGAATATTTCCAGATAGTTTATTTGTGGCTAACTCCCTATCCATTTCAAGTTACAGTTAAGTTCCACGAAAACACATTTAATTGAAAACATATATGTTAACTATATATGAAATGAAATTTTCGTTTTTTGCTAAGCTGGATGATAATAAACTTACAAACTTTGGAGAGTAGATATGTTTGCTATCTCCACTGGTATTGAACCAGTTAATCGATTTCCAGGGAGGGTACTATTATCGCGATTAAAAAACAAATTGTCATTAGCTTATTGCTGCATGAATTTAATACATGAAATGAACTGTTAAGTCTTACAAAAGAGTGTAAAATAAGACTCATATGTACTAAACAAAATAAAAACTAGACCCATATGTCATGGTCATAAAATATATAGAGTAATTGATGATTAAAAACCATAAAAGAATAACTGAGAGAAAAATTATACATGTTAAGAATTTTCATGGAGCCCCATTCTTTGGGAATTGTACCATTCAAGTAGTTGCGAGAAAGGTCACTGTAATAGAGAGAGAGAGAGAAAAAGGAGAGAGCCCATGTCAGGGGAAAAAACATATAGATACTAGTAATTGAATATATGAAACAACTTAGATAGTATTGTTCTTTTGGATGTGAAGTTTGAGAATCACATACATATTTTGCAGGTAAGGCAACATGTTCAGTTCTGGCGGGAGAATGCCTGGGAGATTTTGCCCTTTCAAAACTCTATATTTAACCATTAATATGGTTAAAATAAAATACAAAGCAAAATAAATTATTTAAGACTGGATTAATGCAAATAAAAAATTGGCAACTACAAAGTACCAAGTACCAACTCCTCTTTTTTATTATTAAAATTCAGCCCTTGTTCTTTGGGCATGTAACAAGTGGTCACATAACATTATGGAAAATGGGATCAAATTAAAGATAACTGCTACCTACACCCTCTTTTTCTATTGGCACCCTACCCCGTTTTAAATATGTTTTTAGTTTTTACCAAAATTCCCCTTCTCCTCTCCCTTTACGTCTCGCTCGTGCCTGCACTCGCTCCCCTGATCCCGACACCCCTTTTCCCTCACCACAGTGACAGTTTCTTTTCTTTTTCTTCTTCTACGAAAACTAGTTTTTGGAAGGCAACACTATTGTTTTCCACAAACTAGTTTTCGAATGACAAATAATACACACTAAATTAGTGCATTTTACATGTGTATTTTAAGGATGAATTGAAACCATAATTGAACTTGCTATTATAATATTACCTAAATTGCTCTCTTTTGTGCACAATTAGAGAAAATGGTGAAATGAATCGAAACGACATACTTTTGGGGCTAAATTGAGCATTTTGAAGCAGTGTTGTCAATTAGGTTTACTCAAATTCCGCTATGGGATCGCGAACAATAGCGGTTTGTTCAAATTCCACTGTGCTATAGCGTTATGGCGCCGCTATAACCGCTATTAGACAACATTGTTTTGAAGCTTCCGGGGATAAGTATAGTACAACCTTGAAGGCAATAAGCATGGTTGTGTATATCCCCGACATTATTAAGATTAGCGCCGAATTTAGAAGCACAGTCGTGCATAGACATGCATAAAGATCACTAACTATCAGTCAAGGCTGGCTTAGTGAGCACACTAGGTGCAACGAGACTAGAGTCTCGTCTCAGGCCTTACTCATCCAAGCACACCATTGGTTAAAGGCATGCACGGTTGTGCTATGGATGTAAGCACAGTTGTGCTTCTGCACTTGTGGCAAAAAATTGGCCATTCACTATAAATAGGCAAGCAGAGCTCAACTTCACACATTCTTTAGACATTTTGATCAGTTTGAGAGCTAGAAGGGAGCTAGGGTTTATAGCATAGGAGGAGAGGTCTTTTAACTTGGTTTTTCTCTTATTCTATAACCATGAACCCCTATTTATGCTTTTTTTTTTCATTTACGAACATGAGTAGCTAAACCCTCTCTTAAGATCCTAGGTGGATCTAGTTCTTGTAGGAACTCTTATTATTATGCATTAGATTACGTGATCTTGTTTCAATTTGATTTGACTACTACCTTGGCGATTGGATTTGTTTTATTGCACTTTATCAAGTGCTAAGAGTAGATAATTTTTGCATCTAATTAATTAATTAGTTAATTGGTTGCGACTGGAATAATTAATTAGTGGACCTTTAAAATAAATGATGAGGCTAAAAACTACGAATGACAAAACGATAGTTGTTGTCTTCCAATCAATAGATTAGCATCTTGCAACTCCTTTAATTTTATGTTTTTCCTATATTAAAATATTTTGAATGACCAAAGAAGGGGTTATCCTAGGGAGAAGAATATTCGTCGCAAATGATTGAACGAACTAGTAGTAATCCTAAGGGGACAACAATTTGAGTGTATGAAGGAATTAGATTAAAACCAGGATTGGGGAACCGAAAGAGCAATGAAATTGTGGCCATACGCTTTTGATTCTTGATCTCTTAAATGTTCCTCCGTGTTTGCACTACACTTACAAACACCATAATTGATTCTCTTAGATGAGGAGCACGTGCCTTTGAAGCAACAAGAAACACAAATTTTTCCTTCTAAAAACCAATTTTCGAAAGGCAGGGATAAAGTTCTGCCTTCTGAAATCCAGAGCACAATTTTTTTTCCTTCTGAAAAAAGAAAGAAAGCAAGTGTCATTTTCTGCCTGAGGAGTGGAAGCCAATTGAAGTGGGGAGCAGGCAAGGGTGGAGAGAGGGAGTGCACAACAGTAGAGCTGTTCAAATAAACCAAAAAACTGAACCGAACTGCAGAACTAAACCGAACTGAACCATAAAGAACCGAATATCCTTTGCAGTTCTCAAACCAAATTGGTATTTTAAACACAGTTCACTAACTAAACTGTTAAAGTCAGTCCAGATTGTGAGACAAAAGAACCGAATTGAGCTCACTTAACTTTGAAACCGTACTTTTAACTTTAACTTTGTGGATCAGATTCAGATTTCACTTTAACTTCTGTTCAGATCTGCGATTTTTAATTTGAAGAACAAAACCTTCTCAACACTCAAAATTCCCACACTCACCTTCTGAGATTCAGATTTCACCGGCTCAACACTCAAAATTCGCACACTCACCTTCTCTACTCTCACATTTCCGACACCACACAGTCCCCCCACCATAAAGCTCGCCACTGCCTGGGACTTGTTCAGATGAAAAGAAACGATTTATAGTTCCTGGAAATTGACAGTGATTTGGTGTGAAGTTTCAATTGTTTTAAGCATTTTTAAGGAAAATGGGTTAAAGATCATTGGTGGTTGAGTAGGATTCCTGGATCCGTGAGGTTTGATTTTATTGATGAGAGATCTTTTTTGGCTGAAAGCGTGAGGATATTAGCAGTTCAAAAAAACTTTAATTTAGCAATTCAGTTCAAAAAAACTGTGAACTGAACTATGTTAATAGTTCGGTTCAGTTCGTGAACCATTAACCCAGTTCGGTTCAGTTCGCACGAACCGCTTCTATCAATTCGGTTCGGTTCTTCACCTAAACTGAACCATGAACAGGCCTGCACAACAGGAACAACGGAGGGAAAGGGGAGTGGCATTGAGGAAGGGAGAACAGAGTGGGCACTTCCACCTCCTTCTTATTAGCTGGTTTTGAAGAAGAGGATCCTTGAACTAATCCTTGTTGAACTGGCTCCATCTATAGCAAGCAAGCAGCTTTCAAGGCCAAGCTTTCAACATGTGATATCTGCAGAATTTGAGTAATTCACCATCCCACAAACCTCTATATCTCTTTTTGATGCAAATTCTATGCGGGCATTCATAAGTATTTGACTTATAGCTAGGTTAATTACACACATTGATTTGTATAAAAATTTACGCATTTAATTTAATTTATTTAATAAAAACCTTGTAATTTAATGGTAAGGTGTAAGCATAAGTTTAACAGTGATATTAACCAAGTTTGTGCTTCTGCCAATATGACTAAAAATTAAGCAAATCAAATGAAATATATTAGGAGTCCCAATAGCAAAGGAACTTACATCATAACAACATGGCAGAAGTTCTCCCCGGCGATGGAACAGTTACATGTTACATTGTTCACTTCCAATTTTGTGGGAGGCGTAACCCAGTTAGATTTATTGCTGCATGGATCTAAATCGAAGTTCCAATCCTTGCCAAGTGATTTAGCTATAATTTTCAGAGCTTTCCCTAAATATACAATTGATCGAGGGCTATCAGCTTAGTACTCAAAAAACTTTTAAACTAACATAAAACTACCTTAGCAAAAAAGAGGAAATAAAGGAAATAAAGAAATTTGTTTATTGTTTGAGAACAGCTATGCATGATATTACATATCATACTTTCGTTTGGATGAACAGTAGTGCCTCCAAAAGCGGTTAGAGATGTGAACCAAATGACAATGAGTAAAAGGAAGAGAAACTGAGAGGAAGTGTTCATGTTGACAAAAAAGAGAAGCTGCTGGTAGATAGAGATCAATAATTTAGTATAAGAGGGTGTGGATATATATAGTGTATTTGGAATTTTGAAAGGTCATTTATGTTTGCTTTAATTAACAGTCTTCTCTATTTATGAAGTTAAAAAGCAAGTACCCGTACAATAAATTGAGGTTAACTCCTAGAGATATAACCCTATGGCACTTAGTCACTCTAGCAAGAAACTACCTCCATTAGACTTATTATAATCCACTATCTCCAATACGAAAGATACTTTGCCTGAAAAGATACAAACATTGCAATTACACCAAAGGCCCCACAAATAAATAAAAGAAGAAGAAAACAATAATATAATAGAGAAGTGGGGAACCAATCATGGTTATCAATAATAGGCAGAAAGTTTAAAAAAATCACATTTTAGGAAGGAGTGCCGACAAAAAACATAGTGTGCTAGGTTTGTTTGTTGGTCAATCTAATTTGGGATATTTAGAAGGATTGCTTTTGACATAATACCATTTAAGAAAAATTTCCGAAAAAACCACTTGAGCAGACATTTCCGCAGTGCGAATTGATATCGTAAGATTCAACAAATTTCATGAATCGTAAGATTCAAAAGAGCGAACCGGGATATATGATGGGATACAGGTGCAAAAGAGATACACGTACATATCGTTTTTGTTTGGTTTCGTATCGAATCGGGATACGAATTGTATGAATTATAAGATACCGATAACCATGGCATATATCAATCCCTTCACCATATATAGGATAAGTAGATATTTGTGAATTTATATGAATTCCAATCCAGAAAAGAGACTCTTACAAAGAATGTTAAAAAAAGTGTTGTTAGCCCTCTCCCCGTTAATGTAAACAGACTTATTAATTCTCCAGAAAAAAAACATTTTTCAAACAATTGGGTAAAGTCTGTTCAATTCTCATTAATTAATTGCAGTTGCAGCACATGCATTATTCTTCTATGCAAGGCTGAGGAGACAGATATCTAGAGAGAAAAGTTCAGGGGGAGACTTAAAAAGAAGACTGGAGACAAGTCAACTTTTACACCTTTTCATCAAATAATACAATGTACGTGCATGCCTCAGCCGCAGCCTAAAACAAAAGAGATAAACGACACCACCAGCATTGATTAACAGTAAGCATGTCTGAATTGATGTGTGTTGTCTTCATTGCACAGAAAATCAAAATGTTTACTTACTTCGATTAAAATTTATTTGACCTAAAAATCATAGAAGTAATTAGTAATTACTATTACCAATCGAGAGATCAATTAAAATATTTACTTCTTTTTTATTTGGATGAATAGTAGTGCCCTGAAAAGCAGTTACAGGTGTGAACCAAATGGCAAGGAGTGAAAGGAAGGGAAATTAGTGGGATTTATTTGAATTTCAATCCATAAAGAGTGTGTTAGAAAGAATGTTAAAAAATGTGTTACTAGCTCTCTCCCCCTTATTGTAAAGTGTAAACACATGTATTAATTCTCCATAAACAAACATATAGTCAGACATTTGGGGAATTGAGATCCCCTGCAGTTGAAAATAAACTGCAGGGCTGCAGTCAATACAAAAGTTGCTAAAAAAATAACAATAAAAAAATGTTAGTTGGAAAAGACTAAAAAAACCCTCAAATATAGTTCAAATGCAGGTGACTATTGGGTTTTTGACAGCAGAGGATCTTGATCCAACATTTGGGCCAAGCACATGAATGAGTCTTCTATGGTGGGGACTAAAGATAAACTAGTCAAGCTGAGGAGACAGATTTTTAGAGAGAAATAGACAGGGGAAGGGTTCAGGAGGAGACTTAAAAAGAAGACTAGAGACAAGTCAACTTTTACATCTTTTCATCAAATAATACGAATACGATTTACATGCATTACTCTGCCGCGGACTAAAACAAAAGAGATAAACTACACCACCGGCATTGTTGATTTTACAAAAACAGTAACAGTAAGTATGTCTGAATTGATTGATGTGCGGTGTCTTCATTTCACAAAGAATCAAAATCTAACTTACGCTGATTGAAATTTATTTGACCTAGAAATCGTAGAAGTAATTAGTAATTATTATTACCTATTGTGCCCCGAGAACCACCGCGACGCCGAAGCATTTTCTCTACAGTGAATAGTGCCGCGCGCACCCATCAACTTGCTGCGGCCGTTACCGGAACCGTCGTGGATGTCGATTAACACGGACGCTCCGTTCTTTGCTGCAACCTGCATGAGCTTCGCCACTTCTTCCACAGTGAGCTCTATGTCTTTGTCGTTTCTCTCTTTTTTGTTTTGTTAAAATCTTTTTTTAATTAGTTACTACTCCGGACTTCTTTTGACAAAAATTACTAATTTCACACGTATTAAGAAAGTTTATTACATTTATTTAATATTTTTGATTTCGTAAAAAGTAAAAAAACTAATTTTACTTATATACTGGAATGTGCAATGTTTTTAGTGGTAAAAGTAGAATTAAATAAGGGTATTTGTAGAATAATAATATTAAATAAAGTTGAATTAGTTGAAATTTGCTTATATTTGAATTCAAAAAAATTGCTACTTTTTTGCTTATAAATAAGTCTTGAAGGAGTATTGTTTATTATGTGCTTCTAGGGTGAGATCATCAACTCTGATGCGGTTCAATCTGTTGTAACTTGTAAGGCCAACTAGGAGTCCAAGGAAGAAATCCTGGCCAAGGAACGCAAAGAGGGATACTCCTAAGAATAATTTATGGAAGAACCCGAATATTATGCTTAGATCCAACCATTGTGCTAAAACTACTAAGAGGATGGTTCTGCTTGTTTGGAACGGCCCTGAGTACTATAATTCTATTAGTTGGGCAATTTAATGCAACGTGTCCCTACTTCAAACATCTAAAAAACTTAATGTTCTTTAACTTAGAGCTTAAAGAAAAAGTTAGATTTGGTACATCTACCTTTGAAAGTTGGGATATCATGTCTTTTGGATGGAGCTCCCTCCTTCTTGGGATTGTCCTTCCAACTTAAAGAGTGATATTTTGAATTGGATTTCTGGTAGACATTCTTTCTTTGCAAATGCTTTTCCACCTTAATGGCTTGGTGGACAATATTTTAATCTTTAGAAAATGGTGACACTCCACTTCTTCCCTTATATCTTCGTTGAGGCCATCAAGAAACCTATTAATGGTATCCTCCAAATTCTTCTCCACATTAGCCCTAGTCATAGCCACCTCTAACTTCTCATTAACACTTTTACTTCTTTCAGTAAATCTATGCAATATGTCACACAACTTCTTATGGGTAAGGGAAGGAACATGCCTTCTCCTCAATATGGCCTTCAAATCTTCCCATATTTCAATAGGCTCAAGTTCACAATTTCTCCTAAACTTTTTATTTTATCTCACCAAATAAGTGCATAATCTCTAAACTCTACCACAACCAACTTCAGCATTTGTTCATACCTAACATCAATACAAGAAAAAAATTGTTCTGCTTTAAGCTCTAAATCAATATATGTTTCGGGGTCACTCTTCCAATTAAAGTTTTACATGCTCAATTTTTCTTTGAGCAATGCTATATTGCCCGAACTTTTCTTACCGAATACATCCCCAACAGATATGCATAAGGGGAAGGTAGGGGTAAGAACAAACTACATTTATATATTTAAACTAGTTCGGGATGAATTTGAGAACAAAAAATTGAGACATATAGCATTAAACTTTTTCTTTCAACTCATTTTCTGTCACATAATCTCTATGTCTTCTCTCTTTTTCTCCATCTTTCCTCTCATTTTTATACCTTTTTCCATCACCTCCTTTTCATATCTCTCATGTATTTTTTGGATCAAATCACCAACCTTTTACTTTTTAGGTGTTTTTGCAACACATTCTATTTCATAATACAAACCTCCATATCCAAATCCCCACATGTTTTCCAGAAAACAAGTTTAAAAAAAAATTAGACAAAGATCTCTTAACTCACTAAGTTCTTACACTCAAAAAATATATCACTCAATGACGACCTTTGCCATAAGTTTACTCTAGCCATATATTATTCACTCTCTAATGCAACTCCTGACGTTCTTAAAACAAATCAAACAAATCCCAGTCATGTTTGTAGTAAACTTCTATACAAATGTAACAAAAATACATATGTAAGTTATCATCAAAGAGGCCAAACAAGAAAGGGAAACTTCTTAGAGAAAACTAATGAATTTAAAAGACAAACGAAAAAAAAACTAAGCAAAGGAAAGCGAACCCAAATAGGCATCAATGAGACATCTCAAGAAAGATTAGACTAAATAATCAAGTGGAAGGTAAGGTACTAAAATCAACTTGCAATGTCTAATAGAAACAACAAGAATGCAAAAATGATTGATATAGGATTTTTTTTGTAAAGATGTCTCTTTCATTAAATACTTTTGTGCATAATCGCTTTTTTTAGCTCTTGCCTTTTCAGACTTTTCTCTCCGTACATTTGAATTCCTCTCTTTTTTCTACTCAAATTAAGCTTTTTGATTTTCAGAATCGGAGAAGTATTGCACAAGTAACACCAAAACCAATTCTGCAACAAAATAACAATATATCCAATTTTTTGGTTAGAAATCTCTCTCTCTCTCTCTACTCTCTCTCTCTCTCACACACACACACTCTTCAATATCTTGAATTTCCCCTCTACTTTTACTCTCTCTCTCTCTCTCCATTTTTCTACTCCCATACTTTTTATTATCATCTTTGTATTTTCTCTTTCCCCCTCTTAAGACGAGGAAACATTGATTGTTTTTTATTTTTTATGAATAAATATTTTGTTTTTGAGTCGAGGGGTAACCATAACATATTGTTGGTATAGACTTTTGATACATTAATTTTTTATTGTCTTTATAATGTTTTTGTTCTTTTATAAATAATGTTTAATTTATTAGTTCCGACGACGAAACATTATGTGTTGTCGGTATAAATTCATGTTTTATATTATATTTTTCTCAATCCTTATTAAATGGTGGGAGTCTTACCTTGTGATGCTGCAACTAGATTATTTCATGAAATATCCTAATTATCAAAAAAAATTATATCTTTTCGTTGTAATTCTTTTTATATTTTGTCTTTATAATTATCTTTGTTTTACATAAATGAAAATTTTGCTTTTGAGTCTCATTGGGAAACCATTGTATGTTATCTGTATAGATTTTTTACATTATTGTCTTTATAAATGTGTTTATTTTTTAGGCTTAAATATCATTTACCCCCTACAAATATTACTATAATCCATTTGCCCCCTGCAAAAAAAAAGTTTTAAAATAGACCTTGCAAATATTAAGTGTTTCTAGTTACCCCCTGCTGTTAATTTTTCTGTTAAAAAAATGACGTGGCAAACTGTGATGACGTCAGCATTGACGTCAGTGCCACGTGTCACCATATTATTGAACCTTTGTGACACATGGTACTGACATGCCACACCAGCATCCTATGTCATTATGGCCACGTGGCGCTGACATGTGCCACGTCAGCAACCAATTGATGGCTGCAACGTAGAATCTTGTAGAGTGAAGTGAGAGTCACGATTGGTTTGATTCCTCTAGCACGTAGCGTAGTCAAGTCCACACATAAAAGAAAAGAAAACCATGTATTTGGGTATAGTCAATAACTGAGATGAAAATTTGTAGTAAGTATTCTCAGGAGACAAAAATTAAAAATCCAACCTACAACATTGAGAGAGAGCAGAAAAGTTAAAAAGTAAGAAAGAAGTATAATAAATAACCAGAATCAGTAAAAAAAAACACCAGAGAAATGGTAACATGCATTTGATGCTGCTTTCCGAACCTACAAGGCAAACACTGCGTTGTATAATCACCTATACATGTCCATGCAGAATAGAGAATAAACGAAACGATTAGGATGCGATGTTAAGGATTTTCACAAATCTGTTCATAATTGTTAATAACTTCATATATTAATTTGGCAGCACCTTAGTCAGTTTATTTCATTTTTTGCCAA
Organism: Astragalus membranaceus; assembly: GCA_039519185.1. Taxonomy (NCBI): domain Eukaryota; kingdom Viridiplantae; phylum Streptophyta; class Magnoliopsida; order Fabales; family Fabaceae; genus Astragalus; species Astragalus membranaceus. The sequence continues at coordinate 126,807,222 of CM076851.1, forward strand.
GAGGAAAAAAAATATACTACCAAAAGAAAAAGCAAAACATATCACATTTTTCATCTTTTATTAGTTTAGACGAAATGACAAATAAATATCACACACAATTACATAGTCACCCTCGAGTTCGAAACCAATAGCCAACGTCCTTATATCGTTGAAATGCTATCTCGCACTTGCAAATTTGGGAAGTTTTATGGAAGACAAAAGAATTTTAATCAAACATCTAGATTGATTTTAGATTAAAAAAATCGTAGCAGATACCCTACTCCCAAAAAATCGCACTAGTCGCAACCAAACAGCTTTATTAAAAGTCTGTTTTCATCTATCTTGAACTGCTATCAACAAATACATAAAATACCACAACAACACACAAGAAACTCAAAGCAAACGAATTTTTCTTTATTGTTATGATTTAAATCCCTTTTCCACCATTTAGTGGCCAACTAAAACTAACTCTGATAGATTTACAGCGTAAATAAAAGAATAAGCCAAAGAGTTGAAAAGCCCGAAAGAATTACACGGGGATCAATCTAGGAGTAAGAACTCCAATTACATTAGCATCTACTAATACTTTCACATTAGGTCAAAATTAATAAGACCATCACTATGCCCACATCCCATGTTAGCAAGCTCGTCCACCACTTTGTTTGCTTCCCGATAGACATGTGAGACGCGAACATTTCCAAAGGTAGCCAAAATTTGTTTCATTCTCCTCCGGACAAACTGGCGCCCAGCAGTGCTACCAGCATCGTCTCTATTGAGGCAGTTTATAACAGTATGTAAGAGAATCCAATTGTAACTCGACTTGCGAATAACCTCTAGCCGCCACCATATTAAGACCTTCCAAGGCACCCCAAAGCGCTCTGCTAGGTAAGCAGTAAAAACATGTAAGCATTTAGCAAAGTCACCAAGCCATCGCCCATTTGAGTCGCACATAACCCCACCACAACCGGTCACGCCCAAGCTAGCCTTCACCGCACGATCAGTGTTGACCATAACCCACCCAAAATCCGGAGGTTTCCAACCAATATCAATATACTGCATATTACGACCAAAAAGAGGATCACGCATAGCTTTTCCTTTCTCGTATTCTTGGAAAGAGGCAAGCACACAACGAGAAGGAAAGGGAGGTCTAGCAAAATTCTCATCATGCACCTGCTTGTTTCTCCAAAACCAAAGGCTATAGCAACCAGTAGCCCAAACATTACACCACTCCAAAGAATCCTCCAAGGAGGATGTGTTCATTAAATTTAAGAGCATTCCAGTCCTCTTCACTACAACTATAGAAAATGAGTCGTACCTGGGAAGGAATTAAATGATTCCACAACTGCTTGGCAAAGGAGCAATCACGTAGAACATGCATAACGGTCTCAGGGACGTTATGGCACTGCTGGCAATTGATAACTCCGCTCCCCCATCTACCACAATACGCTTTAGTTGCTAACTTGCCATGACTAGTTTGCCACACAAAAGAACGAACGCGCTCCGGAACCTGAAGCTTCCACACACGCAACATCCCCCATTAGCCAAAGATTCGTCTATGTTGGTAAGAAGCTTGTACGCATGAGAAACCGAAAATTCGCCAGAACCATGACCAGGCCAATACCTCACATCAGATCCATCATGAGGAAGCGGAGGAGGATGGGTTAATACTTGAGAGATAACATTTGCAGGCAGAATTCCCGAAATGATGTTGACATTCCACGTACCATTTGAGTCCACAATGTCACTGACTTTCCAATAAATAGCATAGCTGGGAATATTAAGAACCAAATCATCCAAGCGAGTATTATCATTAATCCATTTATCCTTCCACAAGTTAATAGTGCTTCCATTTCCAAGAGCCCAGGCTTCTACATTACAAACCTCCTGCCAGCAACCATTGATGGCTTTCCACAAAGAAGAATCTGAAGCTTTAACTTGAATAGTGCCCAAGGCCAGCGTGCCTCTACCATACTTCCCATTAATAGCATGATACCACAATCTATCGGTGTCCATTTTGAGACCCCAGGCTAACTTCATAAGACAAGCTTTATTCATGATAGTAAGGTCTCTAATACCTAACCCACCCGAATGCTTGGGCAAGGTTAGAGTATTCCAGTTAATAAGATGCAATTTCCTGGCCTCATCAGTATCACCCCACACAAAGCTACCCTGCAACCGTTGAATTTCATTCAAGCAACTCTTTGGGATAGGAGTGTTCATCATTGTGTATATTGGAATAGCTTGAATCACTGATTTGGATAGAGTTACTCTCTTGGCGAAGGATAGATGCTTGCCTTTCCAACCCGAGAGTTTGTCTCGAACCTTGGACACTTGCGTAGAAGAGGAACACCCAAGTATCTGCCCATAGCTGCACTTATCTTGAAGCCAGACATGCGAGCTAACTTATTCGTCATAGTGTTATTTACATTCTTGGAAAAGAAAATGGTAGTTTTCTCCAAGCTAACTACTTGACCGGACATACCACAAAAGGCATTTCAAGTATTAGACACACAATTCATGTTATCCTTTGTTGCTTTGCCAAAGAGGAGAAGATCATTCGCAAACATAAGATGAGAAATATTCGGTCCACTTCTTCCCGCTCTAATGGGAGTCCACGCCCCATTCTCCACTTGTTCCGCTATAAGGTGAGTAAACCCGTCCATACAAATAACAAACAAATAAGGTGAGATAGCGTCTCCTTGGCGAATTCCTCGTTGCGGAGCAAAGAAATCTGATCTTGTTCCATTCCACATCACATTTGTCTTGACACTAGTAATAGCATTCATGATAATGTTAATGATATTGGTAGGGATACCAATCTCCTCGAGCACTTCCTAAATGAAACTCCATCCGATTCTATCATTGGCCTTAGCAAGATCAACCTTAACAACGAAAAAACCTGTCTTCCCTCTCATTTTGTTCATGCTGTGGAGAAGTTCCTAGGCCACCAAATGTTCTCATGGATGCTGCGGGTAGGAATGAACCCGGTTTGGAAAGGGGAGACAATATCCGGCATATGAGGCTTGAGACGATTTACTATCACCTTGTAGGAAACACTACACAAAGAAATTGGCCTGAACTAAGATACAAACTCCGGCTTAGAAACCTTGGGAATTAGACAAATATCTATTGAATTGAACTTGTTGAAATGGGATGGATCATTCCAAACACTATTAACAAAAGAGTAAAAGCCATTAGAGATTAAGTGCCATTGGCATGATAAAAACCAGCTTGGAACTCGTCCGGGCCTGGGGCTTTCCAAGCACTCGTAGAGAAGAGGGTTGTATCGATCTCTTTATTCTCAAGAGGCCTGCCAACACTAAGAGCAACATCATCAGGCAACCTTTTAAAACTATACCTCAAAGAATAATTTGTGTGCTCACCCCCACCTCTGAGAACAAAGATTGGAAGAAATTACTAACATGAGCTTTGGTAGCGACCTCGTCATCCAACCAAGCTCCATTTTCACCTCAAAGGATATGAATCCTGTTCTTCCTCTTTCTATTAGCAGCTTTAATTTGAAAATATCTTGTGTTCCTATCCCCATCATGTAACCATTTGGTCCTGGAGCTTTGATACCACATAAGCTCCTCCCTATATAGGATTTCGTTCAAATCATTTTGGTTGGATTTCTCAAGCTGAATAGTGAAACGATTAGCATTCCCAGCATGATGTTGCTTTTGTTTGCCCCCCAAACAAGCTAGCAAAGTGTGTTTCTTTGCTCTCACAGCCAAAATTGGCGTGATTCCAGTGAACAAGAGCGCTTTCTAGATGAGCAAGTTTATTATCAAACTCTTCGCTACCAGGCCACCAACATTCCATATCCTTTTTGAAAGTGTTGTGAGTAAGCCAAGCACTTCAAAACGGAACGGCCTCTCCCTACGGTCCTGAGCATTACCATGCAAACAAACTAGTAACGGGTGATGATCTGAAAAATCAATGCGAGGTAACACTTTCACAATTGCATTAGGAAAAGCCCCACGCCATCTATCATTAAACAACGCCCTATCCAGACGCACATACATTCTATCAATCAGACCACACCTTGCACCCCTCCAAGTGAAACGAGGGCCAATAGAACCAAGATCGATTAAGTTGCACTTTTGGATTCTATCTTTAAAAAGTTGATACTTCCCGAGAGTAGCATTACCACCCCAGATATCATTTAGCTCCCCAGATATCATCCATTGGCCATTCATAGTTCTACTCATACTCAAAAAAGACTCCCAAAGCTCACACATGAGATCACCAACTGGGATAGCATAAGTTGGAGTAAAAAACCACGTCCATCCACCCAGCATGGTCACCTTGAAATGGATAAACTGAAAATCATTTACCAACTCCATCATCTCCACCAATTCTGTCTTCCAACATGTAGCAATACCACCTGCAAAGCCCCTATTCTATACGTACGTAAATCCATCAAACCCCAATAATCTGAAAGTGTTCTTCAACCTCAACGAATTAATTCTGGTTTCCACCAACACAAAAACTTTAGGTCTATGTACGTCAATATACTGCTTGCAATTACAAAACAAATCCGGACTGGCAGCGCCACAACAATTCCAAATAAAAATTTTGTTTAAATCCATAAAACAAAATTCTAATAAGGAATGGAACCACAAAAACAAGAAGCTCAAAAAGAGGGGGTCTCAAGGACCACCTCCATCTCCGCATCACCAATTGTGGCCTCACCTTGATCGTGGGCATCCATAAATTCATCAGAATCCATCATACCGGCATCGTCTTTCTCATTAGAAAAAATGGGGGTGTGAGAATTGTCTTCCTTACTTGTATCTGGTGGCCTAGTTGTGTGAAACACAACCGACCCGTTATTGTTACGCGGACTATGTGACACCCTTTACTCCGAAAGTAATTATAAATGAAAAAGTGCGGAAAACGAGTAAATTTGTTTTTCAAAATAATATTCGCAATTCTTTTTCTGAGATACTTTTCGCAAGTAAAAGATGCCGCATTCCTTAAATCCAGTGGACACAATTTATCATAATATTAAGAACTAAAGCAATAAAACTTTTCTTTAAATATCATAGAAAGAATGATTTTTAATTAAAATAAAAGAGTACAACCCAAATCCCGATGTCACATTATCAGTGCAATTAACCTTTAATCCAATTAACTAAAAAAAAGTGTAACATCTACGCGTATTATCAAACTGCAAGCTACTAGGTGATCCGCAGTAGTCACATCTCCACTAATGCACAATCGCAGAAGGTTGTTCCAACGACACCTGGAAGTCAATATAAAAAATGGTGCTTGGGTGAGAAAGAGCGTCCAAACCATATAAGGAATATAAGACCGGAACTAAAACAGCAAAGACTATCACAATCCATCAAATCAATGTCAAACAGTCACTCCCTAAAAAGTGCCAAATACAACATGTCCATACTGCGACATGTGGATACGACGAACATAACGCGCGTACACAGTCAATCATCAACTAAGATCATCATCTTAGTCTAGCGCATGGTCCTATGACTACAGTGTCAAGGCGGTCCTACCCACTACTCCAGCGATAAATCAGGATCCATCTAACTCTGGGTAAGCAGATGCAAGTTCCCTCACATCTTGGGAAATAGCTAGAGTCTAGTCAGGGTACCCAGTGTTTTGCAGACCACCCCAGCGATGCCCCGCTTAGAACGCCCCCACTGGGCCTACCCGCAAGGCCGGGTCGTGGCCGTCTCTATCACTACTCCCATCGTCGTTTGCTTACCACCCCACCTACCATCATCACCATCCTTTGAGGTACAGCTTGTCCATACTGCGACGAGTCCTTGCCCATACTACGGCAAGGTTCCTCCTACATATTTCAACTATTGAGGTGCGGCTCGCCCATGCTGCAACGAGTCCTTACCTATGCTGCGACAAGGTTCCTCCAACAAATCTCGATCATGAAGATAATTCTCGTCCATACTGCAGCAAGTTCTTGCCCATGCTGCGACAATATTCTTCAACACGAACCAGCTCGTTAATCATCGACGAAGGATAACTTGCCCATTGTGCAACAAGTTTCCCATAACAATACACGCAATACCAATACACACAATACCAACCAGCAATCACAACAAAACATGAACGTCAAATCACTCAATAGTCTTAACGATTACGAGTCGATCTTAGCTACATTAACCGATGCTACATTATCGGTCTAAAGCTTAAACAATATTAACTTCCTATCACCTAGACTTACTTATCACTCTAATTTCACATTAGATATTAACTCTTCCTTTAACTTTTACAACTAATCATTCCTTCTCATTTTAAGCGAGGTATAACTTAATTATGAGTCATACTGAGGCCATATCTACTCAACTATGTTTGAGGCCTATTATCCATCGTCTATAGCATAATTAACTTCATTAAGTATATCTAACTAGCACTAAGTCGTGATTCAGCTATGGACACCTCCCTGTCTTTTATTATCTTATGTCACTCGTGATTTACGATTAATTCGACGTGTTTTTCTCTCCCTAAGAATTATTCTCAAAGTCAATTATCATGTTTTCATTGCCATAAGGTAATCACTAATTAACTAGTCACGTCTCCAAGTTCTTCCTTAGTCCCAATCTTGTTTAACCATTCACTAACTATTATTTATTAATGCATCGCCTATTATTTTTAGACATTAATATTTATAGTTACTCGATTTTCCTCTAAACTCACCTTGACTATCGACTGAATTCTACGGTCATCTGCCGACTCTTCATTCCTCACATGTTAATTAAAGGACGTCATTTAACATATAATTGGCTACTCATACTAGATTCATTCCCTAAACTCGGCATAACAGTTACAGTCCCAAATAATTTAATTACAGTCATCCAAATCATATAGTTATAGTCATCTAATTTATTCAGTTACAGTCATCAAGTCATATAGTTACAGTCATCCAGGTCATCCAAATCATATAGTTAGTCATCCGAATTAATTACAGTCATCTGAAGTATTTACAGTCATCCGAATTGAATAAATAAATAGAGCCAAAATATGAATAGCAATAATCAATGACATAATAGTCCTATCTCCTATTCCCCATATATAAAAGCAACCCTTTCCCCCATACCTGGTATCAAATTGCAACCATTCCGAAGAAAACCACAATTATTTGGAAAATGTAGGTCATCTTCTGTACTCATGAACAAGATAACAGGTCCATCACCAAAAGCACTGTGACGACGCATGCTTCAATGGTGTTGTTGTCAAGGAGAACGGTGATGTAGCGTGGAACTGTGGCTCAAGATGACAACTTGGACAATCGTCAACGAATAAATTCTCGATATCAGCATGTGTGGGAGAAACTTGTCGAAAAAAAACGATAATAAACTCCAATTAGTGCACTCCTTAAGGATATATTTTTTTTTTGGGTCATTTTATAGCAATTATTAGCAATACTATAAGCCAGAAATATTAGCTCCGTGTTTTGCACTTTGCAAAAGAAAAGGAATATCAAAAGAATGCAACTCTAAATTGTGGACAATCTAGGAAACCAAACAATATATATAATATATTATATATAAGTTATATATTTTGTAAAGAAAAGAAACTCATGGTCATGAAGAACAACACCAAAGGCTGCCAATTGAAAAGGTAAGCGAAGGATTCAAATCCAATGTAAATAGGTGCCGACACTAAAAGAAAGTTTGAATAAATATTGTAGAATTAAAAAACATCAAATTAAGATCTACCATGAAAGGCGCAAAACAATGTTTATAAAGAATGCTGGACGTACTTGGCTATTTAAAAAGACAGATCCGAATAGGAAAAACGCTGCATAGGAGAGTTGCTTGAAGAAACAGATGCATAATAGGACTGAATTGAAACATAGGGAAAATTATCAAGACAAATACTATCATTGAATGAACACAAACGTTACGGGTCACAAGGAGAGTGAAGAGTAACCATAAAATTTACAAAATTAGATCAAATAATTCTTGGAAACTTGTAAAGCTGAAAGGAAACGAAAAAGAAGTAAAAGGAGTGAGCAGAAAACGTCTTACCGAGACAACATGTCACAAGGTGTCTCAAATCAACTTCGCCGAAACAAGACAATTACTAGTGTTTCTCGAAGGTATCGACATGAAGAATCAGAAATTGACGTACGTGTTTCCAAACAGCAACTGTAGCGGGTAGAAAGGTGGAAATACAGTACATCTAGAGGTATGATACACGACAAACAGAGCTCCAACCGATAGAACTGAAATTGCAAACGGATTTAGGGGTTGATTTCGAGTTATGTACTGAATTTTTGGACCAAAATGTGGTCTAGAGAAGGTAAACGAGACAACAGCAAGAGAAGACAAGGGTTTGTAAAAGTGATGTGCATGCATTCCAATGGAGAAGGAGGTTAATGATGTTTCTCTTTTTTTTTTGGTCAGGGTTAATGATGTTTCTATGTTTTTGTTAAAAACATGATGGGCTGCATATGGGCTATTAGCATATAATAAAGGGTTTTTTTTTTTGTACCCCCATCAACTCTCATCTACCCCCATCAGCCCTATGAAAATACCAAAATACCCTTAAAATTTTGATAAAATTACAAAACATTTATCATTTATCACTTTCATCTGTTTGACCAGATTTTTTTTAGAGATCATCGGATTTAACCTTCAGAGATACATCCGATTTCCCATCGGAATTACGCATCGGACGTAGCTATATCCGATCCACACATCCGCTTCGTAAACAAGTGAGTCGGAATTACGTAAATCCGATTCTCCAATCGTATATACCTAAATCCGATTTCCCATCGGATATAGGTAGATCCGATTTGGTTTTTATTTTTCTAAAAATTTGTTTTTTCAGTGTCAAACAGGTATCGAGGGGAGTCTTCGTCTCGGGCATCACCAGGTGCTCCGAGTACACGCACCCGCCACAGGATTGCGGGACATGCGTCTGCCCGCCATAGGCGACAGCAGCAGTATCAGCAGGTGGAGGAGGCCCCGGACTATCAGTATGAGGAGGGCCAGCAGGGGCATCCTCTTGATGAGCATTCTATGGCTGAGCAGGAGTATTATCAGCAGCAGCAGTACCAGGAGGAGCCCTATCATCAGCCTCAGCAGCATGAGGAGCAGCATGAGGAGCAGCATGAGCTATTCACTGGACTAGGATCTCATGTCTGTTCTATTATATTGAGAGACCCGGTAAGTTTTATTTATTTACGTAGCCTTTTTAGTTTAATTTTTTTACATAGCCTTATTTTTTTATTTTTTTATAATGCAGACATATGAGCGTAAATTGAAGGTTACCAACCATGGTAACAAGCTGGCTCAGAGATTGCTTGGGTTTTCCCAAAACCACCAGTTATGGGCCTTTATCACAGGTTCCGGATTAGCCCCTCTTGTCTCGACCGGTCATACAAAGGTGGACCATGAGCTGCTGTCTGCTTTTGTTGAGAGGTGGCACTCTGAGACATCGTCATTTCACCTACCATTTGGTGAAATGACGATTACTTTGGATGATGTCTCCTGTTTGCTGCATCTACCCATTACGGGGAACTACTTCAGAGCCCCACCTACCTCGGTCACCACTGATCAGGCCATCCACCTAGCACATGTTTATCTAGGTGTGACTATAGAGGAGGCGGGGCTGGAGTGTCGAGCTTCATCTGGCCCGTATTACCGTTTTGAGTGGCTGCAGGAAATTGTTACTAGAGGGTCCATAGAGGATGACATGCGTCCTGCTGTCAGGGCCTTTATCCTTCTGATTCTGAGCTGGTCCATCTTCACGGTCAAGACCGGCGACAGAGCTGAGGCTAAGTGGCTGCTGCTACTTGAGGATGTCAGTGAAGCTGGAGTGGGATCATATGCATGGGGGGCAGCAGGGCTTGCTTTCATGTATGACCAGCTGAACTACTCCTGCTTGGATCAGGCGCATCAGTTAGGAGGGTATGCGACCCTCTTACAGGTAATAATTTTAAGTTATATTTTCCGAGTTTGGTTAAATTTCTGTTAAACAATTTTTAAGTTATCTTCTTTTTTTCAGAGCTGGATTTTATGGTATTTCCCTCAGCTGGTGGAGAGGAGGAGTGGATTGCGGCTTGGAGCACTGTGTGGGCGTTGGAGGAAGAAGAAGACAGATGGAGTGAAGCTGGGGGTATACAGGCAGAGGATTGATGCACTTACCTCGGATGATGTCTGCTGGCGACCATTTGAGGAGCACCGGGAGGAGGGTAGAGACTTTCACATGGTCTCATTTTACAGGGGCCACATCAGCTGGGGAGACATCACTGTTCCCTACATGCCCGATAGGTGCCTCAGACAGCTTGGGTACGTGCAGGTCATCCCACGTCACCCTCTTACCGATCGTCCGAGCCATGCAGACTGTATTTTTCGGATTGCACATTATATGCCTGTGGTGCAGGACGTTTTGCGTGCTACTTATGCTGCTGAGGAGTTGGGTCAGGTTGCTCCGGATTACATACATTGGTATGTGAGGGCATCTATTCCTAGACTCTTACGGGTTGCATCACCACCACCACCAGTACCACCAGCACAGCCAGAGTTGCTCGAGCTTTATCAGCTTATGGAGGCGGAGATTCGGAGGGGGCTTAGGGTGGGAGACATTAGGATGGGTACTCAGACGTACACTCGCCTCACGCAGTTACTGGATATGGTACCGAGGCGTGACTAGAGGGTTTTGCGGGATTTTATGTTTGAACTATTTTTATATTACTTGATTATTAGTATTTTTTGTTAATTAATATTTCTTGTTTATTATTTTTGTGGATAAAAGATATAAGTTCGATTTCATGCGATACAAGATAAAACATAACCAACTACAATAACAATAAAATATAAAAGATACATTTTCCTGAAATAAGTGAGCGACAGTGAAAATGATAAAACGACAAACTACTGAGCTGGTGGAGTGAAACGACGAAGGATCTCAGCGACGGTCCGTGTCGTTTCGACGTGCAAATGCAGATAACCGTGCCACTTAAACATAACATGCATGGACATCATTGCTTGGACGTCACTGTCGTTCTTGATATCCATTGTAGAGCAAAACACACGTCCATCAACCCAATCCTTTTTCCGATAAACTATACGAGTTATCTCTCGCTCGTCGCCCTCCACTTGCACTTTACCCAGCAGTTTATCTTTTAACTGAGCGAATGTTATGTTGTGTTTAAGCCTGCACTGCATTGTGTCACGCCCCTCGAAACAGACACCATCATCTTTGTTGGTGATGATGCCCTGATGATGAATGATAGTGAGGGATGAATCCCGCTCATATAGTCGCTCATATAGTAAGGGATGAATCCCGCTCATTTTTTTGGAGTGACAAGAATGAGGTTTGACAAGAATAGGTATTTATAGAGTTCGTCAACCATTATCAACCGTTGATATTGTCGGTGCAATCTGCACCGTTGATCAAAGCGGATCTATCCAAAATTGCAAAGCGGATCTAACCAATTTTAGGTGCACCTTTTGTTTTAACTTTAAATGGTGGTGCAACCATTGAAGAAGTGGTAGGGAATGCAAGCTCATTAAGTTGTTTCTTGAATACAAATCTCTCCTCAGGAGTGACGTTCAAATCAGTGTGCTCATTAACAGTAAGACAATCTTTCGGGGCAACATTCAAATCAGTGTGCTCATTAACAATAGCTTTCTGCGGCTTAGTTAAACGACCAAAAGCTGTCGACCCAACCGGGGTAGTAAGCAACTGATGTGTGTGAAGACCACACCTAACACTAACACGCCAACCCCCATGACGTTTTGTACAAGTAGCTCTCAATGTAAACGGACAGCTTCTTCTTTTAGACCCGAAAACTCTAGAATCATTAGACCAATTCCCTTGCTTCTCACAACCAAATATAATCTTATCTCTAGAACCCCTTTTACCTCCAGCTTTGTCAGATCTTACGATGATAACCACAACTCCAATACGCCTCCCAACTGCGTTAGCCCACTCTTCAACATCCTGGCGTGTAGAAAAAATCTACAAAATAGAATAAATAGATAAATGGGGGTACTTAATTAATTAAATATCTACCAAACTTTAATTAAGAAAATTGGTTTCAAAAATATACCCTCTCTGTCCAGAATGCCTCTGTAGTGTCTACCACAAAAGGAACGACCTGCGACTCTGTATTCACTGTATTTATTTCAAAATAGAACAACAGTTATAAAGTATATATTTAAAAATAAAAAAAACAAAGCGGATTTAGGTGACTTTAAAGGTAAATCCGTTTTCTAATTTTTACAAATCGGATATAGCTTCACCAGGTATATCCGATTTCTTAAACAATAAAGGCGGATTTAGCTAAATCCGATTTCGCATCGGATTTAGCTAAATCCGATTTGTAAATATTTTGCCTCAGAATCAGAATTAAATCGTATTTACAGCTAATCGGATTTACCTTCCATTTAGGTAAATCCGATTTCCAGATTAAGTGGTCCCCCACCAGAGAATCTTCCAAAAGTCAATTTTTGTAATTTATGTCAGGGGTATTTTTGGAATAACGTTTTTGGGTGGGGGTACATGGAAGCTGATGGGGGTATAAAAAAAAAAACCCTATAATAAAAGGAAAAGAAAAAAAATGAACGCAGTTTTTTTTATCCCCCCATTGTACCGTACCCTATTTTACCATAAATCCCCAAAATACCCCTAATTTTTCGTTAAAAAAAATATTTTTTAAAAATTTCCGGAACTACACATATTTTCGGAAGGCAGAAATATGTGTTTTCCGGAATGGCTTTCGGAAATACCTCTTTTTGAGGTATTTCCGGAAAACCCATATTTCTGCCTTACGGAAATATATGTATTTCCGGAAATTTTTAAAAAATATATTTTTTAAATTAAAAACAATTACGCGAAATAATTAAATGTAACGAAACTCGCTAAACTAATAAACAATAATAATACAGTATCAATACAATAAAAATACAAAAAATAATACAACTAAATGTCCAAAAGCTGTAAAGCAGCCAACAGACTATCATAGACATCCACTACAACAGTAAAAGGCATCAGGGGCGCTTTTTTTAATCCATTAGGGGCGCTTTCGGGCGCCCCTAAATCTGGTGCTGCTGTTGCTAAACCTTCTACAGGAGCGCCCAACAAGCGCCTCTAATTATTAGGCAACAGGGGCGCTCGAAGCTAAAAGCGCCCATGTTGGTCTTGGCGCGTTTGAGAATCAGGGGCGCTTGCAGCTAAAAGCGCCCCTGTTGGTCTTGGCACGTTTGAGAATCAGGGGCGCTTGCAGCTAAAAGCGCCCCTGTTGGTCAGACCAACATAGACATCCTGGACATGCCTAACTGCCAAAAGACTATCATAGACATCCTGGACATGCTTAGCTGCTCTCTCCATCCTGGACTCCAAGGGAAGTGGACCAACATCCTCTGGAGGCGAAGGCGGAGCTGGAGGTGAAGGCGGAGCCAGAGTCAGGCGGGGAATGGACACCTTCAAGTACCATGGTAGGTACTCGTCATCACAAGCACCCTGGACGGGTGTGCGTCGACCGCTGTCCCTAAAAGCCTACGCAGGGGACTGATAAAACATCAGCTGCTGTACTATGAACTCCGGATATGGACGTGGGCCCGAAATAGGTGAATCAGGAATCTGCTGGACATATCCAAACTGCCAACGGACCCTGTCTGGCATATAAGGCACGACCACATCCCCCACAGCAGCCAACCTCTGAATAGTGAAATGTTGTGAAACTGGAGGTACTGTTTGTGGTCGTCCCAGGGGCTCCATATGACCTGCTCCCTCTGCAAGTCATCCAGCAGCTGCCGAAACTCCGGAAGCTTGATACTATCGCACTTCTTGTTCGCCCACCTACTGCAACGTGGAAGTTCACTGGCACCGAAGTCTTTCCGCACCACGATGGTGGGGAAATACTCATATATCCAGTACCAAGTATTTATTTGATTTATAAACTTAAGTAACAATCATGCTGATTAACTAAGGCTATTCAACCACACTTTTTATGTCTATGAATATATAGTGATTCAAGCAGTCATTTTTTTGTAGGCCACTAGGCCTATAGGCTATATCTGATGTCTCTAGTTATCTTACCATAGAAGTAGGAGCATCGATCTTTGTATGTATTTTAGTACTGCATCTGTCATCAACTCATCATACTTTGAGCATAACCATAAATGGTGAAGTGCTATCATAAAGCAAAGCATTAGTTCATTCCCAACCACACTCTCTGAACAAATAATTTTCTAAAATGTGTAGATAAAAAATACAAACTGTCTATCAACAGCCAACCTTAAGGAGAGAACCCCCCATAGTAAAGTGCAGAGTGCCAGAAATCTTTTCTTGGCAAGGTCTCCAGAGGTTCCAACAATATTAGGAAACCACTATTCTGAATATGTAGGTTTTAGTATTTGGAGATCTAATGAGAAGAAATTCTCATTATTAGGATATTGGGATTAAATTTCCCTTCAATGGTGGCATATGTATCCTATCAAATTACCTTTTACAACTTACTGCAAACAATTATTTGTCATAAAGCCTTATTTAAGACAAATCTCGTCTGGTTAATTACAACGCAACACATATACCTTCACCACAACAAAGCTTGACACTCTTGCAGCGAGTTTGAGAACGCTGGAACTCGGGCAGAGTGGTTGATCATCAATGTTGAATAGTACAGAATCAGAAAAGTCACAATTACTCTTCAGAAACAGAAATAAGATACAGAAGTCATGCCTGCTAAAATTACGTACAAACTACAAAGAAGCATAAATTGCAAGGTATGACAGATAGAATTGATATCCTTAATGTACCATAAAATTAGTTAAAATATAGAAGGCTTACCTCCAATATGCTGCTGAACCTTTTGCCAAGTTTGGAAGTTTCAGAGCAGTAACAAGGTGAGATAAAGGTCGGTCGGTCGCTGCCAATGTATACCATGTCAACAGATGCTGCCCCATCAGAAAATCCATCAGCAACTGAGGAAAGCTCAGCAACACTCAAATTCTCCAAGTTGACAATAAATTAAGAACAGAATCAACATAGGCAAAACATAGCTGTGGCTGTGAGATAAACTAAAAGGATAAGCTATGAGACGAACCATGAAGTTCCTTGCTGTCTCTTAGACCCCAGAGTAGAAAGAATTGAGATTCTTCAGATTATTAGTTTTCTCCAAAGATGGATTTTCCATTCAGCAGTATATAACTGGCGGAGAAGATAAGAAGATAAGGAATAATAAAGGAATAAAGGATTCGATTCTATGTATATTGTAGTGCAGCTTAGCAATAAAAGGTCTATTCCTTTTATTCCAACTTCAGTGTTTCATAAAAAAGTTAATATTATTGTCAAAAAAATAAAAAAGTTAATGTAGAATACATGCAAGAAGTAACAAGAAGCTGTTATACATCACGGATAGAGCTTAAAATGAGGGAGAGGAGGTGGACAAAATGGAAATGTCCAGTTATTGAACTAAGCAATGCTAAATAGGGGTGTGCAAAATAAATGGGCCACCACACCATTTCAGTAAACTGAACCCAACCAAACAAAAAAAGTCCAGTCCAATTAAATGGTTCATGGACCACTCCAAATTATTAAAAACGGCCCACCTACCCGAAATTAATTAGGATACCCGATCCAAACTGAATCCTAGACCTAGCCTCCGCCCTCCGTGTAAACACTTCCTCTTCTTCTTCTCCAAATCACGCATTCTTCTTCTTCTTCAGGTGTCTGATTCTTCTTCTCCAAATCGCACGAACCATTGAACCTAGCCCCCAAATCGCGCATCAGGTCTGATTCTTCTTCTTCAAACCTTGCTTCAACTCGGATTTTGCGTTTTGATGCTCATGTCTCTTCTCCTTTCAGTGTTATTCATCTTGTTTCAACTCGGATTTCACGTTTTGATGTTTGTTGGTGTTATTCCTTTCAGTTCTTGCCTTTGAATAACCAAAGTCACAGAAGAAAATCATCTTCTCAAACAAAGAATCAACAAGGAAAAAGAAAAGTCAAGGTAAGGTTATTATTACTGTTGCTACTTAGCTTAATAGGTGAAGCGTTGAAGTTTCTTGTTGCTAAGTGCTTTGTATTAATCTCTCTTAGAACATTTTTGGTGGGTGGGTGGTGGGTTCTGTTCGACCATTAATTGTTTTTATTTGAGGTATTATTTTGATATTTTGACACACAAATTGATGCATAATTGAAAGCTAAATAATTGGTTAGTAGGATTGTAATATGTTCGGTCTTCAAACAAGCCTGGTAAGAGCTGTAACTAGATTTGGATTCATCTCAAAGTTGAGAATGTTCATTGAAATTGTTCTTGAATACTTTAGGTGTGAAACTGTTTTGATTTGTAATTATGTGTGGAACTGTTTTTGATTTGTAATTATGTGTGAAACTGTTTTTGATTTTGTTGCTTATGTTTTAGTGAGTACTAATTCAGATTTTCTTGAAGTGTGTAGATCTGTTTTTGTCATTTGGTAATATGGATCCTCATGATGGCTCCGAGACAGCAGAGCATTTGATTTCTACTCCTGCACCTTCTGTCACAAACACTGCCAATATGTTGCCGTCTAAGCGTAAAAACCGTTCGGAAGCTTGGATCACTTCACTGCAGAGGAAGGCCCATCTAAGTCAGCAAAGTGCAACTATTGTGGTAGTATGATAAAGTTCAACAACGGAACAAGTGCAATGCAAGCGCATTTGCCAAGATGTAAGGAGAATCCGCAGAATATTAGGAGACATGAATCGATTTCATGCTCAATGCAAGATATTGAAAGAGTCGTTAGTTCTTCGCCTTCGATTTCAAATTTTGACCAAGATGTGAGTCGGAGTGACTTGGTAAAGATGTTCATTACAACGGAGCTTCCATTTATACTAGTGGAACATCCATATGTGCACAAGTTCATTAATGGCCTACAACCGAGATTTAGCATCCCATCACGCACCACACTGGCGCGTGATATTTTGAGGCATTGGGACACGGAGAAAACAAAGTTGAAGAATACATTGTCACAGCATTGTCGTCGCGTTTGTCTCACCACCGACACTTGGACTTCCAACCAAAATTTTAATTACATGTGTCTCACAGCACATTTTGTCGATAACAACTGGAAGTTGCGGAAGAGGATTGTGGATTTTCTTAAAGTTTCTGATTACACGGGTGAAGTTATGGCGAAGACGATTGAGCAGTGTCTAAACGCTTGGGGGCTTTCTCGTGTGCTTAGTGTCACCGTCGACAATGCCTCCTCAAATGACGTTGGAGTTCAACATCTCAAAAGCTGGCTTCTATCTCGTAATGGCCTCATTTTGAAAGGAGCGAGCATTCATGTACGCTGTTGTGCCCACATCCTAAACTTGATAGTGAGGGAAGGAATGAAAGACGTCAATGTGTCTATCTCTAGAGTTCGCGGAGCTGTGAGGTACATCAGACGCTCTCCTTCGAGGTTTGCGAGATTCAAAAGATGCATTGATGATAATATCGAGTATAAAGGTTATGTTTCACTGGATTCTGAAACGCGATGGAATTCGACATACATAATGTTGGATGCCGCATTAAAACATAAACAAACCTTTACTGAGCTTTATTTTAGAGACCAGAGGTATGTTACTGAATTGACTAAGGACACAGGTATGATTTCAAGTGAAGATTGGGATCATGTTCAATTCCTTCTTCCATTTTTAAAAATTTTCTATAATGCTACACTGCGCATTTCTGGTACTTCATATTTAACCAGCAACCTTTACATGTATGAAGTTTTTGGTATTGGAAAAGAAATTACAATAATGTGTAATTCGGTTGATGAAAAGGCAAGGTCAATGGCTACAAGGATGAAGGCAAAATATGATAAGTATTGGGGAACTCCTGACAGGCTTAACATGTTGTTGTTGATTGCTCTTGTACTCGATCCTCGACGTAAATTGAAGTTTGTGGAATGGATGTCTTGTAAGATTTATAGTAGTGCTGACGCGGCTTCTTTAAAAAACAAATTAGAGTTGCATTTGAAATCTATTTATGAGGAATATTCTGGTGTGACCATGTCTGCTTTAAGTAATCATGTCAATCAGCCGGGTGCTACTGAAGAAGTTGATGCGTATGATTGTTCTGAATTTTATGACACAAATGGGTGCACCACAACAGAGTATGAATTCACGAAGTATTTTAAAGAAGACTTAGAAAAGCGTAGCCTAGATTTTGATTTGCTAGATTGGTGGAAGGTAAACTCGAGCCGATTCCCAATTCTTGGTAAAATCGCAAGAGAGGTATTAGCTATACCTATTTCCACCGTTGCCTCTGAAGCTGCTTTTAGCACCGGGGGAAGAGTCCTTGATGACTATCGTAGTTCTTTAACCCCTACAATGGTTGAAGCACTTATTTGCAGTCAAGATTGGCTCAAAGGAGCATCCTCAACATTTCTTACTAATGAGGATCTTGATGAGCTTGTGCGAATTGAACGAGGTAAAGTACAAAAGATGTAGTTAATAAAATCATGGCTACGCTTGAATAGTTAATAATATCTGTTATAAAATCATGTAGTAAAATCATGACAGAAACAGAGGTGAAACAGATTGCATTTTATATGTTCTTCTTTCAGTCAAATTGCTTGTGAGTGAAACAGATTGCATTTTATATGTTCTTCCAAATTGCTTGTGAGTGTGTTTCTGCTTACCTACTGAATAATAATATTGAACTTTCTGTTGGTCATTCTGAAATCCCTTATAAAAACAGATTGCCTTATTTCCTGAATGTTAATCCCTTTCCAGGAAATAACATTCACTTGTCGATTGCATTTTATATTGAATAATAATATTGAACCATTTGAGTTATGTTAATGCTACTGCTTACCTACTGCTGCTGCCAGGAACTAGTAAGTTTGACACCATTTGATTTTATATTGGCTTATTTAAGTATGTTATATTGGTCCTCAACATTTCTTTGTTTTGTAGAAGTATTTGCTGCGCAAGATGTCGGTAGCTCTTCGGTTGCACTTGAGGATGATTGATGGCATTAGTTAGAAGACCAAGAAGCACTTGAACGAGGTAAACATTCATCCTCAAGTGTCTACAGATCCATTTAATAGTAACTTCTGAGATGTTGTTTGTAGAGCATCACAGTGTGCAATTTTGTTAGAGTTAAGATCCTCTCAAGTTTCTTAAAAGAAAAAGGAAAATTTTCTCACTGATATGTTTATTGAGATGTTGATTGATACATTTAACTGTTCTATTGTAATCATAACTATTTACTCACTGATATCTTAACTTAACTATGAATAAAAATGTAGTTTTAAAATTCAGCTGTGCAAGTGTCAGTTAATTGAATTGAATTGATCAATGGGGTGGGGGTAGTGTTGTTGGGTAGAGGGCCTACTTGCTGCAAATTTCTGAATCCCTACTATTTGTATGTCTGATATTAATGATGTTGCTTGCAAAATATGTATTGAGAGTAATATGCAAACTATAGTCCTATGTATTGGGTTTGAGTGATATGCAAACTATAGTACAGTAGATGAGAACTGATTGGGTTTGAGTGATTCACTGGTTTGTAGAAGAATTGAATGTAAACAATTAAATATAGTCCTATGTATTGTTAGGTAAATTAAAGACTGGTTGTGGAAACAGTGGCTGGCCATTTTATGATGACACTGCACATTTTGTTTTAATTATTCTAGATTTCAACCTGATTTCAATTACTGCAGTTTCAGTTTCTGGTGTTCAGGATTTGATAATATGGATGGTCATGATGTCAAAGATCCTTCCACAATGGAAAGTGTTCCAGCTGATGGTAAAACAGTAGGTGAAGTAATGTTTGGAGGGAATACAGTGATGAGGGGATATCTTAGAGATTCGAAAGCAACAAGGGAAGCTTTCAAAGGTGGTTGGTTTCATAGTGGGGATCTAGCAGTGAAACACAGTGATGGTTATATGAATGTTTTGTTTTATATGTTTTGGACAGATTGTTTTATATATGATAGTACAGTGATGAGTGTGTTTCTGCAAAGTGATTCTGTTTTATATGTATGTTTTGGACAGATTGTTAAACTTCCTCAATTTGTTCTGGGTCATGCACAGATTGTTGAACTTCCTCAATTTTATTTGGTTATAGTTTTATCTCAAAAAAACAGTATATTTTCAATTATGGGAAAAACTAGTTTTAGCAAAAAACTGGTTCAGTGAAGATAAATGTGGTTTTCAAATGATTTTGATCAAAAAACTGGTTTTAAAAAAAATCAGTAATTATGGAAAACCGGTTCAGGAAATAAAATCCGGTTTTCAAATGGTTATGAGAGAAAACTGGTTTTAAAACAGAAACCGGTTCTAAACCGGTTTGAAACTGAACCGGAACCGGTTTTTAGGACAATCCGGATTTTAGCAAAAATGGTTTTACAAACCGAACCACACCACATATGTGGTTCAGTTTGGTGCAGTTCTTGCACCATGCACAGCCCTAATGCTAAAACACAAACCGCCATACCCCTATTCATCTTGTAAACATATTGCCCATGCCATTACACGTGACTAGAACTATGCTTCAGATTCTGTTTCGAAGTAAAACCTATTTTCCAAACTTTAACTAACAGCAAAACATAATCCACGAATCAATTAGGGATCAACAAATTTATTACACGTGGTAGAGAGAGAGAGAGAGAGAGAGAGAGAGAGAGAGAGAGAGAGAGAGACCTGAAGAGAAAGCAATACCACTGTCTAAGGCGAAAAACCATTCTCCGTTGAGCAAAGTGAAGGCATTTGTGGGTGCAGGAGTAGCGTTGAGCAAAGTGAAGGCATCTCAGTTTGGTTTCGCTGCACGCCTTTGGTCGACGATTGGTGCCGTAAACTTCTCAAGATATGAATGTGAAATTGAAATCCCTAAGTTGAAAACCTAAACGGAAAAGAGGAATAATCCGAATCTGTGATCTCTAAATTGAAATTGAAAAACAAAATGAAAATGAAAAGAAACTCGAAACACAAAAAAGAACACGAAAAGGAAATCGAAGTCGACAATGAAATGAAAATACAATGAAAAGCACCAAATCAATCTTGAAGAGCTTGTTCCAGGTGGTGACGCAGAGACGAGTTTGATGTGGTGAGAGACGAAGTCATGTTTCTGCAAAGGATGAGAAACGAGTTGCCAATTCAAATGCGAAAACTGAGAGAAAGATGTGAAATCAATATATCAGCTTGCGAAATCGAAATCGTTGGTCGATGATTAATAGAGATAAGGGCAGTTTAGTAATCCTACACTGCCACGTAGGATGCCAACTGTGTAACTGCTTGGATTGTGGCATTGCCACATCATGTATTGACTAAGCATTGAATAAGTACAAAATGTAAAGAATAAATTCATTCAGAAATGAAATTGGGAATTCAATCCCTAGATTCTCTCTCTCTCTTTTCCGTTTTCTTCAACAGAATCTTGTTAGATTTATCATGGTATCATTCGCAATCTCGATCCGTGATTCCCTCACACACGCTCTTTCCGCTCCCTCTCTCTGAGCTCTCTTCGATCCAAACGTCAATGGCGACCGATCCCACGCCAAAAGGTTCACATGGGAAATGGCCAAGGATACCCTATCCAATGCACTGGAACCCTTGACCTATTTTCCACACACAATCCCTCTAGACAATTCACAATCAAAAATGTCATTGTAGTACCTGCAGTTACTCGTAACCTTATTTCTGTAGGTGAATTTTGTGCTGAGAACAATGTCTACTTTGAGTTTCATGCCAATGTTTGCTTTGTTAAATGTCAGGTCTCTAAGCAAGTCCTCTTTGAAGGCTCAAGGGGAGCTGATGGTCTTTTCTTTTTGCCTACTTTAGCTCCTGTGGTCAAGCCTACTGCCCTAGCTACTTCTTTACCTACTAGTAATGTACCATCTTCTACTTCCACTATTAGTAATACAAATAATTTTCATGTATGGCATCATAGACTAGGGCATGCTAATAGTAGAGCTATCAAATCTGTATTGTCCCTGTGTAATCAAGTTGTTGATTTTAATAAAATGTTTGAATTGTGCAAATCTTGTGTCATTGGTAAAGCTCATCGCATCCATTCACCACCATCCACTACACAATATCGCACACCATTTGAACTAGTCCACATTGACCTATGGGGACCATCTCCATCACCATCTAGTAGTGGTTACTCATATTATATATCCTTTGTTGATGCATACTCTAAATATTCTTGGTTTTATCTTCTTAAGAAAAAGTCCGATGCCATCACTGCCTTTCACCTATTCTATAAGTTAGTTCAAACCCAATTCTCTGCCACCCTCAAGTCACTCCAATCAAATTCAGGGGGAGAGTTCAAGCCTTTTACACCTGTCCTTGAGTCTCTTGGCATTATTCATAGATTCACCTGCCCATATACCTCTCACCAAAATGGTACTGTAGAAAGGAAACATAGACAAATAGCTGAAATGGGGCTTACTCTTCTCACTCACTCATCCATGCCCCTTTCCTTTTGGGACCACAGCTTTACCAATGCAGTACATCTCATTAACAGGTTGCCCACATCAGCCCTCCCCACCTATATCTCTCCATTCCAAGCCTTATACAATAAACCACCTGATTACTCCTCACTACGCTCCTTTGGCTGCTTATGCTTTCCCCTACTTACCCCTTACAACAGAAATAAATTACAGTTCCATAGCCAGCAATGCATCAACCTTGGACCTTCTCCTCACCACAAGGGGTTCAAATGTCTCAGTGCAACCGGTCGTATCTACATCTCTAAAGATGTTGTATTCCATGAGAACACCATTCCTTATCCCTCATTATTCCCTGACCCCTCACCTACATCTTCTAACACATCAACAGAGTCTTCACTATTACTACCCTCCTTCCAAAATCCATCCTTACCCTCTACACCAGCTGAAACACTCACCATAGTCAATGTTATTCCTCCATCCTCTGACTCCATCCACTCTACAGAGCCCTCTCCCACTGAACCTGCCACAGCCCCATCCTCTGCTCCTCCTATCTTTCCTGAATCTCCTCTAGCCCCTGTACTCACTTTACCTACAAATAACCACCCTATGACCACCAGATCAAAAACTGGCAGCCTAAAACCCAGGCTATTTGTTGCTCATGTGACACCTACCAGTGTGAAACAAGCTCTAGGTCAGCCACATTGGCTTGAAGCAATGAAGTGTGAATATGAGGCTCTAATGAGAAACCAGACCCGGTGCCTTACCACATTGCCACCTAACAGAAAATCAATTGGGTGCAAGTGGGTTTTCAGAGTCAAGGAGAACCCAGATGGTTCCATTAATAAGTACAAAGCCCGGTTAGTAGCAAAGGGATACAACCAGCTTCCAGGGCAAGACTTTGGTGAAACTTTCTCGCCTGTTATTAAGCCAACTACCATTTGGATTGTGCTCACACTTGCACTCACTTATAGATGGGAAATTCAACAGATTGATATTAATAATGCCTTTATTAATGGGCATATTTCTGAGGACATTTACATGGATCAGCCACCTGGCTTCAAATCAAGTGATACATCTCTGGTCTGTAAGTTACATAGAAGTCTTTATGGCCTTAAACAGGCGCCTAGAGCTTGGTATGATACTCTACATGCTGCTCTTCTGAAATTTGGGTTCACTCACAGCCAATGTGACCATTCCTTGTTCATTTACAATGCCTTGGGTGTCCAATTATATGCTTTAGTATATGTAGATGATATCCTTTTAACTGGTTAATCTGTTGTTCTGGTTTACAAGCTCATTCAGAAACTGCAGGACACTTTTGCTCTTAAACTTCTTGGTAAGCCTGAGTATTTCTTGGGCATTGAGGTTCAATATATGTCAAGTGGTGCAATTGTCCTCAATCAATCAAAATACATCCAAGATCTGCTTCAAAGGGCCAATATGATCTCGTGCAGCTCCATGTCTACCCCCATGGCTTCAACTGAAAAACTGAGCAAACAGGGCACTGATAAACTGACTGATCCCTTTCTGTACAGGTCTCTTGTTGGTGCTCTACAATATATTACTCTCACCAGACCTGATCTTGCTTACAGCGTTAACAAGGTCTGTCAGTTCCTCTCTGCACCTCTACAGTCCCACTGGAAAGCAGTCAAACGCATTCTGCGTTACTTGAATGGTACTAACAATCATGGTTTGCTGTTACAACCGGCTAGCAGAGACACTCCCTTCTCTCTCTGTGTGTATTCTGATTCGGACTGGGCATGTGATATTGATGATAGACGCTCCACCAGTGGCTCATGTCTCTTCTTTGGACCCAATTTGGTGTCCTGGAGCAGCAAGAAACAGTCCCTTGTAGCCCGTTCAACCGCTGAGGCCGAATATCGTGGTATTGCAAACGCAACAGCAGATCTTCTTTGGGTTCAGTCTCTGTTAGGGGAGCTAAAAATCACTACACAGGCTCCTATTCTCTTATGTGATAACTTGAGTGCAGTCATGATTGCACACAATCCAATTCTCCATGCAAGAACGAAGCACTTGGAGCTTGACATTCACTTCGTTCGTGAGAAAGTTGCAGCTAAGAAACTCATCATTCAACATGTTCCTGCATCTCTGCAAATTGGCTGATGCACTCACAAAACCATTACCCAACACTGTATTTGCTGCACAAAGGTTCAAACTCAAAGTAATTGATTATCATCAACCCCCTTTGAGTTTGAAGGGGGAGTAATAGAGATAAGGGAAGTTTAGTAATCTTACACTGCCACGTAGGATGCCAACTGTGTAACTACTTGTATTGTGGCACTGCCACATCATGTATTGACTAAGCATTGTATAAGTACAAAATGTAAAGAATAAATTCATTCAGAAATGAAATTGGGAATTCAATCCCTAGATTCTCCCTCTCTCTCTTTTCCGTTTTCTTCAACAGAATCTTGTTAGATTTATCAATGATGATGAGTGACGAACGCGATGAGAGAGGGATTTTGATTTTATGCTCAAAGAGGGATTTAGAATTTCATGTTCAGTGAGGGATTTAGGATTTCATGCTACTAGTGTAGAAGGTAACTCTATCGCGATGGTGTAAAGACTGTGGAGAGTCACTCTAGATACCTCGGTTTCCCAATCCCTTTTGGGAGATCAAAGAAGGTGATCTTTAGATTTGTTATTGATTGTGTCCGGAAGAAGTTGAAGGGTTGGAAGGAAAAGTGCCTCTCTAGGGCCGGTAAGGAAGTCCTCATCAAAGCGGTTGCTCAAGCAATCCC
The DNA here is from genome assembly GCA_039519185.1 of Astragalus membranaceus. Lineage (NCBI taxonomy): Eukaryota > Viridiplantae > Streptophyta > Magnoliopsida > Fabales > Fabaceae > Astragalus > Astragalus membranaceus. The sequence continues at coordinate 126,832,330 of CM076851.1, forward strand.
AAACTACATCATGAGTGTTGCACCCCGAAAAATCCCCGGGTTGGGTTTCTCAATGTACAACGTGGAAAAAGTTGGAGCCGCCACCAATATTTTAATTTTGAGACCAAAACATTGAAAAAAGGTCTTTTGGACAAGGCGGATGGTCTTTTGAAAACTAGAGATATAGGTTCGGGGGTCGGTTACGCGCGAGGAAGGTATTAGCACCGCGCACGTCCTTTCTACCGAAAGGGAACCTCTAATTAAATGTGTGGTTTTAATGTTTGATTTGAAAAATACCTAGATTTGCCTATTTATTTCTTATTTGGAGATGAATGGGAAATCTTTAATGAAAATTTTATTTTAGGTGAGAAAGGGGGAAAAAAGAGTTTTTAGAAAACAAGTGCTTGACGGGACATGGCCCGCTCCTACGTATCTCCTGGTGCGATGGAGAATTCAAAGCTACGTAGTTCTTGGTTGTCTTTGAAAGGTTTTCTTGTTTTTTTATCTTTTTTGGTGAGTTTTTGAAATAGGACGAGCGTTAGCAAATGATTAAACTAGCAGAGGCTATGATGAATCACTTACTAAATACTCAAAAGAGAGAGTTGTACCGCTAGTCAAACGAACGAAGGTTCTGATGGACTATTGATAACAACTCGTTTTTTATTATCTTTTTTGAAAGTGATTTTCGAAAAAGATTGATTTGTACGATGATCAAACTAACAAAGGTTATGATGGATCGTCGTTTATTATTTTTAGGAGAAAAGGACATTGTCACTAATAGCTAAACGAACAAAGGCTCTGATGAGCTACTAGCAACAATGGGTTTGAAAAATGATTTTTTTGTTTGTTTTATGAAAATGATTGGTTTAGGGGGATGAAAAGAATTTTTATTTGTTGTGCTTGACGAGAACGTGGCTCGCTCCTACGTATCCCAAACGGGAATCAAAGCGACGTAGTTCTAAAAATGTTTTTGAAAGGGGTTAAAAGGGGCAAGCTGAATCACCAGAGACCATCTTCACCACTTAGAACATGATGCACTAGGCATAAGTGGGAATCATATGGTTCGTCATCAGCGATGGACGATAATATACAAGAACGAGTGGATAAATGCTATATCTAAGTTTAATCACATGGATCACAATAACTAAATATTAACAAATGAAAAGACTGAAATACCTCTGATGAAGACAGATATTCCAGATCTGAAGAACGCAAACCCCGACTAACCCTTGCAGGAGATCAGCTCAGACGGACCAACGGCGCGAGTAGAGCAAAAATGAAGTGGAGGACTGAAATATGAGATTTGCGAGAGTTGTCTTCCCAGATCTCGTGAAAATGTTTCTGGAGCGATTCGTCTCAGATCTCGTGAAAGTGTCCGTGTCCGTTCTCGTGAAAAATGTGTGTAGCAATTCTTCTCTCTGATCTCGTGTGAAGTGTCTGTGTCCGAAATGTGAAACACACTTGCCTATTTATAGGCGTAGAAAGATTTGAAAAAATAAATGCATGAAGTAATCGATTATGTTGAATGTGTGAAACATATGCATAATCGATTATTTAGATAAATATGGAAACAAGGAATGACTTGATAATCGATTATCATATGCAGTTATAGGAGTGCATAATCGATTATTGTTGTCAATCGGGACAACAACAACAGGACAATAATCGATTATGTGATATGGTTATATTAAGGAAATAATCGATTATTGATCTTAAAAAGGGAGAGTAAGGCAAGCACATAATCGATTATGTGATATAGTGAGAATGAAAGAGTAATCGATTATGTTTATGAAAAAGGAAACTTTCATTTACTTCTTAATCGATTATTTGCTTAGGATAATCGATTATGCTTTATAAAAAAGGAAAGAAAGGCAAGCTCTTAATCGATTATTTGTTTTAATTAAAATAGGAGAGTAATCGATTATGTGCTCTGAAACATTCAGGCACATAATCTATTACGATAATAGATTATCTTTGTAAAAGGATAGGATTTTGATTTCAATCCTTCAACCAAAATATTTTTAGAAATATTTTTCAAAACTATTTTGATGCACCATGCATGTTTTGAAAAACTCTCTCAGCTACTAAAGTATCCTAGACCTTAAGTGATAGGACCTTACCAAAATGCCCTTTTTGACCCTAAAAACCCTGATTTTGCTCCAAACTTCATTTCCACTCTAACAATGATCCTGAGACCTTTTGGATGACTCTAAAACCCTAGAAATGCATGCATGATGAGAAAATACGTCTTTTGGCGAAATTACCAAAATACCCTTTGAACGAGGAAAAACCCTAGAAACCCTAGAAATGCTCTAAAGTGCTCTAAAATGCCATGCAATGTTTTTCTAACCCTAAAATGCATTCTGAAACTTCTAAGATGCAAGCATGATGCTCTCCCTAACCTCTAGGACAAATGCCAAGACTTGATTTACTTATTTTTGGTTGAAGATTAGGGTTTTGCCCCAAGCCGGACAAAATTGGGGTATGACAGCTGCCCCTCTTTATCTGAATTTTAACGAGGAATATGAATTGGCCGAAACATATTCCAAGGCAAAATGAAGATAAAGAATTCAGAAATTATACCGATTTTGTCCACTTGGGAAAACCCGAATTTTCCTCTTTTTTCTTTTTCCAGATTTTTTGAAAAGATGGGCACTTTTGTGCAGAAAGCGGTAAAGTGGGCACTTGGCGTGCAGACAGAAAAGTAAAATGGGCACTTGCGTGCAGACAGAGAAGTAAAATGGGCACTTGCGTGCAGACAGAAAAGTAAAATGGGCACTTGCGTGCAGACAGAAAAGTAAAATGGGCACTTGCGTGCAGACAGAAAAGTAAAATGGGCACTTGCGTGCAGACAGAAAAGTAAAATGGGCACTTGCGTGCAGACAGAAAAGTAAAATGGGCACTTGCGTGCAGAAAACGGTAAATTGCCCAGGCTGCCTAAAACCTGTAATCCTTAAACGAACTCTTTGACGAATCCGAGTTTGCACGTGGCTTTGAGGAGCACGCTCTTCCTGTTGGCCTTTTCGAGCGACCGGGGGGATCGTTATCAGCTCCGGAACTGATATACAGATCAATGCACGGCGTCCACTGTATCTTAGGCTGATACAACTATTCCGTTGAACCTCACATGGGGCTGCGGTCCATCGCGTTGCTCGTACACGATGTGAGACCTGGGCAGAAGGGAGCGATGATCTCTGTGCTCCAATCCGCAATGCACGCTTGAGCGCTCTCTTTTCTTTTCTCTCCTTCCTTTCTATTTCTCTTTTTTCTTCTTTTTTCTTTCTGAACTCCCAACTTGGGGGAACATTTTCTGGAATCTGGGGGCGAGGGCTAACACCGAAGTGCTCATCCTCTCTTTGTACCTGTAGCTGAAAATGAATAAATGCATGTAATGCAAATGCCATGATTGCTGTTTTCTTTTTTTCTTATGATGAATGATGAGTTTCTTATTTCCTTTGTCTATGTCGGATGAATGCATGATCTTTTACTGTTCTTATATGCTTGATGAATGCAATGCCTGACTTTATTTGTTCTTTTGCTCTTTTTTTTTTTTATTTTTTTTTATTTTTTATGAGATGCCAGTATTAATGTGATGCAACTGTATTGCTTTGATGTTTAAATGCAAATGTATGCGGTGATTGATGCTTTGATGAATGAAAGGCTCTTGTTCTAACTTCTGTTTGTTTCTTTTTGCTTTTTCTATGATGCAATGCTTTGATGTTTGATGCAATGATTCTTGTTAATATGATGCATATGCAATGCTTTAATGTTTGATGATTGAATGACAAAGGAATGCTGAATGATATGGAATGCTGGACGACAGGGAATGTTTTTGTGTTGCTTTTGTGGTTTCTTATCTTTGTTTACTTTCTTTGCTTTTTCTATGAAATATCTGATGCCAAATGTAATGCTCTAATGATGAATGACATACGATGATTTTGTTCTTTTCCCTTTTTATGAAGTGTGTGTATGCAAATGCAATGCTTGAGAGTTGTGAAATGCCTTGGAATGCTAAGTTATGGACTTGACATTAGTCTGATTTAAGGATCACAACGAGTCTGGTTTATGGGCCGACAAGCCTGGTTTATGGAGCAATTTGTGTCTGCATACTGGTCTGATTTATGGACCCTAAAGGTATGGTTTAAGGACACGAATGTCTGGTTTATGGACCACAATGATCTGGTTTAAGGACACAAAGGTCTGGTTTGACCGCATGGAATGCCAACGTATGCAATGGAAGACTTCGTTTTGTTTTTTCTCTATGCGATGCATGATGCAAATGCCATGATTGCTATTTTCTTTTTCTTTCTCTTATGATGAATGCAAATGCCTGAATCTCTTTTTCTTTACTTTATTATCATTATTTTTATGTCTGATAAATGCATGATTTTATGCATGATGAATGTAATGCATGACTGTGTTTGTTTATTGCCCCCTTTTTTTGCTTATTTTTATTTTTGCTGGTTCAGCCAACCCGCGACACTCATGACATAAGACTGAGGAAGCTGTTGGATTTGCGGGGCTCATGGGCCGAGTGCATGTTGGTCTTGACTTTGCTGGTTTGAAGCAACCGTGGATGTAATTGCTCTCTGGCTTTGGGGAATTGCCTTCTCCCGGGACTCTTAAGAATCTCGTAATGATTTGCAATGCTCTATGATGTATGCACATGTTTTACAGTTCAGGACCATCATCATCATAAAACGTTTATTTTGAGCAGAAAAAGCAGAAAATAAAAGAATGAACAGATACGAGAAATTTGAACTTTATTAATGTGGAAACCGGTCGCACAAGAAGTTACGCCGATTATTTATTACACTTGAAAGTTTAAACTGTAAAAAGACACGAAAAAAGGAGAGAAGCTGAATTCTGACTGTCCGTCTCTGTGGAACAGTGCCAAACATCTATGTCCTTGACCTTGATCACTCCCTCATCCAAGCTTGTAGGAGAGTTGTATGCCTTTCTTTACTTTTCATGCCTAAGTTTTCAGACCCTAATTTTTGCCTGGATCGCCCTTTGCGGGTTTTCAATCCACCGGGTCGCTCTGATTTTGCCTAGGTCGCCCTTTGCGGGTTTTCAACCTAGCGAGCTAATTCTTACTTGGCTTGTCTTTCTCTTTTTTCATCTATTTCTTTTAGGCATAATACTTCTTCACTTGATCTGAATTGACTGGATTCCTGAGATCTTCGCCGTCTATGTTTATGAGTATCGGCGCTCCTCTGGAAAAAGCTTTCTTCACATGGACCGTCATAAGTGGGCCTCAACTTCCCACGGAGTCAGTCCGGATAGGTAGGATCTTTTTGAGTACAAGGTCTCCTTTGCCGAATTCTCGAAGACGGACTTTCCTGCCGAAAGTTGCTTTCATCTTTTGTTGGTACAACTGGCCATGGCGCAGGGCAGCAATTCTTTTCTCTTTAATGAGATTCAGTTGATCTAGACGAGCTTGGACCTCCTTTTGCTTCTTCTAACTTGGCCTTCATGACTACTCGTAGAGAGGGTATTTCAACCTTGATGAGAAGAACTGCTTCTGACCCATAGACTAGAGAAGTAAGGGGGTTGCCCCGGTATGATTTCAATGAATGTGAGTGTGACAAGGGATGAGATAGGTGTAGGGTCAATTTCCCCAGTTGTAGGAGGGGTGAAGAGCGACAGGATTGCCCCACTTGGCATATTGTAAACAAATGAATTTACTTGTCCTTGAGCTAAAACCTTGAGAAAACAACAGCAATCAATCATTGATCGGGATGGATCTTTCGGGATTGTGGTGTTTTGTGGAGGAGAGATGAGTAGGCTTAATGAAGTATTTGGGGCTAATGGCAGGATGGTTTTTATTCGGGTGTTGGCTGTTGATTGATGATTTATGATGGTTAACTGGCTTGATGAGGTATTAGGAGGTTTTATTCCTGGCTAAGGGTTTATGGAGGGCGGGCTGTCGAGGAGAGTGTTTGCGGTTTATGAGAAAGTGTTTGAAGGTTTATTGAGACGAGGATCTCTTGGGTTTTGTGGTAACATGTATCAACTCAATACTTACATCTTTTTTGTATTTTTCTTTTGGTTTTGGGATTTTCCTTTTGAATGATTTTTCCTTCTTTGACTTCTTCTTTTTCTTGGGCTTGGGTGAGTTGATAAAGAACGATGCACTGTTTTTTTATATTCGAGGTGATCTTTGTCTAAGGTGGCTTTTGGATTTTTGGCTTTTTCTTGGCTTAAGATGGGTCGGAAAGGATTATGTTTTTCTCTTTGGGATTTTCTTGGCTTAAGGTGGTTAGGAGAGGATTTTGTTTTTCTCTTTGGGATTTTCTTGGCTTAAGGTGGTTAAGAGAGGATTTTGTTTTTGGGTATGGAATGGTAGTCCGACTTCATTTCAAATCATGATTGCTTATTTCCTCAAGAATTAACTCTGGGACAATAGTTCACTTATTTTCATGCACTTGCCCTTCTTCTTTATTTCCCTTTTGAGCTCTAATTTTCCTTTATTGAAGTACCCATCCTGACCTCTTTCTTGTTCTCAGCGGTTCCCAAGTTGATCACTTCAGTGGATTCCCTGTGATGCTGAATAACTCTTTCTCCTTGCTTCATTAACCTTCTGGAAGATTTTCCCGGTCTTTCTCAACGTCCCACTTTGCTTGATTGATAAGGTGATCAAAGTCAAAATATGGACTGTTGGCACTGTTATTTTGAGAGACAATTGCTGTGGGTTTGCTTTTTGCCAAGGCGAAAAAGCAGAATGAAAGGCGAGACAAACAGGCAAAAATAATAAAGAAAAGAAGAGACACATAAAATGAAAAGGAATTGATTTGTATTGATTGGAATTCAAAAACAACGTTTTTATTGATGATGATGATTCTGAAAATAAAAACATGATTGCCCCTAACAACTTGCTCTATGACCTTGGGCAGAGCCACAGAGTTGCATTACAATGATCATATTGAATTTAAAAGTCACAGGAAAGGCAGCAGCTTCCCCATTCTTCAACTTTCTCTGGCAAGGCAGCGACGAACCAGACCAGTCTCACTTTCTTCAGCTTCGGATCCATTACCAATGGCAGCAATTTGGTTGTGATCAAGCAACCCAGCACTCACGAAGCTCTGGCGGATATCACAAACAGGAATGCTCAGGAAGGAATCATAAATAGGAACCTCCTGCAAGTTTGGTTCCCGCCTTTGAAGCTTAGCTGACCTCTTTTCTTGTTTTTCCTCAGCCATTCTCTTTTTGTCAGCTTGAGTGGGCCGATATCCTAACCCATGCCCATCCTTGTATTCTTGCACACCTATTTGGGTCGTATGACGATCTAATAGGTCTTGCAAAACTGTCTTGAAGGCCTCGCATGCCCCAGTACAATTGACATCAACATAGATTCCTTTCTGAGTGCAACCTCCCTTGATAACTCCGAATTTGCACAGCTCTGCATGAAGAACCTCTAAGGGAGTCTTAACCTTCTCAGCACTTCTTATCACCCGCCCAACAGAGCTTTCAATTGCATTGGCGGCCGACTTTTCAAGGCCTGGCCGTGGATTGGTTGTTGTATTCGAGCTATTCTGCTTAAACGAGATCCGATCAGCATCTACCAAGTCTTGCACTGCATGCTTGAAGGCTTTACAGTTCTCCACGACATGCCCCACCGCTCCCTCATGGAAGGCACAGGTACTGTTAGGGTTGTATCCTCTGAAATATGGTGGTCGGACGGGTTTCATTGGTCTTGTGGTAATGAGCTTGTTTGTGATGAGGTAGTTAAAGAGATCTGTGTATGGCATGGGGATGGAGTCAAACTGACGCGACTTTCTTCGTTCCCCTATAGCATTGTTGGTGCCAATAGGATTGCAGGGGACTCTTCCTCTTTTTATCTCAACTTCGAGTCTTGCCCCTACTCTGATCACATCTGAGAAGCTTGAAGGTCCCCTTCCAATCAGACGTTTGTAGAAAACAGCTGGGAGGGTATCCATGAACATAGACACTATTTCCTTTTCAGTCAACGGGGGCTTCACTTGTGCAGCTATACTTCTCCACCGCTGGGCATATTCCTCAAAAGACTCACGATCTTTCTTGCTCATAAACTGTAACTGAGACCGGTCTGGAGCTGGGTCCAAGTTATGCTGGTAGTACTTCAGAAATGCTTTAAAGAGATTCTTCCAACTATGAACATCGGAGGATGGCAGCTGCATATACCAGTCTAGAGACGCTCCAGTCAGACTGTTTGGAAAGAAATTGATCAACACTTTATCATCACGGGCATAAGCTGCCATCTTCCTAACATACATCTTCAGATGGTTAGATGGACACCCAGTGCCGCGATATTTATCAAAGTCAGGTACTTTGAATTTAGGAGGAATGAAAGTAACAACTCCTCCAGGATTTTCAACAGCGATAGCCCCAACAGCGGCCTCACCCCTCTGCAGCATACTCATTTCTTCGGTTATCTGTGCTTCTTCAGCTTTAGTCTTTGGAGCTTGACTCTCCCGATCCAGCTGCTCAGGATTAAGAACCTCTGCAACTAACTCCTCCTGGCTCCGGCGGCCCTTATTTTTAAGATTCCGATTACTAGCCATAAACCTTGATTGCAGACGGGTGGAGTATCGGTGTCGGTGAACCAGCTTACCTTTCATCTGTTTGTTTAGATTTTTATTACATAAGAATCAAAATGTATGAATGGATGTATGAATGTATGTACACTGTTTATTTGATGCCGGGAACTACAGATGCCTTATCTTGTCACAAGCGCATAAGCTTTTTGTTTTTGATCTAGGAAGTGAAGTAAACGAGGAATCGAAATAGCAACTCAACCTTCTTCATAACTGGGAAGAGAGAAGTAAGTGAAGCCTTGCTATTCGATTCTATTCTGATGCACATATGACAAGACGGTATACTATTTGGTGATCCCCAGCAAGCAGAATGCAAATGAGATGCAAGAAAATGAATGCGGTATGATGCAATTATGATATGAATGATGCGTGTGGAAAAGATAAAGGCGATGCATATGGACGGAAGTTCAAAAATTGAGGAGCCACGCTACGTGCCGCCTCACGCACTGGTTTATTTGATGAAGGGAAATATATTCTTTTTGATTTTGTTGTTTTTTCGAAAATCGTTGAAGAAAAAAAAAAAAATCAAACTAGATGTAATAATGCAACACACAATTTTGGAAAAGCCCTTGTGACCTAAGAAGAGGTGAGACCTACGATCTAGGGCAATTTAAAGGGTAATCCTCCCATGTAGCTCTATTCACTCCCTCACAAGGCCACCAGAGCTACAGTCTCTTTCACAAAATTCCCCACAAATGCAGCAAACTGCTAGGTGTGAGGTATCATGAAAGAGCACAACTCTGGTTGAAACTTTCGCAAGTAGCCAAACGGACAAAGGTCCTGATGGGCTCTCACTACTCGAATCCACTCTCCTAAGTTTTGCAGACCTGGGTTATGGTCCCACTCAAAACACATAGTCACAGGGTATAAGTGTAGTGTGTGTGAAGGGAATTTCCTCAAAACTACCCCACCTGCAAATGAAAATCCAGACAGTCCAGACAATAGCATGTCGTCTACCCTAGGGTTTAATATCATTCAAATACAACTAACCTAGGGTACCAACAACAAACACATTACTTACTTCAGAAAGGGAGCTAAGAAGAAGGGACATGATAGAATTGGGGAGAGATGCATGAGCTTACCTTGAAGAAAAGGAGCAAAGAAAGAAGGGAACATGGGGATTGGAAGAATGCATGGGCATAAACGATAAAAGAAAGGGAATAAGACGAGACAAGGAACATAGAAGAACACAAATGCATACGCCTACAATCAATGATAAGAAGGAAAGACAAACAAGGTTTTAATCAAATCAACAATACATTAAACCACACATTTTAATTAGTTAGGCTTGACCCTCGTCTTTTAAAAAAGTGTCCCCAGTGGAGTCGCCAGCTGTTGCACCCCGAAAAATCCCCGGGTTGGGTTTCTCAATGTACAACGTGGAAAAAGTTGGAGCCGCCACCAATATTTTAATTTTGAGACCAAAACATTGAAAAAAGGTCTTTTGGACAAGGCGGATGGTCTTTTGAAAACTAGAGATATAGGTTCGGGGGTCGGTTACGCGCGAGGAAGGTATTAGCACCGCGCACGTCCTTTCTACCGAAAGGGAACCTCTAATTAAATGTGTGGTTTTAATGTTTGATTTGAAAAATACCTAGATTTGCCTATTTATTTCTTATTTGGAGATGAATGGGAAATCTTTAATGAAAATTTTATTTTAGGTGAGAAAGGGGGAAAAAAGAGTTTTTAGAAAACAAGTGCTTGACGGGACATGGCCCGCTCCTACGTATCTCCTGGTGCGATGGAGAATTCAAAGCTACGTAGTTCTTGGTTGTCTTTGAAAGGTTTTCTTGTTTTTTTATCTTTTTTGGTGAGTTTTTGAAATAGGAAGAGCGTTAGCAAATGATTAAACTAGCAGAGGCTATGATGAATCACTTACTAAATACTCAAAAGAGAGAGTTGTACCGCTAGTCAAACGAACGAAGGTTCTGATGGACTATTGATAACAACTCATTTTTTATTATCTTTTTTGAAAGTGATTTTCGAAAAAGATTGATTTGTACGATGATCAAACTAACAAAGGTTATGATGGATCGTCGTTTATTATTTTTAGGAGAAAAGGACATTGTCACTAATAGCTAAACGAACAAAGGCTCTGATGAGCTACTAGCAACAATGGGTTTGAAAAATGATTTTTTTGTTTGTTTTATGAAAATGATTGGTTTAGGGGGATGAAAAGAATTTTTATTTGTTGCGCTTGACGAGAACGTGGCTCGCTCCTACGTATCCCAAACGGGAATCAAAGCGACGTAGTTCTAAAAATGTTTTTGAAAGGGGTTAAAAGGGGCAAGCTGAATCACCAGAGACCATCTTCACCACTTAGAACATGATGCACTAGGCATAAGTGGGAATCATATGGTTCGTCATCAGCGATGGACGATAATATACAAGAACGAGTGGATAAATGCTATATCTAAGTTTAATCACATGGATCACAATAACTAAATATTAACAAATGAAAAGACTGAAATACCTCTGATGAAGACAGATATTCCAGATCTGAAGAACGCAAACCCCGACTAACCCTTGCAGGAGATCAGCTCAGACGGACCAACGGCGCGAGTAGAGCAAAAATGAAGCGGAGGACTGAAATATGAGATTTGCGAGAGTTGTCTTCCCAGATCTCGTGAAAATGTTTCTGGAGCGATTCGTCTCAGATCTCGTGAAAGTGTCCGTGTCCGTTCTCGTGAAAAATGTGTGTAGCAATTCTTCTCTCTGATCTCGTGTGAAGTGTCTGTGTCCGAAATGTGAAACACACTTGCCTATTTATAGGCGTAGAAAGATTTGAAAAAATAAATGCATGAAGTAATCGATTATGTTGAATGTGTGAAACATATGCATAATCGATTATTTAGATAAATATGGAAACAAGGAATGACTTGATAATCGATTATCATATGCAGTTATAGGAGTGCATAATCGATTATTGTTGTCAATCGGGACAACAACAACAGGACAATAATCGATTATGTGATATGGTTATATTAAGGAAATAATCGATTATTGATCTTAAAAAGGGAGAGTAAGGCAAGCACATAATCGATTATGTGATATAGTGAGAATGAAAGAGTAATCGATTATGTTTATGAAAAAGGAAACTTTCATTTACTTCTTAATCGATTATTTGCTTAGGATAATCGATTATGCTTTATAAAAAAGGAAAGAAAGGCAAGCTCTTAATCGATTATTTGTTTTAATTAAAATAGGAGAGTAATCGATTATGTGCTCTGAAACATTCAGGCACATAATCTATTACGATAATAGATTATCTTTGTAAAAGGATAGGATTTTGATTTCAATCCTTCAACCAAAATATTTTTAGAAATATTTTTCAAAACTATTTTGATGCACCATGCATGTTTTGAAAAACTCTCTCAGCTACTAAAGTATCCTAGACCTTAAGTGATAGGACCTTACCAAAATGCCCTTTTTGACCCTAAAAACCCTGATTTTGCTCCAAACTTCATTTCCACTCTAACAATGATCCTGAGACCTTTTGGATGACTCTAAAACCCTAGAAATGCATGCATGATGAGAAAATACGTCTTTTTGGCGAAATTACCAAAATACCCTTTGAACGAGGAAAAACCCTAGAAACCCTAGAAATGCTCTAAAGTGCTCTAAAATGCCATGCAATGTTTTTCTAACCCTAAAATGCATTCTGAAACTTCTAAGATGCAAGCATGATGCTCTCCCTAACCTCTAGGACAAATGCCAAGACTTGATTTACTTATTTTTGGTTGAAGATTAGGGTTTTGCCCCAAGCCGGACAAAATTGGGGTATGACAATGAGCTGCTACAAAATGTCTGTGGGTTGCTGCCAGGAAATTGATACCATGCTTAGGAACTTTTGGTGGGGATCTACTATTGACAACAAGAAGATTCATTGGATGAGCTGGGATAGACTATCTAAATCCAAGAGCAAAGGAGGGCTTGGGTTCAGGGGTTTCAGTGCTTTCAATAATGCCCTCTTAGGTAAGCACTGCTGAAGATTAATTGATGGAGGGAACCTTCTGCTTGACAGTATCTTCAAGAGCAGGTACTACCCGAGGGGTGACTTTCTCAATGCTAAGCTGGGGTTCCAACCAAGCTATGCTTGGAGAAGTATCCTAAGTGTGAGGGACACTGTCCTGAAAGGTGGTAGGTGGATTGTGGGAAAAGGTGATAAGGTAAAGGTGTGGAGGAGAAAATGGCTTCCGGAGCAGCAGAGCTTCTTTAGTAGCAGGCCTAGTCTTGACATCCCTGAGGAAGCTGTGGTCAGAGATTTACTGCTGGAACAATCCCCTCAGTGGGATAGAGATAAGATTTTCAGTAACTTCAGCATTTCTGATGCAAAACAAATTGTAAGTATTCCAGTTTCATTTACTTCTCCTAGTGAAAAATTTGTGTGGAATTGTGAGAAAGATGGCATTTATACTGTGAAATCTGCATATCACTTGTTTTGTAATGAAAAGGAGAGAGCACTTCCTAGTGCATCCTCAAGTATTGATGGGATGTTGTGGAAAGAAATTTGGAGGTTCCCCTTACCAAACAAGATCAGGAATTTCTTATGGAGAGTGGGGAAGAACATCCTGCCTACGCGTGTAAACCTCAGAAAGAAAGGGATCATTCTAGATCCCGCCTGCCCTCTGTGTAACTGTGAATTGGAGACTGCTGAGCATCTGTTTATGACCTGCCCTGTTGCAAAATTAACTTTCTTTGGCTCTCATTTCAACATTATAGTCCCTGAGCACCAAGACATAAATAGCTGGATCCTTATGTGGCTGACATGCAAGGATAAATTGGGTGCCCAAACCTTTTGTACGGTGCTGTGGAAGCTATGGTTTGCTAGGAACCAACTGGTTTTCAAGAACTCTGCTGCTGATCCGGTGAGAATTGGTCAAGAAGCTCTCTCTTTTGTGGCTGAAACTCTGCTGCTAGCTGTGTTGGTCCGTCGGAGCACATGCTATTTGTTGATGCCGGTTGCTTCCCAGAAGGCTGCTCGGGCTGGGGGTTGGTTTATAAGGACTGTAATGGACGGATCACCTACTGTGCAACAAAGAAGGATGAGATTTCGGTAACTCCTCTGATGGCCGAAGCTTTGGGTGTGATATGGGCTCTCTATACTGCTGCTGAAATGGGTTGGAGCAACATTACAATTGTCTCGGATGCTACCACTGTTATTGACTGCATAAACCAGAAATTACACTTAGCTGATGTTTATTCGATTGTTATTAACTGTCTTGATGTATTAAATAGGAACACTGGCCTTAGGATTACTCATGTTAGAAGAGACCTCAATTTAGCAGCTCATGACTTAGCTTGTCTAGCTAGAAAATGTGGTTCTAGATCATGGAACTGTTTTCCCAATTTGTCTGTATTTGATAACTATCATGTAAGGCCAACGTTCTGTGGCAATATCAACTCATATGATTGAAAGCTATATTCCACTTTCAAAAAAAAAACTCTATCGCGATGGGAGAGGGATTTGTGAGTGTTTTACTCTATCGGGTGCGCGAGAGTTCGTCTTAAAAAAATAGGCAAAATACCTCGGTTGCTTAACGATTAGGTCTCTTATCTTTTTTTTTATAATGCAAAAGTCGCTTAACTTTTAAAAACGTAATGCATAGGTCCTTTTTAACATTTTTTTGTTAACACCGTTACAAAAACGCTTAAGTGGCTGTTTGGACTGCTTATATGGATTTTTTATGCTTACTGTTGCACCCCGAAAAATCCGGTTTGGATTTCTCGATGTACAACGTAGAAGATAAATGAAGCCGCCATCATTATTTTAGTTTTTAGACGAAAACATTGAAAAAACGTCTTTTTATACAAGGCGGGTGGTCTTTTCGAAATCAGGAGATGTAGGTTCGGGGGTCGGTTAGACACGGGGAAGGTATAAGCACCCCGCATCTCCTTTCTACCGAAAGGGAACCATTAATTTGATGTGTGGTTTCGACAGAGTTTGATTTGAAACGATGTTCTATTTCTTTTCGTTTTTTTTCTTTTTTATTTGAGAAAAGCGTTTGGAAAGAAGACGGGGAAAAGAAAGATTTTTTTTTTGGTATTTTTTGAAAAGGGTGCTTGACGGGACGTGGCCCGCTCCTACGTATCCTCAGATGCAATGAGGAAATCAAAGCTACGTAGTTCTCCTCGGTCGAGAAACTTTGGGTGTGTTGGTGTCTTTTATTGCAGGGGTTCTCGGGTCTGAACTGTACAGTCCACTAACCCTAAAACATAGACATCCCCGCCTGTACAGGCGACGTGCCCCCTACTTATCGAAAAGTGATTTGAGTTACTTAAAAAAAAGATTTGCTGTGAGATTGGTAGTTTTTGTTCGAGCAAGTATCTTAGGCTCGCACGAGCTGTACAACTCGCTAATCCTAAGACTCTAACCAATGTCGAACGTACATCCGAATCGGTTCCTCACTCATTTTTGAAAAGGGTTGAAGTTGTTAATTATTTGTTTTAATCCTCATAAGTATCCCAAGATGTTTGAGTTGTACAACTCCGATCTTAGGACGTTAGACAACATCGGCCGTACGTCCGACTTGCCTCCTTATGAGTTTTCCAAAAGGTTGATTATTGATCTAAAAAGAAATTGATTAATTTGTGAAGAAAATTAGCGGAGCGTTGGATTTTGGAAAAGGATTGAGCTTTCGCGAAGACCGAACAACAACGGTTAGAATGGTCTCGCTACTAACTCCTTTTGAAAACAACATCATCATTAACAACCTAATCGGCAACGGCACGATTGGTGTTTAATGACAATTGGTTTATTTTTGTTTTGAAAGTAAAAGTTTCTTTTTGTTTTGAAATGATTTTAGGAAATGGGTTTTAGAAAAGGAGTAGAACATTTCAAGTCAATTCTAAATCCATAACCAAATGCAAATGAATGAATAATACTCAAGCAAACATGAACATATCATTCATTAACCAAGATTAAACATGCCCATACAATCAAAGGATTCAATTATTAAAGATGCAAAACAAAGTTCTCAAAGTAATTGTGTGTGCGTGTGAGAAGGGTTGTATTTACCCTAATGGCTCTATGCTACAACATGCATGTAGACTTACGTCTCCATTAGGAGGTCATACAAGTGGAGAGGAGGGCACACAATCAAGTCAAGACATTTACATGGCATCAAGAACAAGTGAATACAATTGATTGTAAACATAGAGTATTCTAAGTTAAATGATTGAATATGTAAGCAAGGATGCATGATTAAGTAAGCATGTAAGTGCATGAGTGTACAAGGAATGGATGCATAGCACTTTATTTATGAATGGATGGCATACAAGGATGCATAAGAGGATGCAAGAGATATAAGCATATGAGGATGCATGAGAGTGTCACATAAACTAAGTATGAATGAAGATGCATGAATGTGAAAATGTTTTGGGTATTTTTGCAAGTTGATAAGTTGTAAAACTTTAAATAAGAAGTTAGTGAAAAGTAAAGTAAAAATGCATGAAGTAAATGGTAATTATTTAATGAGATGGTAAAGTAAAAATGCATGAGGTAAATGGTAATTATTTAATGAGATGGTAAAGTAAAAATGCGTGAGGTAAATGGTAATTATTTAATGAGATGGTAAAGTAAAAATGCATGAGGTAAATGTGAAGTGGTAAAATCTTTTTAGGTTTTAGTAAAAAGTTAATGAAGTGGTAAAAACCAAAGTAGTAAAATATTTTTATGTTTTGGTAAAAAGTTAATGAATGGTAAAGTAAAAAGTAAGTGAGTGGTTAAAAATAAAAAAAACACATTGACACAATTGCATTTATTTACACAAGATCAAACAACCAAACAAGCACAAAAATAGGCACAAAATAGGCCTCTAAGGCCGAAACCACAACATGCCCAAATCATCAAATTATTTCATGTCAAGATTCACAATCAACATGTAGAACAAAGCACATGACCAAACCCTAAATTTTTATGATATGCGAAATGCTAAAGCCCATAAACAACAATTTTATTTATGAAATCTAGTGCAAAATATGTAAAGATGCAAGGGAAATTATTTAAGCACAAGAACAACTCCTTCAAGGCCAAGGACCCATCTCAAACACCCAAGGCTCCCAATGTCCTTGTCCAATAATGTTTGAAATGAGTCCTCAAAGCTTCTTTCAAGAAGGAAAGAGGAGTAGAAGAGAGATTACATAAAGAAAATGCAAGGGTTTGTGAGCTTACCTCTAGATCTTGCTTGAAATGAAGAAGAAGATCAAAATAGAAACCAAGAACACTTGAACCTCCTCTTGAATCCCACGAAAATCACTTGATCTTGAAGGATTTGATGATGAACTTTGAAGATAATGCAAGATTAGAAGTGGATCTAGTGTAGGAATCAAGAATAATGAAGTTTGGATGGTTGAAAATTGAAGAATTGGTGGTGGAAATGGTGGGAGGTGGTCTTGGGTTTGAGAGGGGAGGAGGAGAGGAATTGTGGTCTGATTGTGTGCTAGGGTAAAATGAGAGTCATCCCCCTATGGTCTCTTATTTTGGGTTTTATATGAGGTGCAAAATTAAGGGTATATAGGACATTGTGCTTTTGCAAACCATTGAGATTTGAGATAGAATTTGAATCAAGGGCCAAGATTGCAATGCACATGGATTAGGGACAAAGAGAAAACACAAATGAGTGAGGAATGGCTGGTGTCATATGAAATTGAAGAGTTTTTTGTACACAAAAATTGTTGAGGGCAATTAGGTCAATTTGCACATAGTTGTAGCCTAGGATTTGATCTAGAATTTTAATCAATGGCTAGGAATACAATTCACATGGATTAAGGGTGTTGAAGAAACACAAATGAGGGTGAAAGGAGGGCTGAAATTCGCAGCCATGAGGAGGGAAGGAGAGGAAAAAATGCAAGTTGTCACAAAATAGTACATTTTGTCTTATTGAGGACACTACATTATTTTCATTCTTTTTGATTTTTCTTTTTATGATCATTCTTTTATTCCATGAAGATTCTTTTTTTTATTTTGGGCTCATCCTAGGATTCAATCATTGGGCCCAAAATTCCATGATAACACCATTCCCAAAATTGATTTTGGGCCTCACTCTAGCGGAAATGACCATTTTGCCCTTTTGTTCGAAAATTGAGTTTTATGCTAGGAGACTTAATATTTATACGCACAAAGAAAATCACAACTAAGCACAAATCTTCCTCAAATAATCCTTTGGTGATGGTTCGGTGATTTGGGACGAAAAAAACCGCTTTTAGCGTGAAATGACCAAAATGCCCTTTCACCCTAAAAACCCTAGTTTTTGCCCAAAGCACATTTTCACTTTAAAAATGACTTTTCCCCCTAGGAATGACCTCTAAGACCTTGGGATGCATGTTAAGTGGCTTGTTCTGAGAAAACATCCATTATTTGCGAAATGACTAAAACACCCTTTTTGCACTGAAAAAACCCTAAATTGTTCAAAAGTACATTCCAACTCCAAAAACGATTTTAGAAACTTCGAAATGACTTCTATAACCCTAAATGCAATGCATGATGCTCTTTTCTCTTATTTATTTATTTTTTGGGGAAAATTAGGGTTTTGACCTAAGCCGGACAAAATTGGGGTATGACAGCTGCCCCTCTTTATCTGGATTTTAACGAGGAATATGGATTGGCTGAAACATATTCCGAGGCAAAATAGAGATAAAGAATTCAGGAATTATACCGATTTTGTCTCCTTAGGGAAAAACCCGAATTTTCCCATTTTTCCTTTTCTCATTTTTGTTTTTGTTGGTGTCAGATGAAAAATGCAATATGCATGCAAAAACAGATTAGATTTTTTTGAATCACCACTCGGCGTGCTAACAACGATTTGTGAGTTTAACACTTGGCGTCCAAAAGCAGGAAATAAGGCGGTAAAGAAAGCAGTAAAGAAGGAGCACTGTAGGCTCAGGATGAGCGCGGAGGGCTCAGGATGAGCACTGAGGGCTCAGGAGGAGCACAGAGGGCTCAGGAGGAGCACAAAGGGCTCAGGAGGAGCACAGAGGGCTCAGGGGGAGCACAGAGGGCTCAGGAGGAGTGCAGATGGCTCAGGATGAGCGCAGAGGGCTCAGGGGGGAGCACAGAGGGCTCTGGGGGAGCACAGAGGGCTCAGGAGGGAGCACAGAGGGCTCAGGGGGAGCACAGAGGGCTCAGGAGGAGTGCAGATGGCTCAGGATGAGCGCAGAGGGCTCAGGGGGGAGCACAGAGGGCTCTGGGGGAGCACAGAGGGCTCAGGAGGGAGCACAGAGGGCTCAGGGGGAGCACAGAGGGTTCAGGAGGGAGCACAGAGGGCTCAGGGGGAGCACAGAGGGCTCAGGGGGGGAGCACAGAGGGCTCAGGGGGAGCACAGAGGGCTCAGGAGGGAGCACAGAGGGCTCAGGGGGAGCACAGAGGGCTCAGGAGGGAGCACAGAGGGCTCAGGGGGGAGCACAGAGGGCTCAGGGGGAGCACAGAGGGCTCAGGAGGGAGCACAGAGGGCTCAGGGGGAGCACAGAGGGCTCAGGAGGGAGCACAGAGGGTTCAGGGGGAGCACAGAGGGCTCAGGAGGGAGCACAGAGGGCTCAGGGGGGAGCACAGAGGGCTCAGGGGGGAGCACAGAGGGCTCAGGGGGAGCCCAGAGGGCTCAGGGGGAGCCTAGAGGGCTCAGGGGGAGCGCAGAGGGCTCAGGGGGAGCGCAGAGGGCTCAGGGGGAGCGCAGAGGGCTCAGGGGGGAGCGCAGAGGGCTCAGGGGGGAGCGCAGAGGGCTCAGGGGGGAGCGCAGAGGGCTCAGGGTGAGCACAGAGGGCTCAGGGGGGAGCGCAGAGGGCTCAGGGGGGAGCACAGAGGGCTCAGGGGGGAGCGCAGAGGGCTCAGGATGAGCACAGAGGGCTCAGGGGAGAGCACAGAGGGCTCAGGGTGAGCACAGAGGGCTCAGGGGGGAGCACAGAGGGCTCAGGGGGGAGCGCAGAGGGCTCAGGGGGGAGCGCAGAGGGCTCAGGGGGAGCGCAGAGGGCTCAGGGTGAGCACAGAGGGCTCAGGGGGGAGCGCAGAGGGCTCAGGGGGAGCGCAGAGGGCTCAGGGGGGGCACAGAGAGCTCAGGGGGGAGCGCAGAGGGCTCAGGGGGGAGCACAGAGGGCTCAGGGGGGAGCGCAGAGGGCTCAGAATGAGCACAGAGGGCTCAGGGGAGAGCACAGAGGGCTCAGGGTGAGCACAGAGGGCTCAGGGTGAGCACAGAGGGCTCAGGGTGAGCACAGAGGGCTCAGGGGGGAGCGCAGAGGGCTCAGGGGGGATCGCAGAGGGCTCAGGGGGAGCGCAGAGGGCTCAGGGTGAGCACAGAGGGCTCAGGGGGGAGCGCAGAGGGCTCAGGGAGAGCGCAGAGGGCTCAGGGGGAGCGCAGAGGGCTCAGGGGGAGCACAGAGGGCTCAGGGGGGAGCGCAGAGGGCTCAGGGGGGAGCACAGAGGGCCCAGGGGGGAGCGCAGAGGGCTCAGGATGAGCACAGAGGGCTCAGGGGAGAGCACAGAGGGCTCAGGAGGGAGCGCAGAGGGCTCACAAATTCCGCTGATTGGTTGATTTGAAATGACCGATGCTGCTGTATTGGATTGAGGTACCTGCATACGTTAGTTAATGCAAGGAATGGTGCATGGAGTATGGGTGCATGTTATGCAAGGGCATGTTATGCGGATGCATGTAATGCTCATGATTTTGGTGTAATGATGAATGTAGTGGGATGCTATTTTTGATTCTTCGTTTCTTTTGATGTTTCTTTGGTCAGCTTTCTTTTTTCTGACTGTTTGTTTTTCTTTGCTTTTTCTTTTGACCAACTTTCTTTTTTCTGATCGTTTGTTTGTTGTTTTTTTTCTTGAATGATTTTGCCTGATCAGCTTTCTTTTTCTGATCATCTGCTTTTCTTTGCTTGTTTTCTTTTGCTCTTTATGAAATGCGAGTATGCAAATGTAGTGCTTTGATGTTTGATGCAAAGATTGATACTTGTAATGCAAGTGTGCGATGCAATGACAGTGATTCATGTTTTGATGAATGGAATGCTCTTGTTTTATTTTCTGCTCATTTCTTTCTCTTTTCATGAAAGGCGGGCATGCAAATGCAATGTTTCGATGAATGGCATGAAGAAATGAACGATAATGGAATGACGAATGACATGGGGAGCCTTTGTGTTGCCTTGCATGATACACATGTAATGCTTTGATGCAAGGACTTTGGTTCTTTCCCTTTTACGAAATGCAAACATTAATATGATGCAAATGCAATGACATGGGATGACGTGTTTTTGCTTTTTGACATAGGGACTTTCAGATTCTTGAGTGATCAATTCAAACGTCCTGATGACTATCCCGAATGTGTATTCGACTTAGCCCCCCATTTATTGAAAAGGATTTGATGTTCGATACAATGATGTTGAAATATTATGGAGTGCTTGTGTTTTTGCTTTTTCTTTCTTTATGATGCAATGCTTTGATGCTTGATGGAATGAAATGGAAGATTTTTGCTTTTATCCGTTGCTTCTTTTTTGTTGCCTTTCATGAAATGATGATGTTGGCACGATGCAAATGGGACACCATGATAAACAAAATGGAACGCCTAAATGCATGAGGCGAAAAATAAGATATGAATGATTGGGGTACTTGAACATTTTTGTGATGATGAGATGCAAGACTTTGAATGCAAGGAATTGAGATGATTATTGACCATCCTGTTGAAAAGAAAAAAAAATTGAATTTGATTCAAACTCCGGTGTTCTCAAGATTTTATTTACAAACAAGCTCACTTGTTTTCTCTTCCTTCCAATGACGACTGAATCTTAAATACCGCATGAGTAACTTGTGCTCTCTCTCTTTGAAGCATTGTCTAGTAAGCATGCATAGGAGTGCAAATGTGAATGAGTGAGTCTGTTAACTTGGGATTGGTTTAGGATATGTATGACAAGTGAAGGGATGACAGACAAGATTATTGCCGACGCTCATGAGAGACCAAGGGATGCAAGACTGCCCCAGTTCGGGCTTTTGATGAGTGAATAAGCTTGCCTCTGCCTGGTGGTGATAACGACTAGGGGTGTAGGAGATGATGAATTGGGAACACTTCGGCTCTTGGGATGAAAGGTGGAATGAAAGGGGGTTTTGTTTCAACCCACGGAGTTTGGTGTTGCCCCAGTCATGACGAGACAAGGTTGCCCCAATTAGAATGACAAGGCCTTATTTAGGATAGTGAGTTGAGAGATTGCCCCGGTGAGGTTTTTATGGGAATGAATGAGGTGAAGGAATGGGAATGCACCTGCCCCACTTTGGAATGACATTTCAACAGTTTCTTTGAGTGAGGTTGTGAAAGGTGACAGAGTTATGGTGACGGTTATGAACGGAGGGTGGTATGTGAATGGGATAGACGATGAACAAATTTCCCCATGGTTGAGTGGAGTGAGAGGTGAAGGAAATGTCCCCTAGTACACATCTTTGATTCTCTTTAAGAAAAACTCAAATGCAATGAAAGTTTTGACTTTCAGTAAGAAAGAAGCCTCACTTGGTGATCACTAAACCTTGTTTTAATGCAACTTGAATGCGTCTTGAAGTGCAAGTCTCCCCTTTTCCGTCAGCTTTCTTTTTTCCGACTGTTTATTTTTGTTCCCTCATCTCTTTTTCCTGAGGGTTTGTTTTTCCTTGATCAGCTTTCTCTTTTCTGATCGTTTGTTTTTTTCTTTTGAGCAAATACATTGTAGACAGATAAACTTAGTTGTCCTAAGATTTAAAATTTGAGAAAACAAAAGCATTCGGTCATTGATCGGAATGGACTTTTCGGGATTGTGGTGTTTTGTGGAGGAGGGATGATTGGGCTTAATGAAGAGCTTGGGGGCTAATGGTAGGATGATTTTTATTCGGCGTTGGCTGACGATCGATGATTTATGATGGTTAATTGGCTTGATGAGGTGTTTGGAAGTTTTATTCTTGGCTAAGGGTTTCTGGAGGGCGGGTTACCGAGGTCAAAGGGAAGTGTTTGCGGTTTATGGAAGGAGGGGTGTATGGGAATGATGAAGTGTTTGAAGGTTATTGAGACAAGGATCTCTTGTGTTTTGTGGTAACATGTACCAGCTCACCACTTACATTTCTTTTGTATTTTCTTTTGTTTTGGGATTTTTATTTTTGAATCCTTTTTTTGATTCTCTCTCTCTTTTTTTTGTTTTATGATTCTTTTCCTTCTTTGACTCGGGTGAGCTGATAAAAAGTGATGCACTTTTTTTTTGGATATTTGAGGTGATCCTTGTCTAGGGTGATTTTTGGATTTTGGTCTTTCTTGGCTTAAGGTGGGTGGGAAAGGGAACTTTTGAATGGCCAAACTTCATTTCAAATTCCGATTGCTTATTTTTTATAAAACTTGACAACAATTTATCTATCTATATGTGTTTGCTCTTTTCTTTGCATTTTTTTATGCCCTAATTTTTGCCTGGACCGCTCTTTGCGAGTTTTCAATCCACCGGGCGCTCCTTTTTGCCTAGGCTGCCCTTTGCGGGTTTTCAACCTAGCGAGCTTGTTCTTCTCATTTATCTCTTCTTTTCTCTTTTTTTTGGAAAGACTTGCACTAAAGGAATATAATGCCGATAAAGAAAGTTAGTGATCACAGAATTGCCCCAGCATGGAGGACTTAGAGTGTTAGTGAGAATGAACCAAAAAGTCAAGTATGTACTGATGGGAGAGAATATGCGCCTTATGGATGGATGGGGCGGGGTTAGACTTGGATGGTGATGATGACAAGGAAGGAAACTGGCTGACTCAAACAAGAGAAACTGCACGTTTCATGCACGTTCACTATAGGAATGCTTCACAGAGAGTCAACATTAGTTAGAACAATGAATTGATGAGCTGCTTCAGTTTTTTTTGTCATGGAATGGATGGGATGCAGTGCTTTTGAAAGACATGCAAATGAGCTATTGATTTGAAAAACTGAGTGCCTTGGAACACCTTGAGTTTGCAACCAAGTAAGGATAAACTTTTTCAAAAAAGGATGATTGTTTTGCAAGAACGTCTCGCTTCTCATCACAACTTTTATTTTATGCAATGAATGAATGAACAAATTATGATATGCAAGTATGATGCAAATGCGTGGAGAACGACTACTCGAAAAGTGTGGCTTATTCTAAATTATTTTGTTGTTTTTAATGCAAGACAAAATATGGAATACCAATGCGAATGATGCAAGAATGATGCCCCCCCTTTTTTTTTCACAATGATTTTTGATTTTTATTTTTATTTTTTAGAGGCGAGACAAGATGCGAAATGCCAATGCCCCTTTTTTGAATGATGAGAGATGCAAGAATGGTGATATGAGGCAACTGATTGTCGTTACCCTGAGTAACCTGCCTGAAACATTGAGTGGATTCTGACTCAATACTTCACACAATGTACTGAAACGTTTTGACAACTAGTTGACTCAATTTAATTTCCTACTTGAAATTAAAACACGTGCGACTGGGTCAAAGCGCTCTTGACATCGTAGAGTAACATCTCAAATTTGTAGTCGACAAACAAATTTGAGACATTACCCTTCGTCGTTCAAAGGTGCACTTCTATCCATTAAGCCATCACATGAGAAATTTTTCTTTGTTTCGAAAGGATGCATGCAGGGAGAAATGATGTATTCGAACAAAGTGATGAAGTTAATGAAATGATGCATGAGTGCCACATTGACGCGATGTCCGTATTATTTGATGATGATTTTTTATACATGCACCCGGATGAATGTGATGCTTATGCAATGCGGATGATAATTGCTTCCTGTTTTATTTTGTTTTTATGCAATGAAATGAAATGCATGATACTCACAATTATTTTTTAACGCGTGGAAATGCATGCAAAATGAAACGTTCAAGTGCTTTTTTTTTTATGCCATGAAAAAGGGAAAAGGGGTACATGTGATGCATTTTCTAAATTCTAGTAGAAAACATACATTTTTGGATTTTTGTTTATTTGTTATGATATGAAAGAGAAAAAATAATAATGCAAGCAGAAAATGGTGCATTTGAGCTAAGGCTATATGAATAGCGGAATGATATATGCATGCAATATTGATGTGATGCCCACCTTTATTTGATGACAGCTTTTGCATAATCAAGGATGAATGAAATGCGATATGGATGATAGCTGCTTCTGGTTTTCATTTTTCTTATGCAATGAAATGCGTGATGCTTGCAATTACTTTCCTAATGCATGAGAGATATTGAATGAAGGTGCATGTGAGATGAGACGTTAATGCTTATTTTTGATTTGCGACACAGAAAAGTATTAATGCGATGATGTGATATGGATGGACGATGGAATGAGTGGGTGAATGAATGAACGAATGTGCATTTTGAATGAGGATACCGTAAACTGCATCACTTGATGAACGAATGAAATACCATAGGGATGATAATTGTTTTTTTCCAAAATTTTGTTTTATGTAATGCATGATGCCATGATGCAAAGTGCGGATGATGAGGATGTTTTTTCATGTTATTTAC
Organism: Astragalus membranaceus; assembly: GCA_039519185.1. Taxonomy (NCBI): domain Eukaryota; kingdom Viridiplantae; phylum Streptophyta; class Magnoliopsida; order Fabales; family Fabaceae; genus Astragalus; species Astragalus membranaceus. Next base: position 126,857,337 of record CM076851.1, read on the forward strand.
ATAAAGAAAGATATTTACAGGTGGGGATTTGAAAATTTAGGGCAGTATACCTTATATGCCACCTCATATAGGTATTTATGAAAGAGAAGGAAAAATATATTCTTTTGATTTTTTCAAAAGGTTTGGATGCGGGGGTATGCAGCTCCTTTGTGTCCTACAGGGTTTCTTAGCGACAGGATCTAAGGCTATTTTTAGGGGTTCACACTTCAAGGATAGCACTAAAAGGGCCCTAGATAAGGTTCCTAGAGCCAACGACCTCATCTGAGAGCACCGATCACAAGGCTGTACGTCCAAGTGATGATGTCATCAAACAAAGCCAGACTCTAGGTGAAGTCTTCGCAATCACACAACAAGACGTACGTCCAGTGAGCAACCACTAATGACTTCGTTCTAGCCTAAGATATACTCTAGCCCGGGTATAGGGCTGTCTCACCAAGAAATAAAAACAAAGGGAGTGCAACGTGTGTGTAGGAGCACAATGCCAAACATACCCCCCCACCTGCAAAGAAAATCCAGAAACACTCCAGCCAAAGAAAATCATCTACCCTAGGGTTTTTCATACTTCAATACAAGCAAGAAAACAACCTAGGGTACTAACAATCATCTGATGCTCCACTTATCTCAAGAAAAGGAGCCAAGAAGAGGGGATCATGATAGAAAGGGAGAATACATGAACTTACCAAAGAAAGGGAGCGAAGAAGAAGGGGACATAATAAGATGGGGGGAAATGATGCATGAGCTTACCTTTGAAGAAAGGGAGCAAAGAAGAAGGGATCATGGGGATTGGAGGAATGTATGAACATAAGTAAAGAAAGGAGTAGAAGAAACAAGAAGCAAACAAAGAAGAAGAAAGAGGCAAATGCACATGAATGCGACACATTGAAAATGCAAAGAATGCTCAATCATTAATTGGTAAAGAAAGAGGAAGAGGAAAGAAGAAGAAGAAGAAGAAAAGAGGGAAATAGAACAATCACTCAAATCGAACAATTTTAAACCACACATTAAGTTAATTAGGCTTGACCCTCGTCTTTTTTTTTTTAAAAAAAGGTCCCCAGTGAAGTCGCCAGCTGTTGCACCCCGAAAAATCCGGTTTGGATTTCTCGATGTACAACGTAGAAGATAAATGAAGCCGCCATCATTATTTTAGTTTTTAGACGAAAACATTGAAAAAACGTCTTTTTATACAAGGCGGGTGGTCTTTTCGAAATCAGGAGATGTAGGTTCGGGGGTCGGTTAGACACGGGGAAGGTATAAGCACCCCGCATCTCCTTTCTACCGAAAGGGAACCATTAATTTGATGTGTGGTTTCGACAGAGTTTGATTTGAAACGATGTTCTATTTCTTTTCGTTTTTTTTCTTTTTTATTTGAGAAAAGCGTTTGGAAAGAAGACGGGGAAAAGAAAGATTTTTTTTTTGGTATTTTTTGAAAAGGGTGCTTGACGGGACGTGGCCCGCTCCTACGTATCCTCAGATGCAATGAGGAAATCAAAGCTACGTAGTTCTCCTCGGTCGAGAAACTTTGGGTGTGTTGGTGTCTTTTATTGCAGGGGTTCTCGGGTCTGAACTGTACAGTCCACTAACCCTAAAACATAGACATCCCCGCCTGTACAGGCGACGTGCCCCCTACTTATCGAAAAGTGATTTGAGTTACTTAAAAAAAAGATTTGCTGTGAGATTGGTAGTTTTTGTTCGAGCAAGTATCTTAGGCTCGCACGAGCTGTACAACTCGCTAATCCTAAGACTCTAACCAATGTCGAACGTACATCCGAATCGGTTCCTCACTCATTTTTGAAAAGGGTTGAAGTTGTTAATTATTTGTTTTAATCCTCATAAGTATCCCAAGATGTTTGAGTTGTACAACTCCGATCTTAGGACGTTAGACAACATCGGCCGTACGTCCGACTTGCCTCCTTATGAGTTTTCCAAAAGGTTGATTATTGATCTAAAAAGAAATTGATTAATTTGTGAAGAAAATTAGCGGAGCGTTGGATTTTGGAAAAGGATTGAGCTTTCGCGAAGACCGAACAACAACGGTTAGAATGGTCTCGCTACTAACTCCTTTTGAAAACAACATCATCATTAACAACCTAATCGGCAACGGCACGATTGGTGTTTAATGACAATTGGTTTATTTTTGTTTTGAAAGTAAAAGTTTCTTTTTGTTTTGAAATGATTTTAGGAAATGGGTTTTAGAAAAGGAGTAGAACATTTCAAGTCAATTCTAAATCCATAACCAAATGCAAATGAATGAATAATACTCAAGCAAACATGAACATATCATTCATTAACCAAGATTAAACATGCCCATACAATCAAAGGATTCAATTATTAAAGATGCAAAACAAAGTTCTCAAAGTAATTGTGTGTGCGTGTGAGAAGGGTTGTATTTACCCTAATGGCTCTATGCTACAACATGCATGTAGACTTACGTCTCCATTAGGAGGTCATACAAGTGGAGAGGAGGGCACACAATCAAGTCAAGACATTTACATGGCATCAAGAACAAGTGAATACAATTGATTGTAAACATAGAGTATTCTAAGTTAAATGATTGAATATGTAAGCAAGGATGCATGATTAAGTAAGCATGTAAGTGCATGAGTGTACAAGGAATGGATGCATAGCACTTTATTTATGAATGGATGGCATACAAGGATGCATAAGAGGATGCAAGAGATATAAGCATATGAGGATGCATGAGAGTGTCACATAAACTAAGTATGAATGAAGATGCATGAATGTGAAAATGTTTTGGGTATTTTTGCAAGTTGATAAGTTGTAAAACTTTAAATAAGAAGTTAGTGAAAAGTAAAGTAAAAATGCATGAAGTAAATGGTAATTATTTAATGAGATGGTAAAGTAAAAATGCATGAGGTAAATGGTAATTATTTAATGAGATGGTAAAGTAAAAATGCGTGAGGTAAATGGTAATTATTTAATGAGATGGTAAAGTAAAAATGCATGAGGTAAATGTGAAGTGGTAAAATCTTTTTAGGTTTTAGTAAAAAGTTAATGAAGTGGTAAAAACCAAAGTAGTAAAATATTTTTATGTTTTGGTAAAAAGTTAATGAATGGTAAAGTAAAAAGTAAGTGAGTGGTTAAAAATAAAAAAAACACATTGACACAATTGCATTTATTTACACAAGATCAAACAACCAAACAAGCACAAAAATAGGCACAAAATAGGCCTCTAAGGCCGAAACCACAACATGCCCAAATCATCAAATTATTTCATGTCAAGATTCACAATCAACATGTAGAACAAAGCACATGACCAAACCCTAAATTTTTATGATATGCGAAATGCTAAAGCCCATAAACAACAATTTTATTTATGAAATCTAGTGCAAAATATGTAAAGATGCAAGGGAAATTATTTAAGCACAAGAACAACTCCTTCAAGGCCAAGGACCCATCTCAAACACCCAAGGCTCCCAATGTCCTTGTCCAATAATGTTTGAAATGAGTCCTCAAAGCTTCTTTCAAGAAGGAAAGAGGAGTAGAAGAGAGATTACATAAAGAAAATGCAAGGGTTTGTGAGCTTACCTCTAGATCTTGCTTGAAATGAAGAAGAAGATCAAAATAGAAACCAAGAACACTTGAACCTCCTCTTGAATCCCACGAAAATCACTTGATCTTGAAGGATTTGATGATGAACTTTGAAGATAATGCAAGATTAGAAGTGGATCTAGTGTAGGAATCAAGAATAATGAAGTTTGGATGGTTGAAAATTGAAGAATTGGTGGTGGAAATGGTGGGAGGTGGTCTTGGGTTTGAGAGGGGAGGAGGAGAGGAATTGTGGTCTGATTGTGTGCTAGGGTAAAATGAGAGTCATCCCCCTATGGTCTCTTATTTTGGGTTTTATATGAGGTGCAAAATTAAGGGTATATAGGACATTGTGCTTTTGCAAACCATTGAGATTTGAGATAGAATTTGAATCAAGGGCCAAGATTGCAATGCACATGGATTAGGGACAAAGAGAAAACACAAATGAGTGAGGAATGGCTGGTGTCATATGAAATTGAAGAGTTTTTTGTACACAAAAATTGTTGAGGGCAATTAGGTCAATTTGCACATAGTTGTAGCCTAGGATTTGATCTAGAATTTTAATCAATGGCTAGGAATACAATTCACATGGATTAAGGGTGTTGAAGAAACACAAATGAGGGTGAAAGGAGGGCTGAAATTCGCAGCCATGAGGAGGGAAGGAGAGGAAAAAATGCAAGTTGTCACAAAATAGTACATTTTGTCTTATTGAGGACACTACATTATTTTCATTCTTTTTGATTTTTCTTTTTATGATCATTCTTTTATTCCATGAAGATTCTTTTTTTTATTTTGGGCTCATCCTAGGATTCAATCATTGGGCCCAAAATTCCATGATAACACCATTCCCAAAATTGATTTTGGGCCTCACTCTAGCGGAAATGACCATTTTGCCCTTTTGTTCGAAAATTGAGTTTTATGCTAGGAGACTTAATATTTATACGCACAAAGAAAATCACAACTAAGCACAAATCTTCCTCAAATAATCCTTTGGTGATGGTTCGGTGATTTGGGACGAAAAAACCGCTTTTAGCGTGAAATGACCAAAATGCCCTTTCACCCTAAAAACCCTAGTTTTTGCCCAAAGCACATTTTCACTTTAAAAATGACTTTTCCCCCTAGGAATGACCTCTAAGACCTTGGGATGCATGTTGAGTGGCTTGTTCTGAGAAAACATCCATTATTTGCGAAATGACTAAAACACCCTTTTTGCACTGAAAAAACCCTAAATTGTTCAAAAGTACATTCCAACTCCAAAAACGATTTTAGAAACTTCGAAATGACTTCTATAACCCTAAATGCAATGCATGATGCTCTTTTCTCTTATTTATTTATTTTTTGGGGAAAATTAGGGTTTTGACCTAAGCCGGACAAAATTGGGGTATGACACTTACATGGAAAATTTATTTGTTGACTTGTTATTTTTAATTATTTTTTAATTAAAAAATACCCAGAAATTAGCATCTACAGCAGAGAACTTGCACCCTCTCTGTAACTTTTCAACTTTCATTTCTCATTTCTCGACCTTCCCTCTCATCCTCTCATGGTCTCAACTCTCAAATATCAACCTTCCCACTCATCTCTCAACTCTCCGTCCCATCTCTTTGCTCCCTCTCACAACCGCATCGCCGTCACTCCCTCTCCGTCATCCCGCCGACGTGAAATCACCGTCGACGTCCCTCTCCTCCTCTCTTCCGCGTCTCATGTTCTCTTAATTCCTGAACCAGAGACAAAGACGATTTTCGATTTCAATTTCATGAGCCAAAGAAGATTTTCGATTTCAATTACTGATTTCGATTTCGTTGTTGATTTCATTTTTCGCAAACCCAGATTTCTTAAACCCACCTTTTTATCCCTTTTTTCTTAAACGAAACGAAATCTTGATGAAGAAAATGCGAACAGAAATAGATCAGAGAACGGAAATAGATCAGAACTGAAGAACGAAATCTGGAAAAAAATTAATGATTTGGGGATTAGGGATTAGGGATTTGGGGATTATGGTGAGGTAGAAGATGATGAATAGCAATAGAGGGGTAGTTTGGGCTTTTTAGTTTTGAATAAAAAATTAATTTTTAATTAAAATCCTAGGTGGACTTGCCACATCATCACTGTTTAGCCACATCAACATCCACGCCAGCACCGTCAGCCACTTAAGCTATTTTTTAAACGATGTTAACAAAAAAACGTTAAAAGGGACCTATGCGTTACGTTTTTAAAAGTTAAGGGACCTTTGCATTATAAAAAAAAAGATAAGGGACCTAATCGTTACAAATAAATCAGTTAAGGGACCTAGGGAGGTATTTTGCCAAAAAAATAAAAGGGGACTTTTAGCATCGATTGTATTAACAACCGATGCTAAATGTGTTTGAGATGCACATTTAACATCGGTTGTTTCAACAACTGATGTTAAAGGTAAGACACAAATACTTTTAACATCAGTTGTTTAAACAACCGATGTTAAATGTAGGCTCAAAAGCTGAAAACTTTCATTTAATTGCAAAACTGCCACCGCCTCTACATTTAGCATCGGCTGTTCAAACAACCGATGTTAAATGGTGTTTTTTAATGAAGTCCTCTCTTGCTTATCATCTTCAAAACTAAACCACATTTCCTCCCTTTCCACCCTCTTTAACTTGGAGCATTTGGGAGCCAAGATTGGGTTTAGGAGCATTTCAAAGTCGATCCCGTAGAAAACATTTTGAATGTGTTGATGAATTTGTGCATGTACTTGGATGTTTTTGGAAGAAGCTCTACAAAGAGGTGAGTTCCTTATTTCGTTTTCATGTTTCTGAACATGTGTGTGTTGATTATATGCATGTTCTTTTGATCTATGCAACTTGCATGTGCTTGGAATTGTGATTGGAACTTACCAAAATTCAGAAATGATGAAATCGTCATGGCTTTCATGAAAATCTCATGTTCAATTGGTTGTTGTATTTGAATTCAAGTTGCTATTGATGTTTTGATGGTTATATTAATGCATCTATTTATGCTTGAAACGATGACTGTTTGGTTGCTGGGCATAGAAGTGGGAAAGGTTTGAGCACTAGAGAAATTGGAGCAGAGTTTTAAAATTGAATTTCGTGCACTCAGCAGTAAGGACACGGTCCGTGTCCAAACGACGTGGGCACCCGTGTCCGAATCTGTCCCTTGAATTTTTTTTTGAAAACACAGGGACGCGGTCCATGTCCCTTATGACGCGATCCGTGTCCTGCTCCAGATTTTTGTATCTCACGTTTTCTTCATTGTAGGTCCTCCAATTTCCCTTATTGCTACGTATTCTGTACCGAGCAGCTTTTTGGTCGGCTGCTGTTGGTAGGTCTCTTGCTGCCCTGGCAGGAGGTCAGTGAGCGTCTGGGGGGGGGGGGGGTACCTGCAAGCCACTCCGACGCTCAAGTCAGTACATAGAATATATGAGTGAAGGTACTAAGGATTAGAGATTGAACCTTTTTAAGGGCAAAGCATGCATGTATTTATAGGAAATCGTGCCCCTTCGTGGTTCGTTGGATTGGTAGAGTCGATCTTGACCGTCCAAGCATGTTGGGCTCGCATGAGGTGGATATGGGCTAAATCGGTTGGGCTGATCCATTTCACTGCTAGATGCACCTCCTGATTTTGCTAATGGGACCCCCTGATTGACACCAGAACAGTTGCTCCCCAAGCCGAGATTATTCTGAAGGATGGTCTTGGCTTGAAGGATTTTCGTCGGTTTGTCGGATCTGTGAGGTTACGCGGGACACTGCCTTTGTAACAACCGTGTTCTGTCATTTCCACTCGATAGAGTAAAAAAGGAGAAATTTTTTCTAAGTGTTGCTTTGTCTGTCTTGTCGGGTCGTATGAGATCACTTTGTTGCGACCGTGACTCCCACCTCCTTCGGTGTAACCCTTGTGCCCGGCACCAAGCTAGAGTGACGTATCCTGATGTTGGCGTCGTCTTGTGCCAAGTGCTCTGAGGTTGGCGCCCTCTTAGGCGCCTTGTGCCAGGATGCTCTGAGATTGGCGCCCTCCTGGGCGCCCTGTGCCATGCCCCCTGATGTTGGTGCCCTCTTGGGCGCCTTGGGCCAAGGTGCTAAGACATCCTGATGCTGGTGCCCTCGTGGGCGCCTCGGGCACCGTTTGGTGAGATGGAGGGTGGCGCCCTTGAGGGCGCCTTGTACTCGATGGTTTGCATGAGAGGGATTGGCGCCCTCATGGGCGCCTTGAACTTGGTGATTTGCACATCGGGGAGAGGTGCCCTCATGGGCGCTTTGTGCTCGATGTTTTGTATGAGAGGGATTGGCGCCCTCATAGGCACCTTGCAGTTGGTGATTTGCACATCGGGGAGAGGTGCCCTCATGGGCGCCTTGTGCTCGATGTTTTGTACAAGAGAGGTTGGCGCCCTCATGGGCACCTTACACTTGGTGTTTTGCACATCGGGGAATGGTGCCCTCATGGGCGCCTTGTGCTCGATACTTTGTATGAGAGAGATTGGCGCCCTCATGGGTGCCTTGTACTTGGGATTCGCAAACATGGGAGTGGCGCCCTCATGGGCACCTTGTTGTTTGATGATGCGCCAAGATGGGGTGGCGCCCATTGGTGTTTGGTGAAACAAGGAGTGGCGCCCTCATGGGCGCCTTGTGGTTGGTGATTGGCGAGAGGGGATCTGGCGCCCTCATGGGCGCCTTGTGTTGTCTGGTTTTGGCGCCCTTCCAGGCGCCCTCTTGGGTGTTGGTTCCGACTTTAGATTTTGTATCTCCTTGTTTGTTGTTGTTCTATTGCTTATTTTGACTTGCTTTTTGATTTGATATTTTCAGGTTCAGCTTGCCATCAAGGGGACTTGTCTTTTTCCCGATTGTTCGCCCGACCGTGCTGCTTCTCTATCACTTGGTAATTGTGGTGACACTTAGCTTCTTTTCTTAGCCTCTTGCCGGAGTGCTAAGTTCTGCTGTTGGTGCCCTCCTGGACGCCTTGCTGGACGCTTGTTTGTTCCTAAGAGTGGGCGCCCTTGGTGTTGCTCCCTGCGTGCGTGTGCTGGGTGTCTCCTCATGGAGCAGGATTCGGCGCCATGGGGGCCTTGTCATGTTGTCTTGGCTGCCGCCTCTTGGAGCAGGATCTGGCACCCTCATGGGCCCCATGGGAGCCTTGTGCCAGGATTCCTGATGTTGGCGCCCTCCCGCGAAACATGTTTTGACGCCCCCTAGGGCGCCTTGGTGCCTTCCTGGATGTGCTTGGTGCCATCCTGCAGAAACATGTTTTGGGTCCCTCTAGGGCGCCTTGGTGCCAGCCTGGATGCGCTTGTTGGCATCCCGCAGAACATGTTTTGGCGCCCTCTAGGGCGCCTTGGTGCCTTCCTGGATGTGCTTGGTGGCATCCCGCAGAACATGTTTTGACGCCCTCTAGGGCGCCTTGGTGCCTTCCTGGATGTGCTTGGTGCCATCCTGAGAAACGTGTTTTGGGGCCCTCTAGGGCGCCATACGTCGGGTGTCTCCTCGTGGAGCAGATTTTGCGAGACAATATTTTGATGCCCTCATGCGTGCCTCGGACGCCTTGTTGCGCAGAGCTGGCTGCCCCTCTTGCGAAGGATTTGCATTGTTCCCCTGCCAGGCGCCCTCATGGGCGCTGCTGCTCTTCATTGGCGCCCGGCCAGGTGCCCTCATGGGCGCTGCTGCTTCCTTGCCAGGCGCCCTCATAGGCACTGGCTTATGTGGACGTGTGCTTGGCACTCTGCTTTTTTGTTCGCGTGCTCGTGCACTATTTTATTTCCTTCCATGCTCATGCACTCACATGCTCATGCATCCTTTAATTTTCTTTCGTGCTCATGCACTCTTTTATTTTCTCACGTGCTCCTGCACTCAGATGCTCATGCATCCTTTCATTTCCTTACGTGCTCATGCACTCTTTTATTTTCCCACGTGCTCATGCACTCAGATGCTCATGCATCCTTTAATTTTGCGAGACAAGGTTCGGTGCTCTCGCGGGCGCCTTACTGCAAAGTGCTGACTACCCCGTTGCGAAAGATTCGCTATCAGACTGCCCCCTGCCAAGCGCCCCTCTGCTGGGCGCTGCTTGCTTCTGCTAGGCGCCCTCATGGGAGCCCTCCTGGTCCTGCCAGGTGCCCTCATGGGCGTTGGTTGCTAATGTAACACCCCTTTTCTACCCGGTGATTATTTAATAAAATCAGAGTTACAAAAATTTATTTCATGTTTCGAAAAGAGATGTCACACATTCATCGACAACCAAAAAGTCACATGCGGTATATAATACTTTATCAAAAAGAGACTAAGCCCATAACACCAGTTTAATTAACCACATCACCAAAAATTACATCACCATGCAGCGGAAATAGAAATAAGTTTTAAAACAATAAAATCATGACGTCCTGAATGGACTCCAAACAAATAAAATGCAACAACCAAAGTTTAGCGTTTATCCCCCCCTTGAGTGTTACACATCAAAGTAAAGGACACCGACGACACCGACTCAGAATAGCGAAGGTACCTAAGCCTTCACTCGCAATCACCTGCACGTTACCGCATAGGGGTAACATTCAAACAGAAGGGGTGAGATATCTTCAATATAATAGCGTAAAATGATAGGAAATGTGACACCCCGTTAATTTCTATCTTATAGAAATTACCGAAGCGCACTACTGGCATATATCAGAGTGACTTTCCTTTTAACATATTGAACACATACTAAACTTCGATGAATCGCTCATAAAACGTGCTTAAAATAACTGAACTGAATATAAATAAAGTCGGTCCTTACACCCTCAACTAGTGTTCAATACTCAAAACCGAAAGTCTGCGGAAGCGATTTACAACTTGAAATACATAAGTCGTACAATCGAGTAGTCTTAAGATACAATATGGAAATACAGAAAATACAAGGGAAACTGAAATACAAGACATGATAGAATAGAGATAGCGGCTGCTCCTCAAACGTCTCCATAGTCGTGCCTCACGGTCTTCAACTTTCTCTGCTTAACTGAAAAACAACAACAAAGGATTGGGTGAGACAACTTGTCTCAGTGAGTTCTATCGCGACCCCTTACTAAACCTCTCGGTTAAATTATGCTTGATTCATTATTCAAAACTCAAAACTCATAGTCCTCAAGTTGACTATGTGGCTGAACTAATCTCAATCACTGAGCATAGACAATGAACTATTCTCAATCACTGAGCCTAAACAATGAACTATTCTCAATCACTGAGCCTAAACAATGTTAGCGTGTCACCGGTCACTTGGCATAATAAGCTTCCGATGAACCCGTCCCCACTAATCACTAGTGGGTCCCTAACGGGGCCTAGGTTCATAAGGCTCATGACTGCCTCTCTCCCAGCACACTAAACTAAATAGGGTCGTCACCCTAACAATGATGTATATGATATACAATAACAATGAACAATGAAAACTACTCAATCACTGAGCCTTAACATAAACATCTACTCATTCACTGAGCTTTAACATGAACATCTACTCATTCACTGAGCTTTAACATGACCTAATCTTATTCGGAACATTAGGTGATCTAATTATTAACTTAACCTTATAATTTAGTGATCTCACATGGATTACTAAGGTTCGCTAGCTTAATCACTAAACAATTGCCACAGTCCTAGTATAGCTACCGTGTACCCACATTGGGACTTCAATGACCATCATACATAATCTTAAAACCATATTCACAAAAGTGAGTTAGAGTCAATCAAACAATGATATTACTAGGGCCACATCATCACATTTGGTTGAGAAGGAGATCAGAAGAGGTTTGGAACTGAAAGGAATGACGAAACGGAAATTCGGAGTCCGGCATCAGGCATGGGCGCACGACTCGGGCGCATGGGGCGCACGACCCGTGCGTTCTGGGCAGAGGTCCAGAAACTGGCGCACGACCCGGGTGCATGGTGCGCACGACCCGGGTGCATGGTGCGCACGACCCGTGTGCCCTGGGCAGATTTCAGAATGTGCTAGTTTTCGTGGTTTTCATTCCGTTTCGCTTTCCGATCGTTTCCAATCCGTAACCCGATCAACTTCCAACCTTCAAACAGACTTCATACATATATTTCCAGACATAATTCAGCCATATAGCAATCAATCAATCCACAATCATGACATGCAAATTTCATAATTTTCAGTCCAACAATTCAATCAATTTTATGATTCAAAGGCGATACTTTCATAAAGCGGTTTTACACCAGATTTTCGTAAAAACACGCGATTCGTTTTAGAATACGTGACACATCAGTTTTAAATCCCTAGTGTGTATAGAACTCACCTATTTGCCGAGACTTCAAGGATTCGACCACAACACCAACTCACGAATTATCTCCGGAATCGCTCCAAAACTGTCCCAATCAAACTCAGCTCCCACAAATTTCGAATTTGCGAAGCACCAACACCCCTAGTGACTTCAAGACTTCATGCTTGACACTTCTATTACCTCTTGCTGGCCCTAGGATGTACTCCCTAGCTCTCCATTTCAACATGCAAGGTTCAGATTTTGTGTTTGGCTTGGTGGAGCTTAGATAGGCCTTCAATGGTGATTTGTGGAGGAGGAGGATGATGATTATAAGTTTGGTATTAATGGAAAGGTGGGGAAGAGCTGATTCTGAATATGCTAAAAGATTGAGCATGCATGGGAAAAATGAAAAACCCTCTTCTTCCCTTGATCCCCCACCTTCGCCCTCTCCCCTCTCATTCTTGTTTCAGATTTTCTGGAAATGAAGTATGAGGTGATTCTATTTTTGGTTTCAGCTGGAGGGTACATATATATAGGCTAGGTAAAAGACTACTATATCCCTCACTTAAACTTTTCATTCCTCATGACTCCTCACCATTCTAATTACCCTACTTGACATAATTAATATCAATTAAGTACACAATTCATATAGTAATTAAATCAAGCAATCCACTATCAAATCATTTTATTTTCAACCAAGTTAATAAATCACTAAATAATAATTATACGCCAAATAGTTTAAAATAGCGAAAAATTGGGGATATTACAGGAAATATGCTAGAATATGACAACTATATCTACCACTCCACCACACACATCAAATCATAAACACACGTCAAATCATAAACATTACAACCAGTCACCAATGTCATGAAAATTCATGAATGCAACCCACACCAACGGGCATATGCATGTGGTACCAAATCACCAAAATTTTGCCTGTAAATAGAGGCGTCACCAAAATTGAGAGCTTTCACACCCGGCTCACCAATTCACCAAAAATTGAGCTTTCACACCCGGCTCACTGGTTTTAGAAAAATTGAGCTTTCACACCCAGCTCCAAGACCAAAGGCCTTCACCAAAATAAATGCACATGCTGTATGCGACACCATGAATGCACACAGACGATTCATCCAAAATAGTCACAATGTGACACACCAAGATTAATCACCGAATATCACCAAAATTGGGCTTTCACACCTAGCCCAACGACACCGAGACACCAAACCACCCGAAACAATGGAACACCAAAAATTGGAGCCTTCACACCTAGCTCCTACAACACCGAGGTTTGAGCCTTCACACCTAGCTCAAACCGCACCAAGACACCAAGAGGACAACAATTTCCAAAACATTTGAGACGCGATGATTTTTCCCAACACCGAAGACAAGCGACAATTTTCCAAAACATTTGGGACCACGACAATTTTTCCAAAGTATTTGAGACATGACAACTTTCTTTTTAAAACATCACCATTTAACGACTACACCAACGGTTAACAATTTTTCCAGAAAAATGGACTACTTTGCCTCAAATTAGAATATTCAGCTAGGCCTCTGAATAAGCTTTCCAAAACATTTTGAAACGTCTAAATCGGACTCCCGAGTCAAAAGATATGTCAAAAACAAAACCTGGGAAAAATTGAGAGACATCCTGACTGGGCGCCTAGCAGGCAACATGCTGGAAACTGGCCAGCAACAGAAACTGGCGCCCTTGGCGCCCAGGCAACACAAAAACGCAACATGGCGGGATATGGCGCCCTTGGCGTCCCTGCGCCAAGACACGACGCGCAACACACCCAGACACAGGTGCCCATGGCGCCCCTGCGCCAAGACAGCGCGCAACACACCTAGACACAGGCGCCCATGGCGCCCCTGCGCCAAGACACAGGCACACGGCGCCCACACACAGGGCGCCAGAAACATCAACACACACACTGCACACTGGCACACACCCACCAGACACGGCGCCCATGCACAGGGCGCCAAAAACAGCAACAGAACACCAAGGCAACATGGCCAGGCACGGCGCCCAGGCACAGGGCGCCAAAAACAGCATCTAGGACAATGGCGCCCATGGCGCCCTAGGGTTCAATAATTTCGTTAATTCACCAATTCAAATCACCAATCCTTAATCACCAATGTCAATCATCATAATTTGCCACTCACAACACCAATCAATAATTTAATCGAAACCTAGCATGCGTTTTGTAATAACAACAATGAGCACCAAGTTCTAGGGTCACAACTATCACCAACAAATGTCAAATTTCAATCCAACCTAGTTATAATTCAATTAACACCAAATTTGACATCACAATCCATCAAAGGGTATTATAGGACCTATCCCCACATAACCCCATCATGAAACCCCATTATAAGGAAGAACTCCACCCTTACCTTATAGTAGGAGAGCACCAATTCTCTTGATCGAGTCACCAACAAAACCTCAGCAACACAACTCCTCTCTGCTCCCTGGAATTAGCGAACTCCTCCTCCTCCTCTTCTCCCTTAGGTGCGCCGAAACCCTTTCTCTCTTCTCCTCTATCTATTTCGCAACTTTTCTTTCTTTCTTTCTTTCTCCAAGCAATTCGCAAATGAGCACCAAACCCTAGCCTAGGCGCTTCACCTATGCGCCTAGCTAGTGGACTTGGATCACGGGCTTTCCTCCAGCTTAAACCCGATCACTAACACCATCCCCTAATATTTAATTACACACCTCTTAATCAAACGCTAATATAATCACACCAACTAAAATAAATAAATAAATAGATGAATACCTAAATATTTAATTAAATAATTTAATTAAATATTTGGGCGTTACAACTCTCCCCCACTTAGAATGTTTTCGTCCTCCAAAACTCACCTGAATCAAACAGCTCTGGATAGGACTCCCGCATCTTACTCTCCAACTCCCAAGTCATGCTCTCACCGGCAGCCCCTAGCCAGACCACCTTCACCAATGCAATTCCCTTGCCCCTTAACACCTTCACCTCATGGTCTTCAATCCGCACAGGCATAGTCTCCACCGTGAGATTATCCCGCACCTCCACGTCATCCATGTGGATCACATGAGATGGATCCGAAATGTACTTCCGAAGTTGCGACACGTGAAACACGTCGTGCAAATTCGAAAGATTTGGCGGTAAAGCCACTCTATACGCCACATTCCCAACTCTCCCGGAAATCTGATAAGGACCAACGAATCGAGGAGTGAGCTTCTTCGACTTCAAAGCACGGTCGACACCGGTCACTGGAGTGACTCTCAAAAATACATGCTCACCTTCCTGGAACTCTAAATCTTTTCTCCTCTTGTCGTGATAACTCTTCTGACGACTCTGCGAAGCCTTCATCTTCTCACGGATCAACTTTATCTTCTCGGTTGTCTCCCGAACAATTTCCGGTCCAAGCACCACACTCTCTCCAGACTCATACCAACACAGCGGGGTTCTACACTTCCGACCATACAATGCCTCAAAAGGTGCCATCCCGATACTAGAATGGTAACTATTGTTATACGTGAACTCAATCAACGAAAGGTAGGAATTCCACGAACCTCCTTGTTCCAAAACACAAGCCCTCAACAAATCCTCTAATGACCGAATCGTCCTCTCTGACTGACCATCTGTCTGAGGATGAAATGCCGAACTCAACCTCAGCTTAGACCCCAACTTCTCTTGCAAACTCTTCCAAAAATCTGAAGTGAACCTCGGATCTCTATCCGAAACAATACTCTTAGGAACTCCATGAAGCTTCACAATCTCCCGGATATAAATCTCTGCCAACTTCGACACCGGATACGTGATGATGATAGGAACAAAATGAGACGATTTTGTCAACCTGTCAACAATCACCCAAATTGCATCATACCCTTTCGCAGTATTAGGCAATCCCGTCACAAAATCCATCGAAATGCTGTCCCATTTCCACTCCGGAATTTCTAACGGTTGCATCAGTCCAGCAGGCTTCTGATGCTCCACCTTTGACTTCTGGCAAGTCAAACAGGCATACACAAATTGTGCTACATCTCGCTTCATACCAGGCCACCAAAACAACTTCTTCAAATCTTGATACATCTTCGTAGCTCCCGGATGAATACTCAACTTACTTCGATGACCCTCTTCTAAAATTGCTCTCTTCAGCTCTGCGCCTTCAGGAATACAATTCCTATTACGGAATCTCAAAACACCATGCGCATCCAGCTTAAAATCACTACCCTCAGGTTGATCATCCCCGACCATCAAATCCACCAACTTGATATCCAGCTTCTGGGCTTCTCATATACTGTCAAGGAACTCATTATTAATCTTCAACATACCCAACTTAACACTCTGAAGCGACACTTCACAAACCAAACTCAAATCTCAGAATTCCTCAATCAACTCTAACTCCTTAGCCATCATTGCCGACTATGCAAAGACTTCCGACTTAAAGCATCAGCCACGACATTAGCTTTGCCTGGATGATAGTTCAAACCGAAATCATAGTCTTTCAACAATTCCAACCACCTTCGCTGCCTCATATTCAGCTCCTTCTGGTCAAACAAATATTTCAAACTCTTATGATCACTGAACACCTCAAATTTGGAACCATACAAATAGTGCCTCCAAATCTTCAACACAAAAACCACTGCAGCCAACTCCAAATCATGCGTTGGATAATTCTTCTCATGAATCCTTAACTGCCTCGACGCATAAGCAATCACCTTCCCATCTTGCATAAGCATGCCACCTAGACCCATCTTCGAAGCATCACAATACACCACGAACGGCTCTCCCGGATTTGGCAACTTCAGGACAGGAGACGTTGTCAATCTCTTCTTCAACTCAAGGAAACTTTCTTCGCAACGAGCATCCCACACAAAAGCTTTACCCTTACAAGTCAACTGCATCAACGGAAGGGCCAACTTAGAAAAACCTTCAATGAACCTTCTGTAGTAACCAGCCAACCCTAAGAAGCTTCTAATCTCCGTAGCCGACTTCGGACTCTCCCACTGCATCACGGCATCAACCTTAGACGGATCCACAGCAATACCACTACCAGAAATGATATGACCCAAAAAGCTTACTTCTGACAACCAGAATTCACACTTAGATAACTTTGCATACAGCCTCTTCTCTTTCAGGATCTCCAATACTAATCTCAAATGCTCCGCACGCTCTTCCTCCAACTTCGAATAAATCAGGATGTCGTCAATGAACACAACCACGAACCGATCCAAGTAAGTATGGAATATACGATTCATGTATTCCATAAATACACCCGGCGCGTTAGTGACACCGAACGGCATCACCGAATACTCATAATGCCCATACCGCGTCCTGAAAGCAGTCTTCTGAACATCTCCATCCTTCACCTTGATCTGATGATAACCTGATCTCAAATCAATCCTGCTGAACACTCGAGCACCCACTAACTGATCCATCAAATCGTCTATCCTCGGCAGTGGATACTTGATCTTAATAATCAACACACAACCTCATGCTCCCATCCTTCTTCTTCACCAGCAACACAGGAGCTCCCCACGGCGATACACTCGGCCTAATAAACTTCTTCTCAAGCAGATCTTCAAGTTGCTTCTTCAACTCAGACAATTCTGACGCAGACATCCTGTACGGTGCCATAGACATGGGCCTCGTACCGGGTACAAGATCAATAGAAAACTCCACTTCCCTCTCAGGCGGTACACTAGGAATCTCATCAGGAAAGACTTCAGGAAATTCACGCACCACCTACAACTCTTCAATGATAGCTTGATTCTCAACAGACAGCGATGCCATCAGCGAGAATAACTGAACTCCTTCCTTTGCTAACTTCCGCAACTGGCTAGCAGATAACAAACCAGACTCTTCCTCTCCAAAGCTCACACACTTGCGACGACAATCAATGCGAACATGGTTATGCTCCAACCAGTTCATGCCCAAAATTACATCTAATCCATTCAGCGGCAAACAAACAAAGTCCACAACAAAGTCTCTGTCGAAGATCGACAAGGGACACTGAGAACACACTAGAGAGGTAGTTACCGACCCCTTAGCTGGAGTGTCGACAACCATCTCTCCATTCATAGCAGACAATACAAGATTCAACCTCTTACAACAATCAGCAGCAATAAAGCAATGAGTAGCACCAGTATCAACAATAGACTTTAAAGGAGTACCATTAATGAAGCACGTACCTCTAATGAGTCCATCATCTTCAGTAGGCTCTTCACCTGCTAAAGCGAACACCTTTCCACTGGACCTTTCTTTCTTCGGCTTCGGACACTGAGTACTAATGTGCCCCCTCTTCACCACAGTTGTAGCAGACCACTACCTTGCGCTCACATTCGGCCACCACATGACCGTCCTTACCGCACTTGAAACACTTCTTTACGTCGCTTCTGCACATGACACTCTTGTGGCCAGGCTTGCCACACTTAAAACACACAATGCTAGCAGGGGCATCTCCCCCACTAGTCCTCTTGCCAGCATCAGCTCTCTGCTTACCCTTGCCCGCAGGGACCTCATACAGCTTACTACGGCCCTGAAACTTGCTCCTCTTATCATTCACAATCTTATAGTGAGCATTACTATCCTCCTCAAAAATTCTGCAACTATCAGTCAAGTCAGCTAAGACACGGATCTTCTGATATCCGATTGCTTTCTTGATCTCGGGCCTCAAACCATTCTCGAACTTGATACACTTGGAAAACTCAGCAGTAGCTCCAGTGTAATGCGGATAGAACTTTGCTAGCTCCACGAACTTAGCAGCATACTCCGATATGGACATACTCCCTTGTTTCAGCTCCAGAAACTCAATCTCCTTCTTCCCTCGGACATCTTCCGGATAATACTTACGATTAAACTCTCTGCTGAACACTTCCCAGGTAATCTCTTCATTAGCAGTCTCCAACCTCTGCCTCGTCTCTAACCACCAATCATCAGCTTCCTCAGCTAGCATATGCGTACCATAGCGGACCTTCTGTGCTTGAGTGCAATCCATCACTCAAAAAATCCTCTCCATTTCTTTCAACCAAGCTAAAGAACCATCGGGATCATACTTGCCCTTGAAGGTAGGCGGATTCTCTCTCTGAAATGTCGCCACACTGCGAGTCCCAGCATTCTCACCAGCATTCTGTTGATTCTGCACAGCCTGAGCCATAGCAGCTAGAGCAGCAGCAATTGCAGTATCGTTCCTCCCAGCCATTTCAACTTACTTGCTACAAAACAACCAACAGTTAGATATAATTGAAAACACACCATTGTCAATTGACACTACGACTGGACAACTTGGTCGGACAGACCGAACTTTTGCTCTGATACCACTAATGTAACACCCCTTTTCTACCCGGTGATTATTTAATAAAATCAGAGTTACAAAAATTTATTTCATGCTTCGAAAAGAGATGTCACACATTCATCGACAACACATGCGGTATATAATACTTTATCAAAAAGGGACTAAGCCCATAACACCAGTTTAATTAATTAACCACATCACCAAAAATTACATCACCACGCAGCGGAAATAGAAATAAGTTTTAAAACAATAAAATCATGACGTCCTGAATGGACTCCAAACAAACAAAATGCAACAACCAAAGTTTAGCGTTTATCCCCCCCTTGAGTGTTACACATCAAAGCAAAGGACACCGACGACACCGACTCAGAATAGCGAAGGTACCTAAGCCTTCACTCGCAATCACCTGCACGTTACCGCATAGGGGTAACATTCAAACAGAAGGGGTGAGATATCTTCAATATAATAGCGTAAAATGATAGGAAATATGCTAGAATATGAAAACTATATCTACCACTCCACCACACACATCAAATCATAAACACACGTCAAATCATAAACATTACAACCAGTCACCAATGTCTTGAAAATGCATGAATGCAACCCACACCAACGGGCATATGCATGTGGTACCAAATCACCAAAATTTTGCCTGTAAATAGAGGCGTCACCAAAATTGAGAGCTTTCACACCCGACTCACAAATTCACCAAAAATTGAGCTTTCACACCCGGCTCACTAGTTTTAGAAAAATTGAGCTTTCACACCCAGCTCTAAGACCAAAGGCCATCACCAAAATAAATGCGCATGCTGTATGCGACACCATGAATGCACACAGACAATTCATCCAAAATAGTCACAATGTGACACACCAAGATTAATCACCGAATATCACCAAAATTGGGCTTTCAAACCTAGCCCAACGACACCGAGACACCAAACCACCCGAAACAACGGAACACCAAAATTTGGAGCCTTCACACCTAGCTCCTACAACACCGAGGTTTGAGCCTTCACACCTAGCTCAAACCGCACCAAGACACCAAGAGGACAACAATTTCCAAAAAATTTGAGGCGTGATGATTTTTCCCAACACCGAAGACAAGCGACCATTTTCCAAAACATTTGGGACCACGACAATTTTTCCAAAGTATTTGAGACATGACAACTTTCTTTTTAAAACATCACCATTTAACGACTACACCAACGGTTAACAATTTTTCCCGAAAAATGGACTACTTTGCCTCAAATTAGAATATTCAGCTAGGCCTCTGAATAAGCTTTCCAAAACATTTTGAAACGTCTAAATCGGACTCCCGAGTCAAAAGATATGTCAAAAACAAAACCGGGTAAAAATTGAGAGACATCCTGAAAATAGCGCCCAGGCACTGGGCGCCTAGCAGGCAACATGCTGGAAACTGGCCAGCAACAAAACTGGCACCCTTGACGCCCAGGCAACACAAAAACGCAACATGGAGGGATATGGCGCCCTTGGCGCCCCTGCGCCAAGACACAGCGCGCAACACACCCAGACACAGGTGCCCATGGCGCCCCTACGCCAAGACAGCGCGCAACACACCTAGACACAGGCGCCCATGGCGCCCCTGCGCCAAGACACAGGCACACGGCGCCCACACACAGGGCGCCAGAAACAGCAACACACACACACTGCACACTGGCACACACCCACCAGACACGGCGCCCATGCACAGGGCGCCAAAAACAGCAACAGAACACCAAGGCAACATGGCCAGGCACGGCGCCCAGGCACAGGGCGCCAAAAACAGCATCTAGGACAATGGCGCCCATGGCGCCCTAGGGTTCAATAATTTCGTTAATTCACCAATTCAAATCACCAATCCTTAATCACCAATGTCAATCATCAGAATTTGTCACTCACAACACCAATCAATAATTTAATCGAACACCTAGCATGCGTTTAGTAATAACAACAATGAGCACCAAGTTCTAGGGTCACAACTATCACCAACAAATGTCAAATTTCAATCCAACCTAGTTAAAATTCAATTAACACCAAATCAGACATCACAATCCATCAAAGGGTATTATAGGACCTATCCCCACATAACCCCATCATGAAACCCCATTATAAGGAAGAACCCCACCCTTACCTTATAGTAGGAGAGCACCAATTCTCTTGATCGAGTCACCAACAAAACCTCAGCAACACAACTCCTCTCTGCTCCCTGGAATTCGCGAACTCCTCCTCCTCCTCTTCTCCCTTAGGTGCGCCGAAACCCTTTCTCTCTTCTCCTCTCTCTATTTCGCAACTTTTCTTTCTTTCTTTCTCCAAGCAATTCCCAAATGAGCACCAAACCCTAGCCTAGGCGCTTCACCTATGCGCCTAGCTAGTGGACTTGGATCACGGGCTTTCCTCCAGCTTAAGCCCGATCACTAACACCATCCCCTAATATTTAATTACACACCTCTTAATCAAACGCTAATATAATCACACCAACTAAAATAAATAAATAAATAGATGAATACCTAAATATTTAATTAAATAATTTAATTAAATATTTGGGCGTTACAGTTGCTACCTTGTAGGCGCCCTCATGGGCTCCCTCCTTGCCAGGCGCCCTCTTGGGTGCCGACTTGTGTAGACGTGTGCTTGGCGCACTTTATTTTTTTGCTGCTCACCTTGTCTCTTAGCCTGCTTTTCTTACTTGGTGCAGAGGGGAATTGCTTCTCTTGTCCTTACCATTACCTCGTTGACATTTCCACGAGTTTTATCGCTTGTAAATTACTACCAAGGTGATTTGGGCTGTCCTTCAGCTTACATTTCTAGCTCTTTTTGTGTTTGAGCACGTCTTGTTTTGTTGAAGTCCCCAACCTCAGGGAAGGGGGTGTTTGTTGACTTGTAATTTCTTTTTGTCCTGTTGGATTTCGTTGTATGTTTGCTTTATGGAGCCTGATGAATTTACGTTATATCCACGTTTCCTTTGTCTTGCTTATATTTCACGCTTCTGAACATATCACCTCCTATCGTCTCGTGGCAATGTTATCTCTGTCAGGAGTTTATCAGAATCGATCCGATTTAACTTCCGCACTAGAGGTTGCGACATTTGCGATGCCGCTTCGAGGTTGTGACATCTTGCGATGCCGCTTCGCCCATCTAGGGACTCTGACAGGAGTTTATCAGAATCTATCCGAACTTAACTCACCCATCAGAGGTTGCGACCTTTTCGATATGCCGCTTTGAGGTAGTGACATCTTGCGATGCCACTTCGCCCATCTAGGGACTCTGACAGGAGTTTATCAGAATCTATCCGAACTTAGCTCACCCATCAGAGGTTGCGACCTTTTCGATATGCCGCTTCGAGGTTGTGACATCTTGCGATGCCACTTCTCCCGTCTAGGGACTCTGACAGGAGTTTATCAGAATCTATCCGAACTTAACTCACCCATCAGAGGTTGCGACCTTTTCGATATGCCGTTTCGAGGTTGTGACATCTTGCGATGCCACTTCGCCCATCTAGGGACTCTGACAGGAGTTTATCAGAATCTATCCGAACTTAATTCACCCATCAGAGGTTGCGACCTTTTCGATATGCCGCTTCGAGGTTGTGACATCTTGCAATGCCACTTCGCCCATCTAGGGACTCTGACAGGAGTTTATCAGAATCTATCCGAACTTAACTCACCCATCAGAGGTTGCGACCTTTTCGATATGCCGCTTCGAGGTTGTGACATCTTGCGATGCCACTTCGCCCATCTAGGGACTCTGACAGGAGTTTATCAAAATCTATCCGAACTTAACTCACCCATCAGAGGTTGCGACCTTTTCGATACGCCGTTTCGAGGTTGTGACATCTTGCGATGCCACTTCGCCCATCTAGGGACTCTGACAGGAGTTTATCAGAATCTATCCGAACTTAACTCACCCATCAGAGGTTGCGACCTTTTCGATATGCCGCTTCGAGGTTGTGACATCTTGCGATGCCACTTCGCCCATCTAGGGCTCTGACAGGAGTTTATCAGAATCGATCCAAACTTAACTCACCCATCAGAGGTTGCGACCTTTTCGATATGCCGCTTCGAGGTTGTGACATCTTGCGATGCCACTTCGCCCATCTAGGGACTCTGACAGGAGTTTATCAGAATCTATCCGAACTTAACTCACCCATCAGAGGTTGCGACCTTTTCGATATGCCGCTTCGAGGTTGTGGCATCTTGCGATGCCACTTCGCCCATCTAGGGACTCTGACAGGAGTTTATCAGAATCTATCTGAACTTAACTCACCCATCAGAGGTTGCGACCTTTTTGATATGCCGCTTCGCGCCTTATGGACTCTAACAGGAGTTTATCAGAATCTATCCGAATTTAACTCACCCATTAGAGTTTGCGACATTTGCGATGCCGCTTCTCCCATCTAGGGAGTCTGACAGGAGTTTATCAGAATCGATCTGAATTTAACTCACCCATCAGAGGTTGCGACGTCTCTTGATAACCGCTTCGTCCCATCTAGTGAAGTTGTGATTTATACCAAGTTCTTCACATAGGATTTCGAATTTTTCATTTTCAAATTCTCCACCGTGATCAGATCGAATTGAGACAATCTTCAATTCTTTCTCATTTTGAATGCTGCGAGCAAGCTTTTTGAATGCTCCAAAAGCTTCGCTCTTATTTGCCAGAAAGAGAGTCCAGGTATACCTTGAATAATCATCTACTATAACTAGAGCATAGTAATTTCCACCATAACTTTTTGTCCTTGAGGGACCAAATAGATCCATGTGTAACAGCTGCAAAGGTTTGTTAGTAGACACAATATTCTTTGATTTAAAGGACACTTTTACCTGTTTACCCTTTTGGCATGCATCACACAATTTATCTTTTTCAATCTTGATATTAGGCAAACCACTAACTAGATCTTTAGACACTAGCTTGTTAAGATGATCCATATGAATATGAGCTGTCCTACGGTGCCATAACCAAGAGTTTTCTTCCTTACTAATGAGGCAACATGCATTATGTGATGAAACACTATCTAAACTCATCATGTATATGTTTTCTACTCTATTTCCTATCATTCTAACTTGTTTACTTTGTTTATCCTCAATGATGCATGAACCTGAGTCAAATATTACCCTATTTCCTTTATCACAAAGTTGGCTAATACTTAATAAATTATGTTTAAGACCTTCAACATAGAGCACATTATCAATAGCAGTAGATAAATCTTTACCAACTTTACCTTCACCAAGGATTCTTCCTCTGTTATTGTCACCATAAGTCACATGACCGCTTGATCTGGGGGTAAGAGTTAGGAACTTTGTAATATCTCCAGTCATGTGATTTGAGCATCCGCTGTCAAGGTACCAATCTGACCCCCCGTACCTTGAAGCATACCTGCATTGGTTCAAAACAAGGTTTTAGGTACCCAAATCTCTTTGGGTCCTTGTGGGTTAGTGTTTGGTATGGTCCTTTTGGGAACCCATACCTTTTTCATAGTTTGCTTACCTCTTGCCCTGCAAACAGAAGCTGTATGTCCAGGTTTATCACAATAGTAGCATCTAATATAAGGTCTAGTGGAAAACTTAGGTCTATAATGCATATTGCTTTTCACAAAATTATTTCTCTGAATCCTAGGATGCAATTTGGACATTTTGTCTATTGTACATTCAAGCTCATTGATTTTCTTTTCATGTTCTACACATTTATCACATGCATAATTTTCTTTGAAATAGACAAGTTTATCATTTTCTTTCCTAAGTTCTAATTTTTCTTTAGTTAAAACATTAACTTCATCTTGAAGATTAGCAATGGTTTTCTTTGATTTACTTAATGCCTTAGCTAATTTCATAGAATCATCATGCAATTCAGTGAAAGCTTCATATAAATCATCATATGCATTTTGTAAAGAGTCAGGGTTAGATATTACCTCGTTTTCATTCTCGCTTTCATGATCAGCCATTAATGCAACTTGAGCTTCTTCATCCTCTGATTCATCTGATGAATCCATGCAGTTGTCTTCCCATGCAATGTAGGCTTTTCTTCCTTTGTTATCCCTGAATGCCTTCTTTTCAGATTTGGAGTCCTTTTTCTGTAGATTAGGACATTCCATTTTCATGTGCCCGGGTTTCCCGCATTCATAACAAGTAGGAGGACCGGATGTACTTTCTTTGCTGGAGAACCTTTTTGATTTGAAATTCTTCCTTGGATAGTTGTTGCCTTTCATGAACCTTTTGAACTTCCGAACCATAAGAGCCATATTCTCTTCACTTTCATCAATTTCATCATCTGAGTTGTCACTATCATCAAACCGACTAGAACTAGATGCTTTTAGAGCCAAGCTTTTCTTTTTCTTATCTGTATTTTCGTACTCAGCTAGACGGGTGAGTTCTAGTTCATGCTCTTGAAGTTTACCGAACAGAGTAGCCAGAGTCATAGTAGCTAAATTTCTTGATTCAGCTATAGCAGTAACCTTGGGTTGCCATTCTCTATTCAGACATCTCAGAACTTTGTTGATTAGATCCTCTGCAGGAAATGACTTACCCAACAAGCTTAACTGATTCACTATGTGAGTGAACCTTTTCTGCATTTCTGGTATTGTTTCACCTGTATTCATTCTAAATAGTTCGTACTCTCTGATAAGAGTATTTGTTCTTGCCCTTTTCACTTCATTTGTACCCTCATGAGTAACTTGGAGATTATCCCACATTTCTTGGGCAGATTTACAGTTTGAAACTCGAAAAAATTCATCAGGACTTAAAGCAGAAGTAATAATATTTTTGGCACGTAAATTATGTTGCACTTTTCTTTTCTCATCATCAGACCATTCATTTCTACTTTTAATTGTAAGAATACCCTCTACTATGTGCGTGGGAACATAGGGTCCTTTTTCCACAGCATCCCAAACATCTAAGTCTACCCCTTCAATAAAGATTCTCATTCCTTCTTTCCAATATGCATAATCTTTCCCGTTGAATCCCGGAGGACGGGTAAGAGAAGCACCCTCTTGCGTAGACCAACCTGAAGCCATTTCTCTTGAAGCTGCTAGGCCCTTTATACAAGAGTCTAGCTCTGATACCACTTGTTACCAAGTGGCTTCAGTCTCAAGAGGGGGGTGAATTGAGATTTAAAACTTTTCAGATCTTTCAAAAACGTTTTTCCCCCTTTTCAATGACTTAGATCAATTTTCGCGCAGGTTAAGTGGAAGCGAAGGAATTAGAATGTAAAGCAGTAAAGCGGTATAACAGTAAAGCAGGAAAGCAGTAAAGCACGCAGAGATTTATCCTGGTTCGGTCACCTCCTAGTGACCTACGTCCAGTCCTCACACCCTTGTGAGATTTCCCACTAACCAAAACAACAAGGCTTACAGGTGCGTTGGAAAACCTTTACAGACTCAGGCACTCTCCTCCTAGGATACCCCACCTATAGAGAGCCCTCAAATCTAATATAACAATAACAAGAGATACCCCACCCCTGTTACAATCAGCTGCCCCAGAAAGATACCCCACTTCCTAGTACAAACAGCTACCCTAGAGAGATACCCCACTCCTTAGAACAAATCACAACAATTAAATAATAAACAATTGTAAAGACAGAAATACCTCTAATGAAGGCAGATATTACAACTTGAAGAATGCAACCCCAACTAACTCTTAGCAACAGATCAGCTCAGACAGACCAACGGTGCGTGACGAGCAAAAGTAAAAGCGTGAAGAGTTTTTCTCAAAAGTTTTTCTGATTCGTGAAATGGGTTGTTCTGTGAAAATGAACGTGAAGCACTGCCTATTTATAGGCTATGAGGAAATTAAGTTTACGTTGAAAATAGTGTAGGAATCGATTCTTTGTTGAATGCATTTGATCTAGGAATCGATTTATTTAGGTGAGGAATCGATTTATCTTTGTTTGAAAAATATGGAAAATCGATTCTTGAGTACCATGGAAAGCTAGGAATCGATTCTATACTTAGTGAAAATATGTATGAATCGATTTACAGCTTGCCTGAGACATGTGGGAATCGATTCTCAGTTAAGTGCAAAAGAGTGGGAATCGATTCTTCCCTTAAAAATTGTTTGGCTCAGAAATCGATTTATGTACTGAAAATACATGACCTGACAATCGATTCTACCTTTTCTGATTTACCTGAAAATCAATTTTGATATTTGTTTATGCATGAGGAAATCGATATTATTATTTTAAAGGTGATAAGAATGTTTACGTAAGTATGCATGCATCTTTAAAAAACTTTGTGAGTGTGTGAGGCTTTGATATACGAGCTGACCTTTGAAAGAGCTTACACTTTTTCCTAAGACACACCCAAACCCTAAGGACTACCCTTATATTTAAGGACTACCCTTAAACTTGAATCTTCAATTCTTGGCTTGTTTGTCTTGGATTGATTTTGACGTTTAGTCACTTTTATTTGACTTTGACTGTCAACTTTACCTTTGTCTTTTTCATCATCAAAACACATCCTGCAATATTAGTTTACCTGCAACACAAGGTATCCACAGGAAGGTGTCTTTTTAGTCAAACTCTTGATGCCTACGTCGGTCGGGAGATCTCCTCGATGGCGATATCCGGTGGTGTCTTCGGTGTCACCGTTGTTGGAGGAAGGGTTCCCTTGCCAGGCGCCCTCATGGGCGTTGTCTGATGCTGTCCTGGTGCCCTACCTGGCGCCCTCATGGGTGCTGCCTGATGTTGTCATGGCGCCCTGCGAGGCGCCCTCATGGGCACTGTCTGATGTTGCCCTGGTGCCCTACCTGGCGCCCTCATGGGCGCTGGCTGCTTCCTTGCCAGGCGCCCTCATGGGCGCTGGTTGCTTCCTTGCCAGGCGCCCTCTTGGGCGCTGGCTGCTCTTCATTGGCGTCCTGCCATCCGCCCTCATGGGCGTTGGGATGGGCATGTCTTAGCAATCTTCTGGTCTTCCTGATGCTGCATAGCTTGAGTGCGATTGGCCAGGAGATCCAAAAGCTGACTCGCATTCGAAGACTGGGCAGGCTGACTGGTACCCTCGTCAGGTAGGGTTGCGACGTTGCCCTCAGGAATACCCTCTGGTCGGGGTGCGGGTATGGCAATGCTCTGAACCCGGGGTCTGCCTCTGGGAGCCATGGAGCAGCAAGAGAAAAGTTCGAGTAATGATGATGTGAAAGATAGAAATCTCCCACTGTGGTCGCCAATGTTCTGTACCGAGCGGTTTTTTGGTCGGCTGCTGTTGGTAGGTCTCTTGCTGTCCTAGCAGGAGGTCAGGGAGCGCCCGGGGGGTACCTGCAAGCCACTCCGACGCTCAAGTCAGTACATAGAATATATGAGTGAAGGTACTAAGGATTAGAGATTGAACCTTTTTAAGGGCAAAGTATGCCTGTATTTATAGGAAATCGTGCCCCTTCGTGGGTCGTTGGATTGGTAGAGTCGATCTTGACCGTCCAAGCATGTTGGGCTCGCATGAGGTGGATATGGGCTGAATCGGTTGGGCTGATCCATATCACTATTTAGATGCACCTCCTGGTTTTGCTAATGGGACCCCCTGGTTGACTCCAGAACACTACCTTTAATCACCTCTATAATGTCATGGTCCACGAATTGTATTGAATGACATGCTTTAAGGCTCGAAACAAACTATTGTGAGGTTCACTGTTTATATATATAACCCGAACGAGGATAATTAAAGAAGTTAATTAAATGTGTAATGCACCATGGGGATGACGATCCCAAAACCATTGTAGCACACCTAGTGGAGGGAAGTCATGATCCCTATAAGCTAGGGCTCTGGCATTATTCGGCAGTGATTGTTGGATTGGGGTTTCCGTTGAAATTGAGTGATTTGGTTTCACGGATTGTGCTAAGCCATAGAAACAAGACACAGACAAGGAAAACACCGAGAGGAAATGTGAGGAGTCGCGAAGGAACTCATTGAGATTTGTAATCTCACCGTTTATGTTTGTGGTGTTTTCAGATGTACAGGGCAAAGCAAAGCAGACCGAGAAGTAGTTGTTGCAGCAGCTGCTTAGTTATCGAGGGGTCCTTTTGGATCGAGTCATGTTGTGTTTGCTTAGCTTTCCCTAGCCATGTTTATGTTGTATCCCCTTTAGATTGAATGCTTGATTTTAATCAAGTTATGATGTATTATAAGCTTTACTTTGAGTTTTTGGACATCCATGGTATGACGACTGATTTATTTTATTGTCGTTCATGTTTATATGGTTCCGATTCGGTATCTTAACTTAAGGAACTTGAGGTGGCGGTAATTTTTCCCGTCAAGTTATGTCACGTCCAACAACTCAAGTAGGTTTATAACTCTGATCGGTGTAAATGGTTAATATTCTAATCTTTATGACGTCTAAAGGTTAAGATGTTACATAGAGAACACTCAAGTACAGAAAATTGGGGATAGCATTTCGACTCTTTGGGCATTTTGCAAACTACCATAGTTGAGAAGAACTATTCTAGTAACTAGACTAGCTGAAATAACATGTGAGTTCTTCTTCCTTAAGTTCTTTGCTTTCCCTATGTTAGTGTTTAAACCCTAAGAAATTGTTAGGTCCAAATGTTCACTTAAAACGATACAAAGTGTAAATTGTGCTAAGTTCTCTTTTATTTAATGATTTGGTCTTGAAATTGAATGATGGTATATTGTGAACTCATGCTTAATTGATGTATGTATTTGGTGCCATTGGTCTATTTTGTACATGGATTTATATGTGAAATGTAATTTCTTAGTTGATTGTGGAATTGGGAAAGAATTGGGAGCTAAAAAAAGAAGAAAAACACTTAAAACTGAAAACGTTTTTCTGCACAGAGAGCACGAACCGTGCCCTAGCTAGCACGGACCGTGATAGGCTCTGGGAAGCTCCACAATTTTTGAAGTAGTGAAGCACAACCCGTGCTTATAGTGCACGGACCGTGGACCTCCTTGGTGTGTGGTCCTAAGTCAACTCTTTTCTTTTCCTTTTGGTGCTAAGTCTAGTCCAATTCCACATTTATGAAATATTTCTAATGGTTCATCAATTGTTTTATATGGGGATACAAGTGATTCATTGTCTTAACTTATATAGTGAAGTGTTATTATGAGTTGGACCCATGATGATATCTCTTCTTTAGAGATCGTGTGAGCAAAGAACTACAATATTATATGTGTGTGTGTATTATACAAATGAACGAAAAATGATGATTAGCGTACTTGTAGAGGAAAGTCATGAGCCCCGAGTCCAAGGCCCGTACGTTCATTGTAACATCCTAATATTTCTATCTTGAAAGAAATATTGAGAATCTATCATCTAATGAAAATCAGAGTTTTTAACCGCTTATGGATTTGAATTAATTTAACTAGACAAAAATAAACCATCATCTCTTATACTTCCAAGAGGCATAAGTACCAAGTGGATAACTTTAAGTCATAATTGAAAACAGTTAACATCTATCAATACGACGAACATAGCTCAAATCCAAAAGACGGTTCTACATAGTACTTTAACTTTGTTTACATTGATCGACTAGTAAGGTCTTAAAAGTATAACACATAACAACTAACTAGGGTGGACTAAGCAAATATACTTTATCCTTAAGGACCTTCTAAACTCAAGTACCACAACAGCTGCTACTTCTCCTCGACTTGCTTGGTCTTATCCTGTCCATATGAAAACACAACAATATAAACAGTGAGATTTATAAACTTATCTTAGCTTATAAACTTATCTTTCGCGAATCCTCCCCCTTTACCTCTCATTGTCTTTTGTAACACCCATTTTCTACCCGGTAATTTATTTACTAAAAATCAGAGTTTCTTTTTTTTGTCAACTAAAGGAATGTCGCATTTCAACTTAAAACATCGCAACCCGCAAACAACAGTGTCAATCATAAAATCCACCATATAAAGGAAATGGGATACATAACACCCTGCTAATGGGGCGAACCCAACACACCTGCTCAGTCAACACAGTAATAAACTCCTTCACACGCAGCGGAATAAATTTTAAGGATTCAAATGAACAACCATAACATCTCTGCAAAATAAAACAGTTTTGCAATAAATAAAGACAAGCGTCCTTTCCCCCCTGAGTGTTACATATCAGAAGCAGACACCGACTCAAGACTAGCGAAGGTACCTAAGCCTTCACTCGTGATCACCTGCACGTTACCGCATAGGGGTAACATTCAAACAGAAGGGGTGAGTTCATCTAACAATATAATAGTGCATATGATAAATATTATGTTAGAGCTACAACGCTATATAAACCACATCGCACATCAAGTCAGTCATCACAGCAAGTCATCACAATGTCATGAACATGTATGAAATGCCACCCATCGCAACAGGTGTATGCATGAGGTACCTGTCATCATCGTCAATAAATAGCCTTTATGGCATCATCGTCGCTAAATAGCCTTTATGGCATCATCGTCACTTGTTTATGCACATGAGATGTATGAGACACCATGACATGCACCAGAGACAGTCTCATACAAACACAGTCAACTTAACAACCCATCACTTACCAATTTGCCAATGAAAGGCACATCACCTGTCAAGTTATTGTCACACATATATTTGTCACTAACGCTCATTGTCATTAACATCATCATCGCTAATAGCCTTTATGGCATCATCGTCACTTATAAAACCACAACTTTTATTCATCATCAATACCATCGTAAATCAAAGCAATAGCCACTAGGGGCATTATCGTCATGGTTTGTGAGATGGCTTCTTGATGTTTGAAAGTGTTCTTGGTTATGAAAAAGATTTGAAATTGTAAATGCTACTAACGAGTAACAAATTGTAGTATAATTTGAATGCGACATGGTTTTGAGGTGTTACTAACGAGTAACAAAGGTTTTGAACTTTGAAGTCGGATTACAAAGTCAATGCGATCATCAAAACAAGCAAGCAAATCGTGAACACCAATTCAATACTTAATCACATAACAAGCACAAAAACAAGTATAAATGAATAAGAACACATGTGCATCAAGACTAGGGTTAGTCCATCCCTTGCCAAAACCTACACAAACTCCAAGAACCAACACCACAATTGCAAGTGAGGATGCATCAAGATTAGGACAACCTATCCTTTACAAAACCTACACGAACCCTAAATTACATTTACACAAACCTTTCAAGGTGAATGCCATCATAGGCCAAATTGGCCTTCAAGCATTCACGCATTATTTAACTATCATAAAAGGAAACCTAAATTTGCATCTTCCTACTCATTAAGAATTATAAAAGAGAGATTGAATCATTTCTAGGTAATCCTCCTCACTTAGATCGAGGTGCACTAGGCGCAAGTGAGAGTCACTTTACCAATCATCAACCTAAGACAAATTATAAAGTAATTCATAAGAATAAGCAATCTCATACACTAAAAGGAGGGCTGAATCACCTAGAGCAATCTTCATCACTTAGAACAAGGTGCACTAGGCACAAGTGAGAATCTCTTTCCCTATCATCAGTTTAAACAACACCTAAACTAAAAGGGTTGAATCATATAGAACAATCCTCATCACTTTAAGCAAGGTGCACTAAGCACAAGTGAGAGTCATATTGCCTATCCTCAACTTAAAATGATAAGCAAACATATAAAAACCCTATTTAGTCACAATATGCGACCCAAATACATAACCAAGAACCCATTTATTTTTGAAAGCAAGTGAGATAATATGAGAAAACAAGCTAGATTACAATTTTTGGTAAAGGTTCATGTGATTAGGCAAAGACATGCACAAAACTAACATAAACCCTATTTTTCTACAAGTATGCGAAACATAATATGTCATAAAACAACATTTTATTTCATGAAATGCAAGGGTCAAGATCCAAATCAACACAAATCATCAATCATTCAAGGGTGAGAAGCACCATAAGCACCCAAGCCTCCCTAAGTGCTTCTCAAAGTGCTTATGACACTTCTCACCAACAACAATCAACAATATGAGGATATGAAGATGATAGGATCAATGATTTTACATTTTTGAGGCAAGAACTCAAATATGATGCAAGGTTTTAAGGATTTTACCTTAACTCCAAGTTAGAAAGTGAGATGAGAAGATGAAACTAGACACAAATCAACAAAACTCTAAGGTTCTACAAAGAAATACCCACGCAAATATGATGATCAAACCCACTTGGTGATGATGCTTGAACTTTGAATGAGAAAGGGAGGGAGTATGTGAAAGAGGGATGCAAATGAGGTGGAGTGGTGGTGTTTGGGTGGAAGGAAATGAAAAAGATGGATGGAGGAGAGGGAAAGGAGGCTACGGCCTTGAGAGGAAAAAGGGAGAGATTTTTGTGTGCTAGGGTTTTAGTGTAGGAAAAATGAGAAGCAAAAGATGCTCATGTGTGGAAATGAGAGGGTATTTATAGAGTTGTTTTAGGTCTAGGGGTAATTAGGTCATTGTTATTTACTAGGTGCTCTAGGATTGGGTTTTAAATTTGAATGAAGGGCTAGGAATAGAGATCACTTGGATTGTGGGTAGTGAGAAAACACAAAAATGAGAGTGAGGGAGTGATGGGGTGTGCGACACCAAGGAGAGAGGGAGGGAGAGCTTGTGTGAAAAAAAACTTGTCCTATTTTGGGAATGGAGGCTCATATGTGATGTAAGGATAGTACAAGAATATTCTTAAGGAATAATTGTACAATAGAAGAGTGTGAAGAAATTTTGGGAAGCGAGAGAGAGAGAGAGAATTTGAAATTGTGGGGGGAGAGAGAGAAAAAAAACTTGTTTTTGGTCTTTTGTCTTATTGAGGACACTTCATTCTTTTTGAGTTTTGAATTTTGGGCATGGAAGTGAAGGTGCACCTATTAAAAAGTGTCATATATATTTGAGCACCAAAAAATATTCCCTCTAATTATTCTAGGCAATGAAAATTGTCATTTAGTAATTGGGGAATATTTAATGGTCTTTTTTTTGGGTTTTTTATGCACTAAAAATGGGGAAAATGCATTTTTAATTATTTTGGACTAGGACTTTCTTTCCAAAAATTATACAAAAATTACCCTTGGCAGAGTAACATGTATGCCACGTCCTTGACCGGGTCTTGGTCCAAAAATAATTAATTCGCTTTTATTTAAATGCCCAAAAATGCAAAAATATGCACTATTTTATTTCCTAAAATTCCTAAAAATTAAGAAAAATGTTTTTGGGTGCCAAAAATTAATAATGATCAATAAATGGCCCTTTTTTTTTTATGAAAATACAGACACGTGCCAAATGACGGGGGCACAGGGCAGCTCACGCAGTTACGACTGGCGCGCGCGCGTAATTCAAATAAAAATGCGAAATAGGGGACGAACACACATAAATGCACCAATCCACTGTTTTCCACACATTATGAATTACCTTATTGCTTCCATTTTTCTGAAAAATGTTTTTTTGACTTGGGCGGACAAAAATTGGGGTATTACAGCTGCGCCTCTTTTTTTCACATTTCGCCAAGAAATATGAATTGGCCTTTTCATATTCGTTGGTGAAATGGAAATAAAGATATAGAAATAATACTAATTTTGTCCGCTTCAGAAAAGTTCAAATTTTCTTTTTGTTATTTTCCTTTTGAGAAAGGGGGTTAACACTTGTCGCATTAACGGGAAAGCAGTAAATTGGGAAAATCGGTAAATTGGGAATTCAGAGGTTGCCTAAAACCTTCTAACAGACTCTTGTCGAGTCCGAGCTCTGGGGGTAGCCTTTTCGAGTGGCCGATCAACATCAGGTCCGGAACTGATTCGATCAATGGATTTACGCTATGCCTTAGGCTGACACAACTAATCCGAAGGACTTAACGAAGTCGGATGGATCCATCGCGCGCTCGTACACGATGTTGTGATCTATGGAAGGAGTTCACTAACTCGGTGGGAGTTCACTAACTCTGTGCTGATGGAGTTTACTAACTCGGGGTTGATGGAGTTTACTAACTCAGTGTCATGGTGATTTTCTAAAAATGATATTTTTGGGACCCTCTGGTCCAAAGTAACTTTTCTCTTGGATGGTGCATGAAATGCATGCACTTGGGTATTTGGGTGCACATGAATGCAATGATTGATTTTGGTGGGATGCTTTTTCTGTTTGATTCTTCATTCTCTTCTTTTTCTTTTGTTATTCTTTCGCTCTTCTGAGATGCGAACTTGAAAGTGTAATGCACTACTATTTGATGCCATGGAGTGACGAATGGCATGGACGATATGAGAATGATGAATGATATGAAGATGTTGTGTTCTTTTATGTTCCGTCCTCTGTGATTTTCTTCTCTTTTGTTTTTGTTTATTCTGTTTGTTTTCTTTAAGCAGCTTTCTTTTTTCTGCTTATTTGTTTTTTTTTCTTCGGCACTCTTTTTTGCTGGTTAAATCGATCTGCCGGACGGAGGCTGTTCCAGGACGATGATCACGCGAGGATTGCGCACTGGTTCGTCACGACT
Source organism: Astragalus membranaceus (assembly GCA_039519185.1). Classification (NCBI taxonomy): domain Eukaryota; kingdom Viridiplantae; phylum Streptophyta; class Magnoliopsida; order Fabales; family Fabaceae; genus Astragalus; species Astragalus membranaceus. Next base: position 126,892,762 of record CM076851.1, read on the forward strand.
GTTTTTTTTCGCAATTTTATTCACTTGGGAAATCATTTCTTTCTGTATCTTTCAAAGATTTCGCAATGATCCTGTAATGCTCTGAATGTGCACATTTTGCAATTCAATTTCATCAATCATAAAAGTTATTATTTTTAAAGAAACTGAATAGACGAAAGCAGAGACACGAAAAGCACACATGAAAGAAAAGTTGGACTTTTATTGATATAGAAATTGGACGTGCAGAAAGTCACGCCAATTGAAAGTGCATTGCAATCTTTCTTTTAAACTAAGAAATACAAGAAAAAGGAACAGATCTCGTGATTTCATCTCTGAAGTAACGGTGCCCACCGTCCATACTCATAACCCTGATCACCCTCTTATCCGAACCTTTGGGAGTGCTGATTGCCTTTTCTTTTCTCAAGTCCAAGTTTTCTGACCCTAATATTTGCCTGGATACCCCTTTGCGGGTTTTCAATCCACCGGGTCGCTCTGATTTTGCCTAGGCCGCCCTTTGCGGGTTTTCAACCTAGCGAGCTGATTTTTCCTTGGCTTATCTTTCTCTTTTTTTTGTCTATTTTTCTAGGCATAATACTTCTTGACCACATCTGAGTTCACTGAATTTGGAATCTCATCTCCGTCCATGTTCGCCAGAATTAAAGCTCCTTCTGAGAACGCCTTCTTCACCACATAAGGTCCTTCATATTTGGGAGCCCATTTGCCCCTGGGGTCCGTCTGGATCAGCAAGATCTGCTTGAGCACAAGATCTCCCTCTTGGAATTCACGAGGACGGACTCTCTTGTCAAAAGCCCTTATCATCCTCTGTTGGTACAATTGTCCTTGACACATTGCGGCTACCCGTTTTTCGTCAACGAGGTTCAACTGGTCAAGACGGGACCGAACCCATTCTGCTTCATCAAGTTTTGTCTCCATTAACACCCGCAGGGATGGTATTTCAACTTCAATGGGGAGGACTGCCTCTGACCCATAAACCAGTGAGTAGGGGGTTGCCCCTATTGAGGTGCGCACTGAGGTTCTGTAACCATGCAGGGCAAAGGGGAGCATCTCATGCCAGTCATTATAGGTCACGAACATCTTTTGTATTATCCGCTTGACATTCTTGTTAGCTGCCTCAACTGCCCCATTCATCTTTGGGCGGTAGGGAGAAGAGTTGTGATGCTGTATCTTGAAGTCTTTACACAAGTCCTTCATCATTCTGCTGTTCAAATTACTGCCGTTGTCTGTGATAATCTTGTTTGGAAGGCCGTAGCGGCAAACCAAATCTTTCTTGATGAACTTAGCAATCACTGAGCAGGTTACATTGGGATAAGAAGCAGCCTCCACCCACTTAGTGAAGTAGTCAATAGCAACCAGAATGAAACGGTGGCCATTTGAAGCTTTGGGTTCAATGGGACCAATGATGTCCATGCCCCACATTGAGAATGGCCATAGTGCACTCAAGACATTCAGAGAAGTTGGAGGTACATGAGTGTGATCTGCATAGATTTGACATTTATGGCATCTTCTCACAAAATTGTAACAGTCTGATTCCATCTGCAACCAGTAGTAACTAGCTCTCAGGATTTATCTAGCCATTGCGTGTCCGCTGGAATGAACCCCAAATGGGCCCTCATGAACATCCCGCATAATCTTTAATGATTCTTCTCTTGTTACACACCTGAGGAGTACCAAGTCATGGTTTCTCTTGTAAAGGATGTCTCCACTCAAGAAGAAACCTGCTGATAGCCTCTTGAGTGTTCTCTTGTCATTCTCTGTAGCTCCGGGAGGATACTCTCTGTTTGTGATGTACTTCTTGATGTCATGGTACCAAGGCTTACTATCTGATTCCTCTTCGACTGCCATGCAGTAGTGATAAGCAGGTTGACCTCTGTGCTGGATTCTGACAGTCGTCAAACTTTTGTCACAGTTGACGTTGAACATAGAAGACAAAGTTGCCAAGGCATCTGCCAACTGATTCTCGCTGCGGGGTATGTGCTGGAAAGTGATTTCCTCAAAGGGCTTGCATTAATTCTTGAATATAGTCACGGTAAGGAATCAAATCAGGAATTCTTGTTTCCCAATCTCCTTTTACCTGGTGGACAACTAGAGCTGAGTCTCCGTACACGTCGAGCCTCTTGACTTTCCAATCGAGAGCTGCCTGGATACCCAGGATACACGCTTCATACTCTGCAATATTGTTTGTGACATAGAAACTTAATCTGGCAGTGAATGGTATGAAGCGGTTGTCTGGGGAGATCAGTACCGCTCCGACCCCGTGCCCCCACATGTTAGAGGCACCGTCAAACAACACTCTCCACCTTTCATCATCTTGAGATTTCCCTTCGTCAAATAATGCCATAATGTCCTCATCTGGGAATTCACATTGCATTGATTGGTAATCCTCAACTGGTTGATGTGCCAGGTAGTCTGCCAGTGTGCTACCTTTAATCGCCTTCTGGGTTACGTACACGAGGTCATACTCTGACAAAAGCATTTGCCAACGAGCAATTCTACCTGTGAGCGCAAGTTTTTCAAATATGTACTTGATTGGATCCATTTTGGACACCAACCAGGTGGTGTGACTCAGCATATACTGTCTCAATCGATGCGCAGCCCAGGCTAGAGCACAGCAAGTCTTCTCCAATGGTGAATACCTTGCCTCACAGTCTGTGAACTTCTTGCTCAGGTAGTAGATCGCGTGTTCTTTCTTTCCTGACTCATCGTGTTGCCCCAGCACGCAGCCCATAGAATTGTCTAGCACAGTGAGGTATAGGATGAGAGGCCTGCCAGACACAGGTGGCATTAGGACTGGTGGATTTTGGAGGTACATCTTGATTTTCTCAAATGCTTCTTGACATTTATCATTCCACTTCATCTCTTGGTCTTTGCACAGCAGTTTGAAAATTGGTTCGCAAGTTGCAGTCAACTGGAAGATGAATCGAGAGATGTAATTCAGTCTTCCCAGGAAACCACGAACTTCTTTCTCTGTTTTAGGCGCTGGCATCTCCAGAATTGCTCGTACTTTGTCTGGGTCTACCTCAATTCCCTTCTGGCTAACGATGAAACCCAACAACTTCCCTGACCTAACCCCAAAGGTGCACTTAGCAGGGTTCAACCTGAGTTTGTACTTTCTGAGACGCTCGAACAGCTTCTGCAGGTTAACCACGTGCTCTTCATCAGTCTTTGATTTGGCGATCATGTCATCCACATAGACTTCAATCTCCTTATGCATCATGTCATGGAATAGGGTTACCATCGCTCTTTGATAGGTTGCCCCGGCATTCTTCAACCCGAAAGGCATGACCTTGTAACAGAAAGTTCCCCAAAGGGTTATGAGGGTGGTTTTCTCCATATCCTCTGGAGCCATTTTGATTTGGTTATAGCCTGAATATCCATCCATGAAGGAGAACATCGAATGCTGAGCAGTACTGTCCACCAAGACATTAATATGGGGTAGAGGGAAATCATCTTTAGGGCTTGCTCTGTTCAAGTCACGGTAGTTGACACACATTCGGACCTTTCCATCTTTCTTAGGGACCGGAACGATGTTTGCTACCCACTCAGGATATTTTGCCACAGCTAAGAACCCTGCATCAAACTGTTTCTTGACCTCATCCCTGATTTTCAAGGACATTTCAGGCTTCATTCGCCTTAACTTCTGTTTTACCGGGGGACATTCTGATTTCACCGGCAATCTGTGCTCAACAATATCTGTGCTCAACCCTGGCATGTCCCGATAAGTCCATGTGAATACGTCAGCGTAGTCAAGCAGGAGCTGAATCAACTTTTTGCGCTCTCTATCCCCCATTGCAGTACCAACCTTGACCTCTTTTCTGTCTTCCTTAGTACCCAAATTGACCATTTCTGTAGACTCCCCATGGGGCTCAATGACCTTTTCTTCTTGTTCTACCATTCTCATGATTTCCGGAGGAGTATCCCAATCATCCTCAACATCTTCCTCGGCTTGATTAACCGGGTAATCAAAGTCACAGTATGAGTTATGGGCATTATTACTTTCAGATACTATTTTTGATCTGCATTAAAATGGAGCGGCGAATAAAAACAAAGAAAAGGCACACAAATAAGAGATGAAGACAGAAATTTTTTTGAAAATTCAAAATAACACTTTATTGATTGATGAGTTTTGACGAAAACATGTGTGCCCGAATGAAATATTCCAAGGCCTTGGGCAGAGCCGAGGGATCTATATTATAACGATAATTACTTTAAATTGAAAAATACGGGGAAATCCATGATCTCCCAGTTTTGCGACTTCTCTCCAGCAGCACAGCAGCGCACCATGCTGACAGCACAGCCACTCGAGCTTGATCCTTCTTCAACCACATTAACCTGGTCAGGGTTCAGCATGCCGGCACTCCGGAAGTTGTTCTTAAGGTTAGCGATGACCATCCTTCCCTGATTGGGTGCCCTTCCTCTGAGTTTGGCCAGCCATTTCTCCCTCCTGTCAGATGCCAGCCTCTCTCGATCAGCAAGACTTGGGAGGTACCCAATACCGAACCTTTCAATGTTTCCTCTCAACTGGACAGGTGTTACAATTCCTTGAGCAGCTTTTCCTAGGCCCTTACCGACCTGATACCCATGTCCTAGCATCACCTTTGCAATCATCATATCAGCCTTGGACCACTTAGGCTTCCACCGAGGCTCACTTTCAACGAAGACAGTGTTTGAGATCTCCAATCCTTGGAAGGCAGTCTCAAAGGACTCTTCCGCTGCTTCCACATAATACTCAGGTGGTGATCAGTTTATCAATGTTTCTTCCTCTCCGTAGATCACTATCAGCTTTCCCTCAGCCACAAACTTGAGTTTCTGATGAAGCAAGGATGGCACTGCCCCAGCAGCATGTATCCAAGGACGTCCTAGCAGGCAGCTGTAGGAGGAACTGATGTCCATCACTTAGAAGATGACATAAAACACTTCGGGGCCTACCTGCAGCGGCACTTCTACTTCTCCAAAAACTTCCTTCACTGACCCATCAAATGCTCTGACCAAGGTAGAGCTCGGCTTCAGATATGAGCAGTCTACATTCAGCTTATTCATTGTAGACTTAGGCAGCACATTCAAGGATGAGCCATTATCAATGAGCACCCTGGCAAGTATATAGTCCCCACACTTGACTGAGATGTGAAGAGCTTGATTATGATCCTTTCTCGCCGGAGGAAGCTCAGTGTCTGAGAAAGTCAAGTAATTGGATGCTACAATGTTGCCAACAATACCATCAAGCTGGTTTACTGTAATGTCATGGGAGACGTGGGCTTCATTCAAGATCTTCAACAGAGCAACACGATGTGCCTCTGAACTAAGCAACAAAGAGAGCATTGAGATCTTGGATGGAGTTTGACTCAGCTGATCTACCACCCGATATTCACTCTGTTTCATTACTTTCAGGAATTCTTGAGCTTCTTTGTTTGATACCCTTCTGACTTCTACAGTTTCTTTGTCTTTTCCCTTACGGGCCCTTTCTTCATCTGTTTTTGATTGCTCTCCCCTGAGGTTTTTAGGAGCATACAACCTTCCACTCCTTGTAATGCCGCTACTCCCAGCGATGTTAGTTATATCCAAAGTGCCCTTAGGGACCTCCGCTTGCATCTGCACATTGCAGCTCCATGGAATCATCCCAGTCTCTCTACTAGGGGTAACAGCGGGTACTGGAATAACAACAGTCGAAGGTCTCGTCACAGCTGGGCTGGAATTCAGACTACAGGGGATTTCAATCGGTCTCCTGAAGCCTCTGTTGCCTGATTGCAAGGTAGATACACTTTCTTCCTTTTCCCGAATTCCCACTTGGACCAGGTGTCTATCTAAGAGATCTTGGAGAATTGGTTTAAAGCCTTCACATGTCCCAATACAGCGAGGATTATCACAGGTGTCTTTCCTAGCACACCCCTCTTTGATAACACCAAGACGACATAATTCAGCATGGATGACATCCAGAGGCATCTGAATGCAATCAACCTCTCTAATCAAACACTGACCACCCTGATCGAATGGCATTGGCAGAAGATCCTCCGTGCCCTGGCAGCGGATTGGTGGCTACATTGGGTTGCTGAAATGATATGCTCTTCGCATCAATCAAGTCTTGCACCACGTACTTGAATGCCTTACAATCCTCCACTACATGACCTACTGCTCCGGAATGAAAGGTGCAGGTAGCATTTGCATTATATCCTCTGGGATAGGGAGGCTGGTATGGCTTCATTTGACGAGTATTGATTACTTTATTGGCGATGAGATAATTGAACAAGCCCGTGTAGGACATGGGAATAGGATCGAAGACAACAGGCTTCCTTTCACTGTAGTTCCGGTACTGGTGGTTTGACTGAAATGGCTGTGCAGGTGCTGCCTGAGAAGGAACCGGAATAGCTTGCGGAGGATTGCTGTGTGATGGACCACTGGCTCCGATAATTGCATTGGTTTCACCCTCTTTCTTCTTGTGGGATCCAGAAAAAGGCTTTTTCTGACTGGAAGGAGGTGTTGGGCCATGAGCTATTCTTCCGCTGCGCATGCCATTCTCTACTCTTTCTCCTGTGACGACCATCTCAGAGAAATTCGAGGCTACGCTGCCAACCAACCTATCATAATACACCGCAGGAAGGGTTTCCATAAACACGTGGACCATTTCTTTGTCCAGTAGAGGGGGTTTTACTTGAGCAGCGAGGTTCCTCCACCTCTGAGCGTACTTCTTGAACGACTCATTATCCTTCTTAGACATGCATTGTAGCTGAGTCCTATCCGGAGCCAAATCATTGTTGTACTGGTATTGACGAATAAAAGCATCCGCCATGTCTTTTCAGCAGCGGATATTGGTTGGCTCCAACTGCATGTACCAGTCAAGGGGAGCTCCAGCTAAACTTTCCTGAAAGCAATGCATCATCAAGTTATCATCACGGGCATGGGAAGTCATTTTCCGGTAGTACATTGTCACATGACTGACTGGGCAAGTCGTCCCTCTGTATTTGTCAAAAGTTGGTGCTTTGAACTTGGGAGGCAGGACTAGATTAGGGACCAAGCACAGCTCATGGGCATTTCTGGCCCGGGAACCTGCTCCTTCAACAGCTCTTAATCTCTCTTCTAGCATCTGATACTAACTTCTAGCTTCAGCAGGGTAATTCTGTGGGAAACCACTGGCACCATAGTGAGGGTTATTCATTGATACCACGACCGGAGTCATGTGTGGGTGAGCAACATTCTGAGGAATTGGGCCCTGTACTTGTGGATGAACCGTTATTGGCGAATTGAAACCCGCCGGAGTTCCTGGAGCAGTAGCAGGGATTGGGATCTGAATCTGGGCTTGAGGCGTCCCCGTTCCAACTTCATTCACAACTATGTAAGGCTGAGCTTGCCCCGCGGTTCCTGAAGGATCTCCTCCAGGGTTTGCATCAGCAGCAGAAGGCGTATAGCCTAGTGGGAGACCATAGGGAGGCCATTGCACAGCTTGAAGGGCTTGAGAGATCCCAGACCCAGGAGGGGGAGGAGGATTGTTTACCCCAGCAGCAGTAGCTTCAGCCGTGCCAGCATCTCTTAAGGCACCCAGCACTCTTATGACCTCCGCCATTTGAGCCTTTATGACTTCCATCTCAGCTTGAATGACTTGATTCCCTTGATTCCGACCATGCTGACCCTGACCATTAGGATTCGGACCTCCTGGAATTCCGTCATTCTGATGCGGCTGTGGATTGCCCTGATCAGCGTCGCCTTGATTGTTTTCCATGTTTCTTGCTTGCAGACGTGTCCAATAGCGATGACTAACCAGCTTGCCTGACTTTCTGTTGACGGAACACGCTTATGAACACAAGAATGAATAAATGAATGCAATGCGAATGAATGCATGTTTGATTTGTTTTGGGCCGAGAATCGCAGTGTATTATGTCTTGTCATAGATACGCAGGTAGATCTTTGATTATTTTTATCATTATATTACTTTTTTGGATCATAATGAAATTGGAATCTGGAAGCGAAACAGGTGTATTTCATGCGCTTGTAAAAATGCTTCAAATTCTGAATCGAAAAGTACAATATTCTGATACAACGATTGAAAAAGGAAAAGTACAATAAAAACAAGAATGGAAAATTACAATAAGGAAGCTCAAATACAAAGAGCTTTGAAATTTCCACTCCTTTTCCTTTTGTTGTTGGTAGAGGTACTTCTGGTTTTCTCTTTGGCTTCCTCGACTAGGGCTCTGCAGTACTCCACAAATTTGTACACCTCAAGCGGGGTGTTGAGGGGATGCATCTCAATTTCAGCTTTTCTTAATTTCTTGGGCACATCCGCAAGAGCCGGGTTGGCCAACTCTGATAGCTTGGAGAACCTATCCTTCCAGTGTTGAACTTCATCCCTCAGCTCAATGATGACTGCCTGCTCTTCAATCCTACCGAGCAGCTCAACATAGCGATGTTCCCAATACTGAATTTCATCCCTCACTTGCCGGTATGCATCGCTGATGTAACGAAGATTCCTCTTCAACTCATCAGAATCCTCTTGTTCTGCTCTCAGGGCCCGCCGATATTCTCTGAGGATGTTCTCAAATGAGTCTCTCTCTTGCACAACACTGTCTAACTTACTCTCCCATTCAGCTTGTAGCATGCGGGATTCTCTTTTTGACTTGGCAAGCAAGCTTTTCGCAGTTCTCCCTTCCATTTTTGCCTCATCGCATAATTCTTTCCACTGATTGGCTTCTTCAATGGCCTTCTTCTCTTTCAAGGTTCGCCTCTTAATTTCCTCCTTGGCTCCTTGAAGATACCTTTGAACTTCTAACTTACTCTTCTCTTCCCCTTTTAGTTTCTGACTGAACTCCTCAATAGCAGCAGACTTGAGAGCACTCTCTTCTTCCAATCTTCTGTTCTTCAGAGCCATCTTCTCTATCTCCGCTTGCAAAGATCTCTTCTCTTCCTCTGCCTTCATCAGAGCCAACTTGACCTCGCCTAACTCTTCGACAACAGGAACACTAGCGTCTTCCCTCTCAACTTGCAATGCTTTTTGGTAAGACAATTGAACACTCTGGATCCTTTTTCCAAGCCACTGAGTGAAGGTAATACCACTAGTCCTCTGAGCAAGCTCTACTTTTCCCCTACGAATCACCGTACCCCATGCTTGCAAGACCTTTCTAAGCAAACTGTCATCTTTTGGACCTCCTTCAAAGATGTAAAACGGGAATAACATCTCTTCAGTAGGCGAATTCCTCATCGGATATCCCAATTGCCTCAGAGTCAGAGACGGGTTGTAGTTGATGCATCCTTTAGTGCCCATCAGTGGAACATTCTGAAAACCACCGCAACGGAAGACTACCTCAGTTCTATCCCCCCAGCATGATGGAAGATACCAACGGACTGAGTTCTCATCTAGGCCCCCTAAAATTTGGATCCACTCTTGAATACTCATAGCTTTCACCTCACAAGTTATAGCATAGTCAATCAACTTTTCCACTCGTATTGGATTGGTGAAAGCATGAATAAGAAGCCAAGCATACAACAGGTGAGAAGAGCAAGATATTTTCTTCCTTCTCAAGTCACAATGATGAGTAAGAGCAGAATAGGTGTCAGCAAGGATTGCAGGAATTGGATTGATAGGGCTCTTCTCATTTTGAAAAGCTAAGAAGATGTCAATGACAGTCACATCCACATGTTTCTCGATCTGTAGGAAGAGAACAACCCCGAAGATTGTTAAGGCTAGGACTTGCTTGAAGACAACCCAATTTTTACTTCTGGCATAGGCTTCCATTAAACCCTCAAGGTAGCTCTGCGGGAAACCTATCACATTGTTTCTCTTCTGCTTTTGGAGTTTCATATCCTTTACACTCACTTGTAACAATGCAGCAAACCTCTCAACTGTGTAGTACTGTTCTTGATACCGGTAAGGGACAGCTTCTGTCTGAGTAAACCCCAAAATCTGCTGATATTCTTCCAATGTGGGAGCCATTTGAAAATTTTTGAAAAGAAAGCACCTGATTTCAGAGTCATAGAATCTACTCAGAGCCACAATAGCCTCAGTCTGCACCTCTAGCAACAACAACTTCTGGAGATTCCCAAAGGCACTATCAAAAGATCCTCGCTCAATCCGTCCCATCAATGCAACACACTTCTTCAGACTAGTCACATCTACCTTGCTTACAGCTGGGTACCTTGGAGTATACACCGTTTCTCTTCTGGATTCCATGTCGTATCTATGACAAGATCTCTCCTAAGTTTTGTCAGACCTTGGGTTTTAGGCCCCTCTCAAAGCACATAATCATAAGGGTATGAGTGTGTGTGGCAAGGACATACCACTTAAAACTACCCAACACATATCACCCCACCTGCAAATGAAAACCCAGAACAGTCCAGACAAAAGCAAGCAATAACATGTTGTCTACCCTAGGGTTTAATATCAAATAAGCTAGCCTAGAGTTTCAACAACAATCAAGTGCATTGCTTACCTCAAGAAAGGGAGCCAAGAAGAGGGGATCATGATAGAATTGGGGAGAAATGCATGAGCTTACCTTGAAGAAAGGGAGCAAAGAAGAAGGGAACACGATTGGGATTAGGGAAATGCATGAGGGTACTAAGCACATAAGCAAGGAGGAGGAAGGAAAAACAAACATGGAAGAAAAGAAAACAAATGCACATGCATACAACATGATAAGAAAGAAAAGGAAACTGAAAGGGATAGAAGCAAACAAGGTATCCAAATCAAATCAATAACACAAACCACACATTTAATTAATTAGGCTTGACCCACTTAAAAAGGAAACGTCCCCAGTGAAGTCGCCAGCTGTTGCACCCGAAAAGGTCCCTGAGGGGATTTTTCTTCGTTTACAACTTTTTAAAACAATGAAGTCGCCACCAATATTTTTTATAAGGAAAATATTGAAGAAAAATCTTTTTGGAAAGCGGATGGCCTTTTGGAAAACCGGAGGATTTGGGTTCGGGGGTCGGTTAGGCATGGGGAAGGTATTAGCAACCCACACCTCCTTTCTACCGAAAGGGAACCTTTAATTAAACGTGTGGTTTTAAGTGTTGATTTGGAAAATACTTAAATTTGCCTCAAAGGGAATGAGAAGACTTAATGAAAATTTTTATTTTTGGCGCTTGACGAGAGTTAGCCGCTCGCTCCTACGTATCTCCCGGTGCGATGGAGAATTCAAAGCTACGTAGTTCTTGTTTGTCCTGAAAAAAGGTTTTTGTCTTTTATCTTGTTTAGGTGAGTTTTCGCAATAGGGATGAGGATTCGCGATAATTGGTTCTTACTTTAGGTAATCAAAAGGGTTTTCGCAATCGAATTGATTTTTGGTTTGTGAGATGGCTTCTTGATGTTTGAAAGTGTTCTTGGTTATGAAAAAGATTTGAAATTGTAAATGCTACTAACGAGTAACAAATTGTAGTATAATTTGAATGCGACATGGTTTTGAGGTGTTACTAACGAGTAACAAAGGTTTTGAACTTTGAAGTCGGATTACAAAGTCAATGCGATCATCAAAACAAGCAAGCAAATCGTGAACACCAATTCAATACTTAATCACATAACAAGCACAAAAACAAGTATAAATGAATAAGAACACATGTGCATCAAGACTAGGGTTAGTCCATCCCTTGCCAAAACCTACACAAACTCCAAGAACCAACACCACAATTGCAAGTGAGGATGCATCAAGATTAGGACAACCTATCCTTTACAAAACCTACACGAACCCTAAATTACATTTACACAAACCTTTCAAGGTGAATGCCATCATAGGCCAAATTGGCCTTCAAGCATTCACGCATTATTTAACTATCATAAAAGGAAACCTAAATTTGCATCTTCCTACTCATTAAGAGTTATAAAAGAGAGATTGAATCATTTCTAGGTAATCCTCCTCACTTAGATCGAGGTGCACTAGGCGCAAGTGAGAGTCACTTTACCAATCATCAACCTAAGACAAATTATAAAGTAATTCATAAGAATAAGCAATCTCATACACTAAAAGGAGGGTTGAATCACCTAGAGCAATCTTCATCACTTAGAACAAGGTGCACTAGGCACAAGTGAGAATCTCTTTCCCTATCATCAGTTTAAACAACACCTAAACTAAAAAGGTTGAATCATATAGAACAATCCTCATCACTTTAAGCAAGGTGCACTAAGCACAAGTGAGAGTCATATTGCCTATCATCAACTTAAAATGATAAGCAAACATATAAAAACCCTATTTAGTCACAATATGCGACCCAAATACATAACCAAGAACCCATTTATTTTTGAAAGCAAGTGAGATAATATGAGAAAACGAGCTAGATTACAACTTTTGGTAAAGGTTCATGTGATTTGGCAAAGACATGCACAAAACTAACATAAACCCTATTTTTCTACAAGTATGCGAAACATAATATGCCATAAAACAACATTTTATTTCATGAAATGCAAGGGTCAAGATCCAAATCAACACAAATCATCAATCATTCAAGGGTGAGAAGCACCATAAGCACCCAAGCCTCCCTAAGTGCTTGTCAAAGTGCTTATGACACTTCTCACCAACAACAATCAACAATATGAGGATATGAAGATGATAGGATCAATGAATTTACATTTTTGAGGCAAGAACTCAAATATGATGCAAGGTTTTAAGGATTTTACCTTAACTCCAAGTTAGAAAGTGAGATGAGAAGATGAAACTAGACACAAATCAACAAAACTCTAAGGTTCTTCAAAGAAATACCCACGCAAATATGATGATCAAACCCACTTGGTGATGATGCTTGAACTTTGAATGAGAAAGGGAGGGAGTATGTGAAAGAGGGATGCAAATGAGGTGGAGTGGTGGTGTTTGGGTGGAAGGAAATGAAAAAGATGGATGGAGGAGAGGGAAAGGAGGCTACGGCCTTGAGAGGAAAAAGGGAGAGATTTTTGTGTGCTAGGGTTTTAGTGTAGGAAAAATGAGAAGCAAAAGATGCTCATGTGTGGAAATGAGAGGGTATTTATAGAGTTGTTTTAGGTCTAGGGGTAATTAGGTCATTGTTATTTACTAGGTGCTCTAGGATTGGGTTTTAAATTTGAATGAAGGGATAGGATTAGAGATCACTTGGATTGTGGGTAGTGAGAAAACACAAAAATGAGAGTGAAGGAGTGATGGGGTGTGCGACACCAAGGAGAGAGGGAGGGAGAGCTTGTGTGAAAAAAACTTGTCCTATTTTGGGAATGGAGGCTCATATGTGATGTGAGGTAAAAATAGGGTTAAGAGTATAATTGAGATGGAATGTTACCAAAGAAGTAATTTTGTATTTTCTTGTGAAGAGGTGAGTATAAATGGGTGGGGTAATTTACAAAAGAGGGCATAAATCTATGTGGGAGTGAGTGATGGTCACCAAAAAGGGAAAAGTTAAGAATAGTACAAGAATATTCTTAAGGAATAATTGTACAATAGAAGAGTGTGAAGAAATTTTGAGAAGGGAGAGAGAGAGAGAATTCGAAATTGTGGGGGGAGAGAGAGAAAAAAAACTTGTTTTTGGTCTTTTGTCTTATTGAGGACACTTCCTTCTTTTTGAGTTTTGAATTTTGGGCATGGAGGTGAAGGTGCACCTATTAAAAAATGTCATATATATTTGAGAACCATAAAATATTCCCTCTAATTATTCTAGGCAATGAAAATTGTCATTTAGTAATTGGGGAATATTTAATGGTCTTTTTTTTTGGGTTTTTAATGCACTAAAAACGGGGAAAATGCATTTTTAATTATTTTGGACTAGGACTTTCTTTCCAAAAATTATACAAAAATTACCCTTGGCAGAGTAACAAGTATGCCACGTCCTTGACCGGGTCTTGGTCCAAAAATAATTAATTCGCTTTTATTTAAATGCCCAAAAATGCAAAAATATGCACTATTTTATTTCCTAAAATTCCTAAAAATTAAGAAAAATGTTTTTGGGTGCCAAAAATTAATAATGATCAATAAATGGCCTTTTTTTATGAAAATACAGACACGTGCCAAATGACGGGGGCACAGGGCAGCTCACGCAGTTACTATTAGCGCGCGCGCGTAATTCAAATAAAAATGCGAAATAGGGGACGAACACACATAAATGCACCAATCCACTGTTTTCCACACATTATGAATTACCTTATTGCTTCCATTTTTCTGAAAAATGTTTTTTTGACTTGGGCGGACAAAAATTCGGGTATTACAGCTGCCCCTCTTTATTTCACATTTCGCCAAGAAATATGAATTGGCCTTTTCATATTCGTTGGTGAAATGGAAATAAAGATATAGAAATAATACTAATTTTGTCCGCTTCAGAAAAGTTCAAATTTTCTTTTTGTTATTTTCCTTTTGAGAAAGGGGGTTAACACTTGTCGCATTAACGGGAAAGCAGTAAATTGGGAAAAGCGGTAAATTGGGAATTCGGAAGTTGCCTCAAACCTTCTAACAGACTCTTGTCGAGTCCGAGCTCTGGGGGTGGCCTTTTCGAGCGGCCGATCAACATCAGGTCCGGAACTGATTCGATCAGTGGATTTACGTTATGCCTTAGGCTGACACAACTAATCCGAAGGACTTAACGAAGTCGGATGGATCCCCCGCGCGCTCGTACACGATGTTTTGATCTATGGAAGGAGGTCACTAACTCGGTGGGAGTTCACTAACTCTGTGCTGATGGAGTTTACTAACTCGGGGTTGATGGAGTTTACTAACTCAGTGTCATGGTGATTTTCTAAAAATGATATTTTTGGGACCCTCTGGTCCAAAGTAACTTTTGTCTTGGATGGTGCATGAAATGCATGCACTTGGGTATTTGGGTGCACATGAATGCAATGATTGATTTTTGTGGGATGCTTTTTCTGTTTGATTCTTCATTCTCTTCTTTTTCTTTTGTTATTCTTTCGCTCTTCTGAGATGCGAACTTGAAAGTGTAATGCACTACTATTTGATGCCATGGAGTGACGAATGGCATGGACGATATGAGAATGATGAATGATATGAAGATGTTGTGTTCTTTTATGTTCCGTCCTCTGTGATTTTCTTCTCTTTTGTTTTTGTTTATTCTGTTTGTTTTCTTTAAGCAGCTTTCTTTTTTCTGCTTATTTGTTTTTTTTTCTTCGGCACTCTTTTTTGCTGGTTAAATCTATCTGCCGGACGGAGGCTGTTCCAGGACGATGATCACGCGAGGATTGCGCACTGGTTCGTCACGACTGTTTTTTTTCGCAATTAGGTATTTATAGAGTTGTTTTAGGTCTAGGGGTAATTAGGTCATTGTTATTTACTAGGTGCTCTAGGACTGGGTTTTAAATTTGAATGAAGGGCTAGGATTAGAGATCACTTGGATTGTGGGTAGTGAGAAAACACAAAAATGAGAGTGAGGGAGTGATGGGGTGTGCGACACCAAGGAGAGAGGGAGGGAGAGCTTGTGTAAAAAAAAACTTGTCCTATTTTGGGAATGGAGGCTCATATGTGATGTAAGGATAGTACAAGAATATTCTTAAGGAATAATTGTACAATAGAAGAGTGTGAAGAAATTTTGGGAAGCGAGAGAGCGAGAGAGAATTCGAAATTGTGGGGGGAGAGAGAGAAAAAAAAAACTTGTTTTTGGTCTTTTGTCTTATTGAGGACACTTCCTTCTTTTTGAGTTTTGAATTTTGGGCATGGAAGTGAAGGTGCACCTATTAAAAAGTGTCATATATATTTGAGCACCATAAAATATTCCCTCTAATTATTCTAGGCAATGAAAATTGTCATTTAGTAATTGGGGAATATTTAATGGTCTTTTTTTTTGGGTTTTTTATGCACTAAAAATGGGGAAAATGCATTTTTAATTATTTTGGACTAGGACTTTCTTTTCAAAAATTATACAAAAATTACCCTTGGCAGAGTAACATGTATGCCACGTCCTTGACCGGGTCTTGGTCCAAAAATAATTAATTCGCTTTTATTTAAATGCCAAAAAATGCAAAAATATGCACTATTTTATTTCCTAAAATTCCTAA
The DNA here is from genome assembly GCA_039519185.1 of Astragalus membranaceus. Taxonomy (NCBI): domain Eukaryota; kingdom Viridiplantae; phylum Streptophyta; class Magnoliopsida; order Fabales; family Fabaceae; genus Astragalus; species Astragalus membranaceus. Next base: position 126,908,687 of record CM076851.1, read on the forward strand.
AAATTAAGAAAAATGTTTTTGGGTGCCAAAAATTAATAATGATCAATAAATAGCCTTTTTTTATGAAAATACAGACACGTGCCAAATGACGGGGGCACAGGGCAGCTCACGCAGTTACGACTGGCGCGCGCGTAATTACAATAAAAATGCGAAATAGGGGACGAACACACCTAAATGCACCAATCCACTGTTTTCCACACATTATGAATTACCTTATTGCTTCCATTTTTCTGAAAAATGTTTTTTTGACTTGGGCGGACAAAAATTGGGGTATTACAGCTGCCCCTCTTTATTTCACATTTCGCCAAGAAATATGAATTTGCCTTTTCATATTCGTTGGTGAAATGGAAATAAAGATATAGAAATAATACTAATTTTGTCCGCTTCAGAAAAGTTCAAATTTTCTTTTTGTTATTTTCCTTTTGAGAAAGGGGGTTAACACTTGTCGCATTAACGGGAAAGCAGTAAATTGGGAAAAGCGGTAAAATGTTTTTTTGACTTGGGCGGACAAAATTGGGGTATTACAGTCATCCCATAGTGTCTTATGCATAGTTTGGATTATTCGTTTTCTCACCTGACCAAACATCAAATATAACAGAGTATCTCTCTCTCTCTCTCTCTCTCTCTCTCTCTCTCTATATATATATATATATATATATATATATATATAAGTGTAAAGCATTGTTCACTTATAAATATATATTTTCACGTTATCTTTCCAACGCATCTTAGAACACCTCAATTGGGTTCCCGGATCAAAAGTTATCGCTGAAACACTGTGAATGCACTATTGCTGAAATAGCACATGGTCGCAACACGACGTTGTCCCATCGCGTCGCGATAAGGTCCAATAGCTTTTCTCTTCACATTTCATGATTGGTTGCGAGGCAAGAGTTCGGGTCGTGACGCGACTAGTGCTGTCAAGTGCAGATTATGCACATTTTGTGAAAACTTGACTCTTTTTCCCCTTGTTATGATTCCTATATTCATTCCATCCATTAACGTTGACTTCAAATGCATCATACACATAAAGTCCATGGTAAAAAATACATGTATGCTCAATTCATGCATTAATTCGATGTTAAGGCTTACAAACTGTTCAATCAACAAGCAAAAATCACATTTCACCACTAACACATCATTTCAATACACTTAGTCATGATAACAATTCATTTATATCCCCTCCACACCATAAACACCCCCCAATAACCAGCAAACCACCCCAAACAAAAAAGTCCTTTTATTATATATAGTGTAACATCCTAGATTTTACGTGACAATAAAACCCAGGATGTTGCCTTTTTTTGATCATTCAGAGATATACTTTGATAAACTGAATTCAGATAATTGAATACCTAACAATTGTAACTGACTAAGGATGGTAGGTTTTCATATTGATTTGATATTCAAAACATAACTGTTACAAATCATCCATCGGAGTCAACATAAGTACTTAATCCAAGATACAAAGTACATATACCCTAATACATCATTAGGCTAAGCCTAATACTTCAACATGAAACATAATTCTCATCACATGAGACTTAGCACAAAATAATATGCTTCACTTCTAAACATCAAGGTCCTCCAAGAATTGGAATCCTTAACTTCATTAACCATCACCTGTTTGTCTGAAAAAAACAACAATGAGAGGTGAGATTACATAATCTCAGTGAGTTCTTTCGAGACTCCCTTACCATAATACACTCGGAGTATCTTTTAATATTTACATATGATGCATCCCCCTAACGCAATAGACTTACATAGTATAAAAGCTACTACGTACACTATGGGGAACCTGTCTTCAATGTATATATCCTTAATCTAAATCTCTTGGGCCTTGAGATAGGTTCATGACACCCACCCCAAGTACATCATTAGTTCTTTAATTCATTTACAGTGTACTTAGATATGTACTAGATAGTTTTCTCACTTGTATTTTCGGAAGAATTTTTGACTCGACACAAAACCATTTATTCGTGAACTCAAGCACATTGCAATAAATGAAAATGGACTTAAACAATCACAACTGGCAACACATATAAAGGGAATGGAGTTAGGCTTATCACCCAAGGTACTTGAAGATGACATATTAAAGAAACAATTGAGAAACTTTTCTTACGCGGGCACCTGTGTCAAAGTAACGCGGACCGTGTCAATATTTTAGCAAAATTTTCATGAATGACAGATTATGACACGGGCACCCGTGTCATTTGGACACGGATTGTGTCTTTCTCTCGGATGCTCTGTTTTTGCTCTTATAATGCCCATCTTCAAGCACTTGTATTTAGACCAATTCCATTCGAATTACCACATTCAAACATATATAAAACACCAATTTAAGGGTAGTTTGGAGTAATTTAAACATCAAAACATCATTCCAACACTTGAATCATTTATTGAATCATCAACACATCAAGTACCTAATAAACTTGTTCACCTCATTTTAAGATAAATTTTCAGCAACCAACCAACACAAAATACCTCCATATATCAGTTAAGCTTCCTTTAACAATCTAATTTTTAACGCGCATCAACTGAAATCAATAAAAAAGGGGAAAATAACTCACAAGTATCAAAGTGGATTCAAGAAATTGATAACAACTAGTTCCCAAAACACCCAAATAAACTCCTAAGCACACAAACAAGCTATCCCACCAGCTCCTCACTCATGAACCAACACCCAAAAGCTCCCAGTAGACAACCTCTAGCTCTCAAACCTTATAGATGCTGAACTAAACCCACATTCAAGCTCCAATCAAGCATCCATGACCCTCAAAACACACATGTATGAACAAAACAAGGTCTAGAAGTGATTTATTGTGAAATTTCAGAATTTGAATCTTCAAATCTTATCTCAAAACGAAATGGTTGAAGATGTAGGGAAGATGAAGATGTAGCTCAAATCTGAGAGTGTGAAACTTTTGGGTGAGACACCATTGTTGCCAAGAATCAAGACAGAGATGTTGGTTTCCCCATATTCCTTTCTCACTCTCAAAGCTCTCTCCCTCTCTTTAGGTTTCTCTCTTTTTCTTTTGTAAGTGAGAAATGAGAGTGTTCTTAATGAGTGAGGGTGTGTCTGTTCAGCTGAGGATAAAGAGGGAAGTAAAGGGATTTGGTAATTTAGTGAGAGTGGATTTAAAACTAAAGGGAAATTCCAATAATACACCTCCTCTAAATTTCTATCACTCAAACTTATTTAATCCACTACTTTTACCCATAAAACTTCTAATAAATTAAATAATTGCCAATCATCAACAAACTTGCAATCATTTCCACAAGTCATAAACAAGCATATATACACACATTGAAATCAAATAACAATCATTCAACAATTCAATTAAGAATAATTCTGTAATACCAATAAAGGAAATTAAATAGTTCGATCATACTAATGATCATAGGGAATCTTCGAGTCCCAAAATCAAATACGCAACCAATAAAAAAAATTAAATCAATCACTTGACGGTTAAAGTAATTACAATTACTTTGGATGTTACATATAGTATTGATTGTTTCTAGTGTATTTTTCTATTTTTAAAATTATTAAGATATTCTTAAATAGTTTTAAAATATGAAGACAACTAAATGGATATAAAAATTAGGTTCCCAAAAACATGTTAGGTACCCGTACCCAAATTAAGAGTCGTAATGCAAAATCTATGTTTGTAGAACAAGTTTACCCATTGTATAATGGTCGTTGTTTTTTACTATTCTTACACTTCTCTTTATCTTCTGATAGGTATCTTTTAAAGTTTATCATATAGAAGATTTTTCAAACACACTTCCACAACCAAAGGGATGGCTAAGTAGGACGCTAAAAAGTGGCGGGGCTGATTGAACCGCTAGTTAGTGATTGGTTGACAAGTTGAGTCATCCCTATCCCGTTGAGGCAAAATCCCAGGCACTGGTTTTGATGAAAACAAACCATTTTGACAAGTGGTGAAGTTATCTTATCCATTGTGGATCTAATGTGTTTTCTTGAGTAATCTGAAGTACAGGGCATAATCACTCACAACTCAAGAATATATCTGCTAAGCAGAAGCATGATCTGAATAAAGACTATGAGAATATATCAGAATATATATCAAATGGAGTGACCATAATTCCACATAACTACACGTCTCAATCAAGGAATGATGATCAACAAGAAGACATAAAGATGGATCAAATGCTTCTCAAGCCTGAGAAGATATTTTCTTCAATAAGGAAGAAGCCTTACAATCATTTCCATCATGACTATGGAATTCAATGAGAAAGGCTAGATGGACTTCAGAGAGTTTACAAAGTTGACAAACTCTATTTAGTAAGAAGACGACCTTCAGCAGCTTGCCAAGCTCAAATAAGGATCTTCCTATGACAATTGCAGTTTTAGCCAGACGCTTCTCAGTGTGAGAAGAAGAAACCCTATGCCTAATATGTGAAAGAAAAAAGGACTCTCCAACAACAGTGAGATATCCCTTGAAGCATCTTATGTTAAAGGCAAGACGTGTGCTCAAAAGCTCTTCATTCTTGAAGTGATAAAAGATGCAATAAAGAACTGAGCATAAAAGCTCATCACTATCTAGACAATTCAAATCTTCAGAAGATACATGTCTACATGTATGATGTGTTCAGAAGACATAGTCATCTAAGATGAAATTCCTGGAACACTCAAATGATCTCAAAAGGTCTTGTGTGAAAGACTCATTTGAAGAACAAGAAGAAAATAACAAGATCAAGTTGTTATAAAAGCATGAGTAACTCAGAAGATCTTCAGAAGGTACTTAGAAGACTCTTTAGAGTTCAGAAGACAGATAGAAAGACATGATCAGAAGATATGTTCAAAAAATGCATCACAAGCTCTCAAGTACAACTTTGTCACCAAACCAATTTCTTCAAGTCCTAGAAGATGTTATCAAAGCTCACTGTCCAGAAGTGTTAGTTCAAGCCACATGAAAGGATTTGCAACAGATCTATTGGATGGAAACTAAATAAATATCCAATAGATGATCACATTCAAAGTGTGAGAGTAGACTACAGCCTAAGACAATTCTTCCCTTCATATGGCTTCACATATAGCTTCTAAAGCTTCTCATCAAAGCTTTTGAAGGTCTATAATCTCTCTCAACCATACTCAGTGAGCTTACAAACTTATATGGGAATATTTTCTGAGTATATAATAGCTTAGGAATGTATAGATTGATATACATCATGTAATCACACTAGCTAGGTGAGTTCCCAAACAGAACACTAACACAGTCTCATCTATTATCCTTCTTAACAAGGCTTTGGTTGCGAGATTGTTAATGAAGATGCCTAAGTAGGTCCTTGTAACACTTTCAATTTTTAAGTAAGAACTTAAACTCAAATAATTAAATAATCATAATATATAGGACTTAAATGTAACTTCCTAATTTTTGAAAAGAGTATTTAGATATAAATAATAAGAAAATAAATTATCCATATTATTTGAGTTCTAGTATATGCAATGTTTTCTGTAGCCTAGAAGTGATATTTTAAAAATTTAGAAATAATCCATTTGTAAATATTATATATATATATATATATATATATATATATATATATATATATATATATATATATATATATATATCATAATATTGAAAACAATTAATTAAATGAAATGAGAAACTAGAGAGAAGTCACGTGCTTTAACAAATATATATTATATTATTGATTATAATACTTCCTATCGTGTATCCTAATATAATTATAATTTAAAACTAAGTAAATATTAAAAAAATCATTAAAGTAGTTGATGGACAAAAGCATCGAGAAGCTTCCCCTTAAAGCTAGCAAAAAAATCTAAAGTGCGGGATAAGGAAGGACAAAAGAAAACACGGTAACAAAAAGGGAAGAAGTGGAGAGATCATTGTTCTGGACGGGGCCGAAGCAAATTTGGTCCAGTCGAAGACCGACCGAGACCAGCCAATAAGCAGGATGGAAATGGATGACCTAAATCCACTAAATCAATGACTCAGATCAACCCGTACAGAATCCTACGGATACCTGCAGAATTCCTGACACTATATATAGAGGTCTTACCTCAGCTGATAGGTACTTTTTGACCCATACCGTTACTCTACTCATATTCTTACCCACTGACTTGGGCGTCGGAGTGTCATTGCAGGTACAACCCGGGCTGAGCTCTGCACACGACCAACAACTCAACAGAACGACTAGACACCTCAGCAAGCTATCCTGCCCGACCTCGAGGTATTGTTCAGTGGCGACCACAGTGGGAGCACACACGCTATCCCACCCCATCTCTCACGCCTCCACGAGGAAGACCGCGGCCGGCTCCGCGTTTGAGAAGTGTGTCTGCGATTCCCGAGCAGCCACCACCCGTTCCAGAAGGCCCGTGGTTAACGCTGAAGGCACCGCCCCAGGTGCCCAGACTGGGCCGTCCAACAGGGCAATGTCACACTCCCAGCGAACATCATTCAAGAGCTATGCAAGCTACTACATGTTCGAGACCGACACATCGCGCGGCAGGAAGACTGGCTTACTCAGATAGAGTAGCAGGTCGCCTCGGGGCGAGCGAACACCGCACCCGAGCCACGCCGCCGCAACTACGAGTCTCCTTTTCATTGGGCGAACCCGTCTAGAAGACATCGCTCACCTCCAAGAAGGAACCTCGTACACTGATCCCCGCCTCGACGGAGGGGCCGAGGAGGAGCTCAAACGCCTCCAAGGACACCGACTTCCACGACCGATTCAACTTATTGGCCAGAAGAGTCCTCTTACCAAGAATCTTCATATGACTCGTACGGGTCACCCGCCCGGTCAAGAAGCAGATCATTTGATCAGTATGCCCGTCCACATGATAAGAAGCATTCACCAGAATGACGTCAACACCACAGGTACTCTCTAGAGTGACGTGGTCATCAAGGCCGACGCTTCGAGGACCGACCACCTCGTGGAGAAATGAGTGACAGGAGGATGGGACCCTTCACCCGAGACATTGACGAGTGTCGTATCCCTCGAGCCCTTGAAAAACCCCCGTCAGACTTGAGAATGTACAACAGTGTAAAAGACCCTGATGCCCACTTGAGATATTTCAATTTGATGATGCAGTACAAGGGAGCATATGGGCCAGTGAAGTGCAAGATCTTCCCCTTAACCCTGGAGGGGCCGGCCTTAGAATGGTTCACGGAGCTGAGGCCGAACACTATCTCGTCCTGGGAGCAGCTGGCTAGAGATTTCTCTGCCCGTTTCACAGCCTCAACGATGAAACCCAAATCACACGCGATCCTAAAAGCGATCAGACAAGAACCTGATGAAACCCTCCACGACTATGTGGAACGATTCAACAAGGAGGCCACCAACGTAAGGGGACTAGAAGACGATATGAGACTATGGTTCCTTTGGGACGGGCTTCGTACTGTCAGTTTGTTCGAGATCGACGTTGGTGTGAACAAACCGCCCGATTTAGAAACTTTCCTTCGCAGGTCTCAGAGGTTCATGAACTATGTAGAAAGAGCCATAGAGACGCAAGACATCACGGGAGGAACAGTCAAGGAACCCCAAGGGGAGCGCGACCAGAGACCGTGAAGGGATCAAGGAGGCCCGTCAAGGGACTTCAAGTCCAGAAATTCTCAGATCGCACTAAGCTGAACACGTCCTATGCTCAGATTCTGTCTGAATGTGCAAATACGGAATTCAGAGACATCAAAAGACCTGAACCACTGGTTCCCAAAGAAGGGCAACACTCGTTCCCTAAATATTGCAGATATCACTGCAGTAACGGGCATGACACCAACAATTGTATGGCCCTGAACGACATTGAGGAATTGATTAGAAAGGGTAAGCTTACCCAATACGTGAAGAAGGGACAGACGGACGGGCGAGGAGAGAAGAATGAAACTCGTTCCCCTCGAAAGGGGAAAGCAGTGATTAATGAAGTAAGTAGAGGTAATAAGGAGAACGACGACGACGGGGAAGACGAGGAAGATAACAGAAAGTCCAAGGGGAGACCAGTGGCCATGGTAATCACAGAAGGGTGCCCGATCAACGGACGAGAGACCAACAAGTCCATGAAAAGAAGGTGGAAAGAAATCATGAGCGTAACCTCAACGTCCGCTCACAGATCCCTCTCTAACAGGCCGCCCTTAGCATTCGGAGATAGCGATTTGCTTGATGGTAAGCCGAATAAGTACGTCCCGCTCTTGGTCACCGCCGTGATGGCGAACGTGGAGGTAAGAAGGATCTTGATCGACCACAAAGACCTACTTGATGTGCTAAAAATATCCAAGAACGATCTCAGAGCCTATCGAGGGTCAGATTTGACCGGCTTCAACGGCTCATCCATGACACCTCTTGGTATGATAGAGCTTATGATCACATTCAGAGATGATAACACAGAGAAACCCATGTGCAGAACCGTAAAGATAGATTTCCTAGTGCTACCATGCAAATCAGTGTATCAATGTATCATAGGTCGACCAACGCTGGGAAGGCTTGGGGAAGTCACCACAACCATCCATTTAAAAATGAAGTTTTATTCTGACAAAGATGAAGTGGTCACGGTACTGGCCGACCTCTACTCCGCAAGAAGATGTCACTTCATGAGCCTTAAGGAGCAGGGAGAATTCGAAACAAAAAAGGTCGGGGCCTTGAACAAAGCTGGAAACCAAGTCAACTTGGCCGACTTAGATGCCCGCTATAACCCTGACAGCAAAGAAGAGGAAGAAGACGACCTCCTAACTCGAGAGCTTAAGAAAATAATCAAGAGACTGGAAAAGACGATCAAGATCGGGAACGATCTCCCAGAAGAGGTGCGACATCAACTCGTCCAATGTTTGAAGGATCATGCTGACCTATTCGCATGGAGGGCGACCGATATGTTAGAGATTCCACCAGAGGTAGCATGCCATCACTTAGTTGTTGACCCTTCAACCAGGTGGGTCGCTCAACGAATACGTGTTCAGAAGGAGGAAAAGGCACGAGCTGCCGTGAAGGCGGTCGAAGATTTGATCGAGGCCGGCTTCATCAAAGAGATCAAGTATACGACATGGTTGTATAACGTGTTCTTAGTCAAAATAGCAAACGGGAAATGGCGCATGTGTGTAGACTACACTGACCTCAATCGAGCATGTACTAAAGATGCTTTCCTGGTTCCCAGTGTTGATCGACTTGTGGATAGGGCCACCGGGTTCTGAGTGCTATCGTTCTTAGATGCGTACTCAGGATACAACCAAATCTCCATGTACTCACCTGACCAAGAAAAGACAGCGTTCATGACAGAAAAGGGAAATTATTGCTATCGGGTTATGCAATTTGGTTTAAAGAATGGAGGAGCGACCTACCAAAGAATGATTAATAAGTCTTCCAAGGCAATATAGGCAAAGTGGTAGAGGTCTACCTGGATCACATGATTGTTAAAAGTAAAACAGATCCCGATAATGTGGCCGACCTAAGAGAAGTTTTTACAGAAGCCCGTAAAAACTCGCTCAGGCTAAATCCTAAGAAATGCACATTTGGTGTAAGGGCGGGCAAGTTTTTGGGATTCTACCTAACAGAAAGAGGAATTGAGGCCAACCCAGATAAATGCCGAGCGGTAACAGATATGAGGGCGCCCACCACCAAGAAAGAAATTCAGAAGTTGAACGGGATAGTGGCCGCACTTTCACGTTTCATTGCCAAGGCGGCGAGCAAGTCACTTCCACTCTTCAAACTGCTGAAGAAGGAGGCCGAGTTCGAATGGTCGACCGAGTGCGAGCAAGCGCTGAATCAGTTGAAGACCGCTCTACTACAACCTCCCATCCTGACAACACCAGAACCAAGGGAAACTTTGTATCTCTATCTAGCAATCACTGACGAGGAACAGGCCGCAGTGTTGGTGCGGGAAAAGCGACTCCAAGCAAAACCCCATCAGTCGGCTCTAGCATTAGTCGTTGCCACTCGAAGATTAAAGTCATACTTTGTGGCCCATCAGATCGTCTTAAGAACCGACCAACCCATACGGAAAATCCTCCACAGGCCGGACCTGGCAGGAAAAATGATCAAATGGGCGGTTGAACTGTCGGAGTTTGGCATTAGATATGAATCTAGGACGGCCACTAAAGCACAGATTTTGGCCGACTTCCTTGCTGAGATGACCCCAGTTCTTGAAGAGACAATAAAACCAATATGAACCTTACATGTAGATGGCTCGTCCAACAGCAAGGACAGTGGGGCGGGGTTGATTCTTGAAAATTCTGAGGGAACGACCATTGAAGTATCCCTGATGTTCTCATTCTCAACCTCGAATAACCAGGCTGAGTACGAAGCATGTATTGCTGGACTTTTGCTCGCCCGCGAATTTCAACGTAAAAAGGGCGGAGCTTCAATTGGACTCCTTCTTGGCAGTATCACAAATCAAAGAAGTATTCGATGCAAAAGACGTGATCTTGGAGAGATATCTGGCAAGGGTGAGAGAATTTCTTGGGCTGTTTGAATATGCACAAGTGTAACACGTCCCTAGATCAGAAAACACTAGGGCGGATATACTGTCCAAATTGGCCAGCACGAAAAACCCTGGAAACCGTAGAAGTGTAATCCAGAAAGTCCTACCTCAGCCCAGTGTCCGACTTGAGGTCACCCTGGATTTAGATGTTTGCTTGGTCGACCTAGAAGAGAGCTGGATCGACGACATCCTCAAGTATATTAGAGACGGTGAAGAGTCGGACGATCCCAAAAAAGCAGCCCTGGTACGAAGACCCTCAGTCGAACACCCTCAGACCAACGGCCAGGCAGAGGCCGGCAACAGAGCTATCTTGTGCGGGTTGAAGAGGCGATTAGATGAGGCCAAAGGGAGATGGACAGAAGAGCTCCCAAACGCACTATGGGCGTATAGAACGACCCCTCATTCAACTACTGGAGAGGCTCCATTCAAAATGGTTTATGGGACAGACGCCCTCATCCCAGTCGAGATCGGCCAACTCAGCTGGAGAACGGCCAATCCAAAGCCACCTCAAGAAAACGATCGAGCGATCAAAGAGGAGTTGGACCTGATTGAGGAACTTCACACCAAGGCCGCATTAAGGGAGGCACTCATCAAACAATGAATGGTGACTAGACACAAGGCCAAAATCGTCCCCAGGAATTTCTCCATTGGCCAGCTCGTACTCAAAGGCAGACATAGGACATAAAAATGCATCCCAAGGCAAGCTCGCCCCAAACTGGGAAGGACCTTATCGGGTCGTCTCGAAGACGGGGAAGGGCACTTACCGACTCCAAACGATGAGCGGTGGAGTGATCCCTAGGACTTGGAATGCGGTGAACCTCAGGAGATATTTCATTTGAAAATATTTGATTGTAAACATTGAAAGAATATCATGTAAGACAATGAATAGTAAGAACCAGGCGGGACACTCTATTTCCCACTGGGTTTTTATTGAGGCCCGCCCGTCCGTCAATAAAGACGAGGCATTTTTATGACTTTGTGTCCAAATTTATATTCCCGTTCATAACATACAACCTGCAAGACCAGTTAAAATCAAACCGAGTTTGGTAAACTGCTAGTGGGTCTGAACGTACTTAACCGATTTAAGCTACAAAAGAAGCGACTTAAAAGATGGCCGCACCCCCAAGGGCAAGTTCAATCTGGATAGAAATCCAGTAAACTACCCGTGGATGATCGCACGTACTTGCGAGTAACGCGATTAAAATAGAACAAAAAAACGATCACGACTTGTGAATGAATAACAAGATATGAAACCGCTCATACAGGATAAAATGAGCCCGAGATAAAGTAAAAGGTCGGTCATACTTAAAAGAACGGGAAAAGCATTGATAAAAGTTACCCGGAAAAAAGGCCGAGCTCCATTAAGTGCATTTTACAACAAAAGGGGCGACCTTGAGGCCGCCCAATTACAGAACCATTCAAAAGAAAACAGATATTACAAAGAGTTACAGGGGATGCTCAAAAACAATGGACTCATCTCTTATAGTATTTCCCTGCTCGTCCTTCTCCGAAAGATAGATGATATGGCCGTCTCTGAGGGAGTGGGCATTGTTGATGATGTTGGGATCGATCTCAAGGTTGGGATAGACATACTGCACCTGAGCCATGGCTTCATTGAACCGCTCCTTGCATATGGCCAATATAGACTCGATCCCGCTCTTTCTTCAAAACACTAAGATCCTTCTTCAGACCGCCAACCTCCTCTTCCATCTCCTTGACCTTGTCCGACAACCGGTTGATTTTGGTCGTCCCAGATTTCACTTTCTTTTCCGCTTCAGCTTTGGCGGCCAGAGCGTCATCCCGCTCTGTGGTCACAGAGGAGAGCGATTCCTTGGTCTCATCAAGGGCATCATCGTTGGGTTGAGGGTGGACTCAGACTCTTGATGTTTCTTCTTGACAAACTCCAGCTCCTTCCGCATCTCTGTGATATATTCATAAGCACGACTCAGCTTTTCGGTTTTATCTAAGTTATCACTCTCCAACCATAAGTTTTGAGCAAGAAGACGCTTACCTGCAGTCCGCTCCGCCTCCCCCTGCTTAAGTTTGGTGACCATACGGGAGTCCGCCTTGATCACTTCAGCTATGAAAAGGAGGGGATCTTGTCGAAAACGGCCAAAATCCGATTCAGAAAGATCGTCCAAGTCGATATTGGAGGACAGTTTCTTCTGAGCGTCCTTCTCCTTCACTACTTTTGTTTTCTTGAGAAGGGGGTCAACCTCGACATCTTTCCCGCTGGTCCCTGCAGCATGATGAGGGCGATCCCTTTTCTTTCCAGAACTTGGGACGGCCACAAGCCCGTCGACCCCCTTATCAGCACCAGGGTCAATTGCCCCCTCCTCCGAAAAAGGAATGTTGACAGTTGGAGAAAGTGCAGGTTGAGGCTTTCTTCCCTTCCCGGCCTTCCTCATTAGATCTACGTACCCAACACTGGCCATTTCACTTGTAAAAAGAGTAAAGAACGGTTAGAAACACTTAACAAGTCAAGGAAGAAAAGTGAAGGGGAAAATGCGAGAGCCTTTCGCACCAAGAGCGGCTTAGAATTCAGCATCACTTCCAACCCGCGCCAACTAGTAGCATTTGATTAGTTCTTCATCCATCCAAGAAGCCATATTCTCGAGAAATCTAAGAGTTTCTAGATAGCCCTCTCCAAGGCGACATCTAGTCCCATACGTGATTGGAGTGCGGCAGTAGTGGGTGTACGTCCACGCGATGGGGAATTTAAGACCAATCACTCTTCCTCGATCGTCTAAAGAACCGACCGCCTTGCAAGCCTCTTCACAAACATGCACGACCCACATGAAGGATTGCTTCCAGGGTTTTAACGAATCAGAGTAGGGCTTGAAAATCTTGAAGTCTTGATGGCCTTTAATGCTTAAATGCTCCCAACGATTCCTGTTGCTATGGGGCTCGGGACGCCCGCTCATTTCAAAGATCCTAAAGAAAAGAGAGTGAGAGCAATCACGCCCCATTACTCTCATCAATTGCTCAAACTCCTTAATGAACGCCCAACTGTTAAGGTGCAACTGGGACGGGGTTACCCCCAGGTAGCGTAAAACCGAACGTTGGAAAGGAGTGAAGGGCGGGCGAACACTCATGTCACGAAGAACATTAGAATACATGAAAAATTTGAGGGTCGATGGAACAACAGGCACGTACTCGTTCGTAGGAACACACTCAACTTTCCAACGTTGGCCCGAATGGCCAACCATTTTCACATAATACGGGAGCATCTCGTCCCCAGGAGGGATTACCGAGGGTATCTTATTCTTGACGCCCAACGAAACCCAAGAGCGGTCTTCACCAATGATAATTCCCCAATCTGGTTCCCCAGTTATATTAGCTTGGTTTTCTCCCCGCTCAGAATGGGTGGGTTCATCAATAGGCCGATTGAGCATGGCTTCATCGCCAGAAAGCTCGATTTCATTTACCGTCCCCTGAGAGGGCGACTGTTCAGCCAAGGGAGCAGGGTTAGAATTTTTCGATGAGGAAGGCCGAACAGGTGTACTTATGGAAGGAGTATTCTCAGAGGAAGTACCCGAACTTGACATATCAGTAGACGAATTTGACGGACGATCTTCGGACAGGGATTCGCTCATAGACTCACACGTAGCAGAACGGGTGAATTGCTCGGCCAAATGAACGGGAGGTTCACCAGAAATACTGGCGGTCTGCTTCGTTCGCGCCAGAGTACATAAAAAGCTACCCTGCAAGGAGGGGGCAAGAAAGTCAAGACCACCTAGAAAGATGATTCACAGAAGGGGGCGACAAGGTCGACCCCCGGCCTGATAGCCCCTCCTCACCAAAATTGAATGGCCAACTGAAAAAGAGAGACGAGATGATTACCTGGAGTCAGAGATAGGGCAGTCGCCCCAGCAATCACAAAGACAAACGGTCTGGAGTAGAATCTCACTGGAGTGAAAGGTTTCTCACAGGAGAACACCTTGCCAGAGTATCACCGGAAACTTGGTCGCAGCTCGCCGAAAAACACATGCCGCACTCAGAGCAATCAGCGCGAAGGTAATGTACAAAAATGAAGGAATGGGGACCCTATATATAGGAAGAGCAGGCCAAGGGTTGAAGCGACATGACCATTCGTTTCCAGCATTAAATACGTTCCTTGGAAATTGAACCGGCATCATTACACGCCCCATCGAAAAACTCAAACGTCTTGTCAATCACATCGAAAGACGAAGTGCCACATCAATCAGAGCTTAATTTCTACGTCACCAAAGGAGGGGACACGTTGTTCCAGTATGAGCGGGCATGGACGACTTCGACTCAGCACAGGCGACCGCCCAGCAATCCGACCACTCCGCTGGGGGCAATCGATCTCAAGCCTGAACCCGTCCCATGGACGACTTCGGCTTGGGGGGCAACTGTTCTTGACTGGGCCGAAGGAAACTTGGTCCAGTCGAAGACCGGCCGAGACCGGTCCATAAGCAAGATAGAAAGGGATGACCTAAATCCACTAAATCAACGACTCAGATCAACCCGTACAGAATCCTACGGTTACCCACAGAATTCCTGACACTATTTATATAGAGGTCTTACCTCAGCTGACAGGTACTGTTCAATCATGAAAATAGGATGGAAGTGAAACAATGAATGGGTGAGCAATTGTTTAGCAAAGGAGTGAAGGAATTGGCGCATGCTTATGTTCCGAAAAGAAGTTGTGCTCTGTTTTGTTAACTGAAAACCAACAATTGGATACAAGAAGAAGGAGAATGGGAAGAGAAGAAAACCAAAGGGGATATAATGTTGTTGTGGTGTTGGTGTTTCAGCGAGAAATAGAACACCAGATTTAGTATGGTATACAATGGCATGGAACAGAACAAATGGTTTCAATTTAAAGGAAAGAATTGTTAAGAAGAAGAAAGATAAGAAGAGGTTGAAAGAGAAGAAGGTGGTCTTCATACAAGTACAACTTATTGAGGTAAAAGGATACTCATCTCTTTAGTTCTAGAAATTTTGAAGTTATAGGGTTTGATTTAAAAAGAATTAGAATTCTAGATAAGTTTTATATGAGTTGGGTAGTTAATTTGGGATACTTCAAATATTTCAGGCATAAGATCATCAATTGTATGGACATTCGTAAGTATAAGGTTGACAACAAATTGTTTGAGCTAGAAATAGTAGAGTTATTTTAAGTAAGTAGTAAGAAGCTTTAAAGTCTATGAATGAAATTTATTAGGATCAAAGGAAAATAGACTTAATTCATATAGTTGAAGATTAGTATCTCTAAGTTATAGTTTAGATATGGTTAGTCATTAAAATTTGGGGTAACAAAAATTTAAGGGAGTTTAAATACTAAAGGGGTTAAGGAAAATAAGAACTAGATATATTATCAAACTACAATAGGTACTAAAAATCACTTCCTTATCTAGATTCAAATAATTCATCCTATCGGTATTGGTCCTTGATTCCTCTCTAAGCGACATAGGAAGTCCGTGAGTAAATAATTGGGACTATAACAAGTCCTTTTAACTTCTTTAAACTTATTTTATATTTAATTGTCTCAATCTCTATCTTATGTTTATTTAAGCAATTAAAGACTTTATTACCCTTTATATGAAACACATTTTTTTGGGACATGGTAATATGATTTTATGGCTTGACTTGAATGTGCGGATTCTCATGGAATGTTTTGAACACTTAAATTTTGAGATTTTTTATGAATGCATGTTTTCAAGAATGGATGAATAATTGGTTTGATGTTTGGGAGTAATATCTTGAGACTACCGACTATGATATTTGTTGATCGAGAGGTTTACTTAATATATGTAAATTTTATTGGAGTTTCAAAACGGTTTGGGGGTAAAACTTTGTCAGAACGCTACATACTAACAGCAGTATGTGTTAGCCTTGGTGCACCATGATTTACCTATCAGGCGGGGAGCCTTATTTTGAGGCGAGGAGCCTATTATTGATATTTCGAGGCGGAGAGCCTATTATTGATATTTCGAGGCGATGAGCCTATTACTGATATTTCGAGGTCGGGAGCCTATTATTGATTTCGAGGCGGGGAGCCTATTATTGATATTTTTAGGTGGGGAGCTTATGCTTTACATTTATCGGCGGGGAGCCTATGATTTAAATTTATTGGTGGGGGGAGTCTATTTTTGTTCTGTATAAGTGTTACCCCTTATTGTCATTATTATTATTTGATTTTATACGACTTACTCGATTACTTGATTAAACTAGTTTTTGGTTGAATCGTTTTAAAATTTATATTAATGTGTCCCGCTTGTTATGCTCTTCATTTTTTGCTCACTGAGTGGTGACTCTCCCTGTCTCTCTTATATATTTTTAGATTCCCAGACTCGTGTCAAACCGACCATCCCTACGAGAGTTAGCATTTTACTTCTAGGTGATGCACCTTTTTCAGTTTGGAGAGCTGCTACTGATTTTATATATATATATATATATATATATATATATATATATATATATATATATTCTCTTTTGGTGTCATTTGTCTATTTAACCTACAAATGTATGTAGTGGCTCTGTTACATTTTAGCTATTAGATGTGACTATATTGGCTTCTGTAAAGACTTGTCTTGGTTGGTATTATGTGTTTTGAATATACAAATTTATATGATACTTTGGGATGTCCAAAATTCAGCAGAGGTTCTATTGAATATTTGTTAGAAAGTTCATTGAAATATAAACCATTATAGGTTTTGGTATGATGAGTGATCTTAAGGTCAATTTGATCCTGTTGAGGCTTGCCAAATTAGAATAGTAGTCAGTGCGCCGGTCATGGTCCTATTCGGCTCCTGACAGTCCTAGGGGTTAGATACCTTCCGAACAATAAGCATTGGTTGCTGTATTGTGAGAGAAGAGGGTTAAGATGTTGTCTTAGAGGTTTAAGTTGCTAGAACTTCGAAAACACTAGTGTGACAGCTGATAGAGTTGTGGGAGAAAACTATCAGTATGTAGCCTGTGATTGGCTTGTGACTTCTTGGAAAATAGTGAAAAATTTCACTGGATGTGAGGAGTGGGTGTAACCCTTGGCGAGTTTGGTGAACCTCTATAAATATCTGTGTGTGATTTATTGTTTTCCTTATAGATTATTCCTCACATCTCAAGTTCCCTAAATAAAACCTCTTCCACTCTATTGTATATTTTCAGACGGGGAGCCTATTATTGATATTTCGAGGCGGAGAGCTTATTGTTGATATTTTGAGGCGGGGAGCCTATTGTTGATATTTCGAGGCGGGGAGCCTATTGTTGATATTTTCGAGGTGGGGAGCCTATTTTAGTTATGTATATGTATTACCCCATTTACGATTTTATACGATTTACTTGTTTATTTATAGTTTTCATGGAAAGCACTTCATGATCCATGTTATTGTGTCCCGCTTGTTATTCTCTTCATTATTTGTTCACTGTGTGGTGACTCACTTTATGATCCATGTTATTGTGTCCCAACCCATTTATTTTTGCCTTCATATGTTATGTGGGTAAAGTCATTCATTCCTTTTCATTAAACACTAACATTTAAAATTTTTAGAGAGAGGGAGCTTGAGAGAGGAGAGAACTTGATGTGAGAGGGAAAAGAGGAAAGTTGAGAGGAAACCTTCACTCCCATTGCTACAACTGAAAAATAGTCTTGAAGACTCTTCTTCCCCTTTCATTCTCACCATAAGGAAAGACCTAAAAACACAATAATTCAACTGGTTCAACTCTATCCACCTTCTTTCAACCATTTACGAAATGCTTGAGGGTTGAAGGGCATGAGTTGGAGTTTCTTTTTACTGGTTTGCATGTCAATTTAGGAGCTTGCTAAGGACATTTCAGAAGCTACATTGTGGTCTTAAGTGTCAAAGAATATGGATTAGAAGCCGGGGTTGAATTTGGGAACTTGGGAGCTTTCCAGGTGCTTAGGAAATCAACCACTTACTTGCCTTTCAATTGTTCAGCTGAAACAAGTGAGTTCTTCATCCTATTAGTTTCCTTCTAGTTTGAAATTAGTCTTAAGTGTGATGGTGTCCTGAGTTTGTGATTGCATGATGTTGAATCTTGTGGGGTGTGGCTGAAAAGCTTTGTAATTGCATGTGTGTTGTGTTGAAATATTGATTAAAAATGAATTGAGCTAATTGCCAAAGTTGAGTTCTGTGAATTTCGGTAAAATGATGCATGCAAGATATGTTAATGAACCTTGATGTGAGTTATTTAGCATGTTTTACAAGCAATTAACATTAGTATTGGGGATGGAGAGGGGTTGGGTTGCATAAAAATCAGTATTTTCACTCAAAAATGTAAACTGGGAATTTCTGGAAAACGACAGAGTCTTGAAGAGCATGGATTGTGTCATCAGCTGGTTCTGTTCTGCTGCTTAAATTTTTTACTGTATGGACGAAATGCTGGAAAACGACACAGACTGTGTCTTGAAGAGCATGGACCGTGTCATCAGCTGGTTCTGTTTTGCTGTTTAAAAATTTAGCTTCATGGACCATGGCCTTTAAAACATGGAATGTGTCTACCTCTGGCCAGACCTGAAATTTTGATATTTTCTCATACGAAATTAGTGCAATCCAACTTGACCCTAATCCTTAATCTATTGATAAGTGCTAGATACTATTTGAGTCACATTATTGGGATATGGTTGATGAAGTTATGTGAATGATTCAATACCAACTCTTATCAATGTAATGGATTATATCCGATGTTTCAATCGAGTGAGAAAACCAAAGTGTCTAGGTAATTAAATACATAAAACACTATGGGGATGACGATCCCAAGAGGTTAAGTAGCATACTTGGAATGGAAGGTCATGTCTCCTGAGTTCAAGGCCCATAATTGTTATCCGGCCAAGGCTGGGTTGGGTTCTCCGCTGTGGTTGATATTATTCAATTACTTTTGGATTACGCTAAGTTAAGACAAGTGATAAGATAAGTAAAGCATCGAGAGGTTATGAGTGAGGTGTCCCGATAGAACTCACTGAGATTGTAAATCTCACATTTTATGTTATTGTGTTTTCAGATTGATGGGATAAGACCAAGCGAGGCAAGGAGAAGTAGCAACTATTGTGACTACTTAGTTTATGGGATCTTTAGAGTTCTAAATTTACTTGCTTGTATCACCTTAGACCGTTATGTATTTTGAAGTTGTATCAAGTATTACTTGACATTATGGTGGTTGTACCTAAGCTAAATAAAGTTTGAGTTTACCTCTAATTTAAAGTTTTAGAAAAATTCAAATCCATATCGGTTAATATTCTCTGAATTATTATCATTTGCGGACTACCATTTATTTCTTAGCTAGTGAAATAATGGGATGTTACAATATCCGTAAAAGAAAAAAACTTATATACCATAGCGCAAATAAAAAGAGGATTAGAATAGCAATAGAAAAAATGTTTTGTTTTCCCATTTGTTTTAGCATGAAATAGGTTGCTTCTATATTGTATGACTATGACCAGGTATATATAAGATTTTATTAAACATTTATAACTAGGGAGTTGACTTCTATTTTGTTCTTATCATAAATATTTATTAACATCTTATTGACTAAATTTATAAAAGTGCACAACAATAATAAAATTATTCAACTAATTAATAGAGTCAAATATCTTCGATTACTTTAACTGATTTTTGATTTAAAGGATACATGGTTGTTGTGAATTGTGGAAATAATTGAGTATATTGTGTTCATTATTGTGGGATGTAACACCCAAAGTAAGGTGTTTTAAGTTAATTTACTCATCACATGATTTACTTTATGTGGCATGAATTATTACTTACTTAAGTAGGAGGATTAAAATGATTGAGTGTATTATTATTTATTATGAATAAATTGGATGTCTCTCTACATTCCTAGGATGCTCTTGTAACTCCTATTAGTAAAATGCTTTCATTCATTGTAATTGCTCTTCATTGTATATGTTAAAGGCACATTATGTTAGACCTTAATTCACTTGTAGGTTACAAGACTTGTAGCCTATAAATAGGACTCACATGATATTGTAAAATACACCTTGAAGAGTACAATACAATAGTTCTATTATTATATCTTTATCTCATTTTCTTATTCTTGTTCTTGCTCTACTTTGGTTTATTTGTAATACATTATCCGCACGACGCTCTAGCCATTAGAATTTGAAAGCTAGTACTAAATATGTCAAATCTTGCAAAACTTGACTTTGTGGCTCTTGACATTATGGGAAAGAATTATTTATCGTGGGTGCTAGATGCTGAAATTCACTTAGATGCAAATGGTCTTAGAGACGCTATCAGAGAAGGAAATACAGCATCTAATCAAGATAAGGCCAAAGCTATGATATTTCTCCGTCATCATCTTCATGAAGGACTAAAAAGTGAGTATCTTACTGTGAAAGACCCACTTGTTCTTTGGAATAGTTTAAAAGAAATGTATGACCATCAGAAAACTGTTATTCTTCCAAAAGCTCATTATAATTGGATGCATTTACGCTTACAAGTCTTTAAAACTGTAAGTGAGTATAATTCTGCAATATTTAAGATTACGTCTCAACTGAAATTATGTGGAGAAAAAGTCACTGATGAAGATATGTTCGAAAAGACTTTCTCTATTTTTCATACATCTAATGTGCTCTTGCAGCAGCAATACAGAGAAAAGGGATTTAAGAAATATTCTGAGCTAATTTCTTGTCTTCTTGTGGCTGAGCAAAACAATGAGCTTTTAATGAAAAACCATGAAGCCCGTCCAACTGATACTGCTCCATTCCCTGAAGCGAATGTAGCAAAACATTATCATTATACTTATGGGCAAGCTCGTGGTCGTGGTCGTAGCTTTGGCCGTGGTCGCGGCTTTGGTCGTGGTCGTGGACAGAGTCGTAATGGAAATTCCAAGAACACATTTTCCCACCAGAAGTGGAAAAATAGTGAAAAGGAAAAAAGTGGGAAAAATAGCAAACATGACGAAAACATTTGCTATCGTTGTGGAGGAAAAGGTCATTGGTCATGTACTTATCGTACACCAAAACATCTTGTTGACCTTTTTAAAAATACAGGCAAAAATATAGAGACACATTTTGCTTATGAAGATGGTGATTTTGAATATGGTCATATGGATGTTACTCACCTCGACGTTGTTGATTTCTTATGGAAAAATTGATCAGCTTATTGGAGATGGGTGCGTCAAGAAATAATTTTCTTATATTTCGATGTTATGTTTTTATTTGTTTTGTTTTAATTTCCTTAAGCTTAAATGATGTTGAAGTTTATGTTTAGTGTGTTTCTTTTTCTTTTCATGCAATAAATAATATAAAGGTTGTTATCTTTCCAAACGTCTTCTTATACTTCTTACTTATTTATTTTATTTTTATTTTTATTTTTGGAAGAATGAGTATTGTCACCAGCAACAATAATGGAGATGTGTGTCTCGCTGATAGTGGAACAACCCACACAACCTCAAGGATAGAAAATATTTTTCTTACTTAGTAATGCAAGAAACAAATGTTAGTACTAAATCTGGTACTACCAAAATAATTGAAGGCTCCAGAATAGCTAGTGTATTGTTACCTGGAGGAACTATATTCTCCCGAGTCTCGTAGAAACACATTAATATGGCACTATATTCTCCCAAGTTTCGTAGAAACTTATTAAGTTTCAAAGATATTCGCTTAACCATATTGAAACAACAAATGAAGAAGATGCTGAATATCTTCATATCAGGAGACATGCCGCAGGACATGCCGCAGATAAAATAATTGCATTGGAAAAATTACCAACATTTTCCAATTGGTTGCTACCCATATTAGAAACTTTATACCCGTCAGACTTCTACCTTTAACAGCCCTCCCAAATTGGTGAAAAAACAAGATAGGCTCCCTTGCATTGATTAATTGAATGTCCAGCCAAGAAGAGATCATGTTCCATACCTCACACGACTTGCTGCACCAGCCAAACAAATGGCTAATACTCTCTTCTTCTTGGAAGCACAACACACAGCATGTTTCATGAGAGGAAAGGGCCACCCCTCTGCCGATTAGTGCGTCTCTGGTGGGTAATATTTTTAGAAGCAGCCTCCACACCATCGCTTTAGCTTTTGTTGGCACATCACTACGCCAAGCTCCAATTCCAAACCCACGAGCCGTTTATCCACTCGCCAAGCTGCTGAACTGCTGCACCAGTTACAGGATACAGATCAAACAGATCTGGAAACAGAGTTTTGAACGGAATAGGGCCACACCAACAATCATTCCAGAATTGTGCTTTGTCTCCTCTTCCAACCTGCAAACAAAGCAACTGCTTAAACCAATTACAATCACCAGTGAAATCAGAACCTAAAGATAGGATGTATCGCCACCATAGGGAAAATTTTCTGAGAAGGTACACCGGTGGAATGCTTTCATCAAGCCAACCAGTCAAATTTCCATATCTACACGACAATAGTTTACACCACATCGAGTCGCCTCCTGAAAGACACTTCCACCTCCATTTACTCAAAAGAGCAATATTGAAAGCTTCCAATTTTTTTATACCAAGACTGCCCTTGTCTTTTGGGGGGCACACTGTGTTCCAATTTACCCAAGCTATTTTATTGTTTTCTTCATTTCCACCCCATAGGAACAACCGTTGTAACCTTATTAACTCGTTGATGACCTTCTTCGGAGCCCGATAGACAGAGAAGAAGTATAAAGCGAGACTAGAGAGAACTGAAATAATTAGCGTTATCCTTCCACCAATAGACAGCTGCCTGCTTCTCCAAACCGATAACTTCTGACGAGTAGAATTCACCACCGGTTCCCAGGTACTGTATCTTCTCGGGTTCGCACCAATTGGGACGCCTAGAAATTTAAACGGGATGCTCCCAACGCTACAAGCAAGAAAGATAGATGCCCCTTCTACAACTCTTTCTTCAATGTTTACCCCGAGAATGTTGCTCTTAGAGAAATTGATTTTTAGACCAGATAATAGTTCAAAACTTCTGAGGATTACCTTAAGACACCGCAAATGTGATTCCTTCTCATCACAGAAGATCATGGTGTCATCAGCAAATTGGAGCAAGGAAATAGAAAATTTCTCATTGAACGAGAAGCCATTAAAGCACCTGTTCTCATCAGCTTTACGAACCAAACCTGCTAAACCTTCTACAGCTACCAAAAAAAGGAACGGGGCAAGGGGATCCCCTTGCTTCAAGCCTCGAGAAGTAACAAATTCATTTGACGGACACCCATTAACAAAGACAGATATAGAGCTAGCCATAAAGCATCCTCGCATCCATTTACGCCATAACCCTTCAAACCCAAGCCTAGAGAGCATATAGTCAATGAAGGACCAACTTATTGTGTCATACGCCTTTTCGAAATCAACCTTGAGAGCAAGGCAGCTCTTCTTCGATCTTTCTATTAATTTGGTGAGCTTGTTATACAATGCCTTATCTTTCTAGATGTAGAAGTTTTTATGTTAGGGTTTGATATTTTAGGCAAACTAGAATTTTAGATAGGTTTTATGTTTGAACGTAGGATAATTGGACTACTTAATATCTTTTAGGCATATGAATCAACTAAAAAATTTATCAATTATATTGACATCCTTAAGCTAGAGGTTGACGGTAAATTGTTAGTGAGATAGAAATAGTAGAGTTAGCTAAGTAATTTTTTATGGCTCGGACCATTCGTGGCTACCCACGGAGTGTCCCAACGCTTTCAACATAAGACTAATCTCTACCCGTGCTTAGGATCAAATCACTACTACAAAATGTGCTTTAAAAAGCACTAATTTGAATCGGTTATTTGGATAACCGATTCAAAATGTGGACGCGGTGGCAAATTTGCAATTAAATGGAAGTGTGACAGATTTTTTTAGACATTTAGAATCGGTTGTTTAAATAACCGATTCAAAATGTGACAATTTAGACATTTGGAATCGGTTGACTGAATAACCGATTCTGAATAGCTATATTTAGAATCGGTTCTTTAAACAACCGATTCATAATGTCTGTTTCATTACTAAACTATTTCACGATCCCTCCTTGTTATTCACGTTCCCTCTCACACGTTTCCCTCATCCCTCTCAAACCCTTTCGGTTTCCTCTGATGCATCTCCCTCTTTTGCTTTCAATCTCTGTGCATCTCCCTCTTTTGCTTTCAATCTCTCTCGCTACCTAGCTCTGTGAACCTCCCTCTTTTGCTTTCAATCTCTCTCGCTACCTAGCTCTGTGCATCTCACTCTCCGTGTTTCTAGACGGAGGAGAGAAAGGAAAGGGTTCTTCGCTTCGCTGTGCCTCTCTTTGTGATTCTCGCTCTGTGCATCTCACTCTTGGTTCTTCGCTGTGCCTTTCGGTTTCCCTCCATCGCGTTCGCCGTTTCCTCTTCTTCTCCACGAAGCTAGGGTTCCAACTGGAACCAGGTATCCTTGCTGAATCAACCCTGGAATCACACCAACACACCTTGAAGAACGACGATCTAAGGTAATTGCGAGAAAACCCTTTGATTTCAGTTGCAGATTTACTGTATTTCGAAACCCTAGTTTCGAATCTATCTTGTTTCTTCTCTCCTTACTGATTCAATGCTTGCTCTTTATGTTGTTTGTTGATAACCTGACGAAACTGGTGAATGATACACACAAACGGACACAACGAAGGTTTCAAGGCTCGATTCCTTCACTGAATCGCACCAGTGGGTATAGATCATTTCTCTGATCTTGTATTTCCTTTTATTTGACTTTGATTTAGAAACCCTAGTATATGAATCGTAATCTTCTTTTTCTGTTTCTGTTTCTCTCCGTACAGAAACCCTAATCACTGTCCTGTTTGCCGAGCAGTATCCCTCAAGTCAATTCCCTCAAGTCTTCAGGCATGTGTCTCAAATCTCAACTTGAACATGCTATGTGATAATCTTTTCAAAACAATCAGTTTTGGGGTAGGTTTTGTTTCATTGCAGGTTATTTTAATACTTCCTCGATGGATGACTAAACTGATGAAACATTTTCTATGTAGGAGAAGCTGGTGAATCACCATGATAATAAAATTGGAAGCTTTTCTAGTAAAGTAGGAGTGCATTTCAGAAATCTTCATATGCTCGTGAAAAATTTCTTAGCTATGCACAGATCAGTAAGTGGATGCAACAAAGAGCTAAGATTTTCCTGGTTGATTTTATTGAGACTCTATTTTTGTATAAATGTGTTTGAAATTGATTGTTTTGTTTATTTGTTTTGTTGATTTTTCCTTATGTGCTTCTTATCACTTTGATTGTGAAGTCCATCAAACTTGAATTTGAGAAGATTTACTATCCATATCTCCTGATTAGCAAGAAGAGATACGCTGGTTTGTTTTGGACAAAACCAGACAATTTTGACAAAATGGACACTAAAGGTATACATTTATCTTTATATCTCTATGGCTTTATTGGTCAAAAACTTGGTGAATGACTGCCTTCACAAAATTCTAATTGACAGGTTCATTTTGGAACTATGCAGTGTTCATTTTTCTTTTGCTGCAACAATCTACAATGCCTTAAACTATGAGGTGCAGAATTTAAGCCAGAAAATAAGAAGAAAGAAGCTGCTGATCAGTCAATGAAAGCATATGAGGTGCATTTTTTATACTGTTGGAGATGATTTTTTAGCTTTTGATGTACTGAATATACCAAATGCATTAACAAACCTTGCAAGTATATATTGTTGATCTTTTGATTTCTTTCATTCTTCTTCTGCTAAGAGAATTGCATTCTCTTATATTCTTTTTCTTGCTGAAAATGCAGCTGCTGTTTTTGGTGAACAAAAGCGCTTAGAGCCAATGCCGGCGGAACGAAAGGCCTGATGGAGAAAAGAAATCGATTTTGCCTTAAGTGTATTTTGAGTTTATTTATTTATGGAATTCGTAGAATCGTGTTTACTGCAAATGTGGTTTGAATTTTATGCTCAATTTGGGTGTTAGTTGTCTTCATGATTTGTAAATTATTCATTCATCGTGTGTTCCATTTTCTTACTTTGAAGTGCAACGGCCGTGTCGATCAACGGGAGAAATTTCACCACGGACTCAACAAAGATTGACGAGCCCTTAAAAGTTGAAGAAGCTGAGACAGTGAATGTGCCCCCACCCCCAACTGAGAAGGTATTCTACAGTTATATCCATGTTTGGACATTCATTTTTGTACTCTTGGTTTGTGTATATATAATATGCTTTTCCTAACATAGACTTTAAGTATATATCTTTTTGATGTTGAAGTTGCTTGTGTTGGGAGGCAATGGCTTTGTTGGATCACATATTTGTAGAGAAGCCTTAAATCGTGGTTTGTCTGTTGGGAGTCTTAGCAGGTATGGTGCTTTTTCGTATTTCTGACCACTATCCGTCAATCATGCATTATGTATTAGAAATCTTTAATCCTTCCCTGTTGGATATTATATTCCTGGAAACTGGATGGTCATAGGAAGTTAAATCAGTGGCCTGTTTTATTTGAATTCTGTTTATGTGAGTCTTGTACTCCTTTTCATATTTGTTGTTTTAACGCTTTCTCCTTGTAACTTATCTGCTTTGCCATTCACTGTCTTTTACTTCCAGGTCTGGCAAGTCATCCCTGCACGATTCCTGGGCTAGCAATGTCATCTGGTATAAAGGTTTGTTTCCTTCCCCATCAGTTCCTTGCAGACAATATAGTGTAATATATCTAAATTGTGTTCTTATAATTAGGGAATCTCCTTTCAACTGATTCATTGAAAGAGGCTCTGGATGGGGTCACCGCCGTTGTAAGTTCCCCCTTATCTTTGCTATGATGCATAGTAAATATTTAGCAGCTAAATGTAGAGCTCGTAGCAAAATGGTATTGCTTATTTTCTATTTCCTCTTGCAATTACTAGCTGTTTGCCTTGATGCCTTGTAGTAATAGTAGTTGAAAAAGAAATGTACCCATTAATTAAGATAACAAGAAACAAGAACAAATTATAATTATACTTTGCCTTTCTTTGAATTTCAGTTATTGCTTCAGCTAATTTTGATATTTTGCATGGCTTTGCAGGGAAGTTCCATACTCTTGTCTCTCACCAAGAATCACTTGAGTTAAAGGTTAACAAGACAAAGGCTATGGTCAAATTCCAGCTTAAGAAACTGCTCTGCATGGGTGTAGCTGTGGGCAATGTTAGCAGTGCTGCTGTGGGCAATGTTAGCAGTGCTGCTGAAGCAAGGTTGGCTGCAGCAAGGGAGGCTGCAGCAAGGGAGCAATCTCAATCTGCTCAAGAGGAGGATGATGAGTGGAAGCGGAAGTATGACATTGCTGTAAGAGAAGAATTTTATGGTACTTTTAAGTTTAATGAATTGTTGTAATTTTGTTTTGCCTTGATGTCTTGTATAACTTTTAAGTTTAATGAATTGTAATTTTGTGCTTCTAGCACTTTTAAGTTCAATAGAAGTAAATTTATGAATTATTGAATTATTATGAGTTGTTGCTTTATGGAAATCAATTTTGGGTTGTTTTTGTATCTAGTAATGGGTGTTGCTGAATCTGTAGAGAACAATAGTAACAATTGGTGGGTGGTTTTTATAATTTTTTTTAAAAAAAAAGGGACATTTTGAATCGGTTATCTAAAGAACCGATTTTAAATGTCGTATTTTGAATCGGTTATTTAACTGATTCAAAATGTCCCTACATTTAGAATCAGCCGTTTTCGAATCGGTTGTTTAAATAACCGATTTAAAATGTCATATTTTGAATCGGTTATTTAACCGATTCAAAATGTCCCTACATTTAGAATCGGCACATTTAGAATCGGCAAATAACCGACTCCAAATGTGCCAAATAACCGATTCAAAAGGCCTTTTTTGTAGTAGTGAATTTTGCACTACCCAACACCGAGTTTGTCCACTGCAGGAATCAAACCCGGGAGGACCAAGTCGACCCCCTGTGTCCCATGGTAGATTAAGTTATTGGGCCAACAGTGTTGGTTAGAGTTAGCTAAGTAAGGTAGTAAGAAACTTTAATGTTTAGAAGCAAAATTTATTGGAATCAAGGGAAAAAAAGGTAGTTCATAGTTGTAGTTTAACATCTATAAGTTATATTTTGGACATGAGTAGTCATTAAAACCTGAGTTAGCAAAATTAGAAGAATTAAAATATTGAAAGTATAAGAAAAATATAATCATGAACATTACCAATTTAAATAAAATTACAATACAAATAAGTCTTTGCTATTGAATCAGCCTTATATATTTTATCCAAAATGCTAATTTAGTTTTATCCTAGCCTACATTTAGAAAATCAGTTCTATCGGTATCAATCTTTGACTCCTCCTTCAGCGACATAGTAAATTGGTGACTAGATAATAGGGAGTATGACAAGTCTTAGTTTATTTCTTTACAATTATTTTATATCTTTTTGATTAATTAAGTTTCACTATTTTATTCTTGCTCAAAAGATAACTTGATAAGTGTTAGAATTGTAAAACTGAACTTGTTTATTGAATGCGGGATCAATCCCTATATATACAACAATGTACATAACTGGGTCAGTTAAGGGAAGCTGGGCCAGTTACTAAGACTAACCAACTAACAACTATACAAACTCATCTAAGTGAGCTATACAATAAAATATTGTCTATTCTAACAGCCCCCCTCAAGCTGGATCATGAGTAACAATCATGTGCAGCTTGAAGAGAAGAGTAAAAAAAAAAAAAACTAGGAACAAAAGCTAAAGAGGTACATAAGAGGAAAATATTGCCTATTCCTAATAGAACAAGAAAATACAGCAGCCAACTAAAAACGCCATGCGGCTGAGACATTCGGGCAAAGGAGCAGCATGTCCTGCATGTCCTGCACTTGAGATACTTGCCAAAAACATACACTAGAGGCTGCCGCTTCTATCCATCAAACCAGCACAATACCAGCAGCAAATAATCATCAACAATCAGCAACAGATAAGCATGAAAGCCAAGAATCCAGTAACAATAGTATGCAACCAGTAATCCAAAAATCACGAGTAACAATCAGTGATAATCACTGACAATCAATGATAATAATCCAACAATCAGCAACAAAGAGGCAAATCACCAAACACTTAGTGTGCACAACTGTGATATAGGAATCAAGTGCCTAACAAGGCCAAGTGCAGCATCACAGGAACTTCATCACAATAGAAGCGTACGCAAACACAGAGCAACTGAGAGCAAGAGGATAAACTTGCAAGAATGGCAAAACAGAAAAACAATTAGAAAAATCGAAATAGAAGGTGAATAGAAAAGGACCGAGAGAATCAAATGTCAGACACACAAAAAAAGAACCAAAAAATCAAGAGTCATCAATCACAAATGATCTTGAACAATATTACAAACCGAAAGAATGACACAGAGATAGAACACAGAGATAGAAAGAATGACAAAAAAAATTGAGAATCTCAGATTCAGAGATCAACAACTGAAACAGAAATTGGAAGCGATTCAAGAACAGATGCGGAATCGAAAAATAGAACTCAGATGTAAGCCAACAAAGAAGAACGATTTCAGCGAAGGACAAGAAGATGAACCGAAAATGAATTTACAGATCATAGAAAAAAAAAACAACACAGTGGAGAAACGATCGAGAATCAGAATATGATCCAAGTATCAGAAGGCGATTCTAACTCAAAGTCGCAAATCGCAAAGGAGAAAACAGGATCAACAATCGTTCCACGTAACCAAAAAGGAAAACGGTTACGCAAACACAACAATTTCAGTTCAGAAACGTAAACCGGAAACGATTTTCAGTTTCAGAAACAGAGAATAGGGAATCGAAATTGCAGAGAAGAGCCGATATAGGTTACAATCCAAAATCGGGAGGGAAAAGGAAAAAACAAAATCGATTCAAGAAACAGGTGAGACAGAATCGAAATTGCTAAGAGAAACCGATCTAGGTTACAAACTAGAATCGGCAGAGAAAAGGTAATGCAACATCGATTCACATCAAAGAAGAGAAACTGAAACAAATTTCGAACCAAAAATCAAGAATAGAAGATACGCGATGAGCAAGAAACGCGATGAACAGAAAAGAAACTGATTTCTGGAACCGAATCAGGGATGAACAAGAAACAGAAAACTCACGCGAACAAGATACGCGATGCAGCAGCAGTGTTCAAAGTTGCTTGCTGAGAGAGAATCACGAAGAGAGAGGACCCTTGGCAGAGAAGAACGGAAGCCAGTTTTCAGAGAGAGGAGGAAGACGGGCTATGGCTATCTGCAGAGGGAGATAGACTCACGGGAGAGAGAAAAGAAAAAATTTCAGAAACAAAGACGTGTGAGTGAGAAGGTGAAGTTCAGAAAAAAAAACTTTCATCTGATACCATGTTAGAATTGTAAAACTGAACTTGTTTATTGAATGAGGGATCAATCCCTATATATACAACAATGTACATAACTGGGTCAGTTAAGGGAAGCTGGGCCAGTTACTAAGACTAACCAACTAACAACTATACAAACTCATCTAAGTGAGCTATACAATAAAATATTGTCTATTCTAACAATAAGCTTAGTTTTAGTTGGAGGGACATAGTAATATGGTTTTATGGTTTGATAAATTAAAAGTGAGGTTTCAATTGGATTGCTTCAAGAACATAAAATTTTAGATTGTTATGACTACGATTTCAAGAATTGAGGGATTATCATTTTGTAAATATTTGATTTGATGTTTTGGAAAGATAGTGTGAAACTATCTACATATCATATTAATTGTAGAACGAGGCATTTCTATAGATGTGAGTTACGTTATTTTTATTTTGAACGAATTCTGGAAAACTTACTCAGAACATTGCAGCAATAGGTGGTAACTTTAATACCCCATGACTTGTATATTTGAGATGGGGAGCCTATTCAATCTTCGTGGGGAGCCTATTTTATATTCAAAAATTCCAAAACGTGTAAGTCAATTATTTACACAAATCACTCTTAAATGAGCAAGATTAAAAGTAAATAAGTGTTAGCTACTCTTAATTCTAAGAGTTGTTACCCTCAACATCATTGTAATCTCGATGGATTTCCACGTTCGTGCGTGGGGAATTGTTTAGAGGTCATGTAAACTTTACATAATTTCTAGGTTCGGTCCCCTATTGTTGTTAAATAATATGGGGTTTCTATTTTTATTATTTAATTATTTAAAATGTTAAAAGGTATAAAAAATGTTTTTGAAATGAAAATAGTGACATGGTGTATAACATCCTAGATTTTTTACCGGTGATAGAATCAAAATTGTAACACCCCGGTATTTCTTTAACAAAGAAAGACCTAAATATACAATTTGGTATAAATCAGAGTATAAAAATTCCTGTTCAGATATATCTTTACAAGAAACAGCGGAAACTATAAAAATAACATTTTACAACTTCGAGTCATAAGACCGAATACAAAGACTACATCAGAAGAATCCAAAACATAAATGAAAGATTACATCTCCAACATCTCCTCGATTCAGACAACTAACTGTGCGTCTGTTGTCGTTATAACCCGTTCTCTGTAAAAGCAACAAATATGGATTGGGTGAGACAACTTGTCTTAGTGAGTCCTACCGTGCCCCCTCACTAACACTCGGTTCAATTTATTAAACCGTTATCAAATATAGATAATTAGCTATCACAAGCTATAATCGAAATGCCAAGCAAATCATGTTCTCAAATAAGTTTTCTTTAGTTTAACACAACCCGAAATATAATGCCAGACAACTTGATTGCCCAATATCTACGGTAATCCCCGAGATATAATGCCAGACAATCTAGTTTGCCCAATATCTACGGTAATCCCCAATTCGAAAGTCTATCCGAATAATGCCAGGGTTCTAGTTCAGCATAAACCGATTGTGCAACCATGTCACGAATACTGGTAACCCGTGAGTTGACCACGCCAAAACACATTCAGGGCCTAGGTAAGGGGTCATGACTACCCTCCCTAGTATGCTACTTGCCGGGTCGTCACCCAACGCGATACATACGACAATACATATCAATTCTCGAGAGTTAGATAATTTATATCTTTTTGATCACCAAAGGATCAATCACATAAGCCTTTTAGATAATATATATTTTTATCGATCTATAACCCGTTTAGATAAATTCAATATATAGACATCCGGCGTTATAATCATTATACACTTTAACACATATAAATGTATGTTGAGTCCATCCATTCAATAGGCGTACCCACATGTGTACTAAGTTTCGGTTTTCGAACCATTTGTCTTCACAAGACTTCTCAAAATCATGAGTTAAACTCTTTCCAAACAGAGTATTTCAGAATTCAAATCACAGCTTTCAATAGGGTTTTTAATAAGCTTCAAAACGCAACTGAAAACACTTCGATCGGACCACCGGATCAAAAGTTATAGCAAAAACAATTTCAATTAGGTTTGCTGAAAATTTACACTGCGTCGCGACGCGGACAGGGTCCGTCGCGACGCGAAATTACACCGAACAAAATCCTTGTAAAAAAATTGACACAGTCGCGTCGCGACAGACACGGGTCCTGACGCGATGGACATCTGATGGTCCAAAAATCAGCTGTTTCGAAATCAGTTTTCTCCCCAAAGCGATTCCAATTTATACCGAGACTTCCCTAAGCCCCGAGACTTGAAAACAGAAGTTTATCGATAATATTCAGACCATATTCCAGCACATAACCAGGGTATAGATATATGTATTTTCATATAAATCGTAAAATAGCATTTTCTGACGAAGACGGTTTTTGACTCGATAAAACGTTTCTCGGTTTCAGAGTTTTCAAAGATCGAACATATACCATAGTACTGAAAACAAAACCATTTCAGAATATCAATTTAACCCTATCCGTGAGTAGAACTCACCCGGTTGACGATCTCTGAAAAGTCGCGTCCTCGCTCAGCAATCGAACCGTAACCGCTCGAACAATCCCCGCTATTGATTTCGACCGCTTCGAGAACGAACTCATCAATGCTTTCCGATTCAAATCAGCAACCAATACCCCTCTCGCTACTGACTTCATTTCCGGTGTATAGAATTGACGCCTCGCGCGACTTGACAACTCGAATCCCAAATTCGACGACTCAACATTCCCAGTTTTATTTCTGTTTTCCCAGTATTATAGTACAGATTTGCAATAGTCGTAACATGGTCAATCCGTGACCAAAACTACCCAAATCAGTGCCCAAAATGAAGAGAATTGTGTCTACTTTGCAGAGAAACAAAAATCGTGATCATAGGAGTTGCGTACTGGGAAATACGATGCAATTACTGAAGTGTACCCAAACTGTTTTTACCCAGAAATTCTTGACAAACATGGATCATCAACTTCAATCATTTGCAAATCACGAGTCTGAGTTCCATCCCCTGCACCAGCAGCTTTAAAATCTTCAAATCTCTTTCTAATCCGCAATGTGGGTTCAGTTTTGCCTTCCATCTGGTCCCACCTGAACATGCATGACCAACTAGCACCTAGCTTTACCATGTACCTCAGTTGGAGCTTTAAGGATGAAAAATGGAATTGAGAGGAAGAGTGAGAATCAGTTTATGCGAATGGGTTCCTTGAAGAGAGAATCGAAATTGGGGCAGGAATGGGTTGAGAGGACTTACATGCAAGAAGAATCTGAACTTCCCCTTCCCTTCTCCTTCCTCCTTCCTGGCGCCCCCTCCCTTTCTTTCCTATTCAGTTTCTGTTTCCTTTCTTTCTTCAGGATATGGAAAAATTGAATAAGTGTGAAAGTGAGGCTGAAGGTCCAGATTAGGCTATATATATTAAGGGTGCAAAATTACGATTTTGCCCTTCAGCTGAATTGTTTATTTAAATTATGACCAAGCCACAATTAAATGTAGAATAGGATTTATTTGGACTTTCCTCGACTAATAATCCCTGAGACACAACCAATTATTCCCACAAATAATTAATCGGCCTTAGGCATCGTAGTACGAGTCTTTAAAAATTAGGGATGTTACAAGAATATTACCTTTTAGATCTTTCAGAGTACGCATCCATAATTTGGATTAATAAAAAGAACCTTAAAGACTCACCTTGATAGGATTTTCATAAAATAAAATTTGTTCAGTAATTAAAACATTACCGAGTTCAAAGGACCTATCAGAGTCGACACCCACAACTTAATCCAAGTTACGAATATATCAATACTTATATCCTAATACATAAATTCTCATCACATGAGACTTAGCACAAAAATAATATGCTAAGCATCTAACTTCAAGATACTCCATGAATTTGGATCCTTTAACCTGCTTATCTGAAAAACAAGAACAATGAGGGGTGAGATTACATATTCTCAGTGAGTTCTTTCAAGTCTCCCTTACCATATTACGCTCCGAGTATCTTTTATTATTTTACCTATGATGCATCCCCCTAACGCCTTAGACTTACATAATATAAAAGCTACGACGTACACTATGGGGAACCCGCACTCAACAAATAATTGAGCAAAACCTTTGCCAAAAACCTATTGGGCCTTGAGATAGTTCATGACACCGCCCCAAGTACATCATTCATTCATTAGTTTATTTATGGTGTACTTATATATGTACTAAGTAGTATTCTCACTCGCGTTTTTGAAAAAGATTTGGATTCGAAAAGCAAAAATCGTTTAACTGTGAACGCGGAACACATTACAATCAAGGAAAATTAGTTCGAATAATTGCAAATGTTCACTTTTAAAAATAAATTTTTGCGTCAGCTTTCCAGCGCATCTGAGAACACCTCAATTGGGTTCCCGGATCAAAAGTTATGATCAAAACTGTTTAGGTAATATTTAGAATGGTAGGGTGCGCGTGCGTTACGCGTGCGCGAAGAGACAGTAGCTATCGTGTGTGAATTGCGCATAAGCGCAACATACGCGTGAAGAGACAGTAGCTACTGAGTGGTTTGCGCGTGGATTGCACGTGGGTTGCGCGTAAGCGCTCCTGTACATGAGAAATACACTTTAGTTGTTTTTAGCAGATTTATTCCCTTCCCTAGGCAATCTATATTCTTCAACTCTTAATCTAAACCATAGGCAACCCAATTTCACTCAAATTCAAGGTGAACAACCATTGATTCGTCAATCACATATCAATCATTAAATTCATATCATGTAATTCCAAACAACAAAGATATCAAAACATTTGCCTCAAAGACTCAATTTTCAGCACCTTGAAAGGAAACAACCAACAATTTCAATTTAGTATACTCCCAACACAGAGAGGATTTCGAAATTAGCATGCAAAATCATTTCAAGGAAAGAAGAACTCACTACATTTCAATCACATTTAAACAATGATCCAAAAATGCTAGCATTAAGAACCAATGTTCATCGTTTCGTAAGGGAACCACCACTTCGTTTGATACCATCACACAACAATCAGATTTTGAAATGAATATACAACAGATTTCTTAAAGCCACTTTCATATCATTCATAATTTCACAAGCATACACAACCAAGGGGATGAAGAACTCACTTTTAAATCAAAGTTTGCTAGATTCATCCTTTCTTGAATAACAACTCTCGACCTCTACTAGTTTGGATATCCTCTAAGACAGCCCCAATCACCCACTCCAGCTCCTATTTTAGTTTGAGTGTTCCCTTACCCACATGCATTCCCTTGTTGAGTTTCAATTCTAACTTCTAGTTCATCTAGACAAGGCATGCAAGTTGATTGTTGGAGGTAAAAGAACGAGGCTTGAAACTTGTGTCTGGTGGGGTTTCTCCAAATTCTGTTTCTAAAGGTTTAAATGGGGTTTGAAGGGTCTTTGACTTCTGAATTCAAGAATGTAAAGGAGATGAAGTGTGAAGGAATAAGGAGGGTCATGGAAAAATGAGAGACACTGGAGGAAAGATTTCAGCTATTCCCCATTCTTTGTCTTCTCTCCTTCTCGTGTTCTCTCTTAACACTCTCTCTCTATCTCTATTTCTTCCTTTTCACTTGAAACTAAGATAGAAGAACAAGAAGTAGGAGTTTAATGTAAGTGAGAGAGGTGTTGAAAGGTTACCATGGTTTTTCAGTCAAGCTTTGGTTCCCGAGAGTTATTTACGATACTAAGCCAATTGCTTAGTATTTGTTACTAAAAGGGTATTGGTGCTATTTATATATATATATATATATATATATATATATATATATATATATTTCAATATATATATATATATATATATATATATATATTATATATCCAACAACACCCTTATTTTAAAAAAAATACAACACCATTATTTTTAAAATGACAATAACACTCTTATTTATTATCAGCCATTAGATCAAATTAGATTAATAGAAAAGCGATCTAATGACTATTAGTAAAAAAACTAAGGAAAAGACTTAGTATTGTAAGCCATGGCATTGGTTCCTCTCCCTCTCTAAACCTTCGATCTCTCTCTTTCTCACTATAAGTCTTTTGTTTGTTTTTGAATTGTAAGTAGAAATGAATGGTCAAAAATTTTCCCTCCTAATAAGTGGATCACCTGAATATTACTTGAATTTGGGCCAATTGGGTTGGGTCAAATGTTTAGCCCAACAACAAAATGTCAACAAAACTTTCTACACCCCATTTCCTTTAACTCTCACAAAATTCTTTTTATGAATAAAATAGATTAGTTAAACACCAAAACATATAATTTTAAATAAACAACAAGTTATTATCCAAAGTAATAATTTAATTATTTTGGGTAACACATGGTGTGTCAAGTTCTCTTCTAAATAATAATTTACGATGTCATGCCTGTTAAAAAAGTTACACGCCCGCTTCTATAAAGGCCAATTTTGAATTTGGACAAAATTTTGGAAATTTGAAAAATAGAGGACCAAAATTGCTGCAAAAAAATGGGGACACTAAAATTGTGGCTTGGTGAAAATAGGTGGATCAAAAGTGCATTTAAACTTTCTCTCATTTCACCAAAACTTTGCAAAATCATATGATAGAGATGGGGCATGATCTCACCCACTTTTCTTATCTCTCATCTATCTCTCTCTTTCCCTCTCTATGACATTGTATGAAACAAACACATCGTATGAGAAATCTTGGTTGTCCTTTCAATTACAAAAAAAGTGATAGATGTTGTTTTTTCATTAGAGAATTAGAATTTTAAAGTATAGGAGTTGATCTTATTCGATGAAGATGATATTGAGAATGAGAACATACAAAAAATTATAAATAACTATGGAAATAAACGAAAGATAATAAAATTCTGACCAAAATGAAGTTGGAAAGTTACCCCAATAAAGGAGCTTTTTCCTTTTTATTAACTTATCTTTGTTGTTATTATTATTATTATTGTTTATGCAAAACAGAATATTCTTATAGTCGTGGTCCTCGTGGATGATTCCCACAATGGCATTGGCATACTTCATTCTTGCACATTGGTACCAAGCCTGGACATAAAAACTGACAAAATTCCCTGCAATGATCAATACAGCTTTCATTGACAATCTCTGTTTGCTGCTTATATTCAGAAACTCTGTTTTCAGTTGTTATCTCTCCATTGACCCTTCAACGATAAATTCAATTTATATGTAAGGACAAATATTAAAAGTCATTTCGGGGAAAATTAGAGAAAACGTGCTACAATATATTCGGAAAAGAAACAAACTTATATACCATAGCGCCAACAAAAAGAGGATCAGAATAGCAACAGAAAAAATGTTTTGTTTTCCCATTTGTTTTAGCGTGAAACTGGTTACTTCTGTATTATATGACTATAACCAGGTATATATAAGATTTTATTAAACATTAATAAATATGGAGTTGACTTCTATTTTGTTCTTATCATAAATATTCATTAACATTTTATTGACTAAATTTATAAAAGTGCACAACAATAATAAAATTATTCAACGTAATTAATAGAGTCAAATATGTTTGAAGAATTAATAGGATAAAGTTTATTGACTAAATTTATATCTAGTAAATTTTTTTGTGGACACAATGAGGGCCAGTTTGAATTCGCCCCATTCCGACCATTTGTATAAAGTTCCAAAAGAAACTCAATTTGACGTTTAAAAATTTGTTAATATTATCAATGTAATACTTTTATTTCAAATTATTTAATATTCGGTATTGTATGGTAAATAATAATAACATATAAATTAAATAAAATTTAAATATTTCATACTACATATAATTTTTTTTATAACGCCTAGAATAATATTAAAATACAACGAACTATATATGATAAGAATTCATTTATATCCCCTCCACGCCAAAAACACCCTCCCAATGACCAGAAAACCACACTAAATAAAAAAGTTCTTTTATTATATATAGTATTGATTGTTTATTCTTGATTTTTCTATTTTAGAAATTATTAAGATATTCTTAAATAGTTTTTAACAATGACGGCAACTAAATGTGTATAAAAATTATTACCCAAATTAAGAGTCGTAATGCAAATGGTAATTTGTTGAACATGTTTACTCATAACTATTAAGATCATTGTTTTTTACTATTCTTACACATCTCTTTGTCTTCTGACAGGTTTCTTTTAACGTTTATCATATCGTAGATTTATCAACAAACTTCCACAACCGAGGAGGGTGGTTATGTGGATATCTTGTACTGCAGGACTTGTATTGCAGGTCAAAGTTTTGATGATAAAAAAGACCACAGCTAAAGGTGATAAGAGTAAAAGTTGACCAAAGCCAAAGTTGATGAAAGTGACAAAGTATCAAAGTCACAATCCAAGATAATCAAGCTTAAAAAATTGAAGTTTCAAGATATAAGGGTAGTCCTTATAAATAAGGGTAGTCCTTAGGGTTTGGGTGTGTCTTAGGAAAAAGTGTAAGCTCTTACGAAGGTCAGCTCATCTCTCAAAGTCCCACGTTTTTCAAAATGCATGCATGCACACGTAAACATAAAAAGGTTTTTGAGAAACTATAAAATCGATTCACACTACTTTTTACTAAATATCAAAATCGATTTCTAGCACAATGTGAAAATGCATAATCGATTCCTTCCTTTCCCTATGGAGCACATAATCGATTCCTATGGTGTAAGGAAGCACATAATCGATTCATCCATGTTTTTAGGAAAGCTAATAATCGATTCCCTCCTTAGTCTATTCAAGCTAATAATCGATTTCACACTTCCTTCTTTCAAGCAAATAATCGATTAGCTCATTTCCAAAAAAAGCCCAACATGCATTCACATAATCGATTATTCATTTTAGTTAAATCAAGCAAACAATCGATTATCTTATTTCCAAAAATAACTCAACATGCATTGCCTATAAATAGGCGCCTCATTGTGTTCATTTCAAATCAACCCATTTCACAAATTCAAAGTTCATTTTAGATCGTTGTGACTCTATGATTTCAAGAATTGAGGGATTATTATTTTGTAAATATTTGATTTGATGTTTTGGAAAGATAGTGTGAAACTATCTACATACCATATTAATTGTAGAACGAGGCATTTCTATAAATGTGAGTTATGTTGTTTTTATTTTGAACGAATTCTGGAAAACTTACCCAGAACATTGCAGCAATAGGTGGTAACTTTAATACCCCATGACTTGTATATTTGAGATGGGGAGCCTATTTTATATTCAAAAATTCCAAAACGTGTAAGTCAATTATTTACCCAAATCACTCTTAAATGAGCAAGATTAAAAAATATCAGTACTTATATCCTAATACATAATTTCTCATCACATGAGACTTAGCAA
The DNA here is from genome assembly GCA_039519185.1 of Astragalus membranaceus. Taxonomy (NCBI): domain Eukaryota; kingdom Viridiplantae; phylum Streptophyta; class Magnoliopsida; order Fabales; family Fabaceae; genus Astragalus; species Astragalus membranaceus. Next base: position 126,948,681 of record CM076851.1, read on the forward strand.
AAAAATAATATGTTACACATCTAACTTCAAGATACTCCATGAATTTGGATCCTTTTCTTGCCATATCCTTCATTAACTTTAACCTGCTTATCTGAAAAACAACAACAATGAGGGGTGAGATTACATAATCTCAGTGCGTTCTTTCGAGACTCCATTACCATACTACGATTCGAGTATCTTTTATTATTTTACCTATGATGCATCACCCTAACACCTTAGACTTACATAATATAAAAGCTACGACGTACACTATGGGGAACCCGCACTCAACATATAATTGAACAAAATCTTTGCTTAAAACCTATTGGGCCTTGAGATAGTTCATGACACCGCCCCAAGTACATCATTCATTCATTAGTTTATTTATGGTGTACTTATATATGTACTAAGTAGTTTTCTCATTCCCGTTTTTGAAAATGATTTGGTTTCGAAATGCAAAAATCGTTTAACCGTGAGCGCGGAACACGTTACAATTGAGGAAAATTAGTTTGAATAATTGCAAATGTTCACTTATAAATATAGATCTTTGCGTCAGCTTTCTAACGCTTCTGAGAACACCTCAATTGGGTTCTCGGATCAAAAGTTATGATCAAAACTGTTTGGGTAATATTTAGAATGGTAGGGTACGCGAGCGTTACGCGTGCGCGAAGAGACAGTAGCTATCGTGTGTGAATTGCGCGTAAACGCAACATACGCGTGAAGGGACGGTAGCTACTGAGTGGTTTGCGCATGGATTGCACGTGGATTGCGCATAAGCGCTCCTGTACATGAGAAATATGTTTTAGATGTTTTTAGCAGATTTATTCCCTTCCCTAGGCAATCCAATATTCTTCAACTCTTAATCTAAACCATAGGCAACCCAATTTCACTCAAATTCAAGGTGAACAACCATTGATTCATCAATCACATATCAATCATTAAATTCATATCATGTAATTCCAAACCAACAAAGATATCAAAACATTTGCATCAAAGACTCAATTTTCAGCACCTTGAAAGGGAACGACCAACAATTTCAATTTAGTATACTCCCAACACAGAGAGGATTTCGAAATTAGCATGCAAAATCATTTCATGGAAAGAAGAACTCACTACATTTCAATCACATTTAAACATTGATACAAAAATGCTAGCATTAAGAACCAATGTTCATCATTTCGTAAGGGAACCACCATTTTGTTTGATACCATCACACAACAATCAGATTTTGAAATGAACATGCATGCAACAGATTTCTTAAAGCCACTTTCATATTGTTACGGATTGGGCCTCTATGGCCAATCCACCAAAAGGCCCAATAATAAAGGGCCAAATTCAGCCAAAGGTGGAGATCTCAGACCTAGATCCAATGGTCCTCCTTCACTCCAAATACCTATAAATAAGCGTTCAATGCTAGCATTAATGGTACTCACTTTTCCAATACTCTTACTTGTAATTGACTCATTCACTGACTTGAGCGTCGGAGTGTCGCTGCAGGTACCACCCCACCTCGGATCGAAGCACCAACTCGGACTGACCAAGAACATAAATACCAACTATCTCGGACCGGACTTCGTATCCAAGATCGGACACTTAGTCAGAGATACGGTACTGAACATTGGCGACCACAGTGGGAGAGTCTTATACTCTAGTCATTCCCCCAACCTCCTTGGTCAGCAATGGCTCCAAAACTACGACGGAGGAACGTCTCCAGCGTCGTGGTTAGACCCGACCAACAGCAAGAAACCCCCGAGGGGGTAGCAGTTACTCTCCCTCGCAGCTCGGCCCACGACCACAACTCGTCCAGAGCAATGGTTCCCATAAGCTCCGCCAGGAACCAGTTTCCACTTCCTGTCCAGACAGTTCCGGTACCGGTCGACGCTGTTCAAGAGCTCGTCCAACTGCTGACAAGGCAAGCCGAGGCTGAACAACAAAGGAGTCAGCGTTACTCCCAACTGGAGGCTGAGATTGCCGAAATCCGGGCCCGAGACATCCCGAATCGGTCTTCTCCTCAAACCTACTCTCCCAGCAGAAGAACCTCCAGTAAAAGGCGTCACCGGTCTCCTGCTTGGAGGAGACACCACCATCGCTCGCCACCCCGCCGAAAAGGGAGACGAGGATCTGGAACTCCCCCAAGCGAGACTCAGGACGTCACTTATTACCCCGAGGACTCTCCCCACCAGAACTCATCATTAGCATCTTCTTCCCCGAGGCGACATTCTATAAGCCGGGGAAGTCCCCCGAGGCATGAACGTCGGCGTCCTCGGTCTCCCGGATCCCCTGTTCGACGCCCTATCGAGAGGCCTCCTCCGAGGGAAAGATCGACGGTGCGAAATGGACCCTTTACAGCGAAAATCGACTACTTTACGGTGCCCAAGCACTTAGAGAAGCCCCTGGAGGGTTTGAAGATGCATGACGGGACTGGCGATCCCGATCGTCACCTTGATTACTTCGACACGATGATGTAATACCGGAATGTCCCGAAGGAGATCAAGTGCCGGATCTTCCCTCTTACCCTGGAAAAATTGGCACTGGACTGGTTCAGAGCCCTCAAGCCAAACTCGATATCCTCGTGGGATCAGCTTGCGAAGCTCTTTTCGGCCCAGTTCGCCCACTCCAAGATGAAACCAAAGTCTCGGAAAGTCTTACAAGCCATCCGGCAAGGGGAGAACGAGTCTCACCGGGACTACATCGAAAGATTCACTAAGGAAGCGGCTCAGGTCCGGAACTTGGACGATTCATTCCGACTATTCTTCATGGAAGCCGGTCTTCGGGAAGGAAGTCTATTTCAGATTGATGTCGGTGTAAACCAAACTGAGTCGCTTGCCGAGTTCCTCCAGCGATCTCAGAAGTACATTGATCATGAAGAGGGGGCGGTTGCAAGAAAGTCGGATGCCGACCCTGGGATGAGCAAGCCTCGATATGAAAAGGAGGCCCGGAACGACGGTAGACTCAGACCTCGGAACCGACACCAACAATATTCCGACCTTAATGAAACAAGGGCCAGAATTTTGGCGGAATGTATGAACGCTGAATTCAAGGAAGTCAAGTTCCCCGATCCGCTCCCACACAGGCCGGGACAGAGATCCAACAAGTACTGCCGGTATCACCGGATCAAAGGGCACGACACCAATCGATGCAATGCTTTGAAGGATGACATTGAGGACCTGGTCAAGAAAGGAAAATTGAGCCAGTACGTGGCTAAAACACCCCGGCATGAGGCCGAGGTTAAGGAAGAGAAGGTCGACCCTAAGAAGAAGGGTAAAGCCCCCCAAGAAAGAGAAGAAAGCTCGGAGGATGAGCGCGATTTTCGAAAATCAAAGGGCCGACCTGTAAAGATGGTTATCTCTGGGGGCTACCTCGTCGAGGCATCGGGCAAAACAATGGAAAGAAAGTGGAAGGAGGTCATGTGTGCTGCTTCCACCTCTGCAGTAAGCTCAGCCCCGGAGCGCCCCCCTTGGCGTTCGGTGTAACACCCCTTTTCTACCCGCTAAGTTGTTTGTAAAATCAGAGTTTCAAATTTTTAGTTACATCACAAGGGATGTCACACTTACTTCATTAAACATCACATGCCAAATTACTCGCTTTTCGAAAACAGCCTTATAATACTTTCAAAACGTCATCCTCAATTAAAATACAACTTCACAGCGGAAAATCCAACCAGTTTAATCATAAAAGGCATTGCAACTATGCGAGGCTCACAATAGTAAAATCCAACAACAACAATGGTCATAAATAACTTAAACAACGTTCATCCCTCCCCTAGTGTTACATAATCAGAGCAGACGACCCGACTCAGCTAGTGAAAATACCTAAGCCTTCACTCGAGAACACCTGCACGTTACCGCGTAGGGGTAACATTCAAACAGAAGGGGTGAGTTCATCTAACCATATAATAAAGCATATGATGAGCACTAAGCTAGAGTTATGACACTATATCTACCACACCACGAAACATCAAGTCAATCATCAAGGATAAAACAGTCAATTCCATCAGCAAGGGTAAACAGTCAATCTCATCATCAAGTTACTCGGCACAACGAGTTGTCACAATGTCATGCAGGAGTATGAAATGCAACCCACTCGCGGGCATATGCATGAGGTACCTTTTCACAAACGTCGTTTAGCCTTTATGGCGTCATCGTCACTTAGCCTTTTGGGCCTCAAAACGTCACTGGGTTTATGCATATGGGAGGCATGAGACACTATGACATGCACCACGCACAAACACACAATCACAGTCAACTATGTGACCCGTCACTTACCAATTTGCCAAATAAGAGGCACAGCACCTGTCAATTTATAATTACACACAACAACGTCACTTAGCCTTTCGGGCCTTATCGTCACTTAGCCTTTTGGGCCTTATCGTCACTTAGCCTTTTGGGCCTTATCGTCACTTAGCCTTTTGGGCCTCAACATCACTTATTTTCATCGTCACTTATTCATAAACATCATCAACTCAAACAATAGCCACTGAGGGAAAAAAGTCATTTACTAGCCACCAAGGGCATCATCGTCATTTACACGTCATTATCAACAACATTGGCCACTAAGGGCAAAAAGCTCATTTAACTAGCCACTAAGGGCATCATCATCATTTACACATCATCATCAATAGTATTGGCCACTAAGGGCAAAAACGTCATTTAACTAGCCACTAAGGGCATCATCGTCAAAATCATCACTTTTGACACTTGGACGCTAAAACCACTGATTATACGCAAAAGGGGATTTTTAAAGACACCAAAACGATTTTTCAATGTCACAGCAATGACCACCGGAAACAGCCACTTGGGGCGCCCAGCAACCTTCAGAAATAATAAGTTTTTATTTTTAAAAATGGAACACACAGATAGACAACTGAAAAGGCTTCACAACGCTTTTTAAAACACTTAAAACGGACACCCGACTCAAAAGATATAGCGAAAACAGTTTTCAATAAAAATCGGGACATCCTGAAAATGGCGCCCAGCGCTCGCAACACGCAACACACACAACACACCCACGCACGCACGCTGACACGGCGCTCTTGGCGCCCAGCGCCTGGCGCCCAGCAAGCACAATTCAGCACAACGACAAGCACAATTTAGCAACACAAACTTTGGCTCATGCGCCCAGCACAAGGGCGCCAATTCCTGAAATGCAAAATTCAACCAAAAACGCAACAACTTGGCACGGGGCGCCCAATCACGAGGACGCCTAATTCCGTGGCCAAAATTCCAGCAACAACAATGCTTGGCAAAGGGCGCCCCACTCAGGACGCCTAATTCTGCACCTAGACAACAAAATCCAGCAACATCATAAACACAAAAATGGCGCCCTATGCGTCTATGACACCAACAACAACGAATTCGAGCAACACAAATTCATCAAATCACATACAACTCATACAAATAACTTCAAATCGCATATCAACCGCAAAAATAACATCACATCACAAATCAATCATGAATACATAAAGAGTCATCAAAAATCATCCACCGAATCATTATCAATCACAATACCATCAATGAGTATCCAAGCACTTAGCACGCAAACCACAATTTCTCAACAACGAGTTATCATATGCCTAGGGTTCATCAATAATCACTAGAAATACATAAAACGGCATACATAGAGCCTACCCCTACTTAGTCCCCATCATAAAACCCTATTATAGAGAAGATGAGACCCACCCTTACCTGATAACGAATCATATTCCAATAGGGGCCGAAGAGTATTATCACGAGCTCCCAGGCATGCTTTAAATTTGACAACGCGAACGCGACTCGAGCACATATAATTAGCCAACAAGAACATTCAATTAGTTATTAGTTATTTAATAGAAGAAAATAGAAATATATTCTTTAATTAATTAGTCGTGTTTTTCGAAAAGAATTACCTATGATGACCACGGTTTGAAATCGCAAATCGAATGACCAAACGACCGGATTTGAACAAGGTACGAAACTGTCACGGTTCCGGCGAGAACATGCACCAATTTTGTTATTGTTCAGTGAGGGGAAAACTTGAATTGAAAGGGATTTCGAAACTAAGGAGATTTAGGCAAAATCAAAAGCAAGAATGTCGATTTTGGTGAGGGGAATTCATGTCCGCATTCAGTTCACATAGACGGAGGCGACGGTGGCCGGAGGAGGAAGAAAACAGTGTGGTTGGGGCGTTGATGGCGTGGCTACTCTTCGCAAGATGGCTACACAATTTGATGAAATCGAGTCCATATTCGGATTCAGTGGCTATTTTCGAGTCAGGGGACAAGTTTTGGTGTCTCGCCGTGGACTAGGGAGAAGACGCGATGGAGGAGAGGCTTCGTGGTGGTTTGTTGGGCGCGACTTTGTGGTGGTGAACGACAGAGAAATCCGTGAAACAAAAGCCATAATCGAAACCATAAGTGAATTTCGAGTGGGGAAGCGAAGTGTGAGGCGTGGCCGTGACTTGTAGGGGACGAACGAAGTGGAGGAAGGAAAGCTCTCTTCTAGGTTACCGCCGCGCGAGTTGCAGGCTGAAGGAAGAAGAAGGCGTTCCAGGTCGGGTTTGGGTCCGTGGATCGCGCGCTCGTGGGCTGGGCAAGGCACTGGACTGGATTTTGCAAGCAGGAGGGGGTGTGCGCATGAAACAAGGGGGCGTAGCATTAAAAATACTCAAAAAAAATCCGTTTTAAAATATTTTTAAAGCCCATTTTCATTACAATTACCACTCTAACACCTCCATAGCCCAAAATAACTTTTAAAAATCAATTCTACTTTAAACACTAATCTTTTTAAAAATTAAAATAAAAATATAATATATTTAATAAAAATCATATATTACCAATAGCAGATAAAAATATAATTAAATATGATTTTAACTAATTCTAATAACTCAACACACAATAAATTGAGATAGTTTAATCTTATCACTTAATTATAATACATACAACAAACACAACTAAAAGAACCGCAACGCACCGAAATTGGGGTGTTACATTCGGCGACCGAGACTTACTGGACGACAAGCCAAATAAGCACATACCCCTTATAATCAGGGCGGTCATGGCCAACCACGAGATAAGAAGAATTTTGGTCGACCAAGGAAGCTCCGCTGATATCATCTTCATCGACCTTGTAAGAAAACTGCTGATCTCAGAGGAAGACTTCACCCCTTACAGAGGATCGGACCTTTCGGGCTTCAACGGGTCTCGAACCAAACCCCTCGGCTATCTGGAAATGATGGTCACCTATGGCGAGGAATCGCTAGAAAGGACGGTCAAGACCAAATTCTTAGTGCTGCCATGCCCTTCGGTCTACAACTGCATCATCAGGAGACCGACTCTTGGAAGGCTCGGGGATGTAACCTCGACGGTTCACCTGAAAATGAAGTTCTACTCTTTGAGTGACCAAATAATCACTCTTGATGCCGACTTAGAGTCCGCCCAAAGATGTTTCTATCTGCATGTCAAGGCAGATAGGCAGGCCTCAGTGGAGGGGGTTCCCCCCGTAGAAGCAGGAGCTCAGAAAGGCCCAAAGAAGAAAAGAACCGGTCAAGCTGCCGAGGTCAACCTCACAGACCTCGATGCGAGGTATGATCCTGACAGCTCCGAGGAAGAGATCGACGACGAGCTGGCACGGGAGCTGAAAAAGAAAATCAGGCGACCCCAACCTGATGGACAGTTCGTGCAGATCCAGCTGGGAGAGGACCCGGCCCAAACTGTCCAGATCGGATCCGATCTCCCCGAAGAAGTAAGAGCAAAGCTCGCCCTCTCTCTGAAATCTCACGCCGATCTTTTCGCGTGGTCGGCAAAAGACATGCCCGGGATTCCCCCTGAAGTCGCTTGTCACCAGCTGGCAGTTAACCCCGGGGCTAAGTGGGTCGCCCAACGCAAAAGAGCTCAAAGCCAGGAGAAAGCTGTAACACCCATTTTCTACCCGGTAATTTTATTACTAAAAATCAGAGTCTCTCTTTTTTTTTCTTTAAAAGTCATATTTCACCACATGGGATGTCACACATAAATCCACACAAAATCATGCATCGATATAAAATAGTTCTCATCGTCAATAATAATGCGATACATAGCACATCACAACTGGGGTGAGCTCAAAACGCTCAATTCAACCAACATAATAAAACTCAGCAACTACGCAGCGGAAAGTCATAAAACAGCAACTACAGCAATCAAATAATTATAAAAACTAAGGTTCATTCCCTCCCCACTGAGTGCTACGTATCAGAGCAGACGACCAGACTCAGCTAGCGAAGGTACCTAAGCCTTCACTCGAAATCACCTGCACGTTACCGCATAGGGGTAACATTCAAACAGAAGGGGTGAGTTCATCTAACAATATAACAGTGCATATGATAAGTATTATGCTAGAGCTACAACGCTATATAAACCACATCGCAACATCAAATCAGTCATCACTGCAAGTCATCACAATGTCATGATCATGTATGAAATGCAACCCATCGCAACGGGCTTATGCATGTGGTACCTGTCATCATCGTCACTAAATAGCCTTTATGGCATCATCGTCACTAAATAGCCTTTATGGCATCATCGTCACTTGTTTATGCACATGAGATGTATGAGACACCATGACATGCACCAGAGACAGTCCCATACAAGCACAGTCAACTTAACGACCCATCACTTCCCAATTTGCCAAATGAAAGGCACATCACCTGTCAAGTTATCGTCACACATATATTTGCCAGTAACATTCATCGTCATTAACATCATCGTCGCTAATAGCCTTTATGGCATCATCGTCACTTATAGAACCACAGCTTTTATTCATCATCAATACCATCTTCAATCAAAGTAATAGCCACTGGGGCATTATCGTCAAAAACACCAACACATCATTATTGACACCGGGACACTAATATTACCGATTACACCAAAAGGTTTTACTCCAGCTCACGACACCAAAAAGGACACCAAAAAGGGTTTTAGACACCGAAATAGTTTTACAACGCCAACAACAACGACCACCGGGGACAGCCACTTGAGGCGCCCAGAAACTATCTGAAAAATAACAATTTTTACCTTAAAGTAGAATATACCAGTAGGAAACAGAATAAGCTTCACAACGCACTTTGAAACACTTAAAACGGACACCCGAGTCACAAGATATGTCAAAAACAAAACCGGGAAAAATTTGAGGAACATCCTGAAAATGGCGCCCAGGCGCTGGGCGCCTAGCAGGAACAAGCAACACAGAAACTGGCGCAGGTAGGGGATCCTGGCACCCAGCAACACAGAAACTGGCGCAGGAAGGGGATCCTGGCGCCCAGCAACACGGCAACACAAACTGGCACAGGAAGGGGATCCTGGCGCCCAGGGGAGCAACGCAACACAGAAAAACTGGCGCAGGCAGGAACTAGCGCCCAGGGGAGGGGATCCCAGTGACATTTCAGAATACGCAACTTAGCAACCAAAACTCAGCACTAATGACATCCAGGCAACATAACTATACAGAAACACAACTTAAGAACGCAACACCGGCAGCCAAAATTAGGCGCCCTTGGCGCCCTTTTGCGCCAGTAACAGGCAACACAGCAGGATTCTGGCGCCCAGGCACAAGGCGCCAAGGCGCCCCTGCGCCAAGACACAGAAACACACACTCCCACGCACAACCACACACCCACACACCCTGGCACACGACGCCCACACCCAGCGCGCCAAAAACAGCAACGCAACAACTTGGCACACGGCGCCCACACCCAGGGCGCCAAACACAGGAACACCCAACATTGCACATTGGCACACGAGACATACTCAGACACGGCGCCCAGGAACTGAGCGCCAAAAACAGCAGCAGAATCACCAGGCAACATAGACAGGCACGGCGCCTAGGCATAGGGCGCCAAAAACAGCACTAAGACAAATGGCGCCCATGGCGCCCTAGGGTCATTATTTTCGATTTCTCACCAATTCAAATCACCAATTTTCCAACCACCAATGCCAATCACTATGAACTGTCAATCACAACATAAAAATACAATTTGTCAAACACCTAGCATGCAATTCATATCAACACCTATGAACGCTAAATTCCTAGGGTTGCAACAATCACCAAATCAAGCCAACATTTCAATTTACAAAGTCATGTTATATCTATCATCAATTTAACATCAAAATCGAATATAGGCATCATAGGTCTAAGCCCCCACCCTAATACCCATCATACCCACCATTATAGTGAAAGAGAGGTCTCACCCTTACCTTAGTTATCAGGATTAGAAGACTCTGGAGGGAAGTCACCAACAGAGCACAGCAACACAACTTCCTTCCTCTCCTTGATTCGCGAACTCTTCTTCTCCTCCTTGGGATTCGCACCGCCCTTCTTATCTCTTTCTCTCCTCTTCGCAATTTCTTTCTTTTGCACAAATGAGCCAAACTCTAATTTTTAGGCTTAAATATGCGCCTAGCTAGTGGGCCTGAATCGCCGGCTTTCCTTCAGCTTAAGCCCGATTACTAACGCCATCACCTAAAACCCAATTACACACCTCTCAATCCAACATTAATATAATTACACCAATTAAAATAAATAATTGAATACCTAAATATTTAATTAAATAGTTTAATTAAATATTTGGGCGTTACAAAAGCAGCTGCTACGGCCAAGGTCGTAGATGATTTAATTAAAGCTGATTTTGTAAAAGAAGTCAAGTATACAACTTGGCTTTCAAACCCTGTACTTGTTAAGAAAAGCAATGGAAAGTGGCGAATGTGCGTTGACTATACCGATCTTAATAAGGTCTGTCCTAAGGACGCCTTCCCTGTTCTTAGCGATGATCGGCTCGTCGATAATGCTTCAGGTTTTCGTTTACTATCGTTCATGGATGCTTATTCCGGATATAACCAAATCCCGATGTTTCCCCCCGACCAAGAGAAGACGGCCTTTATGACTGACCGCGGTAATTTTTGCTACCGGGTCATGCCATTTGGTTCGAAAAATGCGAGGGCCACCTATCAAAGGATGATGAACAAGGTGTTCCGAAAGCAGATCGGCCGTAACGTGGAAGTCTACCTCGACGATATGATCGCAAAAAGCGAAAGGGAAGACCTCCACATAACCGACCTGGAAGAGATCTTTACTGAAATCCAAAGAAACAATATGAGGTTAAACCCGGAAAAATGCACTTTCGGGGTCCGGGCTGGAAAATTCCTTGGTTTCTATCTCACAGAAAGGGGCATTGAAGCCAACCCAGATAAATGCCGAGCTGTAACGGAAATGCGAACCCCGTCCACTAAAAAAGAGCTCCAAAAGCTCAACGGCATGATAGCTGCACTATCTCGCTTCATTTCCAACGCCGCCTTCAAATCACTCCCTTTGTTTAAACTGCTTAAGAAAGAAGCAACTTTCGAATGGACCCCGGAGCTGGACGAGGCCCTCTCCCAGCTCAAAAAGGTTTTGACCGAACCACCGATACTGACTCGGCCAAGCCCATGGGAAGACTTATTCCTGTACCTAGCCATCTCGGAAGAGGCCATTGGTGCCGTACTTATCAGGGAAACAGAGACTGGTCAGAGCCCGGTATACTTCGTGAGTAAAGCTTTGCACGGATCAGAAGTTAGATATCAGAAAATAGAAAAAATCGCCTTTGCTCTGCTCATCTCGGCACGCCGTCTCTGACCTTACTTTGTCGCTCATCAAATCGTGGTACGAACAAACTACCCGATCCGGCAGATCCTGCATCGACCCGACTTAGCAGGACAAATGATCAAATGGGCAGTAGAACTCTCTGAGTTCGAAATCAAATACGAAACAAGGCCGGACATGAAAGCTCAGATACTTGCCGACTTTATCACGGAGATGGCACCCGCCGACCCGGAGGACGGGTTGTGGACGCTCCATGTAGATGGGTCCTCAAATCCAAAAGGAAGTGGTGCAGGGCTAATGCTCGAGAGCCCGACGGGCATTGTAATCGAAGTTTCGCTCACGTTTGGTTTCCCTACCTCAAACAACCAGGCAAAATACGAGGCATGCATAGCTGGACTCCGACTTGCTATCGACCTCCGAGTTTCTCGACTTTTCCTAAATACCGACTCATTGTTGGTAGTCTCTCAAATCGGGAAACAGTACGAAGCCAAAGATCCGACCTTGCAGAGGTATTTAACCCGTGTGCGGGAGCTGCTCTCCTTTTTCGCATTTACGGAGGTTAAACACGTTCCCAGGACAGAAAATATCAGGGCAGACATTCTTTCCAAGCTCGCCAGCACCAAAATTCCAGGGAACCACCGGTCAATAATCCACGAAACACTGAGCAAGCCGAGCGTCATCCCAAACCCGGAAGCCAATGTTTCTGTCAATGTGGTTGAGGAAAGCAAGGGTTGGATCTCGCCGTTAATGGATTACATCAAATCGGGGGACGAGCCTCCGGACTCAAACGAAGCCAAGATCCTCCGGAGGAAGGCCTCATCTTTTTCCGTAATCGATGGAAACCTCTACAGAAGAAGTTTGTCCGCGCCACTGTTAAAATGCGTTGAAGGAGGAGAGGCGGACTACGTCTTGGCCGAGATCCACGAGGGAATCTGTGGGCAGCACCTTGGAGGTCGGTCTCTAGCTCGGAAGGCATTAAGAGCGGGATATTTCTGGCCAACCATGGAGACCGATGCAAGAAACTATGTAAAGAAATGCAGCAAGTGTCAAATCCACGCCAAGGTCCATATAGCACCTCCTACGGAGCTCACCAGCCTCACCTCGCCATGGCCATTTGCATGGTGGGGAATAGATCTCCTAGACCCATTCCCAACTGCCCCCGGCCAGATCAAGTACCTAATACTGGCGGTAGATTACTCCACAAAATGGATCGAATCCGAGCCTCTAGCCATCATCAGCGCAAAGAACTGTATAAAGTTCTTCAAAAAGAATATCATGACTAGATTCGGGATTCCCGAGGTAATAATCACTGACAACGGAACCCAGTTCGCCGACAAAGGCTTCAAGAAACTCATGTCCGACCTTCAAATAAAACACCGATTCACCTCAGTAGAACACTCGCAAACGAACGGACAGGCAGAAGCCGCCAACAAAGTTCTCCTCAATGGATTGAGAAAGCGGCTCGATGAAGCGAAAGGGAACTAGGTAGAAGAGCTACCTTATGTGCTGTGGGCTTACAGAACCACCCCGCAGAGCTCAACGGGGGAGACCCCTTTTCGGCTTTCGTACGAGACGGAGGCGGTAATCCCGGTAGGGATCGGAGAGCTGAGCTGGAGGACTCTCCACCCAAAGTCTCCAGAGGACAATAATCAGGCGTTAAAAGAAAACCTCGACCTCGTCGACGAGGTCCGAGGCCAGGCTTCCCTTAAAGAAACAATAATAAAGCAGAGGGTAGCAGCACGGTATAACTCGAAAGTAATCCTCAGGGACCTTGAAGTCGGTGATTTAGTTTTGCGAAGAGCCGACGTCGGTTTAAATACGCCGCGCAAGGCAAGCTCACCCCTAATTGGGAAGGACCATACCGAGTTGTATCTAAAACTGGTAAAGGTGCCTACGAGTTGGAGACCTTGGCCGGGAAGACGATCCCAAGGACTTGGAACGCCACCAAATTAAATAAGTACTATAGTTGATTTACATTTTGGCAAAGAACGGTGTATACCGACGTTATCAATGATTTTATCTAAAGAACGGTGTATACCGATGTTATCAATTATTTTATCTGAAGAACGGTGTATACCGATGTTATCAATGATTTTATCTGGAGAAACGGTGTCTACCGATGTTATCACTTATTTTATCTCTTACTAGTTGACCGAGGTTGTCACTACCCTAAGGGGCGAGTTCGATCTGGGCCGAGTCCCGGTAAACTGCCCCGAAGGCGACCATCGTTACGCCAACAAACTAGTTGGCCGAGGTTGCCACTACCCTAAGGGGCGAGTTCGATCTGGGTCGAGTCCCGGTAAACTGCCCCTAAGGCAACGCTTACCACTTGAGCGAATCAAAACGCAAGTGCACGAATTTAAATCAACAGAGTAAAGCTTAACCGAGGTAGATGAAACCGGAAGCACATTAAATTAAATTTGTATTACAAATTACCCCGGATACGGCCGGGTCCTCGAGTTTAAAAAGATGGAAAAATGTTACATATTCTGGTTCCGCCCGGAACCCGGGGCTTTCTCCCCCACCGGTTCCACCCGGAACCCAAAAAACAACTAACCCAGAGCTATCTTATCAACACAAGTCACGACAAGGAAGGGCGAGGGTAAATGACCTCACACTCTTCAGAGTCGGGACTGAGCTTGACGATCCGCCCGCCTTCTACTATATGTTCCACACGAAGAATCTCCCGGTCCAAAGGCAAAGATGGATGGATAACGGCGACCTGAGCAAGCGCCTTCTCGTAACTCTCCCCAGCCACATCCATTGCCATCTGGGCCACCTCGACCATCTCATTCTCAGCAGCCTCAGCTTTCGCGCGTGCCTCCTGGAGCTCCTTTTCCAACTCGGCAATCCGAGGCGAGGAATCAACACTGGTCTCGGCTTGGGCCTGTCCCGCTTTCCGAATATCGGCCTCGAGCTCAGAAATCCGGGCCTTCAAAGATCTGAAATACGGACCTCATGCTCCATGCACTGGTTAAGGGCAGAGTCCCGCTCCCTTTCAAGCTTATCCGCCACCGCCTTAAGCGCGGTCTGGTCCTCCCGAGACTTCAAAAGAGTTGAGGATAGCAACTCGTATTTTTTCTGAAGCTCTACCCGAATTTTCCGTTCATTATCCCTCTCTGCCAGGGCCCCTGAAATAGCAGAAACAAGAAAGTCAGGAACGGAAGTAACCAAAAGAAAAATCAAATAGAATACCTCAGAATTTGGTGTTACCTTTCGCCTGATTCTCAGCTTTGACCCTTTGAAGCTTGGAAACATCGGCCAGATGCCGAAACAACCTGGCAGCGGCCTCAACCGGGTCAACCCGGGAACCCTCCACATGCTTCTTCAAGAACTCGGCATCAATCGAGATACCAGAAGACCTCGAAGTTCTATGCTTCCCGTGACGACTTTTCTTGGAAGCCCTGGGAGAACCGGCTCGACCAGGCTGCCCCTGCTACTCCGGAGCATGGGAAGTGGAGGCAGGATCTCCTTGCGGCAAGGGACGCTGCCTTTTCCGATGTAAAAGATCAGCCGCCTGATCTTCGACACCAGCCAAGCTGGCCTCTGTGACAGTATTGATCGGAACGGCATGAACGGGCTTTTCCTGCTGGACCCCGGCTTTCCTTTCCGCAATAGCCATCAAGCGGGAGAACTTGTCAGGTCCCATGCTGTCTGCAAAATAAGGAAAAGAATCGATGTTAAAAGAGACGGCAGTCGAAAAATTATGGGCGGGATTGTCTATCAAAAACCTACCAAGCACCGCCGCCACTTGAGACTTAGAGCCAGCCCCAACCAATCGGGCTGCATCAACCCCGAATTTTTTGGGGTCCCGGTTGATAATCAGGTCAGCGAAGTTCGTCAAGATCGGCAGCGAGTCCTGATCAACCGGGGATAGCCGGCTTAAACTGACAGTGTAGGAGTGAGGTCGCTGATAACTCTATTTTATATAGAGTTATTCATACAATCAAGCTTGAGTTATTGCTTATTTTCAAGAACATTTATATATATTTATAGCTTATTTATCAAGGAACAACATTCTAAGTATTCAAATTGGATAAAGGGCAATGATCTAGGCAAAATACACAAATCTTGTTAGGTTTGATGTTTTTGTTCAGTGCAGCTACTGCAGGAGTGGAAACACTGCCAACACCAGGAGTGGAAACACTAGGAGTGGAAACACTGCCAACACCTGCTAAATTCTGCAGTTTATACCAAAACATTCAAAGACCATTTCAATGCTTCCACACTTGATTTGTGACGTCATGCCTAGTCACCTGGAGCTGAGCCACTTGCTGAAGTCGGCGATACACATAAAAATCAAGTTGCAAGACTCAAACTTATCTAAAAGACATGTGGCACTTCTCCAATGGACCTCATCTTTTGTTATGCATGCAAGTGACCAAACCTGTGCAGCTTGCTTAATTGGTTGTCAACAAACTAACCATGTTCGGTTCCCTCAGCTGATCTCTCACGCCAAAGGAAACCCCTTGCAAGAGGAAAGCTTTCAAGCCTATAAATAGAAGCCATATCTATCATCTATCATATATCATCTTTCACATCTTTAAATCTTTCATCTTTTAGTTTAGTTTAGGTTTAGTTTATTTTCATTTCCAGTTTCTAAGGAGAGGAAGGTGAGGAAGTGCTTGACAACCATTCCCTTCACTTCTACTTTGAAGAAATTCGTGTAAGAAATCTTTATTGTACTTCAACTTGGGAACTTAATGCAAAAGATCTTCTATTCAAGTAATCTCTACTCTTTTAAGTTCTTTTGCTTTATTATTCATTTACTTATGTTCTTAGCATATTCTTTGCTTTATAACATGAGTAACATGAGCTAAATTCCCTTAAGTTGAGATGTTCTAACCTTGTAATGAACTTCTAAATATATTATGGTTTATGTAGTGTAAACACTTTAAACTCTTGCATAATACTTCTTTCAACTTATTCTGGAATTGATCACTTTAGAATAGGTAAAACTTGTAGCAGCAGACATGGGCTACATTTATGAACTCAAGAGTTAATAGGGACAAGTATTTAATAAAGGAAACTTTGTTAAATACATGCTAACACCTAGACATAGGATAGCATAGTCCTTAGGATAATAAAATTACAAGAGTGAACCTATTTAGCAACTTGGATCATTGTTAGGAGGCAAGGGAGGAATTGACAAACCTTTCTTTACTGTAAAAAACAAAGATCATAAGAGCTTGTAATGAAACTCTGAAGAGAAGTGCTGAAAGGCACAAACTGATGCACCTACATCCAGTGTTCCCACACTACATACTCCATTAAAACACTTAGAAGTAAAGTACTTGGTGAAAACATCTCAACTACTTTTTCCAACTGATTTCTCACACATTTTATTGCTTATTATTATTTTACTTACTTTGAAAACTCCAAACCAAAAATACTGAATAGTGTAGACACACTAAGTGTACACTTTGAACTACAAAAATTTACAATACATAATCCCTGTGGGTTCGACCTTTCTTATCACTTTATTACTTGTGTGACTATGTATACTTGCATATAATAAACCACACCAGTCGCCGATTGAAATGAGAAAGAGACCACCCTATTTGAAACTTAGTGGACTCCAGTGATTCCCCATCCGCAGCATATTGACCGACGTGCCTCACTGCCTCCTCGTTCATAGGCTCAACAAAAGAGTACTTGTTCTTCCAGTTTTTTAAGGAATCGGAGTAGGGCATGAAAATATTTATACCCCTCCTAGCCCGAAAGCTCACGTGCTCCCACCGATCCTTGGTTCCGTCCTCGTGCCTCCGGTTGACCTCAAAAAGGTAAAAGAACAGATCACAGGAGATTGGCCTCTCCAAGTGAATGCACATCAGCTCGAAAGCCTGGAGGAACGCCCATGAGTTGGGATGAAGTTGAGAGGGAGCGAGGTTCAGAATTCCCAGGGCCTCTTGCTGGAAGTCGGTGAAGGGGGGGCTAATATGCATGTCAAGAATCGTCACTCCATACATGACAAATTTCAAAGCTCTTGGCCAGACAGCTACGTGTTGACCTTCGGCCATCCCCTCGGCGTTCCAGACCTGATCCTTCCTGGAAACCCGCTTGACGAGGAAACTCATGTCATCCCTGGTCCTGTAGACGGACTGAATTCCCCTCAACATATCCGACACCCATGAGTACTCCCGGGGGACATTGAGAGGTTGGGACAAGGGAGCATTAACCGGCCCGACTCCGGCGCGAGGGTATTGATCGGAATCACCTCCCTCATGCACGGGACCCCCGTGGTATCCGAGCCCGTCTTCGTTATTGCGACTTTCAGCAACCTCTGCTTCGCTGTCGTCGGAACTCCAGCTAGTACTCCCCTGTTCTTCATAATCAGGCTCGGCGTCGGACCCCTCCGAGTCAAGGACCACTATCTCGGCGTTTTCTTCATCCGCCAGCTCATTATTGGGAACCCCGGGAGAACGGTCTTCATCATGAAAACTCAAGGGAGCAGAGCCCAAATCATCTTGAACCTTGGGAACAACCGACCAAATCATCTTGAGCCCAAATCATCTAGTACGAAATTCCACCGACTCTCCAGCACCGGAAGCCATTGCTTTTGCGAGGATAGGGCGATCTAAATTGGCAACCCGACGAGTCTATTTTGTCCTCGCCAGATCGGTCCTGCAGAAATGGGGGCTTGACGAGTCAGGTTGATACTTAAACAGTGGGTCCATAACCAAGTCGGAACCCGACCTGACGACCCCCACTCTGTATCAATAAATACGGGTTCTAAGAGAACCCGACTGTGAACTAAAGCCGGAAGCAATAAATAAAAGAAGGGAACTAACCTTGTGAAACAGGAAGCTCGTCAACACTTGAAACGGATCACGAACTGCAACGGTCTCACCAAGACTCACCGCGAAACTCTGAAAGACGAAGTTTACTCAAGAACGAGTTTAAGATCGAGAGCGGAGCAATTCTCAAAAAACAGTACAAAGTGAGAGAGGTCCCCTCTCCTATTTATAGGAAACTAAAAGGCCTCTGATGGACCTGCAGGGCCTAGGCTACGCGACCCATTGCTAGCCCCTAGGCAGGCGCGTCGTTTCAAGCGCCATCATTGCCCCAATCATCCTCGAACGATGCGTCCCATCAATGACCTCATTAGTTGGCGCAGAAATCAAGACATAACTATAACCGGAACGCCTCGAGTCCCTCGGCTCACCCCGGTCTTCTAACCCCGCCATGACATGAGTCTCTCACAAACGGACCGCCTCGAGTCACTCGACGCGACCTGTGTCCCTCAGCTCGTCCCGATCTTCCAACCTCGGTATGACATGAGTCTCTCACTCCGGAGTTTGGGGACAACACGAACTCTAAAGCAACAAGTCTAGCCCGCCCTAAGGCGACCCAACTTGGGGGGATACTGTTACGGATTGGGCCTCTATGGCCAATCCACCAAAAGGCCCAATAATAAAGGGCCAAATTTAGCCAAAGGTGGAGATCTCAGACCTAGATCCAATGATCCTCCTTCACTCCAAATACCTATAAATAAGCATTCAATGCTAGCATTAATGGTACTCACTTTTCCAATACTCTTACTTGTAATTGACTCACTCACTGACTTGAGCGTCAGAGTGTCGCTGCAGGTACCACCCCACCTCGGATCGAAGCACCAACTCGGACTGACCAAGAACATAAATACCAACTGATCAAGAATGTAAAGGAGATGAAGTGTGAAGGAATAAGGAGGGTCATGGAAAAATGAGAGACAATGGAGGAAAGATTTCAGCTATTCCCCTTTCTTTGTCTTCTCTCCTTCTCGTGTTCTCTCTTAACACTCTCTCTCTATCTCTATTTCTTCCTTTTCACTTGAAACTAAGATAGAAGAACAAGAAGTAGGAGTTTAATGTAAGTGAGAGAGGTGTTGAAAGGTTACCATGGTTTTTCACTCAAGTTTTGGTTCCTGAGAGTTATTTACAATAATAAGCCAATTGCTTAGTATTTGTTACTAAAAGGGTAGTGGTGCTATTTATTTAAATATATATATATATATATATATATATATTATATATCCAACAACACCCTTATTTTAAAAAAAAATACAACACCATTATTTTTAAAATGACAACAACACTCTTATTCATTATCAACCATTAGATCAAATTAGATTAATAGAAAAGCGATCTATTCAATTGGGTTGGGTCAAATGTTTAGCCCAACAACAAAATGTCAACAAAACTTTCTACACCCCATTTCCTTTAACTCTCACAAAATTCTTTTTATGAATAAAATAGATTAGTTAAACACCAAAACATATAATTTTAAATAAACAACAAGTTATTATCTAAAGTAATAATTTAATTATTTTGGGTAATACATGGTGTGTCAAGTTCTCTTCTAAATAATAATTTACGATGTCATGCCTATTAAAAAAGTTACACGCCCGCTTCTATAAAGGCCAATTTTGAATTTGGACAAAATTTTGGAAATTTGAAAAATAGAGGACCAAAATTGCTGCAAAAAAATGGGGACACTAAAATTGTGGCTTGGTGAAAATAGGTTGATCAAAAGTGCATTTAAACTTTCTCTCATTTCACCAAAACTTTGCAAAATCATATGATAGAGATGGGGCATTCTCACCCACTTTTCTCATCTCTCATCTCTCTCTCTCTCTCTCTCTCTCTCTCTCTCTCTCTCTCTCTCTCTCTCTCTCTCTCTCTTTCTCTCTCTATGACATTGTATGAAACAAACACATCGTATGAGAAATCTTGGTTGTCCTTTCAATTACAAAAAAAGCGATAGATGTTGTTTCTTCATTAGAGAATTAGAATTTTAATGTATAGGAGTTGATCTTATTCGATGAAGATGATATTGAGAATGAGAACATACAAAAAATTATAAATAACTATGGAAATAAACGAAAGATAATAAAATTCTGACCAAAATGAAGTTGGAAAGTTACCCCCAATAAAGGAGCTTTTTCCTTTTTATTAACTTATCTTTGTTGTTATTATTATTATTGTTTATGCAAAACAGAATATTCTTATAGTCGTGGTCCTCGTGGATGATTCCCACAATGGCATTGGCATACTTCATTCTTGCACATTGGTACCAAGCCTGGACATAAAAACTGACAAAATTCCCTGCAATGATCAATACAGCTTTCATTGACCACCTCTGTTTGCTGCTTATATTCAGAAACTTTGTTTTCAGTTGTTATCTCTCCATTGACCCTACAACGATAAATTCAATTTATATGTAAGGACAAATATTAAAAGTCATTTCGGGAAAAATTAGAGAAAACGTGCTACAATATATTCGGAAAAGAAACAAACTTATATATCATAGCGCCAATAAAAAGAGGATCAGAATAGCAACAGAAAAAATGTTTTGTTTTCCCATTTGTTTTAGCGTGAAACTGGTTACTTCTGTATTGTATGACTATAACCAGGTATATATAAGATTTTATTAAACATTAATAAATATGGAGTTGACTTCTATTTTGTTCTTATCATTAATATTTATTAACATTTTATTGACTAAATTTATAAAAGTGCACAACAATAATAAAATTATTCAACATAATTAATAGAGTCAAATATGTTTGAAGAATTAATAGGATAAAGTTTATTTACTAAATTTATATCTAGTAAATTTTTTTGTGGACACAATGAGGGCCAGTTTGAATTCGCCCCATCCCGACCGTTTGTATAAAGTTCCAAAAGAAACTCTTTGACGTTTAAAAATTTGTTAATATTATCAGTGTAATACTTTTATTTCAAATTATTTAATATTTGGTATTGTATGGTAAATAATAATAACATATAAATTTAAATATTTCATACTACATATAATTTCTTTTATAACGCCTAGAATAATATTAAAATACAACGAACCATATATGATAAGAATTCATTTATATCCCCTCCACACCAAAAACACCCTCCCAATGATCAGAAAACCACACTAAATAAAAAAGTTCTTTTATTATATATAGTATTGATTATTTATTGTTGGTTTTTCTATTTTAAAAATTATTAAGATATTCTTAAATAGTTTTTAACAATGACGGCAACTAATTGTATATAAAAATTATTACCCAAATTAAGAGTCATAATGCAAATGGTAATTTGTTGAACATGTTTACTCATAACTATTAAGATCATTGTTTTTTACTATTCTTACACATCTCTTTGTCTTCTTACAGGTTTCTTTTAACGTTTATCATATCGTAGATTTATCAAACAAACTTCCACAACCGAGGGGGGTGGTTATGTGGATATCTTGTACTGCAGGATTTGTATTGCAGGTCAAAGTTTTGATGATGAAAAAGACTAGAGCTAAAGGTGATAAGAGTAAAAGTTGACCAAAGCCAATGTTGGTGAAAGTGACAAAGTATCAAAGTCACAATCCAAGACAATCAAGCTCAAAGAATTGAAGTTTCGGGATATAAGGGTAGTCCTTATAAATAAGGGTAGTCCTTAGGGTTTGGGTGTGTCTTAGGAAAAAGTGTAAGCTCTTACGAAGGTCAGCTCATCTCTCAAAGTCCCACGTTTTTCAAAATGCATGCATGCACATGTAAACATAAAGAGGTTTTTGAGAAACTATAAAATCGATTCACACTACTTTTTACTAAATATCAAAATCGATTTCTAGCACAATGTGAAAATGCATAATCGATTCCTTCCTTTCCCTATGGAGCACATAATCGATTCCTATGGTGTAAGGAAGCACATAATCGATTCATCCATGTTTTTAGGAAAGCTAATAATCGATTCCCTCCTTAGTCTATTCAAGCTAATAATCGATTTCACACTTCCTTCTTTCAAGCAAATAATCGATTAGCTCATTTCCAAAAAAAGCCCAACATGCATTCACATAATCGATTATTCGTTTTAGTTAAATCAAGCAAACAATCGATTATCTTATTTCCATAAATAACTCAACATGCATTGCCTGTAAATAGGCGCCTCATTGTGTTCATTTCAAACCAACCCATCTCACGAATTCAAAGTTCATTTTAGAAAAACTCTTCATATTTTATTTTTGCTCTTCTCGCACCGCTGGTCCGTCAGAGCTGATCTCTCGCAAGAGTTAGTTGGGGTTGCATTCTTCAAGTTGTATTATCTGCCTACATTAGAGGTATTTCGGTCTTTAAGTTTGTAATTGTTTATTTGTTGTATTTTGTACTAGGGAGTGGGGTATCTCTCTAGGGTAGCTTTTTGTACTAGGAAGTGGGGTATCTTTCTGGGGCAGCTTGTTGTAACAAGGGCGGGGTATCTCTTGTTGTATTGTGGTTAGATTTGAGGGCTCTTCAATAGGTGGGGTATCCTAGGTGAAGAGTGCCTAAGTCTGTAAAGGTTTTCCAAGGCACCTGTAAGCCTTGTTTTGTGTTAGTGGAAAATCTCACAAGGGTGTGAGGACTGGACGTAGGTCACTAGGAGGTGACCGAACCAGGGTAAATCTCTGTGTGCTTTATCGCTTTATTTTCTAATTCCTTCGCTTCCACTTAACCTGCGCGAAAATTAATCTAAGTCACTGAAAAGGGGAAAAAGTTTTCAAAAGTCTTAAATCTCAATTCACCCCCCCTCTTGAGACTGAAGCCACTTGGCAACATGTTATGTAGGCTACTAAAAGGTGGTGAGGCTGATTGACCCGCCAATTAGTGGTTGGTTGACAAGTTGAGTCATCCCTATCCTACTGTGAGAATGTTGTCAAACACGGTTTGTTGACCCTATTGATTGGATTTCTAGGAGTTTGTAGTTTTTTGTCTTGTGTATTTTTCTTCCTTATTGAGGTGGACTTTTCATTATGTATATGGTTTGGGTATCCCTTGTACTCAATTATATATATATATATATATATATATATATATATATATATATATATATATATATATATATGTATGTCTGCCCTTCAAAAAAAAACACGGTAGTCCACGCCTAAAATAAATGAATAGAAAGATTGTTAAAATGTAAATTTTAAAACAAGGAAAAAATTCTACAAAATGTATAGGATTGGCAAGCTAGCCCACTCCGCGTCACCTTTGGCTTGCCTGGTTTGTGGGAAGGGTTATATTCTGCGCTAAACTATGCCAATTAGTGGTATGCATCAACAACTGAATAAAAAGTTGGTGGGCCAAGCTTGCTCTGATTGGAATAGATTCGCTTCTAGGTTTATTCATATTGATCAGTTCACTAAAGATAAGGAGAAGAGAATAACAAGCTGAGGCAGAGTCTCCCTACTAGTTAGTTGATATTAGCAATAGGTCTACAGAAATAAAACAAATTGAAACCTCCAGAGAGAGAGAAGTATATTTCTGTGGGGACTAAAGTGGAAACCTATAAAGTTACAGCTAGATGCCATGAATCGAACCAAGATTGGAAGGTAACAAGGTGGGATGTGTAACACCCCGATAAATTTTAACATGTAAAATTACTGAAATGCACTAAATGGCATACATCAGAGTGACTTCCTATTATTAAAATATTGAACACAACTAAAATTTTCGATAATACATATCAAATGGTTCTCTGAACCTCATCAACTTCCTGAAAATGCTCAAGTTCCATAACTTAAGGCTTATACAATCCTGGTGTTCAATACTCAAAACATAAAGTAGCGGAAACGATTTACAACTGATACATGATAGTTATATAATCGATAACATTGAAACGGTTAATGGGACAAGGCCTAAACATGAAACTCAATCCTCAATGACTCCAAGAGTCGCACCGGCTAACCGTGCTTCGTCGCCTTTGCTTTCCCCTGTTTCTCTGTAAAAACCACAAATATGAAGGGTGAGATAAATATTATCTCAGTGAGTCCTATCGAGACCCCTTACTAACTCTAGCGGTTCATTATTCTTTACTTGTGAACTCATGGTCCTACTAAGCAACCATGTGGACAATGTATTTTACCTCTTGTAATTTGTAGCCCTACTAAGCGACTACGCATTACCTTTCCTTTTCATTTATCATTCTAGCATAACACCTCAAGCCTACCTATTCTTAGGCACTTTTTTGGCTTTTGGTGAACTCATCCCGCTATTTCTAGTGGGTGAAACCTTTTGAGTCTAGGTTTTGGGGCTCATGACTTCCCCTCCCCTAGTATGCCAATCCTCTAAGGGTCGTCACCCTTGACCTCAATTTATATATTTTATAAAAATGTATTCGCATTGGGCCGTCTTATCATTTTCATTCATGTACCGTCTACCCTTCCTCAAGGGAATGTATCTTGTCTTTGAATTAAACATTTCTTATCTTGTCTTGTATGAATTGACATGTGTACACTCGCGTTCCACTAATGTACGGTTTTTCCCAACATTCTTAACTTTCAAAACAGGGCATTTTATAGTTTTAATTACACCTCTGAGTAGAACTTTCAATAAGCTTCAAAACGCAACTGAAAACACTTCAATCGGATTACCGGATCAAAAGTTATCGCGAAAACAAAATCGACAAGTTTTGCTGAAATTTACACCGCGTCGCGACGCGAAAAGTGACAGAAACATTTTCGTTGCAATTTTACAAAGGGTCGCGACGCGATGGGGAACGGGTCGTGACGCGATGGCTTCCAGATAGTTCAGAAAACAGGTTTTCGAAATGCGATTTTGTTCCGTTCCGCTTTCAATCCGATACCGAGACTTTCCAGGATATCCGAGACTTAAAACAAGCATAGCAAGCAATTATTCCAGACCAGCGAAAGCGATAAACAATCAATCAATGCATATCATCACAACATCAATCAACAATTCCATCAATTCGAACAATTTACAATTAACGGTTTTTCGATAAAAACGGTTTCATCTACTTTTTCGAAAAGCGTATTTTAACGTATCGTTTCAGAAAACATTATGAATCGATATCAGAAACGTTCCTAAGCGAGTATAGAAATCACCTAAAGTGATGAGAATCACGTAAAATACCGAGACTTTGACGTATGCTAGTGAATCAAGAACACACGAACTCTCCCTGAATCCGCTTCAACAACGAACTCAGCTACCTAAACCTTTGGAAAGCTACCCAATTCGAATCCTAGCTGCCCCAAATGAACTTCAAACTGAATTGTTGCTTGAATGTGAACCTTGGTACTGAATGTAGGGCTATAACAAGGACATGCAAGGTTTGTAACTCAGATTTTTCTCAAGTTGAGCTTGATTGTTCTTCAATGGTGATTTGATGGAGAAGAGAATGTGGTTGATGAAATTTGTATCAGTGGGTAGAGGAAAGGAAATTCAAAAGAATGATGGTGTTATCTTTCACATGCATCAAGGAATAATGGAGATCCCACTTCTTCTTTCTTCTCCTCACTCTCGAGTTCTCTCCCTCTCCCTCACTTCTATTTCTAGTTTCTGCACTTGTGTTTTCAGCAACTAAGTGTTTTTGGGGTCATGGGCTGATGGGGTTTCAGCTGAGTGTTTTAATGGTTGTGAAAAGACCATGTTACCCTTGCATCCTAATGACTTACTTAAAATCAATTCAAATCACTTAAACCTCAATTCTAATTAATCAATCAACCCATAATACATCTCACACCACTTAACAATCGAACACATAATTGTTTTATTTAAGAGTTAACAACCATGTCATCAATAAACCTCTTGTGCTAAATATTCGATTTAGCTAATAATTCACCTTAACCTTTTCGCTAATTTAAATAAATTAAATTAGCTAATTAGGGGATGTTACAATCACCCCAACTTTTAAAAATTTTGTCCTCAAAATTGACAAAATGTACCTCAATCGAAAAGATGGGGATATTTCACCCGCATGTTCTCCTCTACTTCCCATGTCGCTTCGTCGGGTGATGCACCGTCCCAAAGCACCTTGACAATAGGAATTGATCTCGTCCGGAGCGTTTTCTCGCCACGTTCGATGATCCTGACGGGAGTAGGCTGATAAGATAAATCCGGTCTGATGTCAATCGCCTCATAACTCAATGGCTGACTCGGATCGGGGAGATACATGAAACACATCATGTAATCTAGACAATGCCGGAGGTAATGCAATGCGATACGCTACTGGCCCAACTCGCTCGATAATTTGGAAAGGTCCGACATACTGAGGACTGAGCTTCTTCGCTCGCAATGCAATACCGGTACCAATGGTCAGAGAAAGTCTCAAAAATACATGATCTCCTTCTTCAAATTCCAATGGTCTTCTTCTTTTGTCGGCGTAACTCTTTTGCTGACTCTGAGCAATCTTCATTCGTTCTCTAATCTGACGGATCTTCTCCGTAGTCTCATGGACCAAATTCGGTCCCAACAATCTCTGCTCACCTACATCCCACCAACACAATGGTGTTCTACACCTCCTTCCATATAATGCTTCATATGGAGCCATTCTGATACTAGAATGGTAACTGTTGTTGTATGAAAATTCCACCAATAGAAGATGATCCTCCCATCGGCCTCCACTGTCAAGTACACATGCTCTCAACATATCCTCCAATGTCTGAATTGTTCTCTCGGTCTGTTCGCCTGTTTGTGGATGGTAAGCGATGTTGGCACACACAGTTGTCCCCAACGCCATATTCAATGCTCTCCAAAATCGAGATGTGAACTTGAGATCACGGTCACAAACAATGCTTGTAGGGATTCCATGCAACTTCACAATGTTCTTGAGATACTCATCTGCTAACTTAGCAACTTTGTGATTCGAACGCACCGAAATAAAATGGGCGGACTTGGTCGGGCGATCCACCACTACCCAAATAGAATCATTTCCGGCTTGGGACCGTGGCAATCCCATGACAAAATCCATAGAAATGCTTTCCCATTTCCATTCTGGCACATTCAACGGTTGCAACTGGCCACCTGGCTTCTGGTGCTCTATCTTGACCCTTTGACAAGTCAAGCATCGAGACACAAATTCTGCAACTTCCACTTTTATGCCCGGCCACCAGTACAATTGCTTCAAATCTCGATACATCTTGGTAGACCCAGGATTGATTGAGAACTGACTCTTATGAGCCTCTTCTAAAATCTGCCTCTTATTGCTCTCATCATTCGGCACAAAAACTCTACCATCAAAACAAATCACACCATCGCCATCTTCGGTGTAATTCGGCAACCTCGTCTGCGCTTGCTGTAACGCCCCAAAATAATTTAATTATTTATTTAATTAAGTTATTTAAGGCTTACAATATTTATTTAATTTAATTAACTAATTCAGGGTTTAATTTATTTTATTTTATTTATTTAGGAGGTGTTGTCACGAATTAGGTGGTGCATGGGGGCCCATGACCCACAAGTGAGCCCATGACCCATTGACTAGTCATAGGAGTCGACTCACTTAGGGGTCTTGGGAGTTAGTTTTCATTTCACTCAATTGTGCAAAGAAAGAAAAAGAAAACGTAAAAAGAGAGAGTGAGAAGAGGAAGTCGCGACTTGCAAGAGGAAAGGGAGAGGAGTTTCGTGGAGCACTCAAGGAGGAGGGAAAGCTTGTTGGTGTCTTGCAATTCCTTGGAGCTTTGCTTGGTGGTTTCGAATTTCATAAGGATAGGGGGCTCTTCTTTTCGTCTTTAATAGTGTATGTGATGAGTATCGTATAGGGTTAGGTTTTAGAGTGATTTTCTTGAATGAATTGTGTATTTTGATGTTGTGGCTATGATGAATTTTAATTGTGCAAAGATATGTTTGATTGGGTGTTGAATTGTACACAATAAGAATTGAGCATGCCCATTGTTTGATGTTATGATTGAATGAATTTTTGGTGGAAAATGTGAATGCTATTGTTCATATAAATAATTGGCATTGGTGATTTAATTTGGTGAAATTTTGTTGAGAGGAACTCAAAAATTGATGGAGCCTTAGGCGCCCTAGGTGTATGTGTGTTGCTGGAAATTCTGCCACTGTTGTGTCTGTTGCTGTTCCAGGCGCTGGGTGCCCTCCTGGGCGCCCGTGCCACTGTGTTGCCAGTTTTGGCGCTAGGCGCCTTGTGCCATGGGCGCCAAGGGTCCCAACTTTCTGTTGTTCATTTTGCGAAAATTGATACTGGGTTTTCATGTCCAAGTTAAATGGCTCGTGTAAAATAATTTTTGGAGTCATAGGAGTTGTGGTCTGTCCTGGCCTTAAGCGCCTAATCCATGGGCGCCAATGATTCGTGTCACATTTTGCCAAAATTTTTGCTGGGTTCCCATATTCTGAGTATTTGGCTCGTGTAAAATTAATTTCGAAGTTAAAAGAGCTTTCTTGCGTGTATTGCCAAGGCGCCTTATGCATGGGCGCCGTGTTCCCTGCGCCAGTTTTCCTGCGCCAGTGTCTGGGCGCTAGGCGCCCTGCGCCAGTTTTTCCTGCGCCAGTGTCTGGGCGCTAGGCGCCCTGCGCCAGTTTTTCCTGCGCCTGTGTCTGGGCGCTAGGCGCCCTGCGCCAGTTTTCTTGCGCCAGTCATGTGTCTGGGCGCTAGGCGCCCTGCGCCAGTTTTGCTGGGCGCCAAAATCAGGATGTTGCCCAAATTTTTCTAAACTTGTTTTTAATGTAACTTTTGACTCGGTTATCCAAATTTAACGGTTCAAAATGCGTTTCGAAGCTAATTTCGGTGTCTATCCAAAAATTCTGGTTTTATGTAAAAATGAATTATTTTACTGGTGGTTCTGGACTGAAGTTGTTCAAGGTGTCCGATTGCAATTTTTATTCACTTTCTCCTATCCCGTGTCAATATCCTAAAACGGTTTAATTAAATTGGTACTGATTTATTGGTGAGTTTTATTGGTGAGATTTATTGGTGAATTTTAATGGTGAGTTTTATTGGTGAGATTTATTGGTGAGTTTTATTGGTGAGTTATGGTGAGTTGATTAAATGTGAATTTGGTGAATTGTGTGGTGTGTTGTGGTGCATTGTCATGGCATCTCATGAACCATGTGCATTATCGGTGAGCAGAGGCTTCGGCCTAATTTTAAATTGGTGAGCAAAGGCTACGGCCTACTTGTATTTGGTGACGGATCCGACATGCATGTGCCCGTGGAGTTTGGGTTGCATTTCATGCATAACCATACCTTTTGTATTGTTGTTTGGAGATTGTAATTGTGATGTGGTTGCTGCCTTTGTTGTGAATCGGTGTGCCTAGTTACCTTTCCTATGCAGTGCTTATTCCATATGTTATTAATTATCAAAAGAGACTCACCCTACTGCTTTTATGTTGCTTCTTATGTCGGCAACGTGCAGGTAGTAACGAGTGAAGGTTACCCTTATGCCTTCGTCTGATAGGAAGTGTCATGCTCTGATACGTAGCACCGGGGGGGGGGCGTCTTATGCTTATGTGTTATTGTCTTTATACTGTTAGACTATTATTGGTGATGTATTGGTTTTGTTTTCGACTTATTATTATTCCGCTGCGGTAGTGACTGTGTTTGGTTGATGTGAACTAAACGGTATTTCATGGTGCTATGTATCTTGTGGTTTTTAATTGAACTATGAAAATTGAAGTTGTTGATTTAATGGAGTAAGTGTAGCACTCGCTTAGATTGTTTTCAAAAAAAAAAAAGAAACTTTGATTTTATTAAATAGTAAGGTTATTAGAAAATGTGTGTTACATTAGTGGTATCAGAGCAGTTCGGTCTGTCCGGCCAGGTCGTCCTGTCATAGTGTCTTATGACGAATAGGAATTGTTAGATTAGTTCTAAATTTCTGTTTGTGCTGCAGTGATAATTTGAAATGGCTGGGAGAAACGACGCTGCTCTTGCTGCTGCTCTGCAGGCTATGGCTCAGGCTGTTGGGAACCAGCAAAATGGTGCTGAAAATGCTGGGACTCGCAGTTTAGCCACGTTCCAGAGGGAGAATCCACCCGTTTTTAAGGGCAAGTACAATCCAGATGGTGCTCTAGCATGGCTGAAAGAGATTGAAAGGATATTTCGTGTCATGGATTGTAATGATGCGCAGAAAGTCAGGTATGGCACCCATACGCTGGTAGAAGAAGCTGATGATTGGTGGATGGAGGTTAGGTAGAGGTTAGAGACTGCTAATGAGGAGATAACTTGGGCTGTTTTCCGCAGAGAGTTCTTACGGAAGTATTTTCCAGAAGATGTGAGGGGAAAGAAAGAAATAGAATTCCTTGAGCTAAAGCAAGGAAGCATGTCAGTGACAGAGTATGCTGCCAAGTTCACTGAATTGGCTAAGTTTTACCCCCATTATGCTGATGCTGATTCTGAATTTTCAAAATGCATAAAGTTTGAGAATGGACTGAGGGCTGATATAAAGAAAGCTATAGGGTACCAGAAGATTCGGGTATTCGCTGATTTAATCGACAGTTGCAGGATATTCGAAGATGATAGTAATGCTCACTCCAAGGTCATGAGAGATCAGAGGGGTAAATTTCAGAACCGGGGTAAGCCATATGAGGTTCCGGCTGGTAAGGGTAAGCAGAGGTATGCTGATAATAAGAAACCAAGTGGGGGAGATGCCCCTGCGAAGGTTGTGTGCTACAGGTGTGGCAAGCCGGGCCATAAGAGTTTTGACTGCTCGGATAATAAATGTTTCAAGTGCGGTAAAGAAGGTCATGTAGCTGCCAAATGTGAGAAAAGGGATGTGGTGTGCTACAACTGTGGGGAAGTAGGTCATATTAGTACCAAGTGTACTAAGCCGAAGAAAGAGAAGTTCAGTGGAAAGGTATTTGCTCTCGCAGGATCAGAGGATACTAATGAGATTAGAGGTACATGTTTTATTAATGGTATTCCTTTGATTGCTATTATTGATACTGGTGCTACGCATTCATTTATTGCTGCTTTATGTGCTAAGAAATTGGACCTTGCTTTGTCTTCTATGATGAGGGAGATGGTTATTGACACTCCAGCTAAGGGTTCAGTAACTACCTCTCTTGTGTGTGCTAAGTGCCCTCTGTCAATCTTCGGCAGAGATTTCCTTGTTGACCTTATTTGTTTGCCGTTGGGAGGATTGGATGTCATTCTTGGTATGGACTGGTTAGTAGTTAACCATGTGCATATTAATTGTTTTCGAAAATCTGTGAGTTTCCTTCCTCCCGAAGAAGAAGAATCCCTTTTGTTGCCTGCTGGTCAACTGCATAAGGTAATGAAAGAGGGAGTTCATCTGTTTGCTTTGATGGCGTCATTGTCTGCTGAGAATCAGGCGATCATTGAAGGGGTACAAGTAGTGTGTGAGTTTCCTGAAGTGTTCCCGGATGAAATTCCAAGTGTTCCGCCAGAGAGGGAGGTTGAGTTTGCTATTGATCTTATACCTGGTACTAGGCCTGTGTCTATGGCACCGTACCGAATGTCAGCCTCAGAGTTTTCTGAATTGAAAAAGCAATTAGAAGATCTACTTGAGAAGAAATTTGTAAGGCCAAGTGTGTCACCATGGGGTGCTCCGGTATTGTTAGTGAAAAAGAAGGATGGGAGTATGAGACTTTGTGTCGATTATAGGCAATTGAACAAGGTGACAATAAAGAACAGGTATCCGCTCCCCAGAATTGATGATTTGATGGACCAGTTGGTAGGTGCTAAAGTGTTTAGCAAATTTGAGGTCGGGTTATCACCAGATCAAGGTAAAGGATGAAGACATTCAGAAGACCGCTTTCAGAACGAGATATGGGCACTATGAGTATTCTGTGATGCCGTTTGGTGTTACCAACGCGCCGGGAGTGTTTATGGAGTACATGAATCGTACCTTCCATAGTTACTTGGATCGGTTTGTGGTTGTGTTTATTGACGACATTCTGGTGTATTCTAAGACAGAAGAGGAGCACGCAGAACATTTGAGGTTAGTACTAGAAGTGTTGAAAGAAAAGAAGTTGTATGCAAAGTTGTCTAAGTGTGAGTTCTGGCTGAATGAAGTAGGTTTCCTTGGTCATATTATCTCTGGTAATGGTATAGCCGTGGATCCAGCCAAGATTGATGATGTGTTACAATAGGAGAGCCCAAAGTCAGTTACAGAGATTAGAAGCTTCTTGGGACTAGCTGGTTATTACAGAAGGTTTATAGAAGGTTTCTCGAAGTTGGCCCTTCCGTTGACTCAATTGACATGTAAGGGAAAAGCATTTGTGTGGGATGCTCGCTGTGAGGAGAGCTTCAATGAGTTGAAGAAGAGGTTGACAACATCGCCCGTGTTGACTTTGCCTGTTCCGGATCAACCGTTTGTAGTATATTGTGATGCTTCCAAGATGGGTTTGGGAGGTGTGTTGATGCAAGAAGGTAAGGTAGTAGCTTATGCGTCTAGACAGTTGAGGACCCATGAGAAGAACTACCCTACTCATGATTTGGAGCTAGCTGCAATTGTGTTTGTGCTGAAGATTTGGAGGCACTATCTGTATGGTACTAGATTTGAGGTGTTTAGTGACCATAAGAGTTTGAAATACTTGTTTGATCAGAAGGACCTAAATATGAGACAGAGACGTTGGTTAGAATTGCTGAAGGATTATGATTTCGGCTTGAACTATCATCCCGGCAAAGCTAATGTCGTGGCTGATGCTTTAAGTCGGAAGAGCTTGCATATGTCGGCTATGATGGTGAAAGAATTAGAGCTGATTGAGCAGTTCCGGGATATGAGTCTAGTTTGCGAAGTGACACCGCGGAGTGTCAGATTGGGAATGTTGAAGATTGGCAATGAATTTTTGGTTAGTATTCGAGAAGCCCAAAAGTCAGATGTAAAGTTGATGGACTTGTTAGTTGTGAATGATCAAGCTGTGAATGGGGATTTCAAGTTAGATTCCCAAGGTGTATTGAGATTCAGGGATAGGATCTGCATTCCTGATGATGCTGAGATGAAGAGAATGATTCTTGAGGAGAGCCATAGGAGCAAGTTGAGTATTCATCCAGGGGCTACGAAAATGTAGCAAGATTTGAAGAAGTTGTTCTGGTGGCCGGGTATGAAGAAGGATGTGGCTCAGTTTGTGTATTCTTGTCTGACTTGTCAGAAGTCTAAGATTGAGCATCAGAAGCCCGCGGGGTTGATGCAACCATTGGAGATTCCGGAATGGAAATGGGATAGCATTTCCATGGACTTTGTGACTAGTTTACCTAGAACCGTGAGAGGATTTGATGCTATATGGGTGGTTGTGGATAGGCTGACGAAGTCTGCTCACTTCTTACCAATTGATATTACTTATCCAGTCCCAAGGTTAGCAGAGATATACATCAGTTGCATGGCGTTCCGCTTAGTATTGTATCTGATAGAGATCCAAGATTCACTTCTGAATTTTGGAAAAGTTTGCAAGAAGCTTTGGGTTCTAAGTTGAGGTTGAGCTCCGCTTATCATCCGCAGACAGATGGTCAGACGGAGAGGACTATTCAGTCGTTAGAGGACTTGTTGAGAGCATGTGTTCTTGAGCAGGGAGGTTCATGGGATTCTCATCTTCCGTTGATAGAGTTCACCTACAATAACAGTTTTCATTCTAGTATTGGAATGGCACCGTTTGAGGCGTTATATGGTCGGAGATGTAGGACTCCGTTATGTTGGTATGAATCTGGAGAGAGTGCAGTATTGGGGCCTGAGATTGTGCGAGAAACAACTGAGAAGGTAAAACTAATCCGAGAGAAGATGAAAGCGTCGCAGAGTCGACAAAAGAGCTATCATGATAAGAGAAGGAAGGATTTAGAGTTTCAGGCCGGTGATCATGTGTTCCTGAGAGTCACTCCGGTGACTGGTGTTGGGCGTGCCTTGAAATCAAAGAAGTTAACTCCCCGTTTCATTGGTCCGTATCAGATTACGGAGAGGGTGGGAAGTGTTGCCTATAGGGTGGCCTTGCCGCCTAATCTTTCGAACTTGCATGACGTGTTTCACGTGTCACAACTTCGAAAGTATGTTCCGGACCCGTCTCATGTAATTCAGATGGATGAAGTAGAGGTACGGGATAATCTTACGGTGGAGACTATGCCTGTGCGAATTGAAGATAGAGAAGTGAAGATTCTGAGAGGGAAGGAGATTCCTTTGGTGAAAGTGGTTTGGTTAGGAGCTGCTGGTGAAAGTATGACTTGGGAGCTGGAGAGTAAGATGCGGGAAGCATATCCGGAGTTGTTTGATTCAGGTAATTTCGAGGACGAAATATTCTAACTGGGGGAGAATTGTAACGCCCCAAAATAATTTAATTATTTATTTAATTAAGTTATTTAAGGCTTACAATATTTATTTAATTTAATTAACTAATTCAGGGTTTAATTTATTTTATTTTATTTATTTAGGAGGTGTTGTCACGAATTAGGTGGTGCATGGGGGCCCATGACCCACAAGTGAGCCCATGACCCATTGACTAGTCATAGGAGTCGACTCACTTAGGGGTCTTGGGAGTTAGTTTTCATTTCATTCAATTGTGCAAAGAAAGAAAAAGAAAACGTAAAAAGAGAGAGTGAGAAGAGGAAGTCGCGACTTGCAAGAGGAAAGGGAGAGGAGTTTCGTGGAGCACTCAAGGAGGAGGGAAAGCTTGTTGGTGTCTTGCAATTCCTTGGAGCTTTGCTTGGTGGTTTCGAATTTCATAAGGTTAGGGGGCTCTTCTTTTCGTCTTTAATAGTGTATGTGATGAGTATCGTATAGGGTTAGGTTTTAGAGTGATTTTCTTGAATGAATTGTGTATTTTGATGTCGTGGCTATGCTGAATTTTAATTGTGCAAAGATATGTTTGATTGGGTGTTGAATTGTACACAATAAGAATTGAGCATGCCCATTGTTTGATGTTATGATTGAATGAATTTTTGGTGGAAAATGTGATGGCTATTGTTCATATAAATAATTGGCATTGGTGATTTAATTTGGTGAAATTTTGATGAGAGGAACTCAAAAATTGATGGAGCCTTAGGCGCCCTAGGTGTGTGTGTGTTGCTGGAAATTCTGCCACTGTTGTGTCTGTTGCTGTTCCAGGCGCTGGGTGCCCTCCTGGGCGCCTGTGCCACTGTGTTGCCAGTTTTGGCGCTAGGCGCCTTGTGCCATGGGCGCCAAGGGTCCCAACTTTCTGTTGTTCATTTTGCGAAAATTGATACTGGGTTTTCATGTCCAAGTTAAATGGCTCGTGTAAAATAATTTTTGGAGTCATAGGAGTTGTGGTCTGTCCTGGCCTTAGGCGCCTAGTCCATGGGCGCCAATGATTCGTGTCACATTTTGCCAAAATTTTTGCTGGGTTCCCATATTTTGAGTATTTGGCTCGTGTAAAATTAATTTCGAAGTTAAAAGAGCTTTCTTGCGTGTTTTGCCAAGGCGCTTTATGCATGGGCGCCCTGTTCCCTGCGCCAGTTTTCCTGCGCCAGTGTCTGGGCGCTAGGCGCCCTGCGCCAGTTTTTCCTGCGCCAGTGTCTGGGCGCTAGGCGCCCTGCGCCAGTTTTTCCTGCGCCTGTGTCTGGGCGCTAGGCGCCCTGCGCCAGTTTTCTTGCGCCAGTCATGTGTCTAGGCGCTAGGCGCCCTGCGCCAGTTTTGCTGGGCACCAAAATCAGGATGTTGCCCAAATTTTTCTAAACTTGTTTTTAATGTAACTTTTGACTCGGTTATCCAAATTTAATGGTTCAAAATGCGTTTCAAAGCTAATTTCGGTGTCTATCCAAATATTCTGGTTTTATGTAAAAATGAATTATTTTACTGGTGGTTCTGGACTGAAGTTGTTTAAGGTGTCCGATTGCAATTTTTATTCACTTTCTTCTATCCCGTGTCAATATCCTAAAACGGTTTAATTAAATTGGTACTGATTTATTGGTGAGTTTTATTGGTGAGATTTATTGGTGAGTTTTATTGGTGAGTTATGGTGAGTTGATTAAATGTGAATTTGGTGAATTGTGTGGTGTGTTGTGGTGCATTGTCATGGCATCTCATGAACCATGTGCATTATCGGTGAGCAGAGGCTTCGGCCTAATTTTAAATTGGTGAGCAGAGGCTACGACCTACTTGTATTTGGTGACAGATCCGACATGCATGTGCCCGTGGAGTTTGGGTTGCATTTCATGCATAGCCATACCTTTTGTATTGTTGTTTGGAGATTGTAATTGTGATGTGGTTGCTGCCTTTGTTGTGAATCGGTGTGCCTAGTTACCTTTCCTATGTAGTGCTTATTCCATATGTTATTAATTATGAAAAGAGACTCACCCTACTGCTTTTATGTTGCTTCTTATGTCGGCAACGTGCAGGTAATAACGAGTGAAGGTTACCCTTATGCCTTCGTCTGGTAGGAAGTGTCATGCTCTGATACGTAGCACCGGGGGGGCGTCTTATGCTTATGTGTTATTGTCTTTATACTGTTAGACTATTATTGGTGATGTATTGGTTTTGTTTTCGACTTATTATTATTCCGCTGCGGTAGTGACTGTGTTTGGTTGATGTGAACTAAACGATATTTCATGGTGCTATGTATCTTGTGGTTTTTAATCGAACTATGAAAATTGAAGTTGTTGATTTAATGGAGTAAGTGTAGCACTCGCTTAGATTGTTTTCAAAAAAAAAAAGAAACTCTGATTTTATTAAATAGTAAGGTTATTAGAAAATGGGTGTTACACTTGCAGCTCTAAATCAACCTCTTGGGCTGAGCGAATCAGATTTCTCAAGGAACTCGAAATCTGAATATGGCTCAACACCAACCTGTTCCTCCTCGGTTTCACTTTCAAATTAAGGTCTCTAAACGATTCCAACAATGTCATCTCGTGCATCATCAACTCTGCAGTGTGGTTAGACTTTCTGCTCAAAGCATCGACCACAACATTAGCCTTACCAGGATGGTACTTCAATTCAAAATCATAATCCTTCAGAAACTCTACCCATCTCCTCTGTCTGTTTTTCAACTCCTTCTGGTCAAACAAATACTTCAGGCTCTTATGGTCGCTAAAGACTTCGAAACGAGACCCATACAGGTAATGTCTCCAAATCTTTAGAGCAAACACGATCGCGGCCAACTCTAAATCATGAGTTGGATAATTCTCCTCATGCGGTTTCAACTGTCTGGAGGCATAAGCAACTACTTGTTGATTCTGCATTAGAATACATCCTAAACCCTTACCAGATGCGTCACAATAGATTTGGAATCCTACGGACGGATCTGGAAGAATCAGGACAGGTGCAGAAGTCAAACGATTCTTCAATTCCGCAAAACAATCATCACAATCCGAGTCCCACACAAATGGCTGACCCTTGCGAGTTAACCGAGTGAGTGGAAGAACCAGCTGGGAAAATCCTTGAATAAATCTCCGATAAGACCCAGCTAATCCCAAGAAACTTCTCACCTCAGTAACTGTGGACGGTTGTTTCCAGTCTATCACAGCTTCAATCTTACTGGGATCCACTGCAACACCAGCCTGAGATATTACATGGCCCAGAAACTTAACTTCAGACATCCAAAAATCACATTTGGATGGCTTAGCATACAACTTCTTCTCCCGGAGTACGTTCAGAACAATTCGGAGATGTTGCACATGCTCCTCAATTGTCTTAGAGTATACCAAGATGTCATCAATGAATACCACAACAAACTGATCCAGATAGGGATTAAAAATCCGATTCATATAGTCCATGAATATGGCTGGAGCATTGGTCAAACCGAAGGGCATCACTACAAATTCGTAGTGTCCATACCTCGTACGGAAAGCGGTCTTCGGGATGTCCAAAGCTCGCACCCTGAGTTGGTGATAGCCGGACCTCAAATCAATCTTTGAAAATACTGCAGCTCCCCTCAATTGGTCTAGTAAATCATCAATCCTCGGTAGAGGGTACTTGTTCTTAATAGTAACCTTATTCAACTGACGGTAGTCAATGCACAACCTCATACTTCTGTCCTTCTTCTTGACAAGTAACACTGGAGCACCCCATGGTGAGGCACTCGGCCGGATAAACTGTTTGGAAATTAGCTCTTCCAATTGGACTTTGAATTCTTTCAACTCTAATGGAGACATTCTATACGGAGCTATAGAAGTTGGCCCAGTGCCAGGAACCAACTCTATAGAGAACTCCACCTCACATTCCGGAGGTAACGAAGAAACTTCATCAGGAAACACATCAAGAAATTCATTAACAACTTGCACAGAAGATAAATCTAGACCTGTCTCAGTGGATGCAGACAACATCATGACATAAGCTTCTGCGCCTTGAAACATACAGTTACTGGCTGAAGTGAAAGAAATAACAACTTCAGGATTGGTCGGCTGTAGCTCCACTGACTCGGAGGCGAAACCGATAGTCCGATGGAAACAATCTATAGTCACATGGTTGGCCGTCATCCAACTCATACCCAGGACAACGTCCATACCCTTCATTGGCAAACAAATGAAATCCACCACAAAATTCCTGTCTCCGATAGATAGAAGACAGTTTTCACATAAAGCTTGGGTTTGAATACTACCTTCAGCAGCAGTCTTGATGGAAATTGGTTGAGGCAAAGGAGTCAAAGCCAATCCCAACCGTTCAACACAGATTTGAGATATAAAACAGTGGGTTGCACCCGAATCATATAAAATACTAACGGAGTTATTAAAAAGAGTCCCCGTACCCTAGTATGCCAATCCTCTAAGGGTCGTCACCCTTGACCTCAATTTATATATTTTATATAAATGTACGCGCATTGGGCCGTCTTATCATTTTCATTCATGTACCGTCTACCCTTCCTCAAGGGAAGGTATCTTGTCTTTAAATTAAACATTTCTTATCTTGTCTTGTATGAATTGACATGTGTACACTCGCGTTTCACTAATGTACGGTTTTTCCCAACATTCGTAACTTTCAAAACAGGGAATTTTATAGTTTGAATTACACCTCTGAGTAGACCTTTCAATAAGCTTCAAAACTCAACTGAAAACACTTCAATCGGATTACCGGATCAAAAGTTATCGCGAAAACAAAATCGACAAGTTATGCTGAAATTTACACTGCGTTGCGACGCGAACAGGTTCCCTCGCGACGCGACGCGAAAAGTGACATAAACATTTTCGTTGCAATTTTACAAAGGGTCGCGACGTGATGGGGAACGGGTCGCGACGCGATGGCTTCCAGATAGTTCAGAAAACAGGTTTTCGAAATGCGATTTTTGTTCCGTTCCGCTTTCAATCCGATACCGAGACTTTCCACGATATCCGAGACTTAAAACAAGCATAGCAAGCAATTATTCCAGACCAGCGAAAGCGATAAACAATCAATCAATGCATATCATCACAACATCAATCAACAATTCCATCAATTCGAACAATTTACAATTAACGGTTTTTCGATAAAAACGGTTTCGTCTACTTTTTCGAAAAGCGGATTTTTTAACGTATCGTTTCAGAAAACATTATGACTCGATATCAAAAACGTCCCTAAGCGAGTATAGAACTCACCTAACGTGATGAGAATCATGTAAAATACCTAGACTTTGACGTATGCTAGTGAATCAAGAACACGCGAACTCTCCCCGAATCCGCTTCAACAACGAACTCAGCTACCTAAACCTTTGGAAAGCTACCCAATTCGAATCCTAGCTGCCCCAAATGAACTTCAAACTGAATTTTTGCTTGAATGTGAACCTTGGTACTGAATGTAGGGCTATAACAAGGACATGCAAGGTTTGTAACTCAGATGTTTCTCAAGTTGAGCTTGATTGTTCTTCAATGGTGATTTGATGGAGAAGAGAATGTGGCTGATGAAATTTGTATTAGTCGGTAGAGGAAAGGAAATGCAAAAGAATGATGGTGTTATCTTTCACATGCATCAAGGAATAATGGAGATCCCTCTTCTTCTTTCTTCTCCTCACTCTCGAGTTCTCTCCCTCTCCCTCACTTCTATTTCTAATTTCTGCACTTGTGTTTTCAGCAACTAAGTGTTTTTGGGGTCATGGGCTGATGGGGTTTCAGCTGAGTGTTTTAATGGCTGTGAAAAGACCATGTTACCCTTGCATCCTAATGACTTATTTAAAATCAATTCAAATCACTTAAACCTCAATTCTAATTAATCAATCAACCCATAATACATCTCACACCACTTAACAATCGAACACATAATTGTTTTATTTAAGAGTTAACAACCATGTCATCAATAAACCTCTTGTGCTAAATATTCGATTTAGCTAATAATTCACCTTAACCTTTTCGCTAATTTAAATAAATTAAATTAGCTAATTAGGGGATGTTACAGGATGCAAGTGAAACTACTGCTTTCCATATTAGTGGAAAAAATTTACCTAGAGGGAGTTGAAGATTTCAGGTTTTTTTGATTGAATAAGAGAAAGATAGATCTATTAATTTGGTGAGCTTCTTATACAATTCCTTATCTTTCTAGATATAGAAGTTTTTATGTTAGGGTTTGATATTTTAGGCAAACTAGAATTTTAGATAGGTTTTATGTTTGAACGTAGGATAATTGGACTTCTTATTATCTTTTAGGCATATGAATCAACTAAAAAATTTATCAATTATATTGACATCCTTAAGCTAGAGGTTGACGGTAAGTTGTTAGTGAGATAGAAATAGTAGAGTTAGATAAGTAATTTTTTATGGCTCGGACCATTGCTGGCTACCCACAGAGTGTCCCAACGCTTTCAACGAAAGACTAATCTCCGCTCGTGCTTAGGATCAAATTTTGCACTGCCCAATACCTAGTTTGCCACTGCGGGAATCAAACCCCGGAGAACCAGGTCGACCCCCTGTGTCCCATTAGAAACGAAATTTATTGGAATCAAGGGGAAAAAGAGGTAGTTCATAGTTGTAGTTTAACATCTATAAGTTATATTTTGGACATGAGTAGTCATTAAAACCTGAGTTAGCAAAATTAGAAGAATTAAAATATTGAAAGTATAAGAAAAATATAATCATGAACATTACCAAATTAAATAAAATTTCAATACAAATAAGACTTAACTATTGAATCAGCCTTAGGAGACAAGCAAACTTGTCGCTCATACTCTAGCTCGGGCATCAAGATTATATGCTAGCTCCAATGTTTCTGATTTGATTCCATCCTGTATTGAGATTATTTTATATAATGAAATGATCTAAGTTTGTTGCTGTAAAAAAAAAAACTATTGAATCAGCCTTATATATTTTATCCAAAATGATAATTTAGATTTTTGCTAGCCTACATTTAGAGAATCTGTTCTATCAGTAGCAATCTTTGCCTCCTCCTTCAACGACATAGTAAATTGGTGACTAGATAATGGGGAGTATGACAAGTCTTAGTCTATTTCTTTACAAATATTTTATATCTTTTTGAGTAATTAAG
Organism: Astragalus membranaceus; assembly: GCA_039519185.1. Lineage (NCBI taxonomy): Eukaryota > Viridiplantae > Streptophyta > Magnoliopsida > Fabales > Fabaceae > Astragalus > Astragalus membranaceus. Next base: position 126,990,286 of record CM076851.1, read on the forward strand.
TTGCACTATTTTATTCTTGCTCAAAAGATAGCTTGATAAGCTTAGTTTTAGTTGGAGGGACATAGTAATATCGTTTTGTGGTTTGATAAATTAAATGTGAGGTTTCAATTGGATTTCTTTGAGAACATAAAATTTTAGATTGTTGTGACTCTATGATTTCAAGAATTGAGGGATTATTATTTTGTAAATATTTGATTTGATGTTTTGGAAAGATAGTGTGAAACTATCTACATATCATATTAATTGTAGAACGAGGCATTTCTATAGATGTGAGTTATGTTGTTATTTTGAACGAATTCCGGAAAATTTACCCAGAACATTGCAGCAATAGGTGGTAACTTTAATACCCCATGACTTGTATATTTGAGATGGGGAGCCTATTTTATATTCAAAAATTCCAAAACGTGTAAGTCAATTATTTACCCAAATCACTCTTAAATGAGCAAGATTAAAAGTAAATAAGTGTTAGCTACTCTTATTTCTATGAGTTGTTACCCTCAACATCATTGTAATCTCGATGGATTTCTGCGTTCGTGCATGGGGAATTGTTTAGAGGTCATGTAAACTTTACATAATTTCTAGGTTCGGTCCCCTATTGTTGTTAAATAATATGGGGTTTCTGTTTTTATTATTTAATTATTTAAAATGTTAAAAGGTATAAAAAATGTTTTTGAAATGAAAATAGTGACATGGTGTATAACATTCTAGATATTTAACCGGTGATAGAATCCAGAATATTACCTTTTAGATCTTTCAGAGTACGCATCCATAATTTGGATTAATAAAAAGAACCTTAAAGACTCCCCTTGATAGGATTTTCATAAAATAAAATTTGTTCGGTAATTAAAACATTATCGAATTCAAAGGTCCAATCAGAGTCGACACACACAACTTAATCCAAGTTACAAATATATCAGTACTTATATCCTAATACATAATTTCTCATCACATGAGACTTAGCAAAAAAATAATATGTTACGCATCTAACTTCAAGATACTCCATGAATTTGGATCATTTTCTTGCCATATCCTTCATTAACTTTAACCTGCTTATCTGAAAAACAACAACAATGAGGGGTGAGATTACATAATCTCAGTGCGTTCTTTCGAGACTCCATTACCATACTACGATTCGAGTATCTTTTATTATTTTACCTATGATGCATCACCCTAACGCCTTAGACTTACATAATATAAAAGCTACGACGTACACTATGGGGAACCCGCACTCAACATATAATTGAGCAAAACCTTTGCCTAAAACCTATTGGGCCTTGAGATAGTTCATGACACCGCCCCAACTACATCATTCATTCATTAGTTTATTTATGGTGTACTTATATATGTACTAAGTAGTTTTCTCATTCGCGTTTTTGAAAATGATTTGGTTTCGAAATGCAAAAATCGTTTAACCGTGAGCGCGGAACACATTACAATCGAGGAAAACTAGTTTGAATACTTGCAAATGTTCACTTATAAATATAGATCTTTGCGTCAGCTTTCTAACGCTTCTGAGAACACCTCAATTGGGTTCTCGGATCAAAAGTTATGATCAAAACTGTTTGGGTAATATTTTGAATGGTAGGGTGCGCGAGCGTTACGCGTGCGCGAAGAGACAGTAGCTATCGTGTGTGAATTGCGCGTAAACGCAACATACGCGTGAAGGGACAGTAGCTACTGAGTGGTTTGCGCGTGGATTGCACGTGGATTGCACATAAGCGCTCCTGTACTTGAGAAATACGTTTTAGTTGTTTTTAGCAGATTTATTCCCTTCCCTAGGCAATCCAATATTCTTCAACTCTTAATCTAAACCATAGGCAACCCAATTTCACTCAAATTCAAGGTGAACAACCATTGATTCATCAATCACATATCAATCATTAAATTCATATCATGTAATTCCAAACCAACAAAGATATCAAAACATTTGCATCAAAGACTCAATTTTCAGCACCTTGAAAGGGAACAACCAACAATTTCAATTTAGTATACTCCCAACACAGAGAGGATTTCGAAATTAGCATGCAAAATCATTTCATGGAAAGAAGAACTCACTACATTTCAATCACATTTAAACATTGATACAAAAATGCTAGCATTAAGAACCAATGTTCATCATTTCGTAAGGGAACCACCATTTTGTTTGATACCATCACACAACAATCAGATTTTGAAATGAACATGCATGCAACAGATTTCTTAAAGCCACTTTCATATCATTCATAATTTCACAAGCATACACAACCAAGGGGATGAAGAACTCACTTTTAAATCAAAGTTTGCTAGATTCATCCTTTCTTGAATAACAACTCTCGACCTCTACTAGTTTGGATATCCTCTAACATCCTATTTTAGTTTGAGTGTTCCCTTACCCACATGCATTCCCTTGTTGAGTTTCAATTCTAACTTCTAGTTCATCTAGACAAGGCATGCAAGTTGATTGTGTTGGAGGTAAAAGAACGAGGCTTGAAACTTGTGTCTGGTGGGGTTTCTCCAAATTCTGTTTCTAAAGGTTTAAATGGGGTTTGAAGGGTCTTTGACTTCTGAATTCAAGAATGTAAAGGAGATGAAGTGTGAAGGAATAAGGAGGGTCATGGAAAAATGAGAGACAATGGAGGAAAGATTTCAGCTATTCCCCATTCTTTGTCTTCTCTCCTTCTCGTGTTCTCTCTTAACACTCTCTCTCTATTTCTATTTCTTCCTTTTCACTTGAAACTAAGATAGAAGGAGAGTTATTTACGATACTAAGCCAATTGCTTAGTATTTGTTACTAAAAGGGTATTGGTGCTATTTATATATATATATATATATATATATATATATATATATATATATATATATATATATATATATTATATATCCAACAACACCCTTATTTAAAAAAAAAAATACAACACCATTATTTTTTAAATGACAACAAGACTCTTATTCATTATCAACCATTAGATTAAATTAGATTAATAGAAAAGGGATCTAATGACTAAAATTAATTTAGTAAAAAAAACTAAGGAAAAGGCTTAGTATTGTAAGCCATGGCATTGGTTCCTCTCCCTCTCTAAACCTTCGATCTCTCTCTTTCTCACTATAAGTCTTTTGTTTGTTTTTGAATTGTAAGTAGAAATGAATGGTTAAAAATTTTCCCTCCTAATAACGGGATCAGCTGAATATTACTTGAATTTGGGCCAATTGGGTTGGGTCAAATGTTTAGCCCAACAACAAAGTGTCAACAAAATTTTCTACACCCCATTTCCTTTAACTTTCACAAAATTCTTTTTATGAATAAAATAGATTAGTTAAACACCAAAACATATAATTTTAAATAAACAACAAGTTGTCTTCTAAATAATAATTTACGATGTCATGCCTGTGAAAAATGTTACACGTTCGCTTCTAAAAGGCCAATTTTGAATTTGGACAAAATTTTGGAAATTTGAAAAATAGAGGACCAAAATTGCTGTAAAAAAATGGGGACACTAAAATTGTGGCTTGGTGAAAATAGGTGGATCAAAAGTGCATTTAAACTTTCTCTCATTTCACCAAAACTTTGCAAAATCATATGATAGAGATGGGGCATTCTCACCCACTTCTCTCATCTATCATCTCTCTCTCTCTCTCTCTCTCTCTCTCTCTCTCTCTCTCTCTCTCTCTCTCTCTCTCTCTCTCTCTCTCTCTCTCTCTCTCTCTCTCTCTCTCTCTCTGTATGACATTGTATGAAACAAACACATCGTATGAGAAATGTTGGTTGTCCTTTGTAACATCCCCAAAATAATTAAGTCAATTATTTTGATGTCTAACCCAAGTAATTTAATTTAGTGCTTGATTAAAAATTTTATTAATTAAGTGCTAGATTTATTATTGAGTGGTGTAGAGTTTTGAGAAATTAATGGATAGAAAGGACATAATAGTCTTTTACCCTCACTATCACTTATGTTAGTATTAAAAAAGAAAAGAAAAGAATTAAGAAAGAAGAGAAGCAGAGAGAGAGAGAGCCGTGACAGAAGAAAGAAAAGAAATGGAGAAAAGGAAAGAATGGGTTTGAAGAGAAGAAGGAGAAAAGGGGCCAACATAGACTCATCAAAACACCATCCATCCTTCAGAAAAAATGAACTCCTCATCATCCTCTTCCTTTTGGTACCAATTTCATCACAAACAACTCACTCTCCCTCACTTTGCCATTTTCGAATTTCAAGAACAAAAATGGAGTTTTAGCTCACCAAAAACACAACCCACTACTCCTTTCCTTGATATGTTCGAATTTGTCATCATTGGGTGAAGTAGGAGCCAAGATTTTAGGGTTTTGATAGATGGGTTGGTGAGTTAGGGTTTGAGGTCAAAATTGGGGTTTATGTGAAGGAAATAACTAGAGGTTAGGGACGATGAATAGTAATTCCTAGATAGTTATAGGGGGGTGGTGAAGTAAAGATTGGAAGTTGAAAGCTTATTCAAAGACCTAACTGAATATACAATTTAAATGGCATAATTAACTGTTTTTGAAGTTGAAATTGTTTCGAAAAACCGGATAATAGTACACGTGTGCGGATATGTTTTATTAATAATAAAGCGGACTATGAGTCCTACGTGGTATGGTATAATGCAAATGAAGGTCTAATGCATAAGAACTATGGGTTCATATGACAGTTGATATATGTGTATATTATATCGAGTTTGGGTGACGACCCATGATCCCCTACCCTAGGCTCCGTGCCATTAGGAAAAATTCTATTGGTTAGGGGGTTCACCGGGTTTGGAAGCGTTCGCGCAGTCGGTGTTATGTTAAATTGTTAGTTGTATGGTTCGCCGGGTTTGGAAGCGTTCGCCCAGTCGGTGTCGTTCTGAGTTATAGTAGGTTCCTCAGGAGTTAGCGTTCGCGCAGTCGGTGGAATGCTATGAGTAAAATAATGCGGTTCACCGGGTTTGGAAGCGTTCGCGCAGTCGGTGCCGTGTTGAGTTAAAAAGGTTTCATAATTGAACCGAGAGTGTTGCTAGGGGTCTCGGTAGAACTCACTGAGATGTTTATCTCCTTATTTATGTTTTGTGGTTTTTACAAAGAAGCAAGGGAAAAAGCAAATGTGAAAAAGCACAGCTAGGTGGTGTGCTTATGAAGACGGTGAAGACTTAGTTTTCATTGTTAATGTCTTTCCCTCGAGGTCTTTGTATTTCCGATTGAATAACTTGTATCTGTAAAAGTTGTAAAATCGTTTCCGCTATTTCTTGGTATTTGGATATTGGACTCTTGGTTATAAGTTGTTTTTATTTATGTTCAATATCTAAAACAGGGAATTATTTTCTGATGTATGCCTAGGTGTGCACTTCAGTATTTCTACTTGTTAAAAATACCGGGGTGTTACAGTTGGTATCAGAGCGGTTCGACCTTGTCGACTTAGAGACCTAACGGTCAAAAGATTTGTTAGATTGAGTCATCTAGGGACTTAGACAATTGAATGTCAAAACCTTTTAGTATTTTGTGTGAGACATTGAGTTTGGATCCATTCGATATTTCATGCAACGTGCTGAGAATAATGACAATTAGTTGCCTCAGCCCCGAAAATGTCTGAAACCATAAACCCTAGGATTTCCGGACTTCTTGTTTCATCTGAGTATGCAGCGGAAGTAGCAGGCATCCGAATTGGTTCGAGGAAGTTAGGACGACCGTTCAGTCATTGGAGCCGGTTTGATCATTGAGTCATCCCGTAAGTTGAAAGAGGTCCCCCAGAGTGTTATCAGTTGAGGAATCTGTCGGTGGAAAAAAAAGTTAGTGTCCTAGACTTATTCGGGACTAGTGAGCACCGTAAAACCAAGATTGTTGTCTGATCAATTTCTAAGTTACGTTTCAGCTAAGTAAGGTCCTTCGGGATAATTATGGTTCTCGAATAGGTATCATTTCCTAAGAAACATCCTTTTTCCAAAGTTAGGAAACCAAGTTGTAACCTGTCATTGAGCTTGCAGTTTTGGCAAGTAGTTTATTAGAATATACTTCCCATTCCTAATAAAACACCTTTCTCAAGGCTATGAAACCGAACTAGTAAACCATCATAGTGCTTGTAGTCTAAATGAGCTGTGTAACACCCCATTTCTACCCGGTAAATATAACGGTAAATAGTAAATCAGAGTTTAAAAATTTCTTTAACACATCCCAAAAAGGGGTTGTCACACATGCCTCGTAAAATAAAACATCAAATCGAATATATAGAAATAATTCACCATGTAGCAGAAAAACATAAAGAAAGGTTCGACATCAGTTAACCAAAACAACCGTGGTAAAGTCTTAGCAACATAAACATAATGAAGACTAATCAACTAGCGCCCCCTGAATGTTACGTATCAGAAAGCAGACACCGACTCGACACTAGTGAAGGTACCTAGGCCTTCACTCGGAATCACCTGCACGTTACCCAACGTAGGAGTAACATTCAAACAGAAGAGAGTGAGATATCTTCAATATAATAGTGTAAATAATAAGGAATATATTAGAATTTAACAGCTATATCTACCACTCTGTTACACTCATCCAGTCACAACTACAACACCAAGGGTAAAACAGTCAATATCCACAGCAGGGGTAAAACAGTCAATATCAACATCAAGGGTAAAACAGTCAATATCCACATCAAGGGTAAAACAGTCAAACGTCATGAGATGCATGAATGCAGCCCCACCAATGGGCATAATGCATGTGGATCCATCATCACCAATAATTTGCCTTGAGGGCACATCACCAATAAGACCGAAGTCTTCTGCTCACCAATAAGACCGAAGTCTCCACCAAATAAATGCATATGAGTTATGCGACACCATGAATGCACCACAGACAAACACCAAAGATAGTCATAATAATGACACACCAAAAAAAATCACCAAAGGGGCCAACGACCCATCACCAATAAGATATCCCCAAATAAAATAGACATTTTCACCATGTCATATTTCTCACCAAGTGGCGGACTTTTCACCAGTCACACCGAAAATTCACCAAGACACCGAAGATTCTCCAACACCGGGACAACTGACATTTTCCAAAATATTGAGGACAACGACCATTTCCAAAATAACAATTTTCTAAAAACTCTTGAGACACCGAAAAGGCCTAAATGACAGCAAAAATGACGCCTGAGACCAATGTCAGAAAAATAGTTCATACTGCCCAGAAATTAGAATATCCAGGTGGGCACCTGAATAAGCTTCACGACGCTTTTTAAAACGTTCAAAACGGACACCCGAGTCAAAAGATACGATCAAAACAAAATTGGGGAAAACGCAACAAAAATCAGAATCTGGCGCCCACAGGGGATCCGGGCGCCCAGCACACAGCAACACAGAGGCAGAACTGGCACAACCAGAAACGGGCGCCCAGGAGCAGGGCGCCAACACTTTTCAGGCTACACACATTGGAAATAAGTGGAGCCACGTTGGATCATCTCATTAACTCAAGGCACGGCGCACGGTCGAAGGGCGCCTTCGTCGGACACAGAACCAAGGCGCGCACATGGCGCCCATGAGCAGGGATCCGTTTCCTGCAACACAACCAAACAGCACAAGGGCGCCTAGGCGCCCACTTCCAGACCACCTGAAATGCAAAACTAAACACATGGACAAGCTAGGCATACCAAGGGAATCAAGGGGAACAAATTTCAGAAACATTGGAGCTCTACATCTCCTAGGAGCATGGCGCCCATGCACCGGGCGCCCAATTCTGCACACAAAAAAAAACTGGCGCAGAGATAGTGGCTGGGCGCCTGGCGCCCATGACTTAGACACAGAAAAACAGCAACATGAATTATGGCGCCCAAGGCGCCTAGGGAGCCCCAAAATCATAATTTTGCTAATCCAAACACCAAATTCAATCCACCAAACATTCAATCATCAATATATGTTTTAATTATCATTATGGTCATCACTTTTCACCAAACAAACATCAATAGATCACATACTCAAACACATGGCTTGCAATTCATCTTAGCAAAATCAAAACATCATTCATACGAAATCAACATGGGAATTTCTAAGCACATATCAAAATCACCATGGAATACATGTAAAAATTCGAGATCACCATACTCATTATCATGAAAATCACCTATGTGGCAACATAGTGCCAATTCCTACATATGCCCCATTATTCACCCGATTATAGAGAAGAATCCCACTCTTACCTTAAATTAGATGAACACCCAAAACTTCTTGATCAAGACACCAACAAAATTCATCAACTATGGCGCCTTCCCCTCCACCTTGAATTTGCAAAGCTCCCTCTTCTTTCCTCTCTTGATATGGCCGAACCCTCCTCTCCTTCTCTCCTCTCTATTCGCTAATTCTTTCTTTCTTTTTCTTAGGGTTTTGCGCTAATGAGCAAGCCAAACCCCTAACCCTCATCAAATGCGCCAAACCCATGGATCACTTGGATCACGGGCCTCCATTAACCACTCACCTAATTATTGGGCACCACCTCCTAATTAACATGAAACACCTAATTATTATTTTCTACACTTATTCCCCAATTAATTAAATCCATTAATCAATTAATTAATTAAACAAATGACTAAATAAATATCTAATCATTTTTGGGGTGTTACAACTCTCCCCCACTAAAAGGAATTTCGCCCTCGAAATTTTACCCACCAATGCTAACACCCTCCCACTAGCAAGCTACACACAAGTTCACACAGCAAGAAACATGTGTCATACCCCAATTTTGTCCGGCTTAGGGCAAAACCCTAATTTTCAATAAAAATAAATAAATCAAGTCTTGACATTCATCCTAAAGGTTAGGAAAGGCATCATGCTTGCATTTTAGAAGTTTCATAATGTAATTTAGGGTTAGAAAAGCATTGCATGGCATTTTAGAGCACTTTAGAGCATTTCTAGGGTCTCTAGGGTTTTTCCTAGTTCAAAGGGTATTTTGGTAATTTCGCCAAAAAGACGTATTTTCTCATCATGCATGCATTTCTAGGGTTTTAGAGTCATCCAAAAGGTCTCAGGATCATTTTTAGAGTGAAAATGAAGTTTGGAGCAAAATTAGGGTTTTTAGGACCAAAAGGGCATTTTGGTCATTTCACTAAAAATAAATAATTTCTCGGTAAAAACCATTATGCATCTCTTGAGGAATTTGTGTGAGTCCAAGTGAGTAGAGTTGTGTATTTTTTGTGCATCATGGGAGTATTTTTTGGCATGAAATTCGGTTTTTGAACAAAAGGGTAAAATGGTCATTTCCTTTGGAGTGGAGTCAACAAATCAATTTTGGGATTGATGAGATCATAAAATTCAGAGCCCGATCATTGAATCATGGGATATGGCCCAAAATGGTATGAATTTAGAAGAATCATCTTGAAAGGAATAAGGAATATTCCTTTGAATTTTGAAAGGTCAAGTGTAGTACAATAGTACAAGTTGCAATTCCACTCACTCTCTCTCATATGTGCTGCGAATTCCAGCCCTTTTCCCCCCATTTTTGGTTTATTTTATTGATTGCAAATTGTGTTTAAATCATGGCCTTCCATTCAAGTGTTAAATGCAATCCTCACCCTTCATTTGAATTAAAATGGCACTCTTGTAATATGCTTCATGAGAAAATACATTTTTGTAATTAAACTTATCCTTCACTCACCTCCTTAAGCTACGCCCCTCAGCTCTCTCTCTCCTCACTTTGTGCTTTCTAATTGCCCCTAATCCATGTGACATTTGATCTTGACCCTTGGTTCAAAATTTAGATGCAATCCTAGAGCACAATGGAAATCAAATGACCTAGAAGCCCTTAATGATAAGTGAGCACTATATATATATATATATATCTTCATATGATCAACCCACACAGCCCCTGAAGCCTCACTCTCCATTCAAAAACCCTAGCACACCAACTCCTCTCCTCCCTTCTCCCCTTGGCCGTAGCCCCCTCACCCCTCCTCCTCCATTTTCTTTTCAACTTCCATCCACCAAATCACCTCAAACTCACTCCATATTCATATATCTTCTTTCTTTCATCCTTAATCCCACATTTACATCATCAAAGGGGTTGTTTCTTCAAGGTTGCGTGGCTGTTTGTTGATGACTTGTGAAGATTGTTGGTGATTTTATTACTCTTGATCTTCATTTCTACTCTTGCTTAGTTTGGATCTAAGGTAGTCATCTAAACCCTTTGCATATTCATCCATTTTCTTGCATCAAAATTATTTTTCAACTCATGTTTATTTCGCACATCATCATGTAAATATGTGATTTGTTGTTGGTTGAGGGTGAGAGTTGGCCTCTCGCCCCTTAAATAAATTGTTCTATATTGTTCTTGTGATGTTTTTGCATTTGGTGAAATAAAATTGTGAATCTATGGCTATTTTGGTTCGCAAGTTATGTGGAATGTATGTGTAATATAATCTTCTTGTTCATCCTTGCCTAATAATACTTGATCTAGCCATTGATGTTTGATTGTTGTGTTATTATGCTTGGAATCATGTTAAAACTTGCAAAAATAATTTTCCATTCATATATATGTTTCGCAAGTTTCTAAAATAAATAGGGTTTTTGTTGCCTCTTGGTTCTTTGGCTTGCCTTTGTGCTTAAAAATGTTCTCTCAAGTTGTTTTAATGAAATTTGCTTGCAAGTTTTTGTTGATGATTGACAAAATGACTCTCACTTGTGCTTTGAGCACTATTTGCTAAGTGATGAGGATTGTTCAAGAGGATTCAACTACCTTTGAGTTATAATGTTATTTGTCCTTGTAAATTTGGTTTATCATACTTGTTTCAAATGTTGATGATGTGTAAGGTGACTCTCACTTGTGCTTTAGGCACCATTCTTTAAGTGATGAGGATTTCTTCAAGTGATTCAACCCTCTTTAAGTCTTCAAATGAACAAAGTGTGAATTTATGATTCTTTGCTTGCTAATGGTTTAAGATAACTTGTGAACAATTTATTTTGGTCATTTTGAGCCTTGCAAATGTGTTGCTTGTTTAGATCATTAATTTGTTGATGATTGGTAAGAGGAATCAACATGTGTTTACAAGCACTATTCTAAATGTTGAGGATTACTTAAAAGGGATTCAACTTTTGCACATATCTTAGCATTAAAAATTTGGTAAAATGACTAGACACTTATGCCTTTGTGCATTGTTAATAAGTGTCAAAGATTACCAAAAGGAACTTAACTCTTGTGCTTTTATTGTTGATCCTTAAATGATTCAATGAATAACCCTTTTGCAATTGATTAATGTTTCACCTTTGTGTGACCATTTCTTATGGCAACTTGTAATTAGTTTTGACTATTACATATTTATGCATATTGCTTGTCTTTTAGATTTGTAATGCTTGCATGAATTGTAAGTAAGTGATTTGTATATTGGCTAGGGATTGGTATGTTGGCTGAAATGTCCTACTTGTTTTCCAAAACCCCTTTTCCAAATCAAATTCTTTTTCTTAACTTGTTTCAAATCAAGAGTCAAATGTTTCCCAAACAAAAACCCTAAGGCATTTTTTTTTCTCTTAAATAAATCATTAGTCATCACTCGAAGCCTTTGCTTGTTTGATCGCTAATGAGGAGTTATTAGTGGTAGTCACTCGAAGCCTTTGCTTGTTTGACTATCATGAAAGCTCCCGCACCTTAACTAAACAAAAACTAACCCAAATTTCAAAAACAACACGAGCTATTAGTGATAATTATCACTGATGCTCACCCTTTTTCAAAACGATTTCAAAAAGATAATAAAACGTTGTTACTTGTAATCACTCGAAGCCTTTGCTTGTTTGATTACCAGTTTCGACTCTTTTCTTTCGAGTTAGTAATGAACGCCACTCGAAGCCGTTGCTTGTTTGGTATTCGTGAACACTTGAGTCTTATTTCAAGAGCTCAAAACACATTTAAAAAAAAGGCGAGAACTACGTAGCTTTGATCCCTCTTCCAGAGAGGGTACGTAGGAGCGGGTCGTAACCCGTCAAGCACACTTTTAAAAAATCTTCATTTTGTCACCCAATTGCGAAAAACCCTTAAGCCGTTTTCCAAACGCAAAAGCCTAGAACTACGTAGCTTTGATCCCTCTTCCAGAGAGGGTACGTAGGAGCGGGTCGTAACCCGTCAAGCACTCTTTCAAAAAATCTTTGTTTTGTTCCGCTTTTCAAAGATACCAAAAATATTTCTTCCCAATAAAATCATTACTCACACGAAATAAAAAGAAAGGAAGTAGAACAAAAATCGTTTCAAGTCAACTTTTTCTAAGCCACACATCAAAGTTAATGGTTCCCTTTCGGTAGAAAGGAGGTGCGGGGTGCTAGTACCTTCCCCGTACCTAACCGACCCCCGAACCTACATCTCAATGTTTTCGAAAGACCATCCGCCTTTTTCAAAAGACTTTTTCCAATGTTTTAGTCTTTAAAAATAAATATTGGTGGCGGCTTCAAAATTTTTCACGTTGTCAAACTGAGGAATCCTTAACCGGATTTTTCGGGGCGCAACAACATGTAGCACATCAACAACCCAAGACTCAACACGGGCCATAGGCCCACAACATAAAATCAACAAACAATTTGGGCCATTTCAACGATACCCTCAACGAGACAGTGTGGGCCATTCGGCGTTACCCACGACAACAACAAAACAACGACAACGTGGGCCATTCGGCGTTACCCACGACACAACAACAATGTGGGCCATTCGGCGGTACCCAAGGCAACATCAAAAACAAGAACAACATCGACATCATTCATATCAACACATTCGTCAACAACATCATCAAAAACATCAACATTATTAATAGGCAACATAATCATCAACAACATCATCAAAACACCGACATCAACATCATTAACAACAACAGCACAGGACCACAGCTTGGTCACAACAATGGGAGCTAAGGCGCCAACAACCAACGACATCAAAATAGGCATGGCGCCCAAGGGCAGGGTGCCTTCAACAACACTAACAAAATGGCACATGGCGCCTATGGGCAGGGCGCCTTTAACAACCATACTACCGCAACAACAAATCAACAATGGCCAACGGCCTAACACAACAAGTCAACAACAGCAAGCAACCGGTCTCACATTAACGACTTGACATCAAACAACTTAACACCTTAATCACTCATTATCAAACAGTTAAGGGATCAAGGCAGCATCAAAACTAGATCTTTAAGACATGTAGCAAAATTGTCTAACAAGGCATCATGACATACACATGGTAATTATCAAAATCTTAGATCACACACTACACGATTTCAATAATACAAACTTTCACGTACAAAACATTTTGTTTAGATTTTCCAACACGAGAAATAAAACATGTCATAGAAATTGATTTTTCCACTACCAGTCTAAACGTCAGCTTAAACAGTTCGAATAAAATATTCTTAAGAACACATGGCAATTAAAAGCTAACTCAAAGAAGCCCACAACAGTGTCATTTATTAGAAAAATAATTTTCAAGGCTAATATCAGTGTACCACCATAAAATTGTTTACGACGTGTTCAAAAGCAATTTTCGGAACCCCTTAACTCTTTAGACCACAAACCACAAAATAGGACCACTTATAACGATAGGGACATTCAACAACCAAAACAAGCACAACTCATAAAATAGCAGCAGTGTACTAAAGTAGGAACAGTAACAGTTATTTTTTGGAAACAGCAACAACAACAATAATTTTTCGAAAACAGCAGCAAGTACTTCCAGAAAACAGCATCCTTTATTTTCAGAAAACAGCAGCGATTATTTTTTTTTATTTTTTATTTTTTATTTATTTTTTTTGGAAAACAGCAAGAATCATTTTCAGGAAACAGCAACAATTATAAACAGCAACATTTATTTTCCGAAAACAGCAATATTTATTTTTTGAAAACAACAACAATTAAAACAGTAACAGTATCTAAACATACAGCAACATCATTTAAATAAAACAGCAACAGCATTAGCAATTAAAAAAACAGCGACAACTCAAGATAATCCACAAATAGGTTTAATCGTCAACAACTAGATTCAATCAACAAATAGATTTAATCATCAACGAATAGGGTTTTCAAGAACGCACATGTCAATCATACTAATCTTGTTCACACATGAAACACACATTAAATCAATTCACATAAGGATGTTCATCAAGGCATAAGATCACATATGAGCACATAGGAATTCAACTAACATGAAACTTGTCCAACAAAACATATAACGCATGATCATGACAACAAATTAACAAGGCATCAACATATGATAACATGTTATTACTCTTCAACATGCGAATTAAACAAGGCACCCAACACATGGCATCAATGATCATGGTAAGACGCAAAAGGATTCTAGGGCATATGAACATTACTCACATAAATATTCAACAATATATTTAGTTTTTTCAAACACCAAAACACTTTACCAAAAAAAATAATTTACATAAGACTTAGTGTCGACTACTTAAAATAATTTGGACAAACCAACATAAACGAGCACATGCCAATTAACATCCAACAACAAACAACAAATAATCGAACATCATATAGAATACACCGAGCTCAATACCAAGTCAAAACACGTGTGAGCATTTAAATGACAAGGTAAATCATTTAGAAACATACAACAAGTAGATCAACAATAAGGACTACTAACAAACGAAACACACAGAAAATACAATAAGGCACACCATGCTAGTAGGGACATCTCCCCCACTAGTCCACTTACCATTGGCAACTCTTGGCTTACCTGCAATGCAAACAATGGTCAGCACGAAACGACAACAGTTGGTCGTACACCGACACAACGACTCGACGACTTGGCCGGACGGACCGAACTTTTGCTCTGATACCAACAATGTAACACCCCCTTTCTACCCGGTAAATATAACGGTAAATAGTAAATCAGAGTTTAAAAATTTCTTTAACACATCCCAAAAAGGGGTTGTCACACATGCCTCGTAAAATAAAACATCAAATCGAATATATAGAAATAATTCACCATGCAGCGGAAAAACATAAAGAAAGGTTCGACATCAGTTAACCAAAACAACCGTGGTAAAGTCTTAGCAACATAAACATAATGAAGACTAATCAACTAGCGCCCCCTGAGTGTTACGTATCAGAAAGCAGACACCGACTCGACACTAGTGAAGGTACCTAGGCCTTCACTCGGAATCACCTGCACGTTACCCAACGTAGGAGTAACATTCAAACAGAAGAGAGTGAGATATCTTCAATATAATAGTGTAAATAATAAGGAATATATTAGAATTTAACAGCTATATCTACCACTCTGTTACACTCATCCAGTCATAACTACAACACCAAGGGTAAAACAGTCAATATCCACAGCAGGGGTAAAACAGTCAATATCAACATCAAGGGTAAAACAGTCAATATCCACATCAAAGGTAAAACAGTCAAACGTCATGAGATGCATGAATGCAGCCCCACCAATGGGCATAATGCATGTGGATCCATCATCACCAATAATTTGCCTTGAGGGCACATCACCAATAAGACCGAAGTCTTCTGCTCACCAATAAGACCGAAGTCTTCTGCTCACCAATAAGACCGAAGTCTCCACCAAATAAATGCATATGAGTTATGCGACACCATGAATGCACCACAGACAAACACCAAAGATAGTCATAATAATGACACACCAAAAAAAATCACCAAAGGGGCCAACGACCCATCACCAATAAGATATCCCCAAATAAAATAGACATTTTCACCATGTCATATTTCTCACCAAGTGGCGGACTTTTCACCAGTCACACCGAAAATTCACCAAGACACCGAAGATTCTCCAACACCGGGACAACTGACATTTTCCAAAATATTGAGGACAACGACCATTTCCAAAATAACAATTTTCTAAAAACTCTTGAGACACCGAAAACGCCTAAATGACACCAAAAACGACGCCTGAGACCAATGTCAGAAAAATAGTTCATACTGTCCAGAAATTAGAATATCCAGGTGGGCACCTGAATAAGCTTCACGACGCTTTTTGAAACGTTCAAAACGGACACCCGAGTCAAAAGATACGATCAAAACAAAATTGGGGAAAACGCAACAAAAATCAGAATCTGGCGCCCACAGGGGATCCGGGCGCCCAGCACATAGCAACACAGAGGCAGAACTGGCACAACCAGAAACTGGCGCCCAGGAGCAGGGAGCCAACACTTTTCAGGCTACACACACTGGAAATAAGTGGAGCCACGTTGGATCATCTCATTAACTCAAGGCACGGCGCACGGTCGAAGGGCGCCTTCGTCGGACACAGAACCAAGGCGCGCACATGGCGCCCATGAGCAGGGATTCGTTTCCTGCAACACAACCAAACAGCACAAGGGCGCCTAAGCGCCCACTTTCTGACCACCTGAAATGCAAAACTAAACACATGGACAAGCTAGGCATACCAAGGGAATCAAGGGGAACAAATTTCATAAACATTGGAGCTCTACATCTCCTAGGAGCATGGCGCCCACGCACCGGGTGCCCAATTCTGCACACAAAAAAAAAATTGACGCAGAGACAGTGGCTGGGCGCCTGGCGCCCATGACTTAGACACAGAAAAACAGCAACATGAATTATGGCGCCCAAGGCGCCTAGGGACCCCCAAAATCATAATTTCCAAACACCAAATTCAATCCACCACACATTCAATCATCAATATATGTTTTAATTATCATTATGGTCATCACTTTTCACCAAACAAACATCAATAGATCACATACTCAAACACATGGCATGCAATTCATCTTAGCAAAATCAAAACATCATTCATACGAAATCAACATGGGAATTTCTAAGCACATATCAAAATCACCATGGAATACATGTAAAAATTCGAGATCACCATACTCATCATCATGAAAATCACCTAAGTGGAAACATAGTGCCAATTCCTACATATGCCACATTATTCACCCGATTATAGAGAAGAATCCCACTCTTACCTTAAATTAGATGAACACCCAAAACTTCTTGATCAAGACACCAACAAAATTCAGCAACTATGGCGCCTTCCCCTCCTCCTTGAATTCGCAAAACTCCCTCTTCTTTCCTCTCTTGATATGGCCGAACCCTCCTCTCCTTCTCTCCTCTCTATTCGCTAATTCTTTCTTTCTTTTTCTTAGGGTTTTGCGCTAATGAGAAAGCCAAACCCCTAACCCTCATCAAATGCGCCTAACCCATGGATCACTTGGATCACGGGCCTCCATTAACCACTCACCTAATTATTGGGCACCACCTCCTAAATAACATGAAACACCTAATTATTATTTTCTACACTTATTCCCCAATTAATTAAATCCATTAATTAATTAATTAATTAAACAACTGACTAAATAAATATCTAATCATTTTTGGGGTGTTACAAGCTGCACCACCCGGTGTCCATTAGACAAGTTACCCGATTAAAACCCTAAGTCGTATTCCTATCAAGAAGGGACTAGTAGTTCATGCGAGGAAAGTAGGCATGTCACGACTCTCCGATAAGGAGTATGTCAGTTTACATACGTGACAAATTTTTGCTAGTCTTCCAACTCGTTTATCCATAACTTCTGATCCGGAATTCCGATTTAGGTAATCTGGGAGGCGTTGGAAAGCTAACGAAATTGTCTACACATATCAATGGATTTGGTTTAGGTTTTATCCTAGTTTCAAAAAAAAAGTATTTCTACTCTACATAAGCCTTAGGTTCTAAGTGCTAGTGGAATAGAAATCCTAGTTGGGCATAAGACGCGTGTAGCGAATCCCCAACGAGTAAGGCTAAGAAAGTAAGACTCAAATTAGGAGAGATTCCTTTTGGCGTTGTGAGGAAGTTGTTTCTTGGAAATGGCCAGTAGTAAGAATATTTTCCCTTAAGAAAATCTCAAGACTTAGTGAAAGTCTTAAACGAGTAGACACATAGTTGAAGGTTGAAAACGGAAGAGCTTGGTTTATCTAAGTGCCCAATGTTGAGGATAGCCATGGATCGGTCAAGTATTCAGATTTGATTGATTATGATAGTTGTAATGATTCTATTTGTATCGTGTATGGAATTTGGAA
Organism: Astragalus membranaceus; assembly: GCA_039519185.1. NCBI lineage: Eukaryota > Viridiplantae > Streptophyta > Magnoliopsida > Fabales > Fabaceae > Astragalus > Astragalus membranaceus. The sequence goes on from CM076851.1 coordinate 127,008,265, forward strand.
AGATGGAGGATCTAAGGAACGTTCAAAATAGTTAGGATTCATTTTACGGATCAACGCAGGATGCACTACAAGTCTGCCGTTTGATTCGATAAAGAAATTCTCCTATTTTCTCGTCTCCTTGACACTACAGCTATCCCAATACCATCCATAATCCAAATATAAATGTCTACACCTTGATTGATCAACAATCCATCCTGTGGTGATTAAGTCTATAGGCCTTTAATGAACCCTACTTTTAGGGAAGCCGTTTAGCCACACCAAAGAGATTTCTATTGTATATAAATTCTCGTACCCTAGTGTATGGGTAGTTGAGACCCTAAGAGAAGGTTAGTAGTCCGAAAGGACGAGACATAGAATTTCAGATAAATTCTATCAAGAAGGATAGCCAGTTTTATAGAGTTTAATCTGGCTAGGAGTTTTTCCCCAACGGTCTTTGCACGTGTTTTATGATTACAAATTTTGTAGTCATTGAGTTCAAAGTTCAGTTTATGAATTATGGAGATTCACTCCCACTGGTAAATTGGGTTAGTCGGTAAGAGTGGCTTTGGTAGGTCATGGCAAAAAGTATATTTTTATAAAGTCCTATCATTATGTGGGTTTATGAGACATTATAGTCGACTTCGATAGGCACAGGAAAAGTATTTTTAAAATCCTATCAATACAAGAGTCACTTAGAACAAAGGTAGTTCCCGAGTTTAACCCAAAGAACTAGGAGTATCTCCAAGAGGATCGAAATGTTATGTCACGGAATTTTCTTCCGATGCGAAGGAAATTTTGTTAGTGCAATGACTAATAAGGGAAAGATAGAGGTTTTAAGCATTGAGTGGGCTTTAGCCCTAAGTCATGGTGTATCCATAAGCATCCACTTTTGTGGCGAGGTTTTAGTTTGTTAACCCCTCCTTTGTGAAGGTTAACAATCAGATTGCGTTATGTGAGTTCATTTGACAAGTCAAACGTGAATTCAGTTAAGGAAAGGCGAGGTGACTGTTGACGGTAATTCATGCGATGAATAATCATCGAAAGGTAAAAGGATTGAATTTTATTCAACTGACTGAAATGAAGTAAATGCGACTGTTAAGTCAGGACATGAGAAATATGCTTTTATGAAATTGCATATTGATTAAAGATAATTTGATTGTGATTGAAATTTCCATAGTGAAAATTGGCGTGCGGCATTTGTGTTTTAAAAATCATTTTGTGAAAATCCGCATTCTAATGTTACTTTTGAGAATCCATGCGTCTGTGATGATTTGTGATTGAAAGTTCAGGTTCAATAATTGTGTAATTGGATTCTGATTGACTGTAATTGTTTTCCAAAGGTAGTACAAGCGTTATTACAATAGACTATTGTAACGAGTTATGGTTTAAGGTATGACTTAGGATAAGTGTGGTGACAAACGGAATACATGCTTTTCAAGTAAAGGTTGACTTTGAAAACAGATAAAAGAGCCGTCCGTGCCTTTTTAGCGCACGGACAGTGCGTGATTTTCTGTTTCATATTTCCAAAATAATATCAAAACGTTCCGATACCATTACTTGCCTAATCTTATCCTTAGCCTAAGTTAAGAGGATTTCATTTTGAAATCAGATGATTCGATTCATGTTTAGTATCCCGAGAGTGTACGACGGTTTACAGGTACAGGTTGGGATAGAGTTTGTGTTGTGAGATATCTTCGTGTGAAGTAGAAGTGTCATTAAGTTCAGTTAAACGGAGGTATGTGAGTTGGTTATGCTACGAATAGGAAAAAGTTATTTTGATTGGTTTTCAAAAAGTATTTGTAAGCCATGGCATTGGATCCTCTCCCTCTCTAAACCTTCGATCTCTCTCTTTCACACTATAAGTCTTTTGTTTGTTTTTGAATTGTAAGTAGAAATGAATGGTTAAAAATTTTCCCTCCTAATAACTGGATCAGCTGAATATTACTTGAATTTGGGCCAATTGGGTTGGGTCAAATGTTTAGCCCAACAACAAAGTGTCAACAAAATTTTCTACACCCCATTTCCTTTAACTCTCACAAAATTCTTTTTATGAATAAAATAGATTAGTTAAACACCAAAGCATATAATTTTAAATAAACAACAAGTTGCCTTCTAAATAATAATTTACAATGTCATGCCTGTTAAAAATGTTACACGTCCGCTTCTATAAAGGCCAATTTTGAATTTGGACAAAATTTTTGAAATTTGAAAAATAGAGGACCAAAATTGCTGCAAAAAAATGGGGACACTAAAATTGTGCTTGGTGAAAATAGGTGGATCAAAAGTGCATTTAAACTTTCTCTCATTTCATCAAAACTTTGCAAAATCATACGATAGAGATGGGGCATTCTCACCCACTTCTCTCATCTCTCATCTCTCTCTCTCTTTCTCTCTCTCTCTCTCTCTATGACATTGTATGAAACAAACACATAGTATGAGAAATCTTGGTTGTCCTTTGTAACATCCCCAAAATAATTAAGTCAATTATTTTGATGTCTAACCCAAGTAATTTAATTTAGTGCTTGATTAATTAAGTGCTAGATTAATTATTGAGTGGTGTAGAGTTTTGAGAAATTAATGGATAGAGAGGACATAATAGTCTTTTACCCTCACTCTCCCTTATGTTAGTATTAAAAAAGAAAAGAAAAGAATTAAGAAAGAAGAGAAGCAGAGAGAGAGCCGTGAAAGAAGAAAGAAAAGAAATGGAGAAAAGGAAAGAATGGGTTTGGAGAGAAGAAGGAGAAAAGGGGCCAACATAGACTCATTAAAACACCATCCATCCTTCAGAAAAAATGATCTCCTCATCATCCTCTTCCTTTTGGTACTAATTTCATCACAAACAACTCACTCTCCCTCACTTTGCCATTTTCGAATTTCAAGAACAAAAATGGAGTTTTAGCTCACCAAAAACACAACCCACTACTCCTTTCCTTGATATGTTCGAATTTGTCATCATTGGGTGAAGTAGGAGCCAAGATTTTAGGGTTTTGATAGATGGGTTGGTGAGTTAGGGTTTGAGGTCAAAATTGGGGTTTATGTGAAGGAAATAACTAGAGGTTAGGGATGATGAATAGTAATTCCTAAATAGTTATAGGGGGATTGTGAAGTAAAGATTGCAAGTTGAAAGCTTATTCAAAGACCTAACTGAATATACAATTTAAATGGCATAATTAACTGTTTTTGAAGTTAAAATTGTTTCGAAAAACCGGATAATAGTACATGTCTGCGGATATGTTTTATTAATAATAAAGGGGACTATGAGTCCTACGTGGTATGGTATAATGCAAATGAACTATGGGTTCATATGACAGTTGATATATGTGTATATTATATCGAGTTTGGGTGACGACCCATGAGACTAACATACTAGGCGGGGCAGCCATGATCCCCTACCCTAGGCTCCGTGCCATTAGGAAAAATGCTATTGGTAAAGGGGTTCACCGGGTTTGGTAGCGTTCGCGCAGTCGGTGTTATGTTAAATTGTTTGTTGTACGGTTCGCCGGGTTTGGAAGCATTCGCGCAGTCGGTGTCGTACTGAGTTATAGTAGGTTCCCCGGGAGTTAGCGTTCGCGCAGTCGGTGGAATGCTATGTGTAAAATAATTCGGTTCACCGCGTTTGGAAGCGTTCGCGCAGTCGGTGCCGTGTTGAGTTAAAAAGATTTCTTAATTGAACCGAGAGTGTTGTTAGGGGTTGTTGCACCCGAAAACGTCCCTGAGGAGATCTTTCTTCGTTTACAACTTTTTAAAACAATGAAGTCGCCACCAATATTTTTTATAAGGAAAATATTGAAGAAAAACCTTTTTGGAAAGCGAATGGCCTTTTGGAAACCAGAAAATTTGGGTTCGGGGGTCGGTTAGGCATGGGGAAGGTATTAGCACCCCACACCTCCTTTCTACCGAAAGGGAACCTTTAATTAAACGTGTGGTTTTAAGTGTTGATTTGGAAAATACTTAAATTTGCTTCTTTATTGAAAAGGGAATGAGAAGACTTAATGAAAATTTTTATTTTTGGCGCTTGATGAGAGTTAGCCTCTCGCTCCTACGTATCTCCCGGTGCGATGGAGAATTCAAAGCTACGTAGTTCTTGTTTGTCTTTTTCTTTGAAAGGATTTTTGTCTTTTATCTTTTTAGTGAGTTTTCGAAATAGGACGAGCATTTAGTGAATGATTAAACTAACCAAGGTTATGGGTAATCACCGCTAAGTACTCTTGAAAATGAGAGTCACCACCGCCAGTCAGACGAAGAAAGGTTCTGATTGACTATTAGTAGCAACTCGTTTTTTATTTACTCTTTTGAAAGTGGTTTTCGAAAGAGATTGATTGGCACGAATGATCAAACTAACAAAGGTTATGAGTGATCATCGCTTGTTGTTCTTTTGGGAAAAAGACATTGCTACCAATGGCTAGACGAACAAAGGTTCTGATTAGCCACTAGCGACAATGGGTTTGAAAATGATTCTTGAAAGGAGAATGTTTTTGTTCTGAAAATGATCTTGGTTTGCAAAAGTGATTCTTTTTTTTTGTGTTATGAAAATAACTCTTTTCTTTTTGTTATGTAAATGCTAATTTTTAGGGTTGCGCTTGACGAGATTGTGGCTCGCTCCTACGTATCCCAAATGGGAATCAAAGCGACGTAGTTCTAACGAGCCTTGAAAGTGAAGGTCTTTTTGCTTTGGTTTTGAAAAGTGAAGGGCGTTCATAATGATCAAACTAACAAAGGTTATGGGTGATCACTACTAAAACCCACTTAAGTGCATGTAAAAATCTCTTTTGAAAGATGAAAGCCTTCATGATGACCAAACTAACAAAGGTTATGGGTGGTCAACACTAACACTTGCTATGACTTTTGATACTTAGGAAAATATCTTTTGAAATTGAAAGCGTTCATGATAATCAAACTAACAAAGGGTATGGGTGATTATCACTAGTAGCTTATGCATATGAAAACATCTTTTTTTTTTGAAATTTAGGCTCTTAGGACAACCAAACTAACAAAGGTTATGGGTAGTTGTCACTAGTCACCATTTTCATGCTAAGCTATTTAGAAAAGAAAACAATGAATGCGAGAAGATTTGGAGATTCAAGCATGGCACAATCATTGAAATCGAATCCTTAGGCAAACAACAACATGGACATAACTTTACAACTAATCTCATTTGAATTCTTGAGCGAATATTAGCCTAGACTACACATATTAGACCACAACACATAAATAGGAAAAAAAGGAACTTGAATTGGGCATTAAGCAAAAATGCAAGAGTAGGCAAGATTGAACCTAAATGCACATCTAATGGAAGATGCTAGGCGAGGACCATACTCAAATATTTCTACAAAACGCAAGGGAATCTAAATGCACATCTAGTGGAAGATGTAATGTATGGAATGGACCTATCTAAGTATTGATGATACAAAATGTGAGTAAACAAGGAGATTACAAAGCACAAGCGAATTCAAATGAGTAGTCTCAAGCATGATCATTGGAAAACCATAATCAAGCAAATCATCTTAGCAATCAAAGTGTAACACCCCATTTCTACCCGGCAATTATAATAAAAATTATCAGAGTTTAAAAATCAATTTTGTTGATACATCCAAAAGGGGTGCTACATTTACTTCAAATAACGTCAACAATTGGTAACAATTTCACTTATAATTCAAACATGATACGTGGCACATAACAAGTGGGGCAAATCCTCAAAAATAAACGGTTTAGTCCACATAACAAGGACTTCGTCATCTCGCAGCGGAATAAAAGGAAACAGTTTCAAAAACATTGTTGTAACAACATCAATACAAATTATCCAACAGTGTCATGTAAAATTACAACTAATAGCTAGTGTTCGCCCCCCAGGTGCTACGTATCAGAGCAACGACTGACTCAAGGGATGAAGGATTATAAGCCTTCACATTCGGTTACCTATAGGGTAATAATCAACATAAGGGGTGAGTCTCAAACAGTATAATAAAGTTCATAATAGGCAATATGCCAGAGTAGTGAACTACATCAACCACATATAACAACAACATCCATTATATATATATATATATATATATATATATATCACAACAATATCAACATATATACTTCTATAACAACCAAATATAGCAACTTCATGTCATCACAACCAAATATAGCAACTTCATTGTAATGCATGCGACTTCATGAACAATCCAATAGATCAAGTCATCACAACAACAACATCATCCATGTCAACATCATCATTTGGCCATTAGGCCAATCTTCATTAACATCAATATCATTAACAACAACATCATTAACAACAACATACAATGACCACAACGAAACGACATGATAGAGGGCGCAAAGGGCGCCAACACCCATTCACAAAAATAGATCGTTTTGCCTTAAAAATAGAATATTCAGTTAGGCCTCTGAATAATCTTTCCAACGCATTTTAAAACATTTCAATCGGGTTCCTAGATCAAAAGATATCGCTGAAATGAAAACAGGGACCGCAACACAAATCCAGAAACTGGCGCCCATAGGGGATCCTGGCGCCCAGCAACACAGCAACATAGAAACTGGCGCAGAAAGGGGATCCTGGCGCCCAGTGACACAGCAACACAGAAACTGGCGCAGGAAGGGGATCCAGGCGCCCAGGGGAGTAACGCAACACAGAAAAACTGGCGCAGGCAGAACTAGCGCCTAGGGGAGGGGATCCCAGTGACATTTCAGAATACGCAACTTAGCAACCAAAACTCAGCACCAATGACATCCAGGCAACATAACTATACGGAAACACAACTTAGGAACGCAACACGGGGAGCCAAAATTAGGCGCCCTTGGCGCCCCTCTGCGCCACAACAAGGCGCAACACCAAAGCTGGCGTGGGCAGCAACATTGGCGCCCAGGCGCCCCTCTGCGCCAACACATGCGCAACATCCAAACTGGCGCGGGCAGCCACATTGGCGCCCAGGCGCCCCTCTGCGCCAACACATGCACAACATCCAAACTGGCGCGGGCAGCCACATTGGCGCCCAGGCGCCCAGACACGCCTAGACACAGGCGCACAACAGCAACCCAAAATGGCGCCCTTGGCGCCTAGGGTCCTTCTAACCCAAATTTTTCTAGACTATCATGTGTTCAATCACCAACAATAATTTCAAGCGTCACATATTCATTTCAACATCATCAAATACACGTTTTTCCGAGCACTTAGCATGCATTCCAATCCTCACATACCTCTAACAATTCGCATACTTCTCAACAAACATCTAGTGAGCATCAAATCTTCATCAATATATTTATACACGACAAACAACATCACAATCATAAGGAGAACGATATAAATCCTAAACCCCTACATACATCCCATTATAAACCCTATTATAAAGCAAGACCCACCCTTACCTTAGTTTTTTCGAAGATGATGATCTCTCCACGGGAACACCAAGAAACCACAGCAACCGAGCTTCTCTCCTTCTTCTCTCCCTTGCGCGATCGCACTCTCTCCTCTCCCTTCTCTCTTCGCGCCGTGTTCTTTCTTTTCTTCAAATGATGCGAATGGCATCAATCCGGGCTTGGGCTCTTGGGCCAATCTTACCGCTCCGTAATTACCGGATACTACTCCCTTCATTTAAATAAATCACTATATTAATAATTTAATAAAATTATATCAATGTAATACCTAAATAATTTAATCAAATAATTAATTAAATTATTTTGGGTGTTACACAAAGCATCAAAGCATGTTGAATCGCATTTTTGGTAAAGGTTCATGTGATTAGGCAAAGAAATGCACAAAACTTAACATAAACCCTATTTTTCTACAAGTATGTGAAACATAATATGCCATAAAACAACATTTTATTTCATGAAATGCAAGGATCAAGATCAAATCAACACAAATCAACAATCATTCAAGGGTGAGAAGCACCCAAGCCTCCCTAAGTGCTTGTCAAAGTCCTTATGACACTTCTCACCAACAACAATCAACAATATGAGAATATGAAGATGATAGGATGAATGATTTTACATTTTTGAGGCAAGAACTCAAACGTGATGCAAGGTTTTAAGGATTTTACCTTAACTCCAAGCTAGGAAATGAGATGAGAAGATGAAACTAGACACAAATCAACAAGACTCCAAGGTTCTTCAACTCTAACCCACAAAAGCTTGGTGAAAACCATCTTTGATGATGATGTTTGAACTTGAATGGAAAGTGGAGGAGATATGTGAAAGAGAGATGAGAATGAAGTGAGATGGTGGTGTCTGGGTGAAGAGAAAATCAAAAATGGTTGAGGGAGGAGGGTTAAGGGCTACGGTTTTAGGAGAGGAAAAGGGAGAGGTTTTTGTGTGCTAGGGTTTTAGTGTAGGAGAATGAGAAGCAAAAGATTGTGATGTGTGTAAATGAGAGGGTATTTATAGAGTTGTTTTAGGTCTAGGGGTAATTAGGTCATCGTTCTTTACTAGGTGCTCTAGGATTGGGTTTTGAATTTGAATGAAGGGCTGGGATTGGAGATCACTTGGATTGCGGGTAGTGAGAAAACACAAAATGAGAGTGAGGGAGAGAGGGAGAATGGCGTGAGGAGAGAAGAGAGGAGAGTTTGTGTGAAAAAAAAACTTGTCCTTTTTTGGGAATGGAGGCTCATATGTGATGTGAGGTAAAAATAGGGTTAAGGGTATAATTGAGATGGAATGTTACCAAAGAGGTAATTTTGTATTTTCTTGTGAAGAGGTGAGTATAAATGGGTGGGGTAATTTACAAAAGAGGGCATGAATCGATGTGAGAGTGAGTGATGGTCACCAAAAAGGGAAAAGTTAAGAATAGTACAAAGCATATTCTTAGGGGATAAGAAATAGAAGAGTGTGGAAGAATTTTGTGTGAGAGAGAGAGAGAGAGGGAATTCGTATGAAGCAAGGGAGAGGAGGGGAAAAAAACTTGTTTTTGGTCTTTTGTCTTATTGAGGACACTTCCTTCTTTTGAATTTTGAATTTTGAATTTTTGGGCATGGAAGTGAAAGTGCACCTATTAAAAATGTGTCATATATACTTGAGCACCATAAAATATTCCCTTTAATTATTTTAGACAATAAAAATTGTCATTTAATAATTGGGGAATATTTAATGGTCTTTTTTGGGTTTTTTATGCACTAAAAATGGGGGGAAATGCATTTTTAATTATTTTAGACTACGATTTTCTTTCCAAAAATTATACAAAAATTACCCTTAGTAGAGTAACATGTATGCCACGTCCTTGACCTGGTCTTGGTCCAAAAATAATTAATTTGCTTTTATTTAAATCCCAAAAATGGAAAAATATGCACTATTTTATTTTCTAAAATTCCTGAAAATTAAGAAAAATGTTTTTGGGTGCCAAAAATTAATAATGGCCTTTTTGAAAATAAAAACACGTGCCAAATGACAAGGGCACAGGGCAGCTCACGCAGTTACGACTGACGCGCGCGCATAATTCAAATAAAAATGTGAAATAGGGGATGAATACACATAAATGCACAAATCCACTATTTTCCACACATTATGAATTACCTTATTGTTCTATTTTTTCTGAAATAAATGTTTTTGACTTGGGCGGACAAAATTGGGGTATGACAGCTGCCCCTCTTTATTTAGATTTTGGCAAGAAATATGAATTGGCCGAGACCTATTTCGAGGCAAAATAGAAATAAAGAATTCAGAAATTATACCGATTTTGTCTCCTTGGAAAAACCCGAATTTTTCATTTTTTCTATTTTTCTCTTCTCCTTTCCTTTTTTTGGAAAGATAGACACTTTCGTGTCGATGCGAAAATAGTAAATGAACACTGACGTGCGGACAGAAAAGGTAAAATGGGCACTTGCGTGCGGACAGAAAAAGTAAAATGGGCACTTGCGTGCAGAAAGCGGTAAAATGCCCAGGCTGCCTAAAACCTGTAATCCTTAAACGAACTCTTGACGAATCCGAGTTTGCACGTGGCTTTGAGGAGCACGCTTCCTGTTGGCCTTTTCGAGCGACCGGGGGGATCGTTATCATCTCCGAAACTGATATACTGATCAATGCACGGCGTCCACTGTATCTTAGGCTGATACAACTATTTTGTTGAACCTCACATGGGGCTGCGGTCCATCGCGTTGCTCGTACACGATGTGAGACCTGGGCAGAAAGGAGCGATTATCTCTCTGGGCTCCAAACTGCAATGCGCGCCTGAGCGCTCTCTTTTCTTTTCTTTCGTCTCCTTTTCTTTCTTTTCTTTTCTGTTTCTCTCTTTTCCTTTTCTTTTCTTTTTTCTTTTTCTTCTCTCCCCTCTGAATTCCCAACTGGGGGAGCGCTTTTTGGAATCTGAAGGCGAGCATTAACACCGAAGTGTTTATCCTTTCTCACTTGTCTGCAGCTGAAAAATGAACCAATGCATGCAATGCAAATGCCATGATTGCTATTTTCTTTTTTCTTTTTCTTATGATGAATGTAATGCAAATGTCTGAATTTCTCTTTTCTTTACTTTATTATTATTATTATTATTTTCTATGTCTGATGAGTGCATGGTTTTATGCTTGGTGTATGTAGTGCATGACTTTATTTGTTTATTGCTCTTTTGCATTTTCAACTCTTTTTTTTTTGGCTTTTCTTTTGCTGGTCCGACCAACTCGCGGGACTTGCGTTGTGATACACAACGATCGTCTATGATAAGAATTCGGGAGCCGAGCTTCGTCCTCTTGCTCTAATGCAATCAGCGCTTCTTATTTGATTTTTGTGAACTTACTTGACTGAAAGATCGTCTCTTTTTGTCGTTGTTTTCAAAAATTTCGCAATGACCTTAATTCTATGACTTATGCACATTTCCATGATTTATCATCTACCATAAAACGTAGTTTAAAATCAAAAATGAAAAGAAAGCAATGATAAGACAACAAACTGATAGAGTGAAAAATTTGGACTTTTATTCATATGAAAGTCAGACATGCAGAATGTCACGCTGACTGAAGAGAGTACATTGGAATTTTTTCTGAAACTAAGAAAAACAAGAGAACAGACGCAGCAGATCTTATGAACAGTCTTTGTCTCTGGAGCATCTGATGCCAACTGCTCATACTTGCAGCCTTGATCACCCTTTTATCCAAGCTTTTGGAGGCGCTGCTTGCCCCCTTTCATTTTTCCTTTTTATGTCCAACTTTTCTGACCCTAATTTTTGCCTGGATCGCCCTTTTGGGTTTTCAATCCACCGGGTCGCTCAATTTTGCCTAGGCCGCCCTTTCGGGTTTTCAACCTAGCGAGCTAATTCTTGCTTGGCTCATCTTTCTCTTTTTCTTTTTATTTTTCTCAGGCGTAATATTTCTTGACCGAATCTGAATTGACTGGGTTTCTGAGTTCTTCACCGTCCATGTTAGTGAGTATCAATGCTCCTCCAGAAAAGGCTTTCTTTACCACATATGGTCCATCATAGCTAGGAGCCCATTTCCCACGGGGGTCACTCTGGATAGGCGGGATTCTCTTGAGCACAAGGTCTCCTTCGCTGAATTCTCGGGGACGAACCTTCTTGTCAAAAGCTGTCTTAATCCTTTGTTGGTATATCTGACCATGACACAAAGCTACAATTCTCTTTTCCTCTATGAGATTCAACTGATCTAAACGGGTTTGAACCCATTCAGCCTCTTCTAACATGGTTTACATGAGCACTCGGAGAGAGGGTATCTCAACTTCAATGGGAAGAACTGCTTCTGACCCATACACTAGAGAGAAGGGGGTTGCCCCGGTCGAAGTGCGTACTGAGGTGCGATACCCGTGCAAAGCAAAGGGGAGCATTTCGTGTCAGTCTTTATAGGTTACTACCATCTTCTACACGATTCTCTTGATATTCTTATTGGCTGCTTCAACTGCCCCATTCATCTTCGGACGGTAGGGAGAGGAATTGTGATGTTTGATCTTAAACTCTGTGCACAATTCTTTCATCATTTTACTATTAAGATTGCTACCATTGTCCGTGATGATTTTATCCGGGAGACCATATCGACACACCAGGTCCTTCTTTACAAACTTGGCAACCACAGAACTGGTTATGCTGGAATATGAGGCAGCTTCAACCCATTTGGTGAAGTAATCAATTGCAACTAGAATGAAGCGGTGCCCGTTTGACGCCTTGGGCTCTATGGGACCAATGACATCCATGCCCCACATTGAAAATGGCCAGGATGCAGTCAAGACATTTAATGAAGCCGGTGGCACATGTATGTGATCGGCATAAATCTGGCATTTGTGGCACTTTCTTACAAAACTGTAGCAGTCTGACTCCATCTGCAGCCAATAGTAGCCAGCCCTTAATATCTTCCTTGCCATAGTATGCCCGTTAGAATGAGTCCCAAACGAGCCCTCATGCACCTCCCTCATGATCCTTTCTGCTTCCTCCTTTGCCACACACCTAAGGAGTACTTTATCATGATTCCTCTTGTAGAGCACCTCGCCACTCAAGAAGAAATTCATTGACAACCTTCTAAGTGTTCTTTTATCATTTTCCGATGCCCCTGGAGGATACTCTCTGTTCAGGATATACTGCTTGATGTCATGATACCAAGGCTTATCATCTTCTTTATCTTCAATTGCTGCGCAGGAGTAGTGGTAGTGTGCCGGCAAACTTCGATGCTGAATTCTGATCTGGGTCAAGTTCTTATCACAGTTGATATTAAACATTGAAACTAATGTGGCCAGTGCATCAGCCAGCTGATTCTCTCTGCGAGGAAGGTGTTGAAATGTGATTTCTTCGAAGGGATCAACCAATTCTCGGATGTAATCCCTGTACAGTATCAACTCGGGATCTCTGGCTTCCCAATCTCCGTTCACTTGATGGATAACTAAGGCTGAGTCTCCATACACATCCAATCTTTTAACTTTCCAGCCTAGAGCTGCCTGAATACCCAGAATACATGCCTCGTACTCTGCAATATTATTTGTGACATAGAAACTCAATCTAGTAATGAGTGGTATGAAGCGATTGTCAGGGGAAATCAGCACTGCCCCGGCCCCGTGCCCATAACTGTTGGAAGCACCGTCGAACACTACTCTCCACCTTTCATTCTCTGGGGACTTTCCTTCTTCAAATAAAGCCATAATGTCCTCATCTGGGAAATCACCCTGCATCGACTGATAATCTTCAATAGGCTGATGTGCCAGGTATTCGGCCAACGCACTACCTTTGATGGCCTTTTGAGTGACATAAAGAAGATCATATTCTGACAACTGCATCTGCCATCTGGCGATTCTTCCTGTAAGCGCAGGCTTCTCGAAGATATACTTGATAGGATCCATCTTCAACACCAGCTAAGTGGTGTGACTTAACATGTACTGCCTCAAGCGATGAGCAGCCCAAGCCAAGGCGTAACAAGTCTTTTCTAGTAGCGAATACCTCGTCTCACAGTCAGTGAACTTCTTGCTTAGATAATAAATTGCGTGCTCTTTCTTGCCAGTTTCGTCATGTTGTCCTAACACACAACCCATTGAATTTTCTAGCACGGTCAGATACAGGATCAAAGGTCTGCCATGCACCGGAGGCATTAAAATAGGCGGATTCTGCATGTATTTCTTAATCCTCTCAAAAGCTTCTTGGCAGTCATCATTCCACTTAGTCTCTTGATTCTTGCACAGCAATTTGAAAATCGGCTCACATGTGGCAGTTAACTGGAAGATAAACCTGAAAATGTAGTTCAATCTTCCGAGAAAACCCCGAACTTCCTTTTCTGTCTTAGGAGCGGGCATCTCGAGAATTGCACGCACTTTGTCTGGGTCAACCTCTATCCCTCTTTGACTGACAATAAACCCTAATAGTTTTCCTGATCTCACCCCAAAGGTGCACTTAGCTGGATTTAATCTGAGCTTGAATTTTCTCAACCGCTCGAAGAGCTTTTGCAAATTGACAATGTGTTCCTCGTCAGTTTTAGACTTTGCGATCATATCGTCTACGTAGACCTCTATTTCCTTGTGAATCATATCATGAAACAATGTGACCATAGCCCTTTGATAGGTAGCGCCGGCGTTCTTCAACCCGAATGGCATGACTCTGTAACAGAATGTTCCCCAAAGAGTTGTGAAAGTAGTCTTCTCCATATCCTCAAGAACCATTTTAATCTGATTATATCCTGAATACCCATCCATGAAGGAGAACAGTGAATGCTGCGCCGTACTATCCACTAAGACATCAATATGGGGCAGGGGAAAATCGTCTTTGGGACTGGCACGATTCAGATCTCTGTAATCGACGCACATTCTAACTTTTCCATCCTTTTTGGGCAATGGCACAATGTTAGCAACCCCCTGCGGATACTTGGCTACGGCTAGGAAACCGGCGTCGAACTGTTTCTTCACTTCGTCTCTGATCTTTAAAGACATCTCAGGCTTCATCCTCCTTAACTTCCGTTTAACCTAAGGGTACTCAGGCTTGACCGGCAGCTTGTGCACCACTATATCAGTATCTAAACCGGGAATGTCTTCATACGACCACGCAAAGACATCAATGTAGTCCCGCAGGAGTTGAACCAACTTCTCATGCTCACTCTTTTTCATTGAAGTGCCAACCTTGACTTCTTTCTTTTCTCCCCCTGTGCCTAAATTGATGATCTCAACAGTTTCCCCATGTGGCTGAATAACCTTTTCTTCTTGCTCAACCATTCTCATCAGTTCTGGAGGAGTTTCCCAGTCATCCTCAGCATCCTCCTCAGCTTGATTAACGGGGTAATCAAAATTAACATATGAACCGTTGGCATCATTATTTTCAGAGGCGTTCATTTTAGATCTGCATTCGCGGGAATAGAAAAGCAATGAACAAGCAAAAATAGAGACACAAAATGAAGACGCAAAAAGAAATTTTTATTCATTTGAGAATTCAAAACTACATTTTATTGATAGATGATATCTAAAAGAAAACATGCATGCCCCTATGAAAATGTCCTAAGGCCTTGGGCAGAGCCAAAGGATTTGCATTACAAAGATCATTACTTTGAAATGAAAACAACAGGGAAATCGACGGTCTTCCAGTTGCCAACTTCTTCTCCTGCAACACTGCGACGAACTAGGCCCCGACCCTCGCCTTCTTCAGCTAACTCTTCCTCGATGACAGCTATCTGATTAGGGTTCAGCATGCCAGCACTCCTGAAATTCTGCTTGAGGTCACCTATGGGGGCCATCATCGATCTGGGTTCTCTTCCCTGAAGCCTAGCCAACCTCTTCTCACGCTTTTCCTCAGCCATTCTTCTCTTATCAGCTGGAGTGGGCCAATAGCCTAACCCACGTATGTCCTTGTATTCTTGCAGAAGCACGGGTGACAGAATTCTTTGTTAAGATCTTCCTAGTCCCTTCCCAATCTGATAGTCATTCTTCAGCATGACTTTTGCTACCATAATATCAGCATTGGACAACCTGGGTGCAGGTAGTGGGGATTCTTCACCTACGAACATGATAGCCCCGCAAGTGCACGGGTCGTATCGCGTAATAAAAGAGTATCGGTCCACAGGGAGAGCCTAAGTGAATACCAATTTAATTTTTCAAAGTTTGATTAACTGAAAAGAAAGTGTTTTTAGAAAGAAGGAATGTTTTAGTAAAGTCTACTCACTCATGATCATTGTAGACAAAAGAGGAGAAAAGAAAATAAAAGAAGAAAACATAAAGTTAAATAGCGAGAAATAAAAGAAAGCGGTAAAGTGCAAAATTATAAATAGCGGAATTGTAAATGACAAGAAAGTAAATTGTTTAAAAAGTAAATTGCCAGTAATTTACTTGACTTGCCAGTAATTTACTTGACTTGCCAGTAGTTTACTTGACTTGGAAATTTAAAGGGCAAAAAAGTAAATAACAAGGAAAATAAAAGAGCGAAAAAGTAAAGAGCGAAAAGTAAAGAGCGAGAAATTAAATAGCAATGAAAGTAAATGACTTGGAAAATAAAAGGGCAAGAAAGTAAATAGCAAGGAAAGTAAATGACTTGGAAAATAAAAGGGCGAGAAAGTAAAAAGCGAGAAAGTAAAAAGCGAGAAAGTAAAAAGCGAGAAATTAAAGTGAAGTCATGAATCTTAGAGGAAACCTTGTCATTGATTTTCTAACAAAATTCAAGCTTGGTTACAAGTGAGGATCAAGCCTCTATTTATAGGAAAATATTAGGTCTAAGGCACTTGAGAGGAGGGGCAAAATGGTCATAAAAAAAGTGGCAAATCAAGTGGCAAGGGAAAGCCATCAGCAAGTGGGTGCAGCCAAAATTGACTTGTCTGGTGCCAGGGTCGTGCGCCCATGTGCCTGGGTCGTGCGCCCATGTGCCTGGGTCGTGCGCCCTGGCCAGTCAATTTTGGCTGCTCTGCGCCAGTTTTGCACTAGGGTCGTGCGCCTATGGTGCCAGGGTCGTGCGCCATGTGCTGGAAACAGCTGTACTGCGTTGCTGGCAAGCATGGGTCGTGTGCCTATGTGCCAGGGTCGTGCGCCTTGTTCTGCCAAAATGGGCCATTTTCAGTTGAAAACACGCACGGGTCGTGCGTGGTGCACCCAGGGTCGTGCGCAGGCTCTGCGCCAGTTTTTACCAGGGTCGTGCGCCTATCTGCCAGGGTCGTGCGCCAGTTTTGCACTAGGGTCGTGCAACATGTGCCAGGGTCGTGCGCAGGCTCTGCGCCAGTTTTTTTGCTGCTTGGCGCCCTTGGCGCCCTGTGCTGCGCCAGTTTTGCTGCTTGGCGCCCTTGGCCAGTTTTCGGTTTTTGGGGCCCTTGGCGCCCATGAGGGTGTCTAGTGCTTTAAAAATTGCTCCTCCTCAAATATTTCCTTTTTTCTTCATTTTAGCTCATATTTTCTCTTTTGCTCCAAAATAAAACCTGAAAATAAAAAGCAAACATATGTAGTAAAATAGTTCAAAGATATAAAATATAATTAAAATACCTAAAAAAAAACTTAATGAAAATAACTATTAAAAAGACTCTAAAAATAGACTTATCAGAACACAGCGTTCGCAATTTCTAAGGATTGAAAGGCGGATTCAAGGGATTCCTCTGCAACTTCAATATAATGAGAGGGGACAGGCTTGCTGACTGTGAACTCTTCCTCCCCAAAGACAACTACAAGCTTATCGTCGACTATAAACTTGAGTTTTTGGTGAAGTGTTGAATGGACAGCGCCTGCTGCATGGATCCAAGGTCTCCCCAAGAGGCAGCTGTATGAGGATTCAATGTCCATAATCTGAAAGATCACATAGAACACCTCAGGCCCTATTTGCATTGGAAACTCCATTTCCCCCATGACTTCTTTCTTAGACCCATCAAAGGCTCTGACCAGGGTTGAGCTGGGTTTCATGTAGGAACAATCTACATCTAACTTGTTCATTGTTGATCTGGGCATAACATTCAATGAGGATCCATTGTCAATGAGAACCCTGGAGAGCGTATATTCACCGCACTTCACTGAGATATGCAACGCCTTATTGTGCCCCTTCCCCTCCGGGGTGAGCTCATCATCGGTGAAAGTAATGTAGTTAGATGCAACGATATTCCCAACTATGCCATCCAACTGATTGACAGTAATATCTTGGGCGACATGGGCCTCATTCAGTACTTTAACCAAGGCATCACGGTGCGCTTCTGAGTTTAGTAATAGGGACATGATGGAAATTTTGGCTGGGGTGTGGTGTAGCTGATCCACCACTTTGTAGTCACTCTGCCGCATTATCTTCAAGAATTCAGTAACCTCTGGGTCTGACACCTTCCTACTTATCACAGGCTCTGGCTCTACATTTTTTCCTTTTCAGATTCTCTCTTCTGTTGCCTTAGAAGGACCCTCTTCCTGAGCTTGGGGAACATACACACGCCCACTTCTGGTTACCCCACTACTCCCTGCAATATTGGTGATGTCAAGAGCAGCTTAAGATTTCGGAGCCGGAAATGGCACACTGTAACTCCATGGGACATTATTGTTCTTCTTGCTAGGAGCTGGAAATGGGATCACAATAGTCTTTGGCCTTTCCACAGCCGAATTCTGACTGTATGGCACCTCGATAGGTCTCTGCACACCTCTACTCCCATCTGATTGGAAGGTCAGAACATCCTCTTCTTTCCCCTGTATACCCATCTGGATGATATGGCGATCGATCAGATCCTGTAACACCACCTTGAATGCTTCGCATACTCCCACACAGCTGACGTTAGTACAAACTCCTTTCTGAACACAACCCATTCTAATAATCCCGAATTTGCACAATTCTGCATGAATGATTTCTAGGGGAGTCTGGATATCTTCTACTGATCTGATTAGGGACTGCTCCTTCATATCCATGATTGCATTAGCAGCATGCTTCCCGTGACCAGGCAACGGGTTGGTCATGATACTTGGATCCTCCTGCTTGAACGTTATGCCCTTTGCGTCTATCAAGTCTTGCACCACTATCTTGAAGGCTTTGCAATCCTCTACAACATGCCCAACTGCTCCTTCGTGGAAGGCGCAGGTACTATTGGGGTTGTATCCTCTGAAGTAAGGTGGTTGAACAGGTTTCATGGGTCTTGTATTGATGAGCTTATTGGTGATGAGGTAATTGAAAAGGTCTGTGTATGACATGGGAATTGGGTCAAAGGTTGTTCTGTTTTGATAGGTCCTTTGGTGGTTGCTTTGATTATTATTTTGGCATGGACGGACTGTTTGTGCGGGAGTTGGAACTGGGATGTTGGGTGGCTGGTATGGTGGGCTGATAGTGATGGTATTGGTTTCCCCTTCTTTCTTTTTGGGAAAGCCGGAGAATGGCTTCTTTTGGGAGCTTGTGTTACTTGTGGACCCCTGTGCAATCTTTC
This sequence comes from Astragalus membranaceus, assembly GCA_039519185.1. NCBI lineage: Eukaryota > Viridiplantae > Streptophyta > Magnoliopsida > Fabales > Fabaceae > Astragalus > Astragalus membranaceus. The sequence goes on from CM076851.1 coordinate 127,026,993, forward strand.
CACTTCTCAATCCGTTCTCCAATCTATCTCCCACAATCACCATATCTGAAAAATTGGATGATACACTGCTGATCAGACGGTCATAATATAGTGGTGGCAAGGTTTGCATGAACATAGAAACCAATTCTTTGTCCAAAAGAGGAGGTGTAACTTGTGCAGCCAAAGCCCTCCATCGCTGGGCATACTCTTTGAATGATTCATTGTCCTTCTTGCTCATGCTCTGCAACTGTGTTCGGTCTGGCGCCATGTCTGTATTGTATTGATATTGCTTGAGGAATGCATCTGCTAAATCCTTCCAGCAGCGAACTTGGGGGTGCTCTAACTTCATATACCAATTAAGAGATGCCCCAGCAAGGCTGTCTTGGAAGCAATGGATTAATAGTTTGTCATCACGGGAGTAAGTAGACATCTTCCTACAATACATCGTCAAGTGACTCTTTGGGCAGGTCGCACCTCTGTACTTGTCAAAATCGGGGACCTTGAATTTTGGAGGCAACACCACATCGGGAATAAGGCACAAGTCTCTGGCCTCCCTAGCCCTAGAGCCAAAGCCTTCAATCATTCTTAATCTTTCTTCTAACATCTGGAACTGCTCTTTGGTCTGCTGGTGCTCAGCGGAATAGACTTGAGGGGAGTTACTTACACCATAAGGAGGTGGAAGCATTGAGTGCTGAACCTGAGGGTACACAGAGTTTCCGGACACAAAGCCTTGAGTCTGTGGAAAGGCAGCTGGCTGTGGAGTGAGATTCTGAGGAGTGGGCTGAGGTATAACAATTGGATGCGGGATCTAAACCCGGGGTTCACCAGTCATTCCTTCTAATCCGACAGACGTTGGCTGTACATTCTCAACTATTGCCACGGGACCAGCTCCCGGGTTAGTGTAACGCCCTAAAATAATTTAATTTATTAATTAATTAAGTTATTGGAGGGATTACAATATTTGTTTAAGTAGAATAATTTAAGTATAATTGTTTTATTGTAGGAGGTGAAAGGAATTAAAAAGGTGGTGTAAAAAATGGGCCCAAGCCACTTAAGTGACCCAAGCCCATTCCAATTAACCTAAAACCTAAGAATTATGGTCATTCCACAAAGAAAGAGATTCAGCGCATCTGAGAGAGTGAGAAGGGGTGAGGCGCGACTTCAAGCAAGAGGAGGAGAGGAACTTGTATTCATCTTGGCTTAGGTGAGCTTCCTTGAATCCTTTTCCCTTCCATTTATTTTCCTCTTCCATGTGGTAGTCTAAATCCCTTCCTTGTTCCATGTTACGATTTTTTTTCCCCATGAATTTTGGTGATGAATGCGAATTGGTTAGAAGAGGAAGAAGGGGCTGTTGCGAATTTTTGGTGACCTTGGCTCGTCGTGTGGCGGAGTTTTGTACGTGTCGCATTCATCGTTGTTTCGGGGCATACAAAATTCGAGGTAAGGGTGAGCGATTTCAATTTAATATAATTGAGTATATGGAGGGTTTGTGGGTTTGTGTTAGTGGTTGAATTAGAAACGTATAGGTGAGGAGGAATGATGAGTGGAATTATTATGTTAATATGCGAATTGCCCTATGAAGTGAGGAGATGAATTGTTGCTGTGAGTCAAATAAATGTATTGCTGTTTTTGTTAATTATTCATGTGTTGTTGCAGAATTTTGTATTGTTGGTTGCCATATTATTTATGTGCTGTTGCAGAATTTTGTTGTATGTGCTGTTTGCCATTTAGAGGCATTGTTGTTGTTGTTTTTATAAAAAAAAAAAAACAAATGCTGCTGTTTGCAGAATTTTTGGTGCTGTTGCTGTCGATTTTATATGGCTGTTGCTGTATTTTAATTGTGCTGTTTGCTGTCATTTAAGCGTTGCTGTTGCTGTATTTTGATCATGCTGTTTGCTGTCCATAAAATGTTGCTGTTTTTATCAAAAAATTGCTGCTGTCATGTTGCTGTTTTACCATTAAAATGCTGCTGTTTTGTAAATTAAAGTTGCTGTTTTTGCTGCTGTTTCAGCCTATAAAAGGCTACTGTTTTTGCGCATTAGAAAGTCACCGTGTAGTGCTGTTTTGACGAGAAAAATGCTACTGTTTTTGCGAATTAAATGGCCACTGTTTCAGTTTTGATTTGATGAAAAATTGCTACTGTTTTTGCGAAATAAATGGCCACTATTTTCAGTTTTGATTCGATGTCAAAGTGCTACTGCTTTTGCGCATAAATGGCCACCGTTTTTCAGCTTCGATTTGTTGCGTTTATTTAACCGAATTTCTGTACTTTGTAAAAGAGAAGAGCGTGTAAATGTGACTTTGATACTATTACTATTTTTCCGGTTAAAAATGTGAGGTTTTCTTCCACTTGGAAAATGAGATGCCCTTCCCAAATTTAATTGTGGCGCTTCCTAAGTATGAAAGTGAAATGTTTACTCCATAATTTTAAAGATGTAAAGTGAAATGTTTATTCCATAATTTGAAAGATGTTGTTACATTATTTTTGAATGTGACTGTTTATGAGGAGTTGTGATATTAATATGGTGACTATGATGAATACACTCTATGAGTGTTTTATGGTGGTGATGACGAGTATTTCGGGTGAGCGATTTTGGTGATTGCACATGTGTCCATAGTGTCTCATAGCATGTGCATCTTATGACGAATAGGCTTCGGCCTCTTAATGACGGTGTGCCCATAGTGGCTTATTTATGACGAGAAAACAGTGACGGTGTGCCCATAGTGGCTTATTATGACGAGTATGGTACCATCATGCATATGCCCAGGTGTGGGTTGCATCTTCATGCGCATTCATTTTTTTTTATGACGGGTGAAGTGAATTGTGATGTTGTTTGGTTTTGTGTGTAACGACGACGATGTTGATATTAGTGACGATGTTGTGTGATAGTTTGCTCATATTACTCTGCTGTATGCTTAATTATATTTTGTTGAAAATTCTCACCCCTTCTGCTTGGAATGTTGCTCTATTGTGGCAACGCTGCAGGTGACTCCGATTGAAGGACATGCTGCCTTCCTTTATAGCTGTCGAGATGTTTTGAGTCGCTCTCTGATATTGTAACACCTAGGGGGCGGGGTTGAAGTTGATGACTTATTTAATTAACTGTTTTAATAATTTTATTGATGTGTGAGACGTGTTTGAGCGATTTTTGGTGAGTTGTCGCTATTTCCGCTGTGATGAGATATTTTGAAGTCCGACTTTTGGTGACGAATGCGTTTTTACCCAAGTGTTAATGGCGTAGTCGATGAGTTTTATAAATGAAGAATGTGACATTCCTTTTCTACTAATTAAATTATTATTTTTGAAAACGAAAGTACTCTGATAATGACGTACAAATTAAGGAATAGAAACGGGGTGTTACATTAGTGGTATCAGAGCAGTTCGGTCTGTCCGGCCGGTGGTCGAGTTGTCAAGTTGAGTAACATTTGAATTTTGTTACTCGTATCTAAATTTTGTTCTCTGTTGCAGTACTAGAATGGCAGGACGGAACGATGCTGCACTTGCTGCTGCTTTGCAGGCTATAGCTGGAGTTGTGGGTAACATACCCAATGCTATTGGTGATGGGACGCGTAGCTTGGCTACGTTCCAGCGTGAGAACCCTCCTGCTTTTGAAGGCGGGTATAATCCTGATGGTGCCCTGGAGTGGTTAAGTGAGATGGAGCGGATCTTCCGCGTTATGGATTGCACCGATGCTCAGAAGGTTCGCTATGGCACACATATGTTGAAGAAAGAGGCTTATGATTGGTGGAGGACGACTAGTCAGGGGTTGACGGCTGCCAATGAGGGGATTACCTGGGCTGTGTTTGAGAGAGAATTCAAGAGAAAGTACTACCCGGAGGATGTCCGCGGGAAGAAGGAGGTTGAATTTCTAAGACTTGAACAAGGTAACATGACTGTAACCGAGTATGCTGCAAAATTTACTGAGCTGTCTAAGTTTTACCCTCATTATGATAGAGAGGGTGCGGAGTTCTCCAAATGCATCAAATTTGAAAATGGGTTGCGTGCTGACATTAAGAGGGCCATAGGGTACCAGCAGATTCGTGTGTTTCCATTGTTGGTTAATAGCGCCAGAATTTTTGAGGAGGACAATAATGCTTTCTCCAGAGTCATGAAAGAAAAACAAAAGAATTTCTCAAGTCGAGGTAAGCCATATGAGGCGCCTGCTGGTAAGGGCAAGGGTAAGTTTGTTGGTGGGCCTAAGCGAAGTGGGGGAGATGCTGCAGCCAGTGTTACTTGTTACTCGTGCGGGAAAGTGGGTCATAAAAGTCCAGACTGCCCAAGCGGGGATAAGAAGAGATGTTATCGGTGTGGAAAAGAGGGGCATATATCTTCCGGATGTGATAAGAAAGAAGTGGTATGTTTCAACTGCGGGGAGAGCGGTCATGTTAGTACACAGTGTTCGAAACCCAAGAAGGAGAAGTCCTTTGGAAAGGTGTTCGCTCTGGCTGAGTCTGATGTAGTGAACGAGATTCGAGGTACGTGCTATATCAATAATTTTCCTCTTGTTGTTATTGTTGATACTGGTGCTACCCATAGTTTTATTGCTGCTGCATGTGTTGAGAAGTTAAGCCTTGTTTTATCTGAAATGTTGAGGGAGATGGTCATCGACACTCCAGCTAAGGGTTCGGTGACTACCTCCGTTGTTTGTGCCAAATGTCCTGTATTTGTATATGGTAGAGAATTCTTAATTGATTTGATCTGTTTGCCGCTGAGTGGAATGGATGTCATTCTGGGTATGGACTGGTTAGTCGATAACCATGTCCATATCAACTGTCGAGAGAGGTCCGTGAGTTTTGAGTCGCCTGAAGGAGAGTCTGGTCTGTTATCTGCGGGACAGCTGCATAGAGTGATGAGAGAAGAGGTTCAGCTGTTCTCTCTGTTGGCGTCGTTGTCTGATGAAAGCCAAGCGAAGATTGATGCGTTGCCGGTAGTGCGGGAGTTTTCTGAGGTGTTCCCTGACGAGATTCCGGATGTACCACCAGAGAGAGAGGTGGAGTTTGCTATTGACCTGGTTCCCGGCACTAAGCCTGTGTCTATGGCGCCATATAGAATGTCTGCATCTGAGTTGGCAGAATTGAAAAAGCAACTTGAAGATTTATTAGAAAAGAAGTTTGTAAGACCGAGTGTGTCACCTTGGGGAGCTCCAGTGTTGCTAGTGAAAAAGAAAGACGGTAGTATGAGGTTGTGCGTAGACTATCGGCAATTAAATAAAGTTACAATCAAGAACAAGTATCCGTTGCCAAGAATTGATGACTTGATGGATCAGTTAGTGGGTGCTAAAGTATTTAGCAAGATTGACTTAAGGTCTGGTTATCATCAGATCAAGGTCAAGGACGAAGATGTCCAGAAGACGGCATTTAGGACAAGATATGGGCACTATGAGTATTCCGTTATGCCTTTCGGTGTGACTAATGCGCCGGGGGTATTTATGGGGTACATGAACCAAATTTTCCGTGAATACTTGGATAAGTTTGTAGTAGTTTTCATTGATGACATTCTGATTTACTCTGGGTCGGAAGAGGAGCATGCAGAACATCTGAGGCTGGTGTTAGAAATTCTGAAGGATCGAAAGTTGTATGCGAAGCTGTCCAAGTGTGAGTTTTGGTTGAAAGAAGTCAGTTTCCTCGGTCACGTGATTTCTAGTGAGGGAATTGCGGTGGACCCTTCCAAAGTTGATGCAGTGTTGCAATGGGAGTCTCCAAAGTCAGTTACTGAAATCAGGAGTTTTCTGGGGTTGGGTGGCTATTATAGAAGGTTTATTGAGGGGTTCTCGAAGTTGGCTCTGCCATTGACTCAATTGACCTGCAAGGGTAGGGCTTTTGTTTGGAATGACCGATGTGAAGAAAGTTTCAATGAGCTGAAGAAGAGGTTGACTACGTCTCCAGTGTTGACCCTGCCTAATCCGGTTGAACCGTTTGTGGTTTATTGTGATGCGTCTAAGTTGGGATTGGGTGGTGTACTTATGCAGAATGGGAAAGTGATCGCTTATGCGTCTAGGCAATTGAGAATTCATGAAAAGAATTACCCTACTCACGACTTAGAACTTGCTGCTGTGGTATTCGCATTAAAAATTTGGAGGCATTACTTGTATGGATCGAAATTTGAGGTGTTCAGTGATCACAAGAGTCTACGGTATCTGTTTGACCAGAAAGAATTGAATATGAGGCAGCGCCGGTGGTTAGAACTATTGAAGGATTATGATTTTGAATTGAGTTATCACCCGGGGAAAGCGAATGTGGTTGTGGATGCGCTGAGTCGGAAGACTTTGCACATGTCGGCATTGATGGCTAGAGAGCTTGAGTTAATTGAGCAGTTCAGGGACATGAGTTTAGTGTGTGAAGTTACGCCTCAGAGTGTCAGGTTAGGTATGTTGAAAATTGGCAATGATTTTATGGCGAGTATCCGAGAGGCGCAGAAATTAGATGTGAAATTAGTTGACCTAATGAGTGGGATCGGTCAGGTTGAGAACGAAGACTTCGTGGTAGATACGCAAAATGTATTGAGGTATCGTGGGAGGATTTGTGTTCCCGAAGATGAGGAGATGAGAAAGGCAATTCTTGAGGAAGGGCATAAGAGTAAATTGAGTATCCATCCTGGAGCGACAAAGATGTACCAAGATCTGAAGAAGATGTTCTGGTGGCCTGGGTTGAAGCGCGATGTGGCGCGGTTTGTGTATTCGTGTTTGACCTGTCAGAAATTGAAGGTTGAGCATCAGAAGCCTGCGGGGATGATGCAACCGTTGAATGTTCCAGAGTGGAAGTGGGATAGTATCTCCATGGATTTTGTGACCGGGTTGCCCAATACGGTGAGAGGGCATGATTCAATTTGGGTGGTTGTGGATAGATTGACGAAGTCGGCTCATTTTATTCCTATCGGTATTAAGTATCCAGTGTCGAGATTGGCTGAAATCTACATTCAGGTGATTGTGAAGCTGCATGGGGTTCCTTTGTGCATTGTGTCTGATAGGGACCCAAGGTTCACTTCGGAGTTTTGGAGTAGTTTACAGAAGGAGTTGGGGTCGAAATTGAGGTTGAGTTCAGCTTATCATCCTCAGACTGATGGGCAGACAGAAAGGACAATCCAATCATTGGAAGACCTGTTAAGGTCATGTGTTCTAGAGCAAGGAGGTGCGTGGGATACTCATCTCCCGTTAATTGAGTTCACCTACAACAACAGCTATCATTCCAGTATCGGGATGGCACCGTTTGAGGCGTTGTATGGCCGGAGGTGTAGGACTCCGGTGTGTTGGTACGAGACTGGGGAAAGTTTAGTACTTGGACCTGAGCTAGTCAGAGAGACTACTGAGAAGGTAAAGATGATCCGGGAGAAAATGAAAGCGTCGCAGAGTAGACAGAAGAGCTACCATGATAAGAGAAGGAAAGATTTAGAATTTGAAGCTGGTGACCACGTATTCTTGAGGGTCACACCTATGACTGGTGTTGGGCGAGCGCTGAAATCAAAGAAGTTGACTCCTCGATTCATCGGGCCGTATCAGATTACGGAGAGAGTTGGGAATGTTGCTTATCGGGTGGCCTTACCACCTAATCTTTCGAACTTGCACGACGTGTTTCACGTGTCGCAGCTTCGGAAGTATGTTGCGGATCCGTCTCATGTGATTCAACTAGATGATGTAGAGGTGCGGGACAATCTCACCGTGGAGACTATGCCAGTTAGAATTGACGACCGTGAAGTAAAAGTGTTAAGAGGCAAAGAGATTAATTTAGTGAAAGTGGTTTGGTTGGGAGCCGTGGGCGAGAGCATGACATGGGAATTGGAAAGTAAGATGAAAGAAGCCTATCCAGAGTTATTTGATTCAGGTAATTTCGAGGACGAAATTCTCTAAGTGGGGGAGAGTTGTAACGCCCTAAAATAATTTAATTTATTAATTAATTAAGTTATTGGAGGGATTACAATATTTGTTTAAGTAGAATAATTTAAGTATAATTGTTTTATTGTAGGAGGTGAAAGGAATTAAAAAGGTGGTGTAAAAAATGGGCCCAAGCCACTTAAGTGACCCAAGCCCATTCCAATTAACCTAAAACCTAAGAATTATGGTCATTCCACAAAGAAAGAGATTCAGCGCATCTGAGAGAGTGAGAAGGGGTGAGGCGCGACTTCAAGCAAGAGGAGGAGAGGAACTTGTATTCATCTTGGCTTAGGTGAGCTTCCTTGAATCCTTTTCCCTTCCATTTATTTTCCTCTTCCATGTGGTAGTCTAAATCCCTTCCTTGTTCCATGTTACGATTTTTTTCCCCATGAATTTTGGTGATGAATGCGAATTGGTTAGAAGAGGAAGAAGGGGCTGTTGCGAATTTTTGGTGACCTTGGCTCGTCGTGTGGCGGAGTTTTGTACGTGTCGCATTCATCGTTGTTTCGGGGCATACAAAATTCGAGGTAAGGGTGAGCGATTTCAATTTAATATAATTGAGTATATGGAGGGTTTGTGGGTTTGTGTTAGTGGTTGAATTAGAAACGTATAGGTGAGGAGGAATGATGCGTGGAATTATTATGTTAATATGCGAATTGCCCTATGAAGTGAGGAGATGAATTGTTGCTGTGAGTCAAATAAATGTATTGCTGTTTTTGTTAATTATTCATGTGTTGTTGCAGAATTTTGTATTGTTGGTTGCCATATTATTTATGTGCTGTTGCAGAATTTTGTTGTATGTGCTGTTTGCCATTTAGAGGCATTGTTGTTGCTGTTTTTATAAATAAAAAAAAAACAAATGCTGCTGTTTGCAGAATTTTTGGTGCTGTTGCTGTCGATTTTATATGGCCGTTGCTGTATTTTAATTGTGCTGTTTGCTGTCATTTAAGCGTTGCTGTTGCTGTATTTTGATCATGCTGTTTGCTGTCCATAAAATGTTGCTGTTTTTATCAAAAAATTGCTGCTGTCATGTTGCTGTTTTACCATTAAAATGCTACTGTTTTGTAAATTAAAGTTGCTGTTTTTGCTGCTGTTTCAGCCTATAAAAGGCTACTGTTTTTGCGCATTAGAAAGTCACCGTGTAGTGCTGTTTTGACGAGAAAAATGCTACTGTTTTTGCGAATTAAATGGCCACTGTTTCAGTTTTGATTTGATGAAAAATTGCTACTGTTTTTGCGAAATAAATGGCCACTATTTTCAGTTTTGATTCGATGTCAAAGTGCTACTGCTTTTGCGCATAAATGGCCACCGTTTTTCAGCTTCGATTTGTTGCGTTTATTTAACCGAATTTCTGTACTTTGTAAAAGAGAAGAGCGTGTAAATGTGACTTTGATACTATTACTATTTTTCCGGTTAAAAATGTGAGGTTTTCTTCCACTTGGAAAATGAGATGCCCTTCCCAAATTTAATTGTGGCGCTTCCTAAGTATGAAAGTGAAATGTTTACTCCATAATTTTAAAGATGTAAAGTGAAATGTTTATTCCATAATTTGAAAGATGTTGTTACATTATTTTTGAATGTGATTGTTTATGAGGAGTTGTGATATTAATATGGTGACTATGATGAATACACTCTATGAGTGTTTTATGGTGGTGATGACGAGTATTTCGGGTGAGCGATTTTGGTGATTGCACATGTGTCCATAGTGTCTCATAGCATGTGCATCTTATGACGAATAGGCTTCGGCCTCTTAATGACGGTGTGCCCATAGTGGCTTATTTATGACGAGAAAACAGTGACGGTGTGCCCATAGTGGCTTATTATGACTAGTATGGTACCATCATGCATATGCCCAGGTGTGGGTTGCATCTTCATGCGCATTCATTTTTTTTTATGACGGGTGAAGTGAATTGTGATGTTGTTTGGTTTTGTGTGTAACGACGACGATGTTGATATTAGTGACGATGTTGTGTGATAGTTTGCTCATATTACTCTGCTGTATGCTTAATTATATTTTGTTGAAAATTCTCACCCCTTCTGCTTGGAATGTTGCTCTATTGTGGCAACGCTGCAGGTGACTCCGATTGAAGGACATGCTGCCTTCCTTTATAGCTGTCGAGATGTTTTGAGTCGCTCTCTGATATTGTAACACCTAGGGGGCGGGGTTGAAGTTGATGACTTATTTAATTAACTGTTTTAATAATTTTATTGATGTGTGAGACGTGTTTGAGCGATTTTTTGTGAGTTGTCGCTATTTCCGCTGTGATGAGATATTTTGAAGTCCGACTTTTGGTGACGAATGCGTTTTTACCCAAGTGTTAATGGCGTAGTCGATGAGTTTTATAAATGAAGAATGTGACATTCCTTTTCTACTAATTAAATTATTATTTTTGAAAACGAAAGTACTCTGATAATGACGTACAAATTAAGGAATAGAAACGGGGTGTTACATTAGTGGTATCAGAGCAGTTCGGTCTGTCCGGCCGGTGGTCGAGTTGTCAAGTTGAGTAACATTTGAATTTTGTTACTCGTATCTAAATTTTGTTCTCTGTTGCAGTACTAGAATGGCAGGACGGAACGATGCTGCACTTGCTGCTGCTTTGCAGGCTATAGCTGGAGTTGTGGGTAACATACCCAATGCTATTGGTGATGGGACGCGTAGCTTGGCTACGTTCCAGCGTGAGAACCCTCCTGCTTTTGAAGGCGGGTATAATCCTGATGGTGCCCTGGAGTGGTTAAGTGAGATGGAGCGGATCTTCCGCGTTATGGATTGCACCGATGCTCAGAAGGTTCGCTATGGCACACATATGTTGAAGAAAGAGGCTTATGATTGGTGGAGGACGACTAGTCAGGGGTTGACGGCTGCCAATGAGGGGATTACCTGGGCTGTGTTTGAGAGAGAATTCAAGAGAAAGTACTACCCGGAGGATGTCCGCGGGAAGAAGGAGGTTGAATTTCTAAGACTTGAACAAGGTAACATGACTGTAACCGGGTATGCTGCAAAATTTACTGAGCTGTCTAAGTTTTACCCTCATTATGATAGAGAGGGTGCGGAGTTCTCCAAATGCATCAAATTTGAAAATGGGTTGCGTGCTGACATTAAGAGGGCCATAGGGTACCAGCAGATTCGTGTGTTTCCATTGTTGGTTAATAGCGCCAGAATTTTTGAGGAGGACAATAATGCTTTCTCCAGAGTCATGAAAGAAAAACAAAAGAATTTCTCAAGTCGAGGTAAGCCATATGAGGCGCCTGCTGGTAAGGGCAAGGGTAAGTTTGTTGGTGGGCCTAAGCGAAGTGGGGGAGATGCTGCAGCCAGTGTTACTTGTTACTCGTGCGGGAAAGTGGGTCATAAAAGTCCAGACTGCCCAAGCGGGGATAAGAAGAGATGTTATCGGTGTGGAAAAGAGGGGCATATATCTTCCGGATGTGATAAGAAAGAAGTGGTATGTTTCAACTGCGGGGAGAGTGGTCATGTTAGTACACAGTGTTCGAAACCCAAGAAGGAGAAGTCCTTTGGAAAGGTGTTCGCTCTGGCTGAGTCTGATGTAGTGAACGAGATTCGAGGTACGTGCTATATCAATAATTTTCCTCTTGTTGTTATTGTTGATACTGGTGCTACCCATAGTTTTATTGCTGCTGCATGTGTTGAGAAGTTAAGCCTTGTTTTATCTGAAATGTTGAGGGAGATGGTCATCGACACTCCAGCTAAGGGTTCGGTGACTACCTCCGTTGTTTGTGCCAAATGTCCTGTATTTGTATATGGTAGAGAATTCTTAATTGATTTGATCTGTTTGCCGCTGAGTGGAATGGATGTCATTCTGGGTATGGACTGGTTAGTCGATAACCATGTCCATATCAACTGTCGAGAGAGGTCCGTGAGTTTTGAGTCGCCTGAAGGAGAGTCTGGTCTGTTATCTGCGGGACAGCTGCTTAGAGTGATGAGAGAAGAGGTTCAGCTGTTCTCTCTGTTGGCGTCGTTGTCTGATGAAAGCCAAGCGAAGATTGATGTGTTGCCGGTAGTGCGGGAGTTTTCTGAGGTGTTCCCTGACGAGATTCCGGATGTACCACCAGAGAGAGAGGTGGAGTTTGCTATTGACCTGGTTCCCGGCACTAAGCCTGTGTCTATGGCGCCATATAGAATGTCTGCATCTGAGTTGGCAGAATTGAAAAAGCAACTTGAAGATTTATTAGAAAAGAAGTTTGTAAGACCGAGTGTGTCACCTTGGGGAGCTCCAGTGTTGCTAGTGAAAAAGAAAGACGGTAGTATGAGGTTGTGCGTAGACTATCGGCAATTAAATAAAGTTACAATCAAGAACAAGTATCCGTTGCCAAGAATTGATGACTTGATGGATCAGTTAGTGGGTGCTAAAGTATTTAGCAAGATTGACTTAAGGTCTGGTTATCATCAGATCAAGGTCAAGGACGAAGATGTCCAGAAGACGGCATTTAGGACAAGATATGGGCACTATGAGTATTCCGTTATGCCTTTCGGTGTGACTAATGCGCCGGGGGTATTTATGGGGTACATGAACCAAATTTTCCGTGAATACTTGGATAAGTTTGTAGTAGTTTTCATTGATGACATTCTGATTTACTCTGGGTCGGAAGAGGAGCATGCGGAACATCTGAGGCTGGTGTTAGAAATTCTGAAGGATCGAAAGTTGTATGCGAAGCTGTCCAAGTGTGAGTTTTGGTTGAAAGAAGTCAGTTTCCTCGGTCACGTGATTTCTAGTGAGGGAATTGCGGTGGACCCTTCCAAAGTTGATGCAGTGTTGCAATGGGAGTCTCCAAAGTCAGTTACTGAAATCAGGAGTTTTCTGGGGTTGGGTGGCTATTATAGAAGGTTTATTGAGGGGTTCTCGAAGTTGGCTCTGCCATTGACTCAATTGACCTGCAAGGGTAGGGCTTTTGTTTGGAATAACCGATGTGAAGAAAGTTTCAATGAGCTGAAGAAGAGGTTGACTACGTCTCCAGTGTTGACCCTGCCTAATCCGGTTGAACCGTTTGTGGTTTATTGTGATGCGTCTAAGTTGGGATTGGGTGGTGTACTTATGCAGAATGGGAAAGTGATCGCTTATGCGTCTAGGCAATTGAGAATTCATGAAAAGAATTACCCTACTCACGACTTAGAACTTGCTGCTGTGGTATTCGCATTAAAAATTTGGAGGCATTACTTGTATGGATCGAAATTTGAGGTGTTCAGTGATCACAAGAGTCTACGGTATCTGTTTGACCAGAAAGAATTGAATATGAGGCAGCGCCGGTGGTTAGAACTATTGAAGGATTATGATTTTGAATTGAGTTATCACCCGGGGAAAGCGAATGTGGTTGCGGATGCGCTGAGTCGGAAGACTTTGCACATGTCGGCATTGATGGCTAGAGAGCTTGAGTTAATTGAGCAGTTCAGGGACATGAGTTTAGTGTGTGAAGTTACGCCTCAGAGTGTCAGGTTAGGTATGTTGAAAATTGGCAATGATTTTATGGCGAGTATCCGAGAGGCGCAGAAATTAGATGTGAAATTAGTTGACCTGATGAGTGGGATCGGTCAGGTTGAGAACGAAGACTTCGTGGTAGATACGCAAAATGTATTGAGGTATCGTGGGAGGATTTGTGTTCCCGAAGATGAGGAGATGAGAAAGGCAATTCTTGAGGAAGGGCATAAGAGTAAATTGAGTATCCATCCTGGAGCGACAAAGATGTACCAAGATCTGAAGAAGATGTTCTGGTGGCCTGGGTTGAAGCGCGATGTGGCGCGGTTTGTGTATTCGTGTTTGACCTATCAGAAATCGAAGGTTGAGCATCAGAAGCCTACGGGGATGATGCAACCGTTGAATGTTCCAGAGTGGAAGTGGGATAGTATCTCCATGGATTTTGTGACCGGGTTGCCCAATACGGTGAGAGGGCATGATTCAATTTGGGTGGTTGTGGATAGATTGACGAAGTCGGCTCATTTTATTCCTATCGGTATTAAGTATCCAGTGTCGAGATTGGCTGAAATCTACATTCAGGTGATTGTGAAGCTGCATGGGGTTCCTTTGTGCATTGTGTCTGATAGGGACCCAAGGTTCACTTCGGAGTTTTGGAGTAGTTTACAGAAGGAGTTGGGGTCGAAATTGAGGTTGAGTTCAGCTTATCATCCTCAGACTGATGGGCAGACAGAAAGGACAATCCAATCATTGGAAGACCTGTTAAGGTCATGTGTTCTAGAGCAAGGAGGTGCGTGGGATACTCATCTCCCGTTAATTGAGTTCACCTACAACAACAGCTATCATTCCAGTATCGGGATGGCACCGTTTGAGGCGTTGTATGGCCGGAGGTGTAGGACTCCGGTGTGTTGGTACGAGACTGGGGAAAGTTTAGTACTTGGACCTGAGCTAGTCAGAGAGACAACTGAGAAGGTAAAGATGATCCGGGAGAAAATGAAAGCGTCGCAGAGTAGACAGAAGAGCTACCATGATAAGAGAAGGAAAGATTTAGAATTTGAAGCTGGTGACCACGTATTCTTGAGGGTCACACCTATGACTGGTGTTGGGCGAGCGCTGAAATCAAAGAAGTTGACTCCTCGATTCATCGGGCCGTATCAGATTACGGAGAGAGTTGGGAATGTTGCTTATCGGGTGGCCTTACCACCTAATCTTTCGAACTTGCACGACGTGTTTCACGTGTCGCAGCTTCGGAAGTATGTTGCGGATCCGTCTCATGTGATTCAACTAGATGATGTAGAGGTGCGGGACAATCTCACCGTGGAGACTATGCTAGTTAGAATTGACGACCGTGAAGTAAAAGTGTTAAGAGGCAAAGAGATTAATTTAGTGAAAGTGGTTTGGTTGGGAGCCGTGGGCGAGAGCATGACATGGGAATTGGAAAGTAAGATGAAAGAAGCCTATCCAGAGTTATTTGATTCAGGTAATTTCGAGGACGAAATTCTCTAAGTGGGGGAGAGTTGTAACGCCCTAAAATAATTTAATTTATTAATTAATTAAGTTATTGGAGGGATTACAATATTTGTTTAAGTAGAATAATTTAAGTATAATTGTTTTATTGTAGGAGGTGAAAGGAATTAAAAAGGTGGTGTAAAAAATGGGCCCAAGCCACTTAAGTGACCCAAGCCCATTCCAATTAACCTAAAACCTAAGAATTATGGTCATTCCACAAAGAAAGAGATTCAGCGCATCTGAGAGAGTGAGAAGGGGTGAGGCGCGACTTCAAGCAAGAGGAGGAGAGGAACTTGTATTCATCTTGGCTTAGGTGAGCTTCCTTGAATCCTTTTCCCTTCCATTTATTTTCCTCTTCCATGTGGTAGTCTAAATCCCTTCCTTGTTCCATGTTACGATTTTTTTTCCCCATGAATTTTGGTGATGAATGCGAATTGGTTAGAAGAGGAAGAAGGGGCTGTTGCGAATTTTTGGTGACCTTGGCTCGTCGTGTGGCGGAGTTTTGTACGTGTTGCATTCATCGTTGTTTCGGGGCATACAAAATTCGAGGTAAGGGTGAGCGATTTCAATTTAATATAATTGAGTATATGGAGGGTTTGTGGGTTTGTGTTAGTGGTTGAATTAGAAACGTATAGGTGAGGAGGAATGATGAGTGGAATTATTATGTTAATATGCGAATTGCCCTATGAAGTGAGGAGATGAATTGTTGCTGTGAGTCAAATAAATGTATTGCTGTTTTTGTTAATTATTCATGTGTTGTTGCAGAATTTTGTATTGTTGGTTGCCATATTATTTATGTGCTGTTGCAGAATTTTGTTGTATGTGCTGTTTGCCATTTAGAGGCATTGTTGTTGCTGTTTTTATAAAAAAAAAAAAACAAATGCTGCTGTTTGCAGAATTTTTGGTGCTGTTGCTGTCGATTTTATATGGCTGTTGCTGTATTTTAATTGTGCTGTTTGCTGTCATTTAAGCGTTGCTGTTGCTGTATTTTGATCATGCTGTTTGCTGTCCATAAAATGTTGCTGTTTTTATCAAAAAATTGCTGCTGTCATGTTGCTGTTTTACCATTAAAATGCTGCTGTTTTGTAAATTAAAGTTGCTGTTTTTGCTGCTGTTTCAGCCTATAAAAGGCTACTGTTTTTGCGCATTAGAAAGTCACCGTGTAGTGCTGTTTTGACGAGAAAAATGCTACTGTTTTTGCGAATTAAATGGCCACTGTTTCAGTTTTGATTTGATGAAAAATTGCTACTGTTTTTGCGAAATAAATGGCCACTATTTTCAGTTTTGATTCGATGTCAAAGTGCTACTGCTTTTGCGCATAAATGGCCACCGTTTTTCAGCTTCGATTTGTTGCGTTTATTTAACCGAATTTCTGTACTTTGTAAAAGAGAAGAGCGTGTAAATGTGACTTCGCACCAAAAGAGTGTCACATTTTTCGAACTGGAAAACCACTTCGCAAACAGAGTACTTTAATTATAACTAACTTCTTTTCAAAAACATGCAGCGGAAATAAAAAGGTTTAACTTGACAATCATACTTCAAAAGGTTTACAACTTAGAAAGGCATATACATAACACATAAGGAAAGACACAAGGACAACCCTCCCGAGTGCTACGTATCAGAGCCGACTCGACCATACTAGAAGAAGAATCTCTAGCCATCTTCAGTCACCGTCACCTGCAGGTTGCCGACATACGAGGCAACACGACGCAGTAGGGTGAGTCTCACTACATAGATAATAATAGATAAAACAAGAAACACAGTATAATAGGCACACCCGGGATACCATCAATTTAACTACACCATCAATACAGTTACACCAAATGCAGTTACGCCGAATACTGTTACACCAAGTACCGTCACACCAAATACAGTTACACCCAGAATACAGTTACACCATTAGTTCAAGAAGACGCAATCAAACACAGGACGCGTATGCAATGTATGAGATGCAATATATATATGTGGATCCATCATCACCGCAATAAGCCTTGAGGGCACATCACCGCTTTGGCCGAAGCCTACTCACCGCATGGCCGAAGCCTACATCACCGCTGAATGCACATGGATGCGTGCGACACTATGAACATGCATCAATCACATTACATCATCATCATCAATTATCTCACATCATCGCTAAAAATATCACATCAATATTTATATCATCATCGCTAATCATCATCGCTAATCATCATCGCTAATCATCATCGCTAATCATCACCGCTAATCATCACCGCTAATCATCATCGCTAATCATCATCGTTAATCATCATCGCTAATCATCATCGCTAATTATATCACATCATCGCCAATTATATCACATCATCAAAACACTCACACATTGGCCACCAAGGGCATTTTCGTCACTTTATTCATAAAATTTCATTATTCATCCGGGACAGCCACACGGGCGTCCATACAACAGCAACTAACATTGTTTTCCTCAGAATGATTCATTTTCCAAAATGATTGCGACTCGACAGTTTCTCAAAATGACAACTTTTAGGGTTTGAGTTAATCATCAACATTTCTTCCAGAAAATACTTTACTGAGCCCCAAATTAGAATATTCAGATGGGCGTCTGAATAAGCTTTCCAAAACATCTCGGAACGTCCCGATCGGACTCCCGAGTCAAAAGATATTTAGAAAACAAATTTGGGAACAACAACGACACCCTGGGCTACGCGAACACGGCAGCCGGAATTCGGCGAATTAGTTAAAATAGTAAACGACATCGAAAAATTACAAAAGACCACTCGTTGGAAAGCTACAGATGTGTAGTTTCTGAACATATATCTAAAGTTTCAAAACAATGAGCCAGTTAGTACAGTTTTTAGAAACAACCCGAATGGTTCCCAGACTGGACAGATTCTGTCCTTCCACTTAAAATCACTCTAAACTGACTTACACTTGACCAAATGGAACAAAACCTTAGCCTTAACAAAAGCAATTTGAGTATAGTTTCTAATGGAAAAAGAATCGTTCAAATCAGAGTTCAATTGAAGACACAAGACCTGAAACACTGAACCTATACCTAGTTTAAGTCCAGAAATTTGACCTGACTTGGGACGCTCATAACTTGAGCTAAACTACTCAAAATTTAACCAAACCAGTGCCAAAGTGACCCAAATTAAGTCTGTTTTCTAGCAAAAAAAGTCCCATAATTTTTTGACGAACAGAAAGTTCCCAGTTTTAAAAATACCGAACCTATGTCCAGAATCCTTCCAGAATATTACCCTAACTTGTGGAATTCGTATCTCGACCTACACAACTCTAAACGCAACCAAACCAGTGCAAAATTAACAAGCATTCAATCAAGTTTTCGAAATGACAAACCACATAATTTTTCAATTAGTAAAACGTTCTCAGTCACTGAAATACTAAACCTATGTCAGAACATCTCAAAACAGTGAATTCAACAACACAAACAACCATCACACTTCAGCCACATATAGATATTATAAACATCAACAGCAATTTAAACAACTACTCCTAACACCTAGTACCCATGATTTCGTGGTTTATAAATTATTAACTATGAACGAGAGCCCCCTTACCTCATAATTGAAGAACACCTATCTCTTGGTGAGCAAGCTACCATCAAAATTCAGCAACTAAGATCCTCCTCTCCCTCCTTGGTGCATGCGAAAACTTCCTCTCTCTCTCCTCTAGGGTTTTGCGCCCTTCTTCTTTCATCTCTCTCTTATGGTTTCACGCCTCTCCTCTCTCCAAGCCGTCCCACTCTCTCTATTTTTTTCTAAAGTGTTGGAATGAATCACCAAACCCTAAGATTGGCATCTTATAGGCGCCTAGCTTAATGGACATGGGCTTCCACTTAATGACCTAATCATGGGCTTCTCCTAATCCACTTCAACTCGCCACCACCATCTAAAACTAACCCTAGGTCCAATTAAATAATTCTATTTATTTAACTCTCAAAACCCTAGATAATTAATTAAATCAATTAATTAATTATCTCCTACCACCTAAACCTCATTTAATTAACTAGAAAATTAATCTACTATTTTCGGGCTGTTACATAAGGGTCATCTGTTTACGTGGGATGCTGATTGTGAAGAATGTTTTCAAGAATTGAAGGTTTGGTTGACTTCTGCTCCATTCCTGATTCTTCCGGATCCGTCTTTGAAATTCCAAATTTACGGCGATGTTTCTGGGAAGGGTTTAGGAGGTGTTCTTGTGCAGAATCAACAAGAGGTAGCTTATGCGTCCAGACAATTGAAGACTCATGAGGAGATTTATCCGACTCATGAATTGGAGTTAATAGCTATTGTGTATGCACTAAAGATTTGGAGACGTTACCTGTATGGGTCTCGTTTCGAGGTCTCTAGTGGTCACAAGAGTTTAAGGTATCTGTTTGATCAGAAAGAACTGAATAGCAGGCAGAGAAGTGTGTAGAATTTCTGAAGGATTATGACTTCGGGTTGAAGTATCGTCCAGGAAATTCCAATGTTGAAGCTGATGCATGAGATGGTATCATCGGAGTCTTTTAGGAACTCAAATCTGAATTCAAGATCGAGAGGAACCTGTTAGTGTTGAGCCACATGAGGATCTCTAGTTCCCTAAGGGATTCTATACGCTTAGCATAGGAAGTTGATGTGAAGCTACAATCTCAAAAGGTATTTCCAGATTTTACTATGGATAGTGATGGAGTCAGTTGTTTCAACGGTAGAATCTGTGCGGCCGATGATGAGAACAATAAAAGGCAAGTGTTAGAGGAAGCACGCCGAAGTTTATATTCTGTTCTAGGGTGTACAGAATATAAAGCAGATGTATTAGTGGCGAGGTATTAGTTTGTTAACCTCTCCTTGTGAAGGTTAACAAGGAGATAGTATTATGTGATTCCGTTTGACAAGTCGAACGTGAATACGAATATGTAAGTGGGGTAACTGCTGACTGTTTTCACGTTGCGAATAACCATCAAAGGATTAATTGATGGATCTGCTTGCAAGTGACTGAAATTTCCGAAGTGAAGCTTGGCGTGCGGTGTGGTAGTATTGAAAAATCGTTTTTGTGAAAACCCGCATGCTAAGGTTAATTTTGGGAACGAGTTAAGAGGCTAATAGAATATGGTTGAGGAGGAAAAATCCTAGGAGGATTACTTAGGTTGAGGAGAAGTTCTCAACGCTATTGAATAATTCGGAAAGGAGCTGAGTTCTGTTTGATAGTTGTTTGGAGAACAACTGAGGTGATTTTCATTACGTTCAATTGATTTGACGTCCCCGTGGTTTATTTCTGCGTTTAAGATAAACGTTTCTGGTAAATCCTCATTCCATCTTCTTTCGAAAAGTGTTATCTCGAAATCTTGGGGGCGAGTCAAGAAGTTTCACAAGTGATTTTTCGTCACATTGTCGGTGTGTACGGAAACTGTTATGGATTTTAGAAGATTTGTTGAGGTCGTGTTTACACCCTTCGAGAAAATTATGTTTGTACTTATCTCTACCGTGGAGTACCAAATTGTGGATCTTATCTTCGACCTGTATCTCTATCAAGTGTCTTGTATTAAACCCTTTGATTTAGATTAATCAAAGTTGGGGAGTAAGCGAGGATAACTGGAATGAAGCTGCGGAAGTGTTTTCGAACGCGGTGCCGAGCCTATGTAGGCGAAAGAGAAGTTTCTCGTGTTGATTCGTAACCAGAGAGTTCGTACCAAGGTAGTAGTGGATCATACTTGGAGATTGATGTGCCAACTCGGGAAGGTTTTCTACCCTAATTTCGTTAGTTCGAGATTGTTTTCCAGCAAATTTTGACCTTTCTGAGAATGTCAACCCTCGGTTAGTCGGATGAAAGACTTAGCGAAATTTTGAGGACAAAATTCTTTTAAGTTGTGGAGAATGTAACATCCGCAAAATAATTAACCGAATTATTTGGGTGTTAACCCAATTGAATTAATTTAGTACTTAACTGGTAAATTTACTGAGTGCTAAAATTAATTATTGGCTGCCATCGGATCGTTAACCGGATAATACGGACCAAGGAAGTTTTGGAATCGAAATAGGAGATTTCGATCAATATGGTAATTTGACCGCGTTACAACAAATATATTAAATAAATATATATATGTATACGTGGGTGTGTGTGAGTGAAGAGAAGAGAGAATTAATTAAATTAAATAAATATAAGTGTGTGTGTGTGTGTTAATATGAAAGGAAAGAAATTAAAAGAATAGAAAGGAAAGAAGAGGGGGGCGTGAAACAGAGAGAGGCCGAGGGGAGAAAAGAAAAGAATGGGGGAGAAAAGAAGAAGGAAGCGAATGAGAGAAGAGGAGAGGGAGAGGATAGCTTTCATCAAATCATCATCCCTCTTACACAAAAAATGATCATCTCATCACCCTCTTCATTTTGATCCAAGAATCATCACCAACAAACCTTCCTCTCACTCTCCACCATTTTCGAATTTGGAGCTTAAAAGTGGAGGTTTGGAGTTCATCCTTCCATTTATGAGCTTTGAAGTTATAAGAGTTCAATTAGAAGCTTGATTGTTAGCTTGAGGAGAAGAAATCAAGGTTTGGGTGAGTTAGGTTTGAGAAATCCAAATTTGGAGTTTATGTGTGAATAGTGTCATGGAGGTTAGAGGAGGAAGATGATGAATAGTGTCCGTGAAGAATTTCGGGGAAATCGGTATTTCGGTCAAAAAGCGGTTTTGTGATCGAGTGGGAAGCTTTGGAAGCGGATTGGGTGTCGCCGGAGCGGGGAATGTTCGTGTGGTTACTCGGTGATTTCGGCTCGATCGTGGATCACGCGTCAAAGGTGAGTTCTACTCACGTTTAGGATTTTATGTTTCGAATTAATTAATTAACTGTTTTATCGCTTTTGCTGGACTGGAATATTTCTGGATATTGTCTGTTTCGGATTAGGAATCGATCGGAGCGAGTCTCGAGTTGTGTCGCGTTGAAATGGAATTTTCGGTGATTTCATTCCGAAAGATTTTGACTTAAAAACCGTTAATTGGGAAATATGTCGCGTTTTGATAAAATCCGTTTTGAATGAGTTTTTGATTGACTTGAATGATTGTGTGACTTTGATTGGAACTATTTTTATGGTTGTCAAATCTGTTTTTAATCGGAACAAGAATCGGAATTGAGCGGAATAGCGAATTTCGCAAGAAAACGGAAAACCTGCACTTTTCTGCAGAGGGTCGCGTCGCGACCCGTTCTCATCGCGTCGCGACCTGGCCCAATTTTGTCACGCAAAATGTTTCTGTCGTTTTTCGCGTCGCGACAGTCGCAGTTCGCGTCGCGACGCTTTGCAGATTTTCAACAGTTTTTCACTGATTTTGTTTTCGCAATAACTTTTGATCCGGGAACCCGATTGAGGTGTTCTAAGATGCGTTTGAAAGCTTATTCCGAGGCCTAACTAAATATACAATTTAAAAAGGTAAATGGAACTGTTTTCGAAGTTCAAATTGTTTCGAAAGACCGAATAATAGTACACGTGTGCGAATATGTTTTACTAATAATAAAGCGGACTATGAGTCCTACGTAATACGGTATAACTGACGCGGGACGATTATTATTTATTGTCTAAACCGGTCTACGATTCACGGTATATAAATTATATCGACTACGGGAAACGGCCCGATGCGGGTGTTATGTTTGATTATTGGTTTGAATGTAAATGAACTAAATGTTCATATGATTGTGGATATATATATTATATCGAGTTTGGGTGACGACCCATGTTGACATACTAGGCGGGGAAGTCATGAACCCTTACCCTAGGCTCTGGGCCATTAGGAAACACTATTGGTTATGGGGTTCACCGGGATTAGCAAGTGGATTGCAGTCGGTGTTGTGTCAAAAGTTTGTGCTGCGTTCATCGGGATTAGCAAGTGGATTGCAGTCGGTGGTACGTAGAAAGGCCTAGGATATTAGTTCATCGGGATTAGCAAGTGGATTGCAGTCGGTGTCCTATTAGATCGAAGCCTTATTGTATGATTCGCCGGGATTAGCAAGTGGATTGCAGTCGGTGTTGTGTCAAACCTTAAAAACGTTTTAAAACGGGACCGCGAGTGTTAGTAGGGGTCTCGGTAGAACTCACTGAGATTGTATCTCACTGTTTATATTTTGTGGTTTTTACAGAGAAGCAGGGGAAGAAGAAAACGTGAAGAAGCACAGCTAGGTGGTGTGCTTATGAAGACGGTGAAGACTTAGTTTTCATTGTTATTGTCTTTCCCTCGAGATTTTTGTATTTCCGATTGTATAACTTGTATCAGTAGAAGTTGTAAAATCGTTTCCGCTATTTCTTGGTATTTGGATATTGGACTCTAGGTTATGAGCTGTTTTTATTTATGTTCAATATCTAAAACAGGAAAAATATCTCTGATTATTTTATGATGGTACACTTGGGTATTTTTACTCGATAAATTTACCGGGGTTGTCGTGACCGTGGTCCCGACGTAGACGGCCCAAAAATTGATATTTCAGGGAGTCGCCACCCAATTTATTAAAAATAGGAAAAATTGAGAAAAACCTAACCTAAGAGTTAGTGGTCTGCGTAACTAGGTTGGATTCGGGAGTCGGTTATGCGTAGGGAAGGGGCGAAAACCTAATTTCACTGCACCCCTAGCACATCTGTCCTAAGACAGTTACCCTAAATTTGATTTGCGCAAGAATTATTAAGTCGTTTAATTATTTGTTTACCCAAAAAATAATACTTAATAAGATTTAGTAAAAAAAAACAATTATTTACAAAGGATTAATTTAAGAAAATTTTATTTTGACTTGACGGGGAAG
Source organism: Astragalus membranaceus (assembly GCA_039519185.1). NCBI lineage: Eukaryota > Viridiplantae > Streptophyta > Magnoliopsida > Fabales > Fabaceae > Astragalus > Astragalus membranaceus. The sequence continues at coordinate 127,050,527 of CM076851.1, forward strand.
CCCCGCTCCTACGTATCCTCAGGTGCAATGAGGAACTCAAAAGTCACGTAGTTCTTTCTGAAAATTTTTGTTGGTTGGTTGATTTTATTTTTTTTTGAAGGAGTTTAAGATCAAAGCCGTACAGCTAAAGTCTCTTAAACCGGGATTGACAAGATGTACATCTCAGTCAAACCCATTTTTTATAATTTTTATGAAAATAGGTGTTAAAAGAAAAGGAAAATCTGATTATTTATTAGAAAAAAATTAATTTGACTTGACGGGGAGGCCCCGCTCCTACGTATCTCCGTGTGTGGAGAATCAAAGGCTACGTAGTTCTTCTAGAAAATATTTGTTTGTTGATTGGTTTTAATTTTTTGAAAGGGGTTTAAGATCAAAGCTGTACAGCTAAAGTCTCTTAAACCAGGATTGACGAGATGTACATCTCGGTCAACCCCATTTTTTTTAGCTTTAGTAAAAAAAAAAGAAACAAAACGAAAGACGGCGCAATAGTAAAATGGGGGTGTAATCAATAGGAGGGGTTGTATTTTAAAAGGGGGGGTGCGAATGGTAAGATGGGGGTGTGATCAATAGGAGGGATTGCATTTAAAAAGGGAGTGTGCGAATGGTAGCCCTGGATATTTTCCATGTTTGGAGGTCCACCACTTCTGGGCTTTTATTTTTTCTTAAAAAAAAAGGGTTTGGCATAAAACTTAAAAATGAAACGGTAAGGAATCTGTTTGTTTACGGAGAACAAATTAATTAATTAAAAAAAAAACTACAGAACTATATAAGGCACACATTGGATCTAAACCTAATTCATTCTTCCAAACTCCCAGCGCCGCATCCTTGCTTCAACAGAGAGAAAAATAAGGCATAATTCCAGCCATGGAGAGAGAGAGAAAAGAAAAGGAAATCGTGGAGGAGGAGAGAGAAGGACAGACTTTGAGCGAGAAAGAAAAAAAAGGGGGGAGGGGGAGACGTGAACGCGATGGCCTCGCGGCCATGCCGGAGGCGCTCGCGACGGTGACGGTGGCCGGAGTTTTAAAGGTGGTGTTTTAGCTTGTTTTCCCGGACGGCGGGGGGAGGCGGCGTTACGACGGGGATGGTTCACACCAGGGATGGTTCGTGCGTTCGGAGAGCCGGACATTTGGGTGGACGCCGGCGGCGAGGACAGCCACCTACGGTGGTCGGAGTCCAACAAAGGTGTAAATCTCGTTTCTAGCCTTTCTCTCCTTTTTTTTCTCTACTCTTCTAATTCCCCTTTTTAGAACCCTTAATTTTTTTTTAAGTCACTGAACCCTAATTTTTTTAAAATCCGAAACAAAAACCAAACTTTTCTCTAAAACCCTAATTGCTATTTTTATTTTGTTTTTTATAACTAGTAGTAAGATAAAAATAAAAAAAAACAAAATCTAAGCCTAAAATTTTTGATCCGAACCTGACCCTTTCCCAATCACCTCCCATGGTGAAAACTAAATAATTTTCTTCATTTTTGTTGCCTTTTCCACTGTTTGCTTTGTATCTGATAACATACTAATTGTTTTTTTTTTAACAACTATTTTAAACTAATTGCTACCTCCCCCTTTTTTTTAGAACAGATCTACTAAATCTTTGATTTTATTTTTTTGACTTTTTCATTACTGAACCTAATTTAAACATAATGTTAATTTCATTTTTATTTTATTATTTATGCATACGTATGTAAAAAAAAAAGACTGATTCTGAATAATAATAACAAATAAATAAAAACTAATTTGTTCCCAATACTAATACTAATATATTTACAGTAAAACAAAACTGACTACTACTAATAAAGATGACTAAAAAGAAGGAAAAAAAATGACTTGACCAACCTTTTTTTTTCAGAAAAAAGAAATCAAAGGCCCTTTTTTGTTATTGAGAAGAATCGACCCAACCCACCGCTTCAAGTACTGCTTTCCAGAATTTTTAGTGTGAACTCTTCTGTGTGTAAAAAAAAAATGTCTGTCCTCAATTGATTTCTGGATTAGCCTTTTATAGTAATTTTTGGAATCCGAAAATTAAATTTTTTGATTCTCCATTATTACTGATTAAGGCCTTGTTTCCTGGACAGCTAATGTTTTGTGTGTGGCTGACTCAGGGCCTGTGTGTAGCTGACTCAGCCTTGGATTGTTTCCTTTTCAGGTCCTTGGCAGCTGGTGAAACTTGCTATGCAAGCTTAGGAGCGGCAGGGGAGGCGCACGGCTTGGAGGCAGGGATTAGGGTTTTTTTTTTTTTGGGCCTTTCTGTGTTTTTTTTTTCCTGATGGTTAGGTGTAATTTTTTGGGCCCATTGGGCTATTGGCATTTTTGGCCAAATGTAACTAGACATTTTGTAAAAATTTTTTCACACACCTCCTGTTTTAATATTCCTATTATTATCACTAAACAAAGGGAAATTAAAAGGAAACACGACAAAACATGTCGGACTAAACACGATGAGACGCTAAAACAATGACGCGACGAATACGTGCACAAACCGAATATTTCGTCAAAGGGATTTATTTCATTATCATTATTTTTTAGTAAAAGGAAAAGTAAATAGATAAATAAATAAATAAAAAAAGAAAAATACACCGGTTAAAATTGGGTGTTCACAGTTGCCCCTCTGTGCTTACTTTCTTATGAGATAATACATAAAACCATGTTTTCTTGCATTATCAAAGTAAGGAATAAGTGCAGACACGAACCTCAATTTTAATCGGTGGAATATGCACAACTGTCTGTTGACTGTTAAAGTTAAAATGGGTAACAGTGCCAGAGCTGAATGGATGGCACGAAATTAGCACAAGACAAATGCCAGGGTGAGACTGATAGCAGAAAATTAAAAACAAATGCCAGGGCGAGACCGATAGCCGAAAATTAAAAGCAAATGCCAGGGCGAGACCGATAGCAGAAAATTAAAAACAAATGCCAGGGCGAGACCGATAGCAGAAAAATAAAAGCAAATGCCAGGGCTGAACCGTTAGCATGAAGAATTAAAAGACAGTGCCAGGGCTGAACCGTTAGCATGAAAATTTAAAAGACAAATGCCAGGGCTGAACCGTTAGCATGAAATTTAAAAGGACAAATGCCAGGGCTGAACCGTTAGCATGAAAAATTAAAAGACAGTGCCAGGGCTGAACCGTTAGCAATAAAAATGTAAAAGACAATGCCAGGGCTGAACCGATAACAGAAAATTAAAAGCAAATGCCAGGGCTGAACCGTTAGCAAAAAAATTAAAAGCAAATGCCAGGGCTGAACCGTTAGCAAGAAAATTTAAAAGACAAATGCCAGGGCTGAACCGTTAGCATAAAATTTAAAAGGACAAACGCCAGGGCTGAACCGTTAGCAATAAATTTAAATGATTTGCTTACTTGTGAATGTGTTTGTTTTGGTATTAGAACCATTGCTGCGAACTAACGACCTTTGACCAATCAAACCTTCGTCTACTTCCCATCTTCTTTGCGAACCATGTCGACCTTTCTTAATATTGATCCCTTTTTGACTGGATGCATTCTCCTTGGACCTCGTGCAAACTTGCTTGGGATGCATTGCGACCTTTGGGTTTTATCGCCTTTGTAGTGAAATGCGTGGATTTACTCTCCTAAATTGATAGTCAACTGAGCTTTTTGCTTATTATTATTTTTTCTTTCTTTTTTTTCTTTTTATCAATTTTTTTTATGGCATTTTTTTTTTATCAATTGTTAAAATGTTACTGACACACTCGTCTTGAAGTTTGCCAGACCTAAGCCATTTTACTTGAGACATAATGAATCAATCATGAATCCAAGAACAAAAGAATCAACTAAGCAAATCAATTATGAATGCAAGAATACATGAATGCAGAAACAATTGAACAATAGGCAAGAATGTTTGTCATTGGCTAGAAAGAAGAAGTACAACAAAAAAAAGGCAAAGTGGTCGTGGGCAAAGAACTCCACGCAAATCTTGCCCCTGAGTTGGTCGATTCCCCATCTGCTGACCCTCTTGAAACCCCCAATGCGACTACTTGAGTGGATTCTGATGCAGTCATAGGAACCATATTGCCCCGGTGTAAGCGTGATCATTGAGTTCCTCTGCCGTTCATGCCTTTTTTTTTCTTCTCTTTTTTTTCGCCTTAATTTTTGTCTAGACCGCCCTTTTGGGTTTTCGATCTAGCAGGCTTTGTTGACCCTAATTTTGCCTAGACCGCCCTTTCGGGTTTTCGATCTACCGGGTCTTTATTATCCCTGATTTTCGCCTAAACTGCCCTTTCGGGTTTTCAATTTAGCGGGATTCTCTTTTATTTGCCCCTAATTTCTGCCTAGATCGCCCTCTTCGGGTTTTCAATCTAGCGGGGCCTTTTATTCTCTTCTTTGTTCTCTCTTTTTTTTTTCAGGCATAAAATTTCTTGACAGCATCTGAGTTTATTGGCTTCGGAAGCTCATGTCCTTCACTGTCGGTCAATACTAGGGCTCCACCTGGAAACGCCTGCTTGACCACATAAGGGCCATCATAGTTGGGTGCCCACTTACCACGAGCATCTTCTTGATGTGGCAGCAGTTTCTTCAGAACCAGGTCTCCTGGTTGAAACTCTCTCGGACGTACTTTCTTGTTGAAGGCCCTAGCCATCCGACTTTGATACAACTGCCCATGACAAATGGCTGCCAATCTCTTTTCCTCAATCATATTCAGCTGTTCAAATCGAGCTTTTACCCATTCTGACTCTTCTAGGTCTGCTTCCATTAAAACCCTCAAGGACGGTATTTCAACTTCAATGGGGGACACAGCTTCCATTCCATATACCAAAGAAAATGGCGTTGCCCCAATGCTGGATCGTATGTTAGTGCGGTAAGCATGTAGGGCGTAGGGTAACATCTCGTGCCAATCCTTATAATTAACCACCATTTTGGCGACGATCTTCTTAATGTTCTTATTTGCTGCTTCTACTGCACCATTCATTTGGGGTCTATATGGAGTTGAGTTGTGATGTTTGATTTTGAAGTTTTCGCATAGTCTTTGTATCTCGGAGCCATTGAGGTTGGGAGCATTATCTGTGATTATCCTTTCAGGAATCCCATATCGACAGATGATGTCTCTCTTCAAGAACCTGGCAAACACTTTTTGGGAAATACTAGCATATGAGGATGCTTCTACCCACTTGGTGAAGTAGTCAATTGCCACTAGTATGAACCGATGCCCATTGGATGCTTTTGGATTAATCGGCCCAATCACATCGATTCCCCACATAGAAAATGGCCAAGGACTTGTTAAGTTATGCAGAGGAAAAGGAGGTGCGTTGATCCTGTCGGCATACAACTGACATTTGAGGCATGTTCTCACATGGACTATACAATCAGCTTCCATGGTGGTCCAGTAAAACCCACTTCTCATGACTTTGCGGGTCATCATGTGTCCGTTTGCATGCGTTCCACAGATACCCTCATGTACCTCAGTCATGATCTTTCGGGCCTCTCGTGCATCTACGCATCTCAACAAAGTACCATCTTGACTACGCTTGTAAAGTATTTCTCCGCTCAAGAAGAAATTCATTGCCAGCCTTCTAATTGTTTTCTTGTTTACATCACTTGCACCGGTTGGGTATTCACCATGTTGGATGTACTGTTTTATATCATAGAACCAAGGTTTGCTATCTGGCTCTTCTTCTTCCACATTTGCACAATATGTCGGTTCATCCTTAACCTCTATACAGATAGGTTGGACCTCAGCATTGACATTCAGCTTAAACATCGCTGCCAGGGTGGCCAAAGCGTCAGCAAATTGGTTCTTACCTCGCGTTAGATGAGTGAAAGTCACCTCTTCAAAATTTTCCACCAGCTGAGTCAGATGCTTTTGATACGGCACTAGCTTTGGGTCCTTGGTTTGCCACTCACCCTTTACTTGGTAAATGATGAGGGCTGAATCCCCGAACACATCTAATCTTTTCACGCCTAGGTCAATTGCCACCTGTAGGCCATTTGCACACGCCTCATACTCAGCGATATTGTTGGTGCATTCAAAGCTCAGCTTGATGGCAACGGGATATTGTTTTCCCTCTGGTGACATCACTACTGCCCCAATGCCGTTTCCATACATATTGACTGCCCCGTCAAAGTACATTTTCCAGGCATTTTCTGGCTCTTCATCTCCATCAGCTGCCATTATTCCTCTTTCATCTAAGTTAGACGATTGCCCCTCCTCAAGTGGGTTTTCGGCTAGATAGTCGGCGATGGTACTTCCTTTGATAGCCTTTTGTGACACATACTTAATGTCATATTCTGATAATATCACTTGCCATTTCGAAACCCTCAAAGAAACATGGGGGCTTTCGAAGATGTACTTCAGTGGATCAAAACGAGAGATCAACCATGTAGTGTAGTACAACATGTATTGACGGAGTCTCCTAGCGGTCCAGACCAAAGCACAACATGTCTTCTCAATTGCCATGTAGCGAGTCTCACAGTCATTGAACTTCTTACTCAGATAGTAGATTGCCTGCTCTTTTCCCGAAGTGTCGTGTTGTCCTAGCATTGCACCCATGGATGTTGGCAACACAGTTATGTACAAAATCAATGGCCGACCTGGTGTAGGTGGAGCCAAAACGGGAGGGTTTGACAAGTAGTCCTTTATTTTGTCAAAGGCTTCCTGACATTTCTCGTCCCATTTACCTGGTTGGTTCTTTCTTAGCAGCTTGAATATAGGTTCACATGTGCTAGTCAAATTGGCAATGAACCTAGCAATGTAGTTGAGCCTCCCCAAAAAGCTCCTCACTTCATGCTCGCTTTTGGGAGCAGGCATCTCCTGAATAGATTTTATCTTATCAGGGTCCACCCTTATCCCATCCCTACTTGCAATGAATCCAAGTAGCTTTCCTGAAGATGCCCCAAACACACACTTGTTGGGGTTTAATCGCACCTTGTATTTTCTGAGTCTTTCAAACAGCTTCCGCAGCACTCCAACATGGCTTTCCTCTTCTTGAGACTTTGCGACCATGTCGTCCACATAGACCTCAATCTCTTTATGCATCATATCATGAAAAAGGGCAACCATGGCACGCTGGTACGTTGCCCCAGCATTTTTCAAACCGAAAGGCATCACCCGATAGCAAAAGGTTCCCCATGCAGTAATGAATGTCGTCTTTTCTTTATCTTCAGCATTCATGGGGATTTGATTGTATCCAGAATAACCGTCCATGAATGAGAAACGGTGGTTTTTGGCAGTATTGTCGACAAGTAAATCAATGTGAGGAAGTGGGAAATTGTCCTTGGGACTGGCCTGGTTTAGATCTCGATAATCCACACACATCCTGACTTTCCCATCCTTTTTGGGTACTGGAACAATGTTAGCTACCCATTCTGGATGTAACGAGACCTCTAAGAATCCCGCCTCCCACTGTTTGGTCACCTCTTCTTTGATTTTCAAGGACATGTCCGGATGCATCTTTCTCAGTTTCTGTTTCTTTGGCTTTATATCTGGGAAGAGAGGAATATTATGTGCTGCTATCTTCGGATCAATGCCGGGCATATCTTTGTAGGACCATGCGAAAACATCAAGATATTCCTTAAACAAGGTGATCATTTCTTCCCGTTCAGGGTTATCTACCAATTTCAACTCTCTCTTTTCTTCCTCGGTACCCATATTGATGGTTTCCACTGTCTCATCATTTAGACCAAAATCTTTCTCAGTGTGCCCCAGAAGTTTAGAAAACCTATCAATCAGTTCGTCATCTTCTTCCAACTCACAATAGTCCTCACTAGAAGTCGCAAGGGGATCAGATGATAAATTATCGACGTTTTCACAATGAGGCAAAACTCTAGCAGAGTTAGTATCCCTGGAGAGTAGTTCATAGCGGGGTTGGGAAACAGAAGTGAAAAGGAGCAAATAAAAATAAAAGGGGAAATGGGTAAGAGATTAAGAGAGATCAAGAGAGGAAATGACACACAAGAATAGAAATGCATGCAACTTTATTCAATTAATGTCTCAAGCAAAATAACATAAGTCTTTATAGCCTTACTCGGCTAAATTAACAAAGTAAAAGACGATTACATGATAGCAACAACATCAACAACTGGTTCAGCATGCCAATTGCTCAGTGACTCCTGATTGGTGTCGGGGAGGATAACGCCACTTGCTGTTGAGCCCTCCTTGTCCGTCATGTTGATCACAAGGCGGTGCATAGCGCCAGCTGCATCTTTGGGCGAGATTACTTCTGCTGGTTCAGGGAAGGTGTCACTCAAATGTGGGATTATCTGAGTCTTCTCTTTACCAGTTGCCGGTGTCTTGAGCTTTGACCCAAGGTCTTCCTCATAGCCGATCCCAAAGGTATCCATCTTCTGCTTCACGGGTATGGGCATGCAGACTCCCTGTAAGTTCCGACCCAAACCTTTCCCTTCCTCGTAGCCATTTTTCGTCATTATTCGGGCTACTACTTGGTTCACATTGCACTTCGACGGTCCTCCTCCCTCGGCCCCTGGCTTGTCCACCTCAAAACTGTGACACAGATTGGTCACCTCTTCCGCCGTATTATCCACGTAGGGCAGGGATACAGGCTTCGAAACCAACATCTCCTCCTCTCCACGGATGGTGATAATGCGCCTGTTCTCAATGAATTTGACACTCTGGTGAAGGGTAGAAGGCACTGCCCCTGCTTCATGAATCCATGGTCGCCCCAATAGCATGGTGTAGGCTGAATCAATCACCATGACTTGGAACAATGCACGAAAGATGCTCGGGCCAATCTCGAGTGGGAGCGTTATCTCACCCAAGACACTCCTTCTGGACCCATCAAAAGCACGAACCATCAAGGCTTGAGGGGTCAAATCCCTCTCCCCTAATCCCATCGCCGTCAAAGTGGTCATAGGCAAGATATTGAGGGCCGACCCACCATCAATCAGCACTTTCGCTATCACAAATTCCCGACACCTCAAAGTGATGTGAAGGGCACGATGCTCTCCTTTTGCCTGAGGGTGGACTTCACTTTCGGAGAATATGATTTGGCTAACTCGCTGCATCGGGTCCACCATGTTGACCACATTCTGGGGGGTCACGTCGGGCTTTACAAAGGCTTCCTCCAGCGTCTTTAACAAGGCTTTCCTGTGTATCTCCGAAGATAGAATGAGAGATAACAGCGAGATCCGGGCTGGAGTCTTTCTCAACTGTTCAGTTACATCATATTCGCTCTGCTTCATGATTTTTAAGAACTCATCTTCTGATGTATCTTCCTTTTCCGTCTCCTTGTCCTTCTTCCTTCTTTCGGCCTCTTCAGGACCGAAGTATCGCCCACTCCGGGTTATCCCACTAACAACGTTGCCGACCGGCTTCTCAACATATTCACTCTTTCTTACTTCTCTTTCAGCAGACCCTCCCACAACTTCAATTTGGGGCTCATAATTCCAAGGGATCGCATGGGTGTTCTGGCAAACGAAGGGTATAGGTTTCTTCACCGTCACTACGACCTTTTCTGGCGCAGCAGGCGGGTTGAGTGGGGGAACTTTGAGAACAAAGCGTCCTAGAACGTTAACCTCTTCCTGCAGCATGGATCCCCTAGCTTGTACAACTCCCAGTGTCATTAGACTTTGGACTCGGGCTTTGAAGTCCCAGCAGTCCTCAATGTCATGGCCTCCACAACCATGGTGGTACACACACCTTCTTTCTTCATTATACATGGCATATCTAACTTCCTCTTCAGTCGGTGCCAGCACTTCGTAACCAGCTTCGCTCAATCCCTCCCATATTTTTATCATGGGGGTTCGAAGTTTCAAAACTTTTCTGATAAACGTTTGATCTCCTTCCACCATACTCACTGCCCTGTTCCCATTGTGATCATGGAGAGGGTTGTTGTTGATATTTGGACCGGTCTCCTCCTGAATGTCCAGCTTCCCATGAGCCATCAACCTCCTCACGGCTATTTTAAATGCTTCACAATCCTCAATCGAATGTCCTGCGGCCCCCATGTGGAACTTGCAGTTTAGATTTGGATTATACCATGCTGGAAATGGCGGCTCCCAATCTTTTACAGGAATCCCTGCGACCAAACGAGCATCTGCAAGTCGTTGGAATAGTTCTGCATTGGTGATGGAGAGTTTAGGGAACGGTGGGAAGTTGACTTGTATTTGGCGGTAGGGTGGACGATTTTGTTGGTAATTTGGCCGTGACTGGGGTTGTCCTCCTGGGATACTGTTTACGGGAACGGATGGTGTATGTGAAGGGTTGGTGTTTGGGTTCGGGGTGTAGGGAGTATTTGGGTGTGGTGGGCGGTATTGTGGCTGTTGGGGGGTGATGTGAGGTAAGGCTCGTACGAAGCTGATCTCAGGCTCTTTCTTCTTCTGGGGGAAATTCCTTTTCGATTGCCCTCCATCTGAATGCTCTACGGGGAGCTTTCCAGCTCTCGTTAACATCTCAATTCTCTCTCCTGCAGCTATTAGATCAGCAAAATCTCTATATGCCGCTCCAGCCATTGCCGCCACATAAGGGGACCCTAAGGTTCCCAAAAAGTATGAGCACATTTCCGAGACAGTGAGCGGTGGCTGAACCTGTGCAGCAAGGGTCCTCCACCTTTGAGCATACTGTTTGAATGTCTCATCGTTCTTCTTCTGCAATATCCCCAGCTGCTCACGTGTTGGAGCCATATCCATGTTGAACCTGTACTGTGACATGAAGAGGTCAGCAAGGTCCTTCCAACAATCGATTTTGGAGTGATCCATCTGGATGTACCATTCTAGTGCCGGCCCGGTCAGACTCTCGTGGAAAAAACTGATGAGGAACTTCTCATCCTTGGACCATATCGACATTTTGGTGCAATAGGTCCGCAGATGCAAAAGGGGATTGGTGCTCCCGTCATACTTCGTGAAATCTGGTACTTTAAAGTCCCGGGGGATCGCCACATCTGTAGTAGGGCAGAGTTCATTTACCCCCAGGGACCCGAAAGAACCAGACCCCTGGAGAGCCTTGATCTTCTCCTCCATTTTGTCCATCCATGATTGTCTGGCCCTGCCCTGCAGCATCGTTGCATGCCTTTCAGCTTCCCCATCTTCGGCGTGGAATAGTCCTCCACCTCTGTCCCCAAGGTATGGGTTTTCAGGCCCAGTAGGTCCCATAGCTTCATAGCCCATCCCGACGGGTATGTCGAGCGCTATGTTATGTGGACCCTCACCTTGGTTCGGGAACCTTCCGCCCTCACCTCCAATTGCTCCTATTACCCTTGTTGTCAATAGAGCAATAGTCTCCCTTACTGCCTGTAGGGTCTCTTCCATCCGCGTTTGGGTCGCGGCCATTTCTCCCATTCTTTCTCTGACTTCATCCACTTCCTGGGTCAAATTTCTTCCATGTTGTTCCTCTTGCTCAGCCATTCTCGCTCTAGATCTGGTGAAGTACCCTCGAGTTTGATTGGCCTTTTCTTTATTAGTTCGAGCAATGGTTGCTAAGTTCCTTTTTTAACAAAAAAAGAAAATTTATTATTGTTATTTTTCGTTTTTATACAAGAAATGACTAAATTACCAGTTAGTTGCCGAGGAATCATTTATTTCTTGGGATCTGAAGTGAGTATCTTTGGTTTGATAAATAGATCGTAGACATGGAACTTATGGAGAATTAAACAAATGAGTCTCCTCAACCGATAACATTCAAAACAATGGGTCCAAAATCCAAAATCCAAAATCCAAAATCCAAAACCATAACAAACGAGTTCTTCCAAACTACATAACTATAATTCAATATCAAAAGGAAAACATTCAAACAACATTCATAACAACATCCTTCATGGCCTGCTTGACCAAATCTTCGAAGTTTTCAACAAGTCTTTTGCAGACATTGATCAACTCGATCGCCTCCCGGGGGGTAGTGAGTGGGTTGACCATAACTTCCGTGTCACGGACTAGCCTAGGGATTCTTCGAACATCTTCCAATTTGCGGGTCCAATACCCAACTTCATACCAGGCCTCTATGCGATTTACCTCTGCTGCTCTAATCAGCCCCAAGAGATGGTTTCTTTCCATGGGCCAGTTACCCAAAGCCCTCAGCTCTTCATTCTTCCTATCGATAGTAGCCCGATACAAGTGGATTGAATTCCTGAACTCCAGGTTGTCGTTCCTGATCTTTTCTTCATATTGAGCAATTGTTTCTTTCAACCTCAAATCAAGGCTAAGCAGGCGCTGCTGAGTTTCGGCATGGGCTGCTTCAGAGTTCATCAATTCTCCCTTTAGTCGCCAATTTTCCTCCAGCACATCCTCCTTTAGTTTGAGGAGTCAAGTACTCTTCTAGGATGTACATCCAATTGAGATTTAAGGTCTCTAGAGTCAAGTACTCTTCTAGCAGGTTAAACACACTAGGATGTACATCCAAAATGTGGATACCCGCATAGAAGAGTCGTACTCTAGATGAGGAATTCATGGAAGTCACACAGGATGTACATCCCAAATGAGTCCCACTTATCCTCGTTCTAACTTATGTGTTTTTTGCGGCTCAGGTGCGAGCTCAACTCTCAATGTGTACTTATGGTGAATGTGTAGTGTGTGAAGAGAGCATACAAACCTCAAACCCTAAAATAAACAAGGACCGAATAGTACCTGCAAAATAACCAGAAAAATACAACCAGGCAGCAATATTTAACGTCTCCTACCCTAAGGTTTATATAAAACAAATAATAGCATAACTTATAAACATTTTGCACAAACAAATTAAATAGGCTTGACTCTCACTGTCCCCAGTGGAGTCGCCATCTGTCGTGACCGTGGTCCCGACGTAGACGGCCCAAAAATTGATATTTCAGGGAGTCGCCACCCAATTTATTAAAAATAGGAAAAATTGAGAAAAACCTAACCTAAGAGTTAGTGGTCTGCGTAACTAGGTTGGATTCGGGAGTCGGTTATGCGTAGGGAAGGGGCGAAAACCTAATTTCACTGCACCCCTAGCACATCTGTCCTAAGACAGTTACCCTAAATTTGATTTGCGCAAGAATTATTAAGTCGTTTAATTATTTGTTTACCCAAAAAATAATACTTAATAAGATTTAGTAAAAAAAAACAATTATTTACAAAGGATTAATTTAAGAAAATTTTATTTTGACTTGACGGGGAAGCCCCGCTCCTACGTATCCTCAGGTGCAATGAGGAACTCAAAAGTCACGTAGTTCTTTCTGAAAATTTTTGTTGGTTGGTTGATTTTATTTTTTTTTGAAGGAGCTTAAGATCAAAGCCGTACAGCTAAAGTCTCTTAAACCGGGATTGACAAGATGTACATCTCAGTCAAACCCATTTTTTATAATTTTTATGAAAATAGGTGTTAAAAGAAAAGGAAAATCTGATTATTTATTAGAAAAAAATTAATTTGACTTGACGGGGAGGCCCCGCTCCTACGTATCTCCGTGTGTGGAGAATCAAAGGCTACGTAGTTCTTCTAGAAAATATTTGTTTGTTGATTGGTTTTAATTTTTTGAAAGGGGTTTAAGATCAAAGCTGTACAGCTAAAGTCTCTTAAACCAGGATTGACGAGATGTACATCTCGGTCAACCCCATTTTTTTTAGCTTTAGTAAAAAAAAAAGAAACAAAACGAAAGACGGCGCAATAGTAAAATGGGGGTGTAATCAATAGGAGGGGTTGTATTTTAAAAGGGGGGGTGCGAATGGTAAGATGGGGGTGTGATCAATAGGAGGGATTGCATTTAAAAAGGGAGTGTGCGAATGGTAGCCCTGGATATTTTCCATGTTTGGAGGTCCACCACTTCTGGGCTTTTATTTTTTCTTAAAAAAAAAGGGTTTGGCATAAAACTTAAAAATGAAACGGTAAGGAATCTGTTTGTTTACGGAGAACAAATTAATTAATTAAAAAAAAAACTACAGAACTATATAAGGCACACATTGGATCTAAACCTAATTCATTCTTCCAAACTCCCAGCGCCGCATCCTTGCTTCAACAGAGAGAAAAATAAGGCATAATTCCAGCCATGGAGAGAGAGAGAAAAGAAAAGGAAATCGTGGAGGAGGAGAGAGAAGGACAGACTTTGAGCGAGAAAGAAAAAAAAGGGGGGAGGGGGAGACGTGAACGCGATGGCCTCGCGGCCATGCCGGAGGCGCTCGCGACGGTGACGGTGGCCGGAGTTTTAAAGGTGGTGTTTTAGCTTGTTTTCCCGGACGGCGGGGGGAGGCGGCGTTACGACGGGGATGGTTCACACCAGGGATGGTTCGTGCGTTCGGAGAGCCGGACATTTGGGTGGACGCCGGCGGCGAGGACAGCCACCTACGGTGGTCGGAGTCCAACAAAGGTGTAAATCTCGTTTCTAGCCTTTCTCTCCTTTTTTTTCTCTACTCTTCTAATTCCCCTTTTTAGAACCCTTAATTTTTTTTTAAGTCACTGAACCCTAATTTTTTTAAAATCCGAAACAAAAACCAAACTTTTCTCTAAAACCCTAATTGCTATTTTTATTTTGTTTTTTATAACTAGTAGTAAGATAAAAATAAAAAAAAACAAAATCTAAGCCTAAAATTTTTGATCCGAACCTGACCCTTTCCCAATCACCTCCCATGGTGAAAACTAAATAATTTTCTTCATTTTTGTTGCCTTTTCCACTGTTTGCTTTGTATCTGATAACATACTAATTGTTTTTTTTTTAACAACTATTTTAAACTAATTGCTACCTCCCCCTTTTTTTTAGAACAGATCTACTAAATCTTTGATTTTATTTTTTTGACTTTTTCACTACTGAACCTAATTTAAACATAATGTTAATTTCATTTTTATTTTATTATTTATGCATACGTATGTAAAAAAAAAAGACTGATTCTGAATAATAATAACAAATAAATAAAAACTAATTTGTTCCCAATACTAATACTAATATATTTACAGTAAAACAAAACTGACTACTACTAATAAAGATGACTAAAAAGAAGGAAAAAAAATGACTTGACCAACCTTTTTTTTTCAGAAAAAAGAAATCAAAGGCCCTTTTTTGTTATTGAGAAGAATCGACCCAACCCACCGCTTCAAGTACTGCTTTCCAGAATTTTTAGTGTGAACTCTTCTGTGTGTAAAAAAAAAATGTCTGTCCTCAATTGATTTCTGGATTAGCCTTTTATAGTAATTTTTGGAATCCGAAAATTAAATTTTTTGATTCTCCATTATTACTGATTAAGGCCTTGTTTCCTGGACAGCTAATGTTTTGTGTGTGGCTGACTCAGGGCCTGTGTGTAGCTGACTCAGCCTTGGATTGTTTCCTTTTCAGGTCCTTGGCAGCTGGTGAAACTTGCTATGCAAGCTTAGGAGCGGCAGGGGAGGCGCACGGCTTGGAGGCAGGGATTAGGGTTTTTTTTTTTTTTGGGCCTTTCTGTGTTTTTTTTTTCCTGATGGTTAGGTGTAATTTTTTGGGCCCATTGGGCTATTGGCATTTTTGGCCAAATGTAACTAGACATTTTGTAAAATTTTTTTCACACACCTCCTGTTTTAATATTCCTATTATTATCACTAAACAAAGGGAAATTAAAAGGAAACACGACAAAACATGTCGGACTAAACACGATGAGACGCTAAAACAATGACGCGACGAATACGTGCACAAACCGAATATTTCGTCAAAGGGATTTATTTCATTATCATTATTTTTTAGTAAAAGGAAAAGTAAATAGATAAATAAATAAATAAAAAAAGAAAAATACACCGGTTAAAATTGGGTGTTCACAGGGGTGTTACACTCCGCATTGTTCTGAAAGTACTCCGAGAAAATAAGTTATACTTGAAACCTTCGAGGTGTGGTTTTTGGGTGTCAGAGGTAAAGTCTTTCAGACATGTGATTTCTCAATCGGGAGTTGTTGTGAATCCCAGTAAAGTGAAAGTCGTGTTAAACTGGGAGCGACCGACAACAGTCACGAAGATCAGAAGTTTCTGAGTTCAGCCGATTACTATAGGAGATTTATTCGGGGGTTCTCACAGTTAGTTCTTCCACTTACTCGGTTACCTCGTAAGGGTCGACCGTTTACGTAGGATACCGATTGTGAAGAATGTTTTCAAGAATTGAAGGTTCGGTTGACTTTTGCTCCAACCCATATTCTTCCAGATCCGTCCTTGCAATTCCAAATTTACAGAGATGCTTCTGGGAAGGGTTTAGGATGTGTTCTTGTGCAGAATCAACAAGAGGTAGCTTATGCGTTCAGGCAATTGAAGATCCATGAGGAGAGTTATCCGACTCAAGATTTGGAGTTGGCAGCTATTGTGTATGCACTGAAGATTTGGAGACGTTACCTATATGGGTCTCGTTTCGATGTCTTTAGTGATCACAAGAGTTTAAAAGTATCTGTTTGATCAGAAAGAACTGAATAGAAGACGGAGAAGTGTGTTGAATTCCTGAAGGATTATATATTAGTGTTGATGTAGCATTCAAGAGAGGCCAGTGTCGTAACTGATGCACTGAGTAGAAAGTCCATCCACATGGCTGAGTTTATTGATGCATGAGATGGAATTATCGGAGTCTTTCAGAGACTTAAATCTGAATTCAAGATCAAGGAGGAACCGGTTAGTGTTGAGCCATATGAGGATCTCTAGTTCCCCAAGGGATTCTATACGCTTAGCACGGGAAGTTGATGTGAAGCTACAATCACAAAAGGTATTTCCAGATTTTACCATTGATAGTGATGGAGTCAATTGTTTCAACGGTAGAATCTGTGCGCCTGGTGATGAGAACAATAAAAGGCAAGTGTTAGAGGAAGCACACCGAAGTTTATTTTCTGTACACCCTGGATCCACCAAGATGTAAAGCAGATGTATTAGTGGCAAGGTATTAGTTTATAATCTCTTCTTTTTTGAAAGTTAACAATGAGATGGTATTATATGATTCCGTTTGACAAGTCGAACGTGAACGCGAATAGGTAGGTGAGGTAACTGTTGACTGTTTTTCACATTGCGAATAAGCACCAGAGGATTAATTGATGGATCTGCTGCAAGGGATTGGAATTTCCAAAGTGAAGTTTGGCGTGCGGTATGGTAGTTTTGAAAAATCGTTTTGTGAAAACCCGCCTGCTAAAGTTAATTTTGGGAACAAATCAATAGGCTAATAAAATTTGATTGAGGAAGAAAATCCTAGGAGGATTACTTAAGTTGAGGGGAAGTTCTCAACGCTATTGATTAATTTGGAAAGGAATCGGGTGCGTCGTTGGTAAAAACCTCGTGTTGAAGTTGCAATAGAGGAAAAAGAGCTCTGAGTTCTGTTCGATAGTTGTTTTGAGAACAACGAAGGTGATTTTCATTACGTTCAAATTTATTTGTTGTCCCCACGGTTTATTTCTACGTTTGAGGTCAAAGTTTTTAGTGAAACCCGCATTCCATCTTTTGAAAAGTTTTATCTCGAAATCTCAAGGGCGAGTTAAAAAGTTTCACAAATGACTTTCCCGTCACATTTTGTCTATGTGTACGAGAACTGTTATGTAATTTTTAAGAAAAATTGTTGAGAACGTGTTTGCACCCTTCGAGAAAATCATGTTTGTACTTACCTCTACCGAGAAGTACCAGTAGTGGATCTCATATTCAACATATATTCTACCAAGCGTCTTGTATTAAACCCTTGATTTAGATTAATCAAAGTTGGGGAGTAAACGAGGATAATTGGAATGAAGCTTCGGAAGTGTTTTCAAACGCGGTGCCGAGCCTATGTGGGCGAATGATGAGTTTCTCGTGTTGATTCGTAACAAGAGAGTCGGACTATAACCTTAGAAGCGTTCTAGGGTAGTAGCGGATCATACATGGAGATTGACGTGCCAACTTGGGAAGATTTTGTACACTCATTTCGTTAATTCAATAATGTTTTCTAGCAAATTGGACCTTTCTGAGAATGTCTGTTCTCGGTTAGTCAATCGTAAGACTCGACGAAACTTTGAGGACAAAATTCTTTCAAGTTGGGGAGAATGTAACATCCTCAAAATAATTAGCCGAATTATTTGGATGTTAACCCAATTAAATTAATTTAGTACTTGACTGGTAAATTTATTGAGTGCAAAAATTAATTATTGGTCGTCATCGGATCGTTAACCGGATTATACGGATCAAGGAAGTTTTGGAATCGAAATAAGAGATTTAGATCAATGTGATAATTTGACCACATTACCAATTATATTATATATATGTATACGTGTGTGCGTGTGAGAGGAGAAGAAGAGAATTAATTAAAAGAAAGGAAGAAAAGAAAGAAAACAGCGTGAGAAGAGAAACAGAGAGGGAAAGGAGAGAAAAGAAAGGAGAAGAGAAAGAATGGTGAGGAGGAAGAAGAGGAAAAAGGGGAAAGTTAGGCTCATCAAAACGACTTCCTTCCAACACGAAAAATGCTCAGCGTTACTTCCTCTTCGTTTTGGTACCAAAATCTTCATCATCAACTCACTCTCCTCAAATCCACCATTTTCGAATTTAAGAGGAAATAGAGGTTTTTGTTGTTCAAGCTCAAAGGAAAGCTTTGGATGGTGTTTGGGAGCGAGCTCAAGGTGGATTGCGCAAATATTGAAGTCTGATTTGGAGTTTGTGAAGAATCAAGGGGTTAGGGTGCAAATTGGGGTTTTTGTGAATAGTGGCTTGAGGTTGAAGAAGATGATGAATAGTGTTCATGAAGGATTTCGGGGAATTCGGTATTTCGGTCAAAAAGAGGTTTCGCGATCGAGTGGAAAGCTTTGAAAGCGGATTTGAGCGTCGTCGGAACGGAGAGTTTATGCGGGGAATGTTCGTGTGGTTACTCGGTAGATTCGGCCCGCTCGTGGTTCACGCTTCAAGGGTGAGTTTTACACACATTTAGGCTTTTGAATTAATAAACTTAATTCGTGAAATGTGTTTCGGTTTGGTTCGTTATCGAAAACGTATTTTGTACGAAAATCGCGTTTTATGTCCAATTGGTTTTTGGATTGATTGATTGATGATTATTATTGTTTGAATATGTTTTGGACTGTTTTTATGTTTCGACTGGACTGGAACAGGTATCGGAATTGGTCGGAACTACGAAAAATGCGAAAACGGGAAAAAAATACAATGCTGTCAAAAGCGCACGAGTCGTGCGTCCCAGACGCACGGACCGTGCGTGTTATTCTGTTTGTTTTCGAAAAGGCATTACAGGGCGCACGACCCGTGTGTATGGGCGCACGAACCGTGCGCTGTGTTCTGTCCAAATTTTCCAAACTTGCCCGAAATGATCCCGATCGATTCCAATCCTCTTCTAATCCTTTCCTAACCCTTCTATAATGATATTAGGCTTATAATGCCATGATTTTGGGTATGTTTCAAAAGTGTTTTATAAAATACTTTCGAAGTTGAAATTGTTTCGAAAAACCGAATAATAGTACACGTGTGCGGATATGTTTTATTAATAATAAAACGGACTATGAGTCCTACGTGATATGGCTTAACCGACGCGGGATGATTATTAAATATTGTCTAAACCGGTCTACGATTCACGATATATAAATTATATCGACTATGGGAGACGGCCCGATGCGGGTGTTATGTTCAATTATTGGTCTGAATGTAAATGAACTAAATGTTCATATGATTGTAGATATATATATTATATCGAGTTTGGGTGACGACCCATGTTGACATACTAGGAGGGGCAGTCATGATCCCCCACCCTAGGCTCCGATGCCAATAGTTAAACTATTATTGGTAAGGGGTTCGCCGGGATTAGTCTTGGGGCAGTCGGTGGTGTGTCAAAGAGTATTGAGTAACGTTCACCGGGATTAGTCTTGGGGCAGTCGGTGGTACGTTACTGTTGTTGTGTAGTGTGATTCACCGGGATTAGTCTTGGGGCAGTCGGTGACGCACTGAGTTATAGCAGATTCGCCGGGATTAGTCTTGGGGCAGTCGGTGAAATGCTATGTGTAAAATAATGCGGTTCATCGGGAGTTAGCGTTCGCGCAGTCGTTGCCGTGTTGAGTCAACAATGTTTTAAAACTGGACCGAGAGAGCTAGTAGGGGTCTCGGTAGAACTCACTGAGATTGTATCTCACTGTTTATATGTTGTTGTTTTACAGAGAAACGGGGAAAGTGGAGATCCAAGAGGCACGAGTAGGTGGTACTCGGATGGTTGCTGAAGACTTAGCTTTTATGCTTAAGTTATGTTTTCCCTTGTTAGTTATGTATCACGGCATTATGACTTTATCTGTTGTAAAAGTTATGTATTTATTTTCCGCTTTCTTGTAAGATATTGAACACTGTGTTTCACTGATGGTTTATGGTCTTATTTATGTTTATGACTGTTCTGTTGTTATTCAGTGAAAATTTTATAGTGGTGTTCAGTATTTAAACAGGAAATATATCTCTGATGATTTAGTAATTGGTACACTTGGGTATTTTTACTCGATAAAAATACCGGGGTGTTACAGACAAGGCGGACAAACATCTTGAATTCTTTGGTGGAGCCATTGGTAGAAAGTAACATCACCTGTTTTCTTTGTGATCTCCTCTTTATCCTTGTAAACTACACCCTCCCAAGCCTTTGAAATTTTCTGAAGCAAGCCTTGGTTCTTTGCATCTTCCTTATCGAGAAAAATTGGGGCCAACATGTCTTCAGTGGGTGCATTCTTCATAGGATACCCAAGCTGTCTGATGGTGAGAGAAGGATTGTAATTGATGTAGCCTTGGGTTCCCATTAAGGGCACATTCTGGAAATTGCCACACCAGAACAGTATTGAAGGCCTGTTTTTCCAACACGGATGATTGAACCAACAGACTTTGAGAGCACTGAGATTCCCTAAAGTGTGTACCCATTTTTGTGCACTTCTGGCTTCTACCTCACAACTCAGGGGATAATCTATCAAGTCCGCAGCTTTCGTTTTATGAGTGACAGCATGGTTGAGGAACCAGGTGTAGAGAACATGGAAAGAGCAAGCAACCTTCTTCTTTCCTAACACACGGTGATGAGTGAAGGAATAGTAGGTATCTGCAAGAATTGCTGGTACAGGGTTAATCGGATTTTCTTTACTTATGAATGCTAGAAAAAGCCCAATAGCGGTCTCATCAATGAACTTCTCGAACTGAGGGAAAAGGACGATCCCGAAAGTAGTTAGGGCTAACAGCTGCTTGAAAGGACCCCACTTCTTATTCTGGGCATAAAACTTCAATAAACCTTCGAAATAACTTAGCGGGAAACCCCTGATACGGTTCTTCTTTTCCTTATGAAGCCCTAATTCCTTCACACTGACCTGCAACAACAACGAGAGTCTCTGGTCTGAGTACCGATGTTTCTGATATTGGTAAGGTGCTAACTCTGACTCCGAGAACCCCAGAATCTGTTCATACTCCTCGAGAGTTGGTGATAACTGAAAGTCTTTGAAGAGGAAACATCGAGAGTCCGGATCATAGAATCGGCTCAGGGCCATAATAGCACTCTCTTGGACATCTAATTGTAACAATCTGAGGAGGTTACCATAAGTTTTCCCGAATAAATCCCTCTCCTCCGACCCCATCAAGGAGACAAACTCTTTCAAACCCTCTACATCTATTCTCCTGATAACCGGAAACCTTGAATTAAGTACAATCTCGCTTCTTGATCCCATGTTGCTTTATCTTTCCCGCTTAAGACAAGATTCCAAGTTACTTTACAATCCCGGCAAACAACTTAGATGCATGATGAATGATTTTTCAAGATTGGGTTTTATTTAATGCAGATGATGCAAATGATGTAATGATGCAATGATGCCTTTTTTTTGTGTTTTTGCATGGAGTGGTATTTTTTGAGTTTACAACCTATATGCCACCTCACATAGGCATTTATTGAAAAGGGAAAAGCATATCCTTTTGATTTTTTTTGAAAATTTGGAGGGAAAGAAAAAAAAATTTGACTAAACTGAATGCGACAATGCAGCACACAATTTGGAACGCCCTTGTGACTTAAAAGGGGAGAAACCTATGATCTAAGGCATTTTAGGGGTGATATTTCCATGTAGCCCTATTCGCACCCTCACAAAGGTCATCAGAGCCACAGTCTCTTTCACGAAATTCCTCGTAAATGCAGCAAACTGCTAGGTACAAGGCATCATGAAAGAGCACAACTCTGATTGAAACTTTTGTTACCAAGTGGCTTCAGTCTCAAGAGGGGGGGTGAATTGAGATTTAAAACTTTTCAGATCTTTCGAAAACGTTTTTCCCCTTTTCAATGACTTAGATCAATTTTCGCGCAGGTTAAGTGGAAGCGAAGGAATTAGAATATAAAGCAGTAAAGCAGTATAACAGTAAAGCAGGAAAGCAGTAAAGCACACAGAGATTTATCCTGGTTCGGTCACCTCCTAATGACCTACGTCCAGTCCTCACACCCTTGTGAGATTTTTCTACTAACACAACAAGGCTTACAGGTGCCTTGGAAAACCTTTACAGACTCAGGCACTCTCCTCCTAGGATACCCCACCTATAGAGAGCCCTCAGATCTAATATAACAATAACAAGAGATACCCCACCCCTGTTACAATCAACTGCCCTAGAAAGATACCCCACTTCCTAGTACATGCAGCTACCCTAGAGAGATACCCCACTCCCTAGAACAAAACACAACAATTAAATAATAAACAATTGTAAATGCAGAAATACCTCTAATGTAGGCAGATATTACAACTTGAAGAATACAACCCCAACTAACTCTTAGCAACAGATCAGCTCAGACGGACCAACGGTGCGTGACGAGCAAAAGTAAAAGCGTAAAGAGTTTTTCTCAAAAGTTCTCTGATTCGTGAAATGGGTTGTGTTAAAATGAACGTGAAGCATTGCCTATTTATAGGCTATGAGGAATTCATTTTTACGTTGAAAATGATGTAGGAATCGATTCTTTGTTAAAATGTATTTGATCTAGGAATCGATTTATTTAGGTAAGGAATCGATTTTATCTTTGTTTGTAAAATATGGGAAATCGATTCTTGAGTGCCATGGAAAGCTAGGAATCGATTCTATACTTAGTGAAAATATGTAGGAATCGATTTTCAGCTTGCCTGAGACAAGTGGGAATCGATTCTCAGTTATGTGCAAAAGGTTGGGAATCGATTCTTCCCTTAAAAAATATTTGGCTCAGAAATCGATTTGTGTATTATAAAACATGACTTGAAAATCGATTTATAGCTTTTCTATTTTACCTGAAAATCGATTTTGATATTTGTTTATGCATGGGGAAAATCGATTTTGTTATTTAAAAGGTGATAAGAATGTTTACGTAAATATGTATGCACCTTTAAAAAGACTTTGTGAGTGTGTGAGACTCTGAGATACGAGCTGACCTTTGAAAGAGCTTACACTTTTTCCTAAGACACACCCAAACCCAAATGACTACCCTTATATTTAAGGACTACCCTTAAACTTGAATCTTCAGTTCTTGGCTTGCTTGTCTTGGATTGTGACTTTGACGTTTAGTCACTTTTATTGACTTTGACCGTCAATCTTACCTTTGTCTTTTTCATCATCAAAACACATCCTGCAATATCAGGTTACCTGCAACACAAGGTATCCACATTCTCCCCCTTTTTGATGATGACAAAACATTAACTCATCTCAAGGTGGGAGGTTAGTTCAAACAGATAATGTATACGATACTCCCCCTATCATGATGCTCCCCCTGTTTTATTGACTGTATGCAAGTAAATGCAAATGCATGCTAAATATTAAAACTTTATTCTAAATATTAAAAACTCTATTCTTCTCCCCCTTTTTGTCATGATCAAAGAGGGCAACATGTAATTGAAATGCGAATCTAACAGCATGAAGAGGAATCAATGATTCCAAGTTCTCTTCGGATGAAGAAGAATGTTTCTTTTTGTAAAGGTTTTGTAAAAATATCAGCCAGCTGTTTTGTCGATTCCACAAATTCGATTACACAATCCCCTTTTTGGACATGATCTCTAAGAAAATGGTGTCTTATCTCTATATGCTTGGTCCTAGAGTGTTGACCAGAATACTTTGATTCCTGTTATTCTAATCATGCCTTATAGATATTGTTCTTAATGATGCATGAAATTAGTCTCTGTTTCACTAGTCACATATTTGACTTAATAAACTATTTTTAAGCACATTTTCAAAAAGAGGTGAATAAAACTTTTCTAACCTTTACCAGTGATTCTCCCTCTATTCATCACAAGTCATATGACAGATTTTTCTCTGAGGTGAGAGTTGATAACTTTATTGCGTTTCCGGTCATGTGCTTTGAGTCTTTGCTGTCAAGGTATCCACATGTCCCCATACCTTGCAGCGTACCTGCAATGATCTAAGACAGGGTTCTAGGTACCCAAATCTCTTTGGGTCCTTGTGGGTTAATGTTTGGTATGGTCCTTTTGGGAACCCATACCTTCTTCATAACTTGTTTACCTCTTATTCTGCAAGCAGAAGCTGTATGTCCAGGTTTACCACAGTAATAACATTTAATGTATGGTCTAGTGGAAAAATTAGATTTGTAATGAACATGCTTTTCTATGGTTTTGATTCTAGATAGTTTTTCAATAGTCAACTCTAGTTCATGAACTTTCTTTTTGCTTTCAACACATTTATCACATGTATGGTTTTCTTTAAAGCATGCAAGACTATCATTTTCTTTTCTAAGTTCTACTATTTCTTTGTTTAAAGAAGTGATGTCTTTTTCCAGATGAGTGATAGCTTTCTTGGATCTGTCTAACGCTTTAGCTAATTTTAATGATTTATCATGTAATTCAGTAAATGCTTCATATAATTCATCATAGGCATCTTGTAAAGATTCAGAGTTAGAATATACCTCAGTTTCACTTTCGCTGTCGTGGTCGACCATGAGAGCAACTTGATCTTTTTCACTTTCTGAGCTATCTGATGAGTTCCTGTTTTCCCATGCTGTGTAGGCTTTTCTACTCCTTTTTCCTTTGGATCCCTTTTTCTCATCTCTTGGTCGTTTTCTTTGTAATTTTGGGCATTCCAATTTTATGTGACCGGGTTTCCCACATTCGTAGCAGGTTAAAGGACTTAAGTAGTTTTGTTTGCATGAGACTTCTTTGGTTGGAGAATTCTTTTCTAGAGACCTCCTTATGAACCTTTTGAATTCTCTTACCATTAGGTCTATATTCTCATCCTCTTCATCACTTTCACTTTGCGAGTCATCACTGTCGTCGGATGAACTTGAACTTGAAACTTTAAAAGCTAGGTTTTTCTTTTTCTTGATTTTTCCTTCATTCTCTGCTAGACGAGTGAGCTCTAACTCGTGCTCTAGTAGTTTCCCAAACAGAGTGGCAAGAGACATGGTAGTTAGGTTTCTTGATTCAGTTATAGCAGTTACCTTTGGTTGCCATTCTCGGTTTAGGCATCTTAGCACTTTGTTGATCAAGTCTTCGGGAGGAAATGATTTTCCTAATGAACCCAATTTGTTCACTATGTGAGTGAACCTTTTCTGCATCTCTGATATTGTTTCACCTGTATTCATTCTAAACAATTCGTACTCTCTGGTAAGAGTATTTATTCTTGCCCTTTTCACTTCACTTGTACCCTCATGAGTAACTTGAAGATTATTCCACATTTCTTGGGCAGATTTACAGTTTGAAACTCGAAAAAATTCATCAGCACTCAAAGCAGAAGTAATAATATTTTTAGCGCGTAAATTAAGTTGCACTTTTCTTTTCTCATCATCAGACCATTCATTTCTACTTTTTATTCTAAGAATACCATCTACTATGTGTGTGGGGACGAAAGGTACTTTTTCCACAGCATCCCAAACATCTAAGTCTACCCCTTCAATAAAAATTCTCATTCTTTCTTTCCAATATGCATAGTCTTCTCCGTTGAATCCCGGAGGACGGGAAAGAGATGCACCCTCTTGCGTATACCAACCTGAAGCCATTTCTCTTGAAGCGGCTAAGCTCTTTATACAAGAGTCTAGCTTTGATACCACTTGTTACCAAGTGGCTTCAGTCTCAAGAGGGGGGGTGAATTGAGATTTAAAACTTTTCAGATCTTTCGAAAACGTTTTTCCCCTTTTCAATGACTTAGATCAATTTTCGCGCAGGTTAAGTGGAAGCGAAGGAATTAGAATATAAAGCAGTAAAGCAGTATAACAGTAAAGCAGGAAAGCAGTAAAGCACACAGAGATTTATCCTGGTTCGGTCACCTCCTAGTGACCTACGTCCAGTCCTCACACCCTTGTGAGATTTTTCTACTAACACAACAAGGCTTACAGGTGCCTTGGAAAACCTTTACAGACTCAGGCACTCTCCTCCTAGGATACCCCACCTATAGAGAGCCCTCAGATCTAATATAACAATAACAAGAGATACCCCACCCCTGTTACAATCAACTGCCCTAGAAAGATACCCCACTTCCTAGTACATGCAGCTACCCTAGAGAGATACCCCACTCCCTAGAACAAAACACAACAATTAAATAATAAACAATTGTAAATGCAGAAATACCTCTAATGTAGGCAGATATTACAACTTGAAGAATACAACCCCAACTAACTCTTAGCAACAGATCAGCTCAGACGGACCAACGGTGCGTGACGAGCAAAAGTAAAAGCGTAAAGAGTTTTTCTCAAAAGTTCTCTGATTCGTGAAATGGGTTGTGTTAAAATGAACGTGAAGCATTGCCTATTTATAGGCTATGAGGAATTCATTTTTACGTTGAAAATGATGTAGGAATCGATTCTTTGTTAAAATGTATTTGATCTAGGAATCGATTTATTTAGGTAAGGAATCGATTTTATCTTTGTTTGTAAAATATGGGAAATCGATTCTTGAGTGCCATGGAAAGCTAGGAATCGATTCTATACTTAGTGAAAATATGTAGGAATCGATTTTCAGCTTGCCTGAGACAAGTGGGAATCGATTCTCAGTTATGTGCAAAAGGTTGGGAATCGATTCTTCCCTTAAAAAATATTTGGCTCAGAAATCGATTTGTGTATTATAAAACATGACTTGAAAATCGATTTATAGCTTTTCTATTTTACCTGAAAATCGATTTTGATATTTGTTTATGCATGGGGAAAATCGATTTTGTTATTTAAAAGGTGATAAGAATGTTTACGTAAATATGTATGCACCTTTAAAAAGACTTTGTGAGTGTGTGAGACTCTGAGATACGAGCTGACCTTTGAAAGAGCTTACACTTTTTCCTAAGACACACCCAAACCCAAATGACTACCCTTATATTTAAGGACTACCCTTAAACTTGAATCTTCAGTTCTTGGCTTGCTTGTCTTGGATTGTGACTTTGACGTTTAGTCACTTTTATTGACTTTGACCGTCAATCTTACCTTTGTCTTTTTCATCATCAAAACACATCCTGCAATATCAGGTTACCTGCAACACAAGGTATCCACATTCTCCCCCTTTTTGATGATGACAAAACATTAACTCATCTCAAGGTGGGAGGTTAGTTCAAACAGATAATGTATACGATACTCCCCCTATCATGATGCTCCCCCTGTTTTATTGACTGTATGCAAGTAAATGCAAATGCATGCTAAATATTAAAACTTTATTCTAAATATTAAAAACTCTATTCTTCTCCCCCTTTTTGTCATGATCAAAGAGGGCAACATGTAATTGAAATGCGAATCTAACAGCATGAAGAGGAATCAATGATTCCAAGTTCTCTTCGGATGAAGAAGAATGTTTCTTTTTGTAAAGGTTTTGTAAAAATATCAGCCAGCTGTTTTGTCGATTCCACAAATTCGATTACACAATCCCCTTTTTGGACATGATCTCTAAGAAAATGGTGTCTTATCTCTATATGCTTGGTCCTAGAGTGTTGACCAGAATACTTTGATTCCTGTTATTCTAATCATGCCTTATAGATATTGTTCTTAATGATGCATGAAATTAGTCTCTGTTTCACTAGTCACATATTTGACTTAATAAACTATTTTTAAGCACATTTTCAAAAAGAGGTGAATAAAACTTTTCTAACCTTTACCAGTGATTCTCCCTCTATTCATCACAAGTCATATGACAGATTTTTCTCTGAGGTGAGAGTTGATAACTTTATTGCGTTTCCGGTCATGTGCTTTGAGTCTTTGCTGTCAAGGTATCCACATGTCCCCATACCTTGCAGCGTACCTGCAATGATCTAAGACAGGGTTCTAGGTACCCAAATCTCTTTGGGTCCTTGTGGGTTAATGTTTGGTATGGTCCTTTTGGGAACCCATACCTTCTTCATAACTTGTTTACCTCTTATTCTGCAAGCAGAAGCTGTATGTCCAGGTTTACCACAGTAATAACATTTAATGTATGGTCTAGTGGAAAAATTAGATTTGTAATGAACATGCTTTTCTATGGTTTTGATTCTAGATAGTTTTTCAATAGTCAACTCTAGTTCATGAACTTTCTTTTTGCTTTCAACACATTTATCACATGTATGGTTTTCTTTAAAGCATGCAAGACTATCATTTTCTTTTCTAAGTTCTACTATTTCTTTGTTTAAAGAAGTGATGTCTTTTTCCAGATGAGTGATAGCTTTCTTGGATCTGTCTAACGCTTTAGCTAATTTTAATGATTTATCATGTAATTCAGTAAATGCTTCATATAATTCATCATAGGCATCTTGTAAAGATTCAGAGTTAGAATATACCTCAGTTTCACTTTCGCTGTCGTGGTCGACCATGAGAGCAACTTGATCTTTTTCACTTTCTGAGCTATCTGATGAGTTCCTGTTTTCCCATGCTGTGTAGGCTTTTCTACTCCTTTTTCCTTTGGATCCCTTTTTCTCATCTCTTGGTCGTTTTCTTTGTAATTTTGGGCATTCCAATTTTATGTGACCGGGTTTCCCACATTCGTAGCAGGTTAAAGGACTTAAGTAGTTTTGTTTGCATGAGACTTCTTTGGTTGGAGAATTCTTTTCTAGAGACCTCCTTATGAACCTTTTGAATTCTCTTACCATTAGGTCTATATTCTCATCCTCTTCATCACTTTCACTTTGCGAGTCATCACTGTCGTCGGATGAACTTGAACTTGAAACTTTAAAAGCTAGGTTTTTCTTTTTCTTGATTTTTCCTTCATTCTCTGCTAGACGAGTGAGCTCTAACTCGTGCTCTAGTAGTTTCCCAAACAGAGTGGCAAGAGACATGGTAGTTAGGTTTCTTGATTCAGTTATAGCAGTTACCTTTGGTTGCCATTCTCGGTTTAGGCATCTTAGCACTTTGTTGATCAAGTCTTCGGGAGGAAATGATTTTCCTAATGAACCCAATTTGTTCACTATGTGAGTGAACCTTTTCTGCATCTCTGATATTGTTTCACCTGTATTCATTCTAAACAATTCGTACTCTCTGGTAAGAGTATTTATTCTTGCCCTTTTCACTTCACTTGTACCCTCATGAGTAACTTGAAGATTATTCCACATTTCTTGGGCAGATTTACAGTTTGAAACTCGAAAAAATTCATCAGCACTCAAAGCAGAAGTAATAATATTTTTAGCGCGTAAATTAAGTTGCACTTTTCTTTTCTCATCATCAGACCATTCATTTCTACTTTTTATTCTAAGAATACCATCTACTATGTGTGTGGGGACGAAAGGTCCTTTTTCCACAGCATCCCAAACATCTAAGTCTACCCCTTCAATAAAAATTCTCATTCTTTCTTTCCAATATGCATAGTCTTCTCCGTTGAATCCCGGAGGACGGGAAAGAGATGCACCCTCTTGCGTATACCAACCTGAAGCCATTTCTCTTGAAGCGGCTAAGCTCTTTATACAAGAGTCTAGCTTTGATACCACTTGTTACCAAGTGGCTTCAGTCTCAAGAGGGGGGGTGAATTGAGATTTAAAACTTTTCAGATCTTTCGAAAACGTTTTTCCCCTTTTCAATGACTTAGATCAATTTTCGCACAGGTTAAGTGGAAGCGAAGGAATTAGAATATAAAGCAGTAAAGCAGTATAACAGTAAAGCAGGAAAGCAGTAAAGCACACAGAGATTTATCCAGGTTCGGTCACCTCCTAGTGACCTACGTCCAGTCCTCACACCCTTGTGAGATTTTTCTACTAACACAACAAGGCTTACAGGTGCCTTGGAAAACCTTTACAGACTCAGGCACTCTCCTCCTAGGATACCCCACCTATAGAGAGCCCTCAGATCTAATATAACAATAACAAGAGATACCCCACCCCTGTTACAATCAACTGCCCTAGAAAGATACCCCACTTCCTAGTACATGCAGCTACCCTAGAGAGATACCCCACTCCCTAGAACAAAACACAACAATTAAATAATAAACAATTGTAAATGCAGAAATACCTCTAATGTAGGCAGATATTACAACTTGAAGAATACAACCCCAACTAACTCTTAGCAACAGATCAGCTCAGACGGACCAACGGTGCGTGACGAGCAAAAGTAAAAGCGTAAAGAGTTTTTCTCAAAAGTTCTCTGATTCGTGAAATGGGTTGTGTTAAAATGAACGTGAAGCATTGCCTATTTATAGGCTATGAGGAATTCATTTTTACGTTGAAAATGATGTAGGAATCGATTCTTTGTTAAAATGTATTTGATCTAGGAATCGATTTATTTAGGTAAGGAATCGATTTTATCTTTGTTTGTAAAATATGGGAAATCGATTCTTGAGTGCCATGGAAAGCTAGGAATCGATTCTATACTTAGTGAAAATATGTAGGAATCGATTTTCAGCTTGCCTGAGACAAGTGGGAATCGATTCTCAGTTATGTGCAAAAGGTTGGGAATCGATTCTTCCCTTAAAAAATATTTGGCTCAGAAATCGATTTGTGTATTATAAAACATGACTTGAAAATCGATTTATAGCTTTTCTATTTTACCTGAAAATCGATTTTGATATTTGTTTATGCATGGGGAAAATCGATTTTGTTATTTAAAAGGTGATAAGAATGTTTACGTAAATATGTATGCACCTTTAAAAAGACTTTGTGAGTGTGTGAGACTCTGAGATACGAGCTGACCTTTGAAAGAGCTTACACTTTTTCCTAAGACACACCCAAACCCAAATGACTACCCTTATATTTAAGGACTACCCTTAAACTTGAATCTTCAGTTCTTGGCTTGCTTGTCTTGGATTGTGACTTTGACGTTTAGTCACTTTTATTGACTTTGACCGTCAATCTTACCTTTGTCTTTTTCATCATCAAAACACATCCTGCAATATCAGGTTACCTGCAACACAAGGTATCCACATTCTCCCCCTTTTTGATGATGACAAAACATTAACTCATCTCAAGGTGGGAGGTTAGTTCAAACAGATAATGTATACGATACTCCCCCTATCATGATGCTCCCCCTGTTTTATTGACTGTATGCAAGTAAATGCAAATGCATGCTAAATATTAAAACTTTATTCTAAATATTAAAAACTCTATTCTTCTCCCCCTTTTTGTCATGATCAAAGAGGGCAACATGTAATTGAAATGCGAATCTAACAGCATGAAGAGGAATCAATGATTCCAAGTTCTCTTCGGATGAAGAAGAATGTTTCTTTTTGTAAAGGTTTTGTAAAAATATCAGCCAGCTGTTTTGCCGATTCCACAAATTCGATTACACAATCCCCTTTTTGGACATGATCTCTAAGAAAATGGTGTCTTATCTCTATATGCTTGGTCCTAGAGTGTTGACCAGAATACTTTGATTCCTGTTATTCTAATCATGCCTTATAGATATTGTTCTTAATGATGCATGAAATTAGTCTCTGTTTCACTAGTCACATATTTGACTTAATAAACTATTTTTAAGCACATTTTCAAAAAGAGGTGAATAAAACTTTTCTAACCTTTACCAGTGATTCTCCCTCTATTCATCACAAGTCATATGACAGATTTTTCTCTGAGGTGAGAGTTGATAACTTTATTGCGTTTCCGGTCATGTGCTTTGAGTCTTTGCTGTCAAGGTATCCACATGTCCCCATACCTTGCAGCGTACCTGCAATGATCTAAGACAGGGTTCTAGGTACCCAAATCTCTTTGGGTCCTTGTGGGTTAATGTTTGGTATGGTCCTTTTGGGAACCCATACCTTCTTCATAACTTGTTTACCTCTTATTCTGCAAGCAGAAGCTGTATGTCCAGGTTTACCACAGTAATAACATTTAATGTATGGTCTAGTGGAAAAATTAGATTTGTAATGAACATGCTTTTCTATGGTTTTGATTCTAGATAGTTTTTCAATAGTCAACTCTAGTTCATGAACTTTCTTTTTGCTTTCAACACATTTATCACATGTATGGTTTTCTTTAAAGCATGCAAGACTATCATTTTCTTTTCTAAGTTCTACTATTTCTTTGTTTAAAGAAGTGATGTCTTTTTCCAGATGAGTGATAGCTTTCTTGGATCTGTCTAACGCTTTAGCTAATTTTAATGATTTATCATGTAATTCAGTAAATGCTTCATATAATTCATCATAGGCATCTCGTAAAGATTCAGAGTTAGAATATACCTCAGTTTCACTTTCGCTGTCGTGGTCGGCCATGAGAGCAACTTGATCTTTTTCACTTTCTGAGCTATCTGATGAGTTCCTGTTTTCCCATGCTGTGTAGGCTTTTCTACTCCTTTTTCCTTTGGATCCCTTTTTCTCATCTCTTGGTCGTTTTCTTTGTAATTTTGGGCATTCCAATTTTATGTGACCGGGTTTCCCACATTCGTAGCAGGTTAAAGGACTTAAGTAGTTTTGTTTGCATGAGACTTCTTTGGTTGGAGAATTCTTTTCTAGAGACCTCCTTATGAACCTTTTGAATTCTCTTACCATTAGGTCTATATTCTCATCCTCTTCATCACTTTCACTTTGCGAGTCATCACTGTCGTCGGATGAACTTGAACTTGAAACTTTAAAAGCTAGGTTTTTCTTTTTCTTGATTTTTCCTTCATTCTCTGCTAGACGAGTGAGCTCTAACTCGTGCTCTAGTAGTTTCCCAAACAGAGTGGCAAGAGACATGGTAGTTAGGTTTCTTGATTCAGTTATAGCAGTTACCTTTGGTTGCCATTCTCGGTTTAGGCATCTTAGCACTTTGTTGATCAAGTCTTCGGGAGGAAATGATTTTCCTAATGAACCCAATTTGTTCACTATGTGAGTGAACCTTTTCTGCATCTCTGATATTGTTTCACCTGTATTCATTCTAAACAATTCGTACTCTCTGGTAAGAGTATTTATTCTTGCCCTTTTCACTTCACTTGTACCCTCATGAGTAACTTGAAGATTATTCCACATTTCTTGGGCAGATTTACAGTTTGAAACTCGAAAAAATTCATCAGCACTCAAAGCAGAAGTAATAATATTTTTAGCGCGTAAATTAAGTTGCACTTTTCTTTTCTCATCATCAGACCATTCATTTCTACTTTTTATTCTAAGAATACCATCTACTATGTGTGTGGGGACGAAAGGTCCTATTTCCACAGCATCCCAAACATCTAAGTCTACCCCTTCAATAAAAATTCTCATTCTTTCTTTCCAATATGCATAGTCTTCTCCGTTGAATCCCGGAGGACGGGAAAGAGATGCACCCTCTTGCGTATACCAACTTGAAGCCATTTCTCTTGAAGCGGCTAAGCTCTTTATACAAGAGTCTAGCTTTGATACCACTTGTTACCAAGTGGCTTCAGTCTCAAGAGGGGGGGTGAATTGAGATTTAAAACTTTTCAGATCTTTCGAAAACGTTTTTCCCCTTTTCAATGACTTAGATCAATTTTCGCGCAGGTTAAGTGGAAGCGAAGGAATTAGAATATAAAGCAGTAAAGCAGTATAACAGTAAAGCAGGAAAGCAGTAAAGCACACAGAGATTTATCCTGGTTCGGTCACCTCCTAGTGACCTACGTCCAGTCCTCACACCCTTGTGAGATTTTTCTACTAACACAACAAGGCTTACAGGTGCCTTGGAAAACCTTTACAGACTCAGGCACTCTCCTCCTAGGATACCCCACCTATAGAGAGCCCTCAGATCTAATATAACAATAACAAGAGATACCCCACCCCTGTTACAATCAACTGCCCTAGAAAGATACCCCACTTCCTAGTACATGCAGCTACCCTAGAGAGATACCCCACTCCCTAGAACAAAACACAACAATTAAATAATAAACAATTGTAAATGCAGAAATACCTCTAATGTAGGCAGATATTACAACTTGAAGAATACAACCCCAACTAACTCTTAGCAACAGATCAGCTCAGACGGACCAACGGTGCGTGACGAGCAAAAGTAAAAGCGTAAAGAGTTTTTCTCAAAAGTTCTCTGATTCGTGAAATGGGTTGTGTTAAAATGAACGTGAAGCATTGCCTATTTATAGGCTATGAGGAATTCATTTTTACGTTGAAAATGATGTAGGAATCGATTCTTTGTTAAAATGTATTTGATCTAGGAATCGATTTATTTAGGTAAGGAATCGATTTTATCTTTGTTTGTAAAATATGGGAAATCGATTCTTGAGTGCCATGGAAAGCTAGGAATCGATTCTATACTTAGTGAAAATATGTAGGAATCGATTTTCAGCTTGCCTGAGACAAGTGGGAATCGATTCTCAGTTATGTGCAAAAGGTTGGGAATCGATTCTTCCCTTAAAAAATATTTGGCTCAGAAATCGATTTGTGTATTATAAAACATGACTTGAAAATCGATTTATAGCTTTTCTATTTTACCTGAAAATCGATTTTGATATTTGTTTATGCATGGGGAAAATCGATTTTGTTATTTAAAAGGTGATAAGAATGTTTACGTAAATATGTATGCACCTTTAAAAAGACTTTGTGAGTGTGTGAGACTCTGAGATACGAGCTGACCTTTGAAAGAGCTTACACTTTTTCCTAAGACACACCCAAACCCAAATGACTACCCTTATATTTAAGGACTACCCTTAAACTTGAATCTTCAGTTCTTGGCTTGCTTGTCTTGGATTGTGACTTTGACGTTTAGTCACTTTTATTGACTTTGACCGTCAATCTTACCTTTGTCTTTTTCATCATCAAAACACATCCTGCAATATCAGGTTACCTGCAACACAAGGTATCCACAACTTTCGCAAGTAGCCAAACGGACAAAGGTCCTGATGGGCTCTCGCTACTTGAATCCACTCATCCTAAGATACTCTCACAGACCTGGGTTACGGTCTTTCTCTCAAAGCATATCATCTCAAGGTACAAGTGTGTGTGTGTGAAGGGCATTTCCTTAAAAACTACCCCACCTGCAAATGAAAATTCAGAACAGTCCAGGCAATAGCATGTTGTCTACCCTAGGGTTCAATATCAATCCAATATGAACTAGCCTAGTGTTTCAACAACAATCAAGTGCATTGCTTATCTCAAGAAGGGGAGCCAAGAAGAGGAGCCAAGAAGAGGGGATCATGATAGAATTGGGGAGAAATGCATGAGCTTACCTTGAAGAAAGGGAGCAAAGAAGAAGGGAACATAATTGGGATTGGGGAAATGCATGAGGGTACTAAGCACATAAGCAAAGAGGAGGAAGGAAAAACGAACATGGAAGAAGAGAAAACAGATGCACATGCATACAACATGATAAGAAAGAAAAGGAAACCGAAAGGGATGGAAGCAAACAAGGTATCCAAATCAAATCATAAACCACACATTTAATTAATTAGGCTTGACCCACTTAAAAAGGAAACGTCCCCAGTGGAGTCGCCAGCTGTTGCACCCAAAAAAGTCCCTGAGGAGATCTTTCTTCGTTTACAACTTTTTAAAACAATGAAGTCGCCACCAATATTTTTTATAAGAAAAATATTGAAGAAAACCCTTTTTGGAAAGCGAATGGCCTTTTGGAAACCGGAAAATTTGGGTTCGGGGGTCGGTTAGGCATGGGGAAGGTATTAGCACCCCACACCTCCTTTCTACCGAAAGGGAACCTTTAATTAAACGTGTGGTTTTAAGTGTTGATTTGGAAAATACTTAAATTTTCTTCTTTATTGAAAAGGGAATGAGAAGACTTAATGAAAATTTTTATTTTTGGCGCTTGACGAGAGTTAGCCTCTCGCTCCTACGTATCTCCTGGTGCGATGGAGAATTCAAAGCTACGTAGTTCTTGTTTGTCTTTTTCTTTGAAAGGGTTTTTGTCTTTTTTCTTTTTAGTGAGTTTTCGAAATAGGACGAGCATTTAGTGAATGATTAAACTAACCAAGGTTATGGGTAATCACCGCTAAGTACTCTTGAAAATGAGAGTCACCACCGCCAGTCAGACGAACAAAGGTTCTGATTGACTATTAGTAGCAACTCGTTTTTTATTTACTCTTTTGAAAGTGGTTTTCGAAAGAGATTGATTGGCACGAATGATCAAACTAACAAAGGTTATGAGTGATCATCGCTTGTTGTTCTTTTGGGAAAAAGACATTGCTACCAATGGCTAGACGAACAAAGGTTCTGATTAGGCACTAGCGACAATGGATTTGAAAATGATTCTTGAAAGGAGAATGTTTTTGTTCTGAAAATGATCTTGGTTTGCAAAAGTGATTCTTTTTTTTGTGTTATGAAAATAACTCTTTTCTTTTTGTTATGCAAATGCTAATTTTTAGGGTTGCGCTTGACGAGATTGTGGATCGCTCCTACGTATCCCAAATGGGAATCAAAGCGACGTAGTTCTAACGAGCCTTGAAAGTGAAGGTCTTTTTGCTTTGGTTTTGAAAAGTGAAGGGCGTTCATAATGATCAAACTAACAAAGGTTATGGGTGATCACTACTAAAACCCACTTAAGTGCATGTAAAAATCTCTTTTGAAAGATGAAAGCCTTCATGATGACCAAACTAACAAAGGTTATGGGTGGTCAACACTAACACTTGCTATGACTTTTGATACTTAGGAAAATATCTTTTGAAACTGAAAGCGTTCATGATAATCAAACTAACAAAGGTTATGGGTGATTATCACTAGTAGCTTATGCATATGAAAACATCTTTTTTTTTTGAAATTTAGTCTCTTAGGATAACCAAACTAACAAAGTTTATGGGTAGTTGTCACTAGTCACCATTTTCATGCTAAGCTATTTAGAAAAGAAAACAATGAATGCAAGAAGATTTGGAGATTCAAGCATGGCACAATCATTGAAATCGAATCCTTAGGCAAACAACAACATGGACATAACTTTACAACTAATCTCATTTGAATTCTTGAGCGAATATTAGCCTAGACTACACATATTAGACCACAACACATAAATAGGCAAAAAAGGAACATGAATTGGTCATTAAGCAAAAATGCAAGAGTAGGCAAGATTGAACCTAAATGCACATCTAATGGAAGATGCTAGGCGAGGACCATACTCAAATATTTCTACAAAACGCAAGGGAATCTAAATGCACATCTAGTGGAAGATGTAATGTATGGAATGGACCTATCTAAGTATTGATGATACAATATGTGAGTAAACAAGGAGATTACAAAGCACAAGCGAATTCAAAAGACTAGTATCAAGCATGATCATTGGCAAACCATAATCAAGCAAATCATCTTAGCAATCAAAGCATCAAAGCATGTTGAATCGCATTTTTGGTAAAGGTTCATGTGATTAGGCAAAGAAATGCACAAAACTTAACATAAACCCTATTTTTCTACAAGTATGTGAAACATAATATGCCATAAAACAACATTTTATTTCATGAAATGCAAGGATCAAGATCAAATCAACACAAATTAACAATCATTCAAGGGTGAGAAGCACCATAAGCACCCAAGCCTCCCTAAGTGCTTGTCAAAGTGCTTATGACACTTCTCACCAACAACAATCAACAATATGAGAATATGAAGATGATAGGATGAATGATTTTACATTTTTGAGGCAAGAACTCAAATGTGATGCAAGGTTTTAAGGATTTTACCTTAACTCCAAGCTAGGAAATGAGATGAGAAGATGAAACTAGACACAAATCAACAAGACTCCAAGGTTCTTCAACTCTAACCCACAAAAGCTTGGTGAAAACCTTCTTTGATGATGATGTTTGAACTTGAATGGAAAGTGGAGGAGATATGTGAAAGAGAGATGAGAATGAAGTGAGATGGTGGTGTTTGGGTGAAGAGAAAATCAAAAATTGTTGAGGGAGGAGGGTTAAGGGCTACGGTTTTAGGAGAGGAAAAGGGAGAGGTTTTTGTGTGCTAGGGTTTTAGTGTAGGAGAATGAGAAGGAAAAGATTGTGATGTGTGTAAATGAGAGGGTATTTATAGAGTTGTTTTAGGTCTAGGGGTAATTAGGTCATTGTTCTTTACTAGGTGCTCTAGGATTGGGTTTTGAATTTGAATGAAGGGCTAGGATTGGAGATCACTTGGATTGTGGGTAGTGAGAAAAAACAAAATGAGAGTGAGGGAGAGAGGGAGAATGGCGTGAGGAGAGAAGAGAGGAGAGTTTGTGTGAAAAAAAACTTGTCCTTTTTTGGGAATGGTGGCTCATATGTGATGTGAGGTAAAAATAGGGTTAAGGGTATAATTGAGATGGAATGTTACCAAAGAGGTAATTTTGTATTTTCTTGTGAAGAGGTGAGTATAAATGGGTGGGGTAATTTACAAAAGAGGGCATGAGTCTATGTGGGAGTGAGTGATGGTCACCAAAAAGGGAAAAGTTAAGAATAGTACAAAGCATATTCTTAGGGGATAAGGAATAGAAGAGTGTGGAAGAATTTTGTGAGAGAGAGAGAGAGAGAGAGGGAATTCGTATGAAGCAAGGGAGAGGAGGGGAAAAAAAACTTGTTTTTGGTCTTTTGTCTTATTGAGGACACTTCCTTCTTTTGAATTTTGAATTTCGAATTTTTGGGCATGGAAGTGAAAATGCACCTATTAAAAATGTGTCATATATACTTGAGCACCATAAAATATTCCCTTTAATTATTCTAGACAATAGAAATTGTCATTTAATAATTGGGGAATATTTAATGGTCTTTTTTGGGTTTTTTATGCACTAAAAATGGGGGAAAATGCATTTTTAATTATTTTAGACTAGGATTTTCTTTCCAAAAATTATACAAAAATTACCCTTAGTAGAGTAACATGTATGCCACGTCCTTGACCTGGTCTTGGTTCAAAACTAATTAATTTTCTTTTATTTAAATTCTCAAAAATGCAAAAATATGCACTATTTTATTTTCTAAAATTCCTGAAAATTAAGAAAAATGTTTTTGGGTGCCAAATGACAAGGGCACGGGGCAGCTCACGCAGTTACGACAGACGCGCGCGCATAATTCAAATAAAAATGTGAAATAGGGGATGAATACACATAAATGCACAAATCCACTATTTTCCACACATTATGAATTACCTTATTGTTCTATTTTTTCTAAAAAAAATGTTTTTGACTTGGGCGGACAAAATTGGGGTATGACAGGGGTCTCGGTAGAACTCACTGAGATGTTTATCTCATTGTTTATGTTTTGTGGTTTTTACAGAGAAGCAAGGGAAAAAGCAAATGTGAAGAAGCACGGCTAGGTGGTGTGCTTATGAAGACGGTGAAGATTTAGTTTTCATTGTTAATGTCTTTCCCTTGAGGTCTTTGTATTTCCGATTGTATAACTTGTATCTGTAAAAGTTGTAAAATCGTTTCCGCTATTTCTTGGTATTTGGATATTGGACTCTAGGTTATGAGTTGTTTTTATTTATGTTCAATATCTAAAACAGGGAATTATTCTCTGATGTATGCCTAGGTGTGCACTTCAGTATTTCTCCTTGTTAAAAATACCGGGGTGTTACATCCTTTCAATTACAAAAAGTGATAGATGTTGTTTCTTCATTAGAGAATTAGAATTTTAAAGTATAGGAGTTGATCTTATTCGATGAAGATGATATTGAGAATGAGAACATACAAAAAATTATAAATAACTTTGGAAATAAACGAAAGATAATAAAATTCTGACCAAAATGAAGTTGGAAAGTTACCCCAATAAAGGAGCTTTTTCCTTTTTATTAACTTATCTTTGTTATTATTATTATTATTATTATTATTGTTTATGCAAAACAGAATATTCTTATAGTCGTGGTCCTCGTGGATGATTCCCACAATGGCATTGGCATACTTCATTCTTGCACATTGGTACCAAGCCTGGACATAACCACTGACAAAATTCCCTGCAATGATCAATACAGCTTTCATTGACCACCTCTGTTTGCTGCTTATATTCAGAAACGTTGTTTTCTGTTGTTATCTCTCCATTGACCCTACAACGATAAATTCAATTTATATACAAATATTAAAAGTCATTTCGGGGAAAATTAGAGAAAACGTGCTACAATATATTTGGAAAAGAAACTTATATACCATAGCGCCAATAAAAAGAGGATCAGAATAGCAACAGAAAAAATGTTTTGTTTTCCCATTTGTTTTAGCGTGAAACTGGTTACTTCTGTATTGTATGGCTATAACCAGGTATATATAAGATTTTATTAAACATTTATAAATATGGAGTTGACTTCTATTTTGTTCTTATCATAAATATTTATTAACATTTTATTGACTAAATTTATAAAAGTGCACAACAATAATAAAGTTATTCAACGTAATTAATAGAGTCAATTATGTTTGAAGAATTAATAGGATAAAGTTTATTGACTAAATTTATATCTAGTAAAACTTTTTTGGACACAATGAGGGCCAGTTTGAATTCGCCCCATCCCGACCGTTTGTATAAAGTTCCAAAAGAAACTCAATTTGACGTTTAAAAATTTGTTAATATTATCAATGTAATACTTTTATTTCAAATTATTTAATATTTGGTATTGTATGGTAAGTAATAATAACATATAAATTAAATAAAATTTTAATATTTAATAATACATATAATTTCTTTTATAACGCCTAGAATAATATTAAAATACAACGAACTATATATGATAAGAATTCATTTATATCCCCTCCACACCAAAAACACCCTCCCAATGACCAGAAAACCACACTAAATAAAAAAGTTCTTTTATTATATATAATATTGATTGTTTATTGTTGGCTTTTCTATTTTAAAAATTATTAAGATATTCTTCAATAGTTTTTAACAATGACGGCAACTAAATGTATATAAAAACTATAACCCAAATTAAGAGTCGTAATGCAAATGGTAATTTGTTGAACATGTTTACTCATAACTATTAAGATCATTGTTTTTTACTATTCTTACACATCTCTTTGTCTTCTGACAGGTTTCTTTTAACGTTTATCTGATAACTCACAAAAATGTGAGTTATTTGCATTCATTCAAATAAGAATTATCTTGACCCTTAAGAAAATTATGCAAGAAAATGTAGTAGATATCTTCATATTAGACACTAATTGATTTTTTTGGATGTTAACTATAATCTGGGCACGAAAGTGCCATCTTTGTGGAATTTAATATGTGTGCTAGTGTGCAGGATACTTTCTAGTAGCGGCAATGCTACGGCAGGTGCTACGGCAGCAGAGCAGCGAATTAATGGGCAGGGGCGTGATTAGGCGAGGCGCCTCATTTAGCGCAACAGAAAAGGAAACATTATCATCTAGCGAGCAAGGCGCCTCCGTAAACAAGTCAGTGTAATCTCTAGGGTTTGTTGCAACAACCCGATGGTGAAGGCCCAAGAGAGGCGCGTCGTGCTACCAAGAGCCTATAAATAGGCAGCTTGCCCAAGTGAAGCAAGGACGGAACTCATACAGAATTTCATAGGAGAACAAGAGATCTGAGTCCAGTACACGAGAACCCTACCTCCACTAAACACCTTACTCATCCTTTCGCAGTCATCATCTTCCACGCTGAAATACAAGATCACTGTTAGCCAGTACTCCCAGCCTTGCGATAGCACCACCCGTCAGTAGTTGTGTAACACCTCCATGCTCATCGGTGTAACTCAGCCCTTAAGTGCTTTTTCTATGTTGATGAATCTGTTTACGGTAACTTTGTGTTGTTTTATCATGTCTAAGCTCATCTTGAGCTAAATCCTTTGATAGTCAAGACGATGGTGATATAAACATATTCTTTTAGAGTGCTTTAATGTGATTGATTTGTGATGCCTTGTTAGCTTATGTGTTTTCGTTGTTATAAACCCTCTTCGAACTTGGTCACTTTGACTAGGGTAACGTGTTTTAACATCTGAGAGGAGTTAACTCACCAATTTCATAAGTTAATATAGTTTGAAGGATAATAGGAATATTATTCTTTCCTAACGAAGGATAGGAATATGAAGTTAGGGCTATAGTGTGAACTGAAACAAGCTTTTCAACCTACGTAATGAACCTCAATGGGTGCTTAGGAATAAGGAAACCTTGACGACATTACGTTTCATAGCGATAGGAATATCCACTTTCATTTTGCACACTGAGTGCTATCACAACATCAATCACAACACTGCACCTACAGGTTTTGTTTATTGATCCTAGTCTTGACTATTTCCATCTCTCGTAGCTTTACTTGTTCATATCTTGTTGCTCTCGTCCCAATTACGTTAATCATTGCACAACAAACTTCACTTAGTTATTTGGTTACGTTTACTCACTAAATCAAAGGCTGCCCCATAGGCTTAGCAATTGAACCATAATCCTCGTGGGAACTATCTTTACTTACTACTTTATTACTTGTTAGATTGTGTATACTTGCACACGTTTTTGCACAACATGTTTTTGGCGCCACTGCCGGGGATTAACGGATTTAATAACTAAGTCTTAAGTAGTTTTTGTTTTAGTGAGCTTTTGTTTTCTCACCCTTGTCACTGTGAATTTCAGCTTTAGAGAAGTGTATGCGCAAAGCCCATCCGCCAGAGCATCACATAGACCCTGAGATTGAAAGGACAGCAAGGAGGTTGAGAAGAGAGGCTCAAAGAAGACTTGCAGAGCCAGTAGCTGAAGTAATTCCAATGGCAGAGCACGAAGATGAAGCCGTAGTGCTAACAAACATCGAGATGGCCAATGATAGAGAAAGGCCAATGAGGGAGTATGTTGTATTTGATCCCTCCACCACGGAAACTGGTATTGTAACACCTGCCATCGGGGCTGCATCCTTTGAATTCAAGTCTATGATGTTGCAAATGTTGCAAACAGTACGCCAATTCGCAGGAGGACCCACTGAAGATCCTCACTTGCACTTGAGGCAGTTCCTTGAAATCTGCAACAATTTTAAAATGCCTGAGGTAACAGAGGATGCATTCAGGCTGAGGCTCTTTCCATACTCACTAAAGGACAGAGCCAAAGTTTGGCTGAATTCTCTAGAGCCCAATTCAGTAGACAGTTGGAACAAAATGGCTGAGAAGTTCTTGGTCAAGTATTTTCCTCCAGTCAAGAATGCAAGGATGAGAAACGACATCACATCATTCAGGCAGCAAGAAGAAGAACCACTATATGAAGCCTGGGAGAGATTCGAGGATGTACTCAGAAAATGCCCTCATCATGGCATTCCCTTTGCTATCCAACTAGAGACATTCTACAATGGCCTAATTTCCCAATCAAGGCTTTTGCTGGATGCCTCTGCAGGAGGAGCCATCCTAAATCACTCTTATAATGATGCGTATGATTTGGTAGAAACAATAGCTGCAAATAGCTATCAGTGGCCTACTGTGAGAGTTAGTGCTGCAAAGAAAGTTGCAGGTATTCATGAGGTTTCTGAAATGATATCCTTGTCTGCACAAGTGGCTAGCTTGACCAACATGTTAAAAAGTATGTGTACCACTCCTGCACCAGCCACTGCTACCGTTGCTGCTGCCGCAGCATCTGCAGAAACATCAACTACTGCAAAAGCTGAGGTACCGTGTTGTGTGTACTGCAACAGGGGTCATTTGTTTGAAGAATGCCCATCAAATCCCATTTCTATCAATTATATTGGGA
Organism: Astragalus membranaceus; assembly: GCA_039519185.1. Lineage (NCBI taxonomy): Eukaryota > Viridiplantae > Streptophyta > Magnoliopsida > Fabales > Fabaceae > Astragalus > Astragalus membranaceus. The sequence continues at coordinate 127,094,122 of CM076851.1, forward strand.
ACAACAATAAAAACAACAACCCCTACTCCAACACATACAACCCAGGGTGGAGAAACCTCCCCAATTTTTCATGGAAGGACCCAAATGCTGCTGCTAGTCAGGCTAAACCCGCTACACCTCCAGGATTCCCTGCACAGCCTGCTACAAAACCTAATGCTGACAATCCCCTAGCTGAGGCACTCAAGGCATTTATGAGTGAAACCGAGGCACAGTACCAATGCCAGGGAGCTGCTATACAAAACCCGAAGAACCAGATTGGCCAAATTGCAACTGCAATCACAGCTAGACCAAGTGGCACACTGCCAAGTACTACTGAGCAGCCCAGCACATCTGGTAAAGAGCATGTTAAAGCCATCACACTAAGGAGTGGTAAGGAAACTGCTGCCTTACCCGCAATGGTTAACACAGGTGCTATCCTAGTTGCTGTCAGCACTGGCGCAGTACCTGTTGCTGAGAACTATGATACTACAGCAGAAACTGCAACTCCAGCAGTCAAAACCCCCCAGAAGTTTGTCCCTAAGAGGCCTCCTCCCCCCTTTCCCCAAAGGTTAAAGAAGGCCAATCAAGACAAACTGTTTGGGAAATTCATGGAGATTTTAAAGCAGCTTCACATCAATATCCCATTGGTGGAAGCTTTGCAACAGATGCCGAACTATACCAAGTTCATGAAAGATGTGCTAGCCAAGAGAAAAAGGCTTGGTGAGTTCGAGACAGTGGCGATGACACAGGAGACAAGTATGCTTTTACAGAGTAAGGTTCCTCAGAAACTCAAAGATCCAGGTAGCTTTACTATCCCTTGTTTCATTGGGGGTAATTACTGTGGCAGGGCTTTGTGTGATTTGGGTGCAAGCATAAACCTGATGCCCAAATCCATTTTTAAAAACCTAGAAATTGGTGAGGCAAAGCCCACCACAGTAACACTCTCATTGGCAGACAGATCTACTGTCTACCCGGAAGGAAAAATTGAGGATGTTTTGATCAAAGTAGATAAATTTGTTTTTCATGCTGACTTTATAATACTTGATTTTGAGGCTGACAAGGATGTGACGATTATCCTTGGAAGACCGTTTTTGCCACAGGTAGGACACTGATTGATGTGCACAAGGGAGAGCTGACCATGAGAGTTAATGACCAGGAGGTCACCTTCAATGTTCTGAATGCTATGAAGTACCCTGATGACAGCACCAGCAGTGCTGAATGCCATTTTGTTTTGTGAAATGCACTGTTTGGTCCAAAAGCAACTGCTGTCACAGAATGACATACTGAAGCAAGAGCTGCGGCATATTGAAGAGAAAGAACTGAAAGGAGAGGGGTTGGCTGAAATCAAAGCAGACAAGCCAGATGTTCAAAGGTGGACAAAGAGGTATGAATCTCTGAATCTCTGGAACATACCATCCATTGAGAAACCACCCAAGCTTGAGTTAAAGCAACCCCCTCCTCATTTGAAGTATGCCTACTTGGGAGAAGAGGACACTCTGCCTGTAATCATAGCTGTTGAGTTAAGTGTGCAGCAAGAAGAAGAATTGCTTGCTGTTTTGAGGAAAAATAAGAGAGCCATTGGTTGTCAAATGACCGATGGGGTTAAGTCCTGCTTTGTGCATGCACAGAATTTGCTTGGAGGAAAGCTCCAAAAACAGCATTGAAGCACAAAGAAGGCTTAACCCCATCATGAAAGAAGTCGTGAGACAAGAAATAATTAAATGGTTAGATGCTGGGATCATCTATCCTGTTGCTGACAGCACTTGGGTGAGCCCTATGCAATGTGTCCCGAAGAGAGGAGGAATCACTGTAGTAAAAAATGAAAAGAATGAGCTAATTCCCACCAGGACAGTAATGGTTGGAGGATCTGCATGGACTACAGAAAGCTAAACAACGCCACTAGGAAGGACCACTTCCCCCTCCCCTTCATTGATTAGATGTTAGACAGACTAGCTGGGAAAAAATTATACTGCTTCCTTGATGGATAATCAGGATATAATCAGATTGCTACAGCCCCTGAGGACCAAGAGAAAACTACATTCACCTGCCCTTATGACACCTTTGCTTTTAGAAGGATGTCTTTTGGGCTGTGCAATGCTCCAGCCACCTTCCAGAGGTGCATGATGGCCATTTTTTCTGAATATATTGAAAAATCCATGGAAGTGTTCATGGATGATTTCTCTGTATTTGGGGAGAACTTCCATGCATGCTTGCTTAACCTCAAAGAGATACTGAACAGGTGTGAGGAGACAAACTTGGTTCTGAAAAGTTTCCACCTCCCACATCAGTCAAGGGGATAAGAAGTTTTTTAGGGCATGCTGGTTTCTACAGAAGGTTCATAAAGGATTTCTCAAAAATTTCAAAACCCTTATGTATGCTGCTACAGCATGAAACTGTGTTCAAGTTTGATGAAGAATGCTTGGTAGCATTCAATAAGCTGAAGGCAGCACTGGTGACAGCACCAGTAATCATAGCACCAGAATGGACCAAACCCTTTGAACTTATGTGTGATGGCAGCGATTATGCCGTTGGGGCAGTGCTAGGACAGAGAAATGACAAGGTATTCCATACCATACATTATGCCAGCAAGACTTTGGTGGACGCTCAATTGAACTACACCACCACGGAGAAAGAGCTGCTGGCAGTGGTATTCGCCTTTGATAAGTTCAGGTCGTACCTTGTGGGAGCTAAGGTAATAGTTTACACTGACCATTCTGCTATAAAGTACCTTATTGCCAAGAAAGATGCTAAGCCAAGATTGATTCATTGGGTGCTGTTAGTCCAAGAGTTTGACTTGGAAAATAGGGACAAAAAGGGAGTGGAGAATCAGGTCGCAGATCACCTTTCAAGAATTCCAGATCTGAGCCCACCTCCTTTTGAGGCAGAAATTAAGGAACATTTTCCTGATGAGCAGTTGCTGGCCATATCAGTAGCTAGGAAGGACACAGGCTCCAGTGCTTAAACTCCTTGGTACGCTGATTTTGTAAACTATCTGGTCAGCAATGTGGTACCCGAAAAGCTCACAGCCCAGCAAAGAAAAAGGTTTTTCCATTCCACAAGGCAGTATTTCTGGGATGAGCCCTTTCTATACAAGAAATGCGCATACCAATTTCTCAGAAGATGTGTTGCTGAGTCAGAGATAGAGGACATCCTGAAGCATTGCCACTCTTCACCATGTGGAGGCCATTTTGGAGGAGCAAGAACTGCTGCTAAGGTTCTACAAACAGGTTATTTCTGGCCCTCCATTTTTAAAGATTCTCATGAATATGCTAAAAAGTGTGATAGATGTCAAAGGGTGGGCAATATATCAAGTAAAAATGAAATGCCCTTAAATAATATCCTAGAAGTTGAGCTATTCGACGTTTGGGGTATTGATTTCATGGGACCCTTTCCACCCTCCTTTGTGTTGACCAAGTGACTTCAAACACAAGAGGGGGGGTGAATTGTGAAATAGCGATTTAAAAGATAAAGTATTTAAAATAAAGCGCTTAAGAAAACGTTTTGATTAGAATAAGAGTGATAAGGCAATAAAAATAACTTGCAAGGAAAATAAAAGAGATGAAGGGAAAGAAGAAGACATGCAGAGATTTTATCCTAGTTCGGCCACTTCTGAGGCCTACGTCTTGTCCCCAAGGAAAACTCCAAGGGATTTTAATCAATCACTAGCTTTTAAAACGGGTTCACCTAGAAACCTTTACAACCAAAGCGCTTACAGTACCGGGATATCACCTCCCTATGTAAAAGACCTTCAAAACCAAAAGATGTCACCTCCCTTGAAGAACCTGGGATCACACCCAACAATAAGAAATACAAAAGATTTTGATAACACACTCAATAGTGTGGATAGAACAAATTGAAGCACAGTAATACAACTCAAACTATATGGAATATAAAGCTCTCAAATAAAGATTTTAGCAAGCGTAAGAAGAGTGAGAGTGATGAGAAGAATGATAGAGTTTCAGATGCAAGAATGAGTTTTTTTTCAAAGTGAAATGTGAAGAAATGCTAAAATCGATTGTGTGCTTGAATGACTTAGAGATGATGATCGATTATGTGCTTCCTTAAAAGAAGGAGGAAATCGATTATGTGCTTCCTTAAAAACATGAGGAAATCGATTATGTGCTTCCTTAAAAGAAAGAGGAAATCGATTATGTGCTTCCTTAAAACATGCGGAAATCGATTATGTGCTTCCTTAAAAGAGAAAGGAAATCGATTTTGTGCTTCCTTAAAGTATGATGAAATCGATTTTGTGCTTCCTTAATGCATGATGAAATCGATTTTGTGCTTCCTAAAAGCATGGTGAAAATCGATTTTGTGCTTCCTCAAAGCATGATGAAATCGATTATGGTTGTCTCTAAAATCATTTATGCATGCATGAGATTTGTTTAAAAATTATTTTCATGCAAGAAAAATATTGTGAGTGTGTGATTTATTTTAGAGAGCTTTATTTCCACTTACACAAATATCCTAAACACACACAATACAATAAACAACTCTTGACTTGAAAGCTTGATCTCATTTTCCGCTTTTTGCAATCTTGACCTTTTTGAACTTCTTTTGTCAATCATCAAAACCAGATTATTCCTGTCAAGCCATATATTCACATTCTCCCCCTTTTTGATGATAACAAACATCATTAGAAGGGATTTGCTCAATGAAAGGGTTAGGATAGAAATATTTAGTAATAATGTATATATCAGAGATAAGCGCAGATTATACTCCCCCTTTCAATATGCAAGCATTAAAAAAATGCTCCCCCTGAAACATGCAAATCACATAACTCTCCCCCTTTTGGCATTATCAAAAAGCGGAAAATAATCGAAAAAGAGCAGTCTAAAGCATATATTCAACATGGAGCAATAGTAAAAAACACACAGTCACTCAATGCACGATTGGTTCAGAATTCCCAATTCTGTTCTTATGAAAGAGAAACTTTCTTTGGCCAAAGGTTTAGTAAAAATATCTGCAAGTTGATTAGATGTTTCCACAAACTCAATCAAGCAATCACCTATTTGAACATGATCTCTGATAAAATGGTGTCTAATCACAATGTGTTTAGTCCGTGAGTGATAAACCGGATTTTTTGTGAGATTCACGGCACTAGTGTTGTCGCATTTAATTGGGACTGTTTTGAGATCCATACCAAAATCACTTAATTGTTGTTTTATCCCAATTATTTGCGCACAACAACTACCTGCAGCAACGTATTCCGCTTCGGCGGTGGATAGCGCTACACTTGCTTATTTCTTACTGTGCCAAGACACTAAGGCATTTCCAAGCAAGTGACACGTTCCACTGGTACTCTTTCGATCCATTTTACAGCCTGCAAAGTCAGAATCGTAGTACCCAACCAAAGTGCAATTCGTCCCTTTAGGATACCATAAACCCATGTTTTGTGTGCCAATGAGGTATCTCATGATGCGTTTGACCGCAGAGAGATGTGATTCTTTGGGATTAGCTTGAAAACGTGCACACATAGAAACACTACACATAATATCAGGACGACTAGCAGTGAGATAGAGAAGAGAGCCAATCATACCTCTATACTTGCTTACCTCCACCGACTTACCTTCCTCGTCTTTGTCAAGAGAGCATGATGTACTCATGAGAGTTGAGATTTCTTTGGCATTGTGCATTCCAAATTTCTTAAGGAGCTCTTTGCAGTATTTGGATTGGTTTATAAAGATTCCATCCTTTGTTTGATGGATTTGTAATCCAAGGAAGTATCGAAGCTCACCCATCATGGACATTTCAAATTCACTTTGCATGATGTTAGAAAAATTTTCACAAAGAGATTCATTAGTAGCTCCAAAGATAATTTAATCAGCGTAAATTTGAACAAGTAAGAAGTCATGATTTGAATGTTTGAAGAAAAGTGTTGTATCAACTTTACCTCTTTCAAAACCTTTTTCAACTAGAAATTTGCTTAAGCGATCGTACCAAGCTCGAGGTGCTTGTTTCAAGCCATACAATGCCTTTTTCAATTTGAAAACGTGATTGGGAAACTCAAAATTTGTGAAACCCGGGGGTTGATCAACATATACCTCTTCTTGAATATAACCATTTAAAAACGCACTTTTTACGTCCATTTGAAAAAGTTTAAAATCCATGAAGCATGAGAAAGCAAGAAGCATGTTTTGTGTGCCAATGAGGTATTTCATGATGCGTTTGACCGCAGAGAGATGTGATTTTTTGGGATTAGCTTGAAAACGTGCACACATACAAACACTACATATAATATCAGGACGACTAGCAGTGAGATAGAGAAGACAGCCAATCATACCTCTATACTTGGTTACCTCCATCGACTCACCTTCCTCGTCTTTGTCAAGAGAGCATGATGTACTCATGGGAGTTGAGATTTCTTTGGCATTGTGCATTCCAAATTTCTTAAGGAGCTCTTTGCAGTATTTGGATTGGTTTATAAATATTCCTTCCTTTGTTTGATGGATTTGTAATCCAAGGAAGTATCGAAGCTCACCCATCATGGACATTTCAAATTCACTTTCCATGATGTTAAAAAATTTTTCACATAAAGATTCATTAGTAGCTCCAAAGATAATGTCATCAACGTAAATTTGAACAAGTAAGATGTCATGATTTGAATGTTTGATGAAAAGTGTTCTATCAACTTTACCTCTTTCAAAACCTTTTTCAAGTATAAATTTGCTTAAGCGATCATACCAACCTCGAGGTGCTTGTTTCAAGCCATACAAAGCCTTTTTGAATTTGAAAACGCGATTGGGAAACTCAAAATTTGTGAAACCCGGGGGTTGATCAACATATACCTCTTCTTGAATATAACCATTTAAAAACGCACTTTTTATGTCCATTTGAAAAAGTTTAAAATCCATGAAGCATGAGAAAGCAAGAAGCATGTTTTGTGTGCCAATGACGTATCTCATGATGCGTTTGACCGCAGAGAGATGTGATTCTTTGGGATTAGCTTGAAAACGTGCACACATACAAACACTACACATAATATCAAGACGACTAGCAGTGAGATAGAGAAGAGAGCCAATCATACCTCTATACTTGCTTTCCTTCACCGACTTACCTTCCTCGTCTTTGTCAAGAGAGCAAGATGTACTCATGGGAGCTAAGATTTCTTTGGCATTGTGCATTCCAAATTTCTTAAGGAGCTCTTTGCAGTATTTGGATTGGTTTATAAAGATTCCTTCCATTGTTTGATGGATTTGTAATCCAAGCAAGTATCAAAGCTCACCCATCATGGACATTTCAAATTCACTTTGCATGATGTTAGAAAATTTTTCACAAAGAGATTCATTAGTAGCTCCAAAGATAATGTCATCAACGTAAATTTGAACAAGTAAGATGTCATGATTTGAGTGTTTGATGAAAAGTGTTCTATCAACTTTACCTCTTTCAAAACCTTTTTCAAGTATAAATTTGCTTAAGCGATCATACCCAGCTCGAGGTGCTTGTTTCAAGCCATACAAAGCCTTTTTCAATTTGAAAACGTGATTGGGAAACTCAAATTTTGTGAAACCCGGGGGTGATCAACATATACCTCTTCTTGAATATAACCATTTAAAAACGCACTTTTTATGTCCATTTGAAAAAGTTTAAAATCCATGAAGCATGGGAAAGCAAGAAGCATGTTTTGTGTGCCAATGACGTATCTCATGATGCGTTTGACCGCAGAGAGATGTGATTCTTTGGGATTAGCTTGAAAACGTGCACACATACAAACACTACACATAATATCAGGACGACTAGCAGTGAGATAGAGAAGAGAGCCAATCTTACCTCTATACTTGGTTACCTCCATCGACTCACCTTCCTCGTCTTTGTCAAGAGAGCATGATGTACTCATGGGAGTTGAGATTTCTTTGGCATTGTGCATTCCAAATTTCTTAAGGAGCTCATTGCAGTATTTGGATTGGTTTATAAATATTCCTTCCTTTGTTTGATGGATTTGTAATCCAAGCAAGTATCGAAGCTAACCCATCATGGACATTTCAAATTCACTTTGCATGATGTTAGAAAATTTTTCACAAAGAGATTCATTAGTAGCTCCAAAGATAATGTCATCAACGTAAATTTGAACAAGTAAGATGTCATGATTTGAATGTTTGATGAAAAGTGTTCTATCAACTTTACCTCTTTCAAAACCTTTTTCAACTAGAAATTTGCTTAAGCGATCGCACCAAGCTCGAGGTGCTTGTTTCAAGCCATACAATACCTTTTTCAATTTGAAAACGTGATTGGGAAACTCAAAATTTGTGAAACCCGGGGGTTGATCAACATATACCCCTTCTTGAATATAACCATTTAAAAACGCACTTTTTACGTCCATTTGAAAAAGTTTAAAATCCATGAAGCATGAGAAAGCAAGAAACATGTTTTGTGTGCCAATGAGGTATCTCATGATGCGTTTGACCGCAGAGAGATGTGATTCTTTGGGATTAGCTTGAAAACGTGCACACATACAAACACTACACATAATATCAGGACGACTAGCAGTGAGATAGAGAAGAGAGCCAATCATACCTCTATACTTGCTTACCTCCACCGACTCACCTTCCTCGTCTTTGTCAAGAGAGCATGATGTACTCATGGGAGTTGAGATTTCTTTGGCATTGTGCATTCCAAATTTCTTAAGGAGCTCTTTGCAGTATTTGGATTGGTTTATAAAGATTCCTTCCTTTGTTTGATGGATTTGTAATCCAAGCAAGTATCGAAGCTCACCCATCATGGACATTTCAAATTCACTTTGCATGATGTTAGAAAAATTTTCACAAAGAGATTCATTAGTAGCTCCAAAGATAATGTCATCAACGTAAATTTGAACAAGTAAGATGTCATGATTTGAATGTTTGATGAAAAGTGTTCTATCAACTTTACCTCTTTCAAAACCTTTTTCAAGTATAAATTTGCTTAAACGATCATACCAAGCTCGAGGTGCTTGTTTCAAGCCATACAAATCCTTTTTCAATTTGAAAACGTGATTTGGAAACTCAAAATTTGTGAAACCCGGGGGTTGATCAACATATACCTCTTCTTGAATATAACCATTTAAAAACGCACTTTTTATGTCCATTTGAAAAAGTTTAAAATCCATGAAGCATGAGAAAGCAAGAAGCATGTTTTGTGTGCCAATGAGGTATCTCATGATGCGTTTGACCGCAGAGAGATGTGATTCTTTGGGATTAGCTTGAAAACGTGCACACATACAAACACTACACATAATATCAGGACGACTAGCAGTGAGATAGAGAAGAGAGCCAATCATACCTCTAAACTTTCTTTCCTTCACCGACTTACCTTCCTCGTCTTTGTCAAGAGAGCATGATGTACTCATGGGAGTTGAGATTTCTTTGGCATTGTGCATTCCAAATTTCTTAAGGAGCTCTTTGCAGTATTTGGATTGGTTTATAAATATTCCTTCCTTTGTTTGATGGATTTGTAATCCAAGCAAGTATCGAAGCTAACCCATCATGGACATTTCAAATTCACTTTGCATGATGTTAGAAAATTTTTCACAAAGAGATTCATTAGTAGCTCCAAAGATAATGTTATCAACGTAAATTTGAACAAGTAAGATGTCATGATTTGAATGTTTGATGAAAAGTGTTCTATCAACTTTACCTCTTTCAAAACCTTTTTCAACTAGAAATTTGCTTAAGCGATCGCACCAAGCTCGAGGTGCTTGTTTCAAGCCATACAATACCTTTTTCAATTTGAAAACGTGATTGGGAAACTCAAAATTTGTGAAACCCGGGGGTTGATCAACATATACCTCTTCTTGAATATAACCATTTAAAAACGCACTTTTTACGTCCATTTGAAAAAGTTTAAAATCCATGAAGCATGAGAAAGAAAGAAACATGTTTTGTGTGCCAATGAGGTATCTCATGATGCGTTTGACCGCAGAGAGATGTGATTCTTTGGGATTAGCTTGAAAACGTGCACACATACAAACACTACACATAATATCAGGACGACTAGCAGTGAGATAGAGAAGAGAGCCAATCATACCTCTATACTTGCTTACCTCCACCGACTCACCTTCCTCGTCTTTGTCAAGAGAGCATGATGTACTCATGGGAATTGAGATTTCTTTGGTATTGTGCATTCCAAATTTCTTAAGGAGCTCTTTGCAGTATTTGGATTGGTTTATAAAGATTCCTTCCTTTGTTTGATGGATTTGTAATCCAAGGAAGTATCGAAGCTCACCCATCATGGACATTTCAAATTCACTTTGAATGATGTTAGAAAAATTTTCACAAAGAGATTCATTAGTAGCTCCAAAGATAATGTCATCAACGTAAATTTGAACAAGTAAGATGTCATGATTTGAATGTTTGATGAAAAGTGTTCTATCAACTTTACCTCTTTCAAAACCTTTTTCAAGTATAAATTTGCTTAAGCGATCATACCAAGCTCGAGGTGCTTGTTTCAAGCCATACAAAGCCTTTTTCAATTTGAAAACGTGATTGGGAAATTCAAAATTTGTGAAACCCGGGGGTTGATCAACATATACCTCTTCTTGAATATAACCATTTAAAAACGCACTTTTTATGTCCATTTGAAAAAGTTTAAAATCCATGAAGCATGAGAAAGCAAGAAGCATGTTTTGTGTGCCAATGAGGTATCTCATGATGCGTTTGACCGCAGAGAGATGTGATTCTTTGGGATTAGCTTGAAAACGTGCACACATACAAACACTACACATAATATCAGGACGACTAGCAGTGAGATAGAGAAGAGAGCCAATCTTACCTCTATACTTGGTTACCTCCATCGACTCACCTTCCTCGTCTTTGTCAAGAGAGCATGATGTACTCATGGGAGTTGAGATTTCTTTGGCATTGTGCAGTCCATATTTCTTAAGGAGCTCTTTGCAGTATTTGAATTGGTTTATAAATATTCCTTCCTTTGTTTGATGGATTTGTAATCCAAGCAAGTATCGAAGCTAACCCATCATGGACATTTCAAATTCACTTTGCATGATGTTAGAAAATTTTTCACAAAGAGATTCATTAGTAGCTCCCAAGATAATGTCATCAACGTAAATTTGAACAAGTAAGATGTCATGATTTGAATGTTTGATGAAAAGTGTTCTATCAACTTTACCTCTTTCAAAACCTTTTTCAACTAGAAATTTGCTTAAGCGATCACACCAAGCTCGAGGTGCTTGTTTCAAGCCATACAATGCCTTTTTCAATTTGAAAACGAGATTGGGAAACTCAAAATTTGTGAAACCCGGGGGTTGATCAACATATAGCTCTTCTTGAATATAACCATTTAAAAAAGCACTTTTTACGTCCATTTGAAAAAGTTTAAAATCCATGAAGCATGAGAAAGCAAGAAGCATGTTTTGTGTGCCAATGAGGTTTCTCATGATGCGTTTGACCGCAGAGAGATGTGATTCTTTGGGATTAGCTTGAAAACGTGCACACATACAAACACTACACATAATATCAGGACGACTAGCAGTGAGATAGAGAAGAGAGCCAATCATACCTCTATACTTGCTTACCTCCACCGACTCACCTTCCTCGTCTTTGTCAAGAGAGCATGATGTACTCATGGGAGTTGAGATTTCTTTGGCATTGTGCATTCCAAATTTCTTAAGGAGCTCTTTGCAGTATTTGGATTGGTTTATAAAGATTCCTTCCTTTGTTTGATGGATTTGTAATCCAAGGAAGTATCGAAGCTCACCCATCATGGACATTTCAAATTCACTTTGCATGATGTTAGAAAAATTTTCACAAAGAGATTTATTAGTAGCTCCAAAGATAATGTCATCAACGTAAATTTGAACAAGTAAGATGTCATGATTTGAATGTTTGATGAAAAGTGTTCTATCAACTTTACCTCTTTCAAAACCTTTTTCAAGTAGAAATTTGCTTAAGCGATCATACCAAGCTCGAGCTGCTTGTTTCAAGCCATACAATGCCTTTTTCAATTTGAAAACGTGATTGGGAAACTCAAAATTTGTGAAACCCGGGGGTTGATCAACATATACCTCTTCTTGAATATATCCATTTAAAAATGCACATTTTACGTCCATTTGAAAAAGTTTAAAATCCATGATGCAAGAGAAAGCAAGAAGCATGCGAATGGCTTCTAGCCTAGCCACGGGGGCATAGGTTTCATCAAAATCTATGCCCTCTTGTTGATTGTAACCTTTGGCAACAAGCCTTGCTTTATTTCTAATAATAATGCCGTTTTCATTAAGCTTGTTCCGAAAAACCCATTTGGTTTCAATCACTAGATGATTTTTAGGTTTAGGAACGAGTTCCCAAACATTGTTTCTCTGAAATTGATTTAGTTCCTCTTGCATGGCAAGGGTCCAATGTTCGTCAAAAATAGCTTCATCAATATTGTTTGGTTCAATTTGAGAGACGAAAGCCATATGGTTACATGCATTCTTTAAAGAGTTTCGAGTAGTTACCCCTTTTGAGATATCACCTATCACTTTGTCAAGAGGATGGTCCTTTGACAGTCTCCATTCTTTAGGTAGATCTTGTTGAGGTGATTGATCTTCATCTTCCTTGCTTTTGTCCTGATCTTTTAGAAGGCTGTTTCCCAAAATTTCTGCAAGATCATCAACATTCTTTTCTACCACAACTTTGGGGTTAGTTTCATCAAAGGTAACATGCACTGATTCTTCTATAGACAATGTTCTTTTATTATAAATTCTAAAAGCTTTACTAGAGTTGTAATATCCAAGAAAAATGCCCTCATCAGCTTTAGCATCAAACTTACCAAGATTGTCCTTCCCATTATTCAAAACAAAGCACTTACATCCGAATACGTGAAAGTGGGAGATATTTGGCTTTCTTCCTTTGTAAATTTCATAGGGAGTTTGTTTTAGAATAGGCCTTATGAGGACTCTATTCATTACATAGCATGCGGTGCTTAGCGCGTCTGCCCAGAAATACTTAGGAAGGTTAGTTTCATTGAGCATCATCCTCGCTAGCTCTTCAAGAGACCTATTTTTCCTTTCCACTACTCCATTTTGTTGAGGAGTTCGTGGTGAGGAAAAGGTATGGTCAATTCCATTTTCATTGCAAAAATTTTCAAAAGCCTCATTTTGAAACTCACCACCATGATCACTTCGGATAGATGCAATAGTTAAACCTTTTTCGTTTTGAATGATCTTAGCAAGCAAGTTTTCGAAAAGCACCAAAAGCGTCATTTTTATGAGAAATAAATAAGGTCCATGTATAGTGAGAGTAATCATCCACAATAACGAGTGCATAGTAATTGCCACCAAGGCTCATAGTTCTAGATGGTCCAAATAAATCCATGTGTAAAAGTTGTAAAGGTCGATTTGTAGAAATAACATTTTTTGGTTTAAAAGTGACCTTTACTTGTTTTCCTTTACGAGCAAGTTTATTTAAAAGATCCATGTGGATACGGGCTGCTCTCTTATGCCATAGCCAAGTTTCATCCTCTTTACTAATAAGACAACATGCATCATTTGAGGGAAGATCATTTAGATCAACAGTATAGGTGTTTCCAACTCTTTCAGCAGTAAAAAGGGTTTGCTTGTCCACAGTATTTTTTACCTTGCAAGTATAAGAATCAAACACAACCTTATTACCTTTGTTGCAAAGTTTACTAATACTTAGCAAGTTATGCTTCAAACCTTCAACTAATAATACATTTTCAATAACGGGATTTGGTTTCTTACCAATAGTGCCGACACCAATAATTTTACCTTTTGTATTGTCACCATAAGACACAAAGCCGCTGCTTTTTGGAGTCAAATGAGAGCATTTCTCTTTGTCTCTTGTCATGTGCTCTTTGAACAGCCGCTATCTAGATACCACTTTGAGCTCTTGGCTTTCAAGCACACCTACATCACAAAATGAAGTTTTAACTTTTGGTACCCAAATCTTTTTGGGTCCTCTTGGGTTAGTCTTGGGAATTGTGCCCTTTAGAATCCACTTCCTTTTGTCATTCACATCAATGTTCTTTCTTGCATTACAAATAGAAGATGTATGACCATTTCTACCACAATAATAACATTTTGTGAAAGGGCTACTAGTAGTTTTGTTTGGGCAAAAAAACTTTTTGAAAGATTTTTCATGATTCTTTGGTTGATAGCCCAAACCAGCTTTATCATAAGTTCCCCTTTGATTTCCCAAAATGATATTTAGATTATCTCTTCCCCTGGTGAATTTTGCAAGAGTGTTGTGCAAATCATTGACTTTGTTTTTCAAAACATTGCAATCTTCACATTTGAGAGTAGTCTCCTTTTTATTTTCATAAGAGTTGCAAGAGGAAACTTCACTTACGAAAATTTGTTTTTCTTTAAGAACATCTATTTCCTTATTTAAAGTTTCAACATTGGATTGAAGAGTGGAAATAGTTTTATTAGAATTTGAAACAATTTTCCTAAGTTTAGTTGACTCATTATTTAGTTCTTCACAAATACTAAGCAACTCATCATAAGTTAAATCAAGTTCAGTTTCAAAGGAGTTTACCTCGTCTTCCTCATGCTCTGCCATGAGACATAGCTTTGCCTCCTCTTCTTCAGATTCATCGGATGATTCCATGTCATTTTCATCCCAAGTGATATGCGCCCTTCTTCCTTTTGATTCCTTTCGGGGTTTTCTATCCGGTTTCTCATATTTTTGATTTTGAGGGCAGTTCGGCTTTATGTGTCCCTTCTTACCACATTTATAGCATGTTGGATTGAAGGAAGTTCCTTCCTCATTCTTCTCTTGATGATTAGCCAATTGTTTTGATTTTCCTATGTGCTTCATGAACTTTTTGAATCTCCGAACCATTAGGCTCAAGTCTTCATCATTTTCATTGAGGCTGTCATAGTCTTCCGTGTCACTTTCTTTGGTGCATGCTTTAAGAGCAAATCCTTTCTTTTTCTTTTCACCTTCCTCGCTTTCAGCTAGTCGATTCAATTCGAGCTCATGTTCCTGCAATTTACCAAACAAAGTGGTTAAGTCTATAGAGGATAAGTCTTTTGATTCCGAGATAGCTGTCACTTTGGGTTGCCAATTTCTATTTAGGAATCGCAGAACTTTATTGGTCAAGTCCTCATTTTCGAAATATTTTCCAAGGCCTCAAAGATGGTTAACTATATGGATGAAACGTTTGTTTAGTTCTTGGATGGTTTCACCCGGTTTCATCCTAAATAGCTCATACTCATGAGTTAATGTGTTCATTCTAGCCCTTTTGACCTCGGTAGTACCTTCATGGGTCACTTGAAGGGCGTCCCACATTTCCTTGGCGGTTTTACAATGTGATACGCGACAGAACTCATCGATGCTTAACAAGATGAGTGGGAACAAATGGACCATTAACGACAGCATCCCAAATATCACAATCTACTCCTTCAATAAAAATTTTCATTCTTGTTTTCCAATAGTCATACCCTTCACCATTGAAAGATGGGGGTATGTTTAAGGAGTCATTGTTAGAAGTCATCTTGCCTCTTGAGACAGTTAGTCTCTACCAAGAGTCTAGCTCTGGTACCCCTTGTTGACCAAGTGACTTCAAACACAATAGGGGGTGAATTGTGAAATAGCGATTTAAAAGATAAAGTATTTAAAATAAAGCGCTTAAGAAACTGTTTTGATTAGAATAAGAGCGATAAGGCAATAAAAATAACTTGCAAGGAAAATAAAAGAGATGAAGGGAAAGAAGAAGACACGCAGAGATTTTATCCTAGTTCGGCCACTCCTGAGGCCTACGTGATAACTCTTAAAAATAAGTTATTTATGCCAAAACAAATGAGGATTAAACTTGTTCAATGGTAGTTAGTGCAAATAAATAGAGTATTTCTATATAATTTAATATAAATGTGTTCGTAGTGTTTAAAATGTATTTTGGGCACTTTTGGTGCCATTTTGTGGGATTTCACTCTTTATTTATTTGTGCAGGAATATTTAGCTCAGGAATTGTGTCGAATGCTGTGGTAGCACGAGAGCAGCTGGGGGAGTACAAAAATGAATTAAAGTGGTCCCGGGTGTTAAAGTGAAGAAAATAGTGTTTTGTCCTATGTACGGGTGTGCAAAAAGGAATCTGCACATTAATGGGCCGCAAAAAGACAAACTTTCCTTGCTTTTTGGGTTGCCAGCAGTTTTCAGAATTTGCCTTGGCCCAATTGGTACTTTGAGAGAGAAATTAATATAAAAGGCAAGGCTTCACCTAAAAAGAAGACGCCTCCACTCATCCATAACCTCCATCCATGAAACCCTAGCAGCCGCCATCACCCCATCTTCATTCATTCCACCTCCATCACGTTTTCAGTACCAAAACTCCAATTTTCGGAGCTGAGAATTCACATTCTGCAGCACTGTTTTTCAACAGCACAGCACAGATTCGGTGGAGCAGATTGACAACACTGGAAGCTTATTTTGAGTTCCAATTTGTTTGTAATTCCTTCCCTCCTCTGTGTATTCGTTATCTACGCTGTAATTGTGATTATCATGACTTCATTTGGGGTAACTAGGTACTACTTTGTCATGTCTACGCTCATTATGAGCTAGATCCTTTTAAGTCAAGACTATGTGATGTATTTTGGAACCAAATGGTTTGTGTTGTGATTAATGTTTGATGATTCATTAACTTGTGCGATTTAATATCAAACACTCTTTTTGAACTCGATCACTTTAATTAGGGTAACGTGCTTTAATTTCTGGAAAGGATTAAAGTGCTGATTTCACAAGTTAATATAGTTTGAAAGGTAATAGGAATATTACTTTTTCCTAGTGAAGGATAGGAATATGAAGCTAGGGCTATAGTGTGATCTGAAACATGCTTTACACACTACAGAATGAACCCCAATGGGTGCGTAGGAATAAGGAAACCTTGGCAACATTCTGTTACTAGGATTGGAAAATCCACTTTCAATTCTGCGCACTGAATGCTATCACAGCACTGACCACAGCACTGAGTTATTTGGGGAAAAATTACTGAACTTAGTCTTGCCTTTTTCTATCCATTTTTACATCTTCTTAATTGCTTTTTACTGTCATTTCAACTTTAGTTTACCGTCCTAATTATCTTAATCAAATGTGTTACTTGTTACTTTATTGTCTCACTAACTAGATTGGCTAAATTGGGAATTTGTGAAGTTAACCATAATCAATCATCGTGGGAACGATCTCTACTTATCACTTTATTACTTGTTCGACTGTGTATACTTGCACACGTTTTTGCACAACAAGTTTTTGGCGCCGTTGCCGGGGATTGAAAGTGTTGATTTTCATGAATTTTTCATTTTCGCTAGTTTAGTTATTTGAGATTCTATCCATTTTGTGTGTTTGTTATTAGGAGCAACATTTCTATTTTGTATTGTGTTGTTCTTGATATTCTTAGTATTACTAATTGTGTTTGTGTTTTTGTGACAGAAAAAAAAACCTCTATCCATGGAACGTTGGTATTTTGACTCTATGCAAGCAAGAAGTTTCCAAGTCCAACCACAAACTTTCAGGTACGGTTGCTATGGAGGTGATTATGGAGGGGGCTGTTTTGAGACAAGATTCACGCCCGTGACCGCCTAAAATGTGAATTGTGCCATGGAAAATTTCATATTGGAGCAAGAGACATACTCTCTAGCTCAAACCGAAGGATTCGATGAGAACATCTCCAACTTCCAAGACTTGGTGGCTCAATCCCTTGAGGCTACCAAGGTGGATAATGACAACTTTCAAGTGTCATGCAAGAATATAGAGGCTCACATTAGAACAATTATGGAGCATCTAAAAGAAGAGCGTTGAGTTGAAGAAGTGGTTGAGCTAGAAGAAAAGATTTGTGTTGGAGAGGTGGTTGAGAAAGAAATAGAGAGTGTAGAGTTGGCAAATGAATGTGTCCATTTGGAAGTAGTGGAAGAAAAAGAAAAAAAGAATGTAGTAGTAGTAGTAGAAGTAGAACAAAAAGAAAAAGAAAAAATAGTGAGAAGGAAGAGAAGCCAAGGGTGAGGCGTGAAGGGAGTTATGTGACATTTAAAACCCAACCCGTGGTAATAGAAGACAAGAGTCCTCCGCACAACAAGTTCCATTTTTCTCAAGAATGGAGGAATTCATATCCCAAATGCTTAGTTGTTGGGGCATGGGAACACTTGCTTCTCTATGCCAAATACATGGGATTTCTGCACAAAGGAAGAAAGCGGATGGATGAGATCTTCTTCTTGTCATATTACCCACCATAACATGTGTGTTAAAGGGGAAAGTCTAGCTAAAGACTATAAATTAAGCGCTGCTGGGAGGCAACCCAGATTCTAACCTTTTTAGTTTCTATTTTTTGTTCATTATCATTTTTAGGAATCAAATTGGTGGGATGGCTGCTGTTTTGGGGTTAATTTTTCCTATTTTGGAGCTCTTTCTGGTGTTATGCATTGTGCAGTATTTTAACAAATGCTGTCACAGTGCCAAATAGCACCATTTGCAGCACAAATACTCAGCATAGTGGTGCTGCCGAAGCTGCTGGAGAAGGTGAAAAAGCCAATCCGAACTTGGAAATCGTGGGGGAGACTGTGGCAATGAAGCCTATGACCATTTTTGAATCCCGAAGAAGTGCCAGGCTAGATTCAGGGAAATAATCCCACCCTTTGTTATTTGTTTTTGTCATTTCTATTCTATTTTGTTAGTGCTGTCCTATTTAGTTTGTTTTTCTGTTGCTGTCATGTTCTTAATTTTCTGTTCTGTGCTGTCTGTAAAGCTGCCACAGCAGCTGTTAATGCATAACGAAAATATAAATTTTAAGCTCTAAGTACCAAGGCAGAACCCAATGAGGATAGCCAGAATTGGTGTTGACTTAGAATTCTGAATGAAATAGCCTAGACCCTATAGTATACACTTAACTCTTGCATTTTGGAAATAGGTGAAAGGCTTTACTTAGGTGGAAGTTAGGTGAAAACTTAGCAAGGACCGAAACTGCCTGGAATTTGATAGAAACTGCATGTAGGTAAAAGTCAAGTTTGGGGGTAACCTGCTAGTAGCAAGCCCGGGTGCCATCAAGGTCAAATAATGTAAATAGAGGGTGCACATTTGCAAAATAAATAGAAAGTCAAAATCAAATAAGTTTCACTCTTGCAACAAGGTTTGTTTGACCACTGTGTAGGGAGGCTGTTTTGTGGCGACACCATTACAGTTTCAGTCGAAGCAGTGGTCAAGCTAATCGGAAAAAAAAAAAGAGAAAAGAAAAAAAAAGGAGGTGTGCACCACTCTAGTACCAATCGTAATCAAGTTGTATGGCCTAGTTTCAGTGTATAATTTTAAGAGGGCTACCCTTGTGTGAATCGTTGTAAACTCTGCCTGTAGCTATTGAGAAGGAAGGGCAATGTAGGAAATTCTAAGTAGGATCCGAAGCCAAGCCTAGTAAATGTTGGAGTCTATGGAAGGAGTGCAAGAGAACACACACACATCAAAGCTAGGGGAAAAAGCTATGATTTCAGAAATTGCTAAGGGCTCTAAATGTGTTATGTTTGAGGGGAAAGCCTTGAGAAAAATAGAGCTGTGCTGGAACTGTTTTCAATGCTGTTAACTGCTGTTGTGCTCTGCTTTGTGCTGTTTAGGTGTCATTACTTGAGGACAAGCAATGGTTCAAGTTTGGGGGTGTGATAACTCTTAAAAATAAGAGTTATTTATGCCAAAACAAATGAGAATTAAACTTGTTCAATGGTAGTTAGTGCAAATAAATAGAGTATTTCTATATAATTTAATATAAATGTGTTCGTAGTGTTTAAAATGTATTTTAGGCACTTTTAGTGCCATTTTGTGGGATTTCACTCTTTATTTAGTTGTGCAGGAATATTTAGCTCAGGTGCTGTGCCGAATGCTGTGCTAGCACGAGAGCAGCTGAGGGCGTAGAAAAAGGAATTAAAGTGGTCTCGGGTGTTAAAGTGAAGAAAATAGTGTTTTGTCCTATGTACGGGTGTGCAAAAAGGAATCTGCACATTAATGGGCCGCAAAAAGACAAACTTTCCTTCTTTTTGGGTTGCCAGCACTTTTCAGAATTTGCCTTGGCCCAATTGGTACTTTGAGAGAGAAATCAATATAAAAGGCAAGGCTTAACCTAAAAAGAAGACGCCTCCACTCATCCATAACCTCCATCCACGAAACCCTAGCAGCCGCCATCATCCCATCTTCATCCGTTCCACCTCCATCACGTTTTCGGTACCAAAACTCCAATTTTCGGAGCTGAGAATTCACATTCTGCAGCACTGTTTTTCAGCAGCATAGCACAGATTCGGTGGAGCAGATTGACAGCACTGGAAGCTTATTTTGAGTTCCAATTTGTTTGTAATTCCTTCCCTCCTCTATGTATTCGTTATCTACGCTGTAATTGTGATTATCATGACTTCATTTAGGGTAACTAGGTACTACTTTGTCATGTCTACGCTCATTATGAGCTAGATCCTTTTAAGTCAAGACTATGTGATGTATTTTGGAACCAAATGGTTTGTGTTGTGATTAATGTTTGATGCTTCATTAACTTGTGCGATTTAATGTCATACACTCTTTTTGAACTTGATCACTTTAATTAGGGTAACGTGCTTTAATTTCTGGAAAGGATTGAAGTGCTGATTTCACAAGTTAATATAGTTTGAAAGGTAATAGGAATATTACTTTTTCCTAGTGAAGGATAGGAATATGAAGCTAGGGCTATAGTGTGATCTGAAACATGCTTTACACACTACAGAATGAACCCCAATGGGAGCTTAGGAATAAGGAAACCTTGGCAACATTCTGTTACTAGAATTGGAAAATCCACTTTCAATTCTGCGCACTGAATGCTATCACAGCACTGACCACAGCACTGAGTTATTTGGGGAAAAATTACTGAACTTAGTCTTGCCTTTTTCTATCCATTTTTACATCTTCTTAATTGCTTTTTACTGTCATTTCAACTTTAGTTTACCGTCCTAATTATCTTAATTAAATGTGTTACATGTTACTTTATTGTCTCACTAACTAGATTGGCTAAATTGGGAATTTGTGAAGTTAACCATAATCAATCATCGTGGGAACGATCTCTACTTATCACTTTATTACTTGTTCGACTGTGTATACTTGCACACGTTTTTGCACAACACTACGTCTAGTCCCCAAGGAAAACTCCAAGGGATTTTAATCAATCACTAGCTTTTAAAACGGGTTCGGCTAGAAACCTTTACAACCAAAGCGCTTACAGTACCGGGATATCACCTTCCTATGTAAAAGACCTTCAAAACCAAAAGATGTCACCTCCCTTGAAGAACCTGGGATCACACCCAACAATAAGAAATACAAAAGATTTTGATAACACACTCAATAGTGTGGATTGAACAAATTGAAGCACAGTAATACAACACAAACTATATGGAATATAAAGCTCTCAAATAAAGATTTTAGCAAGCGTAAGAAGAGTGAGAGTGATGAGAAGAATGATAGAGTTTCAGATGCAAGAATGAGTTGTTTTTCAAAGTGAAATGTGAAGCCTCTATTTATAGGCTTAGAAAAATATAGCCGTTGAGTAGAATATAGAAATGCTAAAATCGATTGTGTGCTTGAATGACTTAGAGATGATGATCGATTATGTGCTTCCTTAAAAGAAGGAGGAAATCGATTATGTGCTTCCTTAAAAACATGAGGAAATCGATTATGTGCTTCCTTAAAAGAAAGAGGAAATCGATTATGTGCTTCCTTAAAACATGCGGAAATCGATTATGTGCTTCCTTAAAAGAGAAAGGAAATCGATTTTGTGCTTCCTTAAAGTATGATGAAATCGATTTTGTGCTTCCTTAATGCATGATGAAATCGATTTTGTGCTTCCTAAAAGCATGGTGAAAATCGATTTTGTGCTTCCTCAAAGCATGATGAAATCGATTATGGTTGTCTCTAAAATCATTTATGCATGCATGAGATTTGTTTAAAAATTATTTTCATGCAAGAAAAATATTGTGAGTGTGTGATTTATTTTAGAGAGCTTTATTTCCACTTACACAAATATCCTAAACACACACAATACAATAAACAACTCTTGACTTGAAAGCTTGATCTCATTTTCCGCTTTTTGCAATCTTGACCTTTTTGAACTTCTTTTGTCAATCATCAAAACCAGATTATTCCTGTCAAGCCATATATTCACACTTTGGCAACCTATACATACTTGTAGCCGTAGATTATGTGTCAAAGTGGATAGAAGCAGTTGCTCTCCCCACTAATGATGCAAGGGTTGTGCTGAAATTTATCCAGAAAAATATTTTTACAAGGTTTGACACACCCAGAGCTATCATTAGTGATGAGGGCACCCACTTCTGTAACAAACTGATGGAAGGGTTGTTGGCAAAATACGGAATTAAGCATAAGATTGCCACAGCCTACCACCCTCAAACAAGTGGGCAAGTAGAGCTATCAAATAGGGAGATAAAACGAATTTTAGAAAAGATGGTGAACCCATCAAGGAAGGACTGGTCCATCCATCTGGATGATGCTCTTTGGGCATATCGAACAGCCTTCAAAACACCCCTTGGTACGTCTCCCTATAGTCTGGTTTTTGGTAAGGCTTGCCACTTGCCCATTGAATTGCAGCACATGGCTTTTTTGGGCAACCAAGAAGCTAAACTTTGATTTGAAACGAGCTGGCTAGGCCAGAATGCTGCAACTCAATGAGCCTGAGGAATTGAGACACTTTTCGTATGAGAATGCCAAGATATACAAAGATAAAACAAAGCCTTGGCAGGACGCCAAAATATTGAGAAGAGAACTCAAGGAGGGTGACCAAGTACTGTTGTTTAACTCTAGACTACGGCTGTTCCCTGGAAAACTGAAGTTTAGATGGTCTGGCCCATTCACCATTCTCAAAGTGCACCCTTATGGGCTGTGGAATTGAAAAATGAAACTAATGGCAATGAGTTTAAGGTGAATGGCCAGAGAGTTAAACTGTATTTGGGTGAGCCTGTGCCCAGAGCAAAGGCATCCACCCCCCTGAGTGACCCAAATTGATGAATATCTTTCAGTCAGGCTGAGGACTCTTAAACCAAGCGCTACTAGGAGGCAGCCCAGAGGCTAACAATTTTTATTTTCAGTATTTTTACCAAGTTTCAGGAATAAAGGGAGAGCACTGATATTGGGAGAAGTGCAATGGGAGATTTAGCTAGCGCCCTGTGCTGGCAGCATTGAGGGGTGCTCCTGGTAGCAGTGCTGGTAGCATTGCGAGATGCCGTTTCAAGTAACGCGCTGGAAAAAAAAGAAGTTTGAAATTCTAAAGGCATGAAAAGATGCTACGCTGGCACTAGAGGCACTCAAGCGCGCGCAGAGAGCAGTTGGGCGCTGACAGCGTGCGTCAGCACGTCGTGTTATGCTGTCTTATCCAGCACGCCAACTATCGCTTCAACTCCCCCTCCATGCCTAGCCTGTAACGCCTCACGCCCATTAACTCTATAACTTCTCTTCTCCACACACCATAACTCCTCTGCACCGAATACAAAACCGTCACCTCCCACCTTCCCCAACTGAAATCGCTCCACCATCATTAAATAGCAACCCCCTTCACCATCCCCCATTGCTAACCGCAAAGCATTTCCCTTCACC
Source organism: Astragalus membranaceus (assembly GCA_039519185.1). Classification (NCBI taxonomy): domain Eukaryota; kingdom Viridiplantae; phylum Streptophyta; class Magnoliopsida; order Fabales; family Fabaceae; genus Astragalus; species Astragalus membranaceus. The sequence goes on from CM076851.1 coordinate 127,117,620, forward strand.
ACCAATACGTCAAAGCCTCCCCCTCACCCAATAAACCCTACAGCCCTCACCGAACCAAAAATGGCACCCAAACTCAAATCTCCGTCCTCCAAAACCCAGAAACCTAACCCAAAGCCAGTACTAGAAGCCACTCTTGGCCGATTGCCCAGCAAATACGCCATAGAGCTGTTCACCAACTCTACCCAACATCGCAACCCACTTCCTGAGCGAGGAATAGCCCCAAAATCCCTCACCCCAGCCACCAGAGAAATCTTCAGCAACCTACAATGGGAGAAACTAACCAAGCAGCCACCCTACATCCTCCCTGGGCTCACCAGGGAGTTCTATGCTAGAGTACTTGAAAGGCTCAAGGGCAACCCGAAACCCACCTTTTCTGTGGTCTGGGGGTGATTGGTTTCTTTCGCCGCAAGTCTTTTGAGAGTGCTCTGCGTGTCGGGCACGGAATGGGTCAAAGAAGTTTCAAGCGCCTTCAAAGTCAAAAGAACACTGTTGAAACCATTCCTGCGATCCCTGTCGTTATGGGTGATGAGTACAGTGCTCCCGACCAAGCACAATCTCTACTGGCACAAGGAGCGACTGTTCCTACTAAAGGCCATGCTGGCCTACAGGCAGTTCAATCTGGGCCAGCTGATAGAGAGAGAAATTCTGGCCTGTGCCAGAAGAAGTGTTGGTCTGCTGTTCTACCCGAATCTGATTAGGCTACTTTGCGAGGCTGAGGATGTGCCCAGATGTGACCAAGAAGAGGACGATTTTCAGCTTGACCCTGAGGTAATCTTGACCTATGAGGAGGAGAAGAAGGAGAATGCTGAGAAAAAGGAGAAGAAACAAAAGAGAGAGGAGGAGGCTAAAAAGACCTAATCAAAAGAAGTCAGTGGGCTATCTGATGTGGTGCTGCTGCTGCAGAATCCATCCTGAAGCAAGGGGTTGTGTGGGCGTTCCTCAAGGCAGCCCATGTATGGCACACACAGGGAAGTGGCGAAACTATTCTGCCACCCCCTGTGTTCCTTGACTGGGTGTTGCCGGATGCTGGCCCTAGTGGCCACGCTCATGAGAAACCTGCCCCAAGAGATGAAGGAGGAAGGAAAAGCACATCTGGTGCTGCCAAGACGACGGCAGCACCCCCAAAAGAAACAGTGCTGATTGACAGTGATGATGAGGAGGAGGAAAGGAATCAAGGAAGCTCTAGTAGCTCCTCCCCAAGTGAACTCTGAAGGAAAGGAAGAAGGCAGTGCTGCAGCTGAGAGAGAGAGAGAGAGGGGGGAAATCCAAGAATGACCAAGAGAAGAGAAAACCCCCTGCAAACCCAACAAGTGCTGGGAAGAGTGCTGCCACAGAATCCTGCCCATGCAAGAAAAGGAAAAGTCCTGTTGCAGCAAGTGCTGCTGATGTGCCATTTCAGCTGCCTCCTAAGTCCACATGGATTAGGAGGAAAATGTGTGCAACCAGACCACCCCGCCGGAAAAGAATGTTGATGGAAGAGAATGCTGAAGAAGACGAGCAGGAGGATAAGGAAGAAGTCGAAGAAACGATTCCACCCTGTAAGCCAGTAATTTCTATTTTCTCTTCTTATGTTTTTCTTGCAAAATGCCCATCCTCCGCCTGGTGGTTGACAGTGAGAACACTGTCTCCGCTTAAGTTGGGGGGTGGAGCAATTATAACCCTCTTCAAATCCAAAGTATGTTCCCCTAATATCCCAAACATTAATCAAAAATTTGCTGTGTTCATTTTCTGTGTTCTGCTGCTATGTACTGTTTTTGCTAGGACTACTTTACTTGCTACGGTAGCATCTGTGATAGGTAGTGCTAGGATAGCACCTGTGATAGCATTGATAAAAAATAAAAAAAGTCCTATTTTTCTCAAGGCAGAACCCGATGAGGATAACCAACAATGATATAAGCTTAGAGGTGTGAATGGAATAGTCTAGCCCTTCTGGTATACACTTAACTCTTTGTCTTTTGAAATAGGTGTAAGGCTTACATAGGTAGAAGTTAGGTGAAAACTTAGCAAGGACCCAAACTGCTTAGAACTTGAAAGAAACTGCGGGTAGCATAAAAGTCAAGTTTGGGGGTAGCATGCTAGTAGCAAGGCCAAGAAATGTAAAAGAGGGTGCACATGTATAAACAAGTTGCGCAAGCGCAACAAGGTGAAGTTGGCCACTGCGTTAGGAAGGCTGTTTTGTGGAGACACCATTACAGTTTCAATCGAAGCTTTGGCCAAGCTAACCTTCAAAAAATAAAAAATAAAAAAAAAAATATGTGCACCAATCTCAAGATACGGCCCAAATAATCAAAGAAAATAGCTACCCCTGTGTGAATCAATGCAATAATCTACCCGTGGCAATTGATAAGGATAAGTAGCGTAGGAAATTCTAAGTTGGAACCAAAGCCAAGCCTAGTAAGTACTGAAGCCTGTGGAAAAAGTACAAAGAGAGCACACACACACTCAAGCTAGGGGGCGAAAGCTATGAATTCACATGACAAGCAGTTTGAACAGTGTTCATTCTGAGGGCGATACCTTGAGAAAATAGAAAATTTTAGAAAGCTATCACATGCTGTTCACTAAAGTGCTACCCTGGTGCTGTCATCACTTGAGGACAAGTAATGGTTCAAGTTTGGGGGTGTGATAACTCACAGAAATGTAAGTTATTTGCATTCATTCAAATAATAATTATCATGACCCATAAGTAAATTATGCAAGAAAATGTAGTAGATATCTTCATATTAGACACTAATTGATTTGTGGATGTTAACTATAATCTGGGCACGAAAGTTCCATCTTTGTGGAATTTAATATGTGTGCTAGTGTGCAGGATACTTTCTAGTAGCGGCAGTGCTACGGCAGGTGCTTGTTATTAATTCAGCAAGTGCACTGAAAGCGTTGCAAGTAGTAAAATTACGGTAAGTACCGGTCGATTCCACAGGGATTGCGTGTTGTAACAATAGCAAAGTTAATTAATTCTAGGTTGTGAAATTTGGTTGATTTGTAATTGTGTAACGCGAACGTAAAAACTATTGTTGAATTGATGAGAAAAAGCGATTAGGGATCGAATCCTCTCCCTTCACCTATGTTATGAACCTTCAGCTAATTACAGATTAATTGTTTGAACTACCAGATTCAATTCACTATAGTAGGTTAAGGACAATTCCTTGCCTCAGAACCACTTTTACCTAATTGAGTTACCCTAATTCCTTAGGTAAATCATGCCAACCGGTAAAGCAATAAACTTAAGAAATAAAGAATTCATGCATCCAACCCCATATTCCTTTCACAAGTACATGATCTAATACCCCATATCCAGCATGCAACCCATATCCCTATGTGATCACATAACCTAAATCATTATAATTATCATATGTAACTATAAAGCATTACGATCAGAGGCATAGACTTATGATAATTCAAACAACTAATTGTATTAACCATAACAAAGTATCCATAACATAGGTTCACGGAGAATCATCTCTCCCTAATCTTAGAAATTTAGTTACACATGGTGAATAGAGACATAACTAGAGTAGAGAAAGCAATACAAGTAAAGATAGACATAGGAACCTTCAACCCTCGTTCCCAAGTGGTGAAAAGCTCCCAAAATCTGGCTTTCCTCTGCTCCAAAACGTCTGTTGCGCTCCCTTGACCAAGCTCTCTTCCTTTTTCGCTTAAAATCCTTAAAAACCCTAATTTTCTGGCCTCCATCGCGGCGCGACACGATTCCATCGCGACGCGATGGTGCTGTTTAGTGACTGGTCGCGACGCGGCACGATCTGGTCGCGACGCGAAATTGAACAGAACCAAAATTCCTCCTGCTTCAAGCTGCCTTTGCGACGCGAACCCTCCTGGTCGCGACGCGAAATTGGACAGAAACTTAATTCTTCCCAATTGTGCTGCATCTCCGGGCAAGTGTCTGGTTCGCCGAATGATGACACACAAATTGGAGGTCTTCAAGTACAAAATAACTCCAACAATGCAGGAATGGCTTACAAAAGGATTTCCTACTACAAATTTCTAATACTAAGCTAAATCCCCATATACTAACTATGATACAATCAAAAACCTGCACAATTGGTCCTAAAATTGGACAGCTTACATCATATGACAGAGAGTCAAAACAACCCCAAACTTAAACTTTTTCTTGTCCTCAAGCAAACATTCAATTCAGGCTGTGGCTATTTTTTTTATTTAGCTGTCACACGTTCTACACAAACCAATAACTACACAGTATATCAAAAATCATCATCAACCTAATGCAGTAGCAAGACAACTAAATTGGTAAGACACAAGATCATAAGCGGGCAAGCATTCTCAAGTTATCTCTTTTTCACACATCTCACCGGTGTTTCTCTCTTTGAGGTGTTTAGGGTATTCACTCAATTCACAGTACCTGCATCATCGTTTCATAGGCTTGAACAAGTACTATACAAATCAATACACAAGAAATACATACACACTTTTTGAGGGCTTTCAAAGGTTGTAATGGGGCTTAGGTAAGGGTGGATACATTTGGATAAGTAGGTTACAATTTGGAGTTAGGCCTACTTCTCTCTGTGTCAATTTCAACAATCTCACTCACTTCCCCATTTTCCCAAAGCATTCCACAAGAGAAGGACTTATTTACTTATTTATTTATATATAACTCTTTTTTTTGGAATATATATATATATATATATATTCTTTATCCTTCTTTCCTTGTATGCTCCTTTCTCTTGTATACCACCCAAAACTTAGAATGTTGCTATTCCATGAGCAACCCCAAACTTAGAATGTTTCCCCACTCCCATGCTTTATCTACCTAACTCCAAGTTAAGAAAAATTAGGCTATGATTTGCAGTAAAATTACAAAAAATAAACAATTAGGCTCAGAGGGGCTAACAAGGGATAGCAATTAGAGGGTTGGCTTGAAAGGCTCGGGTTTTCAAAAATTGCCTCAGTGTGTATATAAATCACATGCAAGATAGTTAAGTACAAGCTCAAGTTCTGCAGACTAATGCAAGCAAGGAATAATCACACAATGAATAGAATAAGTGTTTGGGGGCAAACCTCACAGCTGGGAATTTTAAGAGATGTTACCTGAGAGAATGCCCACAGATGATCTCAGTCTGCCTCAACTTTTGGCATGACCACTAGCAATACCTGATGATAAAATTTTACACACTAGCAATCACAAGGTAAAATGTAAAACATATGAAACTAAATACCACAATACCATAAAATGGAAGCTGCTTGCAAAAAGCCTAGGGTAATGGTGCCTCAATATCACAGGATAAGTTGTAATAATATAGTACAGACCAAAGTGCAAAATAAAGTCAAAAAGAAAAATAAAGTACATAAAAGCAAAAAAATAATAGAGTAAAGATCACCAATAGGTTGCCTCCCATTAAGTGTTTCTTTAACGTCACTAGCTTGACGTCTTTGAGATCTCATGGATCTCTCAGCATTAGAACCATTCGAGCCTCTTCTACCGTGTTCCCAATGTATGGCTTGAGTCTTTGTCCGTTGACCATAAAAGATCTTTTGGACTCTGGCTCTTCTACTTCAATCGCCCCATATGGTGTCACTTCTTTAACCAGAAAGGGCCCCGACCACTTGGATTTCAATTTTCCTGAAAATAATCTGAGCCTTGAGTTAAACAGCAACACTTGTTGCCCAGGTTGAAATTCCTTTCTTGAAATGTGCTTGTCATGGTACCTGTTCATTTTTTCTTTGTAAATACGGTTGTTCTCATATGCATGAAGGTGCATCTCATCCAACCCATGTAGCTGTAAGATCCTCTTATCTCCACTTGCTGCAGGGTCAAAATTTAGGAATTTCAACGCCCAATAAGCTTTGTGTTCCAGCTCAACCGGCAAATGACAAGATTTTCCATAGACCAATTGGTAGGGAGACATTCCTAATGGTGTCTTGTATGCTGTCCTGTATGCCCACAGCGTATCATCTATCTTCACAGCCCAATCTTTCCTTGAGTTCCCTACAGTTTTTTCCAGAATTTTCTTTAATTCTCTGTTTGAGACTTCGACCTGACCATTGCACTGAGGGTGGTAGGGGGTGGACACTTTATGCTTCACACTATATTTAGACAGCACATTGTTCAGTTGAGTGTTACAGAAGTGGCTACCCCCATCACTGATCAAGACTCTTGACCACCGAATCTTCCACCCATTTCGAAACATAATCCACCGCCACCAATATGTACTGACAAGAATGAGATGGCGGAAAGGGACCCATGAAGTCAATTCCCCAACAATCAAAAACCTCTATTTCCAGTATAGGGTTCAATGGCATCTCCCCCTTACGAGAAATATTGCCAGTCCTTTGGCATCTATCGCAACTCTTTATGTAATTATGTGCATCCTTAAATATGGATGGCCAATAAAAACCTGATTGGAGAACCTTTGTTGTTGTGCGTTCCCCATTTTAATGCCCTCCACATGGGGAATCGTGACAATGCAACAAGATCTGCTGACTCTCACTCCCCCAGACACATCTTCTAAGAAGTCCATCGGCACCAACCTTAAAGAGGAATGGGTCGTCCCAAAGATATTGTTTGACCTCACGGAGGAATTTCTTCTTTTGCTGCCATGTGAAATCTTCTGGTACCGTTCCCCCTGCCTTGTAGTTTGCTATGTCAGCAAACCACGGTATCTCTTCAATAGCTAACAATTTCTCATCGGGGAATTCTTCCAGAATTTCTGCTTCCCGAATAGTCACATCTTTGTTTTCCAGTCGTGACAAGTGATCAGCCACCACGTTCTCGCTCCCTTTTTTATCCTTGATTTCCAAATCGAATTCCTGCAAAAGAAAAATCCATCTGAGGAGTCGAGGCTTAGACTCGCCCTTCGTTAGCAGGTATTTGATTGCTGCATGGTCAATAAATACAATAACTTTGGACCCAACCAGATAGGAGCGAAATTTTTCCAGTGCAACTACTATGGCTAGCAATTCCTTTTCCGTCGTGGCATAGTTTACCTGATTTTCATTCAAAACCATGCTAGCATAGTATATAGCATGAAAGAATTTCTCTGATCGTTGCCCCAGCACAGCGCCCACTGCATAATCACTAGCATCACACATTAGTTCAAAGGGCATATCCCAGTTAGGGGCTACAATGACTGGGGCCGAAGTCAGTTGTTTTTTTAATATATTGAAAGCATGCAGACATTCATTATCCAAAACAAAATCATTTTCCTTAACAAGCAGATTGCTTAAGGGTTTTGCAATCTTTGAGAAGTCTTTTATGAAACGCCGATAGAATCCGGCGTGTCCTAAGAAACTTCTCACTCCCTTTACATTCGTAGGGGGGAGGCAGCTTTTCTATAACTTCGATTTTTGTTGGGTCGACCTCGATACCTTTTGCTGAGATCTTATGCCCAAGAACAATTCCTTCTTGAACCATAAAGTGACACTTCTCCCAATTCAGAACTAAATTGGTTTCGGTGCATCTCTTCAAAACGGTATTCAGGTTAGCCAAACAAGAATCGTAACAAATGCCAAACACAGAAAAATCATCCATAAATACCTCGATTGCGTTTTCCATCATGTCAGAGAAAATGGACAACATACACCTTTGAAAAGTTGCAGGGGCATTGCACAAGCCGAAGGGCATCCTTCGATAGGCGAACACACCAAACGGACATGTGAAGGCAGTCTTCTCTTGATCTTCGGGATCCACAGCTATTTGATTGTACCCGGAATACCCATCCAGGAAGCAATAAAAGGCTTGTCCCTCCAGTCTTTCTAGCATCTGATCCATGAATGGCAGAGGGAAGTGATCCTTCCGAGTGGCTTGATTCAATCTCCGATAGTCAATACACATTCTCCACCCAGTGACTGTGTGAGTAGGGATAAGCTCATTCTTCTCGTTTTTCACCACAGTCATACCACCCTTCTTGGGCACCACATGCACTGGACTCACCCACGAGCTGTCTGAAATGGGGTAGATCATTCCGGCATCTAAAAGCTTCAGTACTTCTTTCCTCACTGCCTCTTTCATGGTCGGGTTCAACCTCCACTGCGGTTGTATAATAGGTTTGAACTCTTCCTCGAGCTTTATTTTGTGCATGCAAAAAGCTGGGCTAATCCCCTTAAGATCTGAGATAACCCAACCTAAGGCAGTTTTATTTGCTCTCAACACTGTTATCAATTTTTCTTCTTCCAGCTGAGTTAGGGAACTACTTATGATGGCTGGGTGTTGACGTTGCCCCCGAGGAATACATACTTCAAATGAGGGGGAAGTTGTATCAATTCAAGATTTCCTTTTTCTGGATTTTCCCCCCTACTCAACTCTTCTCTTTTCTTAAAAGTCATTTCTACCTGTGAAGCTTCAAACTGACGAATACAGTCATTGGTCTCGCTGTCCAATTCTTCCTCTACCCCCTCAATGGAGTTCACAATCACTTTCTCCAAGGGAAGAGAAGGTATATTATGTCTAAATGCTTCTTTTACCGAGTCTTCAATCACATCCACCCTAAAACATTTCTCTTGATCGTCTGGGTGACGCATAGCCTCGAAGACATTAAAAGTTACCTTCCCGTCTTGGAATCTCAACATTAGTTTCCCTTGTTGAACGTCTACCAGAGCTCGCCCAGTGGCAAGGAATGGTCGACCGAGGAGAATTGGCACCTCTATATCTTCTTCCATATCAAGAATTACGAAATCAACCGGAATCAAAAATTTGTCAACCCTTACCACGACATCTTCCAAAATCCCATAAGGATGTTTGATTGATTTATCGGCGAGCTGCAGAGTTATCCTAGTGGGCTTCACTTCACCCCCACCAAGCTTCTTCAACATGGATAAGGGCATCAAGTTGATGCTCGCCCCCAAATCACAAAGAGCCTTCCCTATTTTCAAGTTACCTATGGTGCAGGGTATTGTGAAACTTCCCGGATCTTTTAACTTCGGGGGGAGTTTCCTCTGAATGATGGCACTGCATTCTTCGGTCAGCGCCACAGTCTCGTCGTCTTTGAACCTCCTCTTCTTAGTCAACAATTCTTTCATAAACTTTGCATAGACTGGCATCTGCTCTAAGGCTTCTGCAAACGGAATGTTGATTTGGAGGTTAGAGAAGATTTCCATAAACTTTGAGAATTGCTCATCCTGTTGATTTTTCTTCTTTCTTTGAGGGTATGGCAGCTTCATGTATGAGGGAATTCCTTTAGGCTTCTCTTCAACCTGCAAATTGTCAGAAAAAACATTTTTATTGGGTTAGACTTCACTGCTCCCTCAGTTTTTCTCCCACGCTCATGTTCAACTCCTTCATCTTTATCTTGCAACTCCCCTTTCAGAACCTCGGCTTCACTATTTTCCTCCCTAGGTTGGGTTTTGGTCACCTCTACAGGTTTCAGCTCTTTACCGCTTCTCAGAGAAACAGCTTTACAACTCTCCTTCCTCGGGTTATCCACGGTCTCAGAATCACTTTTCGATGCATCAACAAATTGCCTTGACAACTGACTAACCTGCATTTCCAAGTTCTTCATAGAGGCTTCGTGATTCTTCCCCATACTTTGTATGACTTGTTCTTGGGATTGCAATGTGGTCTGAGTCGTTTGCATACATTGGGATAGTGCATCGTCCAACTGATTTCCCTGGTTATAAAGTTGCTCTACTTGAGTAATTGTTGGGTGAGAAGTTTCTCTACCCTCCAAGGCAGCAGCCACTTGTTTGGCGAGAGATTCGATTTGAAGAGACATTAGCTTTTGTTGAGCTAACATTGCGCTGTTAGAGTCCAGTTCCAACATATTCTTTTTTTGTACAGCTATACACTCATTCGGCATTCTATATTCATTTGATGTCATGTCATCTATCAGTTGTTTAGCTTCTTCCCAGGTTTTGTTACCCAAAGACCCTCCAGCTGAGGTATCTAGTATCATCCTTGTTTGAGGTTGCAATCCATGATAGAAGGTTTGTAACTGCACAAAATCATCAATACCATGCCCCGGACAATTCCTTAATGACAGCTTAAATCTCTCCCAAGAATTGTATAGGAGTTCTGAATCCTTTTGTGTAAAGTTGGAGATTTCGCCCCTCTTTTCAATGAACTTAGAGATAGGGAAGAACCTGGTTAGGAACTTATCTTCAAGGTCACTCCAAGCATTAATAGTCCCGGGTGGGAGAGTATTCAACCAATCCTTTGCTCTGCCTGTTAAAGTGAAAGGAAAAAGACGCAACTGTTTGGAATTTTCATCCACTCCCTCAGGATACATGGTTCCACAGATTTCATGGAAATAGGATAAGTGCTGATTGGGGTCTTCAGTATCTGACCCAGAAAACGGCTTTGCCCTTAATGAGGATAGAACAGATGACTTGATGTCAAAGGTGGCAGCCCATACTGGTTGGAAGGTGCTACTATGTGTGCTTCGAGTTCTCCTCCCAAAATCATTGAGAGTGCGTCTGCCCGGTGGATTTTCAGCCATTACTTTCACCGAATGTACCTGTGCCCCCTGGATAAACAGTTCTTGGAAACACTAATCAAACGTTAACCAGTTCAAGAAATCCAACAAGTAGCAAAATTAAGTAACTACAAATAAAACAAAACCTAAAATTCTAGAATCAACTCGTTTGCCTTGTCGACAACAAAGTCAACAATCCCCGGCAACGGCGCCAAAAACTTGTTAACAATTCAGCAAGTGCACTGAAAGCGTTGCAAGTAGTAAAATTACGGTAAGTACCGGTCGATTCCACAGGGATTGCGTGTTGTAACAATAGCAAAGTTAATTAATTCTAGGTTGTGAAATTTGGTTGATTTGTAATTGTGTAACGCGAACGTAAAAACTATTGTTGAATTGATGAGAAAAAGCGATTAGGGATCGAATCCTCTCCCTTCACCTATGTTATGAATCTTCAGCTAATTACAGATTAATTGTTTGAACTACCAGATTCAATTCACTATAGTAGGTTAAGGACAATTCCTTGCCTCAGAACCACTTTTACCTAATTGAGTTACCCTAATTCCTTAGGTAAATCATGCCAACCGGTAAAGCAATAAACTTAAGAAATAAAGAATTCATGCATCCAACCCCATATTCCTTTCACAAGTACATGATCTAATACCCCATATCCAGCATGCAACCCATATCCCTATGTGATCACATAACCTAAATCATTATAATTATCATATGTAACTATAAAGCATTACGATCAGAGGCATAGACTTATGATAATTCAAACAACTAATTGTATTAACCATAACAAAGTATCCATAACATAGGTTCGGGGAGAATCATCTCTCCCTAATCTTAGAAAATTAGTTATACATGGTGAATAGAGACATAACTAGAGTAGAGAAAGCAATACAAGTAAAGATAGACATAGGAACCTTCAACCCTCGTTCCCAAGTGGTGAAAAGCTCCCAAAATTTGGCTTTCCTCTGCTCCAAAACGTCTGCTGCACTCCCTTGACCAAGCTCTCTTCCTTTTTCACTGAAAATCTTTAAAAACCCTAATTTTCTGGTCTCCATCGCGACGCGACGCGATGGTGCTGTTTAGTGACTGGTCGCGACGCGATACGCTCTGGTCGCGACGGGAAATTGAACAGAACCAAAATTCCTCCTCCTTCAAGCTGCCTTCGCGACGCGAACCCTCCTGGTCGCGACGCGAAATTGGACAGAAACTTAATTCTTCCCAAATGTGCTGCATCTCCGGGCAAGTGTCTGGTTCGCCGAATGATGACACACAGATTGGAGGTCTTCAAGTACAAAATAACTCCAACAATGCAGGAATGGCTTACAAAAGGATTTCCTACTACAAATTTCTAATACTAAGCTAAATCTCCATATACTAACCATGATACAATCAAAAACCTGCACAATTGGTCCTAAAATTGGACAGCTTACATCATATGACAGAGAGTCAATAGTGCTACCGCAGCAGAGTAGCGAATTAATGGGCAGAGGCGTGATTAGGCGAGGCGCCTCATTTAGCGCAACAGAAAAGGAAACATTATCATCTAGCAAGCAAGGCGCCTCCGTAAACAAGTCAGTGTAATCTCTAGGGTTTGTTTCAACAACTTGATGGTGAAGGCCCAAGAGAGGCGCGCCGTGCTACCAAGAGCCTATAAATAGGCAGCTTGACCAAGCTAAGCAAGGACGGAACTCATATGGAATTTCATAGGAGAACAAGAGAGCCGAGTCCAGTACACGAGAACCCTACCTCCACTAAACACCTTACTCATCCTTTTGCAGTCATCATCTTCCACACTCAAACACAAGATCACTGTTAGCCAGTACTCCCAGCCTTGCGATAGCACCACCCGTCAGTAGTTGTGTAACACCTCCATGCTCGTCGGTGTAACTCAGCCCTTAAGTGCTTTTTCTATGTTGATGAATCTGTTTACGGTAACTTTGTGTTGTTTTATCATTTCTAAGCTCATCATGAGCTAAATCCTTTGATAGTCAAGACGATGGTGATATAAACATATTCTTTTAGAGTGCTTTAATGTGATTGATTTGTGATGCTTTGTTAGCTTGTGTGTTTTCGTTGTTATAAACCCTTTTCGAACTTGATCACTTTGACAAGGGTAACGTGTTTTAACATCTGAGAGGAGTTAACTCACCGATTTCATAAGTTAATATAGTTTGAAGGATAATAGGAATATTATTCTTTCCTAACGAATGATAGGAATATGAAGTTAGGGCTATAGTGTGAACTGAAACAAGCTTATCAACCTACGTAATGAACCTCAATGGGTGCTTAGGAATAAGGAAACCTTGACGACATTACGTTTCATAGCGATAGGAATATCCACTTTCATTCTGCACACTGAGTGCTATCACAGCATCAATCACAGCACTGCACCTACAGGTTTTGTTTATTGATCCTAGTCTTGACTATTACCATCTCTCGTATCTTTACCTGTTCATATCTTGTTGCTCTCGTCCCAATTACGTTAATCATTGCACAACAAACTTCACTTAGTTATTTGGTTACGTTTACACACTAAATCAAACGCTGCCCCAAAGGCTTAGCAATTGAACCTTAATCGTCGTGGGAACGATCTTTACTTACTACTTTATTACTTGTTAGACTGTGTATACTTGTACACGTTTTTGCACAACATTATCATATCGTAGATTTATCAAACAAACTTCCACAACCGAGGGGGGTGGTTATGTAGGCCGCTAAAAGGTGGTGAGGTTGATTGACCCGCCAATTAGTGGTTGGTTGACAAGTTGAGTCATCCCTATCCTACTGTGAGAATGATGTTGTCAAACACGGTTTGTTGACCCTATTGATTGGATTTCTAGGAGTTTGTAGTTTTTTGGCTTGTGTATTTTTCTTCCTTATTGAGGTGGACTTTTCATTATGTATATGGTTTGGGTATCCCTTGTACACAATTATTTATATATATATATATATATATATATATATATATATATATATATATATATATATATATATATATATATATATTAGTATGTTTGCTCTTCAAAAAAAAACACGGTAGTCCACGCCTAAAATAAATGAATAGAAAGATTGTTAAAATGTAAATTTTAAAACAAGGAAAAAATTCTACAAAATGTATAGGATTGGCAACCTAGCCCGCTCCGCGTCACCTTTGGCTTGCCGGGTTTGTGGGATGGGTTATATTCTGCGCTAAACTATGCCAATTAGTGGTATGCATTAACAACTGAATAAAAAGTTGGTGGGCCAAGCTTGCTCTGATTTGAATAGATTCGCTTCTAGGTTTATTCATATTGATAAGTTCACTAAAGATAAGGAGAAGAGAATAACAAGCTGAGGCAGAGTCTCCCTACTAGTTAGTTGATATTAGCATTAGGTCTAGAGAAATAAAACAAATTGAAACCGCCAGAGAGAGAGAAGTATATTTCTGTGGGGATTAAAGTGGAAACCTATAAAGTTACAGCTAGATGCCATGAATCGAACCAAGATTGGAAGGCAACAAAGTGGGATGCAAGTGAAACTATTGCTTTCCATATCAGTGGAAAAAATTTACCTAGAGGGAGTTGAAGATTTCAGGTTTCTTTGATTGAATAAGAGAAAGATAGATCTATTAATTTGGTGAGCTTCTTATACAATGCCTTATCTTTCTAGATATAGAAGTTTTTATGTTAGGGTTTGATATTTTAGGCAAACTAGAATTTTAGATAGGTTTTATGTTTGAACGTAGGATAATTGGACTTCTTATTATCTTTTAGGCATGTGAATCAACTAAAATTTATCAATTATATTGACATCCTTAAGCTAGAGGTTGACGGTAAGTTGTTAGTGAGATAGAAATAGTAGAGTTAGATAAGTAATTTTTTATGGCTCGGACCATTGCTGGCTACCCACAGAGTGTCCCAACGCTTTCAACGAAAGACTAATCTCCGCTCGTGCTTAGGATCAAATTTTGCACTGCCCAACACCTAGTTTGCCACTGCGGGAATCAAACCCCGGAGAACCAGGTCGAACCCCTGTGTCCCATTAGAAACGAAATTTATTGGAATCAAGGGAAAAAAGAGGTAGTTCATAGTTGTAGTTTAACATCTATAAGTTATATTTTGGACATGAGTAGTCATTAAAACCTGAGTTAGCAAAATTAGAAGAATTAAAATATTGAGAGTATAAGAAAAATATAATCATGAACATTACCAAATTAAATAAAATTTCAATACAAATAAGACTTAACTATTGAATTAGCCTAAGGAGACAAGCAAACTTGCCGCTCATACTCTAGCTCGGGCATCAAGATTATATGCTAGCTCCAATGTTTCTGATTTGATTCCATCCTGTATTGAGATTATTTTATATAATGAAATTATCTAAGTTTGTTGCTGTCAAAAAAAAAACTATTGAATCAGCCTTATATATTTTATCCAAAATGCTAATTTAGATTTTTGCTAGCCTACATTTAGAGAATCTGTTCTATCTGTAGCAATCTTAATTTGCCTCCTCCTTCAACGACATAGTAAATTGGTGACTAGATAATGGGGAGTATGACAAGTCTTAGTCTATTTCTTTACAAATATCTTATATATTTTTGATTAATTAAGTTGCACTATTTTATTCTTGCTCAAAAGATAGCTTGATAAGCTTAGTTTTAGTTGGAGGGACATAGTAATATCGTTTTGTGGTTTGATAAATTAAAAGTGAGGTTTCAGTTGGATTTCTTTGAGAACATAAAATTTTAGATTGTTGTGACTCTATGATTTCAAGAATTGAGGGATTATTATTTTGTAAATATTTGACTTGATGTTTTGGAAAGATAGTGTGAAACTATCTACATATCATATTAATTGTAGAACGAGGCATTTCTATAGATGTGAGTTATGTTGTTTTTATTTTGAACGAATTCTGGAAAACTTACCCAGAACATTGCAGCAATAGGTGGTAACTTTAATACCCCATGACTTGTATATTTGAGATGGGGAGCCTATTTTATATTCAAAAATTCCAAAACGTGTAAGTCAATTATTTACCCAAATCACTCTAAATGAGCAAGATTAAAAGTAAATAAGTGTTAGCTACTCTTATTTCTTTTTTTCTTGACAACAGCTACTCTTATTTCTATGAGTTGTTACCCTCAACATCATTGTAATCTCGATGGATTTCTGCGTTCGTGCATGGGGAATTGTTTAGGGGTCATGTAAACTTTACATAATTTCTAGGTTTGGTCCCCTATTGTTGTTAAATAATATGGGGTTTCTATTTATATTATTTAATTATTTAAAATGTTAAAAGGTATAAAAAAATGTTTTTGAAATGAAAATAGTGACATGGTGTATAACATTCTGGATATTTAACCGGTGATAGAATCCAGAATATTACCTTTTAGATCTTTCAGAGTACGCATCCATACTTTGGATTAATAAAAAGAACCTTAAAGACTACCCTTTATAGGATTTTCATAAAATAAAATTTGTTCGGTAATTAAAACATTATCGAATTCAAAGGTCCTATCAGAGTCGACACACACAACTTAATCCAAGTTACAAATATATCAGTACTTATATCCTAATACATAATTTCTCATCACATGAGACTTAGCAAAAAAATAATATGTTACGCATCTAACTTCAAGATACTCCATGAATTTGGATCCTTTTCTTGCCATATCCTTCATTAACTTTAACCTGCTTATCTGAAAAACAACAACAATGAGGGGTGAGATTACATAATCTCAGTGCGTTCTTTCGAGACTCCATTACCATACTACGATTCGAGTATCTTTTATTATTTTACCTATGATGCATCACCCTAACGCCTTAGACTTACATAATATAAAAGCTACGACGTACACTATGGGGAACCCGCACTCAACATATAATTTAGCAAAACCTTTGCCTAAAACCTATTGGGCCGTGAGATAGTTCATGACACCGCCTCAAGTACATCATTCATTCATTAGTTTATTTATGGTGTACTTATATATGTACTAAGTAGTTTTCTCATTCGCGTTTTTGAAAATGATTTGGTTTCCAAATGCAAAAATCGTTTAACCGTGAGCACGGAACACATTACAATCGAGGAAAATTAGTTTGAATACTTTCAAATGTTCACTTATAAATATAGATCTTTGGGCCCGCTTTCTAACGCTTCTGAGAACACCTCAATTGGGTTCCCGGATCAAAAGTTATGATCAAAACTGTTTAGGTAATATTTAGAATGGTAGGGTGTGCGAGCGTTACGCGTGCGCGAAGAGACAGTAACTATCGTGTGTGAATTGCGTGTAAACGCAACATACGCGTGAAGGGACAGTAGCTACTGAGTGGTTTGCGCGTGGATTGCACGTGGATTGCACATAAGCGCTCCTGTACATGAGAAATACGTTTTAGTTGTTTTTAGCTGATTTATTCCCTTCCCTAGCCAATCCAATATTCTTCAACTCTTAATCTAAACCATAGGCAACCCAATTTCACTCAAATTGAAGGTGAACAACCATTGATTCATCAATCACATATCAATCATTAAATTCATATCATGTAATTCCAAACCAACAAAGATATCAAAACATTTGCATCAAAGACTCAATTTTTCAACACCTTGAAAGGGAACAACCAACAATTTCAATTTAGTATACTCCCAACACAGAGAGGATTTCGAAATTAGCATGCAAAATCATTTCATGGAAAGAAGAACTCACTACATTTCAATCACATTTAAACATTGATACAAAAATGCTAGCATTAAGAACCAATGTTCATCATTTCGTAAGGGAACCACCATTTTGTTTGATACCATCACACAACAATCAGATTTTGAAATGAACATGCATGCAACAGATTTCTTAAAGCCACTTTCATATCATTCATAATTTCACAAGCATACACAACCAAGGGGATGAAGAACTCACTTTTAAATCAAAGTTTGCTAGATTCATCCTTTCTTGAATAACAACTCTCGACCTCTACTAGTTTGGATATCCTCTAAGACAGCCCCAATCACCCACTCCAGCTCCTATTTTAGTTTGAGTGTTCCCTTACCCACATGCATTCCCTTGTTGAGTTTCAATTCTAACTTCTAGTTCATCTAGACAAGGCATGCAAGTTGATTGTTGGAGGTAAAAGAACGAGGCTTGAAACTTGTGTCTGGTGGGGTTTCTCCAAATTCTGTTTCTAAAGGTTTAAATGGGGTTTGAAGGGTCTTTGATTTCTGAATTCAAGAATGTAAAAAGGAGATGAAGTGTGAAGGAATAAGGAGGGCCATGGAAAGATTTCAGCTATTCCCCTTTCTTTGTCTTCTCTCCTTCTCGTGTTCTCTCTTAACACTCTCTCTCTATTTCTATTTCTTCCTTTTCACTTGAAACAAAGATAGAAGAACAAGAAGTAGGAGTTTAATGTAAGTGAGAGAGGTGTTGAAAGGTTACCATAGTTTTTCACTCAGGTTTTGGTTCCTGAGAGTTATTTACAATACTAAGCCAATTGCTTAGTATTTGTTACTAAAAGGGTATTGGTGCTATTTATTTAAATATATATATTTAAATATATATATATATATATATATATATATATTTATATATATATATATATATATATATATATATATATATATATTATATATCCAACAACACCCTTATTTTAAAAAAAAATACAACACCATTATTTTTAAAATGACAACAACACTCTTATTCATTATCAACCATTAGATCAAATTAGATTAATAGAAAAGCGATTTAATGACTATTAGTAAAAAAACTAAGGAAAAGGCTTAGTATTGTAAGCCATGGCATTGGTTCCTCTCCCTCTCTAAACCTTCGATCTCTCTCTTTCTCACTATAAGTCTTTTGTTTGTTTTTGAATTGTAAGCAGAAATGAATGGTCAAAAATTTTCCCTCCTAATAAGTGGATCAGCTAATATTACTTGAATTTGGGCCAATTGGGTTGGGTCAAATGTTTAGCCCAACAACAAAGTGTCAACAAAACTTTCTACACCTCATTTCCTTTAACTCTCACAAAATTCTTTTTATGAATAAAATAGATTAGTTAAACACCAAAACATATAATTTTAAATAAACAACAAGTTATTATCCAAAGTAATTATTTAATTACTTTGGGTAATACATGGTGTGTCAAGTTGTCTTCTAAATAATAATTTACGATGCCATGCCTGTTAAAAATGTTACACGTCCGCTTCTATAAAGGCCAATTTTGAATTTGGACAAAATTATGGAAATTTGAAAAATAGAGGACCAAAATTGCTCAAAAAAATGGGGACACTAAAATTGTGGCTTGGTGAAAATAGGTGGATCAAAAGTGCATTTAAACTTTCTCTCATTTCACCAAAACTTTGCAAAATCATATGATTGAGATGGGGCATTCTCACCCACTTTTTTCATCTCTCATCTCTCTCTCTTTGTCTCTCTATGACATTGTATGAAACAAACACATCGTATGAGAAATCTTGGTTGTCCTTTCAATTACAAAAAAAGTGATAGATCGATGTTGTTTCTTCATTAGAGAATTAGAATTTTAAAGTATAGGAGTTGATCTTATTCGATGAAGATGATATTGAGAATGAGAACATACAAAAAATTATAAATAACTATGGAAATAAACGAAAGATAATAAAATTCTGACCAAAATGAAGTTGGAAAGTTACCCCAATAAAGGAGCTTTTTCCTTTTTATTAACTTATCTTTGTTGTTATTATTATTATTGTTTATGCAAAACAGAATATTCTTATAGTCGTGGTCCTCGTGGATGATTCCCACAATGGCATTGGCATACTTCATTCTTGCACATTGGTACCAAGCCTGGACATAAAAACTGACAAAATTCCCTGCAATGATCAATACAGCTTTCATTGACCACCTCTGTTTGCTGCTTATATTCAGAAACTTTGTTTTCAGTTGTTATCTCTCCATTGACCCTACAACGATAAATTCAATTTATATGTAAGGACAAATATTAAAAGTCATTTCGGGGAAAATTAGAGAAAACGTGCTACAATATATTCGGAAAAGAAACAAACTTATATACCATAGCGCCAATAAAAAGAGGATCAGAATAGCAACAGAAAAAATGTTTTGTTTTACCATTTGTTTTAGCGTGAAACTGGTTACTTCTGTATTGTATGACTATAACTAGGTATATATAAGATTTTATTAAACATTAATAAATATGGAGTTGACTTCTATTTTGTTCTTATCATAAATATTTATTAACATTTTATTGACTAAATTTATAAAAGTGCACAACAATAATAAAATTATTCAACGTAATTAATAGAGTCAAATATGTTTGAAGAATTAATAGGATAAAGTTTATTGACTAAATTTATATCTAGTAAATTTTTTTGTGGACACAAGGAGGGCCAGTTTGAATTCGCCCCATCCCGACCGTTTGTATAAAGTTCCAAAAGAAACTCAATTTGACGTTTAAAAATTTGTTATTATTATCAATGTAATACTTTTATTTCAAATTATTTAATATTTGGTATTGTATGGTAAATAATAATAACATATAAATTAAATAAAATTTAAATATTTCATACTACATATAATTTCTTTTATAACGCCTAGAATAATATTAAAATACAACGAACTATATATGATAAGAATTCATTTATATCCCCTCCACACCAAAAACACCCTCCCAATGACCAGAAAACCACACTAAATAAAAAAGTTCTTTTATTATATATAGTAGTGATTGTTTATTGTTGGTTTTTCTATCTTAAAAATTATTAAGATATTCTTAAATAGTTTTTAACAATGACGGCAACTAAATGTATATAAAAATTATTACCCAAATTAAGAGTGGTAATGCAAATGGTAATTTGTTGAACATGTTTACTCATAACTATTAAGATCATTGTTTTTTACTATTCTTACACATCTCTTTGTCTTCTGACAGGTTTCTTTTAACGTTTATCATATCGTAGATTTATCAAACAAATTTCCACAACCGAGGGGGGTGGTTATGTGGATATGTTGTACTGCAGGACTTGGATTGCAGGTCAAAGTTTTGATGATGAAAAAGACCAGAGCTAAAGGTGATAAGAGTAAAAGTTGACCAAAGCCAAAGTTGATGAAAGTGACAAAGTATCAAAGTCACAATCCAAGACAATCAAGCTCAAAGAATTGAAGTTTCAAGATATAAGGGTAGTCATTATAAATAAGGGTAGTCCTTAGGGTTTGGGTGTGTCTTTGGAAAAAGTGTAAGCTCTTACGAAGGTCAGCTCATCTCTCAAAGTCCCATGTTTTTCAAAATGTATGAATGCACACGTAAACATAAAAAGGTTTTTGTGAAACTATAAAATCGATTCACACTACTTTTTACTAAATATCAAAATTGATTTCTAACAAAATATGAAAATGCATAATCGATTCCTTCCTTTCCCTTTGGAGCACATAATCGATTCCTATGGTTTAAGGAAGCACATAATCGATTCATCCATGTTTTTAGGAAAGCTAATAATCGATTCTCTCCTTAGTCTATTCAAGCTAATAATCGATTTCACACTTCCTTCTTTCAAGCAAATAATCGATTAGCTCATTTCCAAAAAAAGCTCAACATGCATTCACATAATCGATTATTCATTTTAGTTAAATCAAGCAAACAATCGATTATCTTATTTCCAAAAATAACTCAACATGCATTGCCTATAAATAGGCGCCTCATTGTGTTCATTTCAAACCAACCCATTTCACGAATTCAAAGTTCATTTTAGAAAAACTCTTCATAGTTTATTTTTGCTCTTCTCGCACCGCTGGTCCATCAGAGCTGATCTCTCGCAAGAGTTAGTTGGGGTTGCATTCTTCAAGTTGTGTTATCTGCCTACATTAGAGGTATTTCGGTCTTTAAGTTTGTAATTGTTTCTTGGTTGTATTTTGTACTAGGGAGTGGGGTATCTCTCTAGGGTAGCTGTTTGTTCTAGGAAGTGGGGTATCTTGCTGGGGCAGCTTGTTGTAACAAGGGTGGGGTATCTCTTGTTGTATTGTGGTTAGATTTGAGGGCTCCTCAATAGGTGGGGTATCCTAGGTGAAGAGTGCCTGAGTCTGTAAAGGTTTTCCAAGGCACCTATAAGCCTTGTTTTGTGTTAGTGGAAAATCTCACAAGGGTGTGAGGACTGGACGTAGGTCACTAGGAGGTGACCGAACCAGGATAAATCTCTGTGTGCTTTATCGCTTTATTTTCTAATTCCTTCGCTTCCACTTAACCTGCGCGAAAATTAATCTAAGTCATTGAAAAGGGGAAAAAGTTTTCAAAAGTCTTAAGTCTCAATTCACCCCCCCCCCCCTCTTGAGACTGAAGCCACTTGGCAACAAATGGTATCAGAGCTAGACTCTTGTATAAAGGGCCTAGCAGCTTCAAAAGAAATGGCTTCAGGTTGGTATACGCAAGAGGGTGCATCTCTTATCCGTCCTCCGGGATTCAACGGAGAAGACTATGCATATTGGAAAGAAAGAATAAGAATATTCATAGAAGGGGTAGATATAGATATATGGGGTGCTGTGGAAAATGGACCTTTTGTTCCCACGCACATGGTAAATGGCGCACTCATAGTAAAAGAAAGAAATGAATGGACGGACAATGAGAAAAGGAAAGTTCAACTTAATTTCCGGGCCAAGAACATTATCACTTCCGCACTTAGTCCCGATGAATTCTTCAAAGTATCAAATTGTAAAACTGCTCAAGAAATGTGGGACAACCTTCAAGTCACTCATGAAGGTACCAGTGACGTAAAAAGAGCAAGAACAAATACTCTCATCCGGGAATATGAATTGTTCAGAATGAACCAAGGAGAATCCATACAAGAAATGCAAAAGAGGTTCACTCACATAGTGAATAAATTGGGTTCATTAGGAAAATCATTTCCTCCCGAAGACTTGATCAACAAAGTGCTGAGATGCCTAAACAGAGAATGGCAACCAAAGGTAACTGCTATAGCTGAATCGAGAAATTTAGCTACCGTGTCACTTGCCACTCTATTTGGGAAACTACTAGAGCACGAGTTAGAGCTCAGTCGTCTAGCATAGCATGAAGAAAAAGACAAGAAAAGGAAAAGCCTAGCTTTCAAGGCTTCAAGTTCAAGTTCATCCGACAACAGTGATGATTCGCAAAATGAGGATGATGAAGAGGATGAGAATGTGAAGACATAGCTTCTCAGTGGTTTTGATGAAGACAACAACAATCAAGAGATCATTTGTGCAAGAGGAAATGGATCAAATATGTTAAAAGTTTCAATTTGCTCAAAGTTATCAAAGTGCAAGAATTGTCTATAATTGATCAAAGGTATATGACATTCACATCTTACTTTTGATTACAAGTGTTCAAGATATCATACATGCATGCCATGAGTTTTAAAAAAATATATATTAATAAATTTGGTAACACGTTAATTCATTTTCATTTTCATACTTGGGCACGTTAATATATATGCATACTTGGTAACACGTGAATTCATTTTCAAAAAAAGATATGCATTGGAACGTTATCTTGGCAACACGTTATACGTGTTATTCAGCCAATTCATTCTCATTTTTTGAATTCATGGCAATGTGGTAAACACGTTAAACGACCCAATTTGAATTCTTTCAAAAAATATATACGTGATCAAAAAGCATGCAACGTTATATAACTCTCTAATTATGGATCGGTTACGCAAACGTTATACATGAGTAACGTTGCAAGTTGCTTTCAAAAATTGGAACTTTTGGCACTTTGACAATGGCAACTTTTGACAAATGGTACTCTTTTGAAAAGGTGTTTCAAGGCCTATATAAACTTCAGTATTTCAATTCTCAAAAACACACAACCAATCTCTCTTGCTACAATTTTCACATACATACATTCTATTGAAAACTTTCAAAAATGGCAAGTGTTCAAACCATATTTTTATAGTGAAACTTTTGTTCCAAAACTTTCATTCAAAGTCATAAGTTTCATATCATACATAAAGAACACTTGTATATCATTGTGAGACTTGGTTGTCACAAGAGAAAAGATCAATCTTGTATTGATACATATTATCTCAAACACTTTCTACAAAGATTCAGATTTGTATAAACTTGACCTTGCATTCCAGGATTGTTGGAGCAAGTGTGTGCATTGAAGAGGATTGTTCTTCTTGCACTTAGTGTTTAGATCTTAAAGGTTTTAAGAGCCTTTGATCTCCCTATAGGTTAGATAGTAAGCATCACAATTGGTGTGAACAGGCTGTACAATCATTCTAACTATAGTGAAATCTCTTGCTAGTTGGCAAGGGGACTAGACGTACTCTCCGGATTGTGGAGGGGAACTAGTATAATTCTCTTGTGTCCTTTTTCCTTCCAGCACTTTACTTTTTCCATACACTCACCATAAAACAAGATTTTATCAAACCAACTTTAAAACCGAAAAAATCTCTAAGTACCTAATTCACCCCCCCCCCCTTAGGCGCAATCTATACTCACATTTGGTATCAGAGCAGGTTATAGGTAACCTGCTCCTAGAGATCCATAATGGCTTCCGCAAATCCGGTATTTAAAGATGGTGGTAGCAATAACAAGCCTCCATTGTTTTGTGGTGAATATTTCGATTTTTGGAAAATTCGCATGAAGGCTCATTTAGAAGCGCAAGGAGAAGAAATATGGGATGCTGTCCAAAATGGTCCTTTTGTTCCTACAAGTGTGGTCAATGGTGTTGGTACTATAAAGCCTAAAGGTTCATGGAATGATGATGATAAGAAAAGGGTGCTCTATGACAAAAAGGCAATCAATCTACTTCAAGGTGCACTTAGCATGGATGAATTCTTCCGCATTTCAACATGCACAACGGCAAAAGAAATATGGGATACATTGGTAGAAACACATGAAGGTACCGCCGAAGTTAAGAGATCTAGATTGAATACCTTGAGTCAAGAATATGAACTTTTCAGAATGCAGCCCGGAGAATCCATCCTTAATTTGCAAAAGAGATTCGTGCACTTGACCAACCACTTGAAGGCATTAGGTAAAACTCTTACTAATGATGAACTTAATCTTAAAATTCTTAGATCCTTGACCAGGGAATGGCAACTAAAAGTAACGGCGATATCCGAAAAGAAAAGCCTATCCAACATGTCTCTTGCAACATTATTTGGAAAACTTCAAGAATATGTGACGGAACTTGGAATCTTACAAAAACATGAGAGTCAAGACAAGAAAGCCAAGGGCATTGCCTTGAAAGTTGATTCTAAAGAAGTTGAGAAAGATGACGATTCGGGAGAAGACGAAAATGTCATGCTACTTGTTAAAAGGTTAGGAAAATTCTTTGGCCATAAAAATAATTTTGGCAATTCTAACTTTGTGAAAAGGAAGAAATTCTCAAAAAGCAAGGATAAAGAAGCATCCAATTCAACACAAGATGTCACATGTTATGAATGCGGCAAGCAAGGTCACATAAAGCCGGATTGTCCGAAACTCCTCAAGAAAAGTGGTCTCAAAGACAAAAAGAAATTTAGGAATAAGAAGGCCTATGTTGCATGGGATGATAATGAGATAAGTTCTTCATCCGATTCGGATAGTGACGAAAGTGCAAATCTAGCATTGATGGCTTCACACCATTCCGATGATGAAGATGGCAATGTATGCTTGAAGACCACATCAAATCTATGGTATCTCGATAGTGGTTGTTCCAAGCATATGACGGGAGACATCAACAAATTTTCAAATCTAAAGCTTAAGGCCAAGGGTTATGTTACTTATGGAGATAACAACAAAGGAAAGATTCTTGGCATAGGCAAAGTTGGTGCACCACCTTTCACATCCATTGAAGATGTTCTTTATGTTGAAGGACTAAAGCACAATCTTCTTAGTATTAGCCAACTTTGCGACAAAGGCTTCAAAATCAACTTCACCAAAGATGAATGCTTGATAGAAGATGAAGCCACAAATGAGGTTAAACTTAAAGGTAAAAGAATCAATAATATTTTTATGATATCCCTTGATGACTTATCTTTGAAGGTTAAATGTCTCATGGCGAACAACAATGATTCATGGACTTGGCACAAAAGAATAGCACATATTCATATGGAGCATTTGAACAAATTAGTGAAGCATGATCTTGTCATTGGATTGCCTAAGATGAAATTTGTCAAAGATAGACTTTGTGATGCTTGTCAAAAAGGGAAACAAACTAAATCAACTTTCAAATCTAAAAATGTGGTGTCCACTACAAGGCCACTACAATTGTTGCATATGGACTTATTTGGTCCATCAAGAACAAGAAGCTTCAGAGGTAATGTGTATGCTTTAGTTATTGTTGACGATTTTTTTAGATATACTTGGACATTCTTTTTAGTGCTGAAAAGTGATGCATTCAAGGCATTCAAGAAATATGCAAAACAAATCCAAAATGAGAAATCACTAACAATTGCCTCCATAAGAAGCGACCATGGTGGAAAATTCCAAAATGCTTCCTTTGAAGACTTTTGTGAAGAATATGGAATATCTCACAACTTCTCGGCACCAAGAACTCCTCAACAAAATGGTGTTGTAGAAAGAAAGAATAGGTCATTGGTGGAACTTGCAAGGACAATGCTTAGCGACTCAAATCTTCCAAAATATTTTTGGGCGGATGCGGTAAGCACGGCATGTTTTGTAAGTAATCGTGTTAATATTAGACCGATTCTTAAGAAGACCCCCTATGAGCTCTTTAAAGGAAGGAAACCAAACATTGCTTATTTTCACATCTTTGGATGCAAATGTTTTGTCCTCAACAATGACAAAGACAATCTTGGTAAGTTCGATGAAAAATCGGATGAAGGTATATTTCTTGGTTATTCCCTCACTAGTAAAGCATATAGAATATATAATAAAAGAACTTTAACTATAGAAGAATCTATGCATGTTTCTTTTGATGAAACTAACACCTCTAAGGAGGACATAGTTGTTTGTGATGATGATGATGTTATAGATCTTCCCTCGGAAGAAGTTCCTAATGATCAAAGTGTGAGTCAACCGGAACATCAAAAGGAAGAACTTTCACAACAAGATACAAATCATAGTGATCTTCCACAAGAATGGAGAACCCATCGTGATCATCCAATTGATAAAGTTATTGGTGACATAAGCAAAGGAGTTTCAACAAGGCTAAATCTCAAACATGCTTGCTTAAACATGGCGTTTGTCTCTCAAATAGAACCTTCCAAAGTTGATGAAGCATTAGGAGACGACCAATGGATAATTGCTATGCAAGAAGAATTAAACCAATTTGAAAGGAATCAAGTTTGGGAACTTGTACCTAGGCCAAGCAATAAACACATCATAGGAACAAGATGGGTGTTTAAGAACAAACTTGATGAAAACGGTATAATTGTTCGAAACAAAGCAAGATTGGTGGCCCAAGGATATAATCAAGAGGAAGGAATCGATTTTGAAGAAACATTCGCTCCGGTAGCAAGGTTAGAAGCTATTCGTTTATTACTTGCTTATGCATGTTCACTAAATATTCAGCTTTTCCAAATGGACGTCAAAAGCGCATTCTTGAATGGATACATCAATGAAGAAGTCTATGTCAAACAACCTCCTGGTTTTGAAGACTTCAAGAATCCTTCACATGTCTTTAAGTTGAAGAAAGCTCTTTATGGCTTAAAACAAGCACCAAGAGCATGGTATGATAGACTTAGCAATTTTCTATGTGAAAAAGGTTTTGAAAAAGTTAAAGTAGACAATACCCTGTTCATTAAGAAAAACAAAGGTAATACTTTATTAGTTCAAGTCTATGTTGATGATATAATTTTTGGTTCAACTAACAAAGATCTTTGTGAAGAATTCTCATTGATGATGCAAGGAGAATTTGAGATGTCTATGATGGGCAAGATGAACTATTTTCTTGGACTGCAATTTAAGCAATTAAAGAATGGTATCTTCATCAATCAATCAAAGTATTGCAAAGAATTATTGAAAAGATTTGATATGGATAATTGCAAAGCAATGACTACTCCAATGGGATCCGGAACTTATGTGGATCGAGATGAATCCGGTGTTTCAATTGATATCACTAAATATCGAGGTATGATTGGCTCTTTACTATATTTGACGGCAAGTCGTCCTGACATAATGTTTAGTGTGTGTTTATGTGCCCAATTTCAAGCAAATCCTAAGGAGTCACATCTCACCGCTGTCAAAAGAATCATGAAGTATCTCAAAGGAACAATAAACGTTGGCTTATGGTATCCAAAAGGTAGTGTTTGTAATTTAGTTGGATATTCTGACGCGGATTATGCAGGATGTAAAACTGATAGAAAAAGCACAAGTGGTACTTGTCATATTCTTGGAAATGCATTAGTATCTTGGGCTTGCAAGAAACAAGCTTGTGTCGCTCTTAGCACGGCCGAAGCAGAATATATAGCAGCAGGAAGTTGTTGTGCACAAATACTGTGGCTTAAGCAACAACTTCGTGACTTCGGACTTGATCTAGGATGCATTCCTCTTCGATGTGATAACACAAGTGCAATCAACATTACAAAGAATCCAGTCATGCATTCAAGAACCAAACACATAGACATACGACACCATTTTCTTCGTGATCATGTGCTTCATGGAGATGTCGAAGTTACATTTGTGGATACGCATAATCAATTAGCAGATATCTTCACAAAGCCTCTCGCAAGAGAACCGTTTTACAAAATTCGGCGAAAACTTGGGATTTTAGATGAAGGAGATGTGTAATTCGTCTATTCTCATTCATTATATATTATAATAAAGTCAAGTTTTTCCCATCCTTTTTGTTAATGACAAAGGGGGAGATGTAACACCCCGGTAATTTTATCGACCAAAAATACCCAGGTGCACACTAGTAACCCATCAGAGATATATTTCCTGCTTAGACACTGAATATCACTATAAATTTTCGCTGAATATAACTCAAACAGTCTTATTTACAACAAGACAATATGGTTCTCAGACCATATATCATCAGCAATTATAGTATTCAGTATCATACAAGAAAGCGGAAGAAAGTTATACATTAAATACATAATGTTTTAGTATACAGACAACAAAAGGGAAATAAACTTAAACATAAAGCTAAGTCTTCAGTAGCCAGTCCGAGGGCAACCTGCTCGTGCCTCTGTGGATCTCCTCTTTCCCTGTTTCTCTGTAAAACAACAACAATTGATTGGGTGAGACAACTTGTCTCAGTGAGTTCTACCGAGACCCCTACTCGCACTCTCGGTTCAATTATAAAATCATTTTAATTCAATACGGCATCGGCTGCGCGAACGCTACCCCCGATGGACCGCATAAAACATTTTAACAGATTACCGCTGACGCGAACGAAGAACCCGGTAACCTGTTAGTTTAGTACGATACCGCTGACGCGAACGAAGAACCCGGTATCGCATAAAAACAATCACACAAAAACAGATTACCGCTGACGCGAACGAAGAACCCGGTAACCTGTTAGTTTAGTACGATACCGCTAACGCGAACGAAGAACCCGGTATACGTACTACAACAACATAACACCGCTGACGCGAACGCTGCAAGGCGGTGAACCCCCCTACCAATAGTACCTTCTCCTATTGGCATGGAGCCTAGGTAAGAGGATCATGACTCCCTCCCCCTAGTATGTTACAACATAG
Source organism: Astragalus membranaceus (assembly GCA_039519185.1). Lineage (NCBI taxonomy): Eukaryota > Viridiplantae > Streptophyta > Magnoliopsida > Fabales > Fabaceae > Astragalus > Astragalus membranaceus. Next base: position 127,146,599 of record CM076851.1, read on the forward strand.
GGTCGTCACCCAACTCGATATATAAACATATATCTACAGTACTATGAACCCACGGTCCATCAAATTAGACAATCAATGAAACACTTAATCCACATTTTCTTTTTATAAAAACCAAGTTCACACTCGCACTCTAGTTGACCGCTTTTCGACACAATTTTCCATATTAAAAACAATTCATTTTGCCTTAAAAATAGAATATTCAGTTAGGCCTCTGAATAAGCTTTCCAACGCATCTTAGAACACCTCAATCGGGTTCCCGGATCAAAAGATATCGCGAAAACAAAAACAGTGAAAAACTGTTGAAATTCTGCCAAGCTGCGCTGAAGTCGCGCTGAAGTCGCGCTGAAGTCGCGCTGGAGTCGCGCTGGAGCGCAGGTGAGGCGCGAACTGGCAGAAAGGGGGGTCTGTTAATGCAGATTTTGACGATTTCGCACGAAAACCGCGATTCCGCTCAATTCCGATTCTTGTTCCGATTAAAAACAGATTTGACAACCATAAAAACAGTTCCAATCAAAATCACACAATCATTCAAGTCAATCAAAAACTCATTCAAAACGGATTTTATCAAAAACACGACATATTCCGAAATAACGGTTTTTGACCCAAGATTTCTCGAACGATTCTCGTTTCGACCGAAAACAGTTTTCACACACATATAATCAAACCCAATCAACATCGAACAATCAATCAAAATCATAATCAAATCGAATTTATCAAAACGCGACGTATTTTCCAAATATCGGTTTTAAATCAAAATCTCTCGAATCAATTCACCAAAAATTCCATTTTTAACGCGACGTAACCCGATACTCGCTCCGATCGATTCCTAATCCGAAACAGACAATATCCAGAAATATTCCAGTCCAGCGAAAGCGGTAAAACAGTTAATTAATTAATTCGAAACATAAAATCCTAAACGTGAGTAGAACTCACCCTTGAAGCGTGTGCCGACACCGAGACTTCAAAATCACCGAGACTTCGCCAAATCACCGAGTAGCCACACGAACGCTCCCCGCTCCGGCGACACCCAATCCGCTTCCAAAGCTTCCCACTCGATCACGAAACCGCTTTTGACCGAAATACCGATTTCCCGAAATTCTCCATGGGCACTATTCATCATCTTCTTCAATCTCAAACCACTATTCACCAAAAACCCCAATTTGATTTTCAACTCCAAATCACCCAATCGATCTTCAATACTTCGAGTAATCCACCTCGTGCTCGCTCCTAAACATCGCCCTTAGCTTTCCCTTGAGCTTGAACCACAAAACCTCTATTTTTTCCTCTCAAATCGAAAATGGTAAAATGGGAGAGAGAGGGTTGATGATGAAGATCTTGGTACCAAATCGAAGAGGAAGTAACGCTGAGCATTTTTCGTGTTGGAAGGAAGTCGTTTTGTTGAGCCGAACCCTTCCCTTTTTCTTCTTCTTCCTCCTCACCCTTTCTTTCTCTTTTCTCTCCTTTTCTCTCTTTTCTTCTCTGTATCTCTCTCTCGCTGTTTCCTTTCTTTTTTCTTCTTTCTTTCATTTCTTCACACACACACATATATATATTTATTAATATATACGCGGTAACGTGGTCCGATTACCATATTGATCTAAATCTCCAATTTCGATTCCGAGACTTGCTTGATCCATATTATCCGGTTAACGATCCGATAACGACCAATGATTAATTTTTGCACTCAATAAATTTACCAGTCAAGTACTAAATTAATTTAATTGGGTTAACACCCAAATAATTCCATTAATTATTTTGCGGATGTTACATTCTCCCCAACTTGAAAGAATTTTGTCCTCAAAATTTTCGCTAAGTCTTTCATCTGACCAATCGAGAATCGACATTCTCAGAAAGGTACAAATTTGCTAGAAAACATTCTTGAGTTAACGAAATGAGTGTAGAAAATCTTCCCAAATTGGCACATCAACCTCCAAGTATGACCCACTACTACCTTGATACGAACTCTCTGGTTACGAATCTACACGAGAAATTCATCATTCGCCTACATAGGCTCGGCACCGCGTTCGAAAACACTTCCGAAGCTTCATTCCTCACTTGCTCCCCAACTTTGATTAATCCAAACCAAAGCACTCCTCGGTAGACGTAAAAACAAACACGATTTCCTCGAAGGGTGTAAACACTTTCTCAACAAATCTTCCAAAATCCATAACAGTTTTCGTACACACCGACAATGTGACGAAAAAGTCACTTGTGAAACTTCTTGACTCGCCCCCAAGATTTCGAGGTAACACTTTTCGAAAGAAGATGAAATGAGGATTTACCAAAAACGTTCATCGTAAACGTAGAAATAAACCGCGGGGACATCAGACAAATTTGAACGTAATGAAAATCACCTCAGTTGTTCTCAAAACAACTATCAAACAGAACTCAGGACCCTTCATCCTTTATCGTGACTTTCTTTACAATATATCTATCCATGACGCACCCAATTCCTTTCCGAATTAGTCCATAACGTTGAGAACTTCTCCTCAACTTAAGTAATCCTCCTAGGATTTTCTTCCTCAATCAGATTTTATTGACCTCTTGATTCGTTCCCAAATTAACTTTAGCATGCTGGTTTTCACAAAAGCGATTTTTCAAAACTACCATACCGCAAGCCAAACTCACTTTGGAAAGTTCAGTCCCTCGCAGCAAATCCATCAATTAATCCCTTGGTGCTTATTCGCATTGTGAAAAACAGTCAACGGTTACCTCATTTACATATCCGTATTCACATTCGACTTGTCAAACGGAATTTCGTAAGACAATCCCATTTCTTGCGTCATCAACTCTTTCATATGAATGGATTTCCTACTTAGCGCATCAGCTACAACATTGGCCTCTCTTGGACGTTACATCAACACGAATTTATAATCCTCCAGAAACTCAACACACTTCTTTGCCTGTTATTCAGTTCTTTCTGATCAAACAGATACCTTAAACTTTTGTGATCACTAAGACTTCGAAATGAGACCCATACAGGTAACGTCTCCAAATCTTCAGTGCATACACAATCGATGCCAATTACAAATCATGAGTCGGATAACTCTCTTCATGAGTCTTCAATTATCTGGACGCATAAGCTACCTCTTGTTGATTCTGCACAAGAACACACCCTAAATCCTTCCCAGAAGCATCGCTGTAAATTGGAACCTCAAAGACGGATCTGGAAGAATCAGGATTGGAGCAGAAGTCAACCAAACCTTCAATTCTTGAAAACATTCTTCACAATCAGCACCCTGCGTAAACGGTTGACCCTTACGAGTTAACCGTGTAAGTGGAAAACTAACTGTGAGAACCCTTGAACAAATCTCTTATAGTAACCGACTTGACTTAGAAAACTTCTGATTTCAGTGACTGACGTTGGTCGTTCCCAGTTCAACACAGCTCCCTCCTTACTGGGATCCACCGCAACTCCCAATTGGGAAATCACGCATTCCAAAGACTTTGCTTCTGACATCCAAAAATCACACTTCCAAGGTTTCCAGCACAACTCCTTTTCTCGGAGTACACCCAGAACAATGAGGAGATGTTGGACATGCTCCTCAATGGTCTTCGAGCACATCAAGATATCATCGATGAAAACGACTTCAAACTGATTCTAATACGTATGAAAAACTCGGTTCATGTAATCCGTGAATACCGCTGGAGCATTAGGTAGACCGAAAGGCATCACTACTAACTCGTAATGTCCATACCTAGTACGGAAAGCTGTCCTCGGAATATCTAAGGCTCTAACTTTTATTTGACGATATCCTGACCTCAGGTCAACTTTTAGAAACACTGCAGCGCCTCAAATTGTTCAAGCAATTCGTCTATCCTTGGTAAGGGATATTTATTCTTGATCGTCACTTTGTTGAGTTGTCGATAACCGATGTACAATCTCATGCTACTATATTTCCTCTTGACTAACCACACCAGAGCACTCCTTAACGAAGCACTCGGTCGAATGAATTTCTTTAACGTCAACTCTTCAAGTTGAGACTCCATTTCCTTTAATTCTAAAGGAACATTCAATAAGAAACAATAAACATTGATCCCGTGCCAGGAACCAATTCCACCGTAAACTCTACCTCTCGCCCAGGAGGTTCAGAAGAAACTTCATCGTGGAAACACCCAGAAAGTCATTCACAACTTGTACAGATGATAAATCTAATACTAGTTCCCGTGGATGCAGATAACCTACTAACATGTGCTTCCGCACCTTGGAATGAAGATTGACCGTCTAAGGTGAACTAGGTAACCGCTTCAGAATTTGTCTTAGACAATTCAACTGATTCTGCAGCGAAGCTGATAGTTGATTAACATAGCCGATTGCCACTTGATTTGCAGTCATTCAATTCATATCCAAAATGGTGTCCACACTTTTCGTAGGCAAACGATAAATTCTACAACGAAATTTCTGCCTCCTATGACAAGTAGACAATTCCGACACAAGGATTGGGTCTGGACACGACCCTTAGCCGCAGTTAAGATAGTCATCGGCTCGGATAGCGGAGATTCGCTAGTCCCAACCAATCCACACATGATTGAGCTATAAAACAATGGGTTGCACCCGAATCGTATAATGTACTGACAAAGTTATTGAAAAGTAGATCCCATACCCCTCAGTAACCTGTCAGAAGTTGTAACTGTCTGAGCATCCAAAGTGTTGACTCGTCCTTGCCTTAGAGCTGCTTGTGACTCCTTGGAACTTTTCCTTACGGACACCTATTTGTATAGTGACCTTCTTCATTACAATAACAACACCGATTGATCTATGCTGACGATCACCCTGGTGATGACCTCCATAGATAGAACATCTTCTGACCTTTGAAGAATCAGAAAATTGCACCTGTTTTTCCTTTGATGAAATTATCTTAGGACTTTGCATTAGGAGTTGATAATTCAACTACCTTCTTCTTTCCCATACTTCCTATGAGGTCATCCTCGGCGACACGGGATGACTGCACTAAGGCAACAAAATTGGTAACAGTATAAGAACTGAGACCATAAATCATAAAAGCACTTATGCCCTTCTTATACTTCTGCATTCTCCGTTCGTCATCCGAAGCTTACTTTACCACTTGGTAAAACTGAGACAACTTCTCAAACTTAGCGGTGTATACTTCCACCGTTATGTCACCTTTCCTGAGGATGCACCGGTTGAATATTCCGATTGCGGTCGAGGATTGCATCTTGATCATCCAGTCATAATTCCGCTTATGATGCACTAAGTATTAAGTTGATCAGGCTCAATGTCTCTTAGCATCACAAGTGTAATTACAAAAAGGACTAGCAAGGAATCGACTCAACCCTAAACTAAGTCCGACTAGGTCGAACTGCTCTGATACCAACTGTAACACCCCGGTAATTTTATCGACCAAAAATACCCAGGTGCACACTAGTAACCCATCAGAGATATATTTCCTGCTTAGACACTGAATATCACTATAAATTTTCGCTGAATATAACTCAAACAGTCTTATTTACAACAAGACAATATGGTTCTCAGACCATATATCATCAGCAATTATAGTATTCAGTATCATACAAGAAAGCGGAAGAAAGTTATACATTAAATACATAATGTTTTAGTATACAGACAACAAAAGGGAAATAAACTTAAACATAAAGCTAAGTCTTCAGTAGCCAGTCCGAGGGCAACCTGCTCGTGCCTCTGTGGATCTCCTCTTTCCCTGTTTCTCTGTAAAACAACAACAATTGATTGGGTGAGACAACTTGTCTCAGTGAGTTCTACCGAGACCCCTACTCGCACTCTCGGTTCAATTATAAAATCATTTTAATTCAATACGGCATCGGCTGCGCGAACGCTACCCCCGATGGACCGCATAAAACATTTTAACAGATTACCGCTGACGCGAACGAAGAACCCGGTAACCTGTTAGTTTAGTACGATACCGCTGACGCGAACGAAGAACCCGGTATCGCATAAAAACAATCACACAAAAACAGATTACCGCTGACGCGAACGAAGAACCCGGTAACCTGTTAGTTTAGTACGATACCGCTAACGCGAACGAAGAACCCGGTATACGTACTACAACAACATAACACCGCTGACGCGAACGCTGCAAGGCGGTGAACCCCCCTACCAATAGTACCTTCTCCTATTGGCATGGAGCCTAGGTAAGAGGATCATGACTCCCTCCCCCTAGTATGTTACAACATAGGGTCGTCACCCAACTCGATATATAAACATATATCTACAGTACTATGAACCCACGGTCCATCAAATTAGACAATCAATGAAACACTTAATCCACATTTTCTTTTTATAAAAACCAAGTTCACACTCGCACTCTAGTTGACCGCTTTTCGACACAATTTTCCATATTAAAAACAATTCATTTTGCCTTAAAAATAGAATATTCAGTTAGGCCTCTGAATAAGCTTTCCAACGCATCTTAGAACACCTCAATCGGGTTCCCGGATCAAAAGATATCGCGAAAACAAAAACAGTGAAAAACTGTTGAAATTCTGCCAAGCTGCGCTGAAGTCGCGCTGAAGTCGCGCTGAAGTCGCGCTGGAGTCGCGCTGGAGCGCAGGTGAGGCGCGAACTGGCAGAAAGGGGGGTCTGTTAATGCAGATTTTGACGATTTCGCACGAAAACCGCGATTCCGCTCAATTCCGATTCTTGTTCCGATTAAAAACAGATTTGACAACCATAAAAACAGTTCCAATCAAAATCACACAATCATTCAAGTCAATCAAAAACTCATTCAAAACGGATTTTATCAAAAACACGACATATTCCGAAATAACGGTTTTTGACCCAAGATTTCTCGAACGATTCTCGTTTCGACCGAAAACAGTTTTCACACACATATAATCAAACCCAATCAACATCGAACAATCAATCAAAATCATAATCAAATCGAATTTATCAAAACGCGACGTATTTTCCAAATATCGGTTTTAAATCAAAATCTCTCGAATCAATTCACCAAAAATTCCATTTTTAACGCGACGTAACCCGATACTCGCTCCGATCGATTCCTAATCCGAAACAGACAATATCCAGAAATATTCCAGTCCAGCGAAAGCGGTAAAACAGTTAATTAATTAATTCGAAACATAAAATCCTAAACGTGAGTAGAACTCACCCTTGAAGCGTGTGCCGACACCGAGACTTCAAAATCACCGAGACTTCGCCAAATCACCGAGTAGCCACACGAACGCTCCCCGCTCCGGCGACACCCAATCCGCTTCCAAAGCTTCCCACTCGATCACGAAACCGCTTTTGACCGAAATACCGATTTCCCGAAATTCTCCATGGGCACTATTCATCATCTTCTTCAATCTCAAACCACTATTCACCAAAAACCCCAATTTGATTTTCAACTCCAAATCACCCAATCGATCTTCAATACTTCGAGTAATCCACCTCGTGCTCGCTCCTAAACATCGCCCTTAGCTTTCCCTTGAGCTTGAACCACAAAACCTCTATTTTTTCCTCTCAAATCGAAAATGGTAAAATGGGAGAGAGAGGGTTGATGATGAAGATCTTGGTACCAAATCGAAGAGGAAGTAACGCTGAGCATTTTTCGTGTTGGAAGGAAGTCGTTTTGTTGAGCCGAACCCTTCCCTTTTTCTTCTTCTTCCTCCTCACCCTTTCTTTCTCTTTTCTCTCCTTTTCTCTCTTTTCTTCTCTGTATCTCTCTCTCGCTGTTTCCTTTCTTTTTTCTTCTTTCTTTCATTTCTTCACACACACACATATATATATTTATTAATATATACGCGGTAACGTGGTCCGATTACCATATTGATCTAAATCTCCAATTTCGATTCCGAGACTTGCTTGATCCATATTATCCGGTTAACGATCCGATAACGACCAATGATTAATTTTTGCACTCAATAAATTTACCAGTCAAGTACTAAATTAATTTAATTGGGTTAACACCCAAATAATTCCATTAATTATTTTGCGGATGTTACAGGAGAAAAATATGGCTCTGTTTTGGTTTCTCTAACAAATTTTGCAGATTTCAAAACTCTCTAATTATGGATTAAGGGGGAGCTTTAATCCAGGGGGAGCAGTCGTATGTAGAGAAACAAAAGTACAACTAATTTTCACATATCGGGTTGTCATCATCAAAAAGGGGGAGAATGTGAAGACATAGCTTCTCAGTGGTTTTGATGAAGACAACAACAATCAAGAGATCATTTGTGCAAGAGGAAATGGATCAAATATGTTAAAAGTTTCAATTTGCTCAAAGTTATCAAAGTGCAAGAATTGTCTATAATTGATCAAAGGTATATGACATTCACATCTTACTTTTGATTACAAGTGTTCAAGATATCATACATGCATGCCATGAGTTTTAAAAAAATATATATTAATAAATTTGGTAACACGTTAATTCATTTTCATTTTCATACTTGGGCACGTTAATATATATGCATACTTGGTAACACGTGAATTCATTTTCAAAAAAAGATATGCATTGGAACGTTATCTTGGCAACACGTTATACGTGTTATTCAGCCAATTCATTCTCATTTTTTGAATTCATGGCAATGTGGTAAACACGTTAACCGACCCAATTTGAATTCTTTCAAAAAATATATACGTGATCAAAAAGCATGCAACGTTATATAACTCTCTAATTATGGATCGGTTACGCAAACGTTATACATGAGTAACGTTGCAAGTTGCTTTCAAAAATTGGAACTTTTGGCACTTTGACAATGGCAACTTTTGGCAAATGGTACTCCTTTGAAAAGGTGTTTCAAGGCCTATATAAACTTCAGTATTTCAATTCTCAAAAACACACAACCAATCTCTCTTGCTACAATTTTCACATACATACATTCTATTGAAAACTTTCAAAAATGGCAAGTGTTCAAACCATATTTTTATAGTGAAACTTTTGTTCCAAAACTTTCATTCAAAGTCATAAGTTTCATATCATACATAAAGAACACTTGTATATCATTGTGAGACTTGGTTGTCACAAGAGAAAAGATCAATCTTGTATTGATACATATTATCTCAAACACTTTCTACAAAGATTCAGATTTGTATAAACTTGACCTTGCATTCCAGGATTGTTGGAGCAAGTGTGTGCATTGAAGAGGATTGTTCTTCTTGCACTTAGTGTTTAGATCTTAAAGGTTTTAAGAGCCTTTGATCTCCCTATAGGTTAGATAGTAAGCATCACAATTGGTGTGAACAGGCTGTACAATCATTCTAACTATAGTGAAATCTCTTGCTAGTTGGCAAGGGGACTAGACGTACTCTCCGGATTGTGGAGGGGAACTAGTATAATTCTCTTGTGTCCTTTTTCCTTCCAGCACTTTACTTTTTCCATACACTCACCATAAAACAAGATTTTATCAAACCAACTTTAAAACCGAAAAAATCTCTAAGTACCTAATTCACCCCCCCCCCCCCTCTCTTAGGCGCAATCTATACTCACAGAGAATATGGATCTAATGGTAAGACAATTCAAAAAGTTCATAAAAAGATCTCTCAAAAAGAATTCTCCAACCAAAGGAGTCTCATGCAAGGAAAACTTCTCAAGTCCACCAACTTGCTACGAATGTGGCAAATCCGGACACATGAAGATGGAATGCCCAAAATTACAAAGAAAACGATCAAAGTTTGAGAAAAAGGGATCCAAGAGAAACAAGAGTAGAAAAGCCTACACAGCATGGGAAAACAATGACATGAACTCATCAGATGAATCAGAAAGTGAAAAAGATCAAGTTGCTCTCATGGCCGACCACGACAGCGAAAGTGAAACTGAGGTATCTTCTAACTCTGAAACTTTGCAAGATGCTTATGATGAACTGTATGAAGCATTTACTGAATTACATGATAAATCCTTAAAACTAGCTAAAGCATTAGATAAATCCAAGAAAGTCATCACTCATCTTCAAAATGATGTTGCTTTAACTAAGGAAAAACTAGAACTTAGAAAGGAAAATGATAGTCTTGCATGTTTCAAAGAAAATTATATGTGGGATAAATGTGTTGAGCTTGAAAAGAAAATTCATGATCTAGAATGGACCGTTGGAAAATTGCTAACTTACAAAATGTGCATCATAGATTTCCTAGAAACAATCTCATAGAAAGGCATGTGCATTATAAACCAAAATTTTCCACTAGACCTTAATGTTATTATTGTGGTAAACTTGGACATACTGCATCTGTTTGCATGGCAAGAGGTAGAAAAAATGTGAAAAAGGTATGGGTTCCCAAAAGGTCCATACCAAACACTGGCCCACAAGGACCCAAAAAGTTTTGGGTACCTAGAACCTTGTTTTAGATCATTGCAGGTATGCTTCAAGGTATGGGGGCAGATTGATACCTTGACAGCAATGACTCAAAGCGCATGACCGGAGACGCAATAAAGTTCTTAACACTCACCCCCAGAAAAAGCCGTCATGTGACTTGTGATAAATAGAGGGAGAATCACTGGTAAAGGTTAGATTGGTAAAATATCATTCACCTCTATTGAAAATGTGCTTAAGAATAGTTTATTAAGTCAAATATGTGACTAGAGTAATCCCCGAATCTTATGGTAAGAACAAAGAATCTTCGTGAAGGTTAGTCCTTATAAACGATCCATCCATTATGATTGACATGTATGCAAGAAAGTAAATGGTTGATTTTTATTTCATGCATCATTAAGAACTATATTTATAAGGCATGTTAGAATAACAAGAAACAACAAAGTATTCTGGTCAACCCTCTAGGACTGAGCATATAGAAGTTGTCATACCCCAATTTTGTCCGGCTTAGGTCAAAACCCTAATTTTCCCCAAAAAATAAATAAATTGAGGAGTGAGGAGCATTATGCATTGCATTTTGGGTCTTAGAAGTCATTCCAAGGTCTTTAAAGTCATTTTTAGGGTTGGAGTGCACTTTTTAAGCAAATTAGGGTTTTAGGGTCAAAAAGGGCATTTTGGTCATTTTTCGTAAAAAGATGATTTTCTCGCAAAAAATGCACATCCACAAAAAGTACATTTTTATTCTATCAAGGATAATTTTTGTACAATTTTTTAGAAAGAAAACCCTAGTCAAAATAATTAAAAATGTATTTTTCCATTTTTAGTGCATAGAAAAATAAAAAGGACCATTAAATATTCCTCAATTCTTAAGTGACAATTTTTATTGTCATGGGTGACTAGAGGGAATATTTTATGGTGCCCAAAAACATGTGCCACATTTTCAATAGTTGCATTCCCATTATTTCCCATGCCCAAAATTTCAAATTCAAAAAAAACTCAAAAAGGGAAGTGTCCTCAATAAGACAAAATGTACTATTTTGTGCAAGCTTGCATTTTTTTTCCTTCCCTCCTCATGGCTGCGAATTCCAGCCCATTTTTACCTCATTTTGTGTTTCTTCATGCCCTTAATCCATGTGAGTTGTATTCCTAGCCACTGATTAAAATTCTAGATCAAATCCTAGGCTACAACTATGTGCAAATTGACCTAATTGCCCCCAACAATTTTTGTGTACAAAAAACTCTTCAATTTCATATGACACCAGCTCATTCCCTTCCATTTATGCTTTCTCATTGTCCCTAATCCATGTGCATTGCAGTCTTGGCCCTTGATTCAAATTCTATCTCAAATCTCAATGGTTGGCAAAAGCACAATGTCCTATATACCCTTAATTTTGCATCTCATATAAAACCCAAAAATAAGAAACCAAAGGGGAGGATTCTCATTTTACCCTAGCACACAATCAGATCACAATTCCTCTCCTCCTCCCCTCTCAAACCCAAGACCACCTCCCACCATTTCCACCACCAATTCTTCAATTTTCAACCATCCAAACTTCATTATTCTTGATTCCTACACTAGATCCACTTCTAATCTTGAATTATCTTCAAAGTTCATCATCAAATCCTTCAATATCAAGTGATTTTCGTGGGATTCAAGAGGAGGTTCAAGTGTTCTTGGTTTCTATTTTGATCTTCTCCTTCATTTCAAGCAAGATCTAGAGGTAAGCTCACAAACTCTTGCATTTTCTTTAATTTTCATTATGTAATCTCTCTTCTACTCCTCTTTCCTTCTTGAAAGAAGCTTTGAGGACTCATTTCAAACATTATTGGACAAGGACATTGGGAGCCTTGGGTGTTTGAGATGGGTCCTTGGCCTTGAAGGGAAGATTCTTGTGTTTGAATAACTTTCCTTACATTTCTACACATTTTTCACTAAATTTCATGAAATAAAACCTTGCTTTCCTCTTCTTTTAGCTTCAGCCATGTAGTGTTTTTTTTCTTGTTCATGCATTTCTTTGTTCATATCTTGTGTTGAGGTTGAATTTTTGGTGGGTTTATGCCTTACATAGCCTCGGATTTGAGGATTAGAGACCTAGGGATTTTTGTTGCTTTTGTTTCTTTGATTTTGTGTTGAAATAAATGATGAAATAACAATTGTTTGAGCATGAAATGTATGCATAGGTCCTAGGGTTTATACTTATGAGCTCATTGATGTGATTTGGTTGCAAGAAATTGATGAAATTGTGCTTGATTTTGCCCATGATTGCATTCGGCCATAGGCCATGTCTTTTGGCCAAATTTTGCTCAAAACTTTGTTATTTTGATCTTGCATTTGTGTGTGCATTTGATTCAATTGTGTTTGTTCACTTTTTACCATTTTACTTTACCACTTCATTAACTTTTTACCAAAAAAACATAAAAACATTTTACCACTTTGGTTTTTACCATTTCACTTAGTTTTTACCAAAACATTTTCATCTCATCTCATAAAACATTTTTACCTTCATTCAAAACATTTTACCACTTTGGTTTTTACCATTTCACATGTACCATTTCATTAATAATTTACTTTTCACTTTTTACCTTTACTAATTTTCAAAAATTACTTTCTACTCCAAGTAAAATAAATTTACCATTTCACTAACTTTCTACTAAAAGTTTTTACCACTTGCATCTTTGCATAAAAACCCCAAAACATTTTCTCACATGCATTTCAAACTTTTTTTAACTTTATAAAATAAACCCCAAAATACTTTTACCACTTTCAAGACCAAAAACATTTCATCTCATTTCCAAAACACCAAAACCCCAAAAACATTTTACCACTTTCTTACCTAAACCTTTTACCAAAACATTTTCACTCTCATACATCTTCATCCATCCCTATTTTATGCGACACTCTCATGCATCCTCTTACTTATTCTTCCATATTCATTTCTAACTTACATATTCACATGTCCATGCATACTCAAATGTTCATACCTTACACAATAATTATGCTCATGCATTCATAGTCTTGTATGCTCAATCTTTCATTCATGCATAGTATTGTATGCCCACGCATTTGCATATTTGCCTAATCATGCACATCATTGCTTACATATTCAATCATTTAACTTAGAATACTCTATGTTTACAATCAATTGTATTCACTTGTTCTGGATGCCATGTAAATGTCTTGACTTGATCGTGTGCCCTCCTCTCCACTTGTATGACCTCCTAATGGAGACGTAAGTCTACATGCATGTTGTAGCATAGAGCCATTAGGGTAAATACAATCCTTCTCACACACACACAATTACTTTGAGAACTTTGTTTTGCATCTTTAATAATTGAATCCTTTGATTGTATGGGCATGTTTAATCTTGGTTAATGAGTGATATGTTCATGTTTGCTTGAGTATTATTCATTCATTTGCATTTGGTTATGGATTTAGAATTGACTTGAAATGTTCTACTCCTTTTCTAAAACCCATTTCCTAAAATCATTTCAAAACAAAAAGAAACTTTTACTTTCAAAACAAAAATAAATCAATTGTCATTAAGCACCAATCGCGCCGTTGCCGATTAGGTCGTTAATGATGATGTTGTTTTCAAAAGGAGTTAGTAGCGAGACCATTCTAACCGTTGTTGTTCGGTCTTCGCAAAAGCTCTATCCCATTTTCGAAAACTTATTCATTTCTCCAAAATAAAACAATTGTCATTAAACACCAATCGCGCCGTTGCCGATTAGGTCATTAATGATGATTTCATTTTCAAAAGAGTTAGTAGTGAGACCATTCTAACCGTTGTTGTTCGGTCTTCGCGAAAGCTCAATCCTTTTTCAAAACCAAAACCCGAGAACTACGTAGCTTTGATCCCTCCTCCGGTGAGGGTACGTAGGAGCGGGGTCCTGTCCCGTCAAGCACCCTTTTAAAAAATCTTTGTTTTGTTCCGCTTTTCAAAGATACCAAAAATAATCTTCTTCCCCCCGTTTTCAATAAAACAATTTCTCAAATGAAATAAAAAGAAAAGGAAAGAAAAGAAAAGAAGTAGAACAAACCGCTTTCAAACTCAAACTTTTGTCTAAACCACACATCAAGTTAATGGTTCCCTTTCGGTAGAAAGGAGGTGCGGGGTGCTAGTACCTTCCCCGTACCTAACCGACCCCCGAACCTACATCTCTAGTTTTCAAAAGACCATCCGCCTTGTTTAAAAGACCTTTTTTCAATGTTTTGGTCTTAAAATTAAAATATTGGTGGCGGCTCCGAACTTTTTCCACGTTGTCAAACGAAAAGTCCCAAACCGGATTTTTCGGGCGCAACAGCTGGCGACTCCGCTGGGGACACTTTTTTTTTTAAAAAAAAAGACGAGGGTCAAGCCTAGTTAACTTTGATGTGTGGTTTTAAAATTAATTGAGTTGAAAGCTTTGTTTTACTTCTTTTCTATTTGTTCACAATGCCATGTTCATGCATTCCTCAATTCCCATGTCCCCTATTCTCTGCTCCCTTTCTTAAGGTAAAAACATGCATTTCCTCCCATTCTATTATGATCCCTTCTTCTCCGCTCCCTTTCTTGAGGTAAGCAGTGCATATGACTGTTGCTGAAACCTAGGTTGGATTATTAGTATTGTGATATTGAACCCTAGGGTAGACGACATGTTATTACCGGCTATTATTTGGACTGTTCTGGGTTTTCCTTTGCAGGTGGGGTATATGTGGGTAGTTTTAGGCGGTATGCCCTTGCTGCACACACTCACACCTTATGCTTACTATGCTTTGAGAGGGGCCTAAAACCCAAGGTCTGACAAAACTTAGGAGAGTGGAAACGAGTAGTGACTGGCAATTGGACTGTTGTCCTTCCGACTCTCACGAAAGTTTCAGCCAGAGTATGCTCTTTCATGATGCCTCACACCAGATGGCGTTCCATCGTTGTGGGTGCTATTGTGAAAGAGAATTAGCTCTGGTAGCCTGGTGAGGAAGTGACTAGAACCCGCATGGGAGGAACATTTGAGTTGTCCTAGAACTTAGGTCCCCACCTTCGTAGGACACAAGGGGCATACCAAATTGTGTGTTGCATGGTAATATAGACATGTTTTCAAAAAAGAGTAGGAGGTTTTTCAAATAAAAAGTAGAGAAAGAGCTGCCGTTGTAGCCTTTCTTTTGCTGGTCCGTACGAAGTGACATATGGCCCACTCTTTTCAAAAAAAGAGAGAACGAGCTGCCGTTGTAGCCTTTCTCTTACTTGGTCCATATGAAACCACGTACGACCCGCATTTTTCAAAAAAAAAAGAAAAAAACTTGAACTAATGCCAATAAAGGTTTTGCCCTAATCTGCATATGCATAAAACATCGTCATCATTTTGCATGCATCCTCGCATTGCATTCAACATAAGCTTTTACAGCTCATGCATGCATCCTTGCATTTCTTCAAAGTTTGTTTGCCGAGAATCCCAAAGTGACAAAGAATCTTGCCATAGGCACGGTGTGGAATCAAAAGTGAAACAGCGTACACTCCGAGGTGTTTATTTAAGTTTGAATGCATGGAATGTGCTTTGTTTCGCTTATTGATTCTAACCTTGTTGAGTTTCAAAGAAAAAATAATCAAAATCCACCGTTAAATCTATGGCAAGACATAGTACACCGTGATTCCCGGCACCAAGACAAACAGGAAATCATACATATTGCATTCCACTTGCATTCAAACAAGTATTAGCGCATACCGTCTTTTATCAAAAAAAAAACATAAAAAAAATCAAGAAAAATCAAAAATTGTTATTTTCCACAAGTTTTTAGAAAACATACTACATGCATTTTTTTTCTTTGCATTACAAAAATAATCAAATAAACATCTCATGTTGCATGAATTTTTATGACCACCAGAGAGTTAAAAGTTTTATTTTGGAGAGAAGCCATGCATGCTAAAGTCAAAATCAAATTTTGTACTGTACTCTCCAAATGAAAAGCTTATAATTCCCCGACGCGATAAATCCACATTCATCCATTCGCATTCTCATTTCATTCACATTTATTCATTTGCATTTTCATTTCATTCGCATTCTCATTCCATGCGTATTTATCCATTTTGTATTCTCATTCATTTGCATATTTACACCATGTATAAAAAAAAATGAGCATAATTCTAGAGAAACAATAATAATTCTAAAAAAAATTGTGATGAGAGGTGAGACATTCTTGCGAAGTTTTTTTATTCATCTTTGGAAAAGTTTAGTCTTACTTAGTTGCAAACTCAAGGTGTTTCAAGGCACTCGGTTTTTCAAAACAGCAGTTTGTTCACATTTTTCAACAAAGCATTGCATCTCACCCACCCCATGATGAATGACCAAAATGGTCCACAAAATTTTCTTTCGCGTTTTAACTAATGTTAACTCTCTGCGAAGCATTCGTGTAGTAACTTCTGTGTGACATGTGTCTTTATTTTGTTTGAGTCAGTTATCGTCCCTACATTGTCATCATCCCTCACCCAAGTCTAATCCCACCCTGGCCACCCATAAAGTACATATCCCCCAGATCAGTGCATAGTTGGCTTTTCGGTTGGTTCCCCTAATGAAATACCACTCTTGGTCCTCCATACTGGGGCAAATTTGTCGTCACTAGATATCTTGTTAACATTGTATTCCTTTGGTGCAAGTCTTTTTAAAAGACAAAAAAAAATCAAAAAAGCTCGTTAGGTTGAAAACTCGTAAGAGCGGCCTAAGCAAAAATTAGAGCATGAAAAGAAATAAAGAAAAAAGAGCAAATATATGAAAGTAAATAAATTATTGTCCGTGGGTTAATTTTCGAGAAAACAAGCAATCATGATTTTGAAATGAAGTTTGGCCATCATTCCATATCCAAAAACACCTTAAGCCAAAAATCCCAAAAATCTCAATCACCCTAGACAATGATCAATCTCACATCAAAAATTGTGTATCACCTTTATCAGCTCACTTAGCTCAAAAGAAAGAGAAAGAAGAATCACACCAAAAAAAAAAGGAAGAAAGTGGAAAAAGAGAGGATTGAAAAAGAAAAATCCTGAAAAAGAAGCAAAAGTAGTAGAAATGGAGCTGATACCATTAAACGCATGAGAGATCCTTGTCTGAAATAAACCCTCAAACACTTCCTTTGGCCTATCCTCCATAAACCCTTGACCACGTTACAACCCTGAAACAGGTTCATTTTACCGTGAGGCACATAAGAGGTTCTCATCTCAATAAAACCTCAAACACCTCATTGAGTCTAATAACTCATTCTTTCATAAACCATTAACCTGGCCAAATTATACCACTAAAAAAAAACATCTGTTCCATCAATCATCAAATACTTCTTTGAGCCCAATTATCCCTCCCTTCATAAATCATTAACCATTAGCCACATCACAACTCCAAAGATCCATTCTGATCAATGACCGTTGCTCCTGTTTTCTCAAAGTTTTAATCTTAGGACAAATAAGTTTATCTATTTATGACGTGTTTGCTCAAAAAGAAAAAACAAACAAGCAGAAAAAAGAAAGCTGCTCAAAGAAAAACAAACAAGCAGAAAAAAGAAAGCTGCTCAAAAGAAAAAAACAAACAATCAAAAAAGGAAAGTTGGTAAAAAGGAGAAGGACTTGCACTCCAAGATGCATTCATGTTGCATTAAAACAAGGTCTAGTGGTCACCAAGTGGAGCCCCTCCTCATACTAAAAAGTCAAAACTTTCATTGCATTTGAGTTGTTCTTAAAGAGAACCAAAAGTGTGTACTAGGGGGCATTCCCTTCACCTCTCACTCCACTCAACTTTGGGGAGGTTTATTCATTGCCCACCCCATTCATATATCACCCTCAGTTCATAACCATCACCATAACTCTGTCGCCTTTCACAACCCCACTAGAAACAATCATTTGAAATACCATTCCAAAGTGGGGCAATCCCGTCACCCTTCACTCCACCTAAAGTCGGGGAAATTCGCCCTACGCCCATCTCATCCCCTCGTCATATTCACATCCATGAGACCACACCAGGGCAATTTCTCGACCCACCATGCTAAATACAGCCTTTTGCAAACTCGAGTCGGGGCAACCTTGCTCTCGTCAAGATTGGGGCAACACCAAACGTCGTGGGTTGAGACAGAATCTCTTGTTTGCCACCCTTCATTCCAAAGTCATGGTATTTCCAATTCATTATTCCTCTACAACCCTGGCTGTCGTCACCACTAGACAGGGGCAAGTTATGCACGCACCTTCACCAGTAGTCTAAATCGGGGCAGTTCCACCTTTCATGACTTTGGCAAAAAGCTACCTTTCATCCCCTCACGTGTCATATCTGTCATACCAAGTCAACTGACTCATTCATCTGTATTTGCACTACTCTACATGTTTATGCTTTAAAGAGAGAGAACACAAGTTAATAATGTGAAGTCGGAAACTCACTCAGCTAACTTTGTGGACCTAAAAATCAATCATCATGGGGCACCATCATAGGAGAGCAAAATAAGCGAGTCTGCAAATACGGTCAAATAGTTTTTGCACATCAGTGTCTGTGAATAACAACCTTGAGATTGCCATGTCTGAATTCAAACCTCTTTCCAAGGAATGATTATTCCAGAGCACTCACCTCTCTACCCCTCGCATCGAAAGTCTCATTTCTCATCTCAAAACAAACACATTTGCATGCATTACTATTATACCATATCATAAATCATTGCACCATACATTGTATTTCAACAACAAGTCATGCATCTACCACAACTATTGCATTTAGCATTACCTGTGCGCATTCATCCATTTATTCAAAAAAAAGAGAGAGAAAACCAAAAAGGCAAAAATCATCCACATTGCACCCGTTGCCCCCACCAAAGCATAAATCATTCCATCATGCAGCCAGCAGTACATTTGCATTCGCATGTTATCTGCATTCGCACACACAGCTTATCAATTTCTGTTTCCGACCAACTTCAACATCCATCATTCACGGGCCTTTTGTAGTCCATTTACTTTCGCATTGCATTCATCACATTGCATACCTGTAACACTTTTTTGCTTCGATAGACGTGCCAAGTGCCGGTCTCATCGTTGCCAAAAGCTTTCTACATCACCAATCATATCATTTGCTACGCATTCATGTGTTTCCTTTATTCACCATAGCATTTGCATCAAAGTATTACATTCGCATCATATTCACATTCGCATTGCATGCATCAAGAAAAGAAGCAAAATAAATAAGAAAAAAGCAAAAAGAAAAATCCGTCCATCATTCCATCAGGTTCAACACCCATGGTATACCCATTTCATTCATCATCCCACGTTCATCACATTACATGCATGACATTGTTTGCTTCGATAGATGTCCAAGTGCCGGTCTCATCGTTGCCCCAAAAAAAAAGAGTTTTTTACATCACTAATCATATCTTTGTACCATGCATGGCATTCGCATCAAAGCATTACATTTGCATCACATTCACACTTTGCATTTCATACACTCATACCAAAGGAAAAAAGAGAAAAGCCAAAAAACAAAAGGAGGAAAATTGCTCATTCCATTACATTCATCATTAATCAGCACAATCACATTCATATCTTATCTGCATTCACATACGTTGGTTGTCAACCTCCATGTTCCATCAACTTCAACTCACATCATCTGCCCCGCTTCATTCATCCCATCGGATGCCTACCATTTCACATACCTATATTGCACGCATACATCATTCATTGCATTTTTAGACATGCCAAATATAGATAGCTTTTCCCGTCTCAGGTAAATGCATTCATTAGGTATGTTCTAGGCAGATACGCCATGTACCAATCCCAATAGTTTGTTCCCTCAAAGTCAGTGCTCCAAGCGCTGGTCTCATATCACAATTCAGAGTCCCAGTACTCTTGTTGACCCCCAGTGGTCCTTCAGAGCCCAAGCGCTCCTTCAGACCATCAATGGTCCTTCAATCCAGATCGCACGTCGCGTTATCGAGCAACCGACGGATCATCCGACCCCAGGTCCTTCAGACTAGCTGTGTTCCGCCTAAAAAACACAGTGGACGTCCTTCGAGGTGAGCAAATCAAGTCAATGACCTGACCTTGCCACCCATGGCCGCTCGAAAAAGGCCACCCCTCCAAGCAGACCGTTTTACTAGTACCGTTGCTAGTTTGCGCTCCATCAGACCCATTGGTCCATCAGGCTTAGGCATGCCCTTCAGACCTCGTCGGTCCTTCAGTTTAACTCCAATCAATGCGCCAAGCATCGACTGCGAATTAGACCATCAGAGCCCAGTGCTCCTTCAGATCCCCGGTGATCCTTATTTACTCTTGTTCTATGTTAACCAAATTTTTCAAGAATTTCTATAAAAAAAAAGAGCTGATCAGGAAAAAATGGTCAGACCAAAAGAAGAACTACAGGAATGTTCCACCACATTCATCATCACACCAAAATCATAGCATTGCATGCCCTTGCATAACATGCACCCATACTCCATGCACCATTCCTCGCATCAGCTGACGTATGCAGGTACCTCAATCCAGTGCGGCAGCATTGGTCATTTCATCAATCAATCAATCAACAGGATTCGTGAATCCCTTCAGGACCCAAGTGTCCCTTCAAAAGCAGACTTCACCTCGTATTCGAGCTGCGGGTAAGTCCTTCAGACCCCGAGTGGTCCTTCAGACTAGTTGTGTCAGCCTAAGACACAGTGGACGTCCTTCATGGTCAACATATCAGTTCCGGATCTGATCTTGACCCATCATGGCCGCTCGAACGCAAATGCCCCCTCAGACCGTTTTACTAGTACCATAGCTAGTAGCGCCCCTTCAGACCACGATGGTCCTTCAATTAAGGCCTAGGCAGCCTTCCAGACCCTGAGTGGTCCTTCAGAGCCTTAGTGCTCCTTCAGACCCTGAGTGGTCCTTCAGAGCCTTAGTGCTCCTTCAGATCCCGAGTGGTCCGTCATTTTCTCTCTCGGTTAATGCGCCAAGTGTTAACCGTTCCCCGTTTGTTCTCAAGCCCATCTATTCAAAAAAAATAGAAAAAGAAAAAGAGGAAAATTCGGGTTTCCCCAAGTAGACAAAATCGGTATAATTCCTGAATTCTTTATCTCTATTTTGCCTCAGAATATGTTTCGGCCAATCCATATTCCTCGTTAAAACCCAGATAAAGAGGGGCAGCTGTCATACCCCAATTTTGTCCGGCTTAGGTCAAAACCCTAATTTTCCCCAAAAAATAAATAAATTGAGGAGTGAGGAGCATTATGCATTGCATTTTGGGTCTTAGAAGTCATTCCAAGGTCTTTAAAGTCATTTTTAGGGTTGGAGTGCACTTTTTAAGCAAATTAGGGTTTTAGGGTCAAAAAGGGCATTTTGGTCATTTTTCGTAAAAAGATGATTTTCTCGCAAAAAATGCACATCCACAAAAAGTACATTTTTATTCTATCAAGGATAATTTTTGTACAATTTTTTAGAAAGAAAACCCTAGTCAAAATAATTAAAAATGTATTTTTCCATTTTTAGTGCATAGAAAAATAAAAAGGACCATTAAATATTCCTCAATTCTTAAGTGACAATTTTTATTGTCATGGGTGACTAGAGGGAATATTTTATGGTGCCCAAAAACATGTGCCACATTTTCAATAGTTGCATTCCCATTATTTCCCATGCCCAAAATTTCAAATTCAAAAAAAACTCAAAAAGGGAAGTGTCCTCAATAAGACAAAATGTACTATTTTGTGCAAGCTTGCATTTTTTTTCCTTCCCTCCTCATGGCTGCGAATTCCAGCCCATTTTTACCTCATTTTGTGTTTCTTCATGCCCTTAATCCATGTGAGTTGTATTCCTAGCCATTGATTAAAATTCTAGATCAAATCCTAGGCTACAACTATGTGCAAATTGACCTAATTGCCCCCAACAATTTTTGTGTACAAAAAACTCTTCAATTTCATATGACACCAGCTCATTCCCTTCCATTTGTGCTTTCTCATTGTCCCTAATCCATGTGCATTGCAATCTTGGCCCTTGATTCAAATTCTATCTCAAATCTCAATGGTTGGCAAAAGCACAATGTCCTATATACCCTTAATTTTGCATCTCATATAAAACCCAAAAATAAGAAACCAAAGGGGAGGATTCTCATTTTACCCTAGCACACAATCAGATCACAATTCCTCTCCTCCTCCCCTCTCAAACCCAAGACCACCTCCCACCATTTCCACCACCAATTCTTCAATTTTCAACCATCCAAACTTCATTATTCTTGATTCCTACACTAGATCCACTTCTAATCTTGAATTATCTTCAAAGTTCATCATCAAATCCTTCAATATCAAGTGATTTTCGTGGGATTCAAGAGGAGGTTCAAGTGTTCTTGGTTTCTATTTTGATCTTCTCCTTCATTTCAAGCAAGATCTAGAGGTAAGCTCACAAACTCTTGCATTTTCTTTAATTTTCATTATGTAATCTCTCTTCTACTCCTCTTTCCTTCTTGAAAGAAGCTTTGAGGACTCATTTCAAACATTATTGGACAAGGACATTGGGAGCCTTGGGTGTTTGAGATGGGTCCTTGGCCTTGAAGGGAAGATTCTTGTGTTTGAATAACTTTCCTTGCATTTCTACACATTTTTCACTAAATTTCATGAAATAAAACCTTGCTTTTCTCTTCTTTTAGCTTCAGCCATGTAGTGTTTTTTTTTCTTGTTCATGCATTTCTTTGTTCATATCTTGTGTTGAGGTTGAATTTTTGGTGGGTTTATGCCTTACATAGCCTCGGATTTGAGGATTAGAGACCTAGGGATTTTTGTTGCTTTTGTTTCTTTGATTTTGTGTTGAAATAAATGATGAAATAACAATTGTTTGAGCATGAAATGTATGCATAGGTCCTAGGGTTTATACTTATGAGCTCATTGATGTGATTTGGTTGCAAGAAATTGATGAAATTGTGCTTGATTTTGCCCATGATTGCATTCGGCCATAGGCCATGTCTTTTGGCCAAATTTTGCTCAAAACTTTGTTATTTTGATCTTGCATTTGTGTGTGCATTTGATTCAATTGTGTTTGTTCACTTTTTACCATTTTACTTTACCACTTCATTAACTTTTTACCAAAAAAACATAAAAACATTTTACCACTTTGGTTTTTACCATTTCACTTAGTTTTTACCAAAACATTTTCATCTCATCTCATAAAACATTTTTACCTTCATTCAAAACATTTTACCACTTTGGTTTTTACCATTTCACATGTACCATTTCATTAATAATTTACTTTTCACTTTTTACCATTACTAATTTTCAAAAATTACTTTCTACTCCAAGTAAAATAAATTTACCATTTCACTAACTTTCTACTAAAAGTTTTTACCACTTGCATCTTTGCATAAAAACCCCAAAACATTTTCTCACATGCATTTCAAACTTTTTTTAACTTTATAAAATAAACCCCAAAATACTTTTACCACTTTCAAGACCAAAAACATTTCATCTCATTTCCAAAACACCAAAACCCCAAAAACATTTTACCACTTTCTTACCTAAACCTTTTACCAAAACATTTTCACTCTCATACATCTTCATCCATCCCTATTTTATGCGACACTCTCATGCATCCTCTTACTTATTCTTCCATATTCATTTCTAACTTACATATTCACATGTCCATGCATACTCAAATGTTCATACCTTACACAATAATTATGCTCATGCATTCATAGTCTTGTATGCTCAATCTTTCATTCATGCATAGTATTGTATGCCCACGCATTTGCATATTTGCCTAATCATGCACATCATTGCTTACATATTCAATCATTTAACTTAGAATACTCTATGTTTACAATCAATTGTATTCACTTGTTCTGGATGCCATGTAAATGTCTTGACTTGATCGTGTGCCCTCCTCTCCACTTGTATGACCTCCTAATGGAGACGTAAGTCTACATGCATGTTGTAGCATAGAGCCATTAGGGTAAATACAATCCTTCTCACACACACACAATTACTTTGAGAACTTTGTTTTGCATCTTTAATAATTGAATCCTTTGATTGTATGGGCATGTTTAATCTTGGTTAATGAGTGATATGTTCATGTTTGCTTGAGTATTATTCATTCATTTGCATTTGGTTATGGATTTAGAATTGACTTGAAATGTTCTACTCCTTTTCTAAAACCCATTTCCTAAAATCATTTCAAAACAAAAAGAAACTTTTACTTTCAAAACAAAAATAAATCAATTGTCATTAAGCACCAATCGCGCCGTTGCCGATTAGGTCGTTAATGATGATGTTGTTTTCAAAAGGAGTTAGTAGCGAGACCATTCTAACCGTTGTTGTTCGGTCTTCGCAAAAGCTCTATCCCATTTTCGAAAACTTATTCATTTCTCCAAAATAAAACAATTGTCATTAAACACCAATCGCGCCGTTGCCGATTAGGTCATTAATGATGATTTCATTTTCAAAAGAGTTAGTAGTGAGACCATTCTAACCGTTGTTGTTCGGTCTTCGCGAAAGCTCAATCCTTTTTCAAAACCAAAACCCGAGAACTACGTAGCTTTGATCCCTCCTCCGGTGAGGGTACGTAGGAGCGGGGTCCTGTCCCGTCAAGCACCCTTTTAAAAAATCTTTGTTTTGTTCCGCTTTTCAAAGATACCAAAAATAATCTTCTTCCCCCCGTTTTCAATAAAACAATTTCTCAAATGAAATAAAAAGAAAAGGAAAGAAAAGAAAAGAAGTAGAACAAACCGCTTTCAAACTCAAACTTTTGTCTAAACCACACATCAAGTTAATGGTTCCCTTTCGGTAGAAAGGAGGTGCGGGGTGCTAGTACCTTCCCCGTACCTAACCGACCCCCGAACCTACATCTCTAGTTTTCAAAAGACCATCCGCCTTGTTTAAAAGACCTTTTTTCAATGTTTTGGTCTTAAAATTAAAATATTGGTGGCGGCTCCGAACTTTTTCCACGTTGTCAAACGAAAAGTCCCAAACCGGATTTTTCGGGCGCAACAGAAGTCATATATCACCTTCTTAGAGGTTTTGGTTAGAAAGGCGATAGTGTGATTGAGTTAGTTGAATCGTCAAAATCAGCTAGTTGATATTTTCACAAATCCATTGCAAAAGAAAACCTGGTTCTTCATTTATTGAAATGAGTTTTCAATTAAAAGTTATTCAAAGTGATTTTGTAAAGAAAAGTGAATTTAAGTGAAATTGTGACTTGTGAATTTCTACAGTTGAAGTACTACTCGTTTCTTGAAATCTATTTTACAATCAACTGCTAGCTCTGGTATTCTTCGATAATACATGCTCACAATCGTTGTTTATCTAGAAATTTTTTTTCCCAAAACCTACTTCCCATATTCTGGCTGCCATCACAAACTTTCAAACTAAGCAGCGTGAAATGTATGAAACTTAAACAACTACTTCACAGATTTTGAGACTCGTGATTAGCTTTTACTTGTTTTGATGAAATATTCTCTTCATGGTTTCAAATATGATTTTCTTTTGGTTTTGATGATCACTTATAAATCTGCAATGGTTCTTTTACCTTGTCAAATAGATGTGTCATTCGATTTGTAAACTTTATCATATGTCGACCCTTTTGATCATGACAAAAAGGGGGAGAAATATAGTGTTGCATTAAGCATATTGAATAAGCATATAATATTGTCATATTAAACATATAGGGGGGGAATATTGTCACTTTGCATATAGTAAATGAAACAGGGGGAGCATCAAGTAAGGGGGAGTATAATCACAGATATATATATATATATATATATATATATATATATATATATATATATGCATTATTTTCTTTGATGAACTAACCTCCCACCTTAAGATGAGTAAAGTTTTGTCATCATCAAAAAGGGGGGGAATGTGGATATCTTGTACTGCAGGACTTGTATTGTAGGTCAAAGTTTTGATGATGAAAAAGACCAGAGCTAAAGGTGATAAGAGTAAAAGTTGACCAAAGCCAAAGGTTGATGAAAGTGACAAAGTATCAAAGTCACAATCCAAGACAATCAAGCTCAATGAATTGAAGTTTCAAGATATAAGGGTAGTCCTTATAAATAAGGGTAGTCCTTAGGGTTTGGGTGTGTCTTAGGAAAAAGTGTAAGCTCTTACGAAGGTCAGCTCATCTCTCAAAGTCCCACGTTTTTCAAAATGCATGCATGCACACGTAAACATAAAAAAGTTTTTGAGAAACTATAAAATCGATTCACACTACTTTTTACTAAATATCAAAATCTATTTCTAACACAATATGAAAATGCATAATCGATTCCTTCCTTTCCCTATGGAGCACATAATCGATTCCTATGGTTTAAGGAAGCACATAATCGATTCATCCATGTTTTTAGGAAAGCTAATAATCGATTCCCTCCTTAGTCTATTCAAGCTAATAATCGATTTCACACTTCCTTCTTTCAAGCAAATAATCGATTAGCTCATTTCCAAAAAAAGCCCAACATGCATTCACATAATCGATTATTCATTTTAGTTAAATCAAGCAAACAATCAATTATCTTATTTCCAAAAATAACTCAACATGCATTGCCTATAAATAGGCGCCTCATTGTGTTCATTTCAAACCAACCCATTTCACGAATTCAAAGTTCATTTTAAAAAAACTCTTCATATTTTATTTATGCTCTTCTCGCACCGCTGGTCCGTCAGAGCTGATCTCTCGCAAGAGTTAGTTGGGGTTGCATTCTTCAAGTTGTATTATCTGCCTACATTAGAGGTATTTCGGTCTTTAAGTTTGTAATTGTTTATTGGTTGTATTTTGTACTAGGGAGTGGGGTATCTCTCTAGGGTAGCTGTTTGTACTAGGAAGTGGGGTATCTTTCTGGGGCAGCTTGTTGTAACAAGGGTGGGGTATCTCTTGTTGTATTGTGGTTAGATTTGAGGGCTCTTCAATAGGTGGGGTATCCTAGGTGAAGAGTGCCTGAGTCTGTAAAGGTTTTCCAATGCACCTGTAAGCCTTGTTTTGTGTTAGTGGAAAATCTCACAAGGGTGTGAGGACTGGACGTAGGTCACTAGGAGGTGACCGAACCAGGATAAATCTCTTTGTGCTTTATCGCTTTATTTTCTAATTCCTTCGCTTCCACTTAACCTGCGCGAAAATTAATCTAAGTCATTGAAAAGGGGAAAAAGTTTTCAAAAGTCTTAAATCTCAATTCACCCCCCCTCTTGAGACTGAAGCCACTTGGCAACAGGTTATGTAGGCCGCTAAAAGGTGGTGAGGCTGATTGACCCGCCAATTAGTGGTTGGTTGACAAGTTGAGTCATCCCTATCCTACTGTGAGAATGTATTCAAACACGGTTTGTTGACCCTATTGATTGGATTTCTAGGAGTTTGTAGTTTTTTGGCTTGTGTATTTTTCTTCCTTATTGAGGTGGACTTTTCATTATGTATATGGTTTGGGTATCCCTTGTACTCAATTATATATATATATATATATTAGTATGTTTGCCCTTCAAAAAAAACACGGTAGTCCACGCCTAAAATAAATGAATAGAAAGATTGTTAAAATGTAAATTTTAAAACAAGGAAAAAATTCTACAAAATGTATAGGATTGGCAAGCTAGCCCACTCCGCGTCA